>CM056795.1:2500000-3750000 GCA_029852875.1 Mythimna loreyi | reverse complement strand
CATTTGTTCTGTGTCTGGGTGTAATTTATCTATAATATGTATTTATTAAGAAGTATATAAGTATGTTTATCAGTTGTCTAGTACTCATAACACAAGCTCTGCTTAGCTTAAGACTAGACGGCGTTGTGTGATGGTCGTGAAATATTATATTATATTATTATTATATAGCCCACCAAAAGTATGGAATGATGATACTTCATGTCTCAAAATAAGTCTGGCACGATAAGGCAAGACCAGGAGAGTGCGAACTCCAGTTAAAACCAAATGGGAA
Organism: Mythimna loreyi; assembly: GCA_029852875.1. Lineage (NCBI taxonomy): Eukaryota > Metazoa > Arthropoda > Insecta > Lepidoptera > Noctuidae > Mythimna > Mythimna loreyi. Next base: position 3,749,729 of record CM056795.1, on the reverse strand, counting down.
TTAGGTTTTTACTTACTAATAAGTAATAGTAATTTAAAGAGTCAGGATTTATAATTCGGTTGATAATAGTTAGTTGATAATAATTAGAAATTAAAATTTGTTTATTAGTAACTCTATCGCATTGCTCACTAGCGTCCGGGATTTAAACTTAGGAATCTGTGTTTCATTCGGAATTCAACATGCCGCCTACTACTTAGACACTTTATCCCTTTAGTCTCATAATTTACTATACAGGGTGACATTGACATGTTAACGCAAACGAATACCATAGATCCAGTACATGATTCTGGATAACCCAGTGGTGGAATTTATCGTCGGTTTTTTTTTTGTAAATTTTTGAAAAAAAAAACGTTTTGTTTCTTTATTTGTTACTTGTCTAAAATCGTTATTCTTATTGATTTTTTTATTATTTTTTTTTACAAATAAAAAAAATTTAAAAACCATCGAGGCTAATATAGACGTTATTCTAATCAAACTAATTTTTTTCGCATAACATGTTAAAATGATGTTTTTATAAGTATAGTTTATTTTAAAAATCTTAAAATTCATTAAAAAAAAAAATGCAAATAAAACCGACAAAATATTCCACCACTGGGGTGTCTAGAATCATGTACTGGATCTATGGTGTTCGTTTGTGTTAACATGTCAATAACACCCTGAATATTTATAAAGTATACAAATTTTCGTTTACGTATCCACATTTAAATGTATAATGTAAGAATACTAGTTTAAGATTCGTCTCGGAACAAAAACCTCTACTTGCAAATCGTTCAAAAAAACATCATAAGAGTCATAGTTAATGCGCCCTGGTTTACCTAAAAACGATGAAATCTACGATTATCTAAACTTTTAAAATTGTGCCACAAAATGCAACGTAAGGAACGCTCGATTTTGGATCTTAAGGAAGTTGTTTCAGATGCTATACAGGGTGTCATTGACATATTAACGCAAACGAATACCATAGATACAGTACATGATTCTGGACACCCGAGTGGTGGAATTTTTCGTCGGTTTTTTTTTTAATTTTTGAAAAAGGATTTGTTTTATTTTTTACTTATATCAAACCGTTATTCTAACCAACCCCAACGATATTGTTAAAAAAAATTACAAAATAAGGCATAAAGTCGTTATTCTAATCAACCCCGATGACATTTTTAATTTGGAATGTAATTCAGTCTTTTTTTTCGCTAAAAATGTTTAAATTATGTTTTTACACAGTTTAATTTAAAAAACGCAAAAAATTCATCTAAAAAAAAAGAAAGCACCGACAAAATATTCCACCACTGGGTCTGGTCTAGCTGGATGGACTATGTACTGGATCTATGGTATTCGTCTGCGTTAACATGTCAATGACAACCTGTTTATTTTTCGACACACTTGCCCACTTAGGTATATATAATGCACCTGTTCACCAAACTTACATTTTGATTTTCATTACGCACTAGTGTTGTAATGTAGGTAAAAGGAAAAAATACATTAGGTTATTGTGTTCAGTGTTACGAATCAGAGTATTACTTAATAACGTATTTCATGCAATTTCTAATTTTCAAATTATGTTGATATTGATAACCTCCCTAACGTTCGCAGTTCTATTACAACGAGACCCGAGAAGTTAGAATAAAACCAATCCTGACATCTAGTTGTAGGTAGAGTTTATAAAATAAATCACCCCCCTAGCCGAGTTGATAATCTACAATCGTTAGCGCTAGTAAACCACTAATGAAATGTATGGGAATGACTTCATTTCAACAAAATAATTAGTTCAAGTTCAATCATTCTTTACAGAATGAAATATAATAGTTTCCACAATGATCATCCCTACATCCAGCAGTTTTATAATATAATTAATAGTTACGTTGAAGCGTTTCGATTGTAGAAAGAGACTTGTCACGAAACGATTGTAACGGGGGCAGGAAGCAGACCCCTATTTTAGAAAACGTTATTAATTCTAAATGGTCTGACGATAACCTTAGTAATATCAGAACATATACATTACTTTGTGTTCTACGGGAATGTAATGACAACGTCACAATCACGCACATGAGTGTGTGTATATTTATGTTGATTATTTATACTAGCCGTTTAAGAGGCCGGTTTGGGACGATTTATCCATACAAACGTAATACCAAAATCATTTGCAAGTCGAGCATATTTCAACCATATTATGGTGATATTTAAGATTTAGACAATATATATCTAGGTTCCCAGATCTTTCTTTTTTAAAAAAGCTTTAAAATCATCAAAAGATAATAAGTATAAGTAAAATTTACGCGAAAAAAAAATTTATATAAGTACCTAAGTATTATTTATATTATTATACCTAGTATTATCATATTCACGTAAATTAAAATATATATTATTATATAAATACTATTTTAGTATTGCATTGACTTGAAAAAATAAATGATGTTAAATTTATATAAATGTTTAAATGCTGCAAACAATTTTAAATAACGTGAAAAAACAACATTATTTCTATTCCCCCCCCCCTCGGGTTTCTATTCACCCCGTTTTACGGCACTTAAAAGTTATCATAATTCTTACCGAAACACAAATCGAGTAGCGCCAACGTTGCCTCTTCCATGGAAATTGTCGATGACATTTTACGCTTGAAGAAACTACTGATTACACACTGAAGGGAAGGATGAACTGCCCACCACAAGAAATTTGGTTTCTAGACGAGAGTAAAAATACTTCTTCCAACTCTGTCCGTGAAAAGGTTTTTTTCTACATTTTTGTTGATTTTAGTAACACACGCGCAATTACGTAATAATAATACTTGTATTAACGCGTGAAGGACCTCTAACAGCATCTGCGCAGCCACTTTTCCTGAGATGCAGCTATCATCTCAGAAAAAGTGGCTGCGCAGTGCAAGCGCTTCTTAAGAAAGAAGGCCGGACTAAGGACTACTATAATATTTTCCTGGCAATGGAAGGAACAACCACCCACCACTAGGGCTGTTGATATTTTTAAAAACATCGGATTTTCGATATATCGATATTTTTAAATATATCAATATCGGGGTTTGATATATCGAAAAAAAATATCGATATTTCGATATATCGATATTTTTTTCGATTTTATTTGATCGGCTTTGGTAATTGGTTTAAAAGGACAGTCGCAAGTCGGATCAAAAGTAATTTACACAGGTTTTCATTCCGCATATTTATTAAACAAATTAAATTACAAATTTATAAAAACGTAAATAATTATTAATCACATTTGATGTAACATTCATGCGTACCAATATTTTTCAGTAAGAGTTTTTAAAAATACTCGTTGTTTTATATGTTCAGCTGTTTGACTACTACGATTATTAGGCACTAAAAGATTGATTGTAGAAGCAATTCGTTCAGATGCTACAGATGTAGCAGAAGAAATTAAATATTTAACAGCTATTTCTGATAACACAGGAGTAAAATGTCTACTATCAATCCAAAATTTTAGTGCATTTGATGATCGTGAAATATTTGGCTGATCTAAATACTGCTTTAATTCGGCAGGCATTGTACCAAAACTTCTGCCAAAAACTTCATTGGCATTAGACATATTTTTTAAGAGCAGATCTTCATGTCTGTCCCATAATGATGAAGTCGATTCTTTTTCTCCACGCGGAGAAGCCCCTACCGTGGGTGAACGATTTCCTCTTATTTTATGTTCTGTAACTATTTCTTTTGATAAATCTGAAATTGCATTGGCAGCAGCCAATGCTGACATGAAATGTAACTTTTTGAAGCGGGGATCTAAGATAGTTGCTTTGGCCAAAAAAAGGTTTTCTTGTAAAGGCACTAATCGATCTTCAATACCTTTTAATAAATCATTTTGCACTGACACTCCAATAGCTGTTGATGTTTTAGTTTGTTCGATTTCTTGTTTTAATAAATTTGTTAATGGTATTACTAAACTCGCTGTGACATATTTCTCAGCACTCAAGTCTTCTGTTACTATTTTAAATGGACCAAGAAGCGTAACTAAATCGCGCAAAATAGTTAACTGCGAAGTAGCTACCATATCAGGTACATTATTCTTAGTTCTTGATGCTAATATCTTTGCGACAATTGAAGATAATTTCAGGAATCTTTCCATCATGTCTAAACAAGAATTCCAACGAGTACTAACAGCTTGAATGAGCATCAATATTTGGCCTTCTTTCTTTCCTTCTGCTAATTGCTCTGATCGTAATTCATCAGAAGCACTAACTGAGTGTTTGAAATAGGTCACAATACGTTTTATTTGATCGGCTAAGTTTGAAAAATTTGTATTGTTTTTCAAAACTCCATCTATGATTAAATTTATAGTGTGCGCAACACATGGAATCCTCTTCTTTGTTCCCAAAAATAAGTTGACAGCAGCCACCATGTTGCTACCATTGTCGGTTGAAAAATTTACGATTTTTGATTTATCAATAGAAAAGTCACTTGTTATATTTTCAAAGCAATCTTTAATGTATTCTCCTGTGTGTCCCTGAAAAATAATAATATAAAGATTAAAAATAGACATACTTGATATCATATCTGAATAACTAAAGAAATGACATATTTAGAAGTATTTTTACCTCTGTCATGTAATGAGCAGTAAGACAACAGCTGTTGAGACTTTCATCAGCAACATTCAGAAAGTGAACTGTGATGATTAGAAAACTTCTTGTGGAGTTTGTTATTGTAACTATGTCACTACTCATGGTAAGGTACCGTGTTTCTTGTAAATGATTTATTAATATAGCTTTTGTAGTACTGTATCGTTGTTCTATTAAATCAGTTACCTAAAAAATAAATAATGTTTCAAATTAGCTTAGCACTAAATTTCATAAGAACAGCATACGATTTTTAGGAATTAAATCTATCGAGAGATCTTACTATTCACCTTAAATCTTGATGGTAATTTATATCGAGGACATGCCACATGAACGAATTGTTTTAATCCTTCTTTTTCAACACAAGAAAGAGGTAAATTATCTTTAATGATCATGAAAACTAAACTTTGGGTAATTGCAACATGGCGCTCCCCTCCATCTAAAATAAAAATAAAAAATATAAGTCAAATATAAAATTTACAATACATGAAGAATAAAAACTTCAAGTATATTACCATCATAACTTGCACTTTTTTCAAACAATTGCAAAACAGTTTGTTGTTTTAATTTCGCTGATTTTGATAAGACAGAAATAGTATCTAAACTTTGGTTATCCTCCTCTTGATGGTTCATCTAAAATATAAATATTTAGAGTATGTAGAATATAAATGTAAATTTATTGTAAAGTTTGTTTAATATAATTATACATCAAAAAATAATGCAATCAAAAAATGTTACCTGATTAACTAAATCCTCATTATTATCACAGAAGCTATTGCTGTCAGAATGGCTAGTATTTGATGTTGATCGTGGTAGCAATGCTACTGACATGTTATGATAGTTTTCTTCTGCATTTTTAGTGATAGCTTTCTTAATATTTGTCTTTTCTTTGATGGATAGTTGGGCATATGCATGATGGTGTTTACTTTTTAAGTGGGTTGCTAAATTAGTTGTATTTCCGCTGCTTTTGTAATTTTTTCCGCACAAATTGCAAGAAACACTTCTTGAATCTATTTTTTTAAAATATGTCCACACAATAGAAGAATTTTTTGAAGACGACATATTTTGACACTTAAATATGATTAGATTATAATTAAATTAATACAAATTGATAATAATTGTTCATAACCCCTTTTTTTAACTAATTAAAACCGTAGGATAAACACACACCTAAGAAAAGAAAAAAGGTGTCACTCCATCCATTTCCTTTTTAAAAAATTCACGGCTCGGAGTAATGGTTAAATGGTCTCGTTTTTTTTTAATTATAGTGCATGTCATCTGCATTATTTGAGACAGCAACATCCAATACAAAAATAACGTTTTTTCAACGGTAAACACCGAATATTTTCTAATTATGGAGCAAATAAAACTAGGATATTTTCAGATCACGGACACGGTTAAGTTTTAAGGAAAATGTTGATATATTACACTATAAGATTTAAATATTAGGGAAAGAGACATTATTACGGATAATCCATAGACTCCTCGGAGCAACGCACGCAAAAAATCACCGAAACTTCAGACTGACACAGACCCACTAACTATACACGAATGTAATGTTTCTACGCATTAATGCCCTCTATATTTTGTTGGCTGCTTAATCTACTAGAAATATCCGAACAGGGCGCCACAGATTATACACACGGACCTATTTTTTAAACTCTTTGCTAGCGGATGGCTAGCGGACACCAGAGTGTACCAAAACGTAAGTCCACAAAAGATTTTTTTACCTGAAAGTGTATCTTGTCTGTCAAGTGGGTAGTACCCGGGACTTTTGAGTGGATATAGACGAAGTAGAAGTATAGAATTGTTAGAGCTACGTTTTTTTTTCTTTTGTGTATCGTCCCATGGAGGGCGACGTGCCATAACGTTGGCAGTGACAAGTGTTATCTAACAACAACAGTGGGTAAAGTAAATAGGTAGATACCCATCTGGGTACTATTTTTTTATACAAAATTATAATTTTGTACATTTAATGTTTACATTTCGTTTAACTTAGAATATTGAAATTTAAATAATTGGTGAGAAAAATAAAAAATAAAAACTCATTTAAAAAAAATATCGCATGTCGATATCTACATTTCAATATCGAACCATCGATATATCGTCCAAAAAACTATTAGTAATAAATATCGATATTTCTATGTAATAATATCGATATTTCGATATATCGATATTTTATCAACAGTCCTACCCACCACCAGGATCCAGAGTAGACTGACAAAATTTAAAATAATTTTAGCTGAACAGGCAAGCTCCTCAGGTACCTTGTAAAAGTAAATCTTCTCCCCCCAAACTTATTACCTACCCCTATTAAAGCAGGTAGTACTTATTTATTGTCTACATCTTCAAGGTTTGGGTACCTGTGAAAGCTTAGCGAACAAAACTCCTCAGTTGTAAAATGTATAGAACAATAACTGTAATATAAGTTATTGTTACGCCGCATCATTGACTCGCCATTTTTAGCAGAACTCATTATCTTTGCAAATATTTCATTCAAACGAAACAATAGGACCTAAGACTCTATACAACCAAATAACCACTGGCATAAAATACCACGCGTACATTAGATCACGTAGAAGTAAATCGGTATACAAGTTAATGGAAGATTTGTTAATATTATACTATCGCAAAAGTTTATTTTTTTATAAATAAACAACACATCAAAATCAGGAAACCGTATCGCAATAATGCAACATATATGATTATTACTTATTTAGTTACATTTTGGTGCATTCCGTCCCATCCTACATGTTCTACAAATAAAATACATTAGGTAGGTATGTTATTATTATATGCATTGATGTTTAAATGTTCATTAGTCTATAAACAACCCCTACGGCAAATAACTGCTCGTTAACAATTTTTTGGGTTAACGCAACGAAGCCGTTAATTTCATCCTGTTAACCTGTTAAAAAGCCGTTAACGTTATTAACAGGTTTTCATTAATGTAACCGATTGTTTGTACTAACGTAGCAGTTAATAGACGAAACTGTTCAAATTAAAAAAGGAGCTGACGACGAAGTATCAGATAATTTTAGCTGGTTTTGCGTTAGCAGCTTCAGATAACGATATACTTTTGAATACCTATTCGTTGAGTTAATAATATGCTCTTTGTCAAAATCGTTGAATAAAACAGTTGATAGATTTCACGGGTTTTGCGGTAAAAGAGTTGTTAATTCGTTAACATTAGATTAACAGTTAAAAAAAGCCGTTCGTTGAATTAACGCCCACTCCTAGCAGTCATGTGTTGCCCAGGCCCATGCAAGCAGGGGAACCTTTTGAGCCACAACATCAAGTTTAACTTTATCACGATTTTCGTAATACTTAAATATCAACACGTTTATCTCCTACTCTGTCAGTAATTTTCTTAGGTCTCGCTTTCGATGACTAAGACTATAGGAATCAACATAATTAGCGACAACACAGTTTTCTTCAAAATGGTTGTACTGAGTGGGCTGGGGCACGCGTCATGCTCGTTTATGGGCGTTGTCAGTTGGGACTGGTCATCTCTTAAGGCCGCAAAATTTTATAAGCTTTGCAACGCTGCGACGCTTAAATTAGCTGTGCAGCCCATCCGTATTGCATGGGCACTGTTGCCGATTTTAGCTGCGCCGCGCCGACGCGGCACGGCAACGCGTTTATATAGTTTATTTATATAGTTTATTTTATTATAGTTAGCCCTTAGCTCTTCTATTTCTACTTTTTAATTTATTTAATTTTTTCTTTACTTATCTACATTGTATCTATTCAAAAAATAGAAGCGATAAGAAATATGTAACCATGATTTTTTTTTTAACTCATAATTTAAAAAGAGTCTCGATGCATGCGTAACTTTCTTGCATGTTCTTCTCCATAGAGATCTAGGCTTTGGAATGCGCAATATAGCTTCCCTTTTTCAACATTTTGACCATTCAAAAATGTGTAGAATTGTCTATTTAAAATAAACAATTCTAATTTCAGTTATTATGCCTGATGGGGAAACTGATTTTTATTCTAGAAATGATAGATTTTTTAAAAATATTCATATTTTGAATATTTACAAAATTAATTTACATTTTGTTCAAAATTAGCTGAAGAATTCAAACAAAATTATCTAGCCATGTGTGCGGTCGTTGTCTTGGGCGAAATTTTTTTATTACCTCCTTTCCCATCCCTACTACAGTCGAACCTACGAAAAATGAAAACCATTTTACGGACAATGAAACAAAAGATTGAAAGTACCAAAGACCCAGTAAATGGTTTTATGATAACTTTAGAGCCCACTGGTATGAAGTACAATACAGATGCGGATTTATCGTTCCGAGAAATGAGTCAGACAAAGTCATGGAAACAACTAGCATTGTTACTTTCTGTTCTTAACACAATAATATTACAAAACCGAATGTTCAGGAAGTATTTAAAAAAAAATTGGCTTAGTAAAAATGAAATGTGTTTAAAATTTCGATTCGTGAGTCCTTTTTAAAAAAAAAAAACACTTTTTACTGCTAGAAGAATATTTAATTAAACAGAGGTTACACTAGACACTAGGACACACTGGTTACACAACAACTGAATTCACGACACGGAATGTACAATGTGTACTGCGAAAATGGCTATGACTTCTCTTATCTTTAGCACATGGAAAATGCCTTTTATAACCTAGGTAACAATATGGAAGCGGCGGGGTTTTTATCGTAGTCAGCATTTGATGCGTTACAAAGTTCGTTTACAACAGGTAGTATACCATTTCTTATGGTATTTTTTGTATAAATCAATTTAATTATCTGGGTCATAAATACTGAATAAAAGTAATCATTATAATACTGAATACGGTTGAAATGCACAGAAATAAAAAATATAAAATAATCAAATTCTTATTAAATCACATTCTTCATTTGTGTCATTATTAATAAACAGAATCACAGAATCAGAGTCTAGGGTCTCGCTGGTAAACTCATAGTTTAGAGGAGGATCTTCTACCTCCATGTCTAAATCCGCTTGTGTTGCTGCTACGTTCTCGGTAGCAGACAACGCAACAATGTTTTTTTCCAACGTACTTGCAGCTGAATCAGTTTCGTCATCACTTTCTTCAAATTTGCTGTCACGAAGATGAAGATTTGAATAAATTGAGACCAATTTGGAAACGCGTGATTTGTCTAAGCGATTTCTTGCTTTGGAATGAATTTTTCTAAACGTGCTCCAATTTCTTTCACTAGCGGTGGATAAAGATGACACACTTAGGATCCTAATTGCAATAGGACTTACGATTTGTTCAGAGGCAAAAGTTTCCCACCAAAGTCTTGGCTCTACTGTATGTGCTGCCGTCCAAATTGTGTCAGATTTTCCAAAATGACCAGTTTTTGTTTTCAATTCGCACACATTTTTAATACAGCATTGATATCTATTTTATAGTAATTAGCAAGTTGAAGGATGAGATCTGATGCATAGATGACTTCTTCATCCGTTAAGTCAGTACCACGATATCTTGGGTCTAACACATTGGCTGCGAAGTGGATGGGCTGCAAGCAAAAATTCCGCCTGTTTACAATAGTATTTAATATAATTTGTTTATCGTTTGCACTAATTAATGTATTTCCTTCTAATTCCATCGCTACTTCATTTTTAAGTGACTGAAATAAAGGTGGTATTTCTGAAAAAAAGCATTTATCTGATTTGGATTTTAATATAACAGCAGCAATTGGTTTTAAAAACTTCAGATTTTCATCTATTTGCATCCACATAGTTTCGTTTAAAAGAACTTCTTTAATGTCCCGCTTAACTGTAAATTCCCTAGTTATTGCCAATGCTTCAAGTGCTTCTCTATTTTGAGCATTCGAATCAAGCATTATAACTGCACCGCTCCACTTCGTCTTATTAGGTAATTTTAAAGTAAATTTAACATGACCATATTTTAGCTGTTGCATATTTTCAAAATGTGCATGAACGTTATGGGTACGTCTAATATACTTAATGATTTCCATCACCTTTTTAATAAGTTTTGACAGAGCAGCAATTTTTAAAATGTCAGAGAAAATCAATTTCAGTAATTGTGCTATACAGCCAACGCAAGAAATATGTGGAAAACGTACTTTTAGCAATTGCCATGCTGATTTCATGTTACTGGCGTGGTCAGTAATAACTACAACAATTTTTTTCTCACCAACCTCTAAAATCACTTCCGGTTGTGGAGTGGTAATCATAAAATTGATAACACCTTTGCCGAGTACATTACTCCAACCATCAGTAATGAGTGGCTGGATAGACCTCACGGCGTCCTCACCTTCCGCATGACGCAGGTCCTCACCGGACATGGCAAGTTCGGGAGGTTCCTGCACCGGATTCGTGCGGAAGAGACTCCCGGGTGTCGCCACTGTGTAGCCAGCCCGAAGGACACGGTGGGCGCGGTGGCCGTGCTCTCGTTCGGCGGCGGCGACCTCTCGCGCCGGGCCTTGGTTCAGGCCATGATCCGAAGCAAGGAGGAGTGGCAGACGGTCGCCTCCTTCTGCGAGGCAGTAATGCTCGTAAAGGAGGAGGCTGACCGAATAAGGCAAAGGCAACGGTGCACTCGCCGTAGCCGTCGCCGTCGCGATCCTGCCGATATCCGGCCACCGTAAACACTGGCTTGCGGACGGTGAGCAATGGGTAGCTCGCCGTCCGGTCGTCTGGTAGCAGTCCAGACCGAGCCCAAGTTGTCGACGGCTCGCTCCGTTCCCACGCGCCTCAAGGAGTTTTCAGCAAACCGTAGGGGCCCTACAGGGTCGAAACCTCCCGGAGCTGAGGGTTAGTGCGAAAGCGTTACACCGGGGCTCTGGGAATAAGGCGAATAAGGCAAGGAAGGCACGGGGTAGGTTCTTTAGTCAGTAAGAGTCTGACACTGTTTCCCGCTCCGCCCAAGAGTGGGATTCGTCATTCGATGATTTTTACCTACCATAAAAAAAACCATCAGATTTTAACTTATGGTTGACATCTTCTTTTACACGTTCATACTCCGCGTCTAATAGGCTATTACTCAATACGTAACGAGATGGGACCTCGTAATTTGAGTTCAGTACGTCGATTCTGTAAAATTCGAACAACAACTCGCATTTCACTTCGATAGTCACTCTCACTTCGTTTAAGGTTCAAAATAACCTTGATTTTGCATTCTGTAAGCATCACCTAGGTGCTTGCGAAGTGAAGTGAGTTCCGAAGCGACCAATGCTGTGCTAGTGATTGCCACACTCAACTACTAGTACTTTACTAGTTTTTGACACAGAATTTTAGCTATTATGATGTTTAAATTAAAGTATCTTATTTTATGGAATTTGAGGCAGCTAATATGTAAAAAAAAAATAGAAAACTAAATTCGTGTCGTGAGTCGTCATTAGTAATCTGTGGACCGACAATATTTTCATTGACTTGACGTTGCAATTGAAGTTGACTTCACGTTGCAATTGAAGTTGACTTGACGTTGCATTGTTTTGTTTACGTTTTGTTTGTTTTTTAATTGTTCAGTGCCGATAAAAATTGTGAAATAATCATGAAGTAAGTTTATATTTCTGGTTGCAAAGTTTAAGAATAATGTTAATTAAGGAAGTGTTTATTTAGTTTTTTAATCCAACAATAACTGAAACATTATTGTTGGATGTGTCCAAATGAGACACGTTCCTCTCACCCATCGTCGGCTCAGATTGAAACTCTGGTAGAGTTTATGGAAAGAAACCCTGGCATGGCGAAGGGTTTCTTGAGAACTCAAAATGCCAGAAAGCGAAGTCGACGTCAGTGGGAGGAACTAGCCGTGCGCTTAAATAGTATAGGTGGCACCATCAAAACATATAAACAGTGGACAAAGATTAGCAGTTCTTTTTTACATGTTGAACCACTTAACATTCCTTACCCCTCAACCCAAGCGGACGCAGGCAAACCACTTAAAATGTGCGGCATGTGTGCGACGAACCTTGGTTTGAAGTGTGTTCCTTGATTTCATGTTTTATTTATTTTGACGTTAATTTTGCTCAATTTTTTACTATTAATAATAAGGAAATGGAGATTTTAACCTTTCGATATTGTAATTACAGAAACATTTATAGAACCATAGATTGTGCGAATGCTGGCGTTCGCTTGGGGTGTTTTGTTTGTATTATTTTTTATTTTGTTTGTAGTTATTTAATTGTAGTTTGAATAATACTATACATAATAACAGTAATTTTTAATAATTTCTTTAACTAAATGTCTTATTGTAGTATTGGTCACACAAAAAGTGCCACAAAAAAAAAAGTTGCAGCACGCTCTGCTGCTAGGCGTAGGACTGGTGGTGGGGTGGAGGATGAAGTGGAGCTTTCAGAGCTTGAAGAGAGAGTTGTTGCTTTATGTGGTGGTGAAAGCTTTTCAACAGGAGATGCACATTTAGGCATACAGCCATTTCCGGTAAGAAATTTAGAAATGCAATAGGTAAGTAAATAGTACTGGAAACACTTTGAAAGGTTTACTGTTGCTTTTTATAGCGCCAATTTTTTTTGGTAGATTTGACCCTGCCTAATGTAAATTTGAAATTGTACCCTTTCTTATGTAAAGCTAACTTTTATTAGAATTGTTTTGGTAAATTTATCTACCTGTTTCAGGAAAATAATACTCCATCTCCATCACATGAAGTACAACAAATAGAAGATGCTGATACTGACAATGTAAGATATTTAAATTTAATTAATAATTATATGGGAATAAAATGATATATCTTATCTAGCATTTATCTGTTGGTTCATATACCACTACAACAACAGAGTCAGGCACCTTCAGAGGAATCATCAGCTATTGTGTTTTATGTAAGCTATATTGTACTAAATTCTAGGTAGTACCTTGTCACATCAGATTTATGTAGGTACATATACCCACTATTATAAATCTGATGTGCTTAGATTATATTCTATTAGATCTTAATGTAGTACCTATAAATATTCAAATTCATTACTAATATAATTCAAATAGTAATTTATTTATCTGTAGGTTACCTATTTGCAGTCAAAATATTTTTATCTAATTTTATCCCACAAGGAAGATATGGAGTAACATTTTATCCAATTTACATTTCAGGATTCCAACCTGATTGAGGATAATCAAGAACAAAGTCATAATTACAGATCACCAGATCGTGCAATTTTGAGGAGAAGACTGTTTGCTTCCTCATCCAGCTCAACTGTTGGAACAAGCCAAAGCATTTTACGGGTATGTACCTGAGTAGAGACCGATTTGAGTTGTCACAGCAAGTGTGACTGTGATGATTCAAATCACACTTTGACATTAGAGGTACTACACTAACTCAAGCCATAGTTAGGGCTTTAGTCGGGTAACCGTGTCACGTTTTTTTTTTTACTTTTATTTATCTTATTAAACCTAAGGAGTAAATTTTTTTTTAACTTTTTAAAATTTCAAGTGCTTTAATATTATTTACTTTGTCACTAAGCAACTTTTCATGGAATTCTCAATATTTAATTATAATATTAGGAAGTGGGTTTCCTTATTTTAAGATTATTTCTGTTGTTTCAGAATAACCAGTTAGAACACACTCCTCTTCCAAATCCTCATGTATATCATCCTAGCCTGACCCTCCTACTGTAACACTCTCACACACACCCTCACCTTCACCTTCACGCCGTGGTTCTACCCAAGTAGCCTCCCCAGTGATTCATCGAACTGCTGCTTCATCATGTAAGTAACCAATTGTCACTACTATTAGATCGAGAATTTAAAAGAAATTGCATTTTTCATACTAAAATTTTCTTTTTTATTTGTTACTAAATTTATTAATTACGATTATTATATAATATAGATTAAGTGACAAAAATAAGTTTTGGCCTAGGTAAAACAAATAATGGTCATTTCTGCTCACAAAATATTTTTTATGTTTAGAAAACTAAGTAATAATGTTTTTTTACTATTTGCAGTTGTCTTTCGTTAATGGACATTATCGATATAATAATTATCAAGCAAGATGAATATTTTGAATCATAGAACTGATGACTATTTGTGAGAAACAAAAACGCCAATTTCATAGTTTAAGATAGGAACCCAATATTATGTGGCTTTGCTCATGCGCAATGATGAACTCAGTTCATAATATATTTGGGTTGATTTATCCTTTTATTTTGTACCTAAGTATTTGATTTAGGAAAAAAGCTTTAAATTAATGGTACTATTAGCAATTCAGCTGCCGACTTAAAGAACCATTATCCATTTATCTTTTTAGCTTCACGTAACGCAGCTTCAGTTGCTTCAACTTCTCGCCGCCCTAGGACAGTTCGTGGTAGTCGAGGTGGTTCTGTGTGTAAGTATACCTAAACTAATAATACGAGTAACTTCATTTTTGAAACAAATGAGAACGAAAAGCGACTATTTATTTAAGAGATTTTTATTTTTACGCATCATAGTAATAGATGTTCTCTTTTCAGCATCACGTCACACGTCTTCAGCTGCTGCTCCTCCACCATCACAACGGCGAACGGAATTCGCCACCATCACTGAGAGATTCCTGATGGTGGAAGATCAGCAGCTGCAGTTACAAAGATCAAATCAACAGATCTTGCAGTCCTTTCTGGAGAGGAGTGCAGACAATGATAAAATTTTAGCTGAAGCTGTGGCATCAGTCGGGAATGGGCTGCAAACATTGGCACAGGCCATAAATAGAGGTAGGGTGTAACTTGTTTTTTTTTAGTAATAGTCGTGTTTTAGTTTTTAAGCCAAGATTTTTAAGTCGGATTTTTTTTATATTTAAATTAAACACTTTTAACGAATACTAGCGCAGTTTTATTGAAAGACCCGCCTCATACACCACAGAATACATACAATAAACGACACTATCGATCAATTAATTATGACGTGAACGCCAAAGCCTATTTACAATGTTTCGTCTACGTAATTGCCCTAGAGCTAAATCGGCGTTAGATGGTAAATCCCTAGTTTGCCTCCTTTGTACTTCAGCAATTGTTTGGAACTCTTCTAGTCGCTCGTCTTCTGAAAATGTGAACTCTGGCAATCCTGCGCGATTGCACATGTTGTGCAAAACACAACATGCTATAATTATTTTCGCAACTACGTCTGGATGATAGTTGAGCACTCTGTGTACTAACAAGCACCTAAATTGTCCTTTTAGGAGGCCAATTGTTCTCTCAACTGAATTGCGAGCAGTTAAATGACAGTCATTGTAATGAGCTTCTGGGGTATTATCTTCAGCACCACTAATTGGTGTCATAAGGTAGGCACGCTGAGCATATCCTGAATCAGCTGAAAAAAAAAAATCAAATAACTATGTAGTTTTTATACCTAGTAATTAGATTTATTTTCTAAAATAGGGGCAGGGAGGGTTTAACTAACCAAGCAAAACAACTTCTTCACCAGCGTTTGTTAATGCCTCTAAGTGGTCTTTTATAACACCATAGTTAAAAATGAAGCTATCATGAGTAGCTCCACCGTATGTTGGATCAACATGTAAAATATTTAGATCTGCATCAGTGATCTGAAAAAATAAAAAAAAAAACTAATTGAATGTTTTAATTATTATCATTAGGTATGATAATAATTACAACATTGAATTTCATTTTACCAATTGGACATTTCTTGCATGGTAGCCTTTGCGACAGTAAAAGCGTTCTTCATTCTCTGCTCGTTTTTGCATTGCCACCAGAGTGCCATCAATACATCCAAGAGCTACTGGAAAGCCAAATCTTTTGTAGAACCTGTAATTTACAGTAACCAGTAACATGATCAACTGTCATAAAAAATGTAAAAATCAATCACTTTAATTATAATATACCTACTAACCTTTCTTTTAACATTTGTCTTTCTTGAATATTTTGAGGTAACCTAATATATTTTTTTACTGTTGCCGGATTATTAAGAGCTTCCACTACTTCATTTATGCAACGAGATGCTGATGGTTGCGATAAATATGTTCTTATATTTTCTTTAATTATTTTCTGATAACTGCCATTAGCCAAGAATGACAAGGTGCATAATAACTGTGAAACAATAAAAAAAATTAAAACCTACTTAATCTAGATCTAGTCAAAACAAAATAGGGACCAACTTGGTTATTTACTAATAGAATACTAATATTATAAGTATACAGAGTCCTTAGATTAACATGAAAACATATATAGCTAGCGGGTAAACCATCTAGGGAACCTAGGGAATAAATACTCCTTATTAAGAAGTATTTTTCTTATTATGGTGTGCTTGGTTACAAATCTTTCGGCTACCTTTAAACTGTGTATTTACACAGTTGACACACACAGTTGCACACAGTTGTTGTTTTTACAGTTAATTTTGTACGTACGAGTATTTACGTACAACATTAACTTTATACCAACTTAGTAATAAAATGAAGCACTTACTTTTATACGAGTTGAAAGTCCTTTGCCTCGACGTTTTGTGGGCTTTATCAGACGCAGTAACTCGTTCTCCAGTTGGTCAATTAGCTCCTTTGACAATCTATACACACTCACATAGTCGTCATCGCGGGTTAATAAAGATAAACTTCGAATTTTGGTGGATTGTCGACGCTTTTCTAGTTTATCCAAAGCATGAGCTTCTTCTAATAATGCTTTAAATAAAAACATTCTTGCCACCGTTATCGCTTAAGTAGGTAGGTAGGGTACTTATTCACTTTAAAAACTTTATCTAAACTCTATTTGGACGTAGATAAGCAAAAAGGATCCAACCCACAACATGACCAAAAATTAGTTAAGTATACCAAACTGCTCGTCAAGGTCTATATTTTTGATCAGCAAAAACAATCCAAGTAACAAGTTTTCAATGAAAATATTTTTTTTCATAACAAGCTTTTACAGCGGTGGTCTATACTTATATAAATAAAACTCGTCAAGACGATTCACACGAGCCCAAACTCGACGTGGTTGTGCCGTTTAATTACAGAGTTCCTATGGCTACCTCGCGATTCCATCATCAGATCAGCTCCATGGCATAATATTGCATTGTCATCCGAACTAAACGTGTATACCAAATTTCAGCTCAATCGGAAACCGGGAAGTGGATCAAATTTAAGTTGCAAGATTTGATTACAGAACGACAGACAACGGGACAGGTGAAACTAAATAAAAGCTTGTAAAATACGAATATTTTGAAATTAAAATGACACTGGTTACCAAACCACATGTATGATGATCCCCTATTTTAGTTTCGTAAAATCGATCCATTCTCCTTGGATCATAATGTAAAACGGTCAGTCTAAGAAAGAAAATATATATTGGCACACACAAATTTTCTTAAGAAACAACAAATGTAACACTTTGTGGGGTGGATCCTTTTTGGTAATCTACGTCCATTTAACTATGATTTCTTCTATTTTCACTCGTAAAATAGATGCTTATAATTTGACACTTTGAATCGGATTCGAGTTCGAAGTTGAGCGCCGAAGTGATGGGGGAATTACCTTATAGAATACCACTTAAAACGTCATCTCATACTTTATCTGTCAAAATCTCGCATTCAATTTAGTTCAACTCGCAAACACGCTCGCAAGTGTAGCGCTAGTGTAGATTCGAATTATCAACCGAGTTTTCAGAATGTCAAACAAGACACTCACGGCGGATTCAGATTCGAAGTTTAGAGTGAAGTCTTACAGAATCACACTGCAACAAGCGAAAGGCTTCTTTCCAATACTGCGAATTAAAAATATCAAAATAAATAAAATACCAATACTAACGTATTTTATGGTATAATATCGGTATAATACGTAGCCTTTTGGTAGTATACGGTATTTTTACAACACTATTCTTGACGACCCTGGCACTTCCTTGGACACTGAACCTTGTATTTATGATGAACCTGGCACATCTACGGACGCTGTACCTCGCCCAAACGATAACCCTGGCATTAATGTGGACTTGAATCCCATGTTTGCTCAATGTTGACGAGTGAAATGACAACGCAGCGCTGCGTTAATTGTGGAAGCGATTTATGTCAAAGGAGGAGACATAGTCTTACAGTACCCGGCAATAAATATTGCACATCGACCTTTGGAAAGAGACAATCGGCTAATTTCGGCTTCGTAGAGCGTTATCTCTGTCGCACACTACCTATGTGACGTTTGTCAGTCGTAGAGTTGTTAACACCCCCAAATTTAAATAATTTAAAATTGCATAATGGCATCTTTAGGAAAAAGAGGGAAACCTTTACGAGGTCAGTCACACGAAATTATCTACAATGTTTATAAATATTTTGTAACCGAAAGTGACAGATTTAAAAAAAATGAAGATGAAAATGTAAGTTGTTATTTTAAGAAGGTTCAAGAACGAGTTGCAAATGCCACTGGAATTTCAAGAAGAACTTTGAACAATATATTAAACGAAGTCAGTACTGAAACACATTCTACTGAAATAAAGTTCAGCACTCCAAAAAAAGGGAGACCAAAAAAGCAATTTCGTTTGCATATGGACGATTTTGATTGTGATGTTATTCGAAGAATGGTGTATGATTTTCACTTACGATTTAATGAACTGCCAACAATAAAATCATTAAAAGCTAAATTATCTGAAGCTATTAATTACAATGGGTCTGAAAAGACGTTGAGAAAAATACTTCACGAGATGGGATTTCGGTTCACTAAAATGGAAGATAATCGAAAACTTCTAATGGAAAAGCACGATGTAAGTCTCAAACGGATGGAATACCTCGATAAAATACGCAAATTTCGCGAATCAGGAAAAAATATAGTCTACATGGATGAGTCTTACATACATACATCCCACACTGCCAATTTCAAAGGGTCAACGTTTGATAATAGTTCATGCGGGTAATGAAAAAGGCTTTGTACCCGGTGCCTTTTTAACGTATAAATCCACGGACACTACAGGTGACTATCACAATGAAATGAATAACGATAACTACGAAAAATGGCTGGTTAATTCATTTTTTATGAATGAAGCACCAGCTGGTGGTACTCAAACACACACGTAGTAATGTATAATTTAAAATATAGTAACAAACCAGAAACCTTTATACCAACCTTTTTGGCATTAGTTAATCGTTAATTTTTATATATCTGTGGAGGCTTGTAATTAGCAACTTTATTGTATATTTTTTGTTACCAATTTTTTTTGTTATTAGTCTGTAAGCCTTCCTAAAAGTAATAAAATAAAAAAATAAAATTAATCAATTAATACTAAATATACCCAGTGATTCTGTTCTAGTTATCGATAACGCACCCTATCACAGCAAATATGTTGAAAGACGGGGGTCTTTCAACATATTTGTTGTGATAGGGATAAGGGATAGATAACTCAAACACCATTAAACAGGAAATGATCCACTGGTTAAACAGACACGAAATTCCAGTAGATCCAAAATTAACAAAAACCCAGATTTACGCTATTATATGCCAGCACAAGGAGAGGCATACTGAGTTTTCCGTGGACAAAGTACTTGCCGAACATGGGCACACTGTGTTGCTATTGCCACCATATCATCCGGATTTTAATCCAATAGAAAATATATGGTCTCAACTGAAAGGCTATGTAGCCTCTAGAAATGTGGGTATGAATTTAACTACAGTAAAAACATTATTGACTGAAAAAGTAAACATGATCGGAGCTGAAGATTGGAAAAAGGTTTCGATCATGCATTCAAATGTGAGAGTGCATATAGAAGCATTCAACACGGTTTAGACAATTACACTGATAGACTAATGATAAATACGGCGCACAGTGACAGTGATATTGATCTCTTTGAGAGCACAGATAGTGAAATGGAAGTAATTGAGAATTAGATTTATTATTATTTTTATTACAAGGTCTCATTTTAACAATATGATTAATGTTGTTTATTATGTACACTACAGCTGTAATTTTCCAAATTAATTAAATACGAAAACATAATGGGAACATGTCTTTTTTATTTTGTTTTACCCCAACCTAAAGCCATCACTATAGAAAAATTGGTGTATTTTATACAAATAATAATTATCAAAAGAAGCAAATCATAATTGTTTTAACAGCTCCTAATAGATACCGGACTATTTGTATTTCGTGCGAGAGAGATAGCGCTCTACGAAGCCGAAATTAGCCGATTGTCTCTTTCCAAAGGTCGATATGCAATATTTATTGCCGGGTACTGTACAGCCAGCGGCTTTAGTGGTTGGATAGTTCAGAATAAAAATAGCGTGAAGCGCGAAATGAGGCCATCTAGCGTAAAATCAGATTAACATATTGTTATCGATAACATTACAATTTATTGTTACTAGATGGCGTTGCTGTGTCTTAATTGCTTTGTTAATACTTCTTTTTATAGTTTATTTTTGTTTCTACAAAGATTGAAGTAATTTATAATTTATTTTTAAAAGAAATTAATAAATTAAAAATATTAAAATTGAGTATCATTTTTCAAATATTTGATTGTCTATGTGTTAGTTTTCAAACTTGAGAGGGTAATTTAATATGAATTTATGAATAATAATTAATTAGTGGGTAGTTTCAATAATACTTAGATTTAAGACTTGTGACTAAGCACAATGGATTGTTTGCTAAGTTAATTTCGATTAACTGCTTCGAGTTCTTTTTGTTAGATTTTATTTTTAATCAGGTTATTTTATAAACTTACTTTAATAATGAGTATGAATTCACAATAAATATATAGTGATAAGAGTAACAAGGTGAAAACGTCTCAGAAATAGCCAGACGGACCGGTGTAAACGTAAGTAGTTTTATTTGTTATATTTAATATAAAAAAACTCCTATAATTATTTTTGTCTATTATATAATAATATTTCTGTTTTATTGTTGCAGAGAAAAACAGTAGCTTTATGAGTGCCAAGGATACGATGATTTGAAGAAGAGAGTTCTTTGAATAATTAACATGATGCAGTGACAAATCATGGTAAAGGAGTACGAATGAAATGGATTTCTGCCAAGAAAATGGTTTATTCAACACAAGCATTGACACTGTCCGTCGTATTCTTTATGATGAAGGACAAAATAGGCGTGCTCCAGATGCGTTTGAGGTTTATTGCTTACAAATATATGACAGTATTCGTGGTTCAAATTTGTTTATAAATTTAAATGATTTAATGCCTTTCCGAATACAATCTGTCATTGATCAAAATGGTGATTATACGATTTACTTACTTAATATTATTTACTGAGTACTTATTCTCTGTTGCTTATTATATGTGTTTACCCAGATAAGTAAAACACAACATATATTTTTTTATGTCGCTCACTAAACATTTGATATTTGCTTATCTTTTAATCCTTTTGACCTTTGTGATAAAATTATTTAGTTTCTTATTTATTTTTGTTAAGGTCGAAGCTTCAATCCTCTTTCCAATTATGGAAACGAATATTTAAGCTATGGCCTATATAAATATAATGATAATTAAAATAACTATTGTTATTATTTAAATAAATATAATAAATTATATATGACGGCGCATTGCTAGCGCCATTTGTTGGGGAATACATGGAACGAGATTTTGACATCTGTCAGTCTGGCGGAGCGTCGTGTCGATGGTCAGCGCGGCCATGTTGGACTTGACTGGTTTCAAGCGATAACGGCGAGCGCACCACGTTTGCGACGAATCGCTTTTGTTCTGTGTAATCCTATACCTTTTCGTTTTAAAACAAATTAAAAGTGATTGTAAAAGTGATTTTCTAATTTTTAATGACTAGATTTTAGCGAATTTCGTAAACAATATACTTTGTGTGATTAAAGAACTTTTGATTGTGACTTTGGTGACTGTTTCGTTCTCGCCCACATTACATTTACACACACCACATAATAATTATTGAGACATGGCTGATCCTGATAATGAAGGGTCCCCGCTCAGATCAGAAGTGGGATGCCATGCGCTGCCGACCGAGGAAAAACAACCACCTGACGAAAATAGCGCCTTGAAGCTGTTAAGTAATATGGAAATGTTATTTACTCGAATGTTAGCGACGACGCAACCACACGTGGCAACTGCTAATGCCTATCCTAGTGCAGTGAAACTCATAGAGTTTAATCCGGAAGATGCAGACGCGGATATAGAAGGTTGGTGCAAAATCACAGAGCTTATTGTACAGACTAAACATTTAGAGGGCGTAGATTTACTTGTGGCGCTTACCAGTGCACTGAAAGGGCGCGCGGCCTCTTGCTTGACCAAGTTAAATTTGAATGAGTTGACATGGGAGACTGTAAAACAAAGTTTAATGGCCAGATTTTGTAAACCGAAATTATTCCAAGACTATTTTGATGAAATATTACGTTTTCAAATTGGAACTAAAGAAACTGCACCAGAAGCTGGTCTGCGCTTATGGAATATGATCGAAACCATACCTAAAATCCGGATGCCAGAAGATGTTATAACTGGATTCGTCATATCGGTCTTATGTCAGAAGGATGGTTTGATACGCCGTGAGCTAAACGCACATACTGTCACTACCAAACCTCAGCTATTCAGAATCCTGAGAGGTATTTCCTTAAAACGAAGATCGGAGTTTACTGAAACCCAAGAGCCTGATTTCAAGCGACCTAGAATTGCGGAAGCAAGCTTTCGTGCTAAATGTCATTATTGTGGAATCCCCGGACACCGGCAAACCGAATGTAAGAAGCGTCTTCGAGAAGATTCTTCTGGGATGTCTAAGCAGCAAGATCCAGCAACTGCAACACGTGCTCCCGAGAAAACTTCTGCCGTAACCTGCTACATATGCGGTCAAGCTGGACACATAGCAACAAATTGTAAAGAAAAGGCGGTGGAGTTACTGCAAGGAAAGAGGTCAATGTTTGCGAACAATGGCTGTCGAGGGGCACCTTGAAGACGTCATCCGGTGAGTCAGTCTCTTTTCTGTTTGATAGCGGATCGTCTTGCTCGTTGATAAAAGAGAGCTATTCTAGTAAGTTCCCAGGTACTGTGCGCAATGATCTTGTGTATCTTACGGGCATTGGCGGTGATGAAATAAAATCTACGTCACAGATTTCGAGTGAGGTTAATCTTGGAAATTTTATGAAACTCTTGACATTTCATGTAGTACCAGACTCTTGCCTTGCGGACCCTGTTATAATAGGTAGGGACATTTTAGAAAACGGTGTAAGCGTCAAAATTAATAATGATAATTTGATTTTTCATTTTGAGGAACAAGTTAATATTTGCGAGTCGATTGCTTCCCAGCTAGACTTTACTCAGATAGATACTGATTTTACAGCCGGTGATAAAGATGCCCTGATTAGACTGTTGAACAAATATGCTAGCAGTTTCGTCGATGGTGTTCCCCGCAGGCGCGTGAACACAGGAGAGTTAGAAATTGATTTAGTAGACCCACATAAAACCGTTCAGCGACGCCCATATAGATTAGCACCAATTGAAAAGCAAATAGTTAGAGAAAAGGTTCAAGAGCTCCTCGATGCCGGTGTTATTCGAGAAAGCACATCCCCATTCGCAAGTCCGATTCTCTTGGTGAAGAAAAAAGATAACACCGATAGAATGTGTGTCGATTATCGGGAGCTTAACTCCAATACACGACCCGAACACTATCCCCTCCCTCGTATTGAGGAACAAATAGATCAGCTCAGTGGTGCTCATTATTTCTCATCCCTGGATATGGCTTCAGGGTTCCACCAGATCCTTATTCACCATGATTCAGTAGAAAAGACAGCGTTTGTGACGCCAGAAGGGCAGTATGAATATCTTGCGATGCCCTTCGGGTTACGGAATGCTCCTTCGGTGTATCAACGTTGCATCACAAAGGCTGTCCATCAGCTAAAAAATAAGCCTCTGATTTACATGGATGACGTATTATGCTATTCTAGTGATATATCCGAGGGTCTTAAACGTCTAGATGAGGTCTTATCTGCTCTTTGTACCGCTGGTTTCTCATTAAACCTTAAAAAATGTAAATTTATGAAAAAGAAAATTGATTTCTTGGGCTATTCTATTCAATGCGGACAGGTGAGGCCAAACTCACGCAAGATACAGGCTTTAGTAGACTCTCCCCAGCCCAAAACTGCAACACAAGTCCGTCAGTTTCTAGGCCTTGCGTCGTATTTCCGAAAATTTATTCCTGGATTTACAAAAATTGTTGGCCCGTTGTATCCCTTTACAAAATTGAAAGGCCCTATAAAATGGGAAGAAAAACATGAAAGTATCCGTAATACCATTATACAGATACTTACCTCTGAACCAGTTCTGATGATCTTTGACCCGGACTTACCCGTTGAATTGCATTGCGACGCTAGCTCGGAGGGATATGGGGCGATCTTAATACAGAAAAAGAAAGACTTGCCCCATGTTGTAGAATACTTTAGCCGACGAACCTCTGAAGTAGAGTCCCGTTACCACTCGTACGAACTGGAAACGCTGGCAGTCGTACGAGCTGTAGAACACTTTCGGCATTATTTATACGGCCGACGTTTCAAGGTTTTCACGGACTGTAACTCATTAAAGGCATCTAAATCTAAAACTGACCTAACCCCACGTGTTCATCGTTGGTGGGCATTTTTACAAGCCTATGATTTCGATATCATATATCGCGAAGGTCGTGGCATGGAACACGCGGATTACCTCTCTAGAAATCCCCTGCCAGACCCCGATAGCTTAGTTTCCGAGTCGCAAGTTTCTTCAAAACCTAAATCTCAAACAGTTAATTTTGTAGAATTACATCAGGGCTGGCTTTCTGTAGAACAGAAACGTGATGCCGAGGTCCAAGACTTGATCAATAAGCACAATAATAACGATTTTCCTGACACGGTTGGTCAGACATACGACGTTAGGGATGGCATTCTTTATAGGAAGGTAGTAAGAAACAAGATTGTATCGTGGCTGCCAGTGGTCCCTCGTTCCCTAATATGGACTTTGATCAATCACGTTCATAACGAACTACAACATCTGGGTTGTGACAAAACATTGGACAAACTGTACGAACAGTACTGGTTCCCTCAGATGTCCAAGTGCGTTAGAAAATTTATTGACTCTTGCATTGTCTGCAAGGCATCCAAAGATCCATCAGGTGTCAGCCTGTGCAGCTGCACTCTATTCCAAAAGCTCCGGTACCGTGGCACACTATTCATATAGACTTCACTGGCAAACTAAGTGGAAAAAGTGACCTTAAGGAATATTGTTCAGTAATTATTGACGCGTTCACTAAATACGTATTATTAGAGCATACCTCTTCATTAGATGCAGCTAGTGCGGTTCGAGCAGTTAAAAATGCCGTTTGCCTTTTTGGAGCACCTAAGCGCATAATAGCCGATCAGGGCAGGTGTTACATTAGCCAGGATTTCAAGAACTTTTGTTCAGAACATAAAATTAAGCTGCATTTTATAGCAACTGGTTCCAGCAGGGCAAACGGGCAAGTAGAGCGTGTGATGCGCACTCTGAAAAGTTTGCTAACGATTATCGAAAACGATCCCAATAAAGCGTGGCGCGATGAGTTAGGGAATGTGCAATTAGCGCTTAATAGTACTAGGTCTACAGTCACCAAATATACGCCAACAGAACTCATGTTCGGTATCCGTTCTCAATCTCTAGGTATGTCTAGAATTAGGTGTTCGAGTCCAGATTCAGAACAAAAACAGCGAGTTGACGTAGAGTCAGCTAGGCAAGATGCGTCTCTTAACATACAAAGGGCAGCCGCATCCGATACTTTACGATTTAACCAAGGTCGAGCTACTATCAAGCCATTTTCTAAAGGCGATTTCGTATTTATCAAAAGTTGCGAACGCAACCAAACCAAGTTAGATAGGAAGTTTAGGGGTCCTTACGTAATAATCGCAGTACTAGATAATGACCGTTACGAGTTAAAAAGCATAACTGGTTCACATCGTACTTTTAAATACGCGCACGAGAATTTGCGTCCAGTACCTCGGGGTCATGACGGGTTAGTTGAAATATCTACCAGTTTGATGACTGAAGAAGAGGCCATGACGGCGCCGGAAGACTTTGATCTCGATAATAGTCACCTCGACAGACCGAATAGCTGTGATACATTGACTGCAGGCTCCGATACACTGTCCGCCGGATCAGACACACTTACAGCAGAGTCAGATACCCTAAGTAATATCTCAGATCGCGAAATCATTGAGCATGAGGTCCAAATTCACGCAGAGCAAGACAGTCCGTAACTTATAGGTATGTATGTGTAATCTGTAAGCATTGTTTACATGAAGTCTACTTAACTGTGTTAGTACATTGAGTGAGAAGAGTCATCAAGTTATGTCATGTTTGGAAGGTGGTCGAAGGGATAATGTCGTCCGGGCCATGCAGCTGATTGCGGCTGGTCGAAGGGACACATTCATCCGGTCCAACCTTAAGTGTTCATTTGGTCGAAGGGACAGTGTCGTCCGGGCCATGCACATGTGGCTGGTCGAAAGGACACACCCGTCCGGTCCAGATTGATACTGTGTGATCCTAAAGATAGGACATGTTTGCATGAGTTAAGTGATTAGAAAAAAAAAGGTGCCGTCCGGTCCATGAGTGGTCGAAAGGACACACGCTTTTTTTTATTCTGAGACAGTTATAGTTGTACGACAGCAACATTACGTCTACTAGTCATATTGGGCTTGTCATATTGGGCTTGTCAGGTTGGACGAGCGGGTAGATTTACTGACACCCGTCCGATTGATTGTGTCATTGTTACAGGACTGCAATCTGAGTGATGCGCCCGAGGACGGTCGAAAGTCAGTCCGGCCGTGATGGCGCATTGCTAGCGCCATTTGTTGGGGAATACATGGAACGAGATTTTGACATCTGTCAGTCTGGCGGAGCGTCGTGTCGATGGTCAGCGCGGCCATGTTGGACTTGACTGGTTTCAAGCGATAACGGCGAGCGCACCACGTTTGCGACGAATCGCTTTTGTTCTGTGTAATCCTATACCTTTTCGTTTTAAAACAAATTAAAAGTGATTGTAAAAGTGATTTTCTAATTTTTAATGACTAGATTTTAGCGAATTTCGTAAACAATATACTTTGTGTGATTAAAGAACTTTTGATTGTGACTTTGGTGACTGTTTCGTTCTCGCCCACATTACATTTACACACACCACATAATAATTATTGAGACATGGCTGATCCTGATAATGAAGGGTCCCCGCTCAGATATATAATGTTATTTGATGATCAATAAACTGACTGATAAATTTTAATAATAAACTGTAAGAAATATATTTTTTTTAATAGTGCCTTTTTATTTTGGTGGGCCAGTTTATTTGCTTTTTCTCTCTGTATAGTACTAACTTGAATTATAAATTACAAATAATTAATTTTCTTTGTTAATTTTGATTCAATATTTCTACGGCTTTCTTTTGTTTGTTATTCATAACAAAAATCACAAAAAGTCGTATTCAGTGAGGTTTGAACTCATGCTCACTGATTCACACAGCGGCACTGCTTAACCATTAGGCCATCATGAAACTAATTTCTGCAACGAAATTATGAACTACAATCAGTTTTTGACGGCAATAATGACTCATGTGTGTCTATTTTTCGTCAAATTGAACGTCAAGTTTATGCTTTGTGAGATTGCGTCAGGTCGCCACTTAGCTGTGAAGATACCAACGCCATCTAGTTTAATATTAGAAAACTTGAGCTCCTCGGTGCTTCGCTAACGTGCAAAGGAATATAGTTACTAAGGTACCCAGGCACTTTTGCAGCTCCTTGTACAATAAAGGATGTGCACTTAATTGTACAACAGTGGATTGCTCCTGGTTTGGTTAGTTTTTATTACCATTTTAATATCATTTACAATATCTATATTCTATTATCACTAACTATGTTTATGTTTTGGTTTGTTTAGATCCGTGGTTTAGATTGAAGATGATAGTCTAGTTTGCCATCTTTGTTGGTTGGACCCTGGCCATTCATCATTCGACGAGGAAAATAATAAATGATCCAACAACTAGCAGTGGTCATCGTCGAAGTATTAGTTAGTATGTTGTGTCTGCTGTGGTTGCTCTTTGTTACGGACAAGATCTCATAGGCTGCATACTGAGACAGAAAGGGAATCTCGTATTAGGAATATAGTCATGGAACAGATAGTTTGTACCCATTTACAACATGAAACTAATTGTAAAATTATTTGTCACTACAGTTTTTCTTTATTTATTCGTTTATTATTTATTATGCACATAACAATGTACAGCCTTCGCACAAAACTTGATTCACAAGTGATGGTGTATGTGAAGTTAGCCACTAGCAAATTTATTGCTTGTCCACTTGTAAAAAAATAAATACCATTAGCTGTAGTCATTGCTGTTAGCATCTGTTATTGGTTTTTTTTACATACAGTACACAATCGCCAATCGCCATCACTTGTGAATCGAACTGTATATAAATAAAAAATGATGAATGATAATGAATGAAGTGATATAACAACATTTATAACAGTGACCAAGTTAGTCTAAAAACTAATATATATATTGATCACCTCACATAAGCGTTTGAACATAGTTTGTGTGCCTTGCTTTTGTGAATGTAAATATGAAATCTGAGCACATTTTTATCTTTTTTTTTGTCTAACCTGTACAGTCCTACTATTGAGTAAGGAGTCTTACTTTAAATTACTCTTTCTGATTGTATTTATTTATTTTGTTATAGTTGCATGGATCTGACCAAATCTGTCACATCTGTTGGCAACGAGTAGATCAAGCCGCTGTGCATTCTACTGAGGCTGAAAGACGTGCATCGGAGAGAACAACTATCTTCTTGCCTTTGTATACCAGAGCATCAAGCACTCAAAGCTGCTGTTTTTATCCTGATTGCCATTCAGCTGAAAGGCTAGCTGTTCCTAAATGGCTAAGGGTGAAATTATTTTTAGATTTTATATTCTATGTGCCACAAAGTAGTAGGATGTGCTGAGTGTATTTGTACAGCGATAATTGGGAGGTTCTCCCATTCATAACTTCGATGCAAATCACATTCAGGATTTTGCATCATTTGTAGAAGAACGTCAACTAATCCTGGATTTTAATAATATAGAAACTGACAGCTGAACTTTGTCATTATTGGATTGGGTTGAGCAAACAACAATTTGGACAACGGTTTTTAGAATTGCCAGAAATCCAAAATATTCGCCAAGATAAAGTGGCACTCGGTGCCTATCTAGTTAAATTGCGAACAGGTGATAGTGATGAAAGGATCTCAACACTTTTAAATGTACCTCGCACTACGTTAATGAGGCTAATGCGTCAAGCTCGAAAAATAATAGAGCGTGTATTTGTTCCCAACAAATCAGAAAGGAGTTTGATAATACCTAATGGTTTATTTGGAGGTGAAAATAGGCAACCTATTGTTATAAGTGATGGAACATATTTGTATGTACAAAAATCCTCCAATTATATGTACAGCCAGCGGCTTAAGTGGTTGGCTAGTTCAGAATAAAAATCGCGTGAAGCGCGAAATGAGGCCATCTAGCGTAAAATCAGATTAACAATGTGTTATCGATAACATTACAATTTATTGTTACTAGATGGCGTTGCTGTGTCTTAATTGCTTTGTTAATACTTCTTTTTATAGTTTCTTTTTGTTTCTACAAAGATTGAAATAATTTATTTTTAAAAGAAATCAATAAATTAAAAATATTAAAATTGAGTATCATTTTACAAATATCTGATTATCTATGTGTTACTTTTCAAACTTGAGAGGGTAGTTAAATATGAATTTATGAATAATAATAATTAGTGGGTAGTTTCAATAATACTTAGATCTAAGACTTGTGACTAAGCACAATGGATTGTTTGCTAAGTTAATTTCGATTAACTCCTTCGAGTTCTTTTTGTTAGATTTTATTTTTAATCAGGTTATTTTATAAACTTATTTTAATAATGAGTATGAATTCACAATAAACATATAGTGATAAGAGTAACAAGGTGAAAACGTCTCAGAAATAGCCAGACGAACCGGTGTAAACGTAAGTAGTTTTATTTGTTATCTACACTAATATAATAAAGAGGTAAAGTTTGTTTTTTTGTTTTTTTGTTTGTAGGGGGTAATCTCTGGAACTACTGGTCCGATTGGAAAAATTTTAGCAACAATAGAAAGCTGCTTTACTCCTGAGTGACATAGGCTATATTTTATGTACGCGGGCGAAGCTGCGGGCAAAAGCTAGTATTTAATATAATTGTTGCAGAGAAAAACAGTAGCTATATGAGTGCCAAGGATACGACGATTTGAAGAAGAAAGTTCTTTGAATCAATATCAAAGAACTAGTAGACCAAAACTACGAATAAAATGGATTTCTGCCAAGAAAATGGTTTATTCAACACAAGCATTGACACTGTCCGTCGTATTCTTTATGATGAAGGACCAAATAGGCGTGCTCCAGATGCATTTGAGGTTCATTGTTTACAAATATAAGACAGTATTCCTGGTTAAAATTTGTATATAAATTTAAATGATTCAATGCCTTCCCGAATACAATCTGTCATTGACCAAAATGGTGATTATACGATTTACTTACTTAATATTATTTACTGAGTAGTTATTTTGTGTTTAACCAGATACCCATCATTAATATATATAAGTTACTAGCTTTTGTCCGCGGCTTCGCTCGCGTACATAAAATATAGTCTATATCACTCAGGAGTAAAGCAGCTTTCTATTGTTGCTAAAATTTTTCCAATCGGACCAGTAGTTCCAGAGATTACCCCCTACAAACAAAAAAACATAAAAACAAAAAAACAAACTTTACCTCTTTATTATATTAGTGTAGATGAACACTTCAAGTAAAACACAACATATAATTTTTTATGTCGCTCACTAAACATTTGATATTTGCTTTTCTTTTAATCCTTTGACCTTTGTGATAAAATTATTTAGTTTCTTATTTGGTTTTGTTAAGGTCGAAGCTTCAATCCTCTTTCCAATTATGGAAACGAATATTTAAGCTATGACCTCTATAATTAAAATAACTATTGTTTTTATTTAAATAAATATAATAAATTATATATAATTATATATAATGTTATTTGATGATCAATAAACTGACTGATAAATTTTAATAATAAACTGTAAGAAATATATTTTTTTTAATAGTGCCTTTTTATTTTGGTGGGCCAGTTTATCTGGTTTTTCTCTCTGTATAGTACTAACTTGAATTATAAATTACAAATAATTACTTTTCTTTGTTAATTTTGATTCAATATTTCTACGGCTTTCTTGTTTTGTTATTCATAACAAAAATCACAAAGTCGTATTCAGTGAGGTTTCAACTCAGGCTCACTGATTCACACAGCGGCACTGCTTAACCATTAGGCCATCATGAAACTAATTTCTACTACGAAATTATGAACTACAATCAGTTTTTGACGGCAGTAATGACTCATGTGTGTCTATTTTTCGTCAAATTAAATGTCAAGTTTATGCTTTGTGAGATTGCTTCAGGTCGCCACTTAGCTGCGAAGATACCAACGCCATCTAGTTTAATATTAGAAAACTTGAGCTCTTCGGTGCTTTGCTAACGTGCAAAGGAATATAGGTACTAAGGTACCCAGGCACTTATGCAGCTCCTTGTACCTACCAAAAAGATACATACCTATTCATTATACAAATATAGGAACTTGATGAAGCCTTTACTTATGGTTTGTTGTGATGGATACATTATAGATGTATTAGGCCCTATCCAGCTACAACATCAGATGCAAATATAATAATAAATGAATTTAATGAAGAAACAAAACCACTAAGGAGATTGTTCCAAGCAGGTGATGTATTTATTCTGGATAGGGGTTTTAGAGATTCTGTGCCGCTGCTGAAATAGTGTTATTACATAACTCATATGCCTGCATCCTTACAACAAGGTAAAAATCAATTGTCAACCCTTGCTGCTAATAAGTCGAGAGCAGTCACGGTTTGTAGCTGTATTATTGAAGCTGTAAATGGCATATTTAAGCAATCATTCAAATTACTTAGACACGATTTTTTTAATCGAGCATCTCAACATGCAATGACTGACTTTCGCATAGCAGCAGCTCTTATAAATCGACCCACGTAAGTTGTTGTAACCCACAAAATGGCGATTTTGAGTTTTTTATGTAAAAGTGTCTAATTTTATGTATACTATCCTACAAAAAAACAAAAAGTCAAAAAACCTATTATTTAAGGTACTTTTGAAACGTATAATGTTGTATGTTTCGAAAGATTGCGGCGTAGACTGTTATTACTTGCAATGGTTTACAACGGAGAAAACCGCACGCGCGCCTGTTGTATGTGACATATATCACAGATTACGCTGGAATTCGCTGCCGGTCGCATCTCTCATGCAATTTTTATGTTAACGACATAAAAATTGCAAGAGAGATTTAATATTCTAGTAATTACTATTCCGTTCAATCTTATCTTTAACTGACATGATAACCATTTAAAATGTGGTATTGATCCTATACAACAATTTACGTTGTTGATTTTAAAAATATTTTATGTTTATATGTAAAAATAAGTTATAACATGATGTAAGTATCATATGTGATCAAAATCGGTTCTTGAACTCCCGTGTATAATAACGTAAGTGATAGTTACAACATTTTGCAAGGATCTCATGTCGCGGTAAACAGTTGTAACAACTAAATTCAAGAAACCGTTAAAATGATAAAGTAATGACATGTAGTAAACGATAACATATTAAAAACTATAATCTCATACCGAATTTCAAAAAGATTCTTTGAAAAATGTGGCTTGTATCGCAAAAAGTATCTTTAAAACGCTCTCCTGTAAAATTGCATTTTTGGGGTTACAACAACTTGCGTGGGAGGCATCGAAATAGGTGTCACCAGAGAATTAGAGATAGAGAGGATTCAAGACAAAAACTGGAAATAATAAATGAAAATATGTATATAAATAATACTCTTGCTGATTTTGTAAATAAAAATAATTTAAATAGACGGCGCACAGATTTTCAGTCGGCCCAGTCCACCTAATTCGCATAATAAAGTATAAAGTGAAGAAAGTTATCGAATATTTTGCACTTCCGAAGAAAAGTAGTTCCGTATTCTCCGTACTTAACCTCAAACACCACGTTGTCGTGACTGGTTACAAGAAAGTTTCTCTTTATCAACAATAAAGATGTCTTCAAATACGATGACACTAATAGAAAAATTGACCGGGACAGAAAATTACACCACATGGAAGTTTGCTGTACAAACTTACCTCGAACACGAAGAATTGTGGGACTGTGTAACATCTGAAGATACCAGTGACAAAAAGAATACGAAAGCTAAATCGAAAATTATATTGTTAATAGATCCCATCATTTATGTTCACGTTCAACAAGCTAAAACAGCTAAGGAAGTGTAGGAAAATCTTGAAAAAGCCTTCGATGACAAAGGATTGACACGTCGTGTTGATTTATTAAGAGATCTGATAACCACTACGCTCGAATTTTGCGCAAACATAGAAGATTATGTCAATAAGATTATTTCGACAGCTCATAAATTAAGAAACATTGGATTTAGTGTTAATGACGAGTGGCTAGGTACTGCGACGCCTCGAGTCCACTCGAGAGGCGCCCAGTTCAAGGGGTCGTGGTAACTTCAATAAAACCACGAATAGTTTTATACTTTTTTCTATATTTTACTTTTATGGCTCGACATACAATCCTAGTCTTTTTACATGACAACGTATTATATTTCTTAATATTTTAAACTACAAATAGTCTGCGAACGTCTTGCCAGCCAGTATGCTAATCTGGGGCGCATGCGAACTCTTCAGAGATATCGCAGTACCTTACTGCTAGCGGGTTTGCCTGAAGTGTACCAACCAATGATAATGGCTCTTGAAAGCTCCGGTGTGGCAATCACATCCGATTTTGTGAAGACTAAGCTCCTTCAAGATATAAGGAACTCTGTGTCTACTGCCTTGTATGTTAACAAGTATAAAAGACAACCATCGCAGTCTGCCAAACAAGCTTCTGATAAAGAACACAAGTCCAAGGGTCCGAGGTGCTTTACATGTAATAAATATGGCCATGTAAGTAAATACTGTCGAAACAAGAAGTCAAAGGAAAACACTAGGTATGTAGCTGTTTTCTCCGCAACTACACATAATAATAATGGCTGGTATATTGACTCAGGAGCATCAATGCATCTGACAATGCACCGTGACTGGCTCTATGATAAAATTCCACCTCCGATTTCAACAATAAAGGTGGCTGATGATAAGAAGCTTGCTGTGAAAAGTTGTGGAAAAGTGAACCTAAATGTTGTTGATGAAATGGCAAGATAAATTCAATAATAGTGAAAAATGTACTATATGTTCCTGAATTGGCTACAAATCTTTTGTCAGTGAGTCAAATTATAAACAGTGGATGCCAAGTGAAATTTCATAAACAAGGTTGTTTCATATTCAACAAACAAAATAGTCTTATACTGAAGAGAATGATTCTATCTTTGGCATCAAAGAATAGCACATTTGAATTTTGAAAACCTTAACAAACTTACAGAAAGTACAAGAGTGAAACTAGAAAACAAAGAGAAAGTTGTCTGCATTACATGTTGTGAAGGGAAACAGACACGGATTCCTTTTCCAGTCGAAGGTAACCGAGCACAAAATAAACTAGAAAGTGTACTCCCTGACATCTGCGGGCCAATGGAGGTTTCTTCTGTTGGAGGAGCTCGTTACTTTATTACATTTGTAGACGACTTTACCAGAAGAGTATTTGTGTACATTTTGAAAAAGAAATCTGATGTGTTTGAAAAATTTCAAGAATTTAAAGCCTTAGTAGAGAATGAATCAAATATAACAATAACAACTCTCCGTACAGATAATAGCACAGAATATATGTGTAATGAATTTCAAGCTTTCCTTAAGAAGTCAGGCATTAAACATCAGACATCAACCCCCTACACCCCTCAGCAAAATGGCTTGGCTGAGCGGATGAACCGAACACTTTTGGACCGATCAAGATGGATGTTACTGAATGCTAACTTACAAAAACAGTATTGGGCAGAAGCAGTGTTAACAGCATGTTACATAACTAATCGACGCCCAACTAGAAGCTTAGAATTTTTAACACCTGAAGAGAAGTGGAGTGGCAAAAAGCCAGATATCTCTCACATGAAAATTTTTGGTTGTGAAGCAATGGTACATGTTCCAAAAGTTAAAGCTAAGAAATGGGATGCAAAATCAACTAAAATGATTTTTGTTGGTTATAGTGATGGAACAAAGGGTTATCGCTTATTAGATCCGAAGACAAGAAAAATTCTAATAAGTAGAGATGTAACATTTATTGAAAGCTCAGTTAAAAGAATTTTGCTATGATGCCATTATCTGAGTCAGTTCCAGAACAGTTAATAACAACTGATAGTAACATAACAAGTGACTCAACTTTAACTGATTCAGAACAAACTGATAACACAACAAATGATGAAAGTTTTTATTCTGATGAAGATTCTGTTTATGTGCCAGAAAAACCAATAGATCTAACAGAAATTACACGGAATGTTACAACTAGGTCCAAGGCAAAAATGAACAAAATGGAAGCAAACACTTACATATGTGAGAATGGCATTATAGAATCATATGATTTACCACAAACATATGCTGAAGCTACATCAGACAAGTTAAATGGTGAACGATGGAAACAATCAATAAAAGAAGAGTTAAAAGCACACGAAGAAAATAAGACATGGAATTTAGTAAAAAAACCCGAAGGTGCAAGACTGATTGATTGTAAATGGGTCTTCAAAATAAAAGATGACAAATCTTTAAATCAAGACTATGTGCGAAAGGTTGCTCACAAAGAAAAGGAATTGATTACACAGAAATTTATTCTCCAACAGTGAGGTATGATTCGGTCCGAGTCTTGCTTTCAGAGGCTGCTCAACAAAATCTTGAAATACTGCAGTTTGATGTCAAAACTGCATTTCTAAATGGTGATTTCAAGAGGATATTTACATGAAGCCCCCTGAAGGTGTGGACGTCCCTCCGAATCTGGTATGTAAACTTAACCGTTCACTTTATGGGTTAAAACAAGCACCTAGGTGCTGGAATCAGAAATTTGACAGTTTATTAAAGAAATATGGCTTTGTGAATAGCCATGCAGATAAATGTGTTTATAAAGGAAATGTAAACAACAACATAGTATATCTATTACTTTATGTTGATGATGGACTCTTAATGTCAAGTTCTAAGATTACTCCTGATAAAATATTATCTGAATTGAAAATAAATTTTGAAATAAAACAGTGTGATTTAAACAATTTTGTGGGAATGCAAATTGAAAAATCTAAAGAAAAAATATTTATTCACCAATCCAAATACATTGAAAAACTGTTATGTTAGTTTAATATGCAAAATGCCAATTGTAACAATATTCCAGTCGACCCTCATACTACATTAGAGAAAAGTCCTGAGGCTCCAGACAAAAATATACCATATCGAGAAGCTGTCGGGTCATTGATGCATCTGGCTGTGGTGATCAGACCTGATATCATGTATACAATTAGTCTAGTAAGCAGATATCTTAATTGTTACAATCATACTCATTGGAATGTAATCAAGAAAATTTTCAAGTATTTAAAAGAAACTCAAGATTATGGTTTATGTTATTCATCTTCAAAAGGAGGTATAATTGAAGCGTACAGTGATGCAGATTATGCTAAGGATACAAATACACGTAGGTCCCTGAGTGGATATGTGTTCATAAAGAATGGGGCTGCCATAACATGGGCAACACAATGTCAACAGAGTGTAGCTTTGTCTACTACTGAAGCAGAATTTATAGCTGCATGCTCTGCCACAAAAGAAAGTATTTGGTTGAAAAGGTTTGTTAGATATTGGTCAATTTAAACAGGACTCTATTTCTTTACATGTAGATAATCAAAGTGCTATATGCTTAATAAAAAATGTAGACTATCATAAACGCTGTAAACATATAGATATAAAGTACAATTTCATAAAAGAAAAATATGTTGAAAAGGAAATAGATTTAAAATATGTGTGTGTAGTAAAGAGCAATATGCTGACATATTTACAAAAGCTCTTCCTAGGGACAGATTTCAGTATTTAAGACAGAAAATTTGTGTTCTAAAATTAAATTAAGATTACATTGTTTTGTTTTGTAGTGTTGTAATAGTAAAATTTCAAAATATTATCAATAAGGTTCAAATTTGGTGGGAGTGTTGAAATAAAATTTGAATGTACTACCGTTTAAGCACAACACTATCATGTTTGTACAACACTATTGTAAAATATATATAGTCTGTTTGATACAATCTCCTAAGAAAATAAAACTACGTTTTCTAAAGTAAAATAACTTTTATTTAATTCTTACATCAGGTTATAGGCCCAGCACGCTTCCACTGCGCATGATGTAAGTATCATATATGATCAAGATCGGTTCTTGAACTCCCGTGTATACACGGGAGTTCAAGAACGAGTTGAGTTGTGTAGAAATACTGCCAGCAGTCTACTGGAAGGTAATACTAAATAATAATATGTAATATTAAATGATAATATGACAATCGTAATTATGCCAAATAAAATTATGCCATGGTAAAAGTATGCCGTTACAAATTCGGACATGTAAACGTTCTGCCAATCAATAGTTATGCTAACTAATTTTTATGCCTTAAAAATATTCGACGAAAGAAGATTCTGCCAGATAGATGGAACCCTTTAGGATATTATGCTTAAAAAAGTTATGCTTTATAACTTTATGCTTAAAAAAGTTATGCTTTAGAACTTTATGCTTAATAAGTTTATGCTTTAAAATATTATGCCTAATCATTATTATGGTTACAGACATAAAATGCTTAAAAAAATTATGCATGAGCTGTTATGCGTAATTATATTATGCGAAAATATAATCATGCCAAACAACATTATTCTAAGTTATATTAGGTCTTAAATTTATGCTAATGGATAGGGAACCCAAAAACACTCCCGACCAATCCAACTCGAAGGACCATGTTCGAAGGTCGACTTGGAGAGGATGGTAAATAAAACACTGAAACTGAATACTAAGCGCGTATAATAAACGAATCACAGTGCTTGCTGCTCACAACAAAAAAAAAATGTTCTTGACCTAGTTAATCGCCGGAGAATCTTAACATTGCAATTCAGGATTTGTCTCTCAACTAACAACGCCATGGACATTATTTTAAACTAATTCTAGATCCATTAAAAATATTACGTGAACACGGATTGTTGGTAGATTATGCTATAAAAAAAAAGAAAAAATGTTACTAGAAATGAGAAATTCTATTGACATAAGTAGGTACCTTGATAGATCTTATAGCATTAGGTTTGCCAGAATGTTCCTAACAGAATTGATCGGGATGTGTTGAAAGACACTACGGATCTTTTTAATGAAGTAAGAAAATATGAATACTTGGTAAATAAAGGTAAATACACTTCTCATCAAAAAAATCGAAACACCTTGCAAGTTTACGTTTTGTCAGGATTATCAGAAAAATGTGTACATTTAGGAATAAATGTTAAATGTCGTTTAATAGTGAGTAATATGAGCTTATCAAATCTTAATGTTAATGTTCTAAATTTAAATGAATTTTTCATAGGTTTCGTATTTTGTTAAATGAGTCATTTTTATTCCGTATGGAGTATAAAGGAAATGGATAAAACAACACACGTAAATGAAAAAAAAAGCTAAAAAACGTTTATTTAATAACTTGTATTCCCTCCCCGAGCTCTAATTACTGCTTCCATACGGTTCTTCATCGATCGGATGAGAGTCACGATCACATGCTGTGGTATATTGTCCCATTCCTCTTGGATTGCATCTTGCAGCTGGCAAAGTGTTTCTGGGGCAGGATCTCTTGCTCGAATTCGTCTCTTTAATTCATCCCATAGATGTTCAATGGGATTCATGTCCGGGCTTCTTGCTGGCCATTCCATAATAGAGATTTCGACTTCGTTAAGATAATCTCGTACGACGCCCGCGGTGTGAGCCCTAGCATTGTCGTGCATGAATATGAAGCCGTTGCCAATAAAATGTGCATAGGGCATCACATGAGGCTCGAGACACTCTTCGACGTACCGATGACAGTTTAGTGCAGGTAGACGTGGCCCAGACACGAAAGCAAGCTCTGTCTTACCGTCGGCGCTGATTCCTCCCCAAACCGTCCACGAACCGCCACCATAGCTGACCTTTTCTTCAATGCAGCATTGTGCATAGCGTTCTCCGTCTCTTCTGTAGACCTTGTTCCTTCCGTCGTTACCATACAGCATAATTTTACACTCATCAGAAAAGAGAACTTTGCTCCACTGTAGGTATGACCAATTTAGGTGCTCACGTGCAAAGTTAAGGCGCGCTCTTCGATGGTCTGCAGTTAATTTCGGCCCATTTGCTGGCTTATGCGGTACCAGTCCACGATCCTTCAACCTTCTTCTAATTGTAGAGTCACTTACAGCCACCCTTCGTACAACACGAAGCCGCTGCTGCAGTTGAAAAGCGTTAAGGCGTCGATTTCTTAAAGAAGTTGTTACAATAAATCGATCATCTCGCTCAGAAGTGACCCGATTCCTGCCAGATCCTGAACGGCGCGTGAACAAACCAGTCTCCCGATAACGTTTATAGACTCTATGAACAGATGACAGGCTTAGATGCAGTCTTGCAGCCACAACACGCTGACTAAGGCCAGAATCCAGCAATGCCACAACTTGGGCGGCTTCTGTGGGCGAAGTATCCATACGTTTTAGAAAAAAAACCTTTTTTCAGACGTCCCAAAGTCACAGTATTGAAATAAAAAACAAAAAGTTTAAGGATAGGCGCCAATTTTTAGTTTTTAAACGCTAAATGTACTCCAACCCTAAACACACATTTGTCTCAAAACAGTGATTCATTTCGTTTATAAGATAAACAAATGAAATTCTAATTTTGAATTTAGAATTTTCGCTTATTACTGTAATGGCCAAACTGCCAGCTATAATATATGTATTTTTTTTCATCGTATGAATTCTTTTTTGTGTTAAATTCGGACAGAAACAATGAAAACGGAAGTGTTTCGATTTTTTTGATGAGAAGTTTATAACTACACGCAAAGTGAAAAGTGGTTTTAGTTTTTAGTGATTTTTATTTGAGTGCACTTTTTGTTTGTGCATTTTGTCGGCATGGTTGATATACATATTGATACCAAATTTCAGCTTTCTGGTGCTAATGGTTCGAAAATCATTTCTGACTATGAGACTGAAAAGATTTTTCAAGGGAGTAATCAGAATGAAACGACCAAAAAAATTGGTTACAGTTCTTCCACTAAAATCAGGTTATGGAGTCTAGACCTTATCACTGATTAAAATTAAAAATACAAAATTTCTAACTGATGGAGTGCATATAAAAATACCTGAAATCATCAAAACATCACGCTAAAGTTCACTTCAACCTTTTGTTTACACTTAAAAAGTTACAATAGTAAAATAGAAATTTGCTTAGTACACACACTAAAGTATGACTTTAGTGTGTGTACTAAGCAAATTTCTATTTTCTTAAGCGTCACAAAAAGTATTAGAAAGGAAACAGATAACTTAAAATTACTTTAAATGAGGCATAACTAGTTACTAGTTCAGAGTACCTATGATTCTTTGTAAGCACTTGTGATAATTCACTGAAATTATTGTAATATTTTGATTTTATATAATTCTTGTTTAATTACAACTGAACAGAACTTGGGCTCCGCTAGGCGAGAAATGATACTAACTTGCACACTTATACACACACGCGTTTATTATATAAGAATTCGGTTCACACACACAAAAACATTTCTTAATCTACTTATACTATCGGCGGTAACGAAACCACAACGCGATCTAATTCGACGCCAACACCATCTATCGAGCACATGTGTCAACTTTAGGCACTCATTGTATTAGATCGCGCCGTGGTTTCGCCACATATAATTTTGGACATAACCAACCTGTCAACTTCATGTTAACAGGTTTGTTCAGGAATACGAGACCGTGACTACACTGTAAACCGTCTTGGACAAGGAGCTTCGTATAATTGAGATAGAACTTCACTTACAAGTAATTTCGTTTAATCTCCCAATTATAGATACGTAATTTTCTTTAGACGTGATTGTTTATACCGGGACTTAATCGTGTTACTATTTTAAACGCATAAATACCTTAATGTTTCCTGACGTTTCGACCGAATTACATCCGCCTTGGTCATCACGGGAAGACTGATGTCAGTTTAGCGGTGCCTTCGTGAAGAGCGGGTTTCGGCTTAAACAATCATGTTTAATAAATTGTCTTTAAAGGCTGGATAATTAATTACATAGGTTTTTTAATAGATATACAGATAGCAGTCTTTTACCATTTGTTGAAGCATTTTAATCCTTATTAATTAGTGAATACAGTCCACATTGATTTGAGTAAGTAACAAGCTAGCCCCCAAACCATATTTAAAACGATATATTGAAAGTTTAAGTTTAGTTGTCAATAAACACCATCAAAGACAGACGCTTGTTTTATTCGGTCAGCTACTCGCCAAAGTAAATCAAACCTTAACGTACGCAACACCATTGCTTTTCGAGGGAATCCACGTTAGTAATAAATAAGGAGTTCACATCGGCGTCGGGTCGACGATGAAGTACCTAGGACTTGTCCTCGACAGCCGATGAAATTTCGAGGAGCACTTCCGACGTCTGACCCCCAAATCAATCGGACGGGGGCTGCTCTCAAGCGGCTCCTGCCGAACCTTGGGGGTCCAGACGCCTTCTGCCGGAGGCTCTACGCCGGCATCGTCCGGTCCATGGCCCTTTATGGGGCACCAGTGTGGGCGCCGACGCTGCGTAAACGCCCGGCGGCCCAGCTGAACGCCTGCCAGAGGGTCATGGCCATCCCGATGGTGCGGGGATACCGCACGGTGTCCCGCGAGGCGGCGAGCCTCCTTGCTGGCCTACCACCATGGGATTTGGAGGCAACAGTCCTTGCACACATGCACGACCAGCGCGTGGAGATGCAACGCCGGGGCGAAGATCCGCTGCCCGAACATGTCGAGGCGTGGCGGAAGGAGCTCCGGCGAGATCTCATGGTGAAGTGGAAACAGCGACTGTCGCAACCCAGCGCTGGGCACACCGTAATCTCAGCGGTAGTGCCCCTCTTTGAGGCGTGGCTGGATAGACCTCACGGCGTCCTCACTTTCCGCATGACGCAGGTTCTCACCGGACATGGGAAGTTCGGGAGATTCCTGCACCGGATTCGTGCGGAAGAGACGTCCGGGTGTCACCACTGTGAGGCGAGCCCGGAGGACACGGTGGAGCACACGGTGGAGGTGTGCCCTGCTTGGGAAGAGCATCGCCGTGTCCTCGTGGGGGTGATCGGCGGCGGCGACCTCTCGCGTCGGGCCCTGGTTCAGGCCATGGTCCGCAGCGAAGAGGAATGGCAGGCGGTCGCCTCCTTCTGCGAAGCAGTAATGCTCGTAAAGGAGGAGGCCGACCGCATAAGGCAAAGGCAACGGCGTACTCGCCGTAGCCGTCGCCGCCGCGATCCTGCCGATATCCGGCCACCGTAGACACTGGCTCGCGGACGGTGAGCAATGGGTAGCTCGCCGTCCGATCGTCTGGTAAGACCGAGTCCAAGTCGTCAACGGCGCGCACCGTACCCGCGCGCCTCAAGGAGTTGTCAGCAAACTGCAGGGGCCCTTCAGGGTCGAAGCCTCCTGGAGCCTAGAGGGTATGTGAAAATTGTAACCTCGACTCCAGAAATAAGGCAAGGAAGGTACGGGGTAGGTTTTTTAGTCAGTAAGAGTCTGACACTGGTCTCCCGCTCCGCCCAAGAGCGGGTTTCGTCATTGGATGATTTTCACCTACCATAAGAAAAAAAAAAAAAACGTTAGTAATAAATAATAAATAATTATAGGTATTTCCTTTTTTCAGAAATTATGTTATCATGAAGTGCAAAATTAGTAAAAGCTGCATTACGCAACGGAGACGAACGAGTATTATATTCTGTCCCATTAACAAGTGGCATTCAAAACTTTTTACAAGAATCAAGTGAGGAAGTTTGGTCAGATTTTGATTCTGATGACTCAGTGTTAGACAAAGACAATTTTGATTCTGATGACTAAGTGTTAGACAAAGACTACGAAGTCACCAAATCATTCAATCAAAATATTAATAACAGTGATAGTAATTCGGATGCCCACTTCATAACATGTTCATAGGAAATTCAACACAGCAGTTTTAGAATCACTAGAAAATTCAGAATTCAGTGCATGTAAACCTTTTTTTTTTAAATACAGCTTTTTGACTGAATGTAATAGAGATATCGACAGCCTTGTCCAAAAATTAAAAACTCACATGGGTTCAAAATTGTAAATGTTCAAGAACATGAATTCATTCAGAAAGATAAGCTTTTGCCAAAAAATCTTAA
Source organism: Mythimna loreyi (assembly GCA_029852875.1). Classification (NCBI taxonomy): domain Eukaryota; kingdom Metazoa; phylum Arthropoda; class Insecta; order Lepidoptera; family Noctuidae; genus Mythimna; species Mythimna loreyi. Next base: position 3,705,895 of record CM056795.1, on the reverse strand, counting down.
CCTTTAATTACCGACCTATACGTCTCACAGACGTCATAACTTTTAATTTTGAAATATTTTTAAAATCACGCCACCTTTAGCGTCGCCCGTCCAGTTACCTTCCTCCCTCCGCGTCGCAAGCCATCAAACGACGTTGCGCCCGCGGCTAGTGCACACGTCTCCGTATTGAAGCGATCGACGTCTCACAGACGTAAGTACGGTGTTTATGTACTACATTTTGTACGTCTCTTGGTCGTCAGCTCGGTATTCATGTGTGGTAGCTTATAGTGTCTGATTCACGTCACATAGGCTCTAAAATGATACCTTTAAATTGCAGAATGTCTAAAAGGAAAAACATCACGCCGATTTTTACTCCTGCTGGCACGTGAATTAGTCCTCCCAGAAATAAAATTACGCGTCTACAATGATAGGATCCCACAAAAATTGCGGCCAAGTAATGAGCGAGTTATTGGATCCGCCGATATGCCCGAGCCTCCACCACCAAAAACTTATCAGAATCCAGATTCAGGTCTTAGAAAGACATGTGCCATCTGTCCTACCTCATACACTCAATTCAGCCTAATGATGTTTTTATTTTGTTTTTTACAGTAACATTATTAGAAGGGACATGTCATTATTCAGTTCATCCGCCTTCATCTCTTCGAGAGGAGGAAACCCAATTATGGACACTAGAAGCTAATAAAATAAGATGTGCAGTGCCGGTCTTAGGGCGGTGCGACCACACCGGACGTAAAATTACCTGGTGCACAAAACTTAAAAAGGAAACGGACAAAAGCAAGCCGAAACTATCAATTTTTTTTTAATCCTTTATCACCAGAACTTAAATCTCAACAAGCAATAGAAGACCCGTTTGAAAAAAGCCCTGATCGTGAAGAGCAAATTCAAGAAGAATTAGCTATTCCCGAAACCTCGTCTGCTTCTCAAAATATTACAGAAGAAGTCAGTCAAGTCATACATCATTATCATCATCATTTAGAGAGAAAAGAATAGCTGATATTTCAGAATGGCCGCCTATTATTGATTCTGGAACAAAAGATGAAATCCTTATTCGAGGCCCTGTAAGTAAAGAAATGAACAATGAGAATTACCCAAAGAATAGTGACAGCCGTCATTTTTCACATGAAACATCCTCAGATCACCGGCGTGCTATGAACAGTTGGATAGAAGCCTCGATCAGGTTGAAGAGCTTCAGTGAAATAGACAAACAATTACAAAAACAGGTTGAAGTTGAGAAATCGAGATGGGTTGCTGTTCTCGAAGGAATGATGTCGATAGTGTTCTTCTTGGCAGGTAATAATTTGGCGTTTAGTGGTAGCTCTGTAAAATTATACACCCCTAATAATGGCAATTTCTTGGGTTTAATGCAATTATTAGGAAAATTTGATAACGTGATGATGGAACACCTCCGCCGTATTGTAAATAAAGAGTCTAATGTCCACTATTTTAGCAAACGGATTCAAAACGAATTTCCTTACTTGGAAGTGAAGTTCGAAACAATATTGTGAATTTGACTTAGACATGAATGATTGTAGAGGTCAAGGATACGATAATGGAGCGAATATGGTAGGAGTGAATAAAGGTGTGCAACCAGAATTTTAAATCTAAACCCTCGTGCATTTTCAATCCATGTGGCTGTTACAGCTTGAATTTGTTGATAGCAAATGCAGCCAAAAGTTCCGTTAAATCTGTTTCTTTATTTGGATTTCACCAAAACTATTCGTTTTATTCCCTGGATCAACTAAGCGATGGGAAGTGATATCAAAGCACCTAGAAGGATTATCGTTAAAAAAACTTTGCGAAACTCGCTGGGAAAGTAGAGTTTCTAGTCTTGCCCCTGTTCGCTTTAACTACACTTCGGTCCGTGATGCCCTTCAAAATCTTCACGAAAAAGTAATGACTCAGTTACAGAATCAGTCATTGTCGCTAATTTAGAATATGGATCAATTTGAGTTCATAGTTACAATGGTGGCTTGGTATAATATATTGTTTCAAGTAAACATTGTAAGTAAAGCTATGCAGTCTGAAAATATGGACCTACCAAACGCAACACTGTTACTGAAAAACTGTTCGGAATTTGTGAAAGAGTACCGTCGTAGCTTTTCCTCAACTATAGTTACAGCTAAGGAAATAGCGTCTCTAATCGAAATAAATCCAGTTTTCGATCTCGAAGAAAGAAACGGTTATTTGAATACGAAGCCATAGATGAAACACCAACTGATCCGGAGGAATTATATGTGGGAATATTTGATAGATTGAGTGAATGGTGTTTTAGATGTGTATCGTAACGACGCGAGTGAACGTGCGGATGTAAGAGTGAGAAAGAGGACGAATGGCGATTTTTGCAAAAAAATTTGCACAACGAGAAACAGGACGCTTTCTAAGTTAAAGACGTTATTAATATTTTTCAAGTTGTTTGTTCAGTTTCTATTAAATAAACCGTGTAAAGGTCGTTTTGCTGTATTTTTCAACCCCACAACCTGGGGGCTCGTCCGGGATACGCAAAAATCAGCGAACGACGACGTGCGGGAGCACGTGCCTGCAGCGGTTAGACAAGAAAGCCGGTTACAGGACAACGCGAGCGCAGCACCTGCGGCACGACGTTGAATGTGGATAAAACGTTGCTGGTAGTACGATTACTACGATTTTACGACGGTTACGATGGCTAAAAGACGGAGTCAATCGTGTGACGAAGAAGATGGCGTACGCGACTGGCCAACGCGTTCCAAATTCCACTACGAGCAAGACGTCATAAAGAAGTTCGACGGCAGGGACAAGGCGTATCCTGTAACAAAGTGGATACAAGATATCGATGACAAAGGTGATATATTTGAATGGACGCAGGCGGACTACGTGGCCATCAAATAAATTATCGTTATATGGCGTTACGAGCTACTCAGAGTTGAGAGAAAAATTAAAAATTTATGAGATGATTAAAGACAAGAGCCGAAGTCACGAAAAAGGAAAAAATACTAAAGACAGTAGTTATAATATTCGGAAGGAAGAAGGGTTTTCATCATACAGGTGTTTCACACAATTGTGGGGAGAAAAATCACAGGAGTGAAGATTGCCCGCACAAGAATCAAGGAAAGAAGTGCTTCAGATGCAACGGGTTTGGACATATTTCCCCAAATTGCCCTGTGAGATCAAAACCGCCATCATCATCATCATCGGCGGCGCCGACGGTCCCATGTTCTTCGGGTGCCGGAAGCGGTGCGGAAACCCAACGGCAACAACCGAAGCGGACATTCGTCACGACGGCGCTAGGGGGCGCGGCGAGCGAAAATCGATTTTGTGAGGTTGGCAACTCTGGGCTTGCTGCGATTGGCTCGGAACCCAACATGGAGAACGACGAGTGTCATGGCGGCGACGTTGACGTTTTGGATGTAAACAAACCCAGCATTTTTACGAAACCGATAAAGTGTGTGAAGTTATTATGCGGAAATATAACTGACGCGTTAATAGATTCGGAAAGTGATGTAAATCTGATTCGATTGGACTTCTACGAGGAGATAGGATCTCCTGTGTGTAACAGTGAATGTGTTATAACTCTTACCGGGCTAGGACTTTAAGCAAGACAGAAAAATATTAGATTACATTTAATATTTCATTATTTTTTGTTAGGTAAGGAAGCCAGCTTATAATTTATAATTTTTTCAACTGTTTATTTGATCAGAGACATGCTATAGATGTACAAATATAAGTACACAAATATATATTTTTTGACGAACCAAGCGTTTTTTATTTTATTACGAAATTAGTAAAACATTTAAATGTAATAGAACTGTGTTAAAATCTTATTTAATTCGACGGTCGAACATATGAGGAAAAAAATTCTCACTAGTTCGACGGTCAAACAACTGAGAAAAAAAAAAACTCACTACTTCTACGATCGAACTAATGAATCGAAGTAATGGGAATGAACGCATAGTTCAACACTATAGTTTTATAAATGGGTCTGTCAAATTAAACATTTCTGAAAATTAAATGTCTTTATTTAATACCAAATTAAATAAAGACATTTTACAAAAACGAAATATGACTAATGATTTTGACTTGACACATGAAACAAAAAGTAAAATTTTAGTTTTACAAAATGCGCCTATTACGCAGAGATCTACATATAACTTAGAAAATTCAAATGCTCAAAACTTACTACACTCGCGAGCTACCAAATTGACTCAAACTTTCATTGCGCATATATACATCAATTTTACAAAAGCAACACGCGGTATTCATGACAGCAATATGTCATTTGAAAGCTTAAGATGTCAGCTTTCCAATGCGCACCAATAATACCCCTTATAAAAAAACCCTATTCACTTACGCAATTTAATTGAGCGATACAGTAAATTTGTTCAATAGCTTACCCACGACTTGCGCTAATTACCCTGCTGTGAAAGCCCTCCGCAACCCGCTATCCTCATCAGTCGCTTATCACAAGTTGACAGGTACACATCTCCGTAAATTACATTCATTGTTTGTACAAGAACATGGATACCACACCAGAAGTAGCCGCTCTAGCTGTTGCCCTGTTGCAACAAGGGCTTAGTCAGCGAGCAGTGGCTACCCAACTTCACTTGAGCCAGTCTGCTGTAACCAATATATACAGACGATATCAAGAGACAGGTGCCTTCATTCGGAGATCAAGGACCAGCCGCCACCGATGCTCTTCTTCGGAAGAGCATCGGTGGCGGCTGGTCCTGGTAGTGGTTTACACTATAAAACGGTCGTGTCAACCTCGTTGCGCAATCGCCATTTAACGGGTGTTGATGTGCAACAAGAACTGAGACGTGTACGAGGGGTGGCTGTTAGCGAGTGGACAGTAAGAAGACGCTTGAAGGAAGCTAATTTAACTCCAAAAAGGTCTGCGACAGGCCCCAAATTGACTACTGGTCACCGTTAAGCGCGGCTGCAGTTTGCTCGAGAACATGTCGATTGGGACATAGTGCAATGGTGGTCAGTCTTGTTCACTGACGAGTGCAGAATGTGTCTACATGGAAGTGACAGAAGACACCGGGTCTACAGACGTCCGGGTGAACGATTTGCACAATGTTGTTTCGCTGAAACAGTTACATACGGAGGAGGTTCTTGTATGATGTGAACTGGGATCTCCTAAGAAGGAAAAACCGAGTTTGTTTTTGTGCCTGGCGGAGGCCGTGGGGGCGAGCTAACGGCTGATCGGTATATCACCGACATATTACAGGACCATGTTATTCCCTACGCAGGGTTTATTGGCGAAGACTTCGTTTTAATGCGCGACAACGTCCGTTGTCACATGTCGCGGATGAATCGACAGTTTCTTGAAGAAGTCGAAATACGCACAATGGACTGGCCTGCGCTCAGTCCAGACATGAATCCCATTGAGCACTTATTGGATGAGCTCAAACGAAGAGTATGGGCTAGAAATCCAATACCTTCAAGCGTGGAAGAACTTAAAACAGCGTTATTAGAGGACTGGCACGGCATTCCTCAAGAGACCGTCAAAAAATTAATAAGGTCGATGAAAAACTGGCTGCAGGCTGTAATTAGAGCTAGGCGAGGCAATACCGAATATTGATTAAATAACTTTTTAATGTTTTTCCAACATTTTTTGTTTTATTTGTAAAACACCAGACGCCAACCATTTCCCTTTTTGCCTACACTTACATTTTTTACATTATTATTTTTTTTTTTTTTAAATAATTACATTAAATTAAAGTTGATATCTTAGGCATTCAAATGGCATATTGCTGTCATGAATACCACGTGTAGATTTTGTAAAATTGAGGTATATGTGCGCAATGAAACTTTGAGTCGATTTGGTTGCTCGCGAGTGTAGTTAATAGAAATACAGCAGTTCATACACGAAACGTCAAGTACAATGAGAACTTAGAATTAGAGTCTATATTTCAGGACGAACCTGTTGAAGTAGAAAACTGGCGGGATCTTGCTGTTTCTCGCCAAAAAACAAACGTTAGCATAAAACCTATATATATATTACAAAATGGCAATATAGCCATATCTACAAATAAAAGTATAATTCTGACTAATACTTGTGCATTTGACGCAATCTCGCAAGCATTACAAAGAAAGAAATACATTCAGACAGGAGATCAACAATAGTAAAAGAATGCAAAATGACGATTTTACGAAGTTCATAGCAATTCTTGCTACTGCAAAGAACTTCAGCCAAAAACTCTACAACCAAAGAGATGTACTTTTAAGTAATATCTTTTGTGCAAATTTTGAAACAAATAACGAAACTACTTCTAATGTTATAAATTGCGCATGTAATATTACAAAAATATTAGAAGAAACTTGTATTTCATACTTATCCGCTACTAGAAAAAGAATTTGCTCAAACGCAAATTGCTCTAGCCACAAAAACAAAAAGAGATTATTGAATGCAAAATACTTGCTATTGAATATACGCGTAGATCTCATAAAAAGAGTCTGTAGAAGCAGGAATGAAAAATGATTTCTCGCCACTTGGTGTTTCTTGCAGAATAGGCACAGTTTCATTTAATTATCATTTGAACCATTTAATAATATTTGGGCTTCATGATATTAATATACAGCTAAATGATATCCCAATATGTGATATTGGCAGTCATTGAATTGAATCCACCTCTCAGCATCGAAGGAGTTGGCTACTACAAAGCTCATTGCTATCGAATACAAACTAGTACTTTTCAATGTTATGACGATATAATAATAATAATAATGACTTTATTTCTCACCACAATATACATTACATAATTTCACAAATAAACAATCAGGTAATCAAGTATAATTAATTATATTGTGGGAGACTGGTGCCTAAGCTAGGCTCGAGGCCTGTGTTTCAGGACACCAGGATCCCACCCCTTTACATTTTATATAAAACTTATGTGCTAAGCGCGCAGAGAGAGTGATGCGCGTGATACGTGGCAATCTAAGGCTATGTTTACATAATTATATATATATATATATATATTTTTTTTATGTCTAGACACAATTGTTAGTAGGTGTTTAGTAAGGGTGAATATGCATGGGCGTATGGGTGTGTGAGTATGTGTGTGTGTATTGAGTGTGTGAGCGTGCGTGTGTGCGATTATTTATACTTTTAATGATATTTTTGAAACTTTTAATGACATTTTAGTGACTTTTAATGATATTTTTAATGACTTTTAATGATATTTTTAATGACTTTTAATGATATTTTTAATGAGTTTTAATGATGTTTTTGATGAGTTTTAATGATGTTTTAATGACTTAATGATATTTTAATGAATTTGTGTATTTTTAATATAATTTTAAATAATTTATTGTAAATTGTCTAATAATGTTTGTGAATATTGTAATCAAATTTTTGTTATATGGACTAGTTTCCATATAACAAAAATTTGATATGAATGAAATATTATTATTATTATTATGTCATTAGGATTTTATAAAGTTTTCAGTGTCAGTATAGTTTAAGTTTAGTAGCCAATTTGTTAACCTCTTCTTGCATTCATTCTTTGTGAGAAAGTAGCCACCTAGATAGCAGAAAAAACGTTTTGCGAAAGCAGTTTTATATCGTAGTTCATGACGCTCCACTGGGTCATATCGCCGTTTCTCCCCGATCAGCGCCGGATTATAATTTAAACAAGTGTGCTTTTTTAACAAAGTGTGCAGTATAAACATTTGCCGTACTGTTAGAACTTGAGTGTCTTTGTATAACTGTTCTGTGGGATAGCGATAAGGTCGAAAATGCGATACTTTAAGTATGCTCCTTTGTGCTCTTTCAATTTCTATAAGGGTGGTTTTTGAAGCTCCACCCCAAGAGGTGATGCAGCAGCTTATAATAGATTGTGCAAGAGAATAGTAAACCATTTTCATAATGCTTTTATCGACTACATGTCGCAGTGTTTTGAACACGTAGATTAGTTTTCGCAATCTGCCACTAAGAGTGGTTATGTGGTCCTGGAATCTTAGGTTTCTGTCAATTGTTATTCCCAAGTATTTTACTTTCTCAACCTTTGTAAGTGGTTCACAGTTACAATTACGGGTGAGTGGATTTACGCAAGTGTGAGCTACAATATGTGTGTCAGTCTGAGTTCGAGAGGAGTCATCGTTTTTAATGCAAAACGTTACGTAATTATTCGTGGTTGTATTGAGAGTTAACGGATTGTCGCGTAACCAAAGGGATACCAGATTAAAGCCTTGCTGTGCAAACTCATAGACTTTTTCCCAAGAGCTCGCGCTGAACAAGAGGGCAGTGTCATCCGCAAAGCTAATAACTTTTCCATTGGGGATAATGAGCGCACCCAGGTCGTTGATATAAATAAGGAAGAATGACGGTCCAAGTACACTACCTTGGGGCGTGCCGTAATTATTATTTATTTGTTCGTCACTGATGAACTCGTCTATCTTTACTCTCTGGGTACGCCCACTCAGATAGTCTTTAACCTTCGGCATACGAGGTGAAAAGAAATCCTCACCTATACAACGTGGGGTTAAATTAACCCCACAAGGGATTGCCTCTACTTTATGTATGCGTTAAGTACAATAAGTTTGAATGAGTTTTTTTTATATAACTACATCACAAAGTTAATGAATAAAATAAAAAATGTATTAAATTAAACATTTATTATAGAAAAACTTAAAAATCATATAACCTTTCCGTGAATTTAACAAAATGATCTTAAGACAAAATAAAAAATCAACAAAAATATTTCTTAAAATTAATACAAAAATTTTACTTATTATATAAAACTAGTATATATGTGGCTTTATAAAAATAATCACAATTAGCACTTTATGGCTATATAAGGGAGATCATTCGTTATCTAAATCAGTACAATTTTGACACATCAAATTCGCATGTTCCTTACATATCGCGGTATTACATTTGAAACAACCGTTCAGAGTCTTCCTATCTTTGTTTCTTGGACAGAAAGAACATCTCTGAGATCTGCTTGGTTGCTTTTGTCGTGGTCCTGGAACTTCTTCATGCAACATTTCATGCACGCGTCTTCTTATATCTCGTGGTATATGTGGATTGTCTTTCCTTTTCCTAATGTGGTCTTCGAGCAAAGAAAGTCCCAATTGCTTGATGAAGATCTTCCTAAGATTAGTTTTCTTCCTTTCAATGCTGTTATTCAACATATACACAAAAAAAGTATTTATACCAGCATAGTTCACAGCTAGGAAGAAAGTTTTCATCGTCCGACGAAGTATCATTTTCTTCCAATAAGGCCGCCGCAATACGATCATCCTGAAGGATGTTAGACATATTAACTAGCAGAACCTATAATAAAAAAGTATTAAAAAAAGCACTAATTGTAAGTGTAAATAACGAAAAACACAGAAGTAGGCACAAACATTTTTACGACGTCCCATACAACGTGGGGTTAAAAACGCCCGAGAACCACTTTGCGCGCGTGCACACACGACGGCGGCGCGCGCAATACGGATCCAACGCTGTGATTCGACGCGGCAATATTTAAACTCCAGCTACTGTGAAAATCAAGTTATTTGGTTGCGTTTAAATATACAATCAACGCAATTTAAAAGTGTTGGGGTTAAAATAACCCCACCTCGTATGCCGAAGGTTAAAGAGTTCCAGTGGAAGTCCTCTGATTCCCATGCCCTCCATTTTACGTACAAGAATTGGGACAGAAACCGTGTCGAAGGCTTTGGCAAGATCCAGAAATATGGCCATAACCTTATCCCCATTATCCATGTTCTTGACTACATAGTCGGTTAACTCATGGACTACGTCAGAAGTAGATTTCCCTGAGCGAAACCCAAATTGTGTTTTAGCAATAAGGTTATTTTTTTCCAAGTAACTTACAAGTCTGCTGTTCATTACGCGCTCCAGTATTTTGGAAAAAGCAGTTAACACAGAGATGGGTCTATAGTTATCGACACGGCTCCCGTCCCCACCCTTGCAGATCGGATGAATTATGGCTTTTTTGAACACGTTAGGAAATTTACCTGTGGAAATAGCAAGGTTACAGATGTACGTTAACGGAGGCACAATCAAAGCTGCGTGCTTTTTCAAGAGGTCACCAGATATTCCGTCCCATCCCACAGCACAGTTATTGCGGAGCGACATTAATATTCTGGTTATCTCTTCCTCGTCTGTTGGAAGCATTACCATAGATTGCGTCCCGTTAGTAAGGTTTCCCGTAGTAGCTACTGTTTGTGTGCTCTTTATGTTCTTTGCTAATTTTTCACCTATTTTGGCAAAGAAAACATTTACTTGGTTTACAGAATTCTGCGGTGTATCTGATGCGGCTAATAATTTTGATGATGTGTTGGCTTTTGTTTTTGACCTGCTTGATATATTATTTATTGCCGACCATAGCTGTTTAGTATTTTTTCCCGCTTTTATAATCTCATTTTTTTCAAATTCGATTTTTAAATTCCTTAATAATTTATTACAAAAATTTCTGTACCTAATAAAAGTAATTTTTAAAACCTTGTTATTAGGCGACTGTTTAAATTTTCTATGCAATTTGTCTCGGTGCCGCATACACCGGAGTAATCCAGGAGTAATCCATGGCTTTAATATTTGTTTTCGATTATGAGTCTTAGTAGATTTGGAGTTTGAGTCTATCACTTGTTTTATTAACCTAATAATTGTTTCACCTGCCACGTGAGGATCTTGTGTCTTGTATACTTCGCTAAAGTCTATTGTTTTAGGTCCTCGTCTATCTTAGCATAATTAAAGCGAATACATTTTTTTAAAATTATTTTAGGGATTCGTTTCGACAGGAAAAGCATCATGGTCAGTTAGAGCCGAGTGTGCAACTGCTGTAGAAGCTGGTAGCTGAGTTTTTAGTATTACGTGGTCAAGACACGCTAGTTGACGTGTAGGTATTGTGTGTGCAGGTAAAAGGCCATGGCTAGCCAGTAAGTTTAGGTAGGTATGCTTAGCTGAATTCCTGGAGTCCTCGTGTATATTTATATTTATGTCTCCCGTTATAATTACGGTACTATATTTAGATAGCCTATTCAAAGTAATATCTAGGTAATTTAAAAAATTATCTAAGTCTGTATAACCTGGCGGGCGGTACATGGCTAGAAGGACGGTATTTCTATCGATTTTTACTTGCAGACAATTAGCATCTAAGAATGACGGTTCCTCAACAACAACTTGCAGTTTTTTATGCACATAAAGTACCACACCTTCATTTTGTGTATGATTATTGTAGGTAATATAATGGTTGTAGTTAGTCAACTCGGTAATATTATGGGTGTTAGGGAGCCAACACTCAGTTAATGCGATTATATCCCAGTCAAGTTTCGTCCGCGCAAGCGAAGTCATAAAGCCCGCCATGTTTTTATTTATACTTCTTATGTTTTGTGTAATGATTTTTAGTGTTTGATTAGGTATGAAATTTGGTGGAGTACAGTTTTCCAGATGACAAGTTGAAGAGTCGGACACCGAGACGGCATCTAGGTTGTTTAGATTTGTTAGTGTGTTATCGAATGTTTACGTTAATATTTTCACTTTGACATTTAGGTTTTGAGCGCATCTTAGTATAACAATAGGGTTTAATATACTGATACATAACAGGTACGAAAATACTACTAAAAGTTTTTTTATTTATAAGGTATGTCTGTAGTTTAAGTTTTTGTGTGTGTTTGTGGTGTGTATAATTTATGCTCATGGATAACAATAGGATTAGAAGTTTGTAAGCAGTTTGTGTGTTTGTTTGTGTTGTAGGTATAATATGTGTGCATAATAAGTTGATAATATAGGTAAATATGTATATGTAAATAAGTAGATTAGTATTATATTTTAACATACAAAAAATAATATTTTTAAACAATTTGGTGTTAGTATTAAGTTTTAACATAGATTTTAACATAACATAAACCGTATTTTTTAACAATGTGGGACGCTGTCGAGCCTTGGACACTAGTCATTTATCTTTTTCTTTTTTTTTTTTTTTTTTTTACTTTATTAAACAACAACAATAAAAAGTACATTTGTTTTTGTAATTGCATACCAGCAAAAACCATCGCGGGTTTATCAGCGGTATGTCAGAAGCGACAACTCGGCGCCAAAAAACACAATACACATGTCATACATACATCAGGTCATCATCTAAAGAGATACCCTCTAGATCGCATTATAATCTAGAAAGTATCTCTTCAACACTCTTGTGCAATTATTTTTGTTTAATGCCTTGCAAGTGTCTTTGGGCAAATCGTTCATGTAGGTAGGTAGCATGCATTCCCACGTCCGTGCTCCGTAAACATTATTAGATTTAGGTACGACAAATGTGGGTAAGTAATTTAAACTACGGAGCGACTGGTGCCTATCATATTTACGAATATTATTTATGTTATGATAGTTTTCACATAAAACACGCAAACGTACCTTGTTAAAGACATTTACAATTTGACAGTGTTTAAATAGTCCCGTATCGTTATCTTGGAATTGATGTTTTATTCTCGTGGGTACAATCGTTTTTAAAATGCGTAACTGCAACTTGTAAATGTCCTCGACGTAAGTTTTATATGTACGCCCGTAGCTAGTAAGGCCATAATCAATTACGGAATCAGCTAATGCCAAATACAAAGTTCTAAGTGTTTTATATGGTAGTTTATACTTGAGTATCGATAGCTTTGCCAATACAGACCTAAGCTTATTACATACATGATCAATGTGCGGCCGCCAGTGGAAGTTACTATCTATTATCAAACCAAGATACGTGTGATGAGTCACCAACTCTAGTGTCTGGCAGCTACACGCAGTGACTGTGACCGCTCGGTGGAGACAATCGTGTTCGTGGGCAACGACAACAGGGACACAAGACGCCGTCAGGTAAGGCGAGTGTATATGCAGTAATTTAGTTTTTTTGGCATTTAATACAAGACCAACGTCGTGAGCCCATTTACTTAATAGGTCGAAGTTACACTGTATCACTCTCTGCGCCTCACGTATGTCCCTGTGTGCAGCTACCAGACATGTGTCGTCAGCAAACTGGTACACGGAGCCCTCTGTGAAGATGTTACACATGTCGTTGACGTACAGCAAGTATTCGGTCGGCCCGAGAATCGAACCTTGTGCTGTGCCTTTATCGGTTGCTATCATGCTACTCAACGAACCTGCGATATTCACAGACGTGAAACGATTTTTGTGGTAATTTTTGAACCATTCTAGCAGTGGCCCCCGTATACCATTTTGCTGTAATTTGTTAAATAACGTATTATAATTTAGACAATCAAAAGCTTTGCTGAAATCAATGAAGACAACAAGTACATGCTCACGATTGTTCAGGCACTTGTTGACCTCATTACTAAAGTTAGATAATAATTGTGAGGTATTTTTATTTTTTTGAAACCCGTATTGTTTCTCATTAATAACATTATGTGATTTTAAGAATTTGCTGATTTCTATTCCGAGATACCTCTCAATTATCTTATCATTGCATGATAGAATAGTTATAGGCCTATAGTTGTTAACGTCTGTGTATGAACCATTTTTGTGAATAGGTCTAACTATTCCGACCTTCAATTGATCAGGGTACAAGGACGTGGCAATGCAAGCGTTAATTAAATGCGTTATAACGGGGGTAATTTCCTTATAAATGTATTTTAAGTCTTTCACTCGAATACCATCGATACCTGGACATTTCTTCTCATTTAGGTGTTTTATTATCGAGGATACAATGTCCTCATTGGCCTGCTGTAATCTCATTGATAAATTACAATTATTGATATAGGATTTTTCATCGAGAATAGGTGAATTACATTGAAGTTTGCATGTGTTGTTAACGTTATCTCTAAATTCCGATGCAAATTTATTAGAAACAATATTAGGTAACAGTTTAAAATGTTTTATAATTGTGTCATCTATGGATTTGTTGATTTTCCCACATAAATTATTAATTATTTCCCATACTTTTTTTGTGTTATGAAAATTTGATTTTATCTCATTAAAAAAGTAATTATTTTTTACATTATTAATATGTTTGTTTGTTTTATTTCTGTACTTATTATATAATAACCTATTAGCCATATTGCTTTGATCTTTGAGCCAAATCTCTAGTAGTTGATCTCTTTTTAAACACATTTTTTCTATTCTACTACTTATCCATTTACACATTTGTCTTTTACCGACTTTTATTTTTACACTGAACTTACATTTTTCATATACATGAGAAAATTTATCCAATATAAAACACAAAATATCTTTAGGGTTGTTATAGTCTAGGGCCAAACTCCAGTCAATCGCATTCAACTCACTCTGCAACTTATTGTTATCTAATTGGTTTATGATTTTATATTGACTGGCGTTATTTACGCATGTTTGGTCGACCAGTGCGCAGCCGGTTATGAAGTGATCGGCTAGCGCATTCTTTATCACAGCTGTTTGTACGGCGCGGCAATTGACACTACGTATAAATATATGATCTATACATGATTTTGTTATGCACTCACCTCGCTTGTCTATTCGAGTAAACTGGTTTATTCCTGACTCAAAACCCAATTCACAGAGTGTGTTTAAATAGCGTTTGGTTATCGGTGTCTTTCGTTTCAAGTCTATATTAATATCGCCTAGTAAAACAACATTATTTAATGGCAAAATTTTATTAATTTGGTTACGCAACTCCTCGATGAATTGGGTTCTGTTTGTATCAGGTGGTCTATACACAGCACATAAACCAAACGTTGAACCATATTCCGTTGTTAGTTCGCCGGTTATGCACTCGAAGTTTTGTTTACTTGAAAACAGTCTGGTGAAGCAAATACTTTTGTGCACGTATACGATGACTCCACCTCCTTTCCTGGAATCACGCAGCTGGGTGTTCATTTCGTAGTTCACAAGCTCGAACAGTGACTTGGTCCTGTCGGATATGTTTGCCTCAGTGATGATGACCAGGTGAATAGTTTGAGGGCAGTTCATGATGATATATTCGAGTTGAGAGAAATTCTTCAGCATTGATCTGATGTTTACATGAAGCATTGTTATCGAGTTATATGTTTCTGGTAATTCATCCATATATTCATTCCAATGTTTGTATGTATGTTCACTTATGTAATCACATATTATGTCATCCATTTTGGTTATTTTTAGATTGGTAAGGGTTAAACAAATAATCTAGTGTTAATGTGAGGGCGCATCATGTATTCTGGTTATTTTTGAAGTCAGAAACTAGCTTCTGTATATCCTTCTCGGATCGAACATTGTAAGTTTTACCCTTTTCGTCCCTCTTTACTAATATTTGGCCATTTTTATACCACACGAATTTACATATGTTTGTAAATTTCAAAGCTGCCTTCGTTGCCCAAAGTAGGTAGGCCGTCGTGGGTGACAAACTTTCTCTAAGGTATATTTAAGGTATATTTCTCTGCGTAGTTTTAACAAATCTTCTTCAGATTTTATAAGACGACTAGGTAGCCCTTCTTTTTCTCGTATATATGTCACCGGAAAATAACAAGATCCGTAAGTTTATCAATTTACTAGGAAGTTTATAAACTTTCGTAAGATTCTAAACGGGAGATAAATTGTAATATTTTACGTCCACATTTTCGTAAATTGATAAACTTACTGAACTCACTCGTAAAATAATACGTAAGCAGTAACCAAACGCTACGCGCGATCTGATTGGTTGGCGGTCACGTGTCACTTCTCCTTCCTCGCGGCCGCCATTGCTGGCCACGGAACATAAACAAACCGGTTTGCTCGTGCGTTTTTATTAGTTTTGAATGTTGAACTGTGTTGCAACTGTGAAAAATAGCTTTATTTTGTTAAGATTATCTAGGAGTACCCATAATGAGTGACTTACAAGCTGCGGACACCCAAAATGAAGGAGATAGTGTGGTAAATGCTAGAACATTTGTTGACGAAGTAAAATTTAACACAGAGCTAAGAAAGTTTTATAGTGGGCATCAATTTTCAAATGATTATGATCACCGTTGTAAACGGTACCATTTTTTGCCATTGGAAACTAGACGTAATATTAATGATATTTGTTTTCTAGCGAACATAGCAAATGGCTCAATTGACTGTCCTGATTTACTTAGCAAAATTTTTATTCGAACAAATCAAAATAGCCTGAGAAAAAGACCACTACTACAAGCACCAACTGCTTCTACTAATTACAGACGTAACGCCTTCTGCATACTCTCTGTAAAAGCCTTTAATAATTTAGAATCACATTTGGAAATTGATTTATTTAACATTGGTTCGTCTATTTTGGTGACGAAAGGCAATAGTTCAATTTTAATGTCAAACTGCTTGGCACAATGCTGACCCAATCTCCTAGCTCTGTATTTTTTATTTTAGATTATTATGTTTCTTTTCTTGTTTGTTTTTTTTTTCTGTGTATGTACTTAACAAATACTAGTTGAGATTTGCTGATTGCTAACATATATGTGGAAGCTTTTAATTAGCAATTGTCCGCTAGCATAAAATAAAGTATTCATTTTTGTTATAAGTCTGTAAGCTTTCTGTAAAATAAAGTAAATAAATAAATAAATAATAAATAAATAACCAAAATAGTAAGAAATCGGAATGGACAGACGAAAAAATTAAAAATGTTATTAAAATGATAGAAAATTATAATAAAGCTAAAGTTTTGGGACGTCGGCCCACAGACAAAGAATACTATCACGCCAAAAAGTATGACGTAATGACTTTTAGTGACGAAAAAGTTTTGATATTAAAAAGGAAATCTCAGCAGGATCCAGTGATACAAGTAGTTCCAAGCAGTAAGTACTACCAAACAATCCTTGATGCGCATGTTGCTACAGGTCACGGAAGGCGTGACAAAATTATTTACGACTTGAAAGACAAGTACATGGTTCCAGTGTTTGCCATAAATATTTTTCTTCAATTGTGCAAAACTTGCCTTTCCAAGAAAAGTTTTCCTAAAACTGGGATAGTCGTGAAACCACTAATTACAGATGACTTTAATAGAAGAGGACAGGTAGATCTGGTGGATTTTCAATCATCTCCAGATGGAGAGTACAAATGGATGTTACAGTACCAAGATCATTTGACCAAATTTTGTTTTTTGCGGCCACTCAAAAGCAAAGAAGCGAAAGAAGTAGCAATTGAAATTTTAAAGATATTTTTAGAAGTTGGTTGTCCCAATATTCTCCAAAGCGACAGTGGACGTGAGTTTACGGCATCAATATTGAAAGAAATTGTGAGCTTATGGCCAGCATGCAAAATTGTTAATGGAAGACCTAGATATCCCCAAAGCCAGGGAAGTGTAGAACGTTCAAACCAAGATGTGAAAAATATGATTCGTGCTTGGATGGTGGATAATAATTCCAATCAATGGTCGATAGGTTGTTACTTTGCTCAGTTCCAAAAAAATTCATCATACCATTCTACGATTGGCAGGACACCGTTTAAAGCCCTGTTTGGAGATGATCCAAGATGCGGTCTAACTTCTACATATTTGTCCAAGAATATAATTTCTCAACTTGAAATGGAAGAGGATTTAGAGACGTTTTTAAAATCTGTAAATGACAACGAACATAAGACCGTCAATGACGATGGAAATATAACTTCAGATAAAGAAAACCTTTGTAAAACTCTTGATATTGCCACAGAGTCAATTATTACGACAGATAATATTTCTGAAACTGAGCAAGTCAAAGTACTTGTAGTTGACAGTGAAAGCACGGGCGCAAACACAAACAATACTTGGCAAGACCTTGACAACATTGCAAATGGAATTGAGACTCCTCAAAAAATTGTCGAATCAGATACGTTGCTTTGTCACATATGCAACAATGAATCATCTGGGGCTCATACATGTATTAAATGTCAACGTATCACACACGTTATCTGTGGAGAACCAACAGAAAATAATGACGAAGGTTATGGTTCGCAGTTAATATGTAAATTGTGCACAAACGAAATAAACATTTTGAGGGAAAGGAAGGACTCGCACTTAAATTTAAAAAGAGCAGCAGAAAAAATGACAGCACATTCTTCTAAAAAGTTCAAAAATATTGATGTTGGTGCTACTGTATTAGTCGAAGTACCGAGAGTAGATAGGGGGCCTCTAGATAGCAAGAATGTAGTCGGCAAAGTAATAGAGAACAAGAATGAACTTTACAAAGTTGGCACTTCGTTCGGCATCATTAATGACTGGTTGCCTCGAAACGCTGTCCTTTCAACCCCAGGAGAAATTTTGAATGAAACTCTTCCTGAGGTACAATTTGTACTATTATTCCTACTTATATAAACTTGACTTCCTATTTTTTATGTTCTTTAAGTATGTGTTTTTATTTACAGACTAAGTTACCATTAAGAAAAATATCTGCGATGTCTTCTACATTTGGCGGGCAAGGAATAAAGCAATGCAACTGCAAAAAATATTCTAAGGGACAGTGTTTATCAAATAAGTGCAATTGTAAAAAAGCTAATATATTGTGCAATTCAAGGTGCCATAAATCTTTGACTTGTACCAATAAGTAGATAATTGGTAATAAGTACTTATATAATTTTTACTTATTTTTACTATATGTTTTTTAAGTCATGGTAAGACTGAATTGAATAATTACGAACGAGTTACTAATTATTTAATTATTTAACTACGACTGAGTAGGTGTGTATGACACGGACGAAAAAGCCATAATTCTTTTAGTTTTTTTTTTTTTGCAAAAACTGGTATGTTTTATATTTTTTTGATAATAAATGCCTTTCGTATTACACAATTTCTGTCGTTTTATTTAAATAGAGCAAAGTAGTGTTCATTAGTGTGTTTTATAAGAGTATTCCTGTATTTTATACAGGAATACTCTTATTGAAACTGATAATAGAAAACTCAACTCACTACATCCGTGCCAGAGAGGAACCAGGCATTGTTGCTTCCAATTTATAGTTTGTCAAGTCTGATTATTCCAAAGTCTATGGACACAAGCATTGCCACTATGAACATTGACCAATCAGAGAGCAGTGTGTTATTTTACGTATTTCAAAACTCGTATATTTAAAAGAGTTTCTGTGATTGGTGATTGGTGAAAATCTTACGAATAGATATTCGTAAGTTTATAAATTTACCGTATGACGTCGGAAATTGATAAATTTACGAAAATGTGGACGTAAAATATTACAATTTATCTCCCGTTTAGAATCTTACGAAAGTTTATAAACTTCCTAGTAAATTGATAAACTTACGGATCTTGTTATTTTCCGGTGACATATATACTTTACCATTTGCGGTCCAGCACTGCTCGTACTCGCTGTTTTTTATGAATTCTCTGGTGAGGTAGTGCAGGCGTTTTGTTACAGCAGTTAGTGCTTCTGATACGAATATAGGCTTCCGGGGACCTGTAGCTTGAAGGTGAGAGGTGTTGAGGCGATTTCCAGTATGTTGCTTATTGTAGTTTTTAGTGGATTGAATGAACTGTTCCTTTAATGAAGTGGTTGAAAATTCTACAACGACAGTGCCGACTGTCTCTTTCTTTCCTCGCAAACGGAAAATATTTTTGATGTCAGATGCTGGAACTGGCTGATTAATAATGCTACCGAGCTTTTGAACAATCCCCGTTAGTGTTGTTTTGTTCTCAGGGTTTGAGGTAGGAATGTTTTTTATTTCAATTGTTGCAGCTTTTAAGTTCCTCTCCAGATAGTCCACCTTAAGTTCAAGTGTTTTTATAATTTTCTGGTTGTTCTTACATTCTTCCTGTAGGTTATTTATCTCTAGTAAGGCATCATCATATTTTTCGGATAGGAATTGAACCGAGTTTTGAATCTGATCATTTTGGGTACGGATTTCATCATTCTGAGCTTGGATTTCAATGTTTTGACTGCGTATTGAACAGTTTTGAGATCTTCAAGGGCTGATTGTAGAGAGTCAATTTTATTATTGTGTTGTTTTTGATCTGAGACAAAATCAGTGAATAAGCCCTTCAATTCTAACATCATTGTTTCTAGGCGTTGCAACTCGACGTCATCGCCTCGCTTTCTTTTTCTTTGAGTAATGTGTGTATTAGGTTCATTAGTAGAATTCTTATTTAAATTGGGTTCAGAATTAGATAGTGGCGATGATATGGGTTTTGGAGGAGTATGGAGCATTTTTGTTCTTAGTTATAGGCTCAGAAATCAGCAACTAACTGTTTCTTTTATGCCGTATACACTGTTTAATTTAACCCTTAAAGTCGCAATTTTTTTATTTCATGTAAAATAAATAAATGTTGTTAGTTATAAAAATAAAAAACACAATAAAATATTGAAAAAAGGTATTCTTTTTCGCAAAAAAACATTGTGTTGTTTAAAAACTACAATGCGCGTTCAGTAGGGAACACGAAGTATGGCAACCAACAGAAAGAAATTATTTATTTTTTATTCATTGTGGTATTTAAAAAAACAGCTTTTTGATTTTGTGTCACAAAAAGAAACCCCACATTTCATACATTTTCTATAAGTGAATCCAGAACAACCGGGGTATTTGCACCTTTCTTGCTTTTCAGTCCAAACAGCCCAATGTGATATTTGATCCATTCGGATATCTTTAGATGGCGCCGCTTGAACCTGGCCTTTACGTCTTTTCTGCTCAATTTCAGTCTGTAAAGTAGAACTTGCTGGTCGACCACGTTTTCCACCGTTATTTATAGGAATACCAACCCGACAAAGTGAATCTGCTAATTCTAGCCTAAACTCACATAGATTTAGGAGTTTGGATGAAGTCACATCATTTTGTCTTCCGACTTTTTTATATATCAGCCAAGCATTTACGACAGAAACATCTAAAAGATGATAAAATAGTCTCATAGTCCACTTTCGACTCTTTATTCTAATATGATAACGTCCGATAAAAGAATCTAACAAGTCTACTCCCCCCATGTGCATATTGTATTCTCTAATTGCTTTTGGACAGGGAATCGCAACTCTTTCTTTCTTTTGTTTGTCGAACCGAGTTACAGACGTTGCAGGTTCTGCTCCCACATATGTGGAAATCAAATTTACAGCTTTATTATCTTTCCAAACAATGGCACTGACATCTACACCATCAACATTAGCTACATTTTCCTCGTAAAATCCTCTAGGCACTTTTTTCTTCATGATTTCTTTTTTGTCTGGAAGTTTACAATTACGAAGACGATTAGTGCGTACCGTTCCCAGAGAATAAATACCTTCTTTCGCTAAATATGTCACAAGCTGTAATGACGTGTAGAAATTGTCAAAATATATTATATGGTTGACTCTTCGAGGTACCATGCGGGATAGTCTTATAACATTTGATGAAGCCACATCAGTTTTGCCACGACCAGTATAAATTTCAAATCTATGGGCATAACCATATATACTACATATAAGAAAGAGCTTGATACCCCACTTGTGTGGCTTATTTGGCATGTACTGCTTCATGTAATGACTCATCTTTGTCGAGCACATTTGCTCATCAATAGACAGTCTCTGCTCCATGGGTATTAAGCCAAATCGTTCGTTGAGAGAATCTACAAGAGGTCTAACAAGGTAAAGCTTATCATAATCAGAATGTGTATTGGGTAAATTTTTATCTTTGTTATTGAAATGAATTATGGAACACATTTTCTCAAATTTCTTTGAAGGCATTGTATTTTTTATGAGATCATAGCCAAATTTGTTATTCCAGTACAGTTTTCTATTTGGATAATGGATTACAGAGTTATATATCAGAATACCCATAAATTTGTAAAGGTCATTTTCATCTATGTGTTCAGGATTTGATACTTGCTTCTGAGTAGAATATAAATTACTTTCCTCAACAATCTTTGTCACGAGTGAATGTCGAAATACGAAACGAAAAAATTCTAAAGGGGACTGACATTCTAGTACGTCAGAGGGCATTTGAGTATTTCCCTTGAATACAAGATCCTCATCACTGGTAATAAGATTCCTTTTTCGCCATATAAGAGGTCTTGATTGACTACGTCCACTACTAGAAGTGTTACCCTGAGTTTCGTCACTAATGAGGGGGGGATCGGAAATTTCGTCGTCACCAATAAGTAAAGCAGGGTCTTCATCATTTCGATCTTCAGACGTAACAGGAAAAACCAGGCTTTCTCCAACAATTTCATTGTTTTCTTCCTCAAGGATGGCGTCTTCAAGGTCTTGTTCAATTTCCCGCGCAGACCGGTAATAGTTTACTTCATCTTCAGCTTCAGAGTCTGAAGAATCTAAACCATCTTCAGAGTCGTCCCAATTATGCAAAAAATCACTTATCTCTTTTTGCGATAAGCCAGCCATACTGTAAAAAATAAAAATTCGTTTTACTCTTCCAGTCATACTTTACATCATGCGCGGAAGGCGCAATGTTGTTTTTACACTACACAAAAATAAATAAGTTTTTAATACAATTTATTTTTCGATTATATTATTTCTAAACTAAAACCGCAAAACAAACATTTAGACTACAATAATCAAAAATAATATTGAACTTACCTCGAAAATTAAAACTTTTATTCACAATATAATTTGCACAAAAACCTTCACACTTTTTCTTTACCCGCCAAAATTTTGACAGCCGAAAAAAAGTAATAAAAAAATATAAAATTATCAAAGTTGCCAGTCGTAATAAATATTTAGAGGTTCAAGGTACTAGTATTTATGGTTAAATCGATAATATGTAATTTAATAGGTATGTAATATCGATTGAAATATTGCGTAGTTTAGAAACTACATTGCGACTTTAAGGGTTAAATGAGCACTTTACTCACACGATCTCGTAAACTTGTTTATTTGCGTAGGTACAAGTATTAGTCCTGTGTAGTACCGCTGTGCGCCTTCGTTAATCTTCTTCGTGCGCCTTCGTTAATCTTCGGTTCCCGAGCGCCGCCGATCGTCCTCGAAGCGACGAATGTGTGCCCGAGAAGGACGGACTATGACCTTGGCACGCCGCTCGTTGAATTTATTGACACGATGACTTGTTAATTTATGCAGTCCGTGTTATTAGAAACTGTGTTTACTTTGTAATTACTTCACGGAATCAGAATCTGATTATTACACTAGGAAGAACGTTCACTTATATTCACAACAAAGTTTATTTTGTACGTAAAGTCTTGCTTAGTATTTTACAGCGAATTACTATGTGCGGACACAACAGGTTATCACGCGCACCGGCCGGCGGGGGGTGATATGTATAGCAAAATTCAGAAGAGTCAGAATAATTTAAAGCCTCACGCGATTATTTATACATTACAATCTGATTATATTAGCCGATGAAATTTCGAGGAGCACTTCCGACGTCTGGCTCCCAAACTCAATCGGACGGGGGCTGCTCTCAAGCGGCTCCTGCCGAACCTTAGGGGTCCAGACACGGAGGCTCTACGCCGGCATCGTTCGGTCCATCGCCCGGCGGCCCAGCTGAACGCTTGCCAGAGGGTCATTGCCATCCGGATGGTGCGGGGATACCGCACGGTGTCCCGCGAGGCGGCGAGCCTCCTTGCTGGCCTACCACCATGGGATTTGGAGGCAACAGTCCTTGCACGCATGCACGATCAGCGCGTGGAGATGCAACGCTGGGGCGAAACTCCGCTGCCCGAACATGTCGAGGCGTGGCGGAAAGAGCTCCGGCGGGATGGTGAAGTGGAAACAGCGACTGTCGCAACCCAGTGCTGGGAACACCATAATTTCGACAGTAGTGCCCCTCTTTGAGGCGTGGCTGGATAGACCTCACGGCGTCTTCACCTTCCGCATGACGCAGGTCCTCACCGGACATGGCAAGTTTGGGAGGTTCCTGCACCGGATTCGTGCGGAAAAGACGCCCGGTTGTCGCCACTGTGTGGCAAGCCCGGAGGACATGGTGGAGCACACGGTGGAGGTGTGCCCTGCTTGGGAAGAGCATCGCCGTGTCCTCGTGGGGGTGATCGGCGGCGGCGACCTCTCGCGCCGGGCCTTGGTTCAGGCTATGGTCCGCAGCGAAGAGGAATTGCAGGCGGTCGCCTCCTTCTGCAAAGCAGTAATGCTCGCAAAGGAGGAGGCCGACCGCATAAGGCAAAGGCAACAGCGCCCTCGCCGTAGCCGTCGGACATATACATGTGGACGAACAAAAGCACCGGCAATAACACGCAAAGTTTTAGAACCCTATTTTCAAGAAAAAGTGATCTTCGAATTAAAAGAATGTTATTATTTTTCAGTAGCCTCAGATGCATCAAATGTTGGTAATTTAAAAACATTTCCCTATGCCGTCCAATATTTTAATTGCAAAGGTATATGTAGAAAATTATTGGACTTTTACGAGGAAGCTGAAGAAACACCGCTGGATATATGAGGGGCTGTCAAAATTTTGTTTTTTTTTTAATCTATGAATGTCATATTTTGCTTGACGTTAAAAGATAGACACCCCTTTCATACTTTAGATGCAAAAGCTTACCATTGCCTAGTAAATCGCATCAAAAAAACATGTTGCGATGCAAACACGCCATTCTTTCTCCAGAAACGTTCAGAAGCAAACATGACATTGTCCATTTAGATTAATCACAGCACAGCATTTCTGAGATTTCAAGATGACGTTTTCTGTGTTTGTAAAGCAACAGTGTTCCCCAATTAGTTCAACATATTAAGTGTTTTTAGCTAGTTTTAGTGATATAATGGAAGAGAATGTGCAACCAGTGACTTCCGGGATCACCAGGAAACGTAGTCGCAATCCAGAAAAGTGAAAGCAAGCAAAAGAAAAGGCAAAGCGGTAAGTCATTCAATACTACTACCTACACGTCGTTTTAGGGTAACCGTATTAGTTAAGAACCCGTAATGGAAATGACACCACTGGCAAATTGACTTGTGCCTAAACTGATCAACTGCTTACGATTTTGGAGTTTGGGACTACTATTTTATTTACTAACATATTAATCTTTTATTTTTAGGTACTCAGCTAAAAGACTACCTCAATATCCAACATGTAACCATGAGTAAGGAGCATACCAATGTCGTAAACTTACGATGACAGACATTCGGATGTTTTTTCAATCATTTTATGCAATTAAAAGTAAAGAACACCAGGATGCCTTCTTCTTAAAATACTGTAAGGTTACTTGATACAGTACGCCGACGACCACGGTAAAAAAAAATTACAATTCTCCGTGCATCGTGTACGCCATGTCGCAGAGGTTTTTAAAACAACAGGAAGTTTGGTGAAAGATATGAGAGGAGATGACCATACTTCACATAAATATTCAGTAAAGAGGTCGGCGGTAAACAATTTTATAGAATCTTTCAAACGCCTGGAATCTCATTATTGCAGGTCATCAGTGAAACGAAAATATTTAAACTCTAACTTAAATATAAGAAAAATGTGGAAAATGTACTGTGACAAATATGGACCAGCCGATGATTTGCACGTAAAAGCTATTTTCGTGACGTTTTCAATAAACACTATTATATTGGATTTGGCAGTCCACGTACAGACGTATATTCAAGATGTACAGAGTTACTAGAAAAAATTAAATGCGAAAAAGATGCTAATTTGAAGAATACATTAATAATAGAGAAACGCGTGCACATGCTCAAAGCGAAAGCATTTTATCAATTACTACGCGAAGAAAGACAGGGCATGATAACATTATCGTTTGACTGCCAAAAAAATCAGCTTCATCTTTTTGAACATTTCCTTAACTTTTTGCGGCAGGTGCGTCTGCTATAAAAATTACGATATTAAATATTTTCGTTTCATGTTTTGTAAAAATATTTTTGACATCTACTTATTTAAAAGTTTATTGGGTACTTTATCATTACGTTTGATAGTGTTACCATAACAGTTTTATGTTTGTAAAAGTAAAGCTATGCGAGTAGGAGTAACTAATACTGACATGTGTATCTAAACGTGTCATATTTTGCTCTAGTCAATCATTAGTTTGTGAATAATTGTTAAGTGCAGTTCCTATTGCAACTATGGCTGACAGTGTTATCAAAACGGAAAAATCTAAATGCGGAAACGATATAATACTTATTGATGGATATGAATTTATGTTAAATAAACATGTGGATAAAAAACATTATTGGTGTTGTGTGTTCAAAAACAAAAAGCAGTGCAAAAGCCATATGATAACGGAGGTCAAAGAAAATAATGAACACACCCTAAATGCCGGCTTGCAGGACTCAATAATTCTTAAAAATAAATTGACGAGGGATGCCACTACTAGCAATGATGGGTTTACAATGATCATCCGAAATAATTTGGAAGCTGTACCAAGCACAAGTGCGTGTTCTCTTCCCAATAAAAATGTTTTACGTCAAATTGTCTATAGAGCAAGAAAAACACATTTCCGAAAGAACCTTCTACTTTGGAGGAAATTGATATACCTACAGAATACATGGTTGAAGGAGAATTGTTATTGGCACGGTAAACAAAATACAATGATAATAAATGCTTGCTTATATTTTGCACTCAGCGAAATATCAGACTTTTACATGATTCATTTCTATGGATAATGGACGGAACATTTTGTACACATCCTGGACTTTTTACCGAAATCTGTAGTATACACGGGATGGTGGGAAATGATGTCGAAAGCAGAAAAATTGTGCCTTTGGTGTATTGCTTTTTGGGAGATAAGACTGAAGAAACTTATATGATGATGTTCAAAGAACTTTTGGCATATGCTAAAGAATCGCAATGTGAATTGAACCTCCAACATATACTTACTTATTTTGAAACGGCTGTTATCAATGTCGTCAAGATATATTTCCCTGAAGCTACTCATACAGGTTGCCTTTTTCATTTAGCGCAAAATTTGTGGCGGCAAATACAGAAATCAGGTTTAGCTTCAAAGTACGGTAATCACAGCAAGTTCTCTCTTGAACTTCGCCACATAGTAGCTTTGGCTTATCTTACTCCTTTAAACTTTTTAAAGAAAAGGTTTTGCCAGAAGAAGCAGAAACTTTAACTTTAAAATAAAACGCTCCGTTGATTATCTTTGTTCCGAAATGTTTTTCTCACTTTATTGACCAACCCTTTCGATATCAATAAGTGTACCTATAGATAACGTTGTTCATTATATTTTGTGAAATGTCATAAAAAACTGTTTTGATTGCCCATATTAGGTAGATATACCCTACTGTCAATCCTACAAAATGGTTGACTCGTGAGGTGCAAACTTGACATAGTCCTTGCCGTTGAGTTGCAAATACGACACAATCCATCGTTGAGAAGTAAATGCGCCATTGTCCGTCAAACTTTGATAAATATAAAGGTGATTTTAGCATTGAATTACCAATTCTTTCTTTCTTTTTCACTGCAAAGAATCAATGAACGTTTTCAAACTAACTTTTAGAAAAAATAAGACGTCTATAATACCTAGATGTTAAAGTGCGTTTTTCACAATACCAAATAACTTGGACAGAGGCGTTTTGCTTTTAAACCCCTCATATATAAATGCCTTAAAAAAATGACCATTGACTCTAATCTCAGCATGGATCAAATAAGTGCGAGGGGGGCAGTTTCGAACAGAGGCAGTTTTGAAATATTCGATTTATGAAAGCATTATTTGTCTTTCTTAACCTCCAATACCTTTTTAATACTGGTAACACCGAACTACATGTCTGTCAGTTGCCAATTGTCAATGTCAGTGTCAAATAGAATAAAATCTGTCGGATTTTTGTAAGCGGGCTACTGAAAACGTAAGTATTATTTACGAGTTTTGACAATTTCATAGTGTTGTGTATATTATAGCAAGTGTATTACCATTATAAGTTAGTTAAATACAAGTTTCTTGGTTGTCTAGATAATTTTTGTTTCTGAAGGATGGTGTTGGGGCAGAGTTAAAAAAATCGGTGGGACAGTTATGAATAAACTGTTCAAAAGTGCCCCCAGCTATTTGAACAAATGATGTTTACTTATTTTTTTAAATCATTGATAAATACAGTTAAATAAATTCATTTTATATTCTTTTACAGTTATATCAAAATGGTAAGAAATTACAAAAAGAAAAAAGAAAATGACGCCGAGAGAGCTGTATTGTGTGTTGTCAATGATAGCATGAAACTAAGGACCGCTGCTGCTATATCGTAAAGTAACATGCTACTGGTTTGACGAAACGGTAACAGACTTAAGAGCCACCACGTATGCTTCGTTTTTTATCGGTTATATTACTAATCTAGTTCAAAATGATCCTAAAGATGTCATTATATACATCGATGGTTGCACAGCTCAAAATCGAAATAATGTGGTTTCAAATGCTTTCTTATGGTTTACTGTGAAATATAATGTAACGATCACCCAGAAGTTTTTAGGTGCATTCCGTCATAGAAAGGAAATTGAAAAATCGCGAAATTCACCTGCCAAGCTAGTACACCATGATTTTAAAAGAAGCCAGAATAAAACCTTTCCCCTATGACGTGACGTGATGCCTGATTATACTTTCTTCAAGGATTATAGCCGGAAAGACTATCTCGTTTATGGCTCTATAAGACCGGGACGAGTTGCTTGTGACAGATGTGTAACAGATATAAAGGTGCTAAGGTACAATACGAATGGTACTATTGACTATAAATTAATGGACTCTGATGAATACATGCTATTACCCCGGCGACCGAAACCAATAGAATCCCTCTTGCTCGAAGCTCCACCGCTCCATAATGGCCCACAGAAAATAACTAAAGCTAAATTTAATCATCTACAAGAGCTGAAAACAGTCATTCAAATGTTATTTTGATGCGATTAATTCAGAGTTTTTTATATGCCATAAGGTAAGACTAGTAATTGGTAATTTTGTTTCCGAATAATTTATGTTTCGTTACAATTATTTTTATTTTCGGATTTACTCTTTATGGTTAGGAAAAGGTGAAGATTGAACAAATTAAGTTAGTGTCTTAATTCGTTTTATTTTTAGATTTTAGAGATTAAATAATCGTAACCAATTTATGTTGTTGTAATTGTAGGTTACGTTAACTCCAGCCGAAAACGCTAAAAGACAATTAACATTACAACAAAGTCTACAAATAAAGGATTATTGGGATTCATCGCATCACAAATCTCAAGAAATAGATCGTACGATTGCTGAAATGATTGCCCTCCAGAACTTACCCTTTCATTTTGTCGAAGGTACAGGTTTTCGTAGAGTAATGCAAGCTGCTCTTCCAAAGTACAAGATAAGAGGCGTGTGCGACAATTTGTACAATAAGTTAGCAAAGAAAACCAAACATTTACTTGAATAATTTGACAAGTTATCTTTTACAAGCGACATATGGTCGGAACTTCATTCTGCTGTTTCATCGCTTAGTTTAACTGCACATGGGGTCTCAAAGGATTTTCGCAAAAAGACTATAATTTTGAAATGAGAAGTCATAGATGAACGTCATACCATAATATCAACAAAGTTTCAAACGATTCTTGAAGAATGGGACATTGATCGCCAAAAAGTTCACTGCATGGTTCGTGATCGTGGATCCAACACGGTTAGAGCAATGCAGTTGTCAGGCTTTGAGGATATCAGTTGCGCAATACACCAGATTCAGCTGTGCATACGAGCAGGGGGTCAAGTCTGCTAATTTTATTTAACTCACATGCTATTGAAATTCAATTGAGATTCAATCACGACTCCATTACGATTAGAACAAATTTGGTATTCTGCAAAAACTTAAATGTAAACTCAATAGAGTCGTAGAGTCGTAATGGAATCGTAGTGTAATTGTAATTGACTCTCAGTTGAACAGATAAAGGTGTTGCCATTCAAAATCTATCAAGAAGCTGAATGAGTGAATGAACTATTTTTTTAAATTTAAATATTCGTTTTTATGATTTTCTGTTATTCAATAACGAATTACATTGTCGATAAATGAATCGCCTTGACGATTAAAAATGACTTAACGGTGTAAGAAAGAGTTTATTTCAAATGAGGTGGCTGTATTACATAGTTATCTATGACAAGGTTAATAATTTAAAAAAAAACTGTCATCTGGCACGTCAATGTCACGACAAATTCTAAACATTGAATTGGTTTATTTGTCCGTCGATGCGAGCCATATAGTTTTTAAAAAAGAAGAAGAAGAATTGGTTTATTGGCATAGACATAATATTAATCTTTTTAATAAAATCGATTCATTGATATGTCCATATCTATTGGGTGTTGGATATTTAGAGTATTTCAAATCGGTAAATACTCGCCAAATTATATTTTCACATCTAAAGAACTTTGTAAAAATGTACCTATTGTTTATGTACCTACGTTATACTGCGCTGTAATATTACAGCATATTTATTGTTTTCTTCTATATTTTAGGCTATATAAGAGCGATATTTTAGGCGATATGAGCGTCCAACAAACAGAAGCTCTAGTAGACTTTTTAGAAGGGCATAAGGAGCTAGCCCTTGGACGCTGCTCAAGAACAAAGGAAGGGCGCAGTCTGTCGAAAAGGCTTTGGCAAGAGTGCGCTGAAGTTCTCAACAGCGTATCATCAGACTGCGTCCAAAAGACAGAAGAGCAATGGCGCGTGGTGAGTAGCTACATATATAGAACAATGGCATTCGTTACTTGTTTATGTTGAAGTTCAGGTATAATTTAATAAATTTAATATCTTATTTCTAGTTCTACAATGAGTATAAACAAAGCCTTTTAAAAAAAATCAAAAAAGATAAAAGTGAAAGGAGTGCTACAGGTAAGTATTTGCAGGTAATTTTTTTATCATTTTGTCAATAATTTACTTCTTCTTTATAGTACATTTTACTTTTATAAGGAGGAGGATCAAGACAAGAAATAAACTTAACGCCCCTTCAAGAGAGGCTTTACACCATTTTGGGGCGTGATGTAGGCGAACCTCTACCAGGAGTTAGGCATAACCCATTTATTGAAAGTTTCCTTCCTTTCATAAAACCATTTTGTAATCTTTGGATACTTACTATTTCTATTGTGTCTATGGGCAGAGGAAATTGTAAAATTTAACCATGCATGCACTTATCCTGGGGCCTAAGTCTGCTATTTTCAAAATATTTTTATTCCATTGTCATTTTGTTAAAATTTCGTAATCTGTTAATTCATAATGGCTGATCATTGGGCGGTCAGCGGTGTCGTAATAAAATTGTGATAAAATTGTCGTTTTGTAACGAATTAAAAACTATAACTGAAAGGAACTGTCAAATTTTTATTAATTACCGCATATTATATCAAATATTCATTTGTTATTATATACGAGATTAGCATTCTAGAAAAAATCTTCACTCACTGGTTGATCATTGGAAAGTCATAATGACGCCATTATATTTGTAGATAACCAAATTTGACAAAATAAACAATTTTGAAATCGATGATCGACTATTCTGACACTATTGAAATAGCAGACTTGAGGCCCTGTTCACTTTTGTTTTGTTCATTGCACTGCACGTTTTATTTTTCTATTTTAACAGCCAGTGTCACTGGTTGATCATTGGAAAGTCATAATGACGCCATTATATTTGTAGATAACCAAATTTGACAAAATAAACAATTTTGAAATCGATGATCGACTATTCTGACACTATTGAAATAGCAGACTTGAGGCCCTGTTCACTTTTAATTGTTCATTGCACTGCACGTTTTATTTTTTTATTTTAACAGCCAATTCAAAATGAAGGTGGTAGTGCTACTGCTTCATATCATAATGGCGTGAATGTTGTGTGAGTTGTATGGCTTTTCTTTTCTTCCTCATCTATGCTAAATGGTGTACTTATAATGCATTTTACTGTGTTTGGCTTAATCTGTATCTATACTATAATTTTAAAGAGTTTTTGTTGATTATGAATAAAGTTTGTTTATAATATTTATGAAACTACTACATTTTAAGGGGGGGCTCAGCAGTGAACGTCTTCCGGCTGTTAATGATGATGATGATGACTACATTTTTAAATGCTTATGCTTAACTCAATGTCCTAATAACTTCCTAAAGCAGTGGTTTCCAAACTTGTTCGACAAAGGGCAACAGATTTCATTTCTATTTTTAGGGAGGATGACAACAAAATAAATACTTTTTAGGGTTCCGTACCTCAAAAGGAAAAAACGGAACCCTTATAGGATCACTTTGTTGTCAGTCTGTCCGTCCGTCTGTCAAGACTCTTTTTCTCAGGAACGCGTGGAGGTATGAAGCTGAAATTTATATCAATTACTCAGGTCTACTGTCCCTTGAAGCTGTGAAAAAACTTCTAAGCCAACGCAATCAAAAGATACAGCCGTTTATGCCGCAAATTTTCGACACTTGCAAGGGAATCAAAACCTACAGGGTGCTTCCCGTGAACTCAGAATCTTGAAATTTGGTACGAAGCAACGTCTTATAGCATAGATAAAGGAAAAATTACGAAAACCATAAATTTTTAGTTACATCACATAATATATATTTTTTTAATAATTTTAAACTTACTACCTCACAAACGCGTAGAGGTATTAAATTGAAATTCATACCGAATACTCAGGTCTATAATACCTTTAAGCTGTAACAAAATCAAACTTCTATGTCAACGCAATCAAAAGAAACAGCAATTTAAGCTGCATATTTTGAAACTCGCAAGTACTCGCAAGGGAATCAAAACCTAAAGGGTACTTCCAGTCGACCTAGAATCTTGAAATTTGGCATGAAGCAACGTTTTATAGCACACATAAAGGAAAAATTCCGAAAACCTTAAATTTTTAGTTACATTACAAAATATATATTTTTTAATAAATATAAACTTATTACTTTTTTCCTCATGAACGCGTAGAGCTATCAAGTTGAAATTCATATCAAATACTTAGATCTAATTGCCTTTAACCCGTGAAAAAAAAAAAATTCTAAGTCAACGCAAAAACGTAAAAGTACAACCATTGATACCGCATATTTTGAAACTCGCAACTACACGCAAGGGAATTAAAACCTAAAGACCACTTCCCGTTGACATAGAATCTCGAAATTTGGTAAGAAGCAATAGCTTACAGCACAGGTAACAGAAAAATTCCAAAAAGCTTAAAATTTTAAGTAGTTATACCACCAAAAAAATTGTGATTGTAAACATAAATGGGGAGGGCAACATTTTTCAAACGGCAAAGACGACCTCACTCATCGTCATTCAATCCCGATGGTTTGGTGAATGTAGCTGTATAATCTAAATGCGTCCTAACTGCTTAGAGTGTTATACTTATAATTAAATTCAATGACATTATTATATTTCTTATTGTTGGTTATTATCAGACAGCTTGCTTGTATTGTTTCTACTGGCGAAGTTTGATGGGACGCTGGTGGCACGGGAGGCACGCGGGGCGCGGGGCAGGGCATGAACGCGCTCGCACTGGCCCGCGGGCGCGGGGGCAGGCGACTGACCAAGAGAAGGGGTATCGTCACACAGCGAGCGGCAGCCGTGCACCATTCGCACGAGCGCCCGCATGCTGTTCGCACGCGTTCCGAAATAAGTAAAATTTGCGACAATTTCTCGTCGATTTTGTTTGTTTCTGCTTTGTTTTCCAATTGCAAAACTTCGTAAAGATATAATTATGGCTACAGTTGCATTAATCGTCAACGAAAATAGTATTTTACATAGTATAATACCTATGCCTCCCGATGGAAGTTGTTTATTTCATGCAATAGCGTTTTCTATTTACAATTCCACTAATTTTGATCAAACACAATTACTAAGAACTACAATAGTTAATTATATTTATGACCACTGGAACGAGTTCAATTTGTATACAAGCAATGCCCGGGGAGATCCTTTCTCTTCACGACAAGAGTACAAAGCTACGATGCTCCAATCCTCCAGTTATGGCGGTACTGCTGAGGTGAAGGCAGCAGGATTTTTGTATCCAGCGAGGTTCGAAATGTATGAACGTAATACGGGTATTCTGAGGGGTGTGTTTGGCAGAGAAGGATATGCAATAAAGCGTTTACTTTTTTCGGGTAATTTATCATCGGGTCATTATGATTTTTGTTCGACAATCGGGTCCGAAGAATTACTAAATAATACATACGATAATACGCAGGAAAGTTTGGTAAATAAAACGCAAGATTCAAAGGTTGGTCGTCCAAGACGTAATAAAGGTGGTCGTCCAAAAAAGTCTAAAAAAACCCGCTCAGAACAAGTACTTGAAGCTAAACAGAAATACAAGCAAACTCATCCTAAAATTAATAGGCCAGCTACAAACACGGTCGTCAGGAGCGCATTCGTCCTGCAATAGTGAGAGAAGCAGCAAAATAGAATGTATAAATA
This sequence comes from Mythimna loreyi, assembly GCA_029852875.1. Lineage (NCBI taxonomy): Eukaryota > Metazoa > Arthropoda > Insecta > Lepidoptera > Noctuidae > Mythimna > Mythimna loreyi. The sequence continues at coordinate 3,671,843 of CM056795.1, read as the reverse complement.
CAACAATATTCGGCAGCAACCTCAATATGTACACTTCATCTTCTCGTCTGATTGTTGTGGGAGACTTCAATATAGATTTTAGAATGAATCCCCAAAATTGAATTTCCACATATTTTTCATCCATAAACATGTTTCCGTTAATAAACAGTAGCACTACACGAAGTTGTACAACTATTGATAACGTTTTTTCGAACTTCAATGTTCAATGTGGTACTATTCATACCTTTTTCAGTCACCATTTACAGGTCTGGTTCAAATTTAATACTTAATTAATATTTTTGAACCAGATTTCTAAATAGTGACTAAAAAACTTAGTAAATAAATAACTTTAATAAAAGAACTTTCGCAAGTCTGCTGCAAGACATAGGTGCATGCAAGGCATAAGTGTTTCAGTTATATTATAGATAAATGATATGTGTTAATATAAAATAAAGGATTACTTAAACGATAAAGAGATCTTTGTCTTAAATTTATGCTCCTCCATCTTTCCCCATTGTAATGTTATGAATTTCATTTTGCAATAAAAATACCATAGTTATGACTCGATTGTCGTAATGAACGAACTTTGTAAACCTTGCAGGTTTGTACGGAACCCTCGGTGCGCGAGTCCGACTCGCACTTGGCCGGTTTTTTCATTCTATATAGATAAATACTTGGCAAATAAATTACTTATATTTTCCACAGGACCTATGAAGTTTTACAGAACTTTGAAGACAGTCCTGGGTAATTTTCATCCCTTTTTATGATTTAATTATCTTAAAAATACTTAATATTTTAATATTACATTAAAAATACTGTACTTTTTAACATACTTTTTACTTTTATTTCAGATTTGTACCAATGGAGGTTGAAGAGCAGCGATTTATTTTAGATCCATTAGAAAGCTCCCTGAGAGAGCGTGAACCTGCAGCCCAAAGCTCCTTAGCCTCAAGAGAGCCTAGTTTGCAGTTTACTGAAGGCCAGCAGACTGAGCCTGCAGCCTCTCAGACTGTGCAGCAGCCCCAACAGTCTGCTCTACGGCGACGTCGTCGTCGGCGTCAACAAATTACTGGTAAGTAATTACATATAACTAATAACTAACTACTACTAATATACAATATGTACACTATTAGTCAATATGTATATATAGTGCATTTTGTACCAGCTTATAATAATATACTTACTATATGGTATTTTTTTAGAAATTGATGACCAGAACACGGCTTTGAGGAGTGCTACTGAAACCCTAGCATCGATTGAAAATGTTAGTGCTCAAGCCACAAACAGGCTAGCCGCTACTATAGAGGCCTTAGGGGCAAGGCTTAATGAGCCCATACGCATAGTCTTGGAAGATTCGCGTACATCGCAAATGGTGAATCAAATGTTAATTCTTTTTACTAAGGCATAATTATTGATTTGCAATTTTTTATATTAACCCTTAAATGTATTGTATCAAAAACGAAACGGAAAGTTTTACACTATTCAGAGCCCTTTAAATATTTATTACGCATAATTTTGACTTACAATGTAAAAATTTAGTAGTTTCTGAACGAAAAAGTAAAGCATTGTGATTGGTCCGCCATTTCGTAATGCGTTCATATGTCATTGTTCGCTGACAGTTACGAATTTTAACAACAACTGAATTTGAAAGTTTTCATCGCGTGTTATTGAATAAATCTTGAAGGTAATCCAGATAAAAAAAAATATTTTATTATAGGTAAGTACTTTGATTGCATGGTAACATAATAATTTTCATTCGAATTTCACATTATAAATAAAAAAATAGCATTTTTTGCTTGTATCAAAAATGAGACATCATGCATTTGGGACTTTGATTTGGTTACATTTTTGCTTGGTTGCGGTTTTGAGCTTTTTATGCATTTTGTTGTAGAATGGAACGTAATAGAATTACCGATAGAGATATTGAAGATTATTTAAGCCAGTTAGAAGATGGTTACTTATCCGAGGATAGTAATGAAGAAGATGAAAACGATTTTGAAGAAATTCTAAGGCTCGGCTCGCAGCTCTGCAGTAGTGCAGAGCTGCGAGCCGTACTGGAAGACGATGAACAATCTGAACCTGTAGCCGATGTGCAAGACCCCGCTTTGATAGAAGACCCTCCGTTGATAGAAGACCCTGCATTGATTGATGACCCTGTGCCAGGTATAAACAATAATACTACCAGTAGTAGCCAACCAATTCGTGATAATATTGATGTGCAAAGGCTTATATGGAAAAAGCAGTCATTTATATTCCAAGAAGATAACATACGATTTCAAGGTTGTAATGATCTTCCTGCATCAATAATGACACTCGAAACGCCTTTTCAATTTTTCTCCTATTATTTTACTCCGGATTTCATCAGCAATATCACTGAAGAATCGAACAGATACTCCGTTCGAAAGCAACCAGATCGTCCTGATTGTGTGACTGACGTTGAGATACGTAAATATATGGGGATATTGATCTTCATGTCTGTATACCATTACCCAAACGTTCGTTCTTATTGGCATACTAAATTTGGCTTTCGGCCCATATCTGAAGCTATGCCTGTAAACAGGTTTGAAAAAATAAGGCGCATCATTCATTTTAATAACAACGATATGCACAAACCTATAAGCGATCCCAATCACGATAAGCTTCATAAGTTGCGTCCAGTTATTGATCATCTAAACGAAAAATTTTCTAGCATACCGTTGGATCAACGCCTATCCATCGATGAGCAAATGTGCGCTACCAAAATACGCCATTTTATGAAACAATATTTACCTTTGAAACCACATAAATGGGGTTTCAAATTGTTCATGCTTTGTTCATTGATGGGCTATGCCTATAAATTCATTATATACTCAGGAAAGGACAATGAGCCCATGTTAGAAAACGAAACTGATGTAGGAACTGTCGTTGGCCGCTGGTGGCTGGTGGTGGTCGCTGGCAATGTCGTTATAAAACTTTCGCGAGCTATTCCAAGAAGAATGAATCACATTGTCTACTTTGACAATTTCTACACCTCTTTGCCACTCATGTACTATTTGGCAAAACAAGGCATATGGTGTTTCGGAACCGTGCAAAGAAACCGTCTCGGCAAATCTTGTAAATTGCCTACAAAGCAACAAGTGATGGCAAAGTCTGTGGAGAGGGGATCTTATGAAGAATATGTGACCAGTTACAATGGAATTGAAATGTCTTCAGTAAGTTGGAAAGACAATAGACAAGTGACTTTGCTGTCTACTTATGTGGGAGCTGAGCCTGTATCCACCATTGAACGCTATGATAAGGTTGAGAAGAGGAAGAAAATTATACAGTGTCCAAAAGTTGTGAAAGAATACAACGCCCATATGGGCGGTGTGGATTTAATGGACTCGTACTTGGGCAGGTACAGAATCCGCATAAAAAGTAGGAAGTGGTATATTAGGCTATTCCATCACCTTCTTGACTTGACAGTTATAAATTCGTGGGTCTTATATAAACAGGTATGCTATAAAAAAAACATAGCTGTGAAAAATATATTGTATTTAGCAGAATTTAGAACAGAACTTGCAGATGTTCTATGTAAATATAAAACCCACACCCAACCTGCACGAGGTCGACCAAGTAGTAGCAGTACTATAGAGGAACCATCTCCTAAACGGAGGAATACCTATCAGGTAATGCCATCGGCAGATATTATACATGATGATACTGATCATACTGATCACAAACAAATACGCATGGATAATCGCATGCGGTGTATGATGCCAGGGTGTAAGCTTCTAAGTAGTATCAAATGTGAAAAATGCAAAGTTTTTCTGTGTTCGAAAAAAAATTCTGACTGTTTTAATAAGTTCCACATTTAATTATAATAAATAATGCATTACTTTGCAAACGGTTTTCATTATTCCTGAAAATAGAAAACCCCATAACAAAACCCGAAATCTAAGGGTCGCGAATACTTGATTAGGTATTAAATGCATGTTGTATCAAAAATGATACTATATGATTTTTGATAAATATATATAATAAAATTACATAAATATTTTTTTACTATTTTTCCCGTATTTGTTACCCCTATATATAATACATATATTTTTCTTATCACAATAAATAAATCTGTGCATTTAAGGGTTAATATATTGTTAGGGGCATAGTGAAGAAACGCCAACAAGGAGGTGTGACAAGCGGTGGCGGCACTCATAGACAAGTTCGTGCGCGCGTCGATTCTGGTGATTTTTAGACTGTCAACGTGCGGAAGAAAGAATGGCTCCCGATTTGAAAAGCCAATTTGCCTAATTTTGTAATATAAGATCGTTTAGTGTTATTTCTATTGAAAATAATTAAGCTAGTTCCGTTTGGTTTCTTTTTCTTTGTGATTTTGGTTTTGTTTCGCTAAAAAGGAAATATAAAATGTCATAGTCTGTAGTTATTGGTTTTTTTAATTAGACTCACTTCTGGTTTTTCCTAAAATCAGAAGTGGGATACGGTTTTCCACGTGGCCTAATGAGCTCTGAAATCCTGATATAAGGCAGTTTGGCTATTCAAATCAATTAAAAAAAAAAAACCTCAGAGAAACTGTTACGTTTCTCTTGTCACCTAAAGAAAGTAAGGTTATTTTGATTTCTATTGCTGAATCACGTAAGTAGCGTGGAGTGAGCGCGATTGGAATTAATTGTAATTTTGGTGAGTACGTTCCAATTTTTGTTTGTTATTAATCACTAGGCGGTGATTATGAAGATACCTATGCGTGATAACAAATAGATTTATGAATTCAAATTGAGAACCTCTTGCGATTCATTTGCTTTTTGGCTACACAAGCCTGCTTAAGCGCCTGAAGCATTTTTATTATTTTGCTAGCCTATTCTTATTTTGCCTTAATTCACCGTTATTAACAGTAAAGAAAATGCCTTATCAAACACGTAAAAGTAGAGATCGGTCTAGAAACCGAAGCTCGTGTCGTGGCGACTGTGCTTCACACTCAAATGACAGAGATTTTGGTTCAAGGCGTCAAAGGTCGCGTTCCAGACGTACTTTAAAACGATACAATTCTTCTGATAATGTGTTAACCAAACAAATGCAACAAATTATAGATCGTTTGACCAGTCTCGAAGAACAGCGCCGCTCCTCGCCGTCGTCATGTCATGCGGTCATGCAAGCCCAGTGCCGGTGCGCCTTCGTGACGCCATCACGGTCGCGATCGGTGACTGCGACTGTAGCAGAGCGTCGGAGGTCGGTGACAGAAAACACAACAGAAGGTCGAGGCTCTGAGGTCTGAGGTGCTATCTTCGCCGAGGAGTCCCGTGACTGCTGTTACAGACCGCGACGCCAAAGTTACCGATAGTAACGTCGATGCGATAAGTATAATCAACACAACGACGGTGAGATCTAACCAATCTTGTTACATATCAAATTTTGATCGATTTTGTCCAGCAAAATAGAATTCTTGGGACGGACAATAAGTTGGGGTCAGGTTCAGCCGAGCGAACAAAAAGTCCAAGTTTTAGCTGAGACACCCATCACAAAGACTGTTAAGCAGTTAGGCAAGCCCGCCAATTATTGGCTCTAGCTAGCTACTTTTGCAGCTACATAGCTGGATTTGCTACAGGGGTATAAACGAGTAGTTGCGTATTTTAGTAAACGAACTTAGGTGCCAATCCAAGGTACCATTCTTATGAGCTCGAAACCTTGGCCGTTGTTAAAGCTCTGCAACATTAGAGACATTATCTGGTTGGCGTTCATTTCACGGTCATAACTGACTGCAACGCACTGAAAGCCACGCAACAAATAAAAATAAAGGATCTGTTACTGAGTGTAGCCAGATGGTGGATATATTAGCAGGACTTTTAATTTCACACTAGTACATCGCAAGGGTACCTCTATGTTGCATGCTGACTATTTGAGCCGCAACCCGGTTATTGTTTGCGAAGCACGCAGACAAAAAAACTCGGCAGTCACTTCAAATATTAGCAGATTGGGTAACCAGATTCTAATCATTATGTTCGAAAGTATGAACTTCTCTGTTATAAGTATACTCCAGTAGAAGGCTTTAGACTTTAATGTTTTGTGCCCAAGGGTGCCTGCTCAGAACCTTTCACGATGAGCACAGCCGACTAGGAATTGAGAAAACGTTGGAACTTATTAGAAAATACTTTTGGTTTCCTTCCCTGTAATAATTTGTCAGAAAATGTGTGAGTCACTACATAATTTGCATAACGCATAAAAATATCCCTAGAGCACCCCATCAGCTTATACATTCATAAGAAACTGATGTTCCATTTGAAGTTGTACAAGACTGACACACTAGGACCTTTACCCCAGTCTAACGGTTATAGGCATGTGTTAATTGTAATTGATGCGTTTTCTAAATATCGCCTATTAAAACGTTCAGAAATGTTTCATTGGCGAAGTTCATGGCTCATGAAACTTTGCTTTTAAGGATTTTAGAGCGAGTCCTGAAAGTTTCTTAGCCTAACAGTATCCTATGTTTGGTCAAGATGCTGTAGAGTTAAAAAGACTTTTTACTACTGTTATTTCTTTGTTGTTACACCAAAATTAATTATAGCAGACTGTGTTCGTATGTTTTTAAGCTCAGAATTTACAAAGCTTATAACAGAATTAGGCGTTGACTTTCATCTAATCACCCCTGAAATGAGCTCGAATGGACAAGTTGAATGTTACTGCCGGACCTTAGTTAACATGGTTTGCACAGAATGCAATCATCGATAGAATGAGTGGTCAGATGTTATCTGGCGACTGCAATTGGTTTTAAATATAATGAGGCAGAAAACCACCAGATTATCACCTTTATTCTTACTGGTGGGCATCGAAGCGGTTACGCCACTTATTCGTCATCTCGTTCGGGACATTGCCTTGGAAAACTTTCATCCCAACCGTGAAGCACTAAGAGATGATAGACAAAGGGCGTCTAAACGGCTGGAGAAGAATTAACATCAACAAGATCCAACCGTAAATGCTGGTCGTAGACTTCCGCGACCATTTGAAATTAATTCATTTGTATTTGTAATTAAACAGGCACAAGCGACTGGCAAGCTCGACTCGGGTATGCGCGGGCCATCTCGTGTGGTCAAGGCGCTTCCCCACGGTCGCTACGAGCTAGAACTGGTGACAGGCTCGTGTGGAAAAGCGATCCAGGCCGCGGCAGGTGCGGCCAGTTGAGGTGGTGCCGTGGCGAGGGGAGTGGACTCCCGATACGTGTGCTGCCTTCTTTGAAGACTTCTAGTTGGTGTTGTACTTGTGTGGCAAGCTAACGTCGTGCCTCTGCCATACAATGACAAGAGCCGCATGGTACGCTAACGTCGTGCCTCTGCCATGTGGGCGGACTCACATGATATGCTAACGTCGTGCCTATGTCATGTTGAGAGTCGTAAGAAACACGCTAACGTCGTGCTTCTATTTCTTACGGTCGGAGATAGCTAACGTCGCGCTTCCTCTCCGGTGTTTGTAATTTTGGTTAACTATGTCAATGTGTCTTCAGTATAATCTGCCTCCCGATCCAATATGTATTCCTTTGTTTTATTATGTTCTCAGGTGCAGACGATGGTGAAAATGTCGTGTCCACACCTGAGCAAGCTGCCAGAAGCTACGAAGATGTGTCTCACGAACCTACTCCGGAGCCTGTGCCCTTCCGTTTGGTGGATGTCCAGCAGCATGAGACACAGGAGCACGAGGACGTCCTCCAGTCAGGAGAGGCCGTGTTAGGGGCATAATGAAGAAACGCCAACAAGGAGGTGTGACAAGCGGTGGCGGCACTCATAGACAAGTTCGTGCGCGCGTCGATTCTGGTGATTTTTAGACTGTCAACGTGCGGAAGAAAGAATGGCTCCCGATTTGAAAAGCCAATTTGCCTAATTTTGTAATATAAGATCGTTTAGTGTTATTTCTATTGAAAATAATTAAGCTAGTTCCGTTTGGTTTCTTTTTCTTTGTGATTTTGGTTTTGTTTCGCTAAAAAGGAAATATAAAATGTCATAGTCTGTAGTTATTGGTTTTTTTAATTAGACTCACTTCTGGTTTTTCCTAAAAATATCTTATTTGTTTTCAGGTACACCGTAGAGGGAAAAGAACCCGCATAATCTATTCCGATAGTGAATAAATCTAAGAGGCGTTGGATCGACGTCGTAAGGGACGATATGCGTGCCAATGGGCTTATGGCAAAGGACGCGAAAGACCGAGCGTAGTGGAGGCGTCTTAGCAAGAAAGCGGACCCCGGGCACCGAGGTGAAAGCCAAGGTAGCAACCGGGACTAATACCGCTAGGATGATGATGATGTGGAATAGATTATTTTTATAATTTTTCGATTAGAATTAGGTTTTTAATATTATTATGAAGGTTATTAATATATATGATTAGATTAATCTACACTAATATAATAAAGAGGTAAAGTTTGTTTTTTTGTTTGTAGGGGGTAATCTCTGGAACTACTGGTCCGATTGGAAAAAAATTAGCAACAATAGAAAGCTGCTTTACTCCTGAGTAATATAGGCTATATTTTATGTACGCGGGCGAAGCTGCGGGCAAAAGCTAGTAATTAATAAAAAGAACAAAAAAAAAACAACATTAAAAACAACAACAACAAAATAAACATAAAAACAAAAAAATATAATAATAATAATAAAAAAAAATATATAATAATATATATTATTTAAATACAATATTTTTTTTATTAAACATTAATTATTATAAGTATGATCCCTCCACAATCTCTCAACTAGTGCTCATTGTAACAGTCTTCCTCGATGGAGATCAGGGTTAACACGGTGGTTAGGTTCCAGTTCCAGTCCCTGTGCTGATGCTATACTGATTTCTCTTTCAATCTGTAACAATAGTTATAATTTAAATTATCGTCATCATCAGCTTAAGAAACGTTCCCATTACTGGGGCATAGGCCTTTCATCATATTAAGAGAGTACAGACTCCACCAGCCAATGCAGATTGGCAGACTTCACATGCCTTTGAAATTGTTCTCCGACCTGCAGCTTGATGTTTGCCGATAATGTTGAAAGCACCGTAATCAGACTTGCGAGGGCACTTTTTTCTCTGACAACTATGTTAATATTTTAGGACTTGCACCACACAATTATAATCATAGCTAAATCAGTAACTGCCTATTCTCTTCAGTGACCGCACCATGACAAAAAGGTATGGAGACTTACTTGATGCTGTTGTTGCATCTCTGCAAGGGCTTCTTCAGGTGTGAGATGTGGAACAGGTAGTCTGTTCTTATTTGCAATATTATGCAACACACAGCAAGCATTCACTATTTTTCCAGCAGTAATTGGATCGTAGTGCAGGGCCCTCGCAGCTAGCAGGCATCTAGTAAATAACAATATGCTTTATCACCTTGCATCATCATTTATTTATTGTGAATTTATATTTTATAAATACAAAACCTGAACCGAGCTTTCAGTACTCCAATGCAGCGTTCTACAGTGTTACGGGCAGTGACATGGAGCTGGTAATATTGATGTTCAGGAGTGCCCTCTACTGTGTTCAATATTGGGGTCATCATATTAGTCCGTAAAGGATATCCACTATCACCTTTAAAAAGAAATGTTTACAAATTATATCAAAACTAAATTGTTAATTATTGGAAATCAATATTAATATAATATCTTACCCAATAAAAACACATGTTCTCCAGCATCACATAACTCTCTCATGTGATTACAAATAGGACTACTCTGCCAAACACTAGAGTCATGGGCTGACCCGGGACTGCTTGCATCCACATACAGAATGTTAAGTTCAGCATCACAAATCTGTAGAAGATACCTAATTGTTAAGTTGTTTCAAAATGAATGTTATATATACATTAAGATAATACTGCTATTATCTTAATGTATTCATACCAATAAGCAATAACATACTACTAGACTACTCTCTGACTGTTTTCAGTCATAGTGGCATATCAATGAAGATCAGCTACATACGCAAGAGATAATCTAGTGCACTAGTGTGTGTGCGCAAATTAAGATTTCTTCCAATCATAACATTAAGGGAATGGTATCCTTTTCTATTAAAATATCGCTCCTCATGTTCAACCGGTCTCAGGATGGCTATGTGGGTGCCGTCTATGCAGCCTAATACTCCAGGAATCCCAAATTTATAGAACCTACAACATAAAATACCAGTTAGGTAGTCATAGTAAACACAAATAAGTAAATGAAATACCCCATAGTAAGATGCCTACTTACTGTCTTAATTTTATTTCGGTCTTGAACATGCTTTGGCCAGATGACATATTGCAGGAAGATGCTATTGAGTGCTTCAGTTACTTGCCTCACAGCCCTTGAGACAGTGGTCTGAGACACATTGTGAAAAACACTCTGGCCAACAAGTGTCTGGTACGAGCCTGTGGCATAGAATGCCAGAGCAATAAGTATCTGCAATCGAAGTTCTACATTACACAACCGTCGCTTAGGTACCTTTACTAAAGAAGAGCCTATAATACAATATATAAATACAAAACCAAGAAAAATATAGCACTTTACTAACCTTCAAATTGGGTGTTATTGCATCTTTCCTCCGTTGTCGTGGTAGCAAAGGTGTGAGCTTAATTGTTAGGGCCCTCACTTCCGCTTTTCCAAGGCGGGATGTTTTAATAAACTCCGTATTAGTTAATTCTTCCACGGCGGATACCGTTGCCCTCATTGAGGCCCGCTTTTTACGGCGCTGAGCCAAAAGGTGACGACGGCGATCTTGCGCATTAGCTAATTCTAAAATACGCCATCGTAACTAACAATGACCGCAGTATCTTTTAAATATATTTTGTCAAGTGGTGGCTTGCAAAATACTATAAATATCTATTGTTGCAATCGTACTACGATCGTACTTCAATTGCAAAATTGACCCTGAGTGTCCATTGACATAAATGTCAAACAAACGTCAACTAAGAGTAGAATACCGATTTAGACCACAATCGATTTACAATTGTAACACGATTGGAGAGCAGACTAGCAAATATTCTGATAGCAGTTCAATGGTAAATCACTGGAAAACCATTGGTCTTAAATTAGTAGCAGAATACCAAATGTAGTTAAAACTGCTACTGAGATTCAGTTGATATTCAATTGAGCCATTCGTAAATTAGCAGACTTGGGGCCCTGGTGTTGAATCTCAAAGAGTGGCTCCTACAACTTATTGCTAAATTGAAAAAAATTGCAACCCATTTCAATTATTCCTTGGTCGCACAGGCTGAGCTTACAAAAATTCAAAAGGAACGCCTTAATCAGTCTCCTCTTTCTGTCATTCAGGATTGTCCTACAAGGTAAATATAAATATACCTATTAAATTACTAAACGATGAATCGTTATCGCTAATTTTGGGAACTACTGGTCCGATTTGAAAAATTCTTTCACTGTCAGTTAATTTTTAACCCATTTATCGAGGAAGGTTATAGGGTATATATTACGCGAACTTCGTACCGCGTTATTAGGTAAAGCGACGCTAAGCGCGCGGGGTCAGCTAGTAAAATTTATATTTTGAAAAGAATTAATATTTTGACATTTAATTTTGTATAAATTTTTGCAAGCCATTATTAGGTGAAATATGTAACATTTTACTTTTTGTGACCATCTATTTATTGACCATATTTCTAGCAAATAAAATTGATTTGATTTAATTTCAGATGGAACAGCACATTCTACATGATATAAAGGTTTTCAAAACTCAAAGATTCGCTTGTCTTGTACCTAAGCGCAAATCCAATCGCGATGACATCCGCTGAAGACTGGATGAATATTCAAAAATTTGTGCAATTGATAGAGTCATTTGCAAATGCATCATTAGCTGGCCTTCCTGGTTGAACGTTCAATGGATTTAATAAATGCGGTTGCGCATTTTGTGCACTATGATTGACAAGCCCTGTGTAATATTTTTGTTCACATAAATATTTATGCAGTACGCATTTTTTGGAGCAAGTTTTATTCTTCTTTGAAATATTTTAAATCTTTGTGTCAATAATTGATTTGATGACATGCATTTTCAACTAGTCGTCGAGCTAATGACAATCTATGATTGAAATTCGTTTTATTAGCATCATCTGTTGCTTGGTGTCCTGGATACGGTCGCATTAGGTATGTTTTCAAAGGAAAAGCTTCATCACCAACTATTACATATGGTGCAAATGTAGAGGAACCGGGTAAATTTTTACCCATAGGTACACGAAGCGTCCCATTTTCTAAACGTTTTCCAAGAGTACATTGTGCGAAAATGCCACCATCACTGTTTCAATCGTAAGCGCCAACATCAAACACAATAAAATTGTAACATGCGTCCACTAACGCCAATGAAACAATTGAGAATGTGTGTTTATAATTAAAATATATAGAACCACTATTGGCTGGGGCTTCAATAACAAAATGTTTTCCATCCAATGTGCCCATACAATTTGAAAATCCTCTAAGCTTTTCAAAATCTTCAGCAATTTTACGCCACATTTCTTCTGTTTGTTGTGGCATAACGTCTTTCTTAAGTCTATTAACGATATAGCGACATGTGCTATGCACGACTTCGGCCACAGTTGAATGGCCCAATCAAAAACTGAACGAAATAGTTTTAAACAAATCCCCAGTAGCCAGAAACCTGAAAAAATAATAATGGTTTGATTTCGGGGTATCTATGTACCGGGTGTACTACGCCAAATCGAATAACAAATAATCGAATATCAATTGATCGACGACTATAAATCGAACGTCTAAACACTCGAACGTTCATAACATCGAATGGTTATTAATTCGAACATTTAGTACATCGCACACTCAATTCATCGAGTGTTCAAAATATCAAATGTTTGTTTGATCGAGCGTTCAACGCATCGCCTATTCATTCTATCGAAAAATCAATATATATAAAAGAATACAAGAAAAACACAAAATTTACTAATAAATCACATTTCAATCTCTAATTATTATCTTTTATAGGTCATTTTAATATTTTGTGTAAATTGCACGGAGAAACTAATAAATACAATTTGTAGATGATGTATGTAAAAAAAGGTGGGCAAACATACGGGACCAGTTCAAAAAACACAGAAACAAACGTAAAACCAAGAGTGGACAGGGTGTTGTTGCTATAAAAAAATATAAATACGAAGAGAGCCTGAATTTTTTACTGCCTCATATACAGGATCGAAATACAATAACAAGTATCGAGTCTGAGAACGAAGAGACGTAACACAAAACGGTTACTTCACCAGTTACTACGCCCGACGAATCAATTAACACCGATGAACAGCAGCGGCAGGAAGTTCGCTCACCAGCTATTAATGAACCAAATTTTACGCTACCGAATCCAAATTCAAATCCTCAATCAACTGCACAATTCACTGGTTCCGGCAAACACAATCGCAATCAAACCATTACACCTGCACACAATCGCCGTCGTATAGTGCCACAATCCCAGTCCTCTGCGTCAAGCGCATTAATGGAGTACATTTTAAAAAATAAAGAAAAGTCCAACACACATGACATTCATCCTATTGATGCTTTTTTCAAAGATTTGGCACCCACTATTAAATCTATTTCCCCGTATTGTCAGCACCTTGCAAAAGGAACCCAACAAACAAAAATTCCTCTCATAGTGGCTAAAAATGCCAAAAATAATTTACTTATAAGAGCCGTATTATCGCTAATAAGGGTGGGTGCGTTTGGGCACAAATTACAAGGACAATAACCTCAAACCTCCCTTATAATTGGACGTAGTTAAACGGAAAGGATCCAACCCACAAGCGAAAATGAGTTGTGTATACCAAAACATTCATTGTAGTTAAAACTTTAATATCACAAAAACAATCCAAGTAAAATTCCTACGCATCATGGTATAATGACCATACGTTACCAATCCACATGAATAGCAGGTCATTATTGTTTTTTATTGATAACGCTCCGAGCTACTTAGATCGTTATTGAGAAAATTTTAATTAAGAAAATATGCCAACTCACATATTACTAAAACGATCCAAACTACTTGGACCATTGTTATTCTAAAGATATAATTAAACGAAAACAATCCATGTCACATGGATTGTTTTCGTTTTATTTTATATCGTAACCTAAACAAACTTAGTGAAACATCGATAACGATCCATCTTACATGGATCGTTATCGCTTAATTCAGTAACTTTATTAAAGACTAGCTTTTGCCAGCGGCTTCGCCCGCGTACATAAAATATAGCCTATGTCACTCAGGAGTAAAGCAGCTTTCTATTGTTGCTTAAATTTTTCAAATCGGACCAGTAGTTCCAGAGATTACCCCCTACAAACAAAAAAACAAACTTTACCTCTTTATTATATTAGTATAGATAACCGAGCTAAACATTGATAACGATCCAAGTAACGTGGATCTTTTTATTGCAGTTCATTGTGTGACTAGATTAAAATATTGAATCGGAAACAAGGCGCTTAGATCCTGTTATTTAATTATATCTGATTTATTGTAGTTATAGAATTTATTTGAGATGTAGAAATAAGAATATTGATTACTAAATAATTTTGAAGATATTTTTGGTGGAAATGGAACATACGAAACTTTGCAACACTGATTTCGTTCAAGTTCGTACACGTTCGTTGTCTCGCCTGTGCGTGATTAGATTGTGGTCTCGGGTTTTTTACATAATAAATTCGTTGTCTAGCAAATTAATATGAAGAGGATTGGAAAATTATAAAGAACGCGTTGGGGGATTCAAGTATTCACACAGAACAAAATACGTGTAAGTAAAAAATAATAAATTTACCTAAACTAAATACATTGTTATGCATTGTTATGTTTGCTTTAATACACACGCTTTAATATACATTGTTATGTTTGCTTTAATGCTTATCCTTGTTTTAGCTATCAATAACTCAATGGTGCAGCCGGTAATGGATTTGTTAAATGGTACTGGTACTGACAGTGGTGACTCTTTACGCGATAGTAAGTTTTATCGAAGTATTTATTTCATTCCTTTTACTTGCAATCTTAATAACATTGCACTTTTATGTGACTCACTGCTTCTTTTTCCAAAAACATTAACTTATTATGGGGTGTTTTGCAGAGGATGATTGCGTAACAGTGCTTCCAATAACAACTGCTTTAACAGCTACTGCTGTTCCTGAAAATAATGATGCTGTTGCTGAATATAATGATACTTTATGCAGCGGTAAGTATTTAACTCATAAAATGTTTGTAATGCATGTCTATAGTTTGCCAATTTTATAAATTTTGTACGATTTTTTGTAGAATCACCAGCGGCGCCGTTATACTCGCCTTTATCCCCATTAGTAAGAAATATCCTTCACACTGAGTTCATTTCTGAAAGTAAGTCTCTACTTTTTAACACTTCAGTGTGAAATATAAAATCATGACAAATTTAAATGTTTGATTTTTTTCTTGGTAGGTAGAAAAGAAACATCGTCTCCTCTTCGGACTATGTCTCCAGACACTCTAGATCTATTGCAAACGTTGAGTGATGATATAATTTCATCGCCAAAAATAGGTTATTCAAAAGACGTAGAAATAGAAGAAGAGAGGTACATAGTTTGAAATCTAATAGATAATGAACAAGAAACCGATTTCAGTGCAGATACTGATTCGGACTACGTGCCAGATAGCGAAGAAAATAGTGATAGCGAGAAAATGACACTTAAATCGAAAAAAGTTAAAGTTGTAGCTGTGGTTCATAATAACAAAGAAAATCAGCAAACTTGTGAAATAAGTCGAAACACCCTTTATGGCATTAGTACTTCCAATAATAATTCACTGCAGAACTTAAATACCAATATAGATACTGCTAAAGCAGCGGAAATTAACATTGTAGAAGAAATAGAAATGCATTCCAATCACAACAGTCCACAAATGCTACGTGGTCGTCCCAGAAGGGGGCGAAAACGCATCCACAAAGACCATACTGTTGCACAAAGAAAAGAAAGAAAATATGCGAACTTGCCTTACCATAACAACAAAAAACTTATTGAATCAAAAATATTTAAAGATTATGTTTGTCACTGTAAAAAAGAGTGTTTTAACCTTATTGGGCAGGAAAAACGACAAGAAGAATTCGAAAAATATATTAATTTGGAATCATACGAGGCACGGTTATTATATGTAGTGAATTGTGTTTCTGAAGACCAAAAAAAAGATCATACTGCAGAAATGACAAGAATACTGACAAATCTAATACAAAACAGTTCAGTCGCATTTACACAATAGGAGGCACTCAAGTATGCCGTGAAATGTTTGTAAATAATTTTCAAATAACGCCAAAAAAAGTAGACGAATGTCTAAAAAAATTTAGGAAGGGGATAATAAAAGATGGAAGAGGACAGACTGGTGGTTGGAACAAAACTTCTGAGGAAGACATTGATTTTATAAAAAAAGTTATTGAGTCTCTACCGAAATATGAATCTCATTACAGACGAGAAAAAAATAATGGGTGTCAATATTTAAAATTGGGGATGATTGTGCCCAAAATTTATGAATTATATGTAGAACAATATAAAAATACATATGGGGAAAGTAAAAAGCCAGCAAGTATTGCTACATTAAAAAGTATTTTTAATAATTTTTTCAACTTGCGTTGCAAAACCTTAAAAAAAGATACTTGCAATAAATGCGATACAAAAATTAGCTAATGCCACGGAAACTGAAGCTGCAAAGTTTCAAATGGAAAAGCAGGAGCATCTTGACCAATGTTAATGATTCGAGCTTTTATGTATTGGCAAGCCATCGATATTAAAATTCAAGCTTATTTTATTGGGGACTTCATGGAGCTTTTGTAAAGTTTTTTGTAATTGTGAAAGTAATCCATTGTGCCAATAATGTCCAGTACCGATTTCAGTAATGCAGATTTCTACTTTATTTGTTTTGAGCAATGTACGTGCATCCAGTGGCATCTTGTGCGGTAATACGTTATATAATATTTTTAATAGATCACTCAAAGCCATATGAGAAATATTATTTTTTACTGCCCAGTCTCTGATATCACCACAAATATCCATCTTATTCAACTCTTCAACTTAATTTATGTCTACTTCACTACCACTACTGTTATATTCTTCCTCACTGATTTCCTGCTCTTCGTTGTCATCTTCCATAAAATCATTTACGGAACCCTCAAGTGATTTGTTGGTATCACCTTGGTGATTTTGAAGTATTATACTCGTAGCAGTAGAAGTGGAGGGTGTATTGTTAATCATTTTTTCGTAAACTTTTTTAACTTTTCTTCTATAGCCACCACTCCTCTTAAACTTCTTCCAATCTTGTGAATCCATTTTTTATGTTATTGTTACAGTAAACACCTCTGTTGCATTACCAAAATGGCCAGAATATGACAAATCTAGTTAGATAAAATATTTTAATATGACCATCTAGAGAATAATACCTTTTTAATGACTATGTAACTGAATATGGATTGCTTTCATTCTTATAAAGACCATATAAAATGCTGTAATTTTTTTGTTGGGTAGACATCTTATAAAATGCTCCTATGAGTTTAAAAGTATTATAGTTAGCTTATGCATTACTATTATAAGAATAGTTAGCCAAATGAAAAGCTTTTATATGGCTTTTGAATATTATATGGCTTAAAAGCATTGTAAATGCTCTTATAAGAATAACACATTTTCAATCCTTATTATAACCATGTAATTTGGACTTGTTATGGTTAACCCAAACAAATTATAAGAATAAAGGTAATATTAGCCAAATCTTCTTATATCGTGCCATTATAAGGAACATTGATATAATGAAAGCGATTTTAAAACCACTATAAGAGATTACATCTTAAACATATAATTTTATAAGAGTAGTTTGTTTGTTGGGAAGAATATTTGCAGTAGTACAAGATTTAGAGTGGGAGCAATTGTCAACAGAGCCTACTTCTTACACATCTCCAATGAGTGGAACAATGTCGGCATCGTCTACTAATTCACCGGTTCCGATGACTACGCCAACGCCAACACCGGAATCAACGCCTGCGGAGCCTACACCTTCAGAACTTACGCCTTTGGAACCTAATAATTTGTCTACCTTGTTTTCAGAGTTCACAGCAGACTAATGTAATGAATAAATATTATGTGAATTATTTTGCAATTTTCTTTTTTACATTCACAATGCAATTTTGATTATAGAAAAATTGAAAATGAAGTATTTGAAAAAAAAGGTAATTTTTTCTATGTACGATAAATACTATGTGATTTTTACATATCAATTTATTATTTACCTGAGGCAGACTGCTAATCGTTCGATGGGAGATGGCTTTTGAAATCTTGTAATTTTTTTGGTTAGATCTGGTTTTAATTTTTCAAGTAAATAAGTAAAGCATTCTTTAGACATTCTAAAATAACCATAAAACTTGCTCTCGTCGTCTATTAATTCTTTGTAAAGTAAAGAATGAAATCAAATAAAAAAACAACAAAAGGAACTTGGCATGAAAATCGCCACAATCATCAGATAGCTCTTTTTAGTGCTATAAAACTAGTTAAAGAAAAAAAATATCATTAAGGGGGCTGATAAACATTTTAACTTGTCAAGATGTACTTTAAAGAGGCATTATGAACACTGCTTAAAGACTGGTAAAGTTTCGAGTGACCTTTATGATAGTTTAGCCGTGAAAACAATTTTTACAGGTGACGAAGAGCTCTTGCTTGTGGATTACATACAAGAAGCAGCAAAGTTACAGTAGGTACCTATGTTACTGCAATTCGTGTATACAACCAATTACCGCCAGCCATAAAGAAATTAAATGGAAATAACTATTGCGCATCATTTTGGCGAAGGCACAATCACTTATTACAGAATGCGGATGAAATCATGCCTCCAAATTATACAACGGACAACCTTACAGACGACATCGCTCAGTTAAGTCCATATCTTAATAAGCTGCAGAAACATATTCCAAAGATGGTGGATGGAACCATCGATTTTAAGCTGCAGAAGGCACCAGTATTTTTTGTTCCTTGGGGCACATTCTTTCCGCTGATGCTTGTTTTTTTTTCAAATAACAGATGAGGGTAAATTAGGTCAAAAATGTAGTAACAAACTTTATTATTTGACGTCATTGGCACTAAATTTAGCGAGGCAACCTATTCGGAATGTATTAATAAATGCGTTATCTAGCATGTAATATTTACCATAATCGAATAACATATAAGGGGTCATCCTTGTTCTATGTATCTCGTACTATGATGACTGATCACAATGTTCGCTTGCCGCTATGGCTGCTATTGGCCGGTGGCGCCGGCGCCGGCAGCCGCTATGCTAAGAGTATTATATACCTACAATTGCCATCACAGATCTTGAGCACTTGCGCAAAAGTCAAATCGCGTCATAGTAAGCATAGTAAGTAACATCGCTCGTCGCCACCGTCATCACCAAGAGCAGATACTGCAGTTTATCTCTAGTGGATTTTCAACTTTATGTACTAGAGTAAAGAGTACTACACGAAGTAGAACTACTACACGAGTGAAGAGCCAGCTAGTGAACATAATATCAACGCTAATTTGGCTGCGGTTACTGGAATCACTTCTGCGGGTATCGGCTATTCGCAGTTTCAAGAAATTACAGCGTGCATGGATTTACCTATTTTTACAGAATTAACTTATTTAAACATTCAAGACTTTATTTATGAAAAATGGAAGGCAAGAGCAGATGAATCTATGGAAAGAGCCGCCATGCGTGAGCGTGATGCAGCTATAGCTAAAGGGAAATTGAGCAACGATGGTATTCCTATAGTTGACGTATATACCGATGATGTTTGGTCGTCGTGTTCCTACGGCAATAACTATAAGGCATTGTCAGGTGCCGTAGCAATTGTGGGTCGCAGACTTGGTGAATTCCTATTTACAGGTATTAGAAACAAATACTGTCTCGTATGTGCTCGAGCAGAGAAAAAACGCATTTCAACTCCAGAACATAATTGTTTTAAAAATTATACAGTATCTTCTAGTGGTATGGAGGCGGAAATTATTTGTCAAGGATTTGAGACATATATTAGATTTGAGACATAGCGATGTATAACATTATTTATGGCAGGTTAATTGCAGACGGAGACTCTGCTACATACGCGAAAATTCTAGCGCGTAATGCTTACCCAAACCATACCGTTCAAAAGATAGAATGTAGAAACCATTTGCTACGCAATATGTGCAATAAATTGAGAGCTGTCACTAAAGAAACTCAATATAAAATTATTATCAGAAGTCAAGATTATGACTATTCGTAAAGTTGTGATTGCGACAATACTAAAATACAAATCGGAGAAGGAGAAACCAGAAACAATAACTAGTTTTAGGAATAAAGTACAAAATTCCATTTACCATGCTTTCGGTAATCATGAAAAAATGTAAAGACTACTGTTCGAAATACAAAAGTTTACAGAGCAACATCGAAATAGAGAACACTACGTTCTGGTTTAGAATAAAGATAATTATTCAATCAGTTTTATCAAAATCAAGAAGTATGCTGAGGATGTAGATACAAATACTGTTGAGTGCTTTAATAATGTAGTGGCAAAGATTGTGGGAGGCAAAAGGAAAGATGTTCTGCTGCAGTTTTGTCATTCAATAACCCTCATCCAAGACTACATAAGAAAATTTTAGGGCAAAACCCCAGAAGTATGTTGAAAAAGTTCGAAGAACAACGATTTAAAAAAAGAAGAACAAACAAAGCAAAACCTCATAGGAAGAATAGAACACGAAATAAAGAAAATATGGTCGTTCAACATGATTATGGTACTCAAAGTACTACTCCTGATATGGCATCAGATGAATTAGTTAGAGCCAAAGAAGAAATTTTCTTGAAAATTTTAAAAAAGTTACTTTGGACAAAGATAACATACAGCAATCCACTGTAGATCAGAGAGAAAGCAGTGACTGGTTAGATTTAAGAAAAAAATATGTTAACTGCGTCTAATTTTGGAGTGGTGGTGAAACGAAGAGAAAGCAGTAGTAAAGCTAAATTAGTGCAAAATATTTTATACAAATCCAAACTCAGCAATGTAACAGTAATTGCACATGGCGTGGATAACGAAAAACTTGCTTTGCAGCAACTTGTTGTGTGATGAGCACGATCATTTGTTCTGTGTCTGGGTGTAATTTATCTATAATATGTATGTATTTAGAAATATATAAGTATGTTTATCAGTTGTCTAGTACCCATAACACAAGCTCTGCTTAGCTTGGACTAGACGACGTTGTGTGATAGTTGAGGAAAAAAAAAAACTAGCTATTCAAGAGGATGTGACCATTAACCCATGTGGGTTGTTCGTGGACTTGTTGTTCTGATATCCATTTACTGGCGCCACGCCAGACGGTTTGATACGCCAAGATACCATAGTTGAAATCAAATGTCCTCTATTGGCTTTCAAAAACGGTCTAGAAAATGCCATAAGGGAAAACAAAATTCAAATTTGGAGGTACAATAAAAAAAGTGACCTGATCGAACTAGATAAAAACAGTAATTGGTATTACCAAGTTCAGGGGCAGCCACATGTGACACATAAAAAAATGCTTGTTTGCTGTGTGGAGTGGTGAAAGCCATAAGATCAAAACGGAAATGATTTATAAAGATGATGTGTTTTGGGAGACGAAAATGAAATCGAAATTATTGTCGTTTTACATGGACTGGCTCTTGCCTGAAATCGTGGATTCTCGTCATGCTCGAGGACTGCCACTTAGAGAAAAAGAACCGTCCAAGCTCGATCCTCAGGAAAATAATCCGTGTCGTAAGAGAAGACTGAATTTTGAGGGGTTACACTAACAGTTCTTTCTTCTTCAAGCTAAAAAAATTAAAATAAAGAAAATTATCTGTGTCGTAAAAGACGCCTAACTTTTGAAGGGTCGTCGACAATCGTTTCCACTGCAATTGATCCTAATAATGAAAACATGCCATGTCAAACAGCTCAGTTTTGAGAAAATATAATAAATACGTGAGACCGGCAAAGTTATTGTGACAATGAAAATTATAATTATTGTTAAATTGACATATATTTATTTTATCATCCTCTAAATAGACAGAATTTTTCCATTTGAAGATGCCAAATGCACCTGTGAATAAATAAGTTATTTCCGTTTACGGGTTTAATTTATTATTATATTTCATTCATTATATTATTTTATTTCCAACGTACACGTGAAACTTTATCAAAAATCCAACATACTAATATTACCTACGGCGCGCACCATTCCCGCGCGCCTCAAGGAGTTGTCAGCAAACTGCAGGGGCCCTTCAGGGTCGAAGCCTCCTGGAGCCTAGAGGGTGGTGGAAAACTGTTACCTCGACTCCAGGAATAAGGCAAGGAAGGTACGGGGTACGTTTTTTAGTCAGTAAGAGTCTGACACTGGTCTCCCGCTCCGCCCAAGAGCGGGTTTCGTCATTGGATGATTTTCACCTACCATAAAAAAAAAAACATACTAATATTACCTACTTTTAAATTTAAAAATTCGTTTGTTTAACTGTAGAATAGTCAGACTTCCAATCTGTTGAAATAGCAAAATAAAGATGAGATTAGATACTAGTAACGCCATCTAGGAATAAGTATGTGCAACAACCCTACTCTGAATGATACTGGTTTTTTGAAATAAATCTCTCGTTCGTTACACTTCATATGCGTTGTTTCTTTTCTACAGGTTATGGGCCCAGACCCATGTTAAGTATAAGTTTTTTGCGAGTTTAGTGTTAGAATTATCCGGATTACTTCGGGTGGACATTAGACTTTGTGTTTTTTGCTAAAAGACAATCTTTTAGTACAAACAGTGGACAAAAAACTTTGTGTGAAGTGAACGCGTGTGTGACTGTCATGGCGGCTAGCTCAAGTTATCTAGTTAGTGTTCCAAAACTCAAGGGACGCGAGAACTACAGTGAGTGGTGCTTTGCTGCAGAAAACTATTTAGTGTTGGAGGGCATGGTTGGATGCATCAAGCCTGAACCCAATCAGCCGCCAACTGCTGTGGATGATGCAAAGACAAAAGCCAAATTGATTTTGACGATAGACCCAGCGTTATACGTGCATATCAAAGATGTCAGTTCTTCACAAGAATTATGGAAGAAACTGAAGATGCTTTTTGATGATTCCGGGTTTACGAGAAAAATCAGTCTTTTGAGGAATTTAATATCTATCAGATTAGAAAATTGTTCCTCGATGACAGCATACGTCACACAGATCGTGGAAGCGGGTCAAAAATTGCAAGGAACGGGTTTTGGAATTAACGATGAGTGGATTGGTTCGATCATGTTGGCTGGACTAACTGAAAAGTACATGCCTATGATAATGGCCATCGAACATTCCGGCATGATTATTACTACGGACGCCATTAAAGGGAAGTTGATGGACATGGAACCGGAAGATAGAGAAAGCAACACCGGCGCGTTTGCCTGTCTCAGCAACAAACAAAATCGTTCAATTCGTTCAACAAAGAATGTGAAGTCTATGCTGATCATAGACTTCACATTCTTTGTTGAACGAATAAAGATGGCGGAAATGATCAATCGTCGTCGACATCTGTCAAAAGGAAAAACGTCAAATGTTATAATTGTAAAAAATATGGCCGCTACAAAAACCAATGTACTGTAGATAAAAGTGCAAATACGCAGAATGATAATAAAAATACGAATAGTACAAATGCGTTTAGTGCCGTATTTTTTAGTGGAACATTCGACAAGAACGACTGGTATGTTGATTCTGGTGCCAGTTCGCACTTGACAAGCAACATAAACTGGATGACGGATGTGTGTTATTCTGGTAGTTTTTCGAAAGACATCACGGTTGCTAATCACAACAAAGTGCCCGTACAGTGTTGTGGAAATGTAATGATTACGACAACAACAAAAGAATGCAGCTACAACATACCTATTGAGAATGTTTTGTGTGTGCCCCAGTTATCAACTAACTTGTTATCAGTGAGTCAGCTGATAAGGAAAGGCAACAAGGTGCGATTCACTGAAGAAGGTTGTGAAATATTTAATAGACAGGACACTCTGGTGGCTACTGCTTCACTGATTAATGGTGTTTATAAGATGAACACACTGACTTGTATGGCGGGAGCGGCAGCTGAGTTTCCAGCTATTTGGCACCGAAGACTGGGACACATTAATAGTAACAACATGAATAAAATGCAAGAAGCTGTGGAGGGCGTGAAACTCTCTGAGATGGCTGACATAAATAAGTCGAACTGTATTGTGTGCTGTGAAGGAAAGCAAAGTCGTTTACCTTTCGCTAATAAAGGTAACAAGGAGTACTGAGCTTTTGGAAGTGGTACACTGTGACATCTGTGGACCGATGGAGAAAATGTCTCTAGGAGGAGCCAGGTATTTTCTCATTTTTGTTGACGACTACAGTCGCATGACTTATGTTTACTTTCTAAAAAGTAAAGATGAAGCCTTAAATTGTTTTAAAGAATACAAAGCAAAAGTTGAGAATTTTACATCGAAAAGGATTAAAATTCTTAGAAGTGATAATGGCACAGAATTTTGCAACAAACAGTTTGATAGTTTTTTGAAAGATGCTGGTATTATCCATCAAAAAACAGCTCCGTACACACCCGAGCAAAACGGGCTGTGTGAACGGATGAACAGGACAATAATAGAAAAAGCGAAATGTCTATTGTTTGATGCAAAGGTAGAAAAAGAATTCTGGGCAGAGGCCGTTAATACTGCTGTATATTTACAGAACCGGATTGTGAAAAATGGACTGAATGATCGTACACCTTTTGAGCTGTGGACAGGAAACAAACCGGATCTTAGTCATGTAAGAATTTTTGGCAGTACAGTTATGAAGCATGTTCCCAAAGAGAAACGCAGCAAATGGGACAAGAAATCTGAACAGTGTATACTTGTTGGGTTCTCTGAAGAAACTAAAGGATACAGAGTATATAATCCTTCAACACAAACTGTCACAATAAGTCGTGATGTAGTCATCATAAACGAAAACAAATCAGAAGAGAATACAATAATAATAAATGAAAAGGAAGAAGCTCAAGCTTCAGTGGGAGATCCTGAAGAAACAATAAGTGATGATGATACATTTGTTTCACTGAAAATGTTGATGACTTGGATAAGACTTACGTACCGGAGGAGAATTCCATGACTGATGATGAGTTATCGTCAGAGTCCAATACTGGTAGAAAAATATTACCACCAAGACCAAGGAGAGCACCTGACCGATTTGGTTTTATGTGTACTGGTGAGAGTAATAGGCATTTCGATGATGAACTTACATTAGAGGAAGCACTACAGGGACCAGAGAAGGAGTGTTGGAAACAGGCTGTTAAAGAAGAGCTACAAAGTTTCGAAGACAACAATGCATGGGAGCTGGTTGACATTCCTGCGAGTGGAAATGTAGTAAAGTGTAAGTGGGTGTTAAAAAGGAAATGTGACTCAGATGATAATGTGCGTTATCGGGCCAGACTGGTTGCGAAAGGGTGTTCTCAAAAATATGGTGTGGACTATAGCGAAACATACTCACCGGTAGTGCGACATTCTACACTTAGATTACTATTTGCTTTGTCGGTGCAAATGAATCTGGAGGTAACTCACCTCGATGTAAAAACTGCGTTCTTGAACGGTGACCTGTCTGAGACAATATACATGCAAAAGCCTGTTGGTTTTGAATGCTCTGATGATAATAAAGTTCTTAAATTGAATAAAGCAATATATGGTCTGAAGCAGGCATCCAGAGCGTGGCATCAGAAGGTAGATGCTTGTATGTTAGCTCATAATTATGTTAAGTCTAAAATAGAGCCTTGTTTGTACATAAAAATTGTAGGGAATAGTCGAACAATAGTTACTCTCTATGTAGATGACTTTTTTGTATTTTCAAATGATGTGAATGAAACTAAGCATCTGAAAGTCATGTTAAGTAAACATTTTGAATTGAAAGACTTAGGGATTGTGAAGGAATGTCTTGGCATGAGTGTTACTTTTGATAAACAAAATTGTAGTGTTACATTAAGTCAATCAAAATATATTGATAAGTTATTGTCTAAATTCAGTATGAATGAATGTAAAAGTGCTAATACTCCAATTGAGGCTAATTTAAAAAGTAAAAAAGAGAATAATTGTAACAGTGAATATCCTTATCAGCAGCTTATCGGAAGCTTGATGTATTTAGTTGTACTTACTCGACCCGATATAGCTTATGCGGTGTCATACTTGAGCCAATTTAATAATTGTTATACCCAAGAGCAATGGCAATATGCAAAAAGAATATTAAGATATTTGAAAAATACTAAGGATTTGGGTTTGAAATATTATAAAAATAAAAATAGTTTTATAGAAGGCTATGTAGATGCTGATTGGTGTAGTGATATTAATGATAGAAAATCGTATTCTGGATTTTGTTATACTTTGTCAGGATGTGTAATATCTTGGAATTGTAGTAAACAAAAATGTATTTCACTTTCTAGCACTGAGGCAGAATATGTGTCAATTTCAGAGGCCTGCAAAGAGGCAGTGTATTTAAGAAATTTGCAACATGAAGTAACTAAAAAGTTGTATAAGATTACTTTGTATAATGATAGTATGAGTGCTCAGAAACTTTTACAAAATCCTGTTTTTCACAACAAGTCAAAACATATTGATGTGAGGTATCATTACTGTAGGGAATTGATTCATAAAAATATTGTTAATGTTGAATATTTGTGTACATCTGATATGCCAGCAGATTTGCTTACTAAAAGCTTGGGGGCCATTAAACATTATAAACATGTTAATGCTTTAGGTATTGTTAAAGTGTAAATTCATTTAATACCTTTGATTTGTATAAAATTTTCTGCTGCTTTGTAGTTATTTTTGTAATCTTTATTTTGAGTGGGAGTGTTGAAATAGCAAAATAAAGATGAGATTAGATACTAGTAACGCCATCTAGGAATAAGTATGTGCAACAACCCTACTCTGAATGATACTGGTTTTTTGAAATAAATCTCTCGTTCGTTACACTTCATATGCGTTGTTTCTTTTCTACACAATCCTTAGGGAGAAATTACTCCAGCTAAAGATTCCTGTGAAGTTGACAAGATTTGTTATAAACCTCCTTGACCGCACCATATTTCTTAAAATTAACGGTGATGTTGCGCATCCACGCAAGGTCTACAAGGGCCCAGTGAAAAATAATAATGTACTCTGTGAAAGGGCCTCCCCCAAGGTTTAGTGTTAAGCCCCCTACTGCACAAGCTGTACATGTCTGGGCTAGATTCCACTGTCCTGAAGTGCAAACTGCTCCAATATGCTGATGATTTACTCATTTATCACGCGGACAAAGATATCGAGGAATGCGCCAGTGCTGTTACAGATGCGCAAGCGTCCTTGGATGAATTCCATTTATGTCATGGAACTATCCTCAGCGAAAAGCAAGATAGTCTTATTTTCCAGTAAAAGAGTCATACCACCATTCGTGATTACTCTACGAAATTGTCCTATTGAACAGGTGAAGGAAATTAAATTTTTTGGATACACTTTAGATTTAAATGTAACCACATAAATTATATTAGTAATATTTGCGACAAAAATATTAACATAATAATAAGAGCCATATGTGGAGTCTAGTGGAGAGCACATCCTTACAGCCTTAAACTGTTGTATAACGCGCTGATCAGAAGCCATCTTGACTATTACACCTTTCTTCTAGAACCAGCCCAATTAATGTTCTTCAGAATGAGGGTGGAGGTCCTCCCCTCTATAAAAGGAGGCAATACTTGGCAGACGGCTTCTTCTTTCGTTCCCTAATATTTAATAACCATCCCCTTATTCCAAAATTACAGCTCTTGTCAGAACATTGTAGAACTCACCCCTATTGGACCCATAAGTCTAACCCCTGTCTGATAAATAGCCCTCGACTATGGCAGTGCCAGGATAATCCTGTTCACCATTCCTCCAAACTACCATTATTTAGCGTTCCCTGGCCCGCACTATTGTTTGAACCCAAAATTGTAAATTTAGGTATAAGTGGGGACTCTCCCAATCCCAATAAAGAATTTTTAAACGCAATTGGCACTCATTATATTGATCATCACCTCCTATTCACCGATGCATCAAAACTAGACTCCAAAAATGTGTAGGCTATAGTATATTCCATCAGAACTGGAATAATATACTTGTAGCAACCTCATTTGTAAATAGAAAAAAAATAAAACAAAAAATATTTTTAAGGTGATGTCACTTGGTGTTGACGTCTGTTGTCAATATTTCTTATTGTAAAAAATCAGCTCTCTGTTATATAAAATCTTAACTAAAAAACATCTTTCCCTTCACTCCTTCTGTATTCCCTATCCACTAAATACTAAAGAAAAAGTCCCCTCCAGCATCTTCTGTATATACTGGTGAAATTCTTGCAATGCAATGCTTAAAGCAGTCAAATACTGTATCTTTTTCAAACTCAAATTTACCTTGATCCTCTCAGATTCTTTGAGCTCCTTACAAGCCCTCTGTTATAATCAATTTCAGGATAGATCCCATAACCCAGTTGTCCTCCAAGTAAAAGAAGCACTCATAAAAGCACAAACATTAAACCTCTCCATTGCCTTTGCTTGGATACCTAGTCACGTAGGAATGTCTGGTAATGAGCGGGCTGACGTTTTGGAAAAAGAAGCAGTACTTTGCGGTGATAGGTGACTAGTCAAACATTAGTGGTTGTTAAATAGAAGTGTTTACTTTGTACGTATGTTATTTTATATTGTCATTATTATTTTTTTCTTTGTGAAAAGAGTGCTTTATATACGGTTGTGACATTTTTTTTGGGTGCGGTTGTTTAAATATATTTTTTTTGCTTTTAGATGCCACGAACGATGGATTATGGCCCATTCCCTCTCCTAGAGAGGAGGCCCAGCAGTGGGATCATTGAAAGGCTGATGATGATGCCACGAAAACGCGTAAGAAAGACGGATAGAGTTCAGTTTGAAATGGGAAAATATGAAGAAGCTTATACAGAAATATTAAAAGATATCTATGATAAATTTGACTTACATGATAAGTTACAAATCAACCACTGCAAATTTACGAACCATCTGAAACGAAAACACATTGGAACATACACCTCACTAACTGAGGAAGAAAACCCTGAAATTCAAAGTCGCCGTAATGAAGATGTCCATGGTTTCTCACAACCTTCAACTTCCAGAACTGAAGCTCAAAGTGATCAAATTATAGTTTCTCCTCCAACAAAAAAGAGCCAAAAAATGGATGCCTTTATAAATAAAAAATTTAGCACAGGGCAGAAAGAAGAAATTGACTAAGACTTATTAGATTTATGTATAGATAGTTTCCGTCAATTTTCCATTGTCGAAGAACAATCTTTTATAAAGCTTTGCAGATGGATTCCAGGATATAAATTACCTACAAGGAAAACTTTATCAAATTCCCTACTTGACGAAATTTACCATAGAGTGGAAACAGAAATAAAGTCTCAAGCAACGAGTGATTTCTTTGTATAAACGTTCAGTATATTGCAAATGGTAAAGTTGTACTTAGAAACCTTACTGTCCATGAAACAGTGATGAAGTCCTAAGTCGCTTCGGAATTGTGCTTAAACAATTATCTTCTGTAACCTCTGATATTTTTTTTTTTTTTTTTTTTTTATGGTAGGTGAAAATCATCCAATGACGAAACCCGCTCTTGGGCGGAGCGGGAGACTAGTGTCAGACTCTTACTGACTAAAAAACCTACCCCGAACCTTCCTTGCCCTATTCCTGGAGTCGAGGTAACAGTTTCCCACCACCCTCTAGACTCCAGGAGGCTTCGACCCTGAAGGGCCCCTGCAGTTTGCTGACAACTCCTTGAGGCGCGCGGGAACGGTGCGCGCCGTTGACGACTAGGACTCGGTCTTACAGACGACCGGACGGCGAGCTACCCATTGCTCACCGTCCGCGAGCCAGTGTCTACGGTGGCCGGATATCGGCAGGATCGCGGCGGCGACGGCTACGGCGAGTACGCCGTTGCCTTTGCCTTATGCGGTCGGCCTCCTCCTTTACGAGCATTACTGCTTCGCAGAAGGAGGCGACCGCCTGCCATTCCTCTTCGCTGCGGACCATGGCCTGAACCAGGGCCCGGCGCGAGAGGTCGCCGCCGCCGATCACCCCCACGAGGACACGGCGATGCTCTTCCCAAGCAGGGCACACCTCCACCGTGTGCTCCACCGTGTCCTCCGGGCTCGCCTCACAGTGGCGACACCCGGACGTCTCTTCCGCACGAATCCGGTGCAGGAATCTCCCGAACTTCCCATGTCCGGTGAGAACCTGCGTCATGCGGAAGGTGAGGACGCCGTGAGGTCTATCCAGCCACGCCTCAAAGAGGGGCACTACCGCTGAGATTACGGTGTGCCCAGCGCTGGGTTGCGACAGTCGCTGTTTCCACTTCACCATGAGAACCTCTGATAATGGAACTAATATCGTTGGATGTCAAAGCAGTCGGAGGAAGAGATGCATGAGAATAAATACATGTGAGGAACATGACTACTTTCCGAGACCGAATACGAGATGTGGTTTACGGAAGCAGGTCATTTAAATATCAATATTGATAATCAAAACCAAAACAAATTGAATACGCGGCGTATACGTTGCAACCAGTCTTGCCAAAAGGTTACTTTTGTAACCTTATAGGTGATTTATAAACTGCATTGGTTACACTAATAAAAGATTATTTTTAGGTGATTTTTTGGAATTTGTAGAATTAACTTTAAATTTTTTGCGTAAAAGCAACTTGTGTGACGTGTGTTTGAATACATTACACACAGATACTTTAATTCACTCATTCCAATACATTTGTGCCAACTCTGATGATTCTGGTTAATACTAACTACTTTATGTGTCCGAGTAAGACGGAGAACGCTTCCGAGTCGAATTTGAGGTTCATCGCAAACGTGAATACGGGGTTAGGAATTCTTCACACGTATTGCATTAGGTATCTTACTTTCATACTAACAACGTGTTTTTTTTATGTTAGGTAAAAATCATCCAATGACGAGTCCCGCTCGTGGGCTGAGCGGGAAACATCATTGTGTCAGACTCTCAGCAGTGCAATGCGCGGTCAAGTGTGGACGTGTTTGCACTGCTCGGTACGAATTTTATATTCGCGTGTTGCACGGCAGTAGCCGTTGCCCGTTTTTCGTCGCTATGAGCCAACCACTCATAGCCAACGAGGTGTTGGCATTCATCAAGCATGCCATTGACTACATGGACGAGGTCAGCATCCTGCAGATCTGCAAGTCCAGCTTCAACGAGGAGGAGATAAGCAGTGCCAAGCTGCTGCTGTTCCAAGTGCTGGGCAAAGTTGACCAGATGCAATCCCGACGGAGGGATGGCGGCCAGAGAAGTGTGCAAGATATCATCACGATGATGAAGAGCACCGACCCGGACGACGTGCCCGCTTTCGTGGCGAAGGACCTGCATAAGCTGCCTCCCGTCACGTTCGATCACGTCGATGTCACCAGGTTGCTGAAGGACATAACAACAATACAATCCAAGCTGGAGGTGTCGAATACCACCGTAGGTGAACTGCGTGCCGAAGTAGAGTTGTTGCGCAACGCTGTTTCGGAATGTAGGGCGCCTAACAACTCCAGCGTAAACATTCGTCGCGGAGAACGAAATGCATCCATCGGCATTTTTGAATCGGCGAGTTGCAGTGCGTCACCCGCTGCTGATAATGCTTGCGTTGCATCTTGCTCCGCCGCTGCCGTCGCTGTATCGTCACCGGGCGAAGTGGTGACGCGTGTAGGTACGTCGACCCCTAAACGTGCCTATTCCGCAATTGTTGCCGCAAACAAACCTGCTAAGTCGCAAAGAAAGCGACAAGTAGCTAAAACTACAGGGGATAAGCAGAATGATGAGGATGGCTTTACGAAAGTAGAGAAGTAGGAACCCTCCTCCTCCTCTTGAAGATTTCCTCTTCTTGAAGAAGCCTACTCGTCAGAACCAGTGCGGTACTGCGCTGGCAGGACCCAATATGCTGCTGCGTCCAGCAACACCCACGACGCAGCTGTATATTTCGAGACTACATCACACCACGAAGGCGGAGGATATCGTGGAGTATGTTCCAGTCAAGACCAGCTGGACTTTGAGAGTCGTGGAGTTGGAGCCGCGCCATAACACTAATTTCAAGTCGTTTGTGGTGCGGGCACCGACTCAACATTTGGAGACATTCCTCAAAGGAGAGCTTTGGCCCAGAGGTGTCGTGTATCGACGATTTCGTGGTAGAATACCGACCCCGCAGCGGAACACGACGCCGTCACAACGTGTACAATAGTTCATAGTTAATAAGTTATAACTCTTTTTGTATTTATTAGTTTATTTTTTATAAGTTTTACCATTTGTGTATTGTGTGCTATGGGCCTTAGTTGCCTGAAAATAAAGGATTATTATTTCGTTTATTTATTCATTTTTCATATTCATTACATTTTTAAATATTTATATAAAAAAAAAAAACATCACACACAAACATTTAAAAATATAAAAAATAGTAGCCCACCGGCATCGGGAACAGGGTCCAAGCTACCGGTGGTCAGGGCTCCTGAGAGAGGAACCTCCGGACAATACGCGCCGTGTCCAGGAGTACTGCCTTTTGAATCAGGCCCTTGATCCAGCTGCCTAACGAGAGCCTCCTCAGATGTTGGTCGAGGCTCTTGGCTATTAAGCCATTGGCCGTCACAACTATCGGCACAATGACTGCTGTGTCCACTTCCCACATGTCAACAACCTCGCGAGCCAAGTCAAGATATTTAGTTTGTTTATCTTTCTCAGCCTTCACGAGGTTCTCGTCATGAGGGACCGCTATATCAACAATCATTGTGCGACGCTCCAGACGATCTATCACCACTATGTCAGGCTTATTGGCAACAATAGTCCTGTCAGTGATGATAGATCGGTCCCAATCCAATGTGATATGGCCATTGTCGAGAACTGGGTCGGGCACATACTTATAGTACGGTACTTCTGATTCCACAAGGTTGTATTTAAGAGCAAGTTGCTGGTGGATGATCCTGGCTACAAGGTTGTGTCTATGCAAATAATCTCCGTTAGCCAGATGAGAACATCCAGAAATAATGTGTCGGATTGATTCCCCGGGCCGGTGGCATGCCCGACAGATGTCAACCGTACCGTCCTTCACAATGTATTTCCGGTAGTTGTTCGTCATCATAACTTCGTCCATTATCGCAAAGACAAAACCTTCGGTTTCCCCGAAAAGGTCACCAAAACGCAGCCAGGATACGGACGCTAAAAAGTCTACATCGGGCCCATGTAAGGCCCGGTAAAAACGCCCGTGAAGCTCCTTGCTCTGCCATACTTCCCTACGGTCATTAGTATCCAGTACCATAGGTTTGCGCCAGTTCTCGTTAGCCAAGGAGAGCGGAGTGAGGCCCTTGTCCACCACTACCACATCACGATGCACACCCACGTCGGTTTCCAGGAAATATCCCCTGAGACTGCATACCTCGCGGTTGTGCAGGGTCATTTAAGAAGCTACGACCCCCACACTTCCGCGGGATATACAGTCTCATCACCGATGATCGTGGGTGATGCATCCGATTTGCGGTAAGCAGCGTGCGGACCCTTCTATCCAGGGCGTCAAGTTCTGTCTGAGTCCATTTGAGTATGCCGAAAGAGTACATCAACACCGGCATGACCCAGCCGTTGAAAGCGCGCACCTTGTTCCCGCCTGATAAAAGACTGTTAAGTACTTTGTTCAGGCGGCCGAAGAAGCGTTCCTTCAACGACTGTTTCACGTCATCAGTATTGATGCCTAACGCTTCCGACATACCCAAATACTTATAGGTTTCGGTTGGAGAAAGGGATCTCAGGTTTATGGAATCCGTGAGTTGCGTACCCACGGATTCCACAACCTCCCCTCGCTTTACATGCATGACTGCACATTTGTCCACACCAAACTCCATCCTGATGGCACTACTGAAGGTTTCAGTGACTTTCAGTAGCTCCATCAGCTGCAGATTGTTGGGGGCAAATAGCTTCAAGTCATCCATGTAAAGGAGGTGAGATATAACCTGACCACCTCTTTTCAACCGGTAGCCTAGACCTGAATTCTCCAGCAATGTGCTTAGAGGATTCAGGGCTAGACAAAACCACAGTGGACTCAGACTGTCGCCCTGGAATATGCCACGCTCAATCCTTATTGGTTCGCTGTTCTCCAAAATCTGTCGACATCCTGGATAGTGAAGGACTGTCCTCCATTGCCTCATACATGACATCAAGAAGGTGCGCAGAGTTGCATCAATTTTATACAGCTCTAGCACCCTCATGAGCCACGTATGAGGAACAGAGTCATAGGCCTTCTTATAATCTATCCAACATGCCGACAGACTTTTTCGAGAACGTCGAACCTGTTGGCTAATGGCCATATCGATGAGGAGCAGCTCCTTAGTACCGCGGGACCCGTTCCTACATCCATTCTGAGAGGCAGACATGATAGAATTTGTCTCAATATGACTATTGATTTTAGCTCTCAGAATAGATGTAAGAACTTTATAGACCGTCGGTAAACAAGTGATCGGTCTATAATTTTTAGGTTCCGCAGTACTACCGGATTTGTGGAGCAGGTGGGTTATTCCTGTCGTTAGGAACTGGGGTAGCGACCCTGACTCTAAGGCAGACTGGAACTGAGATGCCAAGCGAGCATGCGACCCTTTGAACCATTTTACCCAGAAATTGTGCAGCCCGTCCGGCCCTGGAGATTTCCAATTAGGCAACGGACGGACTGCACGGGCAACATCTTGGGGGCTGATGGTGATTGCCCCCATTTCTGGTAAAAGATCGCATGCACACTCAACCTCTCGAATCCAATCACCCTCGATGTGACTGACAGGCGCCGACCAGATGCTGCGCCAAAATGAACTCATGGCGTCATCATCCGGCAGGCGAGTATCAGTCTCATCGTGGTCGGGTCGCTCCCAAGTCCTATAAACCCACCTTTCGTTGCTTCGGAATGAGCGATTCTGAGTATATCGCTCCACACGCCGCTTGTACCGGCGTATACGGTTTGCCCATGCGCAGATCCTCTGCTTCAGGAAGTCGATACGCTCTGTGACGCGGGGCAGATAATCTCGAGGACTAATATCAATCCCCGTGAACGCCCGCCTCACAAAGCGCATCACCCTAGGGCGAGTGTTGCCCTCCCTGAAGCAGATAAGCTTGCCGATGAGTACTCTAGCCTCCCCAATCCGACGCTCTATCCTGCACTGCCAAGCTGGCACAGCTGGTCGTGTAGCCCTGTCACAATTTGGAAATTTAACGTGAGCTACACGACATGCCGCTACAGCCGCACAGTACAAGATAGAGTGGGTATCAGTGAGGTCATCGCTGCTATCAAAAAAATTTGATAGCTGCGAATCTAGAGCACACACCAGCGCCCTATTTCTCTTGTGCATGGGCAAACGAGGTAAACGAGGTCTAAGCTCCGGCGGCGTGGAGCGGTACTCCCGAAATGCTTTCTCCAAAGCACTCCTCAATCGTTCATTACATTGGGTACTCACAGATATAGCTGCATCACCATCAGCATCACCAACGTGATCGGGTCGCGGTGAAACACTTGGTTGAAGTTGCACCGCGGCCGGTGGTGTAGCGGGTGAGACACGGCTACTCTGTGATTCCATGCGCAATCTATCGAGTACGGCGTCGTCCAACATATGATTACGCTGGATGACCCGCACCTGATCCGACAGTCGTTGGGCTGAAACGTTGACAGCTGGCTCAAGCACCTGAAACAGAGAGAGCATCCGTCCACGGTACGCAGTCAGGTTAATTCCCCCCTCTGTAGCCCCAAAGTATGAGCGCATGACATTTTCATTGATGGATGGTGTCCATCGCATGCGCTGCACACTTCCACCGACAGCGGGGACCCTATCAGAGGCCGGCGGGCCTCGAGGTCCCAAACTGGCCGGAGGTCGGCCTCTTCCCCGTCGACGCGCAGGTGGTGGTGTCGTCGGCGGAGAGAAGTATTCGTCGCTCGAGCTCGACGCAACTGCAGCTACCGGACTCGCTGGACTCACGGTTGGCGCTGGTCCTGGCGGCTGCGAGGCGGAGCTGAGCGACGAAACCGAAGATGTTGGTCGTGCGGTCTGCTGTTTTGCCCGGCTTCTCGTCAGCATTTCATACAATTCCCCGCCTAGTCATTGTTTGTTTTGTCAGGGTATTATTTACTTGTTGCTTTGTACTTTTTATTTCTTACGGGTTGTTTTTCTATGATTGAGCATTGTATTTGTTGGATTATCCAATTAAATAATGTAAAAAATTCGGCGAGGAAAAAATTACGTGTCAGTTACTTTGACAGCCGGGCCACAGATTATTATTATTATTATTTATTATTATTATAACAGGGCTAGAGCCTTCCTTTCAGACACGAACCCTTGGCCTTCTACCCTTCTGCAGGGTCCTTACAGTGTGAGCGAGGACCCTCGCCCTATTCCCAGAGCCCCGGTATAGCGCTTTCGCACCAACCCTCGGCACCAGGAGGCTTCGACCCTGAAGGACTACTGACAACGTGGTGAATTTATTAATTTTATTTGTTTGAATTCTTTTTATGACTTTAGTATTGGTTTTTTGTTTGGCATGGTTTAACTTAATCTACTTGAAATATTTATTTAGTCTAAGCTAAGCAAATGGACAAATTTTTAATTTCTTCCAAGTCGTCGATTTCAAGGCAAACGGAGAGGAGAAATTTTGACAGTGATTGCGATAGTACTAGTACGATGCGTGAGGAACCATTGGCAAAAAAAAAAAACAACACCGCGCTTTCAATGAAAAGTGGCAAACAGACATTTCATTTAAGAACTGGATTTGTAAAAGAGAGAGCAAGAATATGGCATGATTGCGGCTTATTGAAAAGTGTGCGATTGTACTTTTTTAAATCACAAACCAGCACTTGTCAAGCACATGAATACGACGAAACATCTTCAAAATGATGAAATATGCTTTAACCTAAACCAGAATAAGATGAATTAAAAAAAGAGCAAAATATGCGCTTTTCTTGCACAGCACAATTTGTCCTTTTTTTGATGGATCATTTAATCCCATTTTTTTTAAATACTTTTACAAATTCTAATACAATAAATCCCTTACTGTTTTGCCACGATACCTGTCCTTTTGGGCTAAAAAAATAGTTCGTAAATATATCGCGGACTGTAGTGGCTGACAAATTCTGATAACTTTGTGGCTGAACTGGCCTAACTCGAATTGGTTGACCATACATAGTGGTATTTTCGCGTTGAACAAAGTTATGTAAAACACAAACAGCCTTAGCAATATCTGTTCCAAACGATATTTCCACATTTAATGGCCGATGTAATATTCGCCATTTATTTGTCATAATACCAAATGTACACTCAATGTACCGGCGTGTACGTGACAGGCGGTAGCTAAAAATTTTTTTTTCCCTTCCAAAAAGTTTCCACTAAATGGCCGTTGTATGAAATTGCTGACGGCAAATCTTCGTCGCCAACAAAAATAAAAGGTTGTCGTGGCCCATTGTCTTGTATTGGTGCAGGACTTGGTATATCTAAATTATTGTTTTGAAGCTTGTTCAAAAAAACTACTGCTCCGAAATATTTGTGAATCTGAAGCCTTCCCATAGGAACCGACATCAATATAAATTATAAATAAATTTATAATTAGAATCGCAAATAGCCAACAACACAATAGAAAAGAAATGCTTATAGTTGTAATACAACGATCCACTTCTTGTCGGTTTTATTATTCTCACATGTTTGCCGTCTATAGCTCTCAAGCAATCAGGAAAATTTGCATTTGTTTCAAACCCTTGAGCTATTTGTAACCAATCCTCCTTTTTAAGATCAGGTATACAGATATCTTTCAAAACTTTGTATATCTCTTGACATGTATCTTTAATAATTCCACTAATTGTTGAGACGCCATGTTGGTAAGAGTGATGCAGATCAGTCATAGTACAGCCAGTTGATAAATATCTGAAAATAATAACAGAAAATTTTATTTCAGCCTTGTTACTCCAAAAAAAAAATGGAGAAATATTAGGGATTCCTATTCACGAAAGTTGAATAAGCAACGACAATTAAAAAGTGGATCTGTTGGAAAAAATCATCGGAAGTACGTATATTTCGATCTGCTTCAGTTTCTGTCTAATCTTTATGAATCAAAACCTTCCAACTCTGGTACCAACGAGCAATCTGATTCTCCTGAAACCGATTCTTCTGTAATAGCATCGTCATCAAAAATTAAAAAAGCATCTTCGAGCAACGATGAGACTAATAAGATTTTAAAACTTCTTGCTTAAAGAATGGAAAATAAAAACAATGCAAATGCAGACAATTTTGAAGACGGCGATAGATATTTCTTGTTGTCATTATTAAATGATTTCAAAAAAAAAATCCGGAACATCGCAATATGGATGCTAAATACGAGATAATTGGAATCATAAGAAAATAAGTCGGGTCAAGTTCATCTGCCGCTGATTATTATGAACAACAGGGTTACTACACAGAACAATCTTCCGAATATCGTAGTCAGGCTCATGCTCCGTCTACTGAGTTACAACAACAATCACCTATGTCTAATACATCAACGAATTCTGATTTTACTTTACATGAAGATCTTTTTAGCGATAGTGACACAGTATAAATGTGTGCGTATCAACAAAAAAGAAAACATTAATCATCAAAATCTATCGGATCTGTTTGAGAGAAGCAATAAATACTTATTAAAATACTAAATGTGTTTATATTACTTACCTTATCGTTATCACAAGTCTCTCTTCGGCGGATATAGTATTTTTGAATTTAGTTTCTTGACGTTGTATTCCATTTTTAACAAAGTGATATAATTCATAGAAACATTCTCTAGACATTCTAAAATAGTTCAAAAAATCAGCTGAGCTTTCTTTTAATCTAGGGTAAAGTGTATAAAAATCACCAGTTTTATATTTTAAAGAAAACATTGGCGACGCCCTAGTACGGCGTCGTTTATGTTTTTGCCGAAGCAAGAGAACTAACAATAACACTTCCTCGTCAGAGTCCATGGCACCGACTAAAGTTGGGTTTCGATGGAAATCACTAAAATTCGATCGGACTGCAGCCGCGTATCTCTTCAAATAAGACGATTTGCGTCGTACTGCTGTCGTCCGGCAGCAGTACGGCTCATGATCGTAACAACCATGCGGCAGCAGTCCGGCACCAACCGTCTAAATTAAAAGCGCCCTAAAACATGTCGCCTGACTTGCCGGTCGTAGAATACTGGATTAAAATCCTAAAAATGAAAGATGGGACTGAAGAACCCATGTTCCCAAATTTGAAGGAAGTAATAACGGTTTTGCTCGTTTTGCCATTTTCCAATGCATGCGTGGAACGAGTTTTTAGCCAATTAAAACTGATAAAATCAGACCACAGAAACAGACTGAATACGGACGGTTGTACAATTGCAGCTTTGATGGCTACCAAAGCAGCTGTAAAAATGCCACAACATTTGAGCCATCGAAAGCATTAATGCATGCTAGTATAAAATACACCAAGGATAGTGATGATGATGGTGAAGGCTGGTACTTATTGGTTTTTCTTATTTTTTCACTAACTGGCATTGTTTGGTCTATTATTTGGACAACACGTACACAGTGCAAGATAACGAAATTTTTTTTTTAACATATTGAGAAATGCCCTGAAAAGAAAGACATCCAAAAACATTCGTCAATCGAGCAAGAAAAGAAGGAAATCACAACCCAAAAGAGTCCAAAGTAAGCCTAAGAATCAAAGAAGTGCAGCTAATAATAATACTGATGATGACGACGATATTATGAATAAAGATGATGAAAATAATACTAACGGTGACAGTGAAAACAGTAATATTAATGACTAGCTGTGCCCGCGACTTCGTCCGCGTGGAATAGTTATTTTGGGCATCATATTTATTTTTGAAAACAACCTCAGCTTTATAAATTATAGCTGTTACCCACGACTTTGCCCGTATCAATTTCTGTTATTAATTAAGACAATTTAGTTTTTAAAAGAACATAATTATCTAAAAGTACTTCATAGAGCTACACCCCCTACTTGGGCACGCCATAATCTCGGCGGTAAGTCCCCTCTTTGAGGCGTGGTTGGATAGACATCACGCAGGACATAACGCAGGTTCTCACCGGACATGGGAAGTTCAGGAGATTCCTGCACCGGATTCGTGCGGAAGAGACGCCCGGGTGTCGCCACTGTGTGGTCAGCACGGAGGACACGGTGGAGCACACGGTGGAGGTGTGCCTCGCTTGAGAAAGAGCATCGCCGTGTCCTCGTAGGGGTGATCGGCGGCGGCGACCTCTCGCGCCGGGCCTTGATTCAGGCCATGGTCCGCAGCGAAGAAGAACAGCAAGCGGTCACCTCCTTCTGCGAAGCAGTAATGCTCGTAAAGGAGGAGGCCGACCGCATAAGGCAAGGGCAAAAGCGCCCTCGCCATAGCCGTCGCCGCCGCGATCCCACCGATATCCGGCCACCGTAGACGCTGGCTTGCGGACGGTGAGCAATGGGTAGCTCGCCGTCCGGTTGTCGGTTACAGTCCAGATCAAGACCAAGTCGTCGACGGCGTGCATTGCTCCCGCGTGCCTCAAGGTGTTGTCAGCAAACTGTGGGGCTCTTCAGGGTCGAAGCCTCCTGCAGCCGAGGGTTGGTGCGAAAGCGTTATACCGGGGCTCTGGGAATAAGGCAAAGGAGGAACGGGGTTGGTTGTTTAGTCAGTAAGAGTCTGACACTGTTTCCCGCTCCGCCCAAGAGTGGGATTCGTCATTGGATGATTTTTATCTACCATAAAATAAAACTCCTCCGAGCCGCCCGCAAGCAACCCGTCTCCCTGCCCGCCGGCCAGGCGCAGCGTCATATTTTGCACATCATGCGGCGCGTGTGAATTTTATATCGGAGTTATTTTAAAATTGTAATATCTTCTAAGATGTTCATTGAAAATAAGTGATGTCAAAGACAATTTTGTTCACAATTACATACTCTTAATCAACAACACATTTATTTGGATAAAGATTAATATTATTATGTTGATACAACTCATTGGTTGCATGCATTAATTTCGGCCAAATTTGATTCCCATAAAAACGGTTCTAGTGAGTTAATCTTAAAAGATAGACATATACTGTCGCGGACATTTTTTTGATCATTTTAAGTGGAATAATTCTTTCGTACATATTTTTTTGGTATCTTCCACCGTTTACGCAGCGCACGCAACGGAAGCCCTCAAAGATGAATATTTTCCCCGTTTTTTCCACATTTTCCATTGTTTCTTCGCTCCTATAAGTCACAGCGTGATGTTATATAGCCTAAAGCCTTCCTCGATAAATGATCTATTCAACACAAAAAGAATTTTTCAATTCGAACCAGTAGTTCCTGAGATTAGCGCGTTCAAACAAACAAACAAACAAACTCTTCAGCTTTATAATATTAGTATAGATATATTAATGAGGCCGGGAAATAATGTGAAACACATTCACTTAAATAAGATAATTCTCTGAAAATGTTTAATAATACATTTTGAAAAAAATAAAATAAATAAAAATAAAATAAGTATTTATGGATCCGTTTATCGCTCCTGTAATGGTTTTTTTTCAGAGTTGACATAATGGGAATTTATAATAGTTGCAATGGTAATACTTTAATTGCAAATGGCTGTCTGCGTATGAGTGCCGGTTTTCCGTTTCTCGTTCAGATTTGGCTTTTGCAATTACTTTCTGATTGTTTCGAAAGTGCATCTGTTACCCACGTTGAGTTGAGCCTCTGCCCCTCCGTACCGGCGTTTCGAAATAAACTTGTG
This sequence comes from Mythimna loreyi, assembly GCA_029852875.1. Classification (NCBI taxonomy): domain Eukaryota; kingdom Metazoa; phylum Arthropoda; class Insecta; order Lepidoptera; family Noctuidae; genus Mythimna; species Mythimna loreyi. The sequence continues at coordinate 3,630,141 of CM056795.1, read as the reverse complement.
AAGTTTCTGTTTTGTTTACTACTGAGCATAGGCGCTCGTTAGAGTTTGGACCCATAATTGCGAATAGTGAACTGCAGTAAACCGAACATTGAGTGAACTTTCATCATGTCACAAAACTCTTGTTGTGTACCTGGATGTTCAGTGACTATCAAGGATGGTATGTACTATCAGCAGCGATAGTGGTTGGATAGTTCAGAAGAAAAATCGCGTGAAGCGCGAAATGAGGCCATCTAGCGTAAAATCAGATTAACATATTGTTATCGATAACATTACAATTTATTGTTACTAGATGGCGTTGCTGTGTCTTAATTGCTTTGTTAATACTTCTTTTTATAGTTTCTTTTTGTTTCTACAAACATTGAAATAATTTATAATTTATTTTTAAAAGAAATTAATATATTAAAAATATTAATTGAGTATCATTTTACAAATATCTGATTATCTATGTGTTAGTTTTCAAACTTGAGAGGGTAGTTTAATATTAATTTATAAATAATAATTAATTAGTGCGTAGTTTCAATAATACTTAGATCTAAGACTTGTTACTAAGCACAATGGATTGTTTGCTAAGTTAATTTCGATTAACTCCTTCGAGTTCTTTTTGTTAAATTTTATTTTTAATCAGGTTATTTTATAAACTTATTTTAATAATAAGTATGAATTCACAATAAATATAAGTGACAAGAGTAACAAGGTGAAAACGTCTCAGAAATAGCCAGACGGACCGGTGTAAACGTAAGTAGTTTTATTTGTTATATTTAATAAAAAAAAACTCCTATAATTATTATTGCCTATTATATATTTCTGTTTTATTGTTGCAGAGACAAACAGTAGCTGTATGAGTGCCAAGGATACGACGATTTCAAGAAGAGAGTTCTTGATATTGATTCAAATCAATATCAAAGAATTAATTAACATGTTGCAGGGACAAATCCTGGTAAAGGAGTACGAATAAAATGGATTTCTGCCAAGAAAATGGTTTATTCAACACAACCGTTGACATTGTCCGTCGTATTCTTTATGATGAAGGACAAAATAGGCGTGCTCCAGTTGCGTTTGAGGTTCATTGTTTACAAATCTAAGACAGTATTCGTGGTTCAAATTTGTTGTATAAATTTAAATGATTCAATACCTTTCCGAATACAATCTGTCATTGACCAAAATGGTGATTATACGATTTACTTACTTAATATTATTTACAGAGTACTTATTCTCTGTAGCTTATTATATGTGTTTAACCAGATACACATCATTAAAATATATAAGTTATGAACACTTCAAGTAAAACACAACATATATTTTTTTATATCGCTCACTAAACATTTGATATTTGTTTTTCTTTTAATCTTTTTGACCTTTGTAATAAAATTATTTAGTTTCTTATTTGGTTTTGTTAAGGTCAAAGCTTCAATCCTCTTTCCAATTATGGAAACGAATATTTAAGCTATGGCCTCTATAATTAAAATAACTATTGTTATTATTTAAATAAATATAATAAATTATATATAATGTTATTTGATGATCAATAAACTGACAGATAAATTTTAATAATAAACTGAAAGAAATATATATTTTTTTAATAGTGCCTTTTTATTTTGGTGGGCCAGTTTATCTGCTTTTTCTATCTTGAATTATAAATTACAAATAATTACTTTTCTTTGTTAATTTTTAATCAATATTTCTACGGCTTTCTTTTGTTTGGTATTCATAACAAAACTCACAAAAGTCATATTCAGTGAGGTTTGAACTCAGGCTCATTGATCCACACAGCGGCACTGCTAAACCATTAGGCCATCATGAAACTAATTTTTGCAACGAAATTATGAACTACAATCAGTTTTTGACGGCAATAATGACTCATGTGTGTCTATTTTTCGTCAAATTAAACGTCAAGTTTATGCTTTGTGAGATTGCGTCAGGTCGCCACTTAGCTGTGAAGATACCAACGCCATCTAGTTTAATATTAGAAAACTTGAGCTCTTCGGTGCTTCGCTAACGTGCAAAAGAATATAGGTACTAAGGTACCCAGGCACTTTTGCAGCTCCTTGTACATAAATTACTGTTATGCCCTAGGTGTCCTGTCTCCACTATGTTTCTTACATTCTTACCCCTTTCCAGATATAAACAATGATTATAAACATGTTACATACTAGCACTTATGTTTAAATTTTTGTTTCCAATTACTGTATTTGTATGTTTTGCTGTTGGTGTACCATATGTATAAATAAACGTTCGTTATTAATTAATTTATTTAATAAATTAAACTTATATATATAATATTGTGCTCTTTGTTCTCAGGTATACCTCTACACCGCTTTCCAAATCCAAATGTAAATGCAGAGAAATTCAATACATGGGTTTCGAAAATTGGTGGTGCCGTAGCTACTATGGATAATTTGGATATTTATAGTAACAGACGTGTTTGTCATAAACATTTTGAAGAAATGCATAAGTATCCAAGAAACAGATTGTGCAAATTAGCTATTCCTGTACTGTATTTGCCTGGTAATATTTTTATTCAACTAGAAAAATTATCATGAAACATATGAATTGGTCTTTCATCAATTCTCATTATTTATAAAAACTATTTTCAGAACAACTACATACCGAATCGGTAACCCTGCCTGATCTGCCTTCAACATCTGGTTATCAAAGGATTCCTTGTGAAATTCCTATGAGAGGTATGTACCCTATCCATGAAGTGAGCTAAAAGTAGATAATTTAAAATCATGTTTACTCCAGTCAGAAAATAATGCTGCTAACACTAAAACAAATTGCATATACGAGGGGCGTTCAATGTATTCTCGGTATCGGGGTTATTTGCTAATAATGTGGGTAATCTAATTATCTCATTTACTAATGACACTATCTGAGGGTATAAATATAAAATTTCACTTATTTACGTTCATTAGTTTTCTAATTATCTGCAGTGAAAGACGATCAGAATGACTGACGCCACAATGATTAAGAAAATCGAGCATCGCGCTGTTATAAAGTTCCTCACTAAACAGGGAAAAAGTCAAAAAACCATTCACGAAGAGATGGTTGCTGTTTACCAAGACTCTGCCCCGTCGTTATCCACCGTTCAAAAGTGGTCTAGTGAATTTAAGAGGCAGAGAAAGCATTGAAGACGACCCTCGCTCAGGTGGGCCCGTAAGCGCCCTCATTGAAGAAAATGTTAAAAAAGTGGAGAAATTGGTGCTTGAAGATACCAGAATAAAAATCGGGATTTTAGCAGAGATGATTAACCTATCTGTGGGTACCATACATGCAATCCTTCATGACCATCTTAATCTCTCAAAGGTCAGTGCAAGATGGGTGCCGAGAATGCTCACCGCGCCTCAGAAACAAGTGCGAGTCGAGTGCTGTAAGGAGTTTTTAGAGCTCTGTGGAGAAGATCCATCGAGTATTTTCGACCGGCTGGTTACTGGAGATGAGACGTGGGTTCATCAATTTGAAGAAAGATCTTCGTGGAAAGCGATTTTTGACGATGATGAACTGAAGTTAGCAATTAATACCCATTTTGAGGAGAAGCCAGAAGAATATTTTTTACAAGGCTTAAAGAAGCTAATTCCTCGATCTAATAAATGTATTGAAGGTCTAGGGGACTACATTGAAAAATAGAATTTTTCCAAAATTTTCCGAGTTTTCTTTCATGCCTATACCGAGAATACATTGAACGACCCTCGTAATATTTGAATATTGCTATATTGTTACTAATATGTATTGCTAATATTGTTATAATTGTATCATTTGCAGTTCAACTGTTTACTAAACCTGATATGATGCCTGCCCTATGTTCAATGTCTGAAATTCAAAAAACTTCATCAGGAGGTCAAATGACAGGTTTGTATATTATCTTTCATAAATAAAGCTAAACTCAAGAAGTAGAGTCCTAAATGCCCGGTTTTAAGTACATGGCCAATAGGCTATTTGACTGAAAAAAATGAATTTGTCTGTCAGTAAGATTATCAAAAAATATTTGGCCCATATTTTTTCTTTTGTTACTTAGACAAAAATTGAAAGATACAACACTTAAAATTGGCAATATGTCTCAAGCAAGTACAATTTTTGTTTCTGACGTCACATACACCCACTCTCCGGTTAGATGTATTTTATCTTTGTAAGACATTGATCGAACAAAAGAAAGAATATGTGTCCATTATTTTTAATACTCTAATTAACGGACTAATTAGAATTTATTGATGCTGTCAACATGCCTATTAAGAGAAAACTGAGAAAAAAGAAATATAATAGTTCTTAGTAGTTCATAAAATTACCTTAACTCCAATGTTATTGACCTATGTATGTGAATATTTTCGTCATAGTAAATCTCTTTTACAGGACATGAACAGCATATTATGAAGAAAGAACAGAATAAGAATAAATCAACCAAACGAAAAGGTAGTGTGTTGTTTTAAATCTTATTATTTTATCTCAGTTTTAATGCTCAATAAAAATATGTACTTAATTTTTCTATTATAAAATTTTTGGAATTTGTTACTAGTCTGTTCACTGAGGTTATGCCTTTTTTTCAGGTCTATATGTGCCTTTTACGAAACATAGAGAGTACAAAAATCTGTGAAAGCAGCGGAAAGCGCTAATGTGACTTTTAAGCAAAAATATAATCTTGCAAAGAAAATGACAAGAACCACAGCATTGCATACTCAAAGTGGAAAGAAAAACCTGGAAGGCGATTCACACTTGACCAAAAAATTTTGGCACTATCTTTATTCAAACCCTCGCCTAAAGCTTATCGCTTGTTAAGTCAAATGTGCATTTTGCCTAGTCGAAGATCATTGCAAAATTTACTGCACAAATTAGATTTAAAAGTTGGCATCAATGAAATAATGTTCGAAAACTTAAAAAGTAGGGTAGCTAAACTGCCTGAAAACCATAAGTATTGTGCGATTTTGTTTGACGAAATGGCGATTCAACCATCGATTACATACAACAAAAGGCATGATAAACTGATTGGATTTGTTGACAATGGAGAAAAAACAGATAAAATATTTTGTGATCATGTCCTAGTTTTCATGATTAGAGGCATTGTCAAAAAATTCAAGCACTCGATCGCTCATTATTATTGCCATGGGAGCACAAAGACACACGAGCTAAAAGCACAAATTAAAAATATTATTTTAAAAGTGCAAGAAACTGGACTGAAAGTCGTAGCCACCATTTGTGACCAAGGCACCTCCAAATGTTGCAGCTATAAATTTGTTATTGAAGGAGACAAGGGAACTTTTTATAAGAAAGGGTAAAGCATACCGAGAAGGCTTTTACAAGATAGGGAAATACAAAATTTTCCCCCTGTATGATCCACCACACCTTATTAAAGGGATAAGGAATAATTTGTTGACCAAACATTTGAAATATACAATGAATGGAAAGGAGTGCACTGCTAAATGGTCCCACATTGTGGCCTTATATAATAGGTGCCCATCATATAAAGGCGTCAAGCTAGTGCCGAAACTGACTGCTCTCCATGTATTTCCCAGTTTAATCCCAAAGATGAGGGTGAAACACTGTACACAAGTGTTTAGTCAGTCAGTTGGAGTTGGACTTGCATGTTTAGCAGGTATGTAGACTCTTTCTGCAATCTGTAAATTTTCATTGATCAGTTTCCGGGTTCGATTTCCAGGTTGAGCAGCGTTATTGAGTTTTTCCATTAGGAATTTCTCAGTAGCAGCCACTGATTTTGGACGTGTACCCCGTTGATGGCAATAGGCTCGCTCCCTGTTACATGGGAGTTAAACAATGCGAAATGTGGGTGTACTATTAAGTGCACCTCTGCTATACTTCGGAGATCACAGGCGTGATATTATGTTCTGTTTATTAATTATTTCGTACCAAACAGGTGTTTATGCTATGAAGTAGCTCATGTAGTTATGGAAGTATTTGTTTTATTACAGATATGGGAGTTCTGGACAAAGAAAGTCACGAGACAGCGGACCTTCTTATGTTCTTTGACAACCTCTTTGACAGTGTCAATGGCAGCTTTAGCGATATTAGACATGGGAAAATCAATCGCGCTGCAGTTACCCCAACTTCACCACATCGAAATTTGTGGAATTACAGTATCCCTATCCTCAAAACTATGAGATTTGTAAATGGGAAAAGTCAAGGAGTAGTGCCTTCCTTATCCAGTTGGATAAAAACTATAGAAGGGTTTAAAAAAATTTTTTTTTTGCATTCTAAGGGGATCAATTCCTTATTACTGCGTAATTTCAACCAGGATCCATTGGAGAACTTTTTTGGGGCAATTCGAGCTCATGGCCATAGCAATATAATGCCCACGTCGTCTGCATTTGAAGGAGCTTTTAAGACACTCCTAATTAATAATTTAATATGTTGTCGGCCTTTGGTATATTACCAGGTCATACTTTACCCACCAGGGAACTGAACTGCCTGGACCACTTCATGTTGCGCATTCATAAAAAAAAGATATCGGCATCAATTGCTATCTTACAAACTACAATTACTGACCATTACACAACATTCTTATCTCTTTCTAAAATTAAAAACACAGACTTTATAAATAAAACTACTACTACTATTAATTTTGAACAAGCACTAAAATATTTACAGGAGAAAAATCTTGCTGAGTTGTTATTTTGTGATGACCCCAACCTACTCACTGACCTACTCATACAGAAGCTGACTGATGTTATTCATAATAGTACCACAACAACAAGCATACCTAACAGTAAACGTATAATTAAACCTTGGATTACTCCAGGATTACTACGCTGTATTAAAAACCGCAATAAAATGCAAAAAAACTCTAGGTCAGATCCGTATAATGTCATTTTAAAAATAACATACTGTCGGTACAGAAATTTTTGTAACAATCTCATAAAAAAACTAAAGAGAAAATATGAAAGAGAATTAATCACTAAATCAGTCGCAAACTCAAAATTACTCTGGAAAAACATTAAGTCAATCACCTACTCAAATAAAGCAAACAGAGGAAGTGAAGCTTTGTTATCTATCAGACCGTCTCCTACTGACTCAGTTAACTATGTAAACGATTACTTTGTGAAAATTGGAAAAGAGTTGGCTGAGCAAATTCAACCCAGGACTAATAAAATGCCCTCTGATCAGCCTAACATTTCCCCAGCGCAAACTAATTCCTTTGTGCTATTGGACACGGATACAACGGAAGTTGAAAGAACTTTGATGGGCTTGAAATCGTCCAGTGCCCCAGGATGTGACAGTATCTCTACTAGTTTCCTAAAATATATTTGCAAAGATGTAACTCCTATCATTACCCACCTGACTAACCTTTGTTTCAAATATGGCACTTTTCCAGACCAATTGAAAAAATCCATTATTACGCCGGTACACAAGGGAGGGAACAGAGATGATGTCAATAACTACAGACCTATCTCGGTCCTACCAGCCCTGTCTAAGATTATAGAAAAACTAACTAATAGCAGACTCATAAACTACGTGAATAAATTTAAAATTATATCACCTACTCAATTTGGTTTTAGGCAAGGCGTATCCACTGAAGACGCAGTTTCTACCCTTAGCTCATTAGTTACAGAGCATCTCGATGCAGGGAAGAAATGCCTTACGGTATTTCTGGATCTAAAAAAAGCTTTTGACACCGTCTCTCTTCCAACCCTGTGACCAAATTGGAAAGAGCCGGGATAAGAGGAATCCCTCTCAATTTTTTTATAAATTACCTGACAAATAGAAAGCAGAGGGTTAAGATAGGAGCATATATCAGCAATGATGCAGACGTCTCATTCGGCGTGCCCCAAGGTAGCGTACTTGGCCCCACGTTGTTTTTAGCGTACATTAATGATCTCTGCAACCTAAAAGTCAATGGCGCAAAAATTTTTTCATACGCTGATGACACCGCTGTGGTCTTCTCCGGGAATTACTGGTCCGATGTCAGGCTCAAGGCTGAATTAGGCTTGGTCCAAATAACCAACTGGCTCAATGACAACCTTCTCACATTAAACACGGCTAAGACTAACTACATTTGCTTTACCATCTCGAATCGCTCTCAACCAAATGAAGCGTTTGGCATCCAAATACACTCAAGTAATCATTTTTCAAAAAATAGCTGTCACTGTCCTGTAATTAGTAAGGTCTCCCATACTAAATATTTAGGTGTCATGATTGACCAAAGATTATCATGGTATGCTCACCTGGAGCACGTAACGGGAAGAGTCAGGAAACTCGCTTGGATTTTTAAAACATTGCGACATGTCCTCCCTACAAACAAAAATAAAAAAGTAGGCCCTCATAGAAATCTCCTTAATGAAGTTTATGTGGCACTTGTGCAATCAGTTTTAATTTACTGCATCACTATTTGGGGTGGAGCGGCAAAATCGAGATTTATAGATGTTGAACGTGGACAACGAGCACTAATAAAAATTATGTATTTCAAAAATAAAAGATACTCTACTGACAGTCTATACCAGACTAGTGGTCTGCTGTCTGTAAGAAAACTATATATTACATACACGATTTTGAAAAAACATAAAACACAACCTTACGATGTAGACATTGTATAAAAAAGACGGAAAGACATGATTGCTCAAATTCCTCAAACGAAAACAAAATTTGCCGCTATGCAATATAAAGTACGTTCTGCTAAACTCTATAATAGAGTAAATAAGGAGATATACATATACACTCAACAAGCACACACATGTAAAAAAACTGTATTAAATTGGATTGAACCACTTTCTTATGATGAAACTGAGGCACTATTGCAGCACATACATTAACTCATTCGCTTCTTGTCAACACCCTCACTCACAAAACACACACAAAGCCAAACTGATCCCCATTTATATGTACAAAACCACCCGGATATTATTAGTGTTATAAATTATTTATTTAAATAACATTTAAACATTTGCATGCATTCACATACGGACGCACAATACACCACACCACACACACCACATACACTCACACACACACACACGCACGCGCGCACATATTACTTTTTTTTTGTATAATTAATTTTAAAATTTAAATTTAACCTTGTTGTCAAAGAGCGGAATCTCCTAATACAGGCATTTTTTGCTTACAAGGAGGTTCCAATCACTAACTTGTTTTTGTTTCTATGGTAATGAAATAAACAATTTTTATTTTTTATTTTATTTTATTTATTTTAACTGACTTTGGCTACCTTTACGGACTTGAATTCTGTTCTTAAAAATGCAGGAAGAACGTTTGTGTGTTCTATGTCCACGTTCTGTTCATAGACGTAGACAAAATCATATTTTGCAAGCAAGCTTGTTACATACGCATCCTGCGCATGTTTCCTATATACAAGAAAACGCTATAAGACAGGTGAGTTTTATTCCGTTTATTATTATTAATATCAGTTATTTAAATAATGTTTATCTAACGCATTTAAGTATATTTAATACATGTAAAGCGCAGGTTAGGTATACATAAAGTGCGATCCATATGAAATCTACAAGGAGTTACAAAAAACATAATTAATGTTACACAACCCGTGTTGCCGATTACGGTGATGTGTGGTGCCAGTTTCGAATAGTACCACGATCTCTAATCCCTCTCTATAAACTTCTCTATGAACCGTATGTTTTTCGGTGGGAACTCGTATAGGCTGCTTGCTTAGAATACCTTCTTAATCCTTTAGAAAGTGTATAACAGGTAATCTAAGTTGTGAATCATTTTATTTTCAGGTATCATTCAACAGCACTCAATCTGTCTGTCATCGTTGTTGGCAAAGAGTCGACCGCAATGTTTTAAATCCAGTAGAACATGAACCAGAAGTTCCACCACCAGTACCAGTTCCAATACCAGTTCCACCTTTGCAAAATGATGTACAGGGTTCCAATGATGGCGAACTTTATGTGCCTTCATATAAAAGAGCACCAAACACATCAAGCCACTGCATATTTGGCGCTTGTAGTAACGAGAACCGCCGGCGTATACCGAAAACAATCAAGCTGTATATGATAACTACACATCAGTTGTATATTCCTCAACATGCACGAGTATGCAGAGAACATTTAGAAAGTAATATGTGGGATGAATTGGAGAACCACTGCACAATTTCTCATTACTTTACAGCAGAACATTTCACAGACGTATGTAACATCTTCACTGAAGGAATCATTAGTAACAAGCAGTATGATTTCGAAACTATGGTCGGTCTCAATGACGACAGTCTTCATTTTTGGGTTGGACTCAATGGAAGTGAGTTTCGCTCCATATTATTGCAAACACCATCGCTACGTGCATACAGCGATAATAGAACCATACTCGGTCTTTACCTCGCTAAGCTACGGACTGGTGAGAGCAATGAAAGGCTTGCGAACCTATTTAAAATGTCTCGACGAACATTAGAGAGGAAGCTGGCGATTGCAAGGCAATGTTTGATTGATGAATATGTTCCTCAGCATTTAGGTATTGACCACATAACCAGAGAAGATGCACTACAAAGAAATCTGGCAATACCTACATATCTCTTCGGAAATCATGAAAACACGAAGTTGATTGTGATTTGTGATGGAACATTATGTCTATATTCAAAAAAGTCCCAACTTCTTATTCCAGAGACTGAGTTATAGCTTGCATAAGTTTTCCAATTTATTGAAACCGTTCATAATTACAACTAGTGATGGATACATAATAGATATTTTGGGTCCATATGCTGCAACAACAAGTGATGCGACCATATTGAATTCCATATTGGAAAACGAAGAACACCCGTTGCACGTATTTCTTGTCCCGAACGATGTGTTTATTTTAGATAGAGGATTTCGTGATGCCATCGAAAATCTTGGAATGTATGACTATGAAGGTCATATTCCTCCTACAAAAGATAGAAGTGCCACACAATTAACGACTACCCAAGCCAACAAGTCTCGACAAGTAACTATTTGTCGTTGGGAAATCGAAGTAGTCAACGGGCGTTTTAAGCGTGACTATAAACTTTTACGCCAGGAATATTTCAACAAAGCACTTTTACACATGTTTGATGATTTTAAGGTGTGCGGAGCATTAATTAACCATTTTCATCCTGTAATCAGTGATAGTGAACGCTCTCCTGCGATAATAAACCGCATACAGGAAAGGATACAAACACCTAACATTTTGCAAGAATATGTGGAGCGAAAGCATCTTAACAAAGGATTTCTTTCGTGAGAATAGAAGAAAATCAAATAGAGGACTTTCCACATTTGACTGAGGAAGAAATAATCCTTTTCGCGCTGGGCACATATCAATTGAAACTGGCAAGGTCTTACTGTAGTGAACATTTACGGAATGGCGTTTACATAATTGAGGTTTATCGAGACGAGCAATTAGAAGATTTGACAGATTTTAATATCTTTCAAACAAATGTATTTTTGATTAGAATTCATATTCAATCACGACATGCGAGGGCACGCGAGTATCGTAGTTACATTTTAATTGACAGAGACCAAACTGGCATCAGCTCTATTATACAATATTATTGTACTTGTTTGACTGGAAGTCGTACGCTGGGAAGCTGTGCGCACATTTTATCCGTAATTTGGTATATGGGCTTAGCTAGATACGAAGGATTTAACCCTCCAGCCGCATTTTTAGATTCTATTATTCTGGATATAGACTAATGTAAAGAAAAATAAACAAATGCGTAAAAGGAAACTTGTTGTTTCATTTATTGTATTTATTATTATACGTACCTAATTGTCGATGGATGTCATAAGAGGCGTTTTAAATTGCAAATATTGCAATCAACAGCATTTGGGAGTGGCTCCAGTGCTATTTTAGGGTAATATGCCTTCATTCGTATTGAAAAACAATTATTAATTGCAAAATATTTAACATAAATAAATAATACTTTTCGACGTGACTGTACAACAACCCGGTACATTTAATTTTTATTTTTATTTTTCTCGTTAGTTGTGTGTTATGACCTATCACAAAAACAATATCTCATATGTATTGGTCAGCAGGCCCAACTCCCAGTGTTTTGCCCATTGTCCTTTAAATTTTATGTTAGGGTTGCCACTGACAAGCGCCTACTATTTTATAACATGCAATATTTCAAACTAGCTTTCTTAGCATTACTTAGTAGGCGTTTAAGTCGTGTGAAAAATAAATTTAGGTAAGTTGCCCGCGAAATGTAACAGTATGTACTTATGTCTGAAGCATTATTAATATTTTCTGATTTCAGTTTTTTCCCTTAAAATTGCGTTTTTGTGTTTATTTTAAACAATGAATAATAGTGAAAATTCTACATATTATATATTATAACTCTTGCATCTTCTTATCGTGTGATGGAATGTTCCATCTAGTGTCAGGAGTTTGTGTCGCCTTTTAAGGCCTCTGTCATAGCCCAAGTTATCTTCGATGAAGGATACTATGTGGCATTGGGAAGGGGTCCGCCCTCATCAGGCAAGTGCTAAAACCCAATGACTAAACATAGTGTCTGGAGCCTTTAGGTTCATAACGACAACTTTCCCAAAACGTTCACACTCCCAAAACGTCTACTTCCCAAAATGGTAATTCCCAAAATGTCTATTTCCCATATCGTCTACTTTCCCATAACGACCAATTCCCAAATAGTCTGTTTCTCAAAACGACTACTCCCAAAACGTCTACTTCATAAAATTTAACACTTGTCCAATATTTTCTTGAAAACTAAGAGAATCGCTTTATAGTCCTTTTTAGTCGACTTAAAATAGGAGGAGGTTCTCAGTTCGGATGTTTGTAAAGGTTCTTTTTAGGGGAAAAACAAAGAATTATGAAAATTGTCAAGTAAGAATACTTGAATATCTTGAACTATGAGCTTGAACTTGAATATCTTGAATAATTGAGCTACTATAATAGCGAACTACTATAATTATGATTTTAGAAAATAATTTTACACAAAAATTTAAATTCCCACTGGAACCCTTTACGGGTTTTGATAAAAAAAAAACTATTTAGAAAGTGGACGTTTTGAGAGTTGACCTTATGGGAAGTGGACTTTTCGGGAATTATAGATTTGTCGTCGTTATGGGAAAGTAGACGAAATGGGAAATAGACATTTTGGGAAGTAGACGTTTTGGGAGTGTGAACGTTTTGGGAAAGTTGTCGTTATGAACCTAAAGGGTCTGGAGAAGGGGGGTGAGGTGTCATGGAGCCGTCAAAGACCCATGGCACTGCTTTGCCTCAGCAGGCACTGACCCGTCCTGCTGGGGGATGTTCTTCTGGGCCTCGATCAGAGGACTTAATGCTAGGGGGGCATGAGGGCGCCAACCCTGATGCTGGTCAGCGAGAGGCAGCTACAACTTCTGACGACCAAAGCTTGAATACGGATCCGATAACGCTCACGAAACTGGAAATGTATATCATATTGGTAGAAAAGGCCCGTTTACGCAGTTCAAAATGTAGACCTTTAGATCTCGAAGCTAAAGAACGGACTATGATTGTTTTGAACGCTCTATATCCAAACGGTATCCCTCCCAATATAGATAGCCTAGGCCAAAATTTTGTTGCGAAAATTTCAACATTCGTTAGAAAATGTGAAAAGCTTTATAATGACAGCGCAAGAAATTTGAAACGTTTCTGTAAGAAAAATGAAAAGTGGCTCGCTACAATTTTCGATCTTGAATTACCGAAAGCAAATATAGACGAAATGCTTATTCTTCCAGAAGATACAAAAGAACAGGATGCTAAACCTGCGATTGACTTATCTATTGAAACATCCGAATATTTTATTACTGAACCGAAATCTGGAACATCTTTTGACGTTCAACCTTCTGAAGCAACATCATATGAGGACCTAAGCGACGGCGTCGTGTATGGAAGAGATTACAAGAATCGCTGGAAGATGAACCTCCCCATAAATTAGTAAAAGTGCTATCCAAAAGTGTCACTGACGAATCGGGAGAAAAACTTCCTAAAAGCTCTGCTCGAGAGTTCGAATTTGTTGTTAATTAATGCTTGAAGAGCCCAACTCGACCTGTTCAAATTGCGTCCGCCATAAAATCAAAAGCTCAACAAGTAGAACCCAAGCTCTATACTCCTGAAGAAGCCCTGTGTTACATAATTGACCGAAAGTTTACTGTGGAAGATTACACCTTTACGCAAAAAGATTTAAAAGATAGAGGTTTTCCCGCATATCCTCTATTAAGGTACAGATGGCCAGACAAATGTGTTACCCTGAAGAAGACATAAGAGTAACCGAAAGGGAAGCAAGTGTATCACAGCAAGGATTGTTATTACACACATTCCGACGGATCATAAAATTATGTAGTGGCAACATATCGACGGTTAAGAATCAATAATGTCTATCTCAATTTTTTGCATTTTGTACTTTTTTAAATCAGTGGATTTAAAGTCCAATTTGGCATAGGTTATTTAAGCTGCTATCTCAATATTTCCTAAGTTATTTGCCATAGAAATGTCACCTATGTTAGGAACTCTATGTCTATCTCTCCTTAAAACGTCTACATCTCTCTGCTGTTTGTGCGTGACTAACTGAACTGTCAGTTGGTTGCATCGTCGCATCATTCAAATTAGAAAGAGACAGATAACTTCCGCGGTTGTGACAGTGAGAGTTCGAATAAAAAACGAACTGTTTGAACGAAGTGTCATTTTTTCTGGAGCAGGTTTCTACAGGTTAGTGAATTATTGTTTATTGAAATTATTTTGGAAAAGTGGTAAAAAGTTACGTTCTTCAGTGTATTTTGGTTTCATTGTGTAGTAAAAGTGTTTAATTACTTTTTTAGTCTATTAGAAGTGAAAAAAATTAAAGGTTTTAAATGTAATAGTACCTAAGTTAAAAATTAGAAGTGAGATAGATGTTATTTCCAGAAAATATTTCAAAAGTTTTGTGTAAATAATCGGCTACATTCATTTTATTGCAGTATAATGGCGAATAAATTCAATCAAGGAATTAGATCGAAAAGGATATTGAGTCTACTGAAAAATGATGATAACACCAGCAGTAATAGTGAAGATGGTACGATATTTCTAATTTGTTACTTTGTAAATTACTAAGTAGTGAAGTCTTTTAAATTGTTGTTTTTATCCATACTTAGTTTTAAACTTTTCGTGTAATATACATGTAGGTATGTATTTTTATGTTTTTTATTTTTTTTTATGACAGGTTCTTCTATGGAGAACATCATCTCTGCTGCACCATCAGCGATGGCACAGAATTTTGATTCCCCGATGAAACAGCATGTCTTTCAAAAATTTGAGTGCGAACTTTTGGAACAACAAAATGATTTTAAAATTACGTTCAATACTGCAAAATCTTTATCATTGAGTGATTTAACTCAGGATACTCAAACATTTTCTATTAAAAGATCATTTTCTGCTCCAATATTGAGTGAAATATATTTTAATCCTACAAGTGAAACATTAGACATTTCTTGTACAAGTCATAACTGGTAATCCAGATAACGATTGCTCCTTGGTTCGAAATATAAATGAAACTTTGACGACAGACTGTGAAACAAGTGAAGATGAGTACGGAAATGTTGACGAGGGCCGAAAACGTCGTCACGTAGCAAAGAAAGATGAATGGAAGAAAATTAAAGCTCAAAGACAAAGATTGCATGGAGAGGAATATTTAGGGTATTCAAAGCCTCGAAACCAGAAGATGCGACAAGATCAGACCAGACCAGCGAAGTACGTAGGTGAAACTTGTATTTCTGATTTTTGCAAAAAAAGTAAATTTAGAGGTTGCGACAGTTTCGACGAAGAGACACGCAAATCGATTCATACCTACTTCTGGAAAAAATTGAATTGGGATGAAAGAAAAATGTATGTCAAAGGACTTGTTAACCGTACTAAGACTACTCAAAAAACTAAGGGCGAAGAACATTCCCGTCGAGAAGGCACTTTAAGTTATGTTTTGCCTAAAAATACTAATGAAAAAATTCAAGTCTGTAAACAGATGTTTTTAAATACATTGTCATTGAAGTCCACTACTGTCCAGCTTTGGGTTAAACAAAATTGTTTCAACTTAAATCAAGAAAACGTCGATGCTCACGCAAGTGGAAGCAGAAGCCAAAGTACAAAAAAATTAGTTTTAAACGATTATTTGAAAAAAAATCCAAAAATACCTTCTCATTATGCAAGGAAAGAATCAAGAAAGTTATACTTAGAGCCTGTTTATCGTACTGTAACTGATGTATTTAACGCATATAAACAACACTGCAGCGAAACTAATACCCCTGCTGTATCTAGATACACGTTTGATAAAACTTTTAATAAGAATAATTTAGCATTATATACCCTCAAAAAAGATATGTGTGATATTTGTGTTGGTCACCAGGAAGGTAATATAGACGCACACATTTTTCAAGAGCACATAATCAAGAAAAATAGAGCTAGAGAAGAAAAAACTAAAGATAAACAGGATGCAGAATTGGGGCATTGTATTGTACTTACAATGGACTTGGAATTAAGCTGACATGCCATAATTTTACGGTTTTTGATCTGGTATCTCGCCATTGCACATGTTATTGGTTTACATTTGTTGTGGACTATTTAGAGCGACATTGCTTACATAAGAAAATACCGATAATAATTTATTCAGACGGATGTACTTACCAAAACCGTAACGTTATTATCGCCAATGCGCTACTTAACTTAAGTATTCTTCATCAAGTAAGCATCACTCAAAAGTTCCTCGAACGTGGACATACACAAATGGAGTGTGACTCCGTCCACAGCGCGATTGAACGGAAACTCACAAATCGTGTAATTAATTTGCCCTGCGACTATATTTCTGCTACTTTAGAAGCAAGGTCATCAAATTCCTATGAAGTTATTCAGGTTGATCATAATTTTGTTAAAAATTATGCTGATCCAACTACATGGATTTATAAATCCATAAGGCCTGGACGTAAAGCGGGTGATCCCACCGTTACCGACTTGCGGGCCATTCGTTACAACTATGAAAAAACCATTATTGAGGTAAAACTCCATTTTGATCAAGACTGGTACGCTTTGCCACAGCGACCAAAACGTTTAAATCATGATGTATCGTATTCGCCCTTACATTCTAACATGATTGTCATAACTGCGTCAAAATATCAACATCTCCAAGAACTCAAACAAGTACTACCAATAGAGTGTCATAACTTTATGATTCTTTGCCTCATTTGTAAATGAGCAGTTCTTCTATTCAATGTTTAAATATCTTGCATTTATTTTTGTTAATTTGTTAGTTTTGAAAAATAACCGTATTCTGTAGTTTTGATGATTAAACTATTTGATTTTTAACTATGTTGTTTTCGTCCAATAACACCTATCTAAAATATAATTTAAATCGTTTTAATTAAATTTGAACCAATACTATCTAACTCATGGTATCTTGGTATATAAGAATATGAAAACCATCTAAGTTTACCTATCTTTTTCCAGCATTTATTTACTATTTTTATCAATTTTCACCTTTCTAGTAACTTATTATCTCAAGCAAAGAAATATTTTTTTTATCTACTATAAAGTTGACTTTTGTGAGATAGACACAATTGATTCTTAACCGTCGATATCAGAATATTGCAGAATAAATAAAAAAGACCAAGTTAATTGTACCTTCCAGAGATCCTGGGGGTTTGACGGCAGCACAGGTCAGTCTTTTTACAAACAAGCGTTAAAAGAAGGCCAAAACCAAAATGAAAACTGTTTGCAACAACATACATTCCTCTATATCTACAAACAAGCGACGGATTATATTATGGTCTAATCCAAGTCCACAATCCTTTCGATACTGTCGTCCTCTGAAGATTCAATACCGCGCAGAGAATAAAGAACTAATTATTGAGGAGAAAATGCGGGTAGAGGATGAAATAAAAAAAAATAACCCCACTATATGCTGAAACGGACGAAGACCAAATTGTTATCGCTGATTCGCAATTACATCTTACCATTATAGATGGCCTGGGGCCTAGGATTGATGCGAAAGCGGAACACCGGGGCCCTGGAACTAAGGCAGGAAGGAAAGGTGGGTCGTTTAGTCAGTAGAAGTCTGACACAGTCTCCCACTCCGCCCAAGAGCGGGATTCGTCATTTGATGATTTTTCCCACCATAAAAAAAAACCATTATAGATGGCAAAATCTTTAATGTAATTACAGGGACAACTTCCCAGCAACGCTGTGCTTGTTGTGGAGCTACATCCACAGAATTTAACAACTTGGATCTTATAGCCACGTATTCACTGGGCAACAATTGTTTATAAACTCTGTTTCAGAAACAAAATCTACGTGTTTCTGAAACAAATCATTTTGTTTCAGAAACATATAATTTTGTTTCTGTAAACACTACGTGTTTATCGGTATGTTTCGGTGCTCCCCACTTGCGGCGGAGAACACAGAAACAAATCAGTTGCGCAACAGGTGCATGCGAGTGTGGACGCGTCTAAACATTTGTTTATAAACATGGCTGTAGTGTGGGACGATGAAACTGTCTTTAAATTGATAGAACTGTTTAAGAAAAAACGAATATTATGGGATTGCTCGACAAAGGACTATAAAAATAAAATAAAAAAGAATGACGCCTGGGAAGAAATTTCGAATGCTTTGGCAATTCCAAAAACAGATGTTGAGAATAAAATGCATATATTGCGGTCGCAATTTGCAAGAGAGAGGAAGAAAATGTTGTCTACAAAAACCACAGGTGCTGGTACTGCAGATATTAAGAAATCAAAATGGAAATTTTATAAAGAACTAATTTTCTTACAAAGCACGACGACGAGGGGCGGTGGTGCGGATACTTTAAATAAAACAGTGAGCGCATTATTCATATTTTATTTTTATGTAAACAGCTGTAGACATGTAAATATTCTATCTAACATATACGAAAACACTACCGCCATAGCATTAAGCTACATTGTTTTGCCACGGCAGGCTTCCTCTTTCGCTCTTGAAATATTCACCAAATTGATCCCTTATGATTGTAGCAGTACGTGCTGAATTTCTAGGTCGCCTTTCCAATTCCAAAATTGAAGTTCCTTCAACTGTATACTCTCTACGCCAAACACCTTCTATGACATTATGGTCACTGTCTTCAAAATCAAAAGTTATCGGGGGCGTATACAAGGCTCTAGATTTTTTATTCCTTCTTAAAAAGTTATGCATGTAAAGACAGGCCATTACAATAAGTTCACAATTACAAAGTTTATTTAAAATAAACTGTAAAATGTACCATAAGCTCTCGAATTTGTGTTATTTTCCCAACTTTAAAATCAACAGAGATATATCACTTTGAAAAAAGTCGTCACCGGGAACTTTTTTTCAAATAGCTCCTCAATTAACTAATAAAATTTAGAGCTAATATCTACTCGATGAAATACTATTAGTAGGCCTCAACAATAGGTTACGATATAGATTCCTATCGGGGTTAGTGTGCCTGTAGAAGGATGGCTAAACCCTTTATAACCCACTGAACGCACCCGAAGAGGAGGCGAGCGCGGGAGGGGACCGCCGGCCATATTGACACAAGACAAACTAGCGAGTGCATTTCGAAATGTCGCGATCGTGTAGAGTCTACCATCTTATATCATCAGTTAAATAATGTTAAGTAATAAAAAAACCAATACGTTGAAGGTGTAAACGTTGTTTTTACAAATTACAACGAATCTTTTATAAACTCAGCCCCAACAATAGCTGCAAAGGGTATATTTACTGGCTTAACACAAGACTGGTGGCGCCTACAATAGACAGAGCTCGACTTGACGGCACTGAGAAGTTTTTGAGACTCTACCTGTAATACCCATCAATGCAACTTACAATCTGGAGCCAAACGGTTTGGCTATTGACCAACATGTTCCAACTGAGTTAAACCCAGCAGATTTAGCTTCTAGGGGCATTGACCCATAGCATCTGAAATCATCACCTTGATGGTGGGAATGTCACTCGTTTTTATAACAGCACGAATCTTATATCCAATAAGGTTACCGCACTTAACGCACATTACTGCATACTATACTTAAAAACTTGCCTGAGGCTAAGGTACTAGTCTCTGTTGATGACAATAAGTCTAAAACATTTAAAACGGAACAGGGTTGCACCACAAAAATAAATTGTTATCCTTAAATACAATCTTAGATACCAATGGTTTTGTAGCAACCTCATTTGTATATAGAAAAAAAAATAAAACAAAAATATTTTTCATGTTATGTCACTTTGGTGTTGACGTGGGTTGTCACATATATATGTAAAGAAAAATAGCTAATTTTCTTTAATTTAAATTTCCCGCGTTATGATCGTCATAGACACAGCCTTGCGTGCCCTATGATAGTAGGATAGAAAAATAGGTTTTGCTGTCGATAAAAAAGATGATCTGTGGTCTATGAAAAGGATAACCTAAAAATTCGTCACGCCGTAATTAATTTTGAAAAATAATCTCTAAAATAGAAAATACTATTGTAAATGTGTTTAGGAACTGACATTGTGATTAAAAACATTAAATGTCGTTTCTTTTCTTACAGGTATGTAAGGTTTTGTATTTAAAACTTTGTCTTTGTTAGAGTAATGTAAGACTAACAATAAAATTTAACTTTTCTTACAGAGAAACTCAATTGTGTTTGATTGACTTTGTCACCCTAAGCTCAAATATTTGGGAAAACATCTTATATACATACTGCATTTGGTTAGGTAATTAACTATTGTTGCTGAGAAATTTTTAGAGCAAATGTTTTCACTGTTTATTATGCTTCGATGGTAAACTAAACTTAAAATAAACATAAGTACGAACAATGACGGTTGACTTCATAGTAAAGCTAATACTCAGAATACTCAGAATAATACACTATCTACGTCTAGTAAAGTGTGATAGGCAATTTTTGTATGAAATTAAAAAATATTTGTGTATAAAAAAAATGAAATAATGAACTTTGGCCAAAGAATATAGTACGACTTTGATTTTATTCGCAAAGATATTTTAATCAATACATAGTATAAAACAAAGTCGCTTTCGCTGTATGTACGTATGTATGCTTAGATCTTTAAAACTACGCAACGGATTTTGACGCGGTTTTTTTTAATAGATAGAGTGATTCTTAAGGAAGGTTTGTATGTATAATAAATGCATAATATAGTAGAGAAACACTGATAAATTTAAAGGTTTCTAATGTGATGTCGTAAATAAGCACGTTTTTTTGCGCTTATATTGCAAACGCTGGCTGAACCCTACGAGATAGACCAAAATAATGTACTACAATATTGTTCACCTTAAAAAGTTCAACAAAAAAGTCCGCGATGGTATATGTCTATCTCTTAGGGATAACCCAGCATAACCATTTTTATTCATTACTAAAAAATGATTATTTACGAAGTGATTTTAAACAATACAGCATTAATCCTTATCCATTTAAGTACATTAAATAAATTGTGCATTTATTATAGATCAATATGCTTTTTACAGCATGTAATTTAAGTGAATATTACCGAAGATATTACAAATTTAAAATGCAGGGTCGTAGTTGTTTGCGCCGGGCGGCGCGTGCCTATAAATAGCGCGTCGATGGCCGCGCTTCGCCTTATAGCACTTTATGATTTGCAGCGATCGCACGCGTTTATCGGAGCTCTCTAGCGAAGAAAATATCAAGAATTAATTAAACTGAATAGAATAAGTATCTTTTGTTGTTGATTATCTTTTAATTTTTATTATTATATAAGTACGAGTACATTAGGTTAGATAGGATTAGCTTAAAACCATATTTCTTGGTATTTCTTCCATTAAGACTTTGATTTGAATTTAGAGTTAAGGCAATTTAGTATTAGGGCGAGCATTTTCAATTATTGAAAATTATAGTTAAGTTCATAGAAGAACTGAATAGAATAGGTATATTTTATTGTTGATAATCTTTTGTTTTTAGTCAAACGAATAGTAAGTAAATATTTTTTACTCCAGCACTAACCAATAATTAGTGCAATTAGTTCATAATCATACGTATAGTTTTAAGTTGTGAGTTTAATCAAGTACTGAGTACCTAAGTATAAAATTTTGAACAGACATTATAAAGTCATGTCCGGAAGACGTCGTCGTGCGAACATAGGTCGTAGTACAGTGAATGCCAGAAGAGCACGTTCAGCAAGAGATGAAGAATCGTCAACGGAACGCGAGGCTCGCCTCAGCCAGCTCCGAGATAGAAATAGAACTGAGAGAGAAAGAGAATCCTCAATAGAGCGTGAGGCTCGCCGCAGCCAGGATCGGGTTAGACGTAGAGTTCAGAGAGCCAGAGAATCCTCTGTAGAGCATGAGGCTCGCCTCAGCCAGAATAGAAATCAATGACAAAAAAGCTGTGAACGTTGTGTATAAGGACATTATGTAGTAGGTATATTTTGCATTGCACCCGTGCGAAGCCGGGGCGGGTCGCTAGTAGTCTATAAATAAAATACTTAAATGAACTCTATTAAGAAAAATTGCAAATTTTATGTTTTTGGGGTGAAAATTTCATTTTTGTAAATAAATTATACAATAAAAGACGTTAAAAAGTCATTATAAACTAAGTTTGAAAACTTTAAAAACAACGTATCAAAACTATCTGATTGTGGTTTACTCACCGGTTATTTTTGGTCTTGTTTTTTTGCCAGTTTGCGTGATAATGTGATTTGGAATATTTTTGTAAATATGATTTTCTCAATAACGATCTAAGTAGCTTGGAGCGTTATCAATAAAAAAAAAATAATGACCTGCCATTCATGTGGGTTGGTAACGTATGGTTATTATAACATGATGCATTGGAATTTTACTTGGATTGTTTTGGTGTACACAACTCATTTTGCTCATAGTGTGGGTTGGATCCTTTCCGTTCTTGTTCATATCTCATTAGAAGTTTAGTAAAATTGTGTTTTGCATTCAGCAAAATGGGATATTTTTGTCTTAATGACAATCTGACTGGTTTAACCTGCGATGCACTCTTATCAAACTTTAGTGGAAAAGGAATAGCAGAAGGAGTGAAGGAAAGATGAGACATGTTTTCTCTACATCTAATAATACCGTATCACCGCACGTGGCAGGTAAAAAAATAAACAAACTAAATGAGTACAGATCTGAAATTTTGTTGTTCCAGATACGCTCCAAAAGACTTACCTGTTAAGCCAACATGTTCACATAGAGACAAAAAGCTGCAGTGCTCTGAAATTAGTATGAATGACTTACAATCTTTTCATTAATCTTTTTACGCTGTAAACGACAAAATTAAACAAGATATGCTCATATTAAAACATGTTATAGCTGTGCAAACAAAACGTCGTCGTCCTCGGTCTAATACTAAGCGTTACAATAATACCAGAGCTATGTAAAGAATGTACAGGATTTACTGTAAATCTCAAAAAAATATGATATTTGTTTGCCAAAAAGCTTATTTACAAATATTGCACATCAAAAGATATCGGATAGAAAATGTGGTAAAAGTATTATTTAGAAGGCAAATGCCCAAAGGAAAACCGTGGTGGTGACCATAAATCACATAAAGATAAAAAACAAAATGTGATTTCATCCATAAAGAAATTTAAATGCAATGAAGCTCATTATTATAGGTTTAGAAGTACTAGCAACAGTTTGTGACCAAGGAGCAACAAACGTCAGTGCTATAAACTGGTTAATAAATGACACAAAAATGAGGTATCGAAGTAAAAGCCAAGAATTAAAATACAATATTTTTGAAATTGATGGCAACGAAGTAGTGCCCTTATATGATCCCCCTCACCTCATAAAAGGAATTCGCAATAATTTAGGTACAGGCAGATTTGAAAGCACATTAAAATGGGAGAAATGTTACTGCAAAGTGGGATCACATTGTCGAATTATATAAAAAAAGGTGGTGTATATGATGGCATCAGTTTAATACCTAAAATAACAGACAGACATGTAATACCACATAAAATTTCAAAAATGAAAGTAAAATGTGCTACTCAAATATTCTGCTGGACTGTAAGCTGGTTACTTGGGATCATTAGCTTGGGAGTATAATATATTTTGTTTAGTCCCATAATATGTAAAAGTTTGAGCGAAGCGGAAGAAAGCGGACACACCGAGGTGAAAGCCAAGGTTAGCAACCGGGACTGACGCTAGGATGATGATGATTTGTAATGATGAGTACAATGACTCCTTAAGACAACCTCTTTATTATAATTAGTTAATAACTTGTAGATGGGGATTTTTTTTTATTGGATCTAAAAATATTACAACTGACCCATTTTATACACTTATTTTAATACTATGTATATTTTTATATTAAGCTTTAGCTGCTGCCAGCAGTTTTACCTAAGTGATAGAAAACTATCTTAAGGGAACATACTCCGAGGATAAAAAATATCCAATGTGCTACTCTAGCATTATGGTCTACCTGTGTACCAAGTTTTATCGAAATCTATTCAGAAGCTTTTGTATACAAGGGTAAAAAAATTCATACATCCAAACTTTAGCGTTTATAAATATAGTAGGATATGATTTAGCTATATTTTTTATAGGTTACATATTATAATTAAGCGTAGTTTAGACAATGTAACACATTTTAACAACAGCATGTTATTTCAGGTCAAGGAGTACTACCGCAAGAATGTGAGGAAACAGCTGCAGTGCTCAAGTTCTTCGACGAATTATTTGACTCCATGAACGGTAGTTTTGACAATTCCAAAAAAAGAAGGCGAAAGCTATTGCTGGGCCCAGTATCACCAAGATCGACTCACAGGAATATATGGTGTCAATCTAAAAAGGTTTTGTCCTCAATGAGTTTTCAGAAAAAGAATGGAAAATCAGTTTCCCTCTATCCTCATACTATTGATAATCTAGAATATCTTGTAAATGTATTGCAAACAAAATATAAGCCGACTTCTCTTTGGATGCGCCACTTCAACCAGGACCCTTTAGAAAACTTTTTTGGAAGCATAAAAAGTCATGGTTATAGAAATAATTCTCCTTCTTATGCTTCCTTTGAAGCAGCCTTTGCCTCACTCTTGATAAATAACATGAGTAGTGTGCATTCACCAGGGTCCAATTGTGAAGTGGATTCTTGTAGCATATTTAAATCTTTAAAGATATTATTTTTTACATCAAGAGAGAAGTCAGTTTTAAGAACAGAAGTAGATTTTGAAAACATCGAGAGTGACATTTTAAAAAATGTAGATGATAAAAGGAGTGACCCAAAAATAAGAGCGATAGAGATATGTGTTGTGTAAGTTAAAAATAAAGTGCAGTAACTGTAAAGAATCGCTGTATATAAAGACTAGTGAAAGTACTATAAAAGTTCGGGAATATTTAAAAAATAAAACTTGCCTCACATATCCATCACTAACATTAATCAAATGTTTTTCAAATATTCAGGATGTGGTTATGGGCATATTAAGAAAAAAATCTGATTTAAACAATTTGATGCAATACATAAAAACTATATTATCAATAGTGATTGACTACAGTTTTATTAAGTGTCATGAACACAAGAAAGGATTAATTTTGAAAATTGAGCAAATTTATTCATATACAACTGGTGCAAAAACACTAATAAGTTATTAGCAGGGTCCAGAACTGATTATGATGAAAACGATGAAATACAAAAATTAGCATTGATGTATTGTACGAAAAGGTTGAAAAAATAAAAACAGATTTTAATATTATCTACTTCTTTTTATTTTTATTTCCAATTTTGAAGAATGATTCGCCAAAGTTTTGACAAAGCTTCAACGTAATGACGTTGTAGTTATGGATAATGGAAGCTATCATTCCAGGTACTAACAAAGAAATGAATTGATAAAGTATTAGATTATTGTTTATGCACTTATATTGTTCTTATTTATTCATTGACTTTCAGGCGGTTGGAAAAAACACCCACGTCATCATGGACAAAACAAAATATCATGGACTGGTTACAAGCAAAAGACATTCCATTCGAGCAGGAGAACACAAAAGTACATTTATTAATAAAAGTAAAGCAAGTGAAAACTCTTTATCAAAAATATGTTATTGACGAAATGGCAAAAGAGAAAGGCGTAATATAATTGCGAGCTCAATCCAAAGAGTTGATATGGGCGGACACAAAAGGTTACGTTGCTCGACACAACACTACATTTAAATTCGCAGATGTGAAAAACTTATTTAATGATGCCTTAAATCAAATTACACCCGAAAAATGGAAAAATTGTGTCGAGCACGTCAAAAAAGAAGAAATTAAAATGAAGGGTTTCGATAACCAAATCGACAAAACAGTCGATCGTTTTATAATGTTACAGATAGTTCAAAAAGTGAAAGCGTGAGTAAGAATTCAGACACGGATTCCATTTCTGAACTGACTGAATAATGTAAAATTGCATAATTAAGTATAAAAAATTTTTACTAAAAAAGTACACCACACTTGAAACTTTGTGAAATGAGAAAAATAAATATTTTATTATTATTATTCTATTTATTTTTAAATATACACATTTTTAAATATTGATATAAAAACAATACTATTTATTCGTTTTATTTGAGTAAGTACAAGCTGTACCCCGCGGATTCAACCGCATCTTTGGTTACTGCTCCGCTCCTATTAGTCGTAGCGTGATGTTATATATAGCCTATAACCTTCCTCATTGAATGGGCTATCTAACATCGAAAGAATTTTCAAATCGAACCAGTAGATCCTGAGATTAGCGCGTTCATTTATTTGGCGATTAGCTCGGTATATTGGAATAAATCTCCAGGCCACAGAATTTGGAACTGCAACAGACTACCTAACAAAATTTGCTTCAATGTTAAACCTAGATTTCATTCAAATAATGACTAATCTTGCTGAGTTCCGAACTAAATCTGGTTTTTGGAATAAACGTCAAATTTGGTTAACGGTCCAAAATTTAGAACCCAGGTTGTGGTGGCAGGGTTTGTGTGACAATCAACCAATTGCATCCATAGCTATAAAGATATTAAGCGTACCACCTTCATCTGCATCGGCAGAACGCAATTGGTCACTTTATGCTCGAACACACAAAATCGCGAAACCGATTAACTGATGATCGCATTAATAAACCCATAACTATAAGTGCTAATTTGCAGTATGTAGACAGTCTTTGATTTTGAATCGGCAACTGATAGTGACGATGACTCCGTACGAAATGAGGAACATAATCCAATTAATCCATTAGGAAATTATGAGTGTGTAAACATAACAGAAGATTACTAAAACGATCTGTTTTTATCTGTTGTTTATTAAAACGATCTTTGTTTATTGCAAATCTGTGTTTATTCGTAATAAGTATTTAACGAATAATATTGTTATCACTTTTAGTTTTGTTAAGTTACAATCACTAATTTGTTCAAAATTCGACCAATTATGAATATTTTGAACAAAAGCTTTCAAGAAAATTGAATTGGAAGCCATACACAGTCTATAGATGAGAGTATGGTCAAATTTAAAGGTAGAAGAAGCACATTAAAGCAATACATGCCACAAAAGCCAATTAAACGGGGATACGAAGTCTGGGGATTCAGAAACTGGATATTTGTATCAATTTAATGTATATGCTACCGGCCAAACCCGATTTCAGGACAAACTAGTTTTGCCTAGGCTAAACTAGTTCTTCCTATACGCGTTAGGATAAACTAGTTTAGCCTAGTTCAAACTAATTTGTCCTAAGCCCGATAGGATAAACCAGTTTAGGCTAGGCCAAACTTATTCGTCCTGATATAAATGCGCACACTCTAGGATAAACTGGTATGGACTAGTCTAAACATTCTAATATATCTAGAAAGTCAAATTAAATAGATAAATTACTGAATAAAATAGTCCATAATTGGAAAAATAACCAATTTTATTAAACTATAATGATTCGTTGTTAAACAATAATAAATTTAAAATGTCTATCTGGTTGTGTCTGAAAATCAATCAGATCTACTTGGCACGTACTATAATAATGATGATAATATAATTTCCGAATGATGATGAACTTAAAGACTAATCCTCTCTTCTTCTTTGTTTTTTTTTATGACAGCCACTACACATAGATAAATACAGGCTTATATTTTTTGTGATATTTTTTATTTCGGCTAACATCCTGTCACGACCACCGTTTCCAATTAGCCTCCCGATGACACTTAAAAGAAATCTCATTGATATGTGTATCCTGCCCGTCTTGTCTTATCCTACGGTGCTCAAAGTTGGTCACTAACTGAACAACAAAAGTCCCAAACTGAAGATCTGTCAAAGGGCAATAGAGCGTAGCATAATAGGTGTTAAGCGAACAGATCGCGTAAGGAACACCGCGCTGCGCTCCATAACCCAAATAACAGATGTTGGAGACAAAAAAAGCTAGGCTGAAGTGGGAGTGGGCTGGCCACGTCGCACGAATGCATCCGGACAGATGGGCGAAGATTATCACTCACTGGACGCCTGAAGGAGGTCGACGCCGTCGAGGTCGTCCACGGCGAAGGTGGTATGATGATCTAATCACGTTCGCGGGACAAACTTAGCCGGAGATCTCCCAAGACAGAGAAGTTTGAAAGGAGAAAGGGAAGGCCTTTGCCCAGCAGTGGGACACAAAGTAGGTTATAAAAAATAATTATATTACCTCTGAAATAATAATCATTACGAACTGCAGCTACGAAACATTCGGTGGATCAGGCCAAAGTTTTGTGAGATGCAGCTGCAACAAAAAATGTTCCACAAACAGATGCCAGTGCAAGAAGGTAATGATACTCTGCAATTCTAAGTGCCACCAAACCATGTAAAAATAAATAACAATTATAATAATTGATTTTTGTTTCTATTAAAAAAAACAGTATTATTTGTTATAGTATGATTGTTCGTATTACCGTTTAAACATAACTTTTAACAACGAATCATTATAGTTTAATAAAATTGATTATTTTTCCAATAACGGAGTATTTTATTCATTTTATCTATTTATTTTGACTTTCTAGATGTATGGTCTATATTAGAATGTTTAGACTAGACCATACTAGTTTATCCTAGAGTGTGCGCATTTATATATCAGGACCAACTAGTTTGGCCTAGTCTAAACTGGTTTATCCTATCGGGCTTAGGACAAATTAGTTTGAACTGGGCTAAACTAGTTTATCCTATCGCGTATAGGAAGAACTAGTTTAGCCTAGGCCAAACTAGTTACGATTACGACAATATCTTTTTTTTTAAATATACCAATATTTGTTTTTCGGTTTTCCAAATAAGGCAACACTATAGTCCACGTCCAACGGCCATTTTAAAAATTGGACGCCAGTGTCATTTCGTCGCTAGTGAGAGTGTGTTTTGATACCGGTTGGAGTAACAACAAATTCGTCTTCAGGTTTGTACTAACACTTTTAATATTATTTATTCGTATGTTATTTATAGTAAATTAATAGTGAAATGCATGGTTTTATATTGAACAAGTTGTTGTATGTAGTTTACCTTAGCAAGAATCTGAATAGCAATTTTTAATTTTTTGGTTAGGTTAGCTTTGATTATGTTACTTCGGTTTTGTAACTGCAGGTATGTTAACATATATTTTGACCGAAAAAGTAACAAAACCGACAGCATAAAGCTTGGTTTACATAGCGGTTTTAACTAAGAATTAAAGTACCTTTTTTCAGCAGTATGCCATTAACAGCAAAAGAAAAAATGGGTAGGTATAGAGAGAGGTTAAAAAGGGAAAACCCTGAAAAATATGAGGAACAGCAAAAGAAGAAAATCGAAAAAGAAAAAAAAAAAAACAGAAATTACACAAGCTGAAGCAGAATTAAAAAGAAAAGAGTGGAGAGATGAAAAAAGGATAAGCAGACAACGTCGACATGATATTAATAGACCGTCACTTATGCCTGTGCCTCAAAACAGAACGACAGAACAAGATACGAGAACAGAAGAAAACAAAATTAAAAAGAAACTTAAATTGGCTCAAAAACAAAACTAACAGAATAAAGCTTTAATTAAGAAGATGAAAACTAAAATTGAATGTTACAAAAAAATAATTCAAAGATCACAACAACAAGTCAGTCAAACCATAGCGTCTTTACAAAAAACATTGAATATTGTAAAAGCTCGAAATGAAATATTAGAGACTTCATTAAAAGCTAGTTTCTCGAATTGCACGAAACATTCAAAAAAAACAGTTGTTGAAACGAGTGGTTAAAAATTCGAAAAATAAACAATATACTTCGAAAGTGCTTGTATTAAAAGTGACGGCAAGATTTAAACCAATGAAGGTAAAAAAAAATGAGATACCAGAAATAAAAGCTTTCTTTGTAAGAGACGATGTTAGTAGAATAACATCAGGGAAAAAGGAATGTAGAGTAAAAAATAAAAATATACAGCAAATTAGGTACCTTATTGATAGCATTCCAAATCTCCATAGGAAGTACAGAGCAGTGGGGGTTTATGGCATTACTACGTTTAACAAACATACGCCTTTCTTTGTTTTATCTCCTCACATCCAATCCAGGTCCACTTGTGTATGCGAAAAACATGAGAATATCAAATTTCAATACGAGAGTTTACGGAGACATCGAATAGCTGTCAATGTCAACTTGGTACTACAAACGTATATACTGACTTAATTTTATTTTACATTCTTAAAGAATAACTATAATAATTCAACATCATGGAAGTGGGTTACGTTAAAGGTGACACCACTAATTTACCAAGAATAGACTCTCTGATGGTCGGTAAATTTTTTGCTGTAAATCCCGACTTCTGTTCCGCTGAGTTACGGAATGTGGAAACATCCATGTAAGTTATATGAACCTTTTATATATCTTTGTTACATTAAAAAATCTATTTTATTGTGATAAAAGGTTTAAATTTCGTACATTGTTTTCAGATCCGGAAGGGAGACTTATGGCGATGACGCTATAGGTTACGTACAGCTGAAGAGGGAACAAAATGTTTGCACTGTAAAATGTACAGTTTGCCCTGAACACAAAGTACGAAGTAAGCCGTATGCAGCTACACTCGTAGTGAATGAACAGGAAGAAGTGGTGATAAGTGTTAAATGTCATGATTGTCCTGCATCAGCAGGTGGTTGTAAACATGGAGTTGCGTTTTTGATGTGGTTGCACCGCCGAAGTGAAGACCCTTCCTGCACATCTGTAGAATGTTATTGGAAAAAGTCCAATCTTGCGAAAGTTGGAACATCAATTAAAATATTAAGTGCAAGAGAAATGGCAAAACGGAAACCAAAAGTATTTGCACCAGACAGCGGGTTGATGAATGAGTTTGTTAAAGAATGTAAGATAAGAAAAATAGATAATTGTCAGTTCATTAAGCATGAACCTGACTATTGTGATACAGATACGAATCTATCATTACATAAAATGATGATGACATACAACGGGGTTAAATGTAAAAATGGGGGTACCCCAAGGCTCAATTTTAGGTCCTTTTTTATTTTTAGTATATATTAATGATTTACCCCATTTATTGCAAAACAAACTTAATATGGTATTGTTCGCCGATGATACGTCTTTGATATTTAAGATAAATAGAAGGGCTACTAATTTTGACGACGTAAATAACGCCCTACTACAGGTCCATAATTGGTTCACTGCTAATAATCTAGTGTTAAATGGGAAAAAAACTAAATGCATAAGGTTTTCCTTACCAAATGTCAAGAGTAGTGTTTGTGACATAATATTAAACAATGAGAAACTAGAATTTGTAGATAAAACGGTTTTCTTAGGGATTACGCTTGACTTAAAACTGCAATGGGGTCCTCATTTAACATCTCTTGCAGGACGACTTAGCTCAGCTGCATATGCTGTTAGGAAAATCCGTCAATTAACGGATGTTGATACCGCTAGACTAGTCTATTTTAGTTATTTCCATAGTATTATGTCATACGGTATGTTACTATGGGGACGGGCTGCAGACATTGACTCAATTTTTATACTACAGAAAAGAGCAATTAGAGCCATTTATAATCTCCGGCGGTGCGATTCCCTAAGGGAGCTGTTTAAGAATATTAATATCATGACGGTGGCATGTCAATATATTTATGAAAACATCATGTATGTTAGAAAAAATCTTCATCTTTTTAGCAAAAGAGGCGATAGACATAATTATGTTACAAGAAATAGGGATCAGTTAGTTCAACCAGGCTTCAGACTGGCTAAAGTGGCCTCTTCTTTCATGGGGTACTGTTTAAAGTGTTATAATAAAATACCTTCCCACATATTGGAACTTAATGAAACGAAATTTAAATCTTGCATTAAACGCACACTATGCAGGCAGGCATATTATAAGTTGGAGGATTACATTCAAGATAAAAATGCTTGGCTTAATGCTGGTCCAGCTCCACTACCCGTAGTTCGTACAAATGGATTGGCATTAAAATAACTTTTTTCTTGTGTTTTAAAGTTGGTCATTTATTTTATAATAGTATTGTATAATGTAAATTCATTTTTTTTTTTTTCAAAGTTTGTAAATGTGAGTACCATGGAACAATTTATGGTTTTAGGTTACTATAGGACTTGTTTGATTTGACGTAAATGAGCTCGGCAGCTGAGAGTTTGTCATGCTCACTCAAATGTCTCACTGACGGTGGCGCGTGTATTGGATTATTCGGTTCCCTATAAAATGGTTGAGCTGAGTAGTGCTGATGTATGCGTCATGTCCGTGAACGGGCGATGTCAGTTGAGATTGGTCATCTCTTAGCTGTCAGTAGTTTATTTTATTATAATATCTATATTTAGAATTGTTTCTTTTTAGTTATTATTTACATTGTTCTCACATACTAGTATCGACAAGAAACATGTAACCGAATTATTTGTAATACTTACCATAATTGAAAAGAGTGTCCATGGAGTTTCTTGCACATTCTTCTCCATAGAGATCTACGCTTTGGAATGTGCAATTAGCATCATTATTTAGGACAGACAGACTTGACGTTTCAAAAGTGCCTGTAAATGGTTTATTTGGAATAAAAATGATTTGACTTTGAACGATGAGAATTGTGATAGATTTCTGTCAAAAATCTTAAAAGAATGCAGTAATACAAATATAAAACATGCAGAAAGAGCTACTAGAGGTCAGAATACCAGTAACTTGTGGCATGAACTCAGATATGGAAGGATAACAGCTTCTAGGTGTTATGAAGTTAGTCGTTGTAAAACAACTGATGGAACCTTGGTTACTGTAATTCTCGGTGCAGACTCCAGAAACATCGGCTATAATTAGAGGAAGAAAATTAGAAGATCATGTGAGAAAAGTTGTTGAGAATAAATTGGGAATAAAAATTCAAATGTGTGGTTTGTACATATCAGAGACATTCCCAATGATAGCTGCATCACCAGATGGAAGATATCAAAATACAACATTCGAAATCAAGTGCCCTGTTAGTGCCAAAACGTCAGAAAATTATATTGACAAGGAAGGCAGAATAAAAGAAAAGTATTTTGCCCAGGTGCAAATACAAATGTATTGTGCTCACACCACTGAAAGTTATTTTTGTGTCGCCAATAGTGACTTTACAAAAAACAATGAAGTTACACTTCTTAAAGTTGAATTTGACCAACAGTATGTTATGAGTCTTTTAGACAGTGTTGTTGCTTTTTGGAAAAATAATATTTTTTCAGTTTTGTCCAAAAGTGTAACAACAAATTCTATATAAAATAAAATGATTATAAATTTAAATATCTTTTTCATTAATAACCTTTCAAATGTATAGAAATGAAACACAATAGATTTTCTGTTTTTATTTTGAGATAGGCAGACTTTCAATCTCCACTCTCAGAGTAATTTATTCCATGTGCCAAATTAAAAACAGTATTTTTTAGAAGTGCTAGAATATCATAAAATTTCAGTAGTTTTCAGAAAAAGCTCTAAAAGGTCCAATTGCATTGAATTGCATACCTAGTTGCATCATAAGCACAATTTTTTTTCATCAGGCTAGCATGCAATAAAATATTATCATTATCAGAGCATTTTCCTGTTATCATCATTTATTTATTGTCCGCCAACAACCTGACCTCATTCCTTCTTGGGTAAAATTACATAATACATACAAAGTAAATTAAATAATACAATATTATATTTTTGCAACTATTTATTTAATTAAAGAATCTTGTAGATTAATTAATGCACATGCTGTTTTAATACATAAATCCAAAATGCCAATTAAATTAGTATTTACAACTGTATGCATTTTTAAAATGCTAAATTCACGCAGTCTTCTAATTACTCTTTCAATATGGATTCTAAGACTGGCAATTTGCTTGGTCTGCTTTACTTCTTTTTTAGATAATTTCATCCCGGTATGAACACTTGGTGGCCTTAGTAGGAAAAATCCTTTTTGAGACAAGAATGATTCAACATTTTTAAAACCTCTATCAGCTAAAATATATGAACCTGGATTCAAGCTTTCCAAAAACAAACTTTCTTCTAACAGGCTTACATCGCTAATTCTTCCTGCATAGCCATTTGACACAAAGTTTACGAGTCCATCAGGAGTACATGAGACAAGGTATTTAATGGTATTTGTTTTCTTATATTCTGACCAGGTCAATGCTTGATGCATAGCCTTAGAAGGTTTTTGGATTTCTATTTCCAAGCAATCAATGATACATGTCACCTGGTTATATCTGTGTCGAAAAGCTATAGGTAAATTTTTTTTTATTGATGTACTTGAAAATTGTTTGACAAATGGTGAAAGGACTTTAACAATACCTGGCATGTTGTTATTAAATATTGTTACGCCGTAAAAATAGAACACGTCGTTTCTTCGACAAAGTTGAGAGTATCACCGAATAATTAAAACGCATTGCTAGTCGAAACCTCCAGAATAGAAGTACGTACCAGGGCCTAGCAAATTCTAGAAAAATCGGACACGTATAAGTAGGTACTCAATAATTCTGAGAACTTTTGTAGGTACTTAAGTAATCTGGTAAAGGAATTTGTACCTTCTGTCTTTTACTATAGAGTCGAAGTTCGTCTGAGTCGTGGGGTAGGTACCTACCTACCTACCGGTAATAAAAATGATTTATTGCTTCGCGGAAACGGTTCCTTTTGTTCTGGTGTGGCCTCGAACCTTCGGTATCTAGAATTTTCTTGGCTCTGAGTATAAATACGTGTTCGCTGGCCGGACGGGAGTCAGTTTTGATTTCGACAGCGATCAAGAGCGAACTACCCAAGTCAAGTGAAGATTGTTTCATCCATACGACGACCTAAGCGATATTTTTACGGATCTCTAGAGTGCATTACGAAGTGGTTTATTGACGATTGGACTAAGTTTGTGTTTTGTTTGTGGACAATAAATCTCTCTCTTAGTAAACCGGCATTTGATTACTCACGTTCGTAACAACTGGTGTCAGAAGTGAGATGCCATTACTACAGAGGGACGACGAACAGCGACCACGAACAAGGAGACAAACTGAGATGGATGCTGCGCGTCATCGTCTGGAGGAGGAAGATCAGGTCAGCATGGGAGCAACAGCAGCTGCTGAGGCGCCAACAGGACCTTCCTTGGAAATTAACCTAGCTGCAGTGTTGGCCGCCATGCAGGCTAGTATGGAAGCTGCCCGCCGTGACCAGGAAGCCGCCCGCCGCGAACAAGAGCCTAACCAGCGCAGGCTCCAGGACCTAATTGCGGCGAACCAGGAAGCCGCTCGCCGCGAACAGGAAGCCGCTCGCCGCGAACAGGAAGCTAACCAGCGCCAGCTCCAGGACCTAATCACGGCTACTCAGGAAGAAGCTCGCCGCGAACAGGAAGCCGCTCGCCGCGAACAGGAAGCCGCTCGCCGCGATCAAGAGGCTAAGCAAAACCTGATCCTTGAGAAAATTGATCACGGCCTCGTCACGTTAGGCGAGAAAGTAAAGAAGCTCACCTTAGAGGTCAAGGAGGTTTCCGCCCGAACTGACAGCTTAGAAACCAGAATGGATGGCCACGAAGACCGCCTGCTGGACATGAATAAAAAAATAGTCAAGCTAGAAGCACGCGAACCCGTTGCCATTGGCTCATCAGCGCACACCCACTGTACGTCGGCCGCAAAGTTTGATGTGCCACGTTTTGACGGCACGTCGTCATGGACTGCGTTCAAATACCAATTTGAAACATTGGCCAAGACGAACCGCTGGGATGATGAGCAGTCTTTCGCGGCGTTAACCTTGGCACTACGAGGAGATGCATTACTGGTTCTAGAGAACCTTCCTTCAGACGGCAGGACCTTGGAGCGTCTAATGGAAGGGTTAGACACTCGCTATGGTGACAAGCACCTCGAGCACGTATTCCGCGCGCAGCTTCGCGAGAGAACGCAGAGGCCTAACGAGAGCCTCCAACAGTGGGGTGTCGAGGTTGAACGGTTGGTGCGGCGTGCATATAGGTCGATGACATCGGAGACTGTGGAAGTTAATCTGGTGCAGGCATTCATCGACGGACTACGGGATTCTGAAGTGAGGGCTACGGTGCGACTTGGGCACCACCAAACTCTGAAAAGTGCAATGGCTCACGCTTTGGAAGTGGAAGCCGTACGACAGGATTCACGCACGCACAGAGTTCGAGAAGTAGTGGTTTCGCCTTCAGTGCAGCCGCGTCACCGAGAAGGGGTGGTTTCTTCTTCGGCAACGTCCCGCTATATTCCGACGTGTTACGGGTGCAGAGAAAAAGGGCACATTCGTACCGATTGTCCTAAAAGGAAGAGGGCAAGTGTGGACTCCGCAACCCAAGTTAACGAGAAGACGATAAAACTTAATGTCGCTAGGGCTGCGGGGTGCGTGCCGGCTGGTCAATTAAAGGCCTCAGTCATCACCATCAATCAAGTCCATAACGGAAATAGTTTGACCATAGAAGGAATGCTGAATGAAAGAGCTTGCAATTTCACCGTTGACACCGGGGCGTCACGGACTATTATAAGACCTGAGTTGCTGAAACGCACGATCTTGTGGCAAAGAAAGTCTCCATCCTGCCGACTTCAGACAGCAACCGGCCAGCCAGTCTCCGTCCTCGGTGATACAGATGTAGAGTTAAAAATTGGTGATCAAGTGTACACCCATTCTGTATTAATTGCGAATATTACCGATGATTGCATTCTGGGTCTGGACTTCTTGCAGAAGTACCGGTGTACTCTGGACATTGATAGGGGAGTATTGAAGTTTCTAGACCAAGAAGTGTTCCTGCGAGGAGTAAACACATGTAACCTCTACTGTTTAAAAGATACGACATTGGCTCCGAGAACAGAAACTTTAGTCGAAGTAAAATTCCCCAAGAAAATCAGGCAACAAAGGTGTGTAATAGTTGAGGATACTGGCCGGCACCCGGAACTCATCACTGCAAGGACATTAGTAATGACGAAAGGGAAGTCGCCGAAACTTCAAGCTCGATGGGAGGGACCTTACACCGTGATGAAAAGGATTAACGACGTGACCTATCGCATCAAGAAAGGACTAAGAGGGAAGCCTAAGGTAGTCCACTTGGATAGACTGGCGCCGTACCGTGGATCTAATAATGCTCGGGACGAGCATGACTAAGAGGGGGGCACTGTTACGCCGTAAAAATAGAACACGTCGTTTCTTCGACAAAGTTGAGAGTATCACCGAATAATTAAAACGCATTGCTAGTCGAAACCTCCAGAATAGAAGTACGTACCAGGGCCTAGCAAATTCTAGAAAAATCGGACACGTATAAGCAGGTACTCAATAATTCTGAGAACTTTTGTAGGTACTTAAGTAATCTGGTAAAGGAATTTGTACCTTCTGTCTTTTACTATAGAGTCGAAGTTCGTCTGAGTCGTGGGGTAGGTACCTACCTACCTACCGGTAATAAAAATGATTTATTGCTTCGCGGAAACGGTTTCTTTTGTTCTGGTGTGGCCTCGAACCTTCGGTATCTAGAATTTTCTTGGCTCTGAGTATAAATACGTGTTCGCTGGCCGGACGGGAGTCAGTTTTGATTTCGACAGCGATCAAGAGCGAACTACCCAAGTCAAGTGAAGATTGTTTCATCCATACGACGACCTAAGCGATATTTTTACGGATCTCTAGAGTGCATTACGAAGTGGTTTATTGACGATTGGAATCTCTCTCTTAGTAAACCGGCATTTGATTACTCACGTTCGTAACAATATATTACTCGCTTGAGTCACAGATAAATCAAAATCATCTGATAATTGTGAGAAAGTCCTATTTAACTTAATTTTCATTAAACATAATAAAATATTTGGCATAGTGATATCTGTATGCTTTTTAATTAAATCAATGATAAAATATAGATGCTTATTAATACCTATGTAAAGTTTAGGCTTATCAATTATTTTACTTAATGTACTTTGCAAATTTATTTTTTGAAGTTTTTTATGTTCATCTTGTAAGCTGCTGTCTGAAGTAGTTTTGGACATGCTTGTTTTAGATGGAGAATAGTCTTGTTCAACTGTTGACCCAGCTACTGATGGTGTACATGATGTATCACTGTCACAGTCTTCTTCTATAAAACTTAATTTTCTTGAAGCAGGTGGCTGAGATGTCGATGGTTTTATAATGTTTTTAGCCAAAGATTTTAAAGGTGATGTAGCAATTGAGAAATTTAATTGGCGAAGTTATTTTATGTCTACTTTGTACATTGGTTTGAACCTGTCTACTTCTGATATGTGCCCTTTGGCAAACCTGAATTGCTGTATGTTTCTGGCTCGGCACTACTTGAATGGCTTTGTGTTCCTGCATTTGGTTAATTTGAGTCGCTTTGTGTTCCTGTTTTTTGAGAACTTGAGAGGGTCCACCCATTTCTGTTTGCAAACCTGAAATAAATGCAATATAATTTTTATTAACAAGAGAACATAAATTAATCTGTGATCCATATCTATTATTTATATGTATAAGAAAATGTTGTGAATGTTTGTGCCATTAATATTCACTACAGATCTTCTTTTATAAATATAATTTACTGTTAATTTTAGTATGTGTACACAATGATTTTTTTAAACAATAACAAAGTATAATAATAAACAGTTACCTTCTGCATAAGATGACACTTCATTATTCTCTGCTTCTTTATAATCATGATAAGAATCCTGAGGTAATTCTACTCTTTGCCTTTTAGCTTCAGTAGGATGTGATTCTTCTAAAATCTTATGTTTTCTATTCCAAGCAAATCTGGAGGGTATGCAATTAGGTTTCATTTTAATCCTTTTTACTGAACCCATTATTTTATACTTTACTTAGTTTTCCATGTCATGTTCCAACTGAAACGTGAGAAAAATAAGTTATTAGCATCTTTCATCATCATATTCATAGATTTTATAACCTCTAAATATTATCCACATTTCCCAAAGTATTGATTCTTGAAGTAGTTAACCTATCATTAAAGAGTATATTTCATTAGATAGGTAATGTTAATACAGTTACTTACATCAAAGTGATCTTCACAAAAGTATAAACGAGATTTATTTGATAACAGTCCGGGATCTCGTCTCGCATCTTTTAACCAAGTGTTTCTCATATTTATATCCACTGGTACCTGAATCCACAATTTGTCTGGTGTTTTTACACTAGTGTTCTGACATTCAGAAACAACACACCAACGATACGGAGCATAATTACTCATTATTATTTTTTTAAATAAAACAAAAGTGTATTACTGACAGCTGTAGTTTGTTTACTGCCGTAAAGACGTCATGACCAGAGAACAATCATGGCGTCCGCTGTGTGCCGCGTTTTCGCGAAATACGCGCGAAATTTGAAATTATGATAAAATAATTAATTTTTAATCGTACATTACGTGAGAAAAAAAATATTTTTAATTTTTTAGAGGTATATTAGGACTAAAGAATTTATGACACACGATGATTTTGACAAATTATTGCTAGAATTAGTATGTGATACTTACTAAAAACATTGAATGTATGTATAACAAATGTGAGAAATGCAAAAACAAAACACCAACATTTGCAGCTGATCAAGATAAGTCTACATACGGTTAACTGGAATTAGTGGGAACGCCAAGATCATGCATACACAAAAAAAATGGAACCATAGTTCACACAAAAAAGACTGTTCGAGTAACGAAGACTAATACAGCGCAAAAATTTATGGATGATTTTAGTCGCGACATTATAGCTTTTAAGAAACATCATTATAATAATATTCACCAACAAAAAGCATACCAAAACGCGGTTACTAATATGAAAGCAACTGAGGCGGTTATAATTTGTGATTTTTCTGAAAATTATCAGAGTAAACTAACGGAAGAAATACAATCCTCAAAATTCCAAATCAGTCTCCATACCGGCATGATTTATTTGAAAAATAGATCACAATCTTTTTGCACGATATCCGACAATCTCACTCATCAACCTCCAGCAATATGGGCCCACTTGACTCCTATTTTACATACAGTTAAAGAGATGGATTCTGCAAGCATTCGCCGACAGTCGTTTCTCCTTTGGACTATTCGCCCTCAGGACGTTTCGTTTTTGAGAGATTCGTCGACAGGATGGTTCACATTTGTGTGTTTCGACTTCAGGACTTTTCAACTATAGAATATTCACCGTCATATCGTTTTGGCTACTGCTACTATATGTATAGCTTGCTACAAAGCGTACGTTCATTGTTTACTATTTATTCATTGTGTATTAGGTATAGTACCTAGTAATGTCGTCACACACCCAGAAGCGAAAGCACAAAACGTTGACATTTAAAGAAAAATGTGATATTTTAGATCGCTTAAATCGCAATGAAACTTTCAGTAGTTTAGCAAGTGAATACGGCGCACATAGGAGTATTCGTATGTTAAAATCGATTAAAAGTCAAAAGTAAAAAATTACTCAAAAATACATTCAAACCATTTTTTGTTTAAGTTTAATAACCAGTCTGTCAGTTGACCGCCATAATACTTCTACCCGCACTTGACTCTTATCGTGAAGTCAGTTGGAACGCAGTCAATTTTAGAATCGCACGTCTTTGTTTGCGACGCTTTCGTTTGTGGTATTTAGTTCTTTCGTTATTGTAGTTTCGTGTGGTTGACCTCAGTGAAAATATTAATTTAATATGGAAGTGGAAGGTATGTACCGTAATTAAATATGTAATTTTATTATTTTTTGTTTGTATTACACGTATAGGAGTTCCTATACGTATAATACAAACAGTCATTCTTAATGTTGTAGGGACACAAAGTGCCTACGTGGCAAAAACGATATCGCGTATGTGTGTACCAATGGCGTGGCTGCGTCCACGAATGTAGTTCTATATTTAGTCGCAATAAAACCACCAATCCGTTCAGTCATGTAATGTTTTTATTTTGCTAAACCTAACCCCAGTGTAGTGTGCCTCGGAGAATTAGGACATTGTTAGGTAATATAACAAGAGACCCTAAACTGGTGACCCCGACAAACTTTATAATTTTTTTGGTGTTATTATCGGAGAACTTTGTAGTGATTGCTTGCAAATCAGCAAAATGAATCCGGAAAGCACACGTGCAACTGGAACAAAAAGTGAGGTTAGCGGCGAAAGCAGCGAGCGGGCGTTGGCCAGCATCACGGTGGCTTCACGTATCCCCGAGTTTTGGACAGACCAAACGCGACTCTGGTTTGTCCAATTCGAGGCGGCTGTGGAGAACCAGCGGCTGAGCGACGCTGCCAAGCAGAACCTGGTCGTGACTAAGCTCAGCAAGGACGCAATACAGCAAGTGAGCGATTTATTACTCGCTCCGCCGGAAAACCGCAAGTACCAAACTCTGAAAGAGAGGTTGCTGCAGGTGTTTGAAGAATCGGAGACGAAAAAGCTTCAGAAGCTCTTGCGAGAGATGGACCTCGGCGAACAAAAACCTTCGCAGTTGTTACGCCGGATGCGCGATTTGGCAGGAGGAAAAATGCCAAACGACACATTGAAGTTAATGTGGCAATCACACCTACCAACTGCGGATCGAGCTATACTCACGGTGACAGACTCGGAGAACCTGGATACGCTGGCGGTGATCGCGGACAAAGTGCTGGAAAATACGGGCACGAACGACGCACAAATCGCGGTAGTGAACGCAGCAGCGACAGCGGCGCCTGCAGGAACAGCTGGATCAGCAGGTAGACCGTCAGAAGAGTCGGAAATAAGAAAAATCAGAGCGGAAGTGGCTAGGATAAGCGTACGACTGCAACAATTGGAACGTGGCAGGCCCAGAGAACGTCGCGATACAGATCGGAGGCCCAGATCGGTTTCAAAGAGCAGCAGCACGCCTGGTAAAAGAAAAACGGCTAATTGGTTGTGTTTTTACCACTTTCGTTACAGGGAGAACGCGACAAAATGTGTGAAACCTTGTAACTGGAGTGGGGAGCAGCAGAAGTCTACGGGAAACTAGCGTGCGTGCAGCCGGCGGCGGGCGCCTGCACGATATATGACCGCCTCGTTGTATGTGATAAGAACTCAGGTATGAGATTTTTAATAGATACGGGAGCAAATGTGTCAGTGATACCGGCCGATAAAAATAATTTACGTAAATGTAAAAGTGACAAGTGGAAATTTAACTTGTACGCAGCAAACGGGACAATCATTAGAACTTACGGGTTAAGATCTTTAACTTTAAATTTAGGTCTGAGACGTCCGTACACTTGGAACTTCATCATAGCTGATGTCAAACAGCCGATTATCGGCGCTGATTTTTTAACCAAGCACAAGTTAATGGTAGATCTGAGTGGACGGCGGCTTTTAGACCAACAAACTAGCTTAAGTATTATAGGATCTATTGTATTGTGGAAGGAGCCATCGTTAACTACGATAGATAAAAATAATATTTACTCAGAGTTGCTACTACAATATCCAGAAATTACCAAGCCTGTATCATTTAGGGAGGATCCACCGTATACTGTGTTTCATCATATAGAAACGAAAGGCCCACCAGTTTTCGCACGTGCTAGGCCATTAGCACCGGAAAGGTACGTAAAGGTGAAGGAAGAGTTTCAGCGAATGCAGGAGTTAGGCATTTGTAGGCCGTCAAAAAGTCCCTGGGCAAGCCCGCTGCATGTAGTGCCTAAAAAGGACGGGCAATTACGACCGTGCGGAGATTACAGGGCTTTGAACGCTGTAACACGACCGGACAGGTACCCTATTCCCAGAATCAACGATTTTACATATGTACTAGGTAATAAGAAAATATTCTCACGTCTTGATATTAATAGGGCTTATCATAACATATTAGTCGCGCCGGAAGATGTCGAGAAAACCGCGATAACAACTCCGTTCGGCCTGTACGAGTTCACACGTATGACTTTCGGGTTGAGGAATGCGGCCCAGACGTTCCAGCGATACATGAACAACACTGTTCTTCAGGGTTTAGAACAGGAATTTAGTGGGGAAGACAAATCATTGAATCCTAGTTTTTATTTTTGTTACATAGATGACGTAATCGTGGCCAGTGAAACAGCGGAAATTCATGAGCGGCATTTGAAAGCGATTTTCGAACGGTTAAATAATTTCGGCATTACTATTAACTTAGCAAAATGTTGTTTTGGAAAAGCGAAAATAGAATTCCTCGGCTATGAAGTTACACCGGAGGGAATTAGCCCATTAACGGAAAAGGTTCAGGCAATCATAGATTTCCCAAAACCCCAAACTGTAGATCAGTTAAGGCGTTTTCTGGGAATGGTGAATTTTTATAGGCCCAGTTTACCAAAGGCCGCGGAGTATCAGGCCGTGTTAAATAGGTATTTACAAAATGCAAAGAAAAAGGATAAATCGCTCATTCCGTGGACTGACGAAGCGGAGGCCGCGTTCGCGAAATGCAAAACTAGCCTACAGAACGCAACTATGTTGAGTTATCCGTTAGCAAACGCAGAGCTTGCAATTATGACGGACGCCTCAAATGACTGCGTAGGTGGCGTGTTACAAATAAGGACTGGTACACACTGGAGACCGTTAGGTTATTTTTCTAAGAAGCTCAGTGAGGTCCAGTTAAAATATAGCACGTATGATAGGGAGCTTTTGGGAATATACTTATCCGTGCAACATTTTAGATACATGGTAGAGGGTAGGTCTTTTGCAATTTACACCGACCATAAACCACTGATTTACGCGTTTTCAAAAAAACCTAGTGACAAGGAGACACCTAGACGTATAAGGCAGCTCATGTTCATTAGTGAGTTCACGACGAACATTCAATATATTAATGGCAATGAAAACGTAGTAGCGGACGCCTTATCGCGTATAGAGACTATTGTATGCCCAACGTCGCTTGATTTCGCGGAATTAGCGAAGGCACAACGGTCAGACGCAACACTGGCTAAGTTGTTATCAGAGAGTAGCGAGCGACTGCGATTTAAGCAAATTGTTTCGCCTGACGGGCATTATGAGCTCACATGTGAGGTCTCTACTAATAATATCAGGCCGTATTTACCTGAAGAATTTAGGAGAAGGGCTTTCCACGCGGTTCATGGCATATCACATCCGGGAATTCGGACGACTAGGAAATTGATGTCGGCCAAGTACTTTTGGCCAGGGCTAAATGCAGACGTCAATAGCTGGTCTAAAGCCTGCATACAGTGTCAGAAGTCAAAGGTTATACGACACACAGTATCAGGTTTAGGAACATTCGAAGCTAGCGGTAGGTACGAACACTTACACGTAGATTTGGTGGGGCCATTACCAATATCAGCTGAGGGTCATCGGTACTGCCTTACGGTAATTGATAGGGCAACGGGTTGGCCAGAAGCATTTGCGTTAAAGGATATGAATGCTCAAACGGTAGCGAAGACACTCTACGAGGGTTGGATTACTCGTTATGGCTGCCCTGTTAGGATCACTACTGACCAGGGCAGGCAATTCGAAAGTTGTCTATTTACGGAATTGATGAAATACCTAGGAATAAATAAGTTGAGAACAACGGCATATCATCCGCAGGGAAATGGGGCCGTAGAGAGATTTCACAGAGTTCTTAAAGCTGCTCTAATGGCTCGGAGAGACAAAGGAGCGTGGGTTGAGGAGTTACCCACGGTTTTACTTGGTTTACGAGCAATGCCACGTAGTGACACTGGCGTCAGTGCGGCTGAGTTG
Source organism: Mythimna loreyi (assembly GCA_029852875.1). Classification (NCBI taxonomy): domain Eukaryota; kingdom Metazoa; phylum Arthropoda; class Insecta; order Lepidoptera; family Noctuidae; genus Mythimna; species Mythimna loreyi. The sequence goes on along the minus strand of CM056795.1, from coordinate 3,585,274 downwards.
GCATTCGGCAAAACGTTAAGGCTACCCGGAGATTTTTACAGTAGCAGCAATATAAGGATTAGTGATGCGAATGAATGTGTAGAGCAGGTCAGGGAAGCGATAAGGAAGCTCGCACCGAGGCCGGCACAACAACGAGATTCGCGTAATATTTTTATACACTCAGATTTACACACCTGCTCGCACGTATTCGTGCGGGTTGACTTAGTTAGGAAATCGTTACAGCCTCCTTATGAAGGACCATTTAAAGTCATTGACAGGAAGGACAAGTATTTTCTGATACAGTTAGCAGATAGGCAGGCAAATGTAACAATAGATAGGTTAAAACCGGCTTACGTAATTGACGATGGCAACTTACCATACACAAAACAAGAAGAAAATGTATCATTTAATAATCATAAGTGTAACGATAAGTCTATTAGCGTTAGGGATAAAACTGCTGTTAAGGTTACGCCTACCACTCGAACCACACGCAGTGGCAGAGCTGTTAGGCGGCCAATAAAGTTTTTATAATTTCATGTATTGTGGCATAGTTAGTAGTAGCAGGTTCGATTCCCGCAGAGCCGCTATGAAATTATACATGCGTAGCGATAAGTAAAAACATAGCATATTATTCAGTGTACACTTACCTTTATGCATTATTAGTAAGCAAAACATGTGTGTAAAATAAATAGATCACATTGGTCAGCTATGGAAAATAATGAACAGTGACAAAAAGCCGAATCAGTAATTCTGGTCGAAATATTGACACCAAAATTATTGCTCAATCATACATAGCCAGTCCGAACACTAACGAAACAATTACATTGTATTATTACATTGTGTAAGGACAAATACACTGATGTATAAATACATCGTCTTCATTAAGTTATTGAAGGACTATATTGTTTATTTGTGCTATTAAATCAGTTTAAACTAAAAATGGGTGGCACTACCAGTAAACCACAACAAAATAACGTGGCATTGACTCAAACTGTGTCTGCGCCAAGCTGTCAAATTATGACAATTGAAAAAGTTAACTGCCATATTGTGACAGCTTGCGTTCAGAAACTAAGATAAATATTTTTAGCACCTAATAAAAGCAAAAAATACTGTGTGTAATATTTTGACTTACTACATACTATATTCATATGAATTTTATGATTATTTATCCAGAATGTCCCGTAAATTGGCAGACAAAGGCATAGAACAACTTCTGGCAGCTTTAGAAGATGGAAATATTTCTGAGGATGGCTTGGAAGATGAAAGTGAAGATGAAGAAACCTTTTTCGCTAATGCAAGAGAAATGATTCAAGAGTTGGAAGACGAGGATGCAGAGGACCATGAAGATCCTACCTATAGTGATCCACCACTAGTTCAAGATTTTCCTGGCCCATCAAGTCAAACTATTATTTCATTACCCATGCAAGAAGGTATTCAACGATATGTAGAGTTTGATAAAAGGAAACTCATTTGGAAAAAAGACAGTTTGTTGTTTGACGAATCGAAAATAATTCACCAACCAAACACAACAGACTCTGCTATAACTGAACTTGATACACCATATAAATGTTTTTTGCACTACTTCACACCAGAGTTTCTTCAAAAAATTGTTGATGAAACTAACTTATATGCGGTACAGAAAAACCCTTCAGTATCTTTCACTACTACTGTTGGGGAGTTTAAAAAATTCATAGGTATTCTTTTATTTATGTCAGTGGAGCAATTCCCTAGTGTACGCTCATACTGGCATTCCAAGTTTGGGTACGATCCTGTAAAGAGCGCGATGCCTGTAAATCGGTTTGAGATGATTCGGAGCTACTTACATTTCAACGATAATAATAAACATCTTCCGCGAGACCATTCCGATCACGATCGCCTCCATAAGATTCGGCCTGTGATAGAACAGCTAAATACGACATTTTCATCAGTTGCAATAGACCAACGACTGTCTATAGATGAGCAGATGTGTTCCACTAAAATTGCACATTTTCTAAAGCAATATTTACCAAATAAGCCTCACAAATGGGGCTATAAGCTTTTTGTTCTCTGTAATCTTATGGGATATGCTTACAGATTTGAGGTCTATTCTGGACAAGAAGAAAAGAAAGACAAACCAACCGATGAACCTGATCTAGGAATAACAAATAACGTCGTTATACGTTTGGCGAGAGCTATACCAAGGATGAACAATCATATTGTATTCTTCGATAATTTTTACACATCCCTGCCTTTGGTAAATTATTTGAATAAACAGGGTACACAATGTGTCGGAACTATTCAGCAAAACAGGCTACCGAATTGTCGACTCCCTGATAAAAAGGAACTTATGAAAACTTCTGTTCCGAGAGGCACATATGAGGAACGCGTTTCCCATTCAGATGGAGTAGACTTTTCGGCCACTGCGTGGAAAGATAATAAAGTCGTCACTCTTTTATCGACTTACGTCGGCGCCGAGCCTGTTGGAAAAGTATCAAGATACGACAAGAAAGCTAAACAAAAAATTGACATCCCTTGTCCCAAAATTGTGCAAGAGTACAACATGCATATGGGAGGGGTCGACCTAATGGACAGCTTTTTAGGACGCTATCGAATTCGAATAAAGAGCCGAAAATTGTTTTTACGCTTGTTTTATCATCTACTGGACCTCACTACAATCAACTCATGGGTGCTTATGAAAAAAAATTTAATTGCTAAAGGTATCACAAAAAAGCAGCTGCCTAATCTTGGGGAGTTTCGTAATAGATTAGCTGACACACTGTGTAATATAGGTATGTCTGGAGGTAGTAAAAGAGGGCGCCCTAGTACTTCCTCTCTAGAACGCGAGCTACAAATAAAAAAACAAAAAGGTCCGCAACATCCACTCCCGTCAAAAGATGTGCGCGTAGATGGATTCGAACATTGGCCCGTATTTGCCAATCGATTACGATGCAAGATGCCCAATTGTAAGGGCACCACACAATGGTCGTGTACCAAATGTAATATACCGCTGTGTCTAAATCAGAGAAACAACTGTTTCAAAGATTTTCATTCACTGCAGTAAGCCTAATTCAACGACAATCGTCCAATAGCACAGTACTTTTGCTACATTATTAATATTAACTGTAATGCATACTGATGTAGATCTACATCAGTAAGTTTTTTTTATAAAAATATACTTTTTGGAATATAAATATTTTTTTCTTTATTTTTCCCTTTATCTATGCTTAATTATCTACCTGTGTCAATTTATGGTATTAAAAAAAGAAAAATCATGCATTTAAGGGTTAGGCTTATACCAATCATATATCACAATAAAATTGTCCGCCTTAATCCGCCATTTTGTTTTTTATCCATTTTCCAAGTTAATGAATGTGAAAGTTGAATTATTTCAACATTGTATTTTTTTCTTTTTGCTCTCGTAGATTCTTCTAAAGCCGCCAGAAAAATTACCAGAAGAGCTTTATATGACATCTTGAATTAATACAAGGGAAAAAAAATGGATGAAAAGTTTTCTTTAATAGAAAAAAAAACTTGTGGAAATGACTAAATGTCCAAGTGATCAAAAAATTGTTTTAAGTCGGGCCCTAAGATGCTTCAAGGGAGAATTCAAGAAGAAATGGACAGCCAGTAGTTACAAGGATGAACGTTTCTTGAAAAATAACGAAAAATGGCTCACATCTTCGATCGAATTGCCTGACTGGTCTGCAGAACCTACACAAAAGATTGGACGTCCACCGAAAACATTCGAAGAGTTAACCCTTAAATGCATATTGTTGCCAATTGTATACGGATCATAAAATCGCGATTTATTCGAGTTATGTATAAAATTCGTGTATCCGAACGCATCATAACCATAGACTGAAAACTCATCTGTCATATAAGTAATTGTCAAAAGTGACATGGCGCGTATTTTTTACATAATTAGACATCTAGCTCTGGATGGCGGAAAAATTTGTAAGTTACGTGAGAGCGAGTTTTTGATTTTTGTTTTCTATGTGAAAACGCATATAAATTGATTTATAAAAATTGATATTGCACTGGAATAAAGGTAAGTTTACAATATCAAATATTATTTTGTTGAATTTTATTCCAAATCTTCAATTTTTTTTCCTAAATATGAATGTTCCCATTTGTCTACACTATGCGTATACCGGTAATGTAATTCCTGCTTGGGCTTTGCTTGCTTCTAAGTTTTATTGCATTCTTTTTAGCTTTTTTTGCTTTGTTTTAGCATGTCGCGATCATTGCGGGAAAAGGATATTGAGGCTATGCTTTCAGCGTTAGAAGACGGTAATATTTCCGAAGATGAGGATGATATCGGCGATGAAAATGAAATAGATTATTATCCTAATGTTCATGAGTTGATTCAAGAGTTGGATAGTGAACATGATGAAGAAAACTTACCAGAAGAAAATCCACCACTGCTTATTGAAGAAGAGGGCATATCTCCGGAAACAGCAGCAGGACCTTCGCCTGGTCAACCGCTGTCAAGTGGTTTAGGTATAGCAGAGTGGAGGTCAAGAAGTAGAGAAATTGTATGGAAAAAAAAGAACCTGGAATGGAATGAGGAACGAATAACGTTTTTAGGATCAACGGAACTCCCTGAAGAAATAGCCCAGTTGGATACCCCTTTCCAATTGTTTTCACAATTTATGAATGAGGGTATTCTCACTAAAATTGTTGACGAGACAAATTTGTATATCATACAAAATAACATTTCAAACTGTCCACCAGTCAGTATCACAGAAATTCGAAAGTTTTTAGGCATAACAATATTTATGTCAGTCTTCCATTATCCCAGTGTAAGATCATACTGGGGTAAATATGGTTTCCAAAATATAATGCAGACAATGACTGTGAACAGATTTGAGAAATTACGATCGGTCATTCACTTCAATGACAATCTCCAACACCGTCCTGTAGGTCATCCACAACACGACCGTCTTCATAAGATAAGACCTCTGATACAACATCTGAATAAATGTTTCATGAATGCTGCTCCATTTGAGCAAAGATTATCGTTGGATGAACAAATGTGTTCTACTAAGGTAGCACATTTTATGAAACAGTATCTCCCGAACAAACCCCACAAGTGGGGATTCAAATTATTCGTACTTTGTTCTCTTTCAGGGTATGCCTATACATTTGAGATATATTCTGGAAAACAAGACTATGAGAATCTTCCAGGAGAACCAGATCTTGGTGTTATAGGAAACACTGTGATTCGTTTATGTCGTTCAGTACCACGCATGCAAAATCATATAATTTATTTCGATAATTTTTATACTTCGGTTCCCTTACTTTATTATTTGAAAAAGCAAGGAATATTTGCATTGGGGACTATCCAAAGGAATCGTCTGGGAAAAAATTGTAAGCTGCCTACTGTAAAAGATTATATGAAGGAGACTGTTTCTCGTGGTTCTTATGAAGAGCAAGTCGCTGATTATGACGGTGTAGACATAACAGTTACATGTTGGAAAGACAACAAAGTAGTCACTTTGGCTTCGACTTATGTTGGCTCTGAACCGGCTACTACAGTTTGTAGATATGATAAGAAACAAAAACGTAAAATAGATATAGCCTGCCCAAAAATAATCAAAGATTACAACGCCCACATGGGCGGTGTTGATCTAATGGATAGCTTTTTGGGCAGATATAAAATCAGGATCAAAAGCCGCAAGTGGTACATACGTCTATTCTATCATATGATCGATATGGCCGTAATCAACTTATGGGTTCTCTATAAAAAAAAGAATCCAAACGCAAACATGACATTGGCCGATTACAGAGGGGAGCTGGCAGAAGCATTATGCAATTATAAAAATACAGCTGAGAATAAAAGAGGACGGCCCTCAAGTTCAAATTTAGAGAAGGAGTTAGAAGCAAAAAGAAGTCGCGGAAATATGAAGCCTGTTCCACCAAAAGATGTAAGGACAGATGGTGTTGACCATAATGAGCGAAGATGTGAAAAAAAAAATAGATGCAAACTTCCCGGCTGCAAGGGATTTTCTCGCACCGAATGCACGAAATGCAAGGTAGCTTTATGTCACACAAAGTACAGGAATTGTTTCGGTACATTCCATGGCATACAACCCTAATCTTCAAATAAATGTCAGCAATTAATTAAATTTAATTAACAATTTGTTTTACTTGTATACGCATATTGTTGCCAAATGTCAACTAACAGTTTTTTTTTTTAATAAAAAAAATAATAATGTCACAAGATTTTTTTCATTATTTTTCCCATAACATAAGGTTCAAAAATTATCAGAAAACATTTTTTTTAAAACAAAATAAAAAATCATGCATTTAAGGGTTAAGTGACCGCAGTAAGCATCGAAAAACAAAAGAACTACGCGAGCAGGTGCCTGTCGAGGAACTGACGTATGCCGCTGGCGTAAGTCAGCGCGCTTCAGGAAATAGAGATGCGTCAAAATTAATAAAAGAAATTACTTCCACGCCAACCAGAGCTACAAAATTTCGCAAAGCTATTACTTCTGCTCAAAAGCAAATAGTTGTTAAGAAGCATACACCCGAAGAGGCTCTGGCAATCTGTGTAGAAGGCGACTTCAGTCGAAGACAGTGGAAAGTAATACACGGGGCTAATAAGAGCATCTACCCCTGTTATTCACTCATGAAAAAGGCTAAGAAACAATGTTACCCCAATGAGCTATCGATTCGAGTGACTGAAACTTGCTCTGAGATTGAACTACAAGCTTTACTTGACCACACTGCATTGCGTCTATATAAATACGTAGCAGAGGTTGTAAATACTTGTTCACAAGAAGAGCAGCAAAACATGGTTTTAATTTCAAAATGGGGCTGTGATGGAGCGCAGGAGTTACAATACAATACAAAAGTGACGCAAATATTTTTCAAAGCTCATTCGTGCCTTTAAGATTAATGGTAATGATTGATGGAGAACAAACAAAAATCATATGGCAAAACCCGGTCCCTTCCTCTGTCAGATTTTGTAGACCCATACGCATACGCTTTATCAATGAATCAAAGGATGTTACTAAAAATGAAATAGCGTACGTCAAAAATCAAGCTGCAAATTTAAAAGAAACGGAATTGCCCACACATTAGGTAAAATAAAGCATGTTATGACACTTACCATGATCGACGGAAAAGTATGCAATGCTGCAACTGATACTGCATCCACTATGAGATGTTATATTTGCGGACAGACATCTAAAGATTTCAAAAAATTAATTATAGCAGAGGAAGTCAATGAGGAAACATTGGACTATCGATTCTTCATGCTAGAATTCGTTTCTTCGAGTCGCTATTGCACTTGTCTTATAAATTACCAATAAAAAAGTGGCAAGCATGAACAGCCGAAGAAAAAAAGATTGTTAAAGAAACAAAAGAAATAATTCAAACTACCTTCAAAGAAGAAATGGGTTTACTCGTTGACATTCCCAAACCAGGATTTGGGAATACTAATGACGGCAATACGTCCAGAAGATTTTTTGCTGACCCAGAATGCTCTTCTCGAATTACAGGCATCGATTTTGATCTAATAAAACGATTTAAAGTAATCTTAGAAGTAATTTCAAGTGGCAACAGCATTGATGTTGGTAAAGGAGCCTATGCATATGAAACTGCTGAAATGTACACAAATTTGTATAGTTGGCATCGTATGTCACCAACTATACACAAAATTTTAATGCATGGTGCCAAAGTCATATCTACTGCCTATTGGTCAATTATCGGAAGAGGCAGCAGAGGCCCGCAACAAGCACATACGGTATTATAGATTAAATTTTTCTCGAAAATTTTCCCGAGTCGATTGCAACAGAGATATATTAAACAGGATGTTACTAAGTTCAGACCCGTATTTAAGTTGTAGCAGACCAAAGGTACACAAGAAAAGTGAGCCATTTTCGATTTTATTTTTATTTTATTTTATTTATTTGGCTCACCAACAATTGAGTACACTCATACAATTCTGTGTAAAATTGAAACAAATCGGTTCTAGTGTATCAATCTCTTACAGGTAAGCACATCATGCACTAAATATTGAATAAATGTATATAAACTTAAAATTTAAAACATACAGAACAATCAGGCCCCTCAGGCCAAATTAAAACTAAAAATTGAAATAAAACATTAAAATCACAGGCACAGAGACACAGTTGAGGACAATAAATAAAAAAGCATCATAATTAAAAACCATAAAAATAATTTACATAGCCAGACCGGAATTAAACCTAAAACAAAAACGTTCACTTTTACATAAAAGATCCTTGAATTAATTAATAGTCACATAGATATTATTATCAAATTAAATTGCTGACAGTATTAAAATCAAAATCGATGGAAGCTATCAGTCTTATGGTCGCAAGTACACCGCCTTTACCTCCAAATGAAAATAATGACGAAGAAAGTATGGAAGAAGACGAAGAACATGAAGATGAACAACTTGAGTCTGACTAATCTTTTTTTTTAATTTGTATAGGTTTTTTTTTAAATATATATTTCATCATCATCATCATTTTAGCCGAAAGAATAAATATTTAATAAATAAATATAAAATATCATTGAACTTCGTCTTTCATTCGATGAAATTGCAAATAAATGCGAAAAATCATTTTGACCAGTTTTATTATGCAAATACTCCTATGTGCGACGTCTATAATATGATAAAAGAGGACTGTGCTTTATTTCCGAGCAAAAAATCTCACTATGGTCGGGCCAGTGAAAGAAGATATTTTGAAAATCCGGATTTATCCGTTTTGAAACTTTACAGAGCCTTTCAGCAGTATTATTTCGAACAAATGAATACTGTCCTAAAAATGAAGTATAACACTTATCACAGATATTTTCGTGAAAACAGTATTTACTCGTTTAGACTACCCACAACAGATGTCTGTGTCTACTGTACAAAATGTAAAGTTCTATTGGAAAATAAACCTGATGATCCATGTCTGATTCAATACAACTTGCATTTGAAAAAAATTGACTCATATAATGCGCTCAAAAAAAAGGTTTTGGTGTCAGTTCAGAATAACCATCATCATCATCATCATCATCAGCCTAGCGTATGTCCCGGTTGCTACCTTGGCTTTCACCTCGGTGCCCGGGGTCCGCTTTCCTTCCTAGTCGTCTCCACTTCGCTCGGTCTTTTGCGTCCTCTGCCTTAAGCCCATTTGCACGCATATCGTCCCTTACGACGTCGATCCAACGCCTCTTAGGCCTACCTCGTTTACCGGGTCCCGGCGGAGGCGGCATGGCGAGGCATCTGTTACCCACGTAGTCTGCCGGTTTTCGTAAAACGTGGCCATACCAGCGTAAGCGACCCTCCTGCAGTTTATCCGCTATGTCACGGACCTGAAGGCTGCCCCGGATGCGGGAGTTCTTAATGCGGTCTTTCCGCGAAACTCCAGACATCCAGCGCAGCATATTCATTTCCGTGACACGCAGGCTTTGCTTATGTCGCTCAAGTACAGGCCACGCTTCACTGCCATACAAAAGGACAGGCCTAATGATGGTCTTATAGACCTGTCCTTTGAGCCTAACCGGCATTTTGGGGTCACAGATAACCCCCGCCACCTCACGCCACTTCGCCCAGGCCGCCGAGATACGTGACTCGACGTCGCAATCGACTTCCCCGGACTCGTGGAGCACCGATCCCAAGTACTTGACCTGTTCCGAGCGCTCAACTGTGTCTTCGCCAATGCGAACAGGAGCAGCGTTAGTTGTGTTACAGGCCAAGTACTCGGTCTTCGCCGCATTAATCTTCAGACCGCCGTTCTCCAGCGATTCCTTCCATGCTGCCACACGTTGAACCAAGCGCCCACTGTCCGAGTCCGCCAGCGCGATGTCGTCTGCATACATGAGCAGCCATGGCGGCTGCTCATGTAAGTCCCTGATGGTGGAGGACAGCACGTCAAGCACCACGCTGAACAGAAACGGACTAAGGACAGAGCCCTGATGAACTCCGACGGTGATGGGGAAGGGTTTCGTATCGCCAACAGCGGTCCGAACCACAGAACCGGAGTCTCGGTACATATCTCGGACGATGTCAACATAGGTCTCGGGCACTCCTTTAGATCTCAGCGCCCACCAGATCACATCACGGGGGACACAGTCGAAGGCTTTCTGCATGTCTAGGAACAAGAGATGCAGAGGCGTATTCTTCGATCTGTATCCCTCCATGGTAACCCTTAGGGCAAAGATGGGATCCATGGCGCCATGGCCTGGTCGAAACCCATATTGACATCCCGAGACGGTGCACTCCTGTCGGATCCGAGAGTCAATCACCCGCTCGAAGAGCTTCATGGTGTGGGACATAACCTTAATCCCACGGTAGTCGCCACACTCCTGCACCGATCCCTTGCCTTTGAAGACTGGAGTGATAATACTCAGTCTCCATTGACTCGGGATCCTTCCGGTGAGGAGCATGCGGTTAAATAGGTGGGTTAAGATGCCCACACCACGAGGACCCATCGCCTTCCAGGCTTCAATGGGGACTCCATCGGCACCGACAGCTTTCCGGTTCTTCATGCGGCGAAGAGCCGCATGCACTTCTTCAGGCGTAACCGGGGGCACAAGTCCCTGATTTGGAGGGAGAACCGGAGACAGCACCTCTTTGTGCTGCTTGTTCAGCAGCTCGTGGAAGTACGAGCGCCATCTCTCCTTCACCGCGAGGTCCTCGCATAACAGATTGCCGTCAGGGTCTCTTACACAGCGGCACTTAGAGATATCCAGAGCCGCTTTGACCCTGGATCGTGCCAACTTATAAATGAGCTTTTGCCCCTCAGACGATTCCAACTTATCATAAAGTGGCTGTAAGTGGTCTCGTCTGGCTCTGGCTACGGCCCTCTTGGCGGCACGTTTTGCGGTTCTGTATGCGTCGCGGTCTTCGGGAGATTTGGAAGCTTGCCACGTTTTGAAGAGGGCTTTCTTCTCTCTGATCTCCCTCTGGACTGTGTCATCCCACCACCAAGTCTCCTTGTCACACTTGCGGCCGCCCCTGGACAAGCCGAGCACCGACTTTGCCGCCCCAGTGATGGCAACCTGAATCCTGTCCCAGTGGCTTTGCACAGGTTCGCCATCGGTTCCATCGCACTTATCGCCGATGGCCGACGCGAACGACTGGGACGTGGCTTCATTCAGTCGCCACCACCGTATTCGGCGTTGTTGGCGCTCAACAACCTTGGCCCTAGGCTTGACGCGCAAGTCCATGACAAGGAGACGGTGTTGTGCAGTGAGACTCTCACCGGGTATGACCTTGCGGTTGGCTACCTTACTGATGAGGTGCCTCCGTGTGAGTAAGAAATCGATTTGGGTAGCGTACCTCCCGCTCCTGTAGGTAATCAGGTGTTCGGATTTCTTTTTGAAATACGCGTTCACGATGGCAAGGCCGGCAGCCGCACACGTTTGAAGGATAGTCTCACCTTCAGCGTTACGGCTACCGTATCCAAAGCCACCGTGAACATGCTCAAAGTCCTTGCACCTGTCACCCACATGACCGTTCAGATCACCACCCAAAACGATTCCCTGCGACAACGGGATGCCACGAAGCACCTCACCGAGTTGATCCCAGAACGCAGCCTTTTCAGCGTCGCTGCAACCGACCTGAGGCGCGTAGGCACTTATCAAGTGGGTTATAACCCCATCGATAAGCACACCTACGACCATAAGCCGATCACTGTAGCGTTTCACCTCCAGGACTGCGTCGTGAAACTCCTCGGAGAGTACAACGGCCACCCCGTTCTCCCCACCGGCTGCACCCGTGTAGATCAGCTTGTAGCCGTTCCCGATGAGCCGGGATCTGCGGCCTTTCCACCGAGTCTCCTGCAGGAATGCCACGGCCACCCTTCGCCTAAGCAGTACATCGGCTAACTCTCTCGCGCGTCCGGTCAGCGTGCCAATGTTCAGGCTGGCGAAGCGGAGCTTCCGGGTTGGGGCTCGCGTCTTTATCCGTGTTCGCCCCAGACACGGTAGCCCTCGCCCACTTGCCACAGGAGTCGGGCGAAACTCCTGCGCGCCGTTTTGCGGCGGCGCCCTATCCGTGGCAATAAACTTTCTAATACTCTCCATGTTGATTGGCTGTTTTTGGCCTTTACGGGAGCGACTGCCGTCTGACCTCCCAACCCTAAAAGGGAAAGCCGGCGCCAGAGCCTCGTCTGCTGATCGGCAGGTCAGTTCAGAATAACCCTGGCACAGAAACACTTGTATTGGAGTTCGATTATGCTCAAAATTTACCCATTCCAAAACTTAACATAACAATCGTAGAATCGTAGAATGTTGGCCTCTAGCGATTTATTTTAGAGTCATGGATATGAGTGGAGTCAATGCCTATGCTCTGTACAAGATCTGCACTGCTGTTCCTGATATTTCTAGAGCACGATTTCTTCAGAATCTCGCTTATAGTTTAATTTTGCCGCACTTGAAACGCCGCGTATACAATAATAGATTGCCGAGATAATTGCGACTGATAATTGCACGCGTACTAAGTCCAAATAAGCCTCCGGTACTTGAAACAATACCCCCTGAAAGTACAGAAGCAACGAGAAAAACGTGTCAAATATGCCCATCAAGACTTAAAAGGCGTACTAAGTACATTTGCATCGAATGCCGCAAGCCTATTTGTCTTGGATGTTCAAAAACTATATGCGTGGACTGCGCAGACAACAAGTAATTTGTCCCAAAATATTAATGTGATTTGAGAAGCAATTGTTACCTAAGCAAAACTTTAATGTAGACTGATATTATAAATGTAAGAAATTTGCCAAATAACGTCCAAATAATCATATTGTAGCTAAGATTATAACATATGAATCGTATAAAAGCAAAACCAGCAATATCCACATAATTTTGAAATTGACATTTTGATGGCGCGATAAATGTAGCAATATCTTCAACACGTTTCGTAATTCATAATACTCCTAATACAGCAATATCCCATAATAAAACAGCTACAAAAAATACGGTTTGTTGCAAATACAGCAAGATCCATGTTTGACAAGTGCATAGGCAGCAATATCCTAATCAGCCAATCAGAGCGCATGAAGCGGCACGGTTTTAATATGGCGTCGATTGTTGTGAACGCGAAACCTTGCTCCGTAAATTCTCGAAATTTTTAAATAGTTTTTAAGTATTTGTCGGAAAAAAGTGGTATATCGTAATTATGGATTGTTCCCCTGTACCTGTTGATAATAGTTCGGCTAGAAAACGTATAGCTCAACCCGAAAAGTGGAGGAGAAATTTGCTCAAAGTAACAAGGTTTGTATGTACCTACTGTTAGATAGTATGATCTAATAATTTGATCTTGGTCCTTGTGGTTTGATCTTGTTAGATTTTTTTTTTTATATCTAAGTATTTAAATAATATTCATTAACTACAGTGTTACTTAAATATATTTTTTTTTTTTTAATATTATATATCGGGTGTACTAGACACCGGCGTGAAAACGACTAACCGCCGTTTTCTATAACCTATCTATCTGTGGATTGTCTTATTAGAGATAGGATTTTGACATAAGCTCCATACATTATGTGTCAAATTCCTAACTCTAGTAAGATAATCCACAGATAGATAGGTTCTAGAAAACGGCCGTAAAACCACCTATTCTGTCTATCGTAGTACCTACAATATAATTATACGTAGTAATTTTTCGTTGGCAATTTAAAAAAAAAACGGATTTTTTTATACATTTTGACCGTGTAGGTATTGAAATTTTGTAGGAAAGTTGGAGATTTTTTTTATTGTCGACGAAAACCTGTGTAGGTACATTATGATATTGTTTTAGGTATTCTCCGAAAACACTTGCTGTGAGGCCGTTATGTAATCATAAGAAGAAGTTTGAATTCAGATCACTTTCGATGCAGGATGTAAAATCGTTTTTTGAATCATTTTATAAATTTAAAGACAAAAGGAACCAAGACGCATTTATATTAAAACACTGCACAGTGAAATCGGTTAAACGGCATCGTCCAAAAAATAGTAAGTATACGCCGAAATCTTCTCAAACAACATACTTCGTGTACAGCGCCACACTGAAAAAGCGATTGCTTGTTTGTCAAACTTTTTTTTTGAATGTGCTTCAAATAAAAAAGTACAGAGTCCAAACTATAATGAAAGAATACTTTGAAACGGGAACATTACTCAATGAGAAAAGAGGTGGAGACCGGGTTTCCCATAAAAATATGGAAAAAAAACGTGCCGTGATGAGTTTTATAGAGAAACTACATTGTGAAGAGCCCCATTATTGCCGTGGAAACACAAAAAGGCTATACTTATCAGCAGAGTTAAGTATAAATAAACTTTACCGATTGTATAATTCCCAGGTTGAAAGCGAGTTAAAAGTTAAGCCATCATATTTCCGCAATATCTTTAACAGAAATTATAATTTGGGCTTCGGATCGCCTCGTACTGATGTCTGCTCAGTTTGCCTACAGTTTACCGAAAAAATGAAAACAGAGACACGTGTTAACATCCGTAACGATTTAATTGTTATGCAAAGAATCCATAAATTAAAAGCCAAAGCTTTTTTTGGCTTTGTAAAGGAGGAAAAACCGGATTTACTTACATTATCATTCGATTGCGAGAAAAATCTATCTTTACCTAAAACCCCAGACCAATCAGCATATTATTCGCGTCAAATTAATTTATTTAACTTTACCATAGTACAAGGTTCGTCAAAAAGTAAACTGGATTCATCAAATGTATTTGCATATTGCTGGTCAGAAAACTTATTTCCCAAAGCATCAAATCAAATTTCATCAGCTATTTACCATCGATTACAAAATACAAATTTAACTGGTATCAAGACAGTTCGCCTCATTGCCGATGGATGTGCTGGCCAGAACAAAAATTCTACTGTTCTGGGAATGTGTGCAAAGTGGCTGTCAGAAACTCCTCAAGTAAAAAGTTTAGAGCTTATATTCCCCATAGTGGGACATTCCTTCATACCCCCTGACAGAGTGTTTGCAAGGATTGAGAAAGAAATTAGGAAAAGGGAGACAATGGCAAATCCGGAAGAATATCATGAAATTATTAAAAATTTCGCTACAGTAATAAAGTTAGGTGATGATTGCAAAGTATACCACTGGAAAGATGCTGTTGGGACTAATTTGAAGCCGGTAGGCAGGTGGCATTTTCAATTTAAAAGCTGCAAGAGATATGAACTAAAGAGGTCTAAAAAGGAAGGAAATGTGTTGGTAAAAGGAATGGTCCACTACAAACATGATGATTGCGCATTTAAATCAGTAAATCGACCTGGTGTGTTATCATCAAGTCTCAATCCACAAGAAATTTTAGCAACGAACGAAGTCAGCGTCGCAAAGGCAATAGATATCAACAAGTTACTGACTAATCATTATGGGGAAAATTGGAGGGAAATCGAGCGATTAAATTTCTATGTTCCGTTAGTATCGAATTCAATTAGTGGGAATGAAGATACTTTGGAAGATTCCTCGGAAATGATTTGTGAGCCACAAGAAACACCTACTGGTTTTTATGTTTAAACAAAAGCATGAAATACAAATCTGTTAGCGTTTCTTGTGGTAAAAAGTTTGTTTTGTAACAATTACCTACATTTTTTTTTACGTTATATTATTTTCATTTCAATAAATAATTTTATTTAAACCCTATTTCTAATATGAAAAATAAATTTAAGTTTCAAAAGTACCAATAAGTTTTTTTTTAATAAAATTATTTTTCTACTAAACTTATTTTGTTTTATTTTCTGAAAAACTTACTTCTGTGCATACTCACAAAAAGTATCAAAATCATTGCGTAGTACAGGTGAACTATAATCAAAATGACGTCTCGGAGGTCGTTTATAGCAAACACAGCAAAATCCTTTGAAGTGAAATTCAAATACAGCAAGATCCAAATGTCAAGTACAAAAACAGCAAAATCCATTAAAGTTTTGTATTTTTATTAAATATTATCCAGATAAAGATTGATTAAATACCTTCACTATATTCCCAGTAATGTATTTAATTATATTAAACAGAGTTTCGATCCAATTCAGCTTTATTTTGCACTATACAACAATTTTTTGTTTTGCCATGATTTGTTGGAAATGGACATTGCTGTTTTTGCTTTTATACGATTCATATATATTTTTAGCCAAGCGAAATATAGGTTATATGATTTGAACCAAATAAATACTGATTTGATTAGAAAATGTTGTTTTTTTTTCACTTCCTTAATAGGATAATAATACAGATCATAATACAATTTATACAATACATAATTCAGTAAATAAAAATTATCCATTTCGATTATTTAATATGGCGTCTGCAATAGGTCACGTCATCATTTATGATACGACGAAACCACATCAGAACTGAAAGGTTAAGGGTTAAGATATATATTTCTCATTACATAAGAAGCATATCATACATACACAACTTGTTTAAACTCTTGAGAACTGAGCGAACGCCGGAGTTTGCAAACCTTTTTGTCTGTCTATTATGTCCCAAATTATGGTATTTGAAAGGTTATGAGTTAAAATTGTTGTGGTTTTTAAATTGCCAAAAGAAACTGTTGTGTAAAATTCCTTTTTTTATGCTGATCTGACTCAAATTTTATCCAAACATTATTTAGCCAACTAGACAGTTCAGCTGTTGGCCTTAGGAGGTGCAGGTGGTAGGGCACACTGGACAGAAAAGGACATGATACATATATCTAAAGTTGCTTGAACAGCTTGAACTTTGTAATGTAAACTACAACCTACTGTAAATTAAGTTTACCTTTTAGTCACCTACAATGTAAACCGGACGGATTTCACCAAATTGTTGCCTAGTATCTAAGTAATGTATAAACATCAGTTTAAATATGATAATGTTGACTCAAGTTGCCTATCCGCCAATAAGACACACTGTTCCCGTAGATTAGCAAATAATCTGACCAAGACAAACAAAAATCAAAGAAATGATACACAAAACAATACAAATCGCTAAAATATTTTTTTTGCTATCCCAATAGCTGTAGTAGAATAGGAACACGGGAGATTAATAGATTGTTGAGTTTAACCACTTGATTACGAGACACTGGTACAGACTCTAACCAAAATGATAAGAACTGCCACAATTTTTAATAAAAATGACCTCAAAACACGGAATCACAAGCAACTCATCTGATTTTGTGACCTTTCACAATTATGACCTGACCCGCCGATAGATTATATCGATTCTTATCGCAAATAAAAGTTATTCAAAAACGTAAGTGTGCAAAATTGTCCAGTTTGTATAAAAACTATAAAATAAAAAATGTACTCGGTGACAGTAAGTCCATAAGTGCTGCACATTGAGATGCTGCAAGCTCTTGGCATGTCGATTTAAAATCGATTAATTGCAAAATTGATTATTTTGAATAAAATAATCGATTTTATAGATCGATTTTGAAGCCCGCATCAATTCAATTAATTGATCCATAAACCTCCCGAATCGAACTGATCAATTCAAAGAATTGCCGATAATATTCCTAAACTAGCTACGGTATTTAGTTTTTTAATTTTTTGCTGTTATCGGTCTCAGAAGCAACTGGTAATTTGAACGAATCATAGAGTACATTTTTAATTTTTATGATCGCTTTCAAAGGTGGCGTTACTTGGCTTTCAAAAAAAAACATTCCTTTTTTCGGGCGCGTCTCTCAACTCAACGTCGTCAAATACTCAAATTGATCGAAATATTATAAACTTAAAATTTAATTAATTTATTGACGACTTACTTAGATTTTTTTTTTACGGCAGGTGAAAATCAACCAATGACGAAACCCGCTCTTGGGCGGAGCGGGAGACCAGTGTCAGACTCTTACTGACTAAAAAACCTACCCCGTACCTTCCTTGCCTTATTCCTGGAGTCGAGGTAACAGTTTTCACCACCCTCTAGGCTCTAGGAGGCTTCGACCCTGAAGGGCCTCTGCAGTTTGCTGACAACTCCTTGAGGCGCGCGGGAACGGTGCGCGCCGTTGACGACTTGGACTCGGTCTTACCAGACAACCGGACGGCGAGCTACCCATTGCTCACCGTCCGCGAGCCAGTGTCTACGGTGGCCGGATATCGGCAGGATCGCGGCGGCGACGGCTACGGCGAGTACGCTGTTGCCTTTGCCTTATGCGGTCGGCCTCCTCCTTTATGAGCATTACTGCTTCGCAGAAGGAGGCGACCGCCTGCCATTCCTCTTCGCTGCGGACCATGGCCTGAACCAGGGCACGGCGCGAGTGGTCGCCGACTTCCCAAGCAGGACACACCTCCACCGTGTGCTCAACCGCGTCCTCCGGGCTCGCCTTACAGTGGCGACACCCGGACGTCTCTTCCGCACGAATCCGGTGCAGGAATCTCCCGAACTGGACTTACTCAGATGAGACTAGAATTTTAAACTGCCACATTAGTTTAGTGGTTGCAAGTACTACTGCTGCTAGCAAAAAATTGAGGGTTCGATCCACACCTCTACCTATTCTTTCGGAGAAATATAAGCATGATGTTATGTTTATTAATTTAATAGCTTCTATCCAATTACTTGTAATTGCGATAAATGGTCATCAATAATGTCCTGTAACTATATTAGGCGTGTTTGAAATTGGCGCGATTCATCAAAACTCGATCTTATAACACTCGACTTAATCGAGAACAGATTCTAGCATGCTCAATTCGAATCGAATTGAAGATCGATGTTTTTTTAAACAGAATCGATATGCTTTTTTTTTTACACCATACGGCAATGACAGCATGGGGCTTTGGTCTTTTGATCATGTTGCCTACGCAGTGTTGCCAGTCGGGTCTTGTCAGAAATTACCTGAAACATAAGAAAGTAACCTTTTCGTATAAAAAATAAGCTTTAATTTGTATGTCTGGTTTTTTTTTATTGATTATAGTTTCGCGCTTGACCTATTTCACCTGATGGAAAGCGACGATGCAGTCGACGATGGAGCGCGCTTACCTAGAAGTAACCTATTCACTCTTGATACCCGGATTGTAGCTATCAGGAAACACTGACTCCGGCAGGGAATTCCACTCCTTAGCTGTACGCATAATGAATGTGTTCCCAAAACGCTTTGTACGTATATTATGGTATTTTATTAAAAATGGATAGAATAGAATATTAGTTGTATTGACTCACAGAAACAGCGATGAATATTTGAGCACTTGCCCGTATCTCTTGATATATTAATAATAAATAGGAATTTTAATTTCGTATAATTCTAAACTTTATCATCATCTTCCTGCCCTTGTCCCGTTTTATTTGGGGTCGGCGCAATATGTCTTCTTCTTCCACTCTGTCCTGTCACCCGTCTCGCTATCACTAACTCCTCTTTCTCTCATATCACTTCTCACACAATCCATCCATATTTTCTTTGGTCTCCCTCTCCCTCTCCATCCATCCACATTTATACTCATGGCTTTTTTTGTAACATGCGTTTCATCCCGCCTTCTAAACTTTATATTTTATATTAATCAACTAGTGACCCTGAAAAATAAAATTAATAACTACATTCTCGTAAGTCTAGGTACAATTAAAAAAAAATATATTAAAATTTGTAAATTCTTACTAAAAATATTTTTTACTGAGTAGGTATTATCTGTATCTCTGCTGCACCATAAGATATGTATATTATGTACGTACAATGACCTTAGAGTATTTAACCTATAACGGGTTTTAGTACAAAGTTAATATATTAATTAGGTCCAACAATTGAGATTATGCGACTAAAATAATTACATTAAATTAAAATCATGACTGAAGAGTACATGAGCGAAGACAACAAATCAGCATCTGAAATTTTAAAATCACATGTTTTTCTGCATTTTCAAAAAAAACCTTTGAAAATATTCTTCAGAAAACACTGCCAGTTAGTGAAAAAATAAGAAAAACCAGTAAGTACCAGCCTTCACCATCATCATCACTATCCTTGCTGTATTTTATTCTAGCATGCATTAATGCTTTCGATGGCTCAAATGTTGTGGCATCTTTTACAGCTGCTTTGGTAGCCATCAAAGCTGCAATTGTACAACAGAAACCGGCTGAATACGGACGTATTCAGTCTATTTCTGTGGTCTGATTTTATCAGTTTTAATGGGCAAAAACTCGTTCCACGCATGCATTGGAAAATGGCAAAACGAGCAAAACCATTATTACTTCCTACAAATTTGGGAACATGGGTTCTCCAGTCCCATCTTTCATTTTTAGGATTTTATTCCAGTATTCTGCAACCGGCAAGTCAGGCGACATGTTTAATTCGCTCAAGTCAAGAAAAGAGTGTTTCTTCCATTCGGTATGTAAATTTTCTTTATCAGTAACAATATTAGGGAACCTTTTTATTACGCATGATAAGTCTTTTATTTAAAATGTTTGTAATCCAATCAAAGGGTTTAGAACATTTTTTAATAAATCAAAAAGAGGATCTTCAAAACTAAAGTGTTTTCTTATTTCTACTAAAGCTTTTTTTTATATCAAAAAGATAAATATGATTTTCAGAAATAATCGGCAATTTGTGTTGGAGGTATTGTTCTCGAAAATTCATCAATTGATGACTGTGCTGCAATGTCACCTTAATATATGTGTCTTATCAAGTTGCAAAAAATCTTCGATTGACATACTCTACTTTGTAGGCATCAGTAGTCTTACAATAATTAAAATTCATATAATTACTGGCTATTGTTTTAATTAATTTGTGTACTTCTGGTTTACAGTCAACAGTCTATTAAAGTCATTGAATAGATTTAGTACGTATGACTTAAACTCGACATATTTTTTTTGTAAATGTATTATTTAGACTTATAAGTATGTCTTCAGTTACTTTGCTTGGGTCCTCGAATACATCCAACTTGAAGTACTCACCGAGTACCTGATATTGTTCCAACGCTGTATTGACACATGCCTCTAATGATAGGCACCTTGTTGTTGCCGGGCTTATTATCTTATGAATGTCGACTTAAAAAAATCCTGGAACTCTTTTAATTTCTTTTGCCTCTTAGTGCTTCGGCTAAAATGAGCTCTAACACTTCTTAAAAATTCTTCTATAGATCTTGGCAGCTTAAGGCACGCTTTGGATGCCACAAGATGAATCATATGGCAGCTAAACTTGATGCATGCAATATGCGGTACTTTTAGTTTCAACTCACTAAATACAAAGTGGTTTTCTTCTACCATGCCATTAGTTGTGTCTGATGCAAAGCTTACAACATTTTTAAAGGAATTTGTCGTTCTTGAAGTTTATTAACTTATAAACTATTACAAAGATTTTCAAGCTTTCCAGATACCTATGACTTCATATATGTCGAGAAACTGTGAGCGAACACAATCTACTTCGTCATAATATAACTGTGAGTGCACATTGTTTTTTAACACTGATGTCAGTTGTCCCGTCTATTATAGTACTGAATGGAAATTCCTTTTACTTATCTACGAGTTCTTGGGTTAAAATGGGGCCAAGGACAGTTTTTATAGTATTTGTTGCTCTCGTCCTGCCTAAATTAAGGGATTTTATTGTATTAGAATCGGTAAAAGTATTAAAAAAAAAATGGGATTAATTGATCCATCAAAGAAAACGACAAATTGTGCTGTGCAAGGAAAGCGCATATTTTCAGCTTTTTTTTTTTTTAAATTCGTCTTCTGGTTTAGGTTTAAGCATTTGTCATCTTTTTGAAGCTCATTTCAAAGTCGTATTCTTGTGCTTGACAAGTGCTGGTTTATGATTTAAAACAGTACAATCGCACACTTTTCAATAATCCGCAATCATGCCACATTCTTGCTCTCTCTTATAAATCTAGTTTTTAAATGAAATGTAACAGACATTTCATTTAAAAACTAGATTAAAAACTAGCCACTTTTCATTTAAATCGTAGTGCTGTTTTTAAAAAGTTATTTTTTTTTCATATTTTTTGGTAATTTCTGACAAAACTTGACTGGCAACACTGAAAACTTCAGAAGTGAAGCGCATTGTACATTTTATTGAAGTGAAGAAAAACTGGATTACTGGATATGATGCCATTGCAAGCCACCTGCCTACTAACTTATTTTATTTGTGTTGTTTATTCGATCTAATTCCATCTTAATTGAATTAGGTCCTTGTCAAAATCATACAATTGAGTGTTATTAAAACTTCGTTGTGTTAAGTGGTCAATAGTAAGGTTATATTACTTTGCATATTGTGTAAGGTTGATTTGGTAATAGTATACAGGTGGGCTTTCTAAAATTAAGCAGTATCAGAAACTGGAAATACTTCTATACTTGTGGGACACGTGTTCATTGTACTCATCTTGTGCCTGTCAATTTTTTTTTTTGATCGTTGCTTTTGTTTGTAAGGCGTTGCGGTTGCGTATTTTGAAGTCGGTCAAGTGAAACATTTGTTTGTTGATTGTTCCACCAATTTGTTGAATTGATAGTATGTGGGGCAGTTTCATGTCGCCATACAGGTTGCCACTATACATATGCAGATTAAGGCTTTCCAGAGTCTACAAAAAATTAGTTTGTCAAAGTATTTGTGTTCAGTTGTTTCCGATTTAGTGAATATCATTGCTTGTCTAGTCATGGTGAATGTGGCTGTCTTTAAACGATAAAGCTATACTTCTTGAGTTTGGTTATTCAGCAGTGTGATCACCCAAGATAACATTAAGACACTAGTCTTCTTTGTGCCTTGGAACTATTTGTAATTTGGTCCCGTCCTTAGTTGGTTGATTTTTCCATTGTTGTGGTTGTTACTTTTGAACTTGGCTATTTTATTTGTGTAACCAGTCTGAGGTATGACATATAGTAATAAGATGAGAAAGAGCTAAATGGACAAAATTTACAAAATGTTTTGTGATAAGAGTTTAATAAACAATTTATTGTAACATATATGTAAATTATAGTATTAGTATTGCCTACCCATATTATAGTATCATTTATTGTAATATTCATATAGTCCTCAGAAATGTGATTGGTTTCCAGGGTTAATTGACTGTCACATTGTCAAACTTTAACCTTTCGAGTACTGTAATTAAAGACATCTTAAAAAGAAAATATTTGAGTTCAAGAGTTTTAGTTGTCTCAATACCGGTGCTCAACTTTTCTGCATGTGGTCATCACATTTTTGTCATAGTTTTGTAGTGAATTCAGAAAATGATCTTGTGACATTTGGGATTTAGTTATGTAATGAAGAAATTACATAATTTGCAGCTAATTATTCGGTTGGATTGTAGCCTTAGGGGCTCTATGGAGTAAGGACTTCTAAGATTTTTCGTTTTTTTTTTTTCTGAAATTTTACAATTTTTTTTTGCAGTATGGTCTCAACATAGTTTTTAGCAACCATTTAGGGTCGGAGAAGCCCATGCTTCTCAAATCTTTCCTGTCGGAAACGGTCAATCGTAGGGCCATCTCTATGATGCACCGTTTCCGAGTTGTGGGCCTATTACTTTCTTTTAATTTATATATTTACAAAATGTTAGTTTGGATGAGATGGTTTTCGGGAAAGAAATTGTTGCTCTACTCAAAAACTAGCAAAATCTTGGAAAAAAACAAGCTTTACTTCAATGCAAGGTAAAAAGAAAAATGGTATTTTTCCTTAAATTCATATTCAATCAATCAATCAATCAATCAAATTTATTTATTTACGTTTGTACTTAAATATCTTACATTAGGTCTTACATTTTAATTAATCTAGGTAAATAACATTACGGTGCCTGTATAGAATGCTGAATATTGGGCTGCTGTTAGTACAAAGGGTTTATTAGAGGGAGGGGGGTAAATAAAATGTTTTCCTCTGCAAAAATCTACCCCTATGGTATTTGTTCATGTAAAGTTGGATTACGATGATCTCCACTATGTTGTATAACATTTTGGATGCCTTTAGTACTTGACATTTTGTCAGGAATCGTCTCGTAGTGATGTTGATCTCATTCATCTATTTCATGTACATTTTCTCTCTAGAATTTATTTATTCTATTTAACAGAAAGCTTATAGACTAATAATTCAATGATATAAACTCAGAATACCGCATCTTGTTGGTACCAACTAAGTATTATTGAGACACAATTAATTTGCTCAGGTTAATACTGATGATTTTAATGAAAATTTTGGATGCCTTTAGTTCTCGACATTTTGTTACCTTCAGTATCTCGTTTGGTAGCAAGTTCTTAGGCATTAATCTCCTTGTAGTGATGTTGATCTCATTCATCTATTTCATGTACATTTTCTCTCTAGAATTTATTTATTTTATTTAACAGAAAGCTTAAAGACTAATAATTCAATGATATAAACTCAGAATACCGCATCTTGTTCGTACCAACAAAGTATTATTGAAACACAATTGATTGGTTCAGGTCAATACTGATGATTTTGCCGAATATTTTGAATGCCTTTAGTACTCGACATTTGCCTTACCTTCAGTATCTCGTTTGGTGGCAAGTCTCCTCATAGTGATGTTGATCTTATTCATCTATTTCATGTACATTAATTTTCTCTCTTGAATTTATTTACTTATTTTATTTAACAGATAGCTTGTAGGTACACTAATAAATCAATGATATGGATAATGGTTGGTACCAAGTGTATTATTAAGATAAAATAAGTGATTTTATTGCTTGGTTTACAAAAATACTGATAATTTTACTGAATATTTTCTTTTCTACTCGACATTTTTTTACCTTCAGTATCTCGTTTGGTGGCAAGTTATTAGTCATTAATCTCATAGTGGTGTTAGTCTTACGAGGGGCGATCAAAAAATAATGATAACAATAAAACAACGATTCTAGATTAAATTTAATTTATTTTTCTTCATAGAATAGAAAGTGCTAAATACACCCTGTATTTAGCACTTTCTGCATATTGAAACTGGCGCAAATTACAGTTGAATCTACAGCAATGAGATTTTGATGAAATTTAAATCTTTTATATGATTTGTCTTTCTCCTGTAATTTAAAGCTATATCTTCTTCATTTTTAACATCGTGAGTTTGGGTCATACATATTGTAAATTTGTCTTTCTTTGGAATATGAAATCCAATATTATAATTCTCCCAATGTTTTTACATTTCCATCGTTACAATATTTAGTGTGAATGCAATAAAGATTTGATATGTTTTTAAACTCACTTGGTAAATAAAGTCGAGTAGAATCTTTCCTGCAATAGTGTGACGGTACTAAAGGCAGTAATTCAATAAATCCAATAGCATAATTTATCACTTCTTCAGATGTTCAATAAATATTAATAAATATATACTAAATATATTTATTAATATTTATATATACATATATATACACATGTTAGGATTCCACGGCACAATACCAGTACACTTGAAGAGTTCTATTCCACGACCAGTAGTTGCAGCCTGATAAAAAGCTGGTGTGAAAATCGCAGCCACCTGATAAACCGTTATAGATCTCCCTGGGTGATTTCGTAGCCACTTTTCACACTCGCTGGAATAAAACTTCTTCAGAACTCCGTGGAAACCTCTGTCAAGAGGTTGCATTTTGTGGCTTCTGTGGGGCGGTAATGTCAATGCAATTATAATATTCTTTCGGTAAAACTCCACAGCTTGTATTGTGCAATGTGATACGTGATTGTCTAATATCAAGAGTACAGGCTGCTCTTTCGTCGGCTTTACATGATCTTTGAAATGGCTCAGCCAATCCATAAACAAATCTGAGTTTATAAAACTTGATTCCGAGGCCAAACCGATACATCCGGGTGGTCCAGCATCAAAGAGTCCTTTCTTCATTTTCTTCCTTCCAAATATAAATGCTGGCGGAATGAAATGGCCGGTTGCAGATACAGCATTAACGATAGTTACGTTTGTGCCTCGTTCTCCGCTGGATATCTTGTTGACAGAGCGTTTGCCCTTTCTTGACAGTACTTTCGGCTGTTTGTTAGGCACGGTAGATACACCTGTTTCGTCCATATTATAGATAGACTGTGGTGGAAAGTTATATTTGTCCATTAACGCAGATAAGTTTATGTAAAATCGCTCCACCTGTGGTCTGTTGAATCCTATTGCACGAGCAATGCTTGTGGAGGTTGGTTGTCTAAGTGAAATATCAGGGTGCCGTTTCAAAAAACCACGCAACCACTCCTTTCCTGCAATTTTGGTTTCCTTGTTGAATCTATGAGGTATATTATGTTTTTCTGCATACTCGTACGCGGCACTCCTCAACCTTTTTGGTGTTAAACCATAAAACATATCATCTAATGTCATCAAATGATCGCAGAAATCTTTTTCTACCTCAGGTGAAAATGTTGTATCAAATCTGCCTAATTTTGTAGCACAATGAGGTTGTTGCAAACGGAATCGTAAAGTTGACTCTGCCATCCCTAAAGATGCAGCCACTGCTTTTTTGCTTTCGCCATTATCAATTCGTTTGCGAGCCTCCTTGATAGTCTGTAGTCGAGTGTTGATTCCAATTTTCCCTTCATACTTTACGGGCTTAGGACCGACATAATAAAATCATGCATGTGAAATTACTGGTTTTTATTATGGCGTATTTAAAAAATTGGAATCAACTAGCTATTTACAATAATTAAACTTACCAAATAAACTCGATTAACCTACAAATCACGCGTACTTCAGTAATTGTTCAAAATGGAGTCCGTTTCTCTCAATACACAAACGTGCACGTTTTTCTAAACTATTTTTTAATAAGTTTAAAGTGTCTGTTTAATTTTTGATCTCATTAAATGCACTTATTATTTTACTACGAAGGTCCTCAACACTTTGTGCTTCTTCAACGTAAACAAGTCTTTTGACTTCACCCCATAAATAAAAATCAAGTGGAGTCAAGTCTGGTGACCTAGGAGGCCATGGTACAGGTCCTCCGCGACCAATCCAATTGTCGCCATACTTATTATTTAAAAAGTCACGCACTTCCCTTGTGTAATGAGGTGGTGCACCGTCATGCTGATAATAATGATTGTTGTAGTGTGAAAGTGGCACTTCATCTAGTTAGTCTTCAATAACACCACGTAACATGTTTAAATAATTCGTACCGGTCAAGCGTCCTTCAATAAAAATCGGTCCCACGATAACATTACCAATAATACCCGCCCAAACATTTACACTAAAACGCACTTGATGGTGGTTATTTCTAATAACGTGGGGGTTGCTTAACGCCCAATAATGTTCGTTTCGGCTGTTATAAATTCCAATTATAATGGTTGGTACCAAGTGTATTATTAAGATAAAATAAGTGATTTTATTGCTTGGTTTACAAAAATACTGATAATTTTACTGAATATTTTCTTTTCTACTCGACATTTTTTTACCTTCAGTATCTCGTTTGGTGGCAAGTTATTAGTCATTAATCTCATAGTGGTGTTAGTCTTACGAGGGGCGATCAAAAAATAATGATAACAATAAAACAACGATTCTAGATTAAATTTAATTTATTTTTCTTCATAGAATAGAAAGTGCTAAATACACCCTGTATTTAGCACTTTCTGCATATCGAAACTGGCGCAAATTACAGTTGAATCTACAGCAATGAGATTTTGATGAAATTTAAATCTTTTATATGATTTGTCTTTCTCCTGTAATTTAAAGCTATATCTTCTTCATTTTTAACATCGTGAGTTTGGGTCATACATATTGTAAATTTGTCTTTCTTTGGAATATGAAATCCAATATTATAATTCTCCCAATGTTTTTACATTTCCATCGTTACAATATTTAGTGTGAATGCAATAAAGATTTGATATGTTTTTAAACTCACTTGGTAAATAAAGTCGAGTAGAATCTTTCCTGCAATAGTGTGACGGTACTAAAGGCAGTAATTCAATAAATCCAATAGCATAATTTATCACTTCTTCAGATGTTCAATAAATATTAATAAATATATACTAAATATATTTATTAATATTTATATATACATATATATACACATGTTAGGATTCCACGGCACAATACCAGTACACTTGAAGAGTTCTATTCCACGACCAGTAGTTGCAGCCTGATAAAAAGCTGGTGTGAAAATCGCAGCCACCTGATAAACCGTTATAGATCTCCCTGGGTGATTTCGTAGCCACTTTTCACACTCGCTGGAATAAAACTTCTTCAGAACTCCGTGGAAACCTCTGTCAAGAGGTTGCATTTTGTGGCTTCTGTGGGGCGGTAATGTCAATGCAATTATAATATTCTTTCGGTAAAACTCCACAGCTTGTATTGTGCAATGTGATACGTGATTGTCTAATATCAAGAGTACAGGCTGCTCTTTCGTCGGCTTTACATGATCTTTGAAATGGCTCAGCCAATCCATAAACAAATCTGAGTTTATAAAACTTGATTCCGAGGCCAAACCGATACATCCGGGTGGTCCAGCATCAAAGAGTCCTTTCTTCATTTTCTTCCTTCCAAATATAAATGCTGGCGGAATGAAATGGCCGGTTGCAGATACAGCATTAACGATAGTTACGTTTGTGCCTCGTTCTCCGCTGGATATCTTGTTGACAGAGCGTTTGCCCTTTCTTGACAGTACTTTCGGCTGTTTGTTAGGCACGGTAGATACACCTGTTTCGTCCATATTATAGATAGACTGTGGTGGAAAGTTATATTTGTCCATTAACGCAGATAAGTTTATGTAAAATCGCTCCACCTGTGGTCTGTTGAATCCTATTGCACGAGCAATGCTTGTGGAGGTTGGTTGTCTAAGTGAAATATCAGGGTGCCGTTTCAAAAAACCACGCAACCACTCCTTTCCTGCAATTTTGGTTTCCTTGTTGAATCTATGAGGTATATTATGTTTTTCTGCATACTCGTACGCGGCACTCCTCAACCTTTTTGGTGTTAAACCATAAAACATATCATCTAATGTCATCAAATGATCGCAGAAATCTTTTTCTACCTCAGGTGAAAATGTTGTATCAAATCTGCCTAATTTTGTAGCACAATGAGGTTGTTGCAAACGGAATCGTAAAGTTGACTCTGCCATCCCTAAAGATGCAGCCACTGCTTTTTTGCTTTCGCCATTATCAATTCGTTTGCGAGCCTCCTTGATAGTCTGTAGTCTAGTGTTGATTCCAATTTTCCCTTCATACTTTACGGGCTTAGGACCGACATAATAAAATCATGCATGTGAAATTACTGGTTTTTATTATGGCGTATTTAAAAAATTGGAATCAACTAGCTATTTACAATAATTAAACTTACCAAATAAACTCGATTAACCTACAAATCACGCGTACTTCAGTAATTGTTCAAAATGGAGTCCGTTTCTCTCAATACACAAACGTGCACGTTTTTCTAAACTATTTTTTAATAAGTTTAAAGTGTCTGTTTAATTTTTGATCTCATTAAATGCACTTATTATTTTACTACGAAGGTCCTCAACACTTTGTGCTTCTTCAACGTAAACAAGTCTTTTGACTTCACCCCATAAATAAAAATCAAGTGGAGTCAAGTCTGGTGACCTAGGAGGCCATGGTACAGGTCCTCCGCGACCAATCCAATTGTCGCCATACTTATTATTTAAAAAGTCACGCACTTCCCTTGTGTAATGAGGTGGTGCACCGTCATGCTGATAATAATGATTGTTGTAGTGTGAAAGTGGCACTTCATCTAGTTAGTCTTCAATAACACCACGTAACATGTTTAAATAATTCGTACCGGTCAAGCGTCCTTCAATAAAAATCGGTCCCACGATAACATTACCAATAATACCCGCCCAAACATTTACACTAAAACGCACTTGATGGTGGTTATTTCTAATAACGTGGGGGTTGCTTAACGCCCAATAATGTTCGTTTCGGCTGTTATAAATTCCAATTCACGTAAATAATGCTTCATCTGTCCACAAAATATTACAATTAATGTTTCTTAACAGCCATTCACAAAACTCGATTCTAGCGGGTCCATCGTTATCATGGAGAGATTGCACTGGTTGGTAATGGTATGGGTGATAACCAGAAGAGTTCAGCAGCTTCCACACGTAATACTGACTGACACCGAAGCGCCGAGCAGCGTCGTTAGTGCTAGCACAGGGGTCACGTTCGAAAAACTCGAGTACAGAGCTTTCGACTGCTGGTGTTATTTCGTTATGACCGCCACGACTTGTTGCATGGACTGGTGTGGTAAACTGCCCGTAATCTAACAACCTTTGATTTGCTGCTAAAATTGTTTGTCTATTAGGCACTCGCGAATTAATTCCTCGCCTTTGTAAACGCGGTAAACTTTCTGTACGGTACATTCTTTGAGCACCATTTAAACTTTCACCACTTAAAAGATAGCACCTGACCATTTCATAATACTCTGCATTAGAATAAAAAGACATGTCGTGCGATGATGATCGACCGGAATTCGGAAGCGAAAGAGCAGCGCGACAAAAAAAATAGCACACGTTCGCACGTAACTAGGTCACGGTCAACTAAACATAAAGCCGCCGGCGCACGGCCGGCGCATCCCCCGTGCGGGGTGCGACGTGTGAGGGAGGGGGGGGCGTAGTGCGTGCTGTTTGTGTGCGTTACCGAATTTTTAGGTATCTAAGCGCGTGTGCACTCAAGTTCAACAACCTAATAGTTGAATTGTATTTATTCCACACGTTGTGATTTTAGTAGCGGACAATGGTGAAAATCATGTAATTTTTTTTATTTTTTTTTATTTCATTAATTGATAAGGTTATCGATACTAAATCCATTCTGAAATTTTGGATGGTGGTTGCAAAATAACCCTGTATTTTTTGAAAATTGTTTATTTTGTGTCTTATTATTATAATTCCATTTTTACGTGTGTAATAAGATGCTTAAAGACATCAATTATTAAAATAGTGCATAAGTTAATTGAATACGCCATAGTATAGTAGACAAGTGAAAGTTAACAAACAAAAAAAAATATTAGAATGTTTATTTTTCTCTAAGGGATATCTAAAAAAAAAATATTATGGCAATTGTTCGGCTTGCATCAGTGATCAGCTATCTAACGAGGTAAAACAATCTAGGGTTTTGTTTAAATGCATTGAAAAAACTTAGTTTCATAGGCGATAGTGGAGAAGAAAATTAATACTTAGCCCTAAAAAGTATAATAAAACAATAGCATGTAATGTATTTATTAAATCAGGTTTTCACACAACTTTTTCTTATTCTACAGTTCATGTTAAACATGGTCGCTTCTGTTTCTAATATATTGTCGCATTCTTCCACGAAGACCAGTCTTCACTACTAAATGAGGATAACGTTGACCACTGGTCAACGTTGTACTCATTTGATTTGCTGCATCCACAATCCTTTCTCTTAATTCTTCCACAGACGAAACTGGATTTAACTCGCTGTAGACAAGACTTTCATGTATGATATCACGTCCATCAGCGATTAGTAACGCTTTAATCATGTCTGTCCAGTTCAAATCATTACAAGAAAATGTTAAGAACCATGTGGGAGGCCCTAAACTTCTAAAGCGCAATACACACTGAGCCCGCCGGGCCGCCGACAAAGCCCGGCGACACAACCCGGCGGCCTGTATGAAAAGAATCATGTCGGCAACATGCGCCCGCGCGTGTTGCCCAGCGACCCTCGACCTGTAGTGACGTGCTTTTTTTTACGACATGGAGTGGGACGACGAAAAATGTCTCACTGTCTCACACAACCTTTATCGACACGCGGCAATCACTGACTGCCAAATAAATTTCTCATCTCAAGCCGCCGACATGCCGCCGACCAAATTTTCCGACTTTTAAGTGAAGCCGCCAACTAGACCGCCGACAAAAAGTTGCCGACATAAAGTTGCCGACATATGTCGGCGGCCCGGCGGGCTCAGTGTGTATTGCGCTTAACCATTGCTATTAATTCGGAGCAACATTTCTGCCAATATGATGCTGATCCTCTAATATTTCGCATAGTAAGATGCATTTTATCTACTAGACCCTTAGGCGTGTGCTTTCTCCGTGGCCTTGACGCATCCTACATGAAACTGAAACACCTGATTTTGCGCGAAAATATTCAATAATGGATAGGGCATAAAATAAATACTCGTTTCTGTTAAATCTGCTTTCATAACTCATTATGCGGTTTTGAAAGTAATCCAAAGGGGTAACTGGATTTTCTCTTTCCTCACCAAAACCATTCTTGCCATCAGGATAAAGAAAATACAAGCATAATTATTCCATACGGCGTTCACGCTCTAAATTTAATGGCGGTGTCGTTTTCCTCGTAATAGCGGCCAATCTCATTGTATCATCTGTTAAAGAAGTATTCACTCCAACAAAATTTTCTAAATTAGGCACGTTATCGTCTATGTTTTGGAGCATACTTGTCGATTCAATATAAATTGTGTCCAATGAATTATGAGCAGCTATTGGTAACTGTATTTCTGATCCTTGGGCCAATGCTGATTGGAGCGTTCTCTGGACAGATTCGATAACTTGTATTGGTGGTTGGAAGAGATTGACCGGATTTGGTGTAAATGTTGGGCTCTTCATCATTTCCATTGCCGATTGTTCAGATATGGGTCTAAACGATCGCATTTGGTTATCTACAGCTACAACTAGTGGTGTCAACGAGTACACATTAAGATTGTCCCGTAGGTTTCCTCCTGTTGGTTTATTGGGCGATACATATAAATTGCGTCGTAAGACAGTATGTAAATCGTCCAGCTCCGTAAAACGCATGCAACAAGCGGCTCCATTCGTAGGAGCTGAAGCACCCTTGGCACCTCGTGCATGGGAATCAAATAGGTAATAATTCGATGTTCTGTAATGAACTGCTACTGAGATAGCGTTTGTTGTTAGTATTCCACTAGAATATTCTGTATAAAAACTTCTTAAAGCATTCCTCAGGTTAGGAAAACCATCAGTACTGTTGTCGTTATCTAAGTGACCAGTAATATTGGTTTCTTCAAGTACTGTAATCGCTATATTTTGCCTATTATAGACAACACTTGGCATAACATCGGTTACAGCAAGGTAGTCAGGGTTCATTTCGCCAAACGCAGGGTTGTTTCAGCAAGAAGCAATGCAGTCATTATAGTACTTGTCGCCAATGATCAATATGTAATCGATATCACTTTTGGATCAATTATTTGGATCTAATACATTGAATGCTGCACATGCAACAGCTGCTATCCCGGTGCATTGTTTACCCCGGGAAGAATTAAATCGCAAGTCACTTTGGTGAAATGATCCGCGTAATATCGCCTTCATTAGATAGGCGGTCACTGATCAAACTGAGACGATGGGCACGTTGTTCCTGCGTGTCATTAGATAAGCGATCACTGATCAATCTGAGACGATGAGCTCGTTGTTCCTGCGTCTCATTAGATAAGCGATCACTGATTAATCTGCGACGATGATCACGTTGTTCCTCCGTTTCATTAGATAACCGATGACTGATTAAACTGAGACATGGGCACGTTGTTCCTGCGTCTCATTAGATAAGCGATCACTGATCAATCTGAGACGATGAGCACGTTATTCCTGCGTCTCATTAGATAAGCGATCACTGATCAATCTGCGACGATGATCACGTTGTTCCTGCGTCTCATTAGATAACCGATCACTGATCAAACCGAGGCGATGGGCGCGCTGTTCCTCCGTCTCATTAGATAAGAGACCCTGGATTAAACCGAGGCGAAGGGGTGCGCCTTCTGGGATTTTCACTGTCTAAAACTTTTTTCATATAAGTCCGCATTTGTTTTCACAATTTCTCTTTTCACGCTTTTCACTATTTTCATTTAAAATAGCCTTGGCTGTGGTTTTTCTACTTTGAGATAAGCGTTTCTCATGTTTTTCGCTTGACTCATTTAAACGGCGCTGCCTCATACGGCTATGCTAACACGTTTAGTAGGTCTACCCATATTTGCTTTCTATAAGTAGAATTATAGAGTGCAAAAAAAGAGAAATAAACAATAAGGGCGCATTCACACTGGATACGTCTTTGACGATTCGGTATAAAACACGATTCGCCTTGACGGATAGATGTTCACATTGAATACGGAATCGTGTTTTTTCACGATTCGTCAAAATATCCGAATTGATGTTCACATGTTGTTTCGTGATTGTGTTCAGTTGAGAGTAAACTACCAAAGACAATGGACGTGAATACTTTAATTTTGTACTGGTATTATCGTCGATCTAAAAAAAGAAAAACAAGAAGAATACACTGGGTGCATCCAATTTTAAGGCAAAGACAAAGTGTTGGGGATTTTTATACTTTGATGAGCTCGTTACAAGATGATGATACCAAATTTTACACTTATTTTAGAATGTCTAAAGATACCTTTGACTTCCTTCTCCAAAGGTTGGATACGGATTTGAGAAAACAGGATACATGTATGAGAAAGGCCATTAGCCCTGAAGAAAAGTTGGCGATAACTATAAGGCAAGAAAAACTAATTATATTATTTATTATTCTTATTTATTGGTTATATTTATGATAATTTAGAACATGTTTTTAGAAATTTGATAGATCCAGATAATCACTTAATTGACTTAGAGCTGTAGATAGTGCCGGTGATGCACTTGGATCATCGCGATGGATCAGCGATGTTCCAGGTTGTAGAGGGGTGGGCGTTTCTGCAGACACTTCTGCATTTACTATCGATGAACTTTCAGGAAGAGGCCGAGTATTATTATTATTAGACGTTCCTCCCGGTGATTCTTGAGGCTTAGTATAATAACCACCACTATTATAGTTGTGATGATGTGAATTGTAATAATTTTGATGCCAATTCGAATAGTTTCGTCCAGTTTTAATACTCTGTATTAGGTTAATGACCCCAGATTGGAATTCCAGTATTTGATCATCATCAAAATGCTGAAGGGATGGCAGAACCCCCTTAAAAAAATTCATGTTACGGTCATCACTTCCAATTGTGTTTAATTGATGATCAACAAGTTTCATCATTTTATCATCCAATACGCTGCCACTATCCATTCTTTTCTTTTTTGATGATGATTCTAAGTGTTTCTCTTTCTGATTTTCTTGTTGATCTGCATTTTCTCTTTGGGCTTCATCTCTTGTATTTGGATTATTGTCATATGTTTCACCTGGCTTAATAATTGGCTTCAAAAAGCTCATCTCTTGATTATATTTGTAGGGCTTAGATTTTGTACCAGACCCAGATTTTTTTGTTTCTTTGTTTTCATCTAATGATTTCCTCCAAGTGTCTCTCAATTGTGTCCACCTTTTCATCACTGAACTTCCTGAAACAATAATTCATAAAACTGTATGAACGGTTTTATAAGAAGATTTTTATTTACATCGCATTATTCCCAATATTACAAAACAACCACAGATGAATATATTTTTAGAAGCTTGAGGGATATTTATTTAAAAAAAAACAATAATCAATGTAGGTACTCACAAATATTATTTAACAAAGTAATTAATTACATACCAGGCCAATTCTCACAAAACAAATCACTTCGCTTATAACTAATACACACATTAATAACCTAATTAACGCGAAAACATATATTGGAACAAGTCTTAAATATAGTTACGCAATCCGACAGGGCTTCCGCACGCGACGGTGGTTGAACAGAAAAAAGGGACGTATTTGCTTGAGCCGCTGCTTTATATAGGCTCGGTGACATCGTTATCTTGAGACTCCTAACACGGCTTCTCCTGACTACGCGTCGCCCACGGCCGCGTCTTGAACGTCTGGGAGACCCTGTAGCGGTATAGGTTCGCCAACTTCATGTGATGGGCCTGCCTCCGCCAGGTCTTCATCAGTCGGGACTTGGTGGCTATCGTGGGAGTCATTAGTGTCCTCTCCGTCATGGCTAACTGTGGACCAAACAAAAAAAAACTTTATACACAGCATCCAATTGTATAATCATACCTATCTATTTCAATCATCGCTCTTACAAGGCCCTAAAACATTCGTCATCACACACGCCAAGCTAATAAGGCGTCACGGAAGAATAGGTTTTCATAAGTATTCCCATAATTCCATGATCCTTAGACATCACATTCGTTATCGTTCTTACATCGTTACATATAAAATTAACTTTCACACACACTCAGACATGTAGGGCAATACCCCGCAGTTTATTGCCAAAAAGACACCAGTCTTTTACTCTCTACATGTCAAAGGCACCCCGCAGTTTGCCTTACCCAAGGTGGCCCATGGGGACACCTCGAGTCTCGATCTAGACGCTTCCACATAACACGTAGGGCAATACCCCGCAGTTTATTGCCAAAAGTTCGTCCCGCAGTCCGACTCTACGTCTCATGTTTGCCTGGTAACGTCTAGATCCAACAACAATGAACGTCCCGCAGTCCGTTCAATCAGAGTGTAAGTACTTCATACTCACGCTCGAAGAATGCCGCACAGGTCTCGGGACACCATTCCCCTTGCCAAGGCACCATATACTGAGCAGCCGCTTGTGTGGTCTTCCCATAAGAACCACTTAGTAGCCGCAGCTCGTAGCGTCCACTTGGTAGAGCACGTATGACCCTGTATGGGCCCCG
This sequence comes from Mythimna loreyi, assembly GCA_029852875.1. Taxonomy (NCBI): domain Eukaryota; kingdom Metazoa; phylum Arthropoda; class Insecta; order Lepidoptera; family Noctuidae; genus Mythimna; species Mythimna loreyi. The sequence continues at coordinate 3,548,983 of CM056795.1, read as the reverse complement.
CATGCCTGGATCCAGCTTGCCTGTGGACTGGGAGTATTTGATAACAAACACCAAATCGTTAACATTAAAGTGACGCGGCTCACGCCTGTGCCTATTGGCATATGCATCTTGACGGGCTTGGTTCTGACGTAACAGCTCCGTCGCTCGGCTCCGATGTAGCTCACGCTGCGCCTCACGGTTTGGCTGAGAACCTTCAAGTGTGATGTCACGAATGAGGGAGCGGATAACTGGAGTCACGGCTTCTATACCCACCAGGAGGTTCAGAGCGGAGGTCTGCGTAGTCTTCTGCTTGGTGACGTTGAGCGTTAATTGCAGACGCCACAACACATCAGCCCACGAAGTACCTTTATGGTTGGCTTCAATGCGGACCATGTTCAGCACGGTCCGTGCGTACCGTTCAACTTGCCCGTTTGCGTGATGCATTTCTGGGGTGATGTAGTGCAAGGATGATCCTATTTCGTTTACCAACTTTGTAAATTTTGAGGATTTAAACATGCGGCCCTTGTCTGTCACTATTAACTTAGGAACACCAAAAAGAGATACCGCATTCGTAAACACCCTCAGAAGCTCGTCTACGTCCTGCCTATATATTGCATACAGTAGTGTATATTTGCTAAATGCGTCGACAATTATAAGAATGAATTTATAACCGTTTGACTCAGGTAGAGGACCTAAAACATCTGCGTGTACAGTTGAAAATGGTGTATCTGACTTTTCCCAAGAAGTTATGTTTTGGAGGGCAGACCTTGGTACTCTTTTTTTTGAAACGCATACCACACAGTGAGCTATGTATTTCTTTACAAAATGTCTCATACTCGGAAACCAAAAGTGTTTGAGTATGAGATCCAACGTCTTGTCGAATCCAATATGACTGTGTTCGTCATGAAAGACTCGCAATAAGCTAAGGCGATGACCTTTAGGAATAAAACAGAGAAGTCTGGGCTCTTCACCAACGGGAGTGTACTTGTAAAACAGAACACCATCCCGTTGGATATATCTGTTCGAATCCAGACTTCCCTCATTAAGGCGTTCGATGAGAGTCTGGGTTTCATCGTCAGCCGCTTGTGCAATTTGGGCCCAGTTCTTTGGCCGTGAAATATTGTTAACGTGAATGGGTGGATTACGGCTTAAATAATCAGCATGGGACATCATAACACCCTTTCTATACTCGATATCAAAAGAAAAATCCTGTAGATATACCCACCATCTTGCTACCCTTGGAACTATGTCCTTTTTCTTTTCTGTTGCTTTAAGGGCATTGCAGTCGGTCACAATTTTAAATTTGATTCCTATCAAATAATGTCTAAAGTTCTGCAAAGCCTTAACAACAGCTAGGGTCTCCAGTTCATAGGAGTGGTAACGACTTTCAGCACCTTGGGTAACTCGGCTAAAATAAGAGACCACTCTCTTGCTACCATCCCCATGAACTTGAAGAAGGACTGCGCCGTACCCTACGCTACTCGCGTCGGTATGTACTTCTGTAACGAGGTTTGGGTCGAAGATAGCTAAAATAGGCTCAGTCGTCAAGATTGTGATAATCTCTTGACGAACCGATTCTTGCTCAAGACTCCATTCAAACGGGACGCCTTTTTTAGTAAGTCGCGAAATACAACGGGTTCGACTCGCGTATCCCTTGATGTACCTTCTAAAGTACCCAGCTAACCCTAAGAACTGGCGCACTTGTTTGACATTTCGTGGGACTGGCGAATCTACTAAGGCCTTAATTTTCGAAGGACTCGGCTTTACCTGACCACCACTGATAACTCTGCCCAAGTATTCTATTTCAGTAGTCAGAAATGAACATTTGCGCAGATTTATAGAAAAGCCAGCTTCTGTCAAAGTGGTCAAAACCTCACGCAGCAAATCGATACCGTCCTGTACCGTAGGGCTTAGTAAAAGGACATCATCAATATATACCAGTACATTCCCGGCATCGATGTGTTTGCGCAATGTTTTGTTGATAATGCGCTGGTAGACGATCGGCGAGTTGCACAAACCATATGGCATTTTCAAAAATTCAAATTGTGATTCCGGCGTCACAAAAGCGGTTTTGTGCACTGAATCTGGATGGATTCTGATTTGATGGAAACCAGTTGCCATGTCCAGGGATGTAAATCGTGTTATGTTTTTATCTCCTAACCGGTCAATGTGATCGTCGATCAATGGCAACGGATATCGATCCTTTACAGTTATCCTATTTAGGGCTCGGTAATCAACGCACATTCGATCAGACCCGTCCTTTTTCTTCACGAGAATAATCGGACTCGCGTACTCCGACTCAGACTCCCTAATAATTTGTTTTTCTAATAGATCGTCTATAATTCCGCGCACTTTAATCTTTTCCGCCAATGATAATTTGTAAGGTCGATAAGCAATGGGCGCATCACTAGTCAGATTTATATGCATCTCACCAGTGGTCACTGTAGTGGAGGCAGTACCAGATATAAAAAACTTGGAAAAGCTATTGATGACCTGCATTAAATTATCTCGCTCTACATCAATTAAGGGTGTTCCGAGTTCTGATTCATTAAAAACCTGAGTCGCGACTACATTAGAGGTGACGTGGAGGGCATGCGTTATGCGCTGCTTATCTTTTGTACGAACGTAAGTTATGCCGTCCCTATTCAGTATATCAGTGCCTATAATCACAGGAGTGGACATGTAAGACGACGGTACCACAACTAGGTCAGCTTCAACCGATATTTCACTGAACTCAAGTGTTAGAGTCACGTATGACTTAGCGATAATTTCATGGCTGCTTAACCCCTTCAAAATGCAATGTCTAGGTTTCAACTGACAAGCAAAATGCTTTACTACCTCTGATGATATAAGGGAAATATTCAAAGCGCCACTGTCTATAAGGACATCTACTGGGATACCCTGTATAACCGCGGTGGTTATGTCATTGTTGGCAGAACTAGCGGAACTACAAAGATTCACATTACGCTTCTGTGGTTGTGACCTATCTTTTGCAAAACATTTGTCCTCCGTATGACCTCGTTTCTTACAGAAGGCACAAATAGGAGAGCTAGCTACTGGTGTGTCTGAGGGTTGAGTTGCCTTCTTCGGACATTGGTAACTTCTGTGACCCGATTGGTTACAGTTGAAACACTTAAGGCCCGACGACGATGATTTGTCGTGTACTCGTTTATTAAAAGCGTTTACTGGTGGCCGCGTCTTCACTGGGTGTTTATCACAATTTGGCTTCTGATAAATTGATAAAAAGGAAACTAAATTCTCCGATGAGAGATCTGCATTTGCGGCTGCAGCTCGTACTTGTGGATCGGTAATGCCACGAATAACTATCAAGGTCATTAAATCTTCGCTAAGTCCCTTAACAATGCGAAGACGTAACAGGGCACGACGCGCGTATTCGGCATACGAGGAGTACTTGTCCGATGTATTATTCATAGTCTCGAATAGAATATTTGCGTAATCTAGTTTTCTCGGACACAGGGGCTTAAATTCACGTTTGAAACTAGACCATGACCTATCGGTACATACCCACTCATTAAGCCAGGCTTTGGCATCGCCCTTTAAACAATTTGCAACTCGTGATAAACATTCTTTATCGTCCCAATTATTTGATACTTGGGCCCTATCTACCTCGTCACACCAGGCATCTATATCGTGCAGGGACGGGTCAAAATTCGACACATAATAATTACGAGAACGGCCCGGAACTATGGCTTGTATCGCGTCAACGATCGTTTGAGCACTCGATTGTTCTGATGCAGTAATGGAGGTAGACGTGAAATTACTTTCTATGGTCTCTAATCTATTCATAATCGCGTCTAACGTATTGTTGAGGTTTTCGTGTGACTTAGTGGACCTACGTTCTTTTTTATTATGTTTGGGAGACCGCGATTGGGAACCGTGACGGTTTCTGGAATCGGGGCGCGAAAAGGAACGTTCACGCGTTCGAATACATGATCGAGAATGATGACGGAGGCGAGATCGTGGCCTGCTCGGTGTACGGGTACGTCGTCGCGAACTACGTGTGCGAGATTGCGAATCTTTTGACCGGCGGGAACACGATTCTTCACGTCGTAATCTTTTATGCGAACGGTTGTCGCTTCGACGTGACTGACTACGAGATTTACGCGGTTTCGGCATATTCGCGGCGGTTGGAATAATTTCAAAATAAAAACTGACGTGAAGTTAACTTGTAGTGTGAGAATTGCACAAAATTATTTTCCGTTACTTTTCAAATGTAGATGGCCAAAACGTGCAAGGCAGTAGGCTTAGTTCTCTATCCCACTTCTGATTTTAGAAGCTTGAGGGATATTTATTTAAAAAAAAACAATAATCAATGTAGGTACTCACAAATATTATTTAACAAAGTAATTAATTACATACCAGGCCAATTCTCACAAAACAAATCACTTCGCTTATAACTAATACACACATTAATAACCTAATTAACGCGAAAACATATATTGGAACAAGTCTTAAATATAGTTACGCAATCCGACAGGGCTTCCGCACGCGACGGTGGTTGAACAGAAAAAAGGGACGTATTTGCTTGAGCCGCTGCTTTATATAGGCTCGGTGACATCGTTATCTTGAGACTCCTAACAATATATATACTAGAAAACAACTGTAATAATAAGGACACGGTTTCGAAACACGTCACGACAAGAGGAGCGGTCTGTTGTCGGGCGAATATCTATTCACAAACGCCGTTCGCTGTCCGTCTGTGTATTTATGAATTATTATACATAAATAAAATATACAGGGACCTGATCTGTGGTTGTTTTGTACGGGCTACGCCCCATACGTTTTATAACGGTTTTTGCTTTCGTAAAAAGAGGATGCTTAGTAAGCTGAATTTGTATAATTGAAGAAGCGCTTGAAGAAGTTGTATTTTCATTTAGACTAATCTATCCCACTAGGCAGCCAGTCAAACATATGAAATCGTTTGGGTGCCTAGTGGGAACGCTTATTCTGAATGAAAATACGACTTCTTCATCAAATATTTTTTTTAGGTATTTGGCGTCAGGACTTTCCTATGAAGATCTTCATTTTAGTTATCGAATTGGCAAATCAACCATTTCCACCATCGTAGTAGAAGTGACGCAAAGTATATGGAATAATTTATATGAAGAATTTATGCCACTTCCTAATAAGGAAGAAGAGTGGTTAAAGATAGCAAGTGGATTTAATGAAAAGGCCAATTTCCCTCACTGCCTTGGAGCAGTTGACGGGAAGCATATTAGGCTTCGAAAGCCGTCAAATAGTGGTTCAGTATATATGAACTACAAAGATTTCTTTTCAATAGTGTTATTAGCAGTCGTAGATTCAGATTATCGATTCGTTTACGTCAGTGTAGGTTCCTATGGAAAAGAATGCGACTCATCAATATTTAAAGAGTCAAGTTTTTGGAAAATGTTGACAGAAGGCCGTTTGAATATACCCGAACCAAGGCCTTTATTTACAGAATCAGAAGTTCAAGTTCCTTACGTAATTATTGGCGACGAGGGATTTGGTTTACACACACATTTATTAAGACCTTTTGGTGGAACGCATCTTGACAGAGGTAAACGAATATTTAATTATCGTTTAACCAGAGCGAGAAGATACGTGGAATGTGCGTTTGGCATTCTAGCAAATAAGTGGAGAATTTTACATAGACCCATAGACCTTAAACGAGAAACAGCTATTTCAGTAGTGAAAGCTTGTACTGTCCTCCACAATTTGATTATAAAAAAGGAGGGAATTGAATTAGAAAAAGAATTTAATTTTGAAAATTTACTACCCCAGGAAGTATCACCGAGTGTCGGAACTGGCAATTCAATGAGAAATGAATTTATGACCTACTTTCTATCAGAAACTGGATCAGTACCATGGCAAGACAACAAAATATAGGCAGTATAGATTTGTATTTAAAATTTTCTCAATAAAAACTTACCAAACAACTGTCGGTCCTTTTGATCCATTTCTTCAAAATCTTCTTTCAAAATTATGCATATTTCCCGCCATGCTGCTGTTTTAGCGGTTTTGTCCTTATAAATTTCCAAAAATTTATTCCATAAAACTGGCCTGTCTTTGATTGCAGCAATCAAAACTTCGCGATTTATTTGTTGGTCATACAATTTTTCTTTTTCTTTTTTCGACATGATTTTATTGAAGCGCAGCGCTACACGTCTTAACAAGTCAAAGGAATGTACTGAATTGAGCGGGCGCGCGGCGGGTGGGGCAGACAGGCGGGCGGAGCAGGCAGGCGCGCGGGGCGCGAGCGCCAATCACGATTCGAGATTTTTAACGAATCGTCATTCTAATGACCGTAGTGACCGACGTATCCGTCTACGTCTTTTTTCACGATTCGTGAAGCGTGTGAACATGGGTATATAAAAAGCATTGCTCCCGTCAAAAAAAATAACGAATCGTGAAAAAACACGATTCGTGAAAAATCACGATTCGTCTTCGTGTGAATGAGCTCTAACAGTATGATCCACCAAAGATTGGAGTTCGATTTCTGCACATGTTTCCGTGACATTAATGTTATTAGGATAACATTGCTCTCTTGAAGCTTTAACTTTATAATATGTTGGATACATTTTAATATTAATTTGTTTTGCTTGTTGCCGTATTACGTTGTACTCTGGCGCATTGAGAGATTTACATCAACAATTAACGCAACAGCTCGTTCTGCGGACAGTTCCACCTTTTTATTCGCGAAACACTCGCGCTTTTTTTAAAGTAGTCCCTCTTCGAGTAGTAAAAATAATTTAGGATAAATTTTGATTCAATTTAGCGAATCAATAAATCTTAAATCAATAAATCTTAAATCAATTTAATATGAAGTACGAAAAGTTCGTTTACCTGTAAATCCGAGGGTCCTGTGCACAACTATCACTAGCGACGGCCGGTCGAACACTGACAAGTCAAGACACGTTATGCTGTGTATAAAGGGTATTCTATATTTGCATGTGTAATGTTTTGGAACAAAGTGTGTCTCATATTTAAATTATTTTGTTGAACAATTTAACTGACTTTATTGTCTTCAAATATTTTTGCTTCTATTGTCTCAATGATCTCATGGACATTTATGTTCGTTCCCTGAATTCAACAGCAAAATGGTTCAATAATGCAGGGGCAATTGAAAAATCTGGCGTAGCGTGCTGAGGGCATCTTTTATTTAAGTAATCTGCCCGAAATATTTTAAAGTCTCTAGTGAACCTTCTACTGACAGCTCCACAATTGAAAGCAACCACCCATCAATTCATTGTAACACATCTCGAGATAGTGGCTTGGAGAGTCGAAAGTTGCCTATCCCCTGTCGTAATTGTTTCGGGAATGTGTACTAAAAAACTTTTAGCTGTCGTGTCGTCTGCACAGTCTCTAAATCCACGGTCTAGAATGAAAACATCGTCTTCCCTGAACTAATCTGTAAAAGCTCCTCGCTCTGCCATAATTTCATTCATGATTGAAGCATCATTTTTGGTGGCTGGATAGGGACCTATTGCCTTAATCACGTAACCATCGCAGCAAATTATGAGAAATGGCTTAACCAAATTGTAATATTTGTGAAGAGGGTATGTCTCTCATTGGAATTGATAAATACTTATCTCTTAATTTATTCTCGTTTCGTATTTACACATATACATTAACCATCGCAGTGACGGGAGTGAGACGGACTAAATGTGACGGGAAGGAAAACGTTATTTTGGAACGACGATATTTTACAAAAAGTCCTGTGATACTCTTAGGTGGCGGTGAATCTTTCACTGTGACGTTATTTTTCACCCATGTCTAAGTGCCAGAGGCGAACAACTAGATCCTGCCTAGTAGTAATGTCCTGTGTAGTAGTTATGCCAATGTGTAGTTCTCGTCTCTGTGGGCCTGTTAAATCAACATGCGGATTTGCAGATTGCTTGAAGATTTCTTGTTGCTGATCATATGGTATCTTAGTTACAGCTATATTTGCTATGTTACAAATGTTATGCAGTATTATACATTCCTTACTTATATGGCGAAAATCAATTTCTTTGTTATCAGTTTTACAGAATTTCCAAATAGGATAATCTACACCTAAAGTAACCGTCATGAGAAGCTATAAATTTTGTAAACAAGTGTTCAGGAGTTCACATCATTTGGACCAACAAAAAAAATGAATTTGTTTAAGATTTAATTAATTATTAAGTAACAAATATTAATTATTTAAGAATAATTATTCGTCAGATTCAGATGTTTCCATTTCTGTGTCAGAATCAGTGACATGTATCACGAAGCTGTCTACAGTTTTATCAATCATCTCATCGATTTTGGAATAAAAATTATCTTCTTCCTTGATGACATGCTCCACACAACGCTTCCAATTTTCCGAAGTAATCTGCTGCAGTCCCTCTTGTAATAATAATTGTTTTACCTCGTTCCTCGTTTAAATTTGTATTTTTGCGAGCAACATATCCTTTTACGTTGGCCCAAATTAGCTGAATTGGATTAAGCTCACAATGATGCCCGCGCATCCCCCGTGCGGGGTGCGACGTGTGAGGGAGGGGGGGGGGGGTAGTGCGTGCTGTTTGTGTGCGTTACCGAATTTTTAGGTATCTACGCGCGTGTGCACTCAAGTTCAACAACCTAATAGTTGAATTGTATTTATTCCACACGTTGTGATTTTAGTAGCGGACAATGGTGAAAATCATGTATTTTTTTTTATTTTTTTCTATTTCATTAATTGATAAGGTTATCGATACTAAATCATTTCTGAAAATTTGGATGGTGGTTGCAAAATAACCCTGTATAGTTTTTATCACCAAAGATGACAACTGATATTTTTTTTTTTTTTCAATAGTACACGTGTTGTGAGTAAAGTGTTATTAATTGTCTAAACTAGTGAAATGATGAAAAAAAAAATAATTTCCTTACAAATACACATAAAAATTAAAATTCACCCTTAACAAAGCGGTCTTGACAATTTCGATTTTTTTACTTAAATAAACTTTTTAGCCGGTTTGGAACACTTTCAATTAAACGGATAGTGTTTTCCTGGGGTATTTGCTCCAAGCACCTTTTTAAAGCGTTTATGAGCTCCTGCTGACTGTTCACGTCACTGTAATTTTCTTTAAGGCTTCTTTTTAATTGGTCTCAGAAATGTCCGATCGGGTTGAGATCGGGGCTCATTGCTGGCCATGGTTAAACAAAAATATTGGCTTCCGATAATGCCCTCTGAGTTAGGCGAGCTGTATGAGCCCGAGCATTATCTTGCATTAAAATGAAATTGTTGCCCACTCGTTGTGAATAGGGAATGATATGCGGTCGGACAATACGCTCGACGTAGCTGGCAGCAGTTACGGTACCCTCGTTAAGGATTACCAACTCCGTTTTACCCATTAAGTTTATTCCACCCGACACCATAACAATGGGCCCCCCAAGGAACAGGGGTTGCTAAAACGCTCACCTTGTCTTCTCCACACTCGCACGCGTCTGTCATCACTAGAGAACTTAACTTTACTCTCGTCTTTGTGAAGAGTACAGTTCTCAAATTGCCCATGGTCCAGTTCAAATGCTCGCGAGCGAACCTTAAACGAGCTGCACGATGAGCCCTTGTCAGTTTAATGCGAACAACACGCATTCTGGATCGGTGTCCATCTTCATGGAGTCTAAATAACAAAATTATTCGGTTAAAGTTTCCTTTATGGGCCATCGATTTAAGGGTCGGGGAGGGGGGGAGGGGGGACTACCCCCTGTCCAACCCCCACCCCGCGGAGCCCCATGGTTATGGAGATATCCATGGTTAAAGTTTTGAGGTTAGGTTAGGTTAAAACACAAATTTCCATCAATTTGAAGTGAAATTTCTACAGATTTACAAATCGGGAGGGCAGGGCCTATCCCCTGTAGCTTCCCCACCCCGCAGAACCCCATGGTTAAGGAAATATCAGTGGTTAAAATTTTGAAGTTAGGTTAACTACCTACCAAGGCAGGTCGACGGAGCCCCGCTTTGCGAGGCTCCTACTTCTGGGTGGTTTAAAAAAAAATAACCTCGAAGAAGGTCACGGGATCTGTGTTCGCTGTTGTTATTGTTCTCATAACCTAAATCTATCCGAGTCGGGGTGCCCTAAAATTTTGAGTTGGGTCAAGGTATTTTTCAGATAAAATAAAACACAGGGAATATTATTATAATTATATTAATCTAATTTATATACATATTTTATGGCTGTAATCAATTCTTCGAATGGATCTAAGTGCTCTATTACATTTCTTCACCTCCACTTATACTCGCACAACCAGTCTGTGAAATTTTGTTTATTTTGATGTTGTCTAAATTTTTGCTTCAGACCTCTCCACTGGCTCTCTATTCGTTGAGTGTGTGTCCCGTCTGGTGCCACAGACTTATTTGTAGGGTCACTGTGATTCACTCGTTAATGTATATAGCCATGCTGAGGAAGGGTCAAATATGCTCTCCAATAATCAGTATGGATGATGGAGCCTTCCTCAACATGCTTCTTTATTAGTGGCACCAATATCTCTGCAGATCTATCGTTATCGGGACACACCTCTAGCCGCAAATCGTCACTGCCATCCTCTATCATGCCTATGACCCAATGACCCTCGATATGACGGCCACGATTATATTTTCTTCGTCCAAATTTTGATTCATCTATTTAAACAGTTTTGTTGGGACCACCTATCTTTCCTTGCGACCTTTGATTCTCCAACTCATATATCGCAACAGTTTCCCGGCAATAGCTAAACCAGTCCGCCACAGTTCTAGTTGATATAACTGGTCCATCTTCATTAGTCAATTCTTTTCTGGTTTGATGATAACTTAGTCCCTCACTAAATGCGTACATAATTTGGAATATTAATGTGAGGGACAACCGTGCGTTTTCAAAACACGTCCCCGCAGCTCTAGACTTGTCTTGTACGACAGACGCTCTTTCGGCATCTAAATTTTCCAACTTGACCAGATTCCTTAGCTAAGGACATGGGCGATCTGTGGTATGAACACATTTTTCTTATGGGGATGAGTCCTCTCTCCTCCGCAAACTGGACACACTGGTCGCTCGTTCCCAGTTTGGAAAAAATCTTTTTCCAGTTCCACATAGATCTGAAATATAAAAAAAAAATATTTGAATTAGTGATTTCAAATAAAGGAACCTAACTAACCTAACCTGAATCTATCAGAGTCAAGGTGCCCTAAAATTCTACTAAGATAGATTGTTGATTAGACCCGTGGAGCAGGGGGTGATTCTTTACCCCGTGCTCCACGGGGCTCCTATTTCTGGATAAAGAACCTGTTATATAACTTTACTTTAACAGACTCAATCAGAAAATCGGCAGATTAAAAACCCGCATAAGCAATAACATAATATACAATCATTCAAAGCTAACCTTAACTCCTCCGAGTAAGGATGGTTTCTTCTGCCAGTTAACCCAGTAGGTTTGGGCATCGCAGGAACATCATCTTCATCCTCGTCTTCTGAAGAACTAGCGACAGCTGGTAAGCTGCCACTAGAACCCGCTGCTACTCCACTGGGACCAGCACCCGGTTCGACGAAGACCGACGACGACGACGACGACGACACACACAGGAGCACAAGTGGCTCATTTGAGTCCAAGACTTGCACTCGCGCAGTAAGCACGAGCGGCTCTATTGAGTCCATCACTCGCGCACTACTTGAAGACACAGGCGCAGAAGAGGAGGCCGTGACAAGCGGCTCCTTGGAGTTGGACTCCAAGGACACTTGCACATCACTCAACTCTTCAGACGCAGGCACAGAAGAGGAGGCCGTGACAAGCGGCTCATTAGAGTCCAAAACTTGCACATCACTCAACTCTTCAGACACGGAAACATAGGGCTTCGGGGACGCCATGGTAGTCAAACGAACGGAACTTGCAAGGGCAACAAACGAACGATGACTGACAAGACGAATAAACAACAAAATGGCGTCACTTCACGTTCCGTTCCACGTTCCGTTCCATAGTATAAACAAATATTCTTTATTTTTTAATGTAAAAAAGTCAATGTAATAGCATATTACAGCGCTTTTTATATACACATTAATTACATAACAAATTTACAGATTTTAAAAAATAAATTAATCCTAATTTAGTATGTAAAATATATTTTTATATTTAAAAACGTAATACAATAAAATGAGTGAAATACCTCGGAACGTAAATCGTCAAATTTGACATCTACAAGAACAATTTAGAGTCTGTCTCACGAAAGAAGTCTCGCAGATGCGGCGCTACAGTCATATCACGGAATGTTGCCAAACTTCACTGTTTAAGACTCCCCTAAAATTTCATAAAATGATTTCAAATTAAATTTTGGTTCAATTAGATTTTATTATTTTTGATAATTAAATTTATATTCAATAAAATAGAAAGTGATAATGACATAATACATATACAGCCTGTAAGGGTAAACACCGTTGTCACTAAAACCATAGGTAGTTGATTTAATTATAAAAATGGTTATCTGAATTTAAAAATTAATAATCAATTTTTCTTTAATAAAAATAAAAAATGTTTACGTCCGACACCGTCCGTAAATTCATGGATAATGTGCGCCCGAGTTACGTATCACTCCAGAGAGCGTTGATCCGCCTCATAGGCTATCCGTTGTACCTACCTACATAAGTTTTAACCTGAGTTACGTTAACACTGCAAAGAGCGTTGACCCGCTTCACAGGCCATCCGTTGCACCTAAGTACCTAAGTAACTACATAAATTTTAACCGGAGTTACGTTAACACTGCAAAGAGCGTTGACCCGCTTCACAGGCCATCCATCCATTGTACCTACCTTAAGTTTTAACTAACTACATCATTGTAATAAAAACAATACCTACACGCAATCTGTGATGTAACTTTCCCTTCATACTTTTCCTGGCTTAGGACAGGCAAAAATACCTACCTTTGTTGCGTGACGAGTTCAAATGTAAGTTAGATTTGACAACAAAAAAGAAAATACAAACAACTGGGTAGGTATTTTTGGCGTATTTAAAAGTTAATCACATTTTTATCTACAGTTTCATTAAAAAGTACTGGTTTTATTTACACTGATTAAATGATTAAATTTACTTTGCCACTTACATTAATCTCAAAAGCTGTTCAAAATGAGCCATTTACGGCCACGCATGTCTCCGCACGTTTTTTTAAATTGTTTCTCACTCTCGAAAGCACTAAAGTGTCATTTCTTATGTCTCTAAATGCACTACGAATCCGTCTTTTGAGTTCCGACGTATTACGGAACTCAGTGGCATATACCCGGCGCTTCAATTCACCCCACAGATAAAAGTCCAGAGGTGTAAGATCTGGCGACCGCGCCGGCCACGCCACTGGCCCTCCACGGCCAATCCATCGCCCAGGAAACTCTTCATCTAGCATAGCCCTGACTTGCAGCTGAAAATGTGCAGGGGCACCGTCGTGTTGGTAGTACAGGTTTCTTATGGAACTAAGAGGCACGTTGTCCAACATCCTGTCGAACACATGTCGTAAAATAGTCATGTACGACTGCGCATTTAAATGTCCTCTAATAAAATAGGGTCCGAGACGTTTCCCATCCACAATTCCTGCCCACACGTTTACGGAAAAACGGTGCTGATAATGGTTTTGCCGGACGCGGTGTTCATTACCCGGCTCCAGTAATGTTCATTGTGAACATTGTAAATGCCCGACCTCGTAAACATAGCTTCATCGGTAAATAAAATGGAAACATTTTCAAAATTTTCGATTAGCCATTGTGAGAATTGCACTCGCGGTATTTGATCGTTTTCAATCAATTCTTGTACTGGCTGAAAATGGTATGGATGTTGACCATCAATGTGTAAAATTTTCCACACAGTCCGGTGGGAAACATTAAAAATACAGGCTGCCCGCCTCGTGCTCTCCTCTGGGTTCTCCGCGAAGAAATCCAGAATACGTTCTTGAAGTTCTGCTGGCAGCTGCTGGTTGCCACGCCCCTGAGCATGGGCCGGCACGGTGAACTGGCCATAGGTACGTAACCTTTGCGTAGCCGCCAACATCGTTTCCCGGTTTGGCACAGGTTGTCCAGGGAATAACTCCGCGTACATTCTTCTAGCCTCGTTCAAATTATCACCCGACGCGGCATAAACCCGAACCATTTCGGTCCACTGTTCGTTTGTGTACGACATAGTCACATCAAAACACAATAACTCTCGCGCGGAAAATGAGCCGTGGTACGCGGGAAGCGCGGGCGCGGGCGCTGCGCTGTGAAACCGTGACGTAAACGCGCGATCGATAGCGACGCTGGGCACCCCGCGCCCCGCGCCCCGCGCTCCATCGCGCCCGCTCCATCGCGCCCGCTCCATCGCGCGCGCTTCTCGCGCTCGCTGCTTGTGCGGCCGTTTTGAACTATTGCTGTGTTCCCGCGCTCCGTCTTTGGCCTTGCGTGTAGGGTGAAATAATTTAAAGGAAAAATGGAGATTTTCCTAAAAAAAAAGTGTTTTTTTTTCCATTGAATTTACGTTCTATAACTGAAACCAAATCACTGGTTTTAAGGATAACGGTGTTTACACTAACAGGCTGTATTTTGTTGTTTACTTTGATGTCCACGATACAGAGCGGTCGCACCATGACATATTTGTAATAGTGTAATAAATTTGTAGTAGGTAAATAATGTAATGTATAAAAAACTTTAAATTTTAATTGTATAATTATGATCATCGATTGGGTTTATTCCAGACATACTACAGTCACTATCCGAATCATCTAAATGAATGTCACTGTCGTGATCAGACTCGGTTTCGCTATCGCTTGCTGTAGATATTATGAAGCGATCCATTTCTTCATCTATCAGCCCGTCATTTCTAAAATATTCATCTTCTAGATGCTCTACATGTTTGCATTGTTTGAACCAATCTTCTGCTGTCACGCTTGCAAACGAATCTTCCGTCAATTTCACAATTTTTTTCGTGTCTTGATCAACATTCTTGTCTGCCACGCGTCTTTTCACAAGACTCCATATTTTTTCGATGGGGTTCAAATCACAATGATAAGGTGGCAGTCTTAAAACTTCATGGTTGTGACTTTTTAATAACTCATCTACGACATAAGTTGGTTGTCTTTTATTTTGTTTAATTAAACCAAACAAAATGGCTTTTGTCCAGCTCTCTTCAAAATATATACCTTTTTCTTTCAACCACTTCTGCATATCAGTTTTTAAGGTTGACATGGTTGGTGTTTTTTAATTTGAGTGCAGTGGTATGGCGCATTGTCCATAACGACAAGAGACCTTTCGGGCAGATTTGGTATCAATTTTTCATTCATCCACTTCAAAAAATTTGTGGAATTCATGTCGTCATGGTAATCAGACGACTTTGACTGGGATTTAAATATAAGTAAAGCATTATTTATAAAACCATTCTCAGATCCAGCATGAGCGATTATCCATCTACTACCAGCAGACTCTGAAGTGAAGAGTCCTGGCTCTTCTTTACTTTGCCAACAATTTTTAGCATGGTATGTGTTGTGGATATACGTTTCATCTAAAAACACCACAGGTCTTTTTTCAACGGTTCGATTTTTTCGCATTTTTTCGATATACACTTCTCATCAAAAAAATCGAAACACCTTGCAAGTTTACGTTTTGTCAGGATTATCAGAAAAATGTGTACATTTAGGAATAAATGTTAAATGTCGTTTAATAGTGAGTAATATGAGCTTATCAAATCTTAATGTTAATGTTCTAAATTTAAATGAATTTTTCATAGGTTTCGTATTTTGTTAAATGGGTCATTTTTATTCCGTATGGAGTATAAAGGAAATGGATAAAACAACACACGTAAATGAAAAAAAAAGCTAAAAAACGTTTATTTAATAACTTGTATTCCCTCCCCGAGCTCTAATTACTGCTTCCATACGGTTCTTCATCGATCGGATGAGAGTCACGATCACATGCTGTGGTATATTGTCCCATTCCTCTTGGATTGCATCTTGCAGCTGGCTAAGTGTTTCTGGGGCAGGATCTCTTGCTCGAATTCGTCTCTTTAATTCATCCTATAGATGTTCAATGGGATTCATGTCCGGGCTTCTTGCTGGCCATTCCATAATAGAGATATCGACTTCGTTAAGATAATCTCGTACGACGCCCGCGGTGTGAGCCCTAGCATTGTCGTGCATGAATATGAAGCCGTTGCCAATAAAATGTGCATAGGGCATCACATGAGGCTCGAGACACTCTTCGACGTACCGATGACAGTTTAGTGCAGGCAGACGTGGCCCAGACACGAAAGCAAGCTCTGTCTTACCGTCGGCGCTGATTCCTCCCCAAACCGTCCACGAACCGCCACCATAGCTGACCTTTTCTTCAATGCAGCATTGTGCATAGCGTTCTCCGTCTCTTCTGTAGACCTTGTTCCTTCCGTCGTTACCATACAGCATAATTTTACACTCATCAGAAAAGAGAACTTTGCTCCACTGTAGGTATGACCAATTTAGGTGCTCACGTGCAAAGTTAAGGCGCGCTCTTCGATGGTCTGCAGTTAATTTCGGCCCATTTGCTGGCTTATGCGGTACCAGTCCACGATCCTTCAACCTTCTTCTAATTGTAGAGTCACTTACAGCCACCCTTCGTACAACACGAAGCCGCTGCTGCAGTTGAAAAGCGTTAAGGCGTCGATTTCTTAAAGAAGTTGTTACAATAAATCGATCATCTCGCTCAGAAGTGACCCGATTCCTGCCAGATCCTGAACGGCGCGTGAACAAACCAGTCTCCCGATAACGTTTATAGACTCTATGAACAGATGACAGGCTTAGATGCAGTCTTGCAGCCACAACACGCTGACTAAGGCCAGAATCCAGCAATGCCACAACTTGGGCGGCTTCTGTGGGCGAAGTATCCATACGTTTTAGAAAAAAAACCTTTTTTCAGACGTCCCAAAGTCACAGTATTGAAATAAAAAACAAAAAGTTTAAGGATAGGCGCCAATTTTTAGTTTTTAAACGCTAAATGTACTCCAACCCTAAACACACATTTGTCTCAAAACAGTGATTCATTTCGTTTATAAGATAAACAAATGAAATTCTAATTTTGAATTTAGAATTTTCGCTTATTACTGTAATGGCCAAACTGCCAGCTATAATATATGTATTTTTTTTCATCGTATGAATTCTTTTTTGTGTTAAATTCGGACAGAAACAATGAAAACGGAAGTGTTTCGATTTTTTTGATGAGAAGTGTATCTAGCGCGCCAAGCAGTGATGTCATAGCGTTCCATTAGTATTTTCCTTTTAGACTAGCATCGTTTGTATTTAAATCCAATGCTTTGCAATATCCTATGAAGTGTGGCCCGGCTTCCTTCAAAATTAATATCTTCTTTCAAGACTGCAAGTAATTTGTTAAGAGTAGGCAGTTCTTTTTTTACAACATAAAATTGGTGAATTTTTTGGCGCAGAGATCGAAACTATCCAGGTTGAGATTTTTTGGACGTGGACGACATTTCCCTGGAGTTACAATCTTTTTTGAAGTACTTGCAGCTGTTTTCCGTTCCTGTGTTACTCTTGAAACAGTTTTCTCAGAGACACCTGAAAAATATTCTCAATCTGAATACATATTGTTACAAATGCATTTACTTAATTTCATTTCTTTTATTAGTTTGCAAACATGGGTGAAAACACAGATTGATGTTTTTTTATACTAATAAATATGTATAACCGTCAAATGGGTATGCAAATATTGTAAAGTATAAAGTAAAAATAAAAGACGAAATAAAATATTGAATATTAAATCACAAATAAAATGGTAAAAATCACATTGCTGGTAGCAACTCTCTTGCGAACATTGTTTAATGGTATCAAAACACCATGATTTCGTTGTTCTGCTTCACAAAACTCCTTTACCTTCAGTATAATTTCTCGGCCAGCACTTTTCACAACTTTAGGCATTATAAACAACACTTGAGCTCAGCAAATTAACAAAAATCTCAATGGCATCCACACACGATAACACCACCTGACAACGACAATATGGCCGAGCTGTCAAAATTAGTTCCAATTCTTGCCGCGGGACTTCTTTCGTGAGACAGACTTTATCTGTCAAAAGGCGTATTATTTTCGATTTATAGTGAAACTTTAAAAAATTATATCTCGTAAACCGTGAATCTCCGCAACTTAAGAATTAGCAAAAAGTCTTTTGATAATGAGTCTATCTACAAAAAAAAAATGGACTTCCAACTCGATGGCCCATAAAGGAAAGTTTAGCCGTTCATAATTTTTAAATTACTGTCGCATACCTATAAACAAAGGAAAAATATAAAATCATAATTATAGATATATTTCTCATAGTACAATTTTAAGCATTAATATTATTACAAGCCAAAAACAAATGTAAACTTACCATTTCTACATTCAATGAATGATAACCTTTCCGGTTAAAAAATAAGTGTTCATCTTCTGATGGCTTGACAATTGCCACATGGGTACAGTCTATGCATCCAACTATACCCGGGAGTCTAAAACGCCTCTGAAACCTAATTATGGAAAAAATATATTACATATTATAATCAATAAAAGGACAAGTTTTTTACATACAGAACAATGCCCACCTTCCATACATTTAAAAACCTGATGATGAAAGTATATGTATAGTTATAAGATATAGTAAAAATACTTCCTGTAAGTTTAAAAAGTAATGTCTAATAATCATATCGGCAACTTAAACCACGGAGTTAATATAAAGACTTAAACGCCACGAGCTTCAAAAAAAATTTTTTTTTCTTTTTAGGTTAGGATTTGCCGTCACCAGAAATAAACGAACAAACGTGCATGAACTAATTAATAACGCTCGAAGTTTAGTCTAAAATAGCTAACTTTTCAGCATTCAGCTAACTATGGTCTAAAACATCTTTTTAAATCAGTTAATTCAATGCTAAGACTCCATGATTTTCACTTTAAAATGAGTGTCGAGATGAAAACTGCAGGACAAATTATTTTATTTCTAAAACTAACACTTTGGTTACCTATCTTCAGCTAATAACACCACATACTAAGTACAATTTGTGGTTAAATAAGTACATCGTTATCACACTAATAGGTACCTACCTACTTGAATTTTATTAAGAATGCCTAGGTAATCTAACAAACAGTTAAGGATTTGTATATTTTAATTCTAGCCATTGCCGCTCTATGGTATTTGTGTGGACCACGCACCGAACGTTATTTGTGCCTGGTACTGGGTTCCCAAGGCTGGGATCCACAGGGATACTGACAGTCCCTGCCGTAAATTGTTGGCTGTGGTTGACACTGGAATGTCCACGCATACCCAGTCTCAAGTGCACGCCCATGATCGGTGCTGGTCAGACATAATATAAGAGTCAGGTCTAACATTTGCTTGGATAATTGGATCTAATGTGGTCCTATTTTTATTTTGTATAAGCTCCACGTGAATTTTTTTTGTTAACCGACTTATGCATCCGAAAGACCACGTTTGTCGCTGCAATAATCGGCCCCTGTGGTATTTGTTGGTATAAAGGTGGGTTTCGTCGACCTCTACAATGTCGTTGTCCCCGCCGATCATTTCGCGGTCATGAGCTTCGGCCACCTCGCACACCTCACGTAGGTAGTGGTATACCTGAATGGCTGTTTTGCGGGTTACTCCTACGTCTCTAGCAGCCTGTGACACTTGGTATTTTCTAAAAAAGTGCAGCAAAAGTCTCAACGTGTTCAAAATTGTCACATTGCTACGTTCAAAAAAAGTCCCTTTTAATGGAGACGTAATGACATTGCAGCCTGCCCTTCTACAACGCCATCTGAACCCCAATTTGTAATTAGCATTACGTTCCGCATTCATCGGCCGCCTGACGACGGGCAGCGCGGCGTTTGCGTTGGTATAAGCAGCCACTTTTTCGCCGCTTCAATGGCCCTTTCCTCTGTGGAAATATAAAATCATCCAATGACGAAACCCGCTTTTGGGCGGAGCGGGAGACCAGTGTCAGACTCTTACTGACTAAAAAACCTACCCCGTACCTTCCTTGCCTTATTCCTGGAGTCGAGGTAACAGTTTGCACCACCCTCTAGGCTCCAGGAGGCTTCGACCCTGAAGGGCCCCTGCAGTTTGCTGACAACTCAGTCTAGTCAGGTGGTTTCTATACTTACCTCTAAAAATCCTAACTCAATTCTGTTGTTAAAAATGATCATTTATTTACCAAAATAGATACCTGTTGAATGAAATGGGAAAGTAAATAAAACACTATGTTACAGTGGAATAGTTTATTAGTAATATTCATTATTTTCATCCAAATCTCTTACAACTACGTCATCTAGAAATTCTGCTGCAGCAGATATATTGTTTTCATACCTAGCCCATCCAAGGTACCACACTACCGTCATCACGTGAGCGCAACATCCGATGGTACGACGTCCGACCAAACAATTGCAACAATATTCAATTATTCCATTTCTGCCAGGCACATTATTTTCTACTAAAATATAAACATAATATTGTTTTCTTGAAATGTGCCTGGACTTGATTTTTCCTCTTATTAGTGTTTTATCACCACTTCCCTACATACTTCTATTCGATATGATCCGTGAAATCTTATATGTTCTCCATAGTAAGACCTTGCTTGTCTTATTTGGCAAGTACCTAGAGCAAATAATATTAAATCACTATAACTTAATCTAGGAAACAAAAATAAATTATCTCGGTCAGCAGTAATGCTTTGAAAAGCAGTTGATCTTCTATTCATATTTAATTGTTCAACTAATGTAGCTAAATTATTTTCAAAATTAATTCTCTCTCTTATTATTGTCACTATTTCATTAGCTTCATTTCTATCTTGAAAAGGAACACCAAATCTATTTAATAAACTCGCAGTTATTTGAAAATTCTGCATCATGTTCGGGACTGATTTATTAAAATAATCTTGCCTCAGGAGCTTAAATTCCCGTTTAAAATGTCCATTTACTGCCTCAACTACCCAACGACATATAGTTACACAGCGGCTCCGGTTGGCCTGCTGTATTGTTAGTTGGTGTTCGCCTTCTAAGAGAGATTCGGGCATGTATGGCCGGTAATTGCAACCTTCCAACATTCTTATGGAATCACGGAATCCCCTATCCAATATGAACACATCATTTTCTTGAAAATATAATCTAAGAGGAGCGTTTTCATAATCAAAGAGAGAAATCATTATGTCTGCATCGGATGTGGTAGCCTTGTATGGACCGAAACAATCGAGGATGTAACCATCACATGCCACAAATAAAAATGGCTTTAACAGATTTTTATATTTGTGAAGTGAATAAGTGTCCTTTTGGAAGGAGTAATTGGAACTTTTATTTATATTTATGTATGTACAATCACAAATAACAATAGCGTTTGTATAGTTTTCATTGTATATACCATTTGGTATTGTCAGATTATGCTCCATTAAACGTTCTCTCGATATATGAGTTATACCTAGGTGCATAGGCACGAAATCTTGAATGAGGATTTCCCTGCTTTTGTTCATTAGCGTCTCTAGCGTACTACGCGCCACATCCAATAACGTAGACAAGCGAACATCTGATTCACCGGCCCTCATTTTTATTAATAATGCAGCTAATCCCAAAAGGCCTTTGTGCAATGCCTGTGTGCGAGGAACTTCACTGATAAGGGTGACAAAATCTTGTTTGGATCTTCCAGTAGAAAAGAAAAATATGTTCTCCACAATTTATTGGATAGCTTCTACATTTGTGAAATCAAGGTAAGGCTTAAGCATTGACGAATGAAAAAATGTGTTCAACTTGTTGTAATGTAAACGTTCTAATGCTATTACTTGAATCATAGAGATAGCCCCACTGGTTGCTCAATCTATGTTCTGTACAAACACGGGTGTGCACAGGGATATAATATTTATATGTACTGAGTATTGTAGCCCTAAATGAATCTGACAAATTGTGCAGATTAACATTAGTACATTGAGGGAAAAGGCAATGTGAAGCAGTATTTGCTGCCCGTCTATAATTTAGCATTGTCATTTCACTTGATGCAACAGAAGGCACTTCAAGACTTCCATGAACTGGTTCAGCGGTAGATGGCTCAGAGTCACCTGTTTCAACTTCAACTTCTACAGTAGGAGGAACTTCACGGGAATTATCAGCTTACTCAATACGTATGGCAGCACGCTTGCAACTCATCCGGCATGGCATATTCTATCAGATGATGATATCTATGAAAGAAAACATTAAATTAATATTAGGTATCGTTAGTAGATATTTGTAAAGGATAAAAAGACATGTCATTATATTCAAGGTCAAAAGACAATATGTGCCTATCATTTTCAAGTATGTATTATTATTATTTTTTAATAGCCCGAACTGTCCCACTTCTGGGCAAAGGCCTCCCTCCGTTCAATCCAACATTCACGACTTTGCGCCACCTCTTTATATTATTTACACACATTAATTTATTTATGGTGAAAAGTATTACAGTATAGTAGGTCAATCACTATCAGGTATAATTATTTATATCTAGAATAAATATGATAATAAATAATATAGAAACATAAATACCTGACGTGGTGCAATTCTTGTTTGTATAACAGAATTAATCTGTTGTTGCTCTTCTGAAGGATTATCCACAACAATAGCATGGCTCTGACGATTAAGCGTAGACCGTCCACAAATACTGCACACTTGTCTACGTCCTGTCCGTTCTGGTTGAGATGACCCAGAAGCTTGAGCACTATCACAGCTTGCTGTTAATTGCTGGTTTACAGTTCTCATCAGGAGTTCATTACATGGTTCCCAAATGTAATCTTCCTCAGTAATCGGAAATAGGAAACTCAATATAAACTTCTTTTGATTACAAAATATTCAATAGCTCATTACCTGGAGGTTAATTTGAAACAAAATGTTCCACATAACACATAACAATTCAAAACAAAGTTATTTCACGTAAATAATCTTTGTATACACACATTTTTCGAACAGTTGTATGTGTTTTGTTACACATTGTGTGATTCATATATGATTTATAGATTAATAATAATGAGCATAGCCAGAGCCAGACGAGACCACTTACAGCCACTTTATGATAAGTTGGAATCGTCTGAGGGGCAGAAGCTCATATATAAGCTGGCACGTTCCAGGGTCAAAGCGGCACTGGATATCACTAAGTGCCGCTGTGTAAGAGACCCTGAGGGCAATCTGTTATGCGAGGACCTCGCGGTGAAGGAGAGATGGCGCTCGTACTTCCACGAGCTGCTGAACAAGCAGCACAAAGAGGTGCTGTCTCCGGTTCTCCCTCCAAATCAGGGACTTGTGCCCCTGGTTACGCCTGAAGAAGTGCATGTGGCTCTTCGCCGCATGAAGAACCGGAAAGCTGTCGGTGCCGATGGAGTCCCCATTGAAGCCTGGAAGGCGATGGGACCTCGTGGTGTGGGCATCTTAACCCACCTATTTAACCGCATGCTCCTCACCGGAAAGATCCCGAGTCAATGGAGACTGAGTATTATCACTCCAGTCTTCAAAGGCAAGGGATCAGTGCAGGAGTGTGGCGACTATCGGAGGATTAAGGTTATGTCCCACACCATGAAGCTCTTCGAGCGGGTGATTGACTCTCGGATCCGACAGGAGTGCACCGTCTCGGGATGTCAATATGGGTTTCGACCAGGCCATGGTGCCATGGATCCCATCTTTGCCCTAAGGGTTACCATGGAGGGATACAGATCAAAGAATACGCCTCTGCACCTCTTGTTCCTTGACATGCAGAAGGCCTTCGACTGTGTCCCCCGTGAGGTGATCTGGTGGGCGCTGAGATCCAAAGGAGTGCCCGAGACCTATGTTGACATCATCCGAGATATGTACCGAGACTCCGGTTCTGTGGTTCGGACCGCTGTTGGCGATACACAACCCTTCCCCATCACCGTCGGAGTTCACCAGGGTTCTGTCCTTAGTCCGTTTCTGTTCAGCGTGGTGCTGGACGTGCTGTCCTCTAACACCAGGGACTTACATGAACAGCCGCCATGGCTGCTCATGTATGCAGACGACATCGCGCTGGCGGACTCGGACGGTGGGCGCTTGGTTCGACGTGTGACAGCGTGGAAGGAATCGCTGGAAAACGGCGGTCTGAAAATTAATGCGGCGAAGACCGAGTACTTGGCCTGTAACACAACAAACGCTGCTCCTGTTCGCATTGGCGAAGACACAGTCGAGCGCACGGAACAGGTCAGGTACTTGGGATCGGTGCTCCACGAGTCCGGGGATGTCGATTGCGACGTCGAGTCACGTATCTCGGCGGCCTGGGCGAAATGGCGTGAGGTGGCGGGGGTTATCTGTGACCCCAAAATGCCGGTTAAGCTCAAAGGACAGGTCTATAAGACCATCATTAGGCCTGTCCTTTTGTATGGCAGTGAAGCGTGGCCTGTACTTGAGCGGCACAAGCAGGGCCTGCGTGTCACGGAAATGAATATGCTGCGCTGGATGTCGGGAGTTTCGCGGAAAGACCGCATTAAAAACTCCCGCATCCGGGGCAGCCTTCAGGTCCGTGACATAGCGGATAAACTGCAGGAGGGTCGCCTACGCTGGTATGGCCACGTATTACGAAAACCGGCAGACTACGTTGGTAACAGATGCCTCGCCATGCCGCCTCCGCCGGGACCCGGAAAACGAGGAAGGCCTAAGAGGCGTTGGATCGACGTCGTAAGGGACGATATGCGTGCCAATGGGCTTACGGCAAAGGACGCGAAAGACCGAGCGAAGTGGAGACGTTTAAGCTGGAAAGCGGACCCCGGGCACCGAGGTGAAAGCCAAGGAAGCAACCGGGACTAACGCTGAGATGATGATGATGATGAATAATGAGCATATAATACTTACGATTACTGGTGATATCCACTCGCTAAGTAACGAAATGACTCTTGTATTCAGCTCATGAACCAGATAACGTCGAAACGTATTTACACAGACATTGCAGTTTATGCAAGGTATACGTCGACTTGTTGCTGATGGCGGCATTGTCAACAGAGAGGTTTTACAACGGTATCAGGTATGGCAAGCAAAGGTCGTCAGATGAGGAAGATATCGGAGTCCAGGGCCGTTAAATAGGGTCGTAATAAAGAGAAACACACAAAATAGCGCAGTACACAACGAGACGCAAGCGTAACAACGAAGGACTGCGCCGATGCCATGACATGGCCGATGCAAATCACAGAACTGTCAAATGTCAAAAAAACCATTTCACTTGCGCACACTCAATGAAACACTGAATGATTAATTTAATTCAATTATTCGTGTTGTGGCGTCCTCGGAAACACAATCCATTTATTTACAATGGCTGAGTATCTCAATGCATCAACAACTTGACGTATCTCAATGCATCAACAACTTGACGTATGCAGTATGCACCTACTAATTGTTCTTTGCACCATATGTTGCGATACTCCAATGATGCGTTCATATGAATTCGTAGCTAGAAAGCTAAGAGTACACAAAACCTGAAACATGTTTTCATTGAGATATGACAAAGGCACTTAATGTTTTGTAGGTAAGGTTAGAAATACAAAACGTACCTTTAGTTGTAAACTAATTTCCCAAGTGCCTTTAAGTGAGGTTAAACGCCGAAGATCATCACAAAGATTCCAAAAACTTTGTTTATCTAATCTAAAGCGATGACCAAATTCCAAATCCGGTATGTCCACAATTTGCTCCAATTTACGACGATTTATTCTTGTTTGACGTCTTTGCAATGATGTTTTATTATTTGCTTCCCAAAATAATCTCAAAGAATGCATTTTCACTAAAGAATTTAACTAAAACACACTCAAAAGTTCACTGTTTATTCCTTTTTTATGGTTAGCGTCAGGGTCCGATCTCCCGCTAATAAATCGTGTCGTCAACGACGTCAAAATATCACTAGCGTCTGTCAAAAGTGCCACTTACACAAATGGTAGACCCATTTAGATGAACATTTTTAACGTTTACTTTTCACGCTCACTTCAACTTTCCTTTCCGCATAAGGAATAATGACTTTGTCTACCAATTTAGCGGCAGTCACGTGACATGTGGTTAGCAAATGTCAACTCGATACAATTTGATTTTTCTGCTGGCGTTAAGCTTACAGAAAAGGGATTTTATCTAGGCCCTAAGGTCAGATTAGTGAAAAATTAATCTTCCTGTAATTTCTAAAATATAAAATGGAAATTGTGGATGTTCAACCAACTTCAAATTAGAAAAATAAAATAACATTTAAAAAGTTTTATTGAATAATTATGATCGGTCATACTATGATCACTGTCAGAAGATTGAATAGAAACAGAATCAGATTCTGTTTCACTTTCAATAGCCGTTGATATAAGAAATCATCCATTTCTTCATCCATAAGATTATCATTTTTTAAATTTTCTTCCTCCATTGATCTACACAATCTTCGGCTGTAACAGTCTCGTTCTGTTCTGTTAGGCGTACAATTTCTTTTGGATCTTGGCCCACGTTTTTATCCGCTTCCCGTCTCTTTGCATGACTCCACATTTTTTTGATCGGATTGAGATCCCAGTGGTAAGGCGGCAATCTTAGCAATTCATGATTGTGAGATTTTAATAATGCATCCACGGCATATGTAGGTAACCTTTGTTTTGTTTAATTAATTCAAATAATACAGCTTTTGTCCAAGTATCTTATATACTCCCTTTTCTCGCAGCCATTCCTGCATGTCACGTTATATACTTGACATTGTAGGTGTTTTATTTATTTGAGTGCAATGATACGGAGCTTTTTCCATTACCACAAGTGACCTTTCAGGTAGGTTAGGAATGCCTTTTTCACTCATCCATTTAAAAAAAATTAGCTGAGTTCATGTCATCGTGGTAATCTGAGGATTTGGATTGGGATTTGAACATTAACAATGCACCATTAACAAAACCATTTTCAGTTCCTGCATGAGCAATCATCCATCGACTCCCTGATGACTCTGACACGAACACCCCAGGGTCCTCCTCACTTTGCCAGCACCTTTTGACATGATAAGTGTTGTGTATATAGGTCTCGTCTAAATATTCTACAGGTTTTTTATCCACATTGCGATTTCTTCGGATTCTCTCCAAATACGAGGGCGGGTCAATAAGTCCGTGACTTTTTAAATGAAACACAGGTTTTTAGATAAAAAGTTATTTTATTTTTCAACGTAGTCTCCTTTGAGCTCTATATATACACTTTGCCCAACGTTTCTCCAATTTTTTTATCCCTTCCGAAAAATATGATTTGTCGAGGTCTTTAAAATAGGCATTTGTTTGTGAGTTGACTTCGTCGTTGGAGGCAAATCTCTTTCCACTGAGCCATTTCTTTAAGTTTGGGAACAAGAAGTAGTCACACGGGGCTATATCGGGAGAATAGGCCGGATGAGGGAGCAATTCGTAGCCCAATTCATGGATTTTTGCCATAGAAACTACATGTGTGCCCCCGTGCATTGTCCTGATTGAAAAGGACTTTTTCATGGCCAAGTGCGGTCGCTTTTCTTTCAATGCCTCATCGAATCGACCCAATAAGTTGCTGTAATATTCGCCATTGATTGTTTTTCCTTTTTAAAAGGTAGTAAATGTGGATAATACCGCGTGCACCCCGAAAAACAGTCGCCATGACTTTATTGGCTGACAAACCCACCTTTGCCTTCTTTGGCTCCGATCCGAGAAACCCACTGTTTTGACTGCTGTTTGGTCTCCGGTGAGTTGTGGTGGATCCACGTTTCGTCCAAGGTTACGAAACTGCGCAAAAACTCGTTCATATTGCAATTGAACAACGCCAAACATTCCTGCAAAATTGTCACACGCTTGCGTTTGTGGTCGATTGTGAGCAAAAGCGGCACCCATCTTGCGGAAAGCTTTCTCATACCCAAATGATCGTTTAAAATTGAAACCACTGAGCCATGCGAGATGGGCTATGGCTCCACAATCTCTCTCACTTTTAATCGCCGATCGGCTAAAACCATATCGTGGATTTTTTCAACTGTTTCGGATGTGGAAACCTCAACTGGGCGTCCAGAACGTTCGGCATCTTCCGTGCTGGTACGGCCACATCGGAATTCAGTAAACCACTTTTTTACCATGGAAATGGATGGTGCAGAGTCCCCATAATATTTATCAAGCTTAGCCTTGGTTTTCGTAATGGATTTTTTCCGCTAAAATAATGCGAAATTCACTTTTTTCCATTTTCTTCTCAGTCAACGCGGTAGTCTGATATTAACGGCTGTCAAAAACGAACTAAATGTCACAGCTTGTTCAATTTTTGACAGGAGTCATCTGATAGTTGACTGTTGACGGGAGCAGTGTTGCCATTTCAATTAAGAGGCAGAAAAATCAAAAAGCGTTGTCTATGGTCATTAACTTTGAGATCTTGGGTCAGTTGGATCTTGTAAGGATGCAGACCCTAGTCCCGACGCAAAATTCTCCAAGTTGAAGTCTGCGAAAGGCCGAGTTCTTGTGCACGGCGAGAAATCGGCTACTTTGGAGTCTCCTGAACACTCTCACGTATAGCGGCAATGTTCTCGGCCTATCTGGCGTTCCTTTGACGTAAAGGTGTTGGTTAGTTGTTTACCGAACCGGTCGTCTTAAAGAATCATGACCACTCTCCATACATGCAATGACCTGTCATTCTATTTTCTTTTCTGATGATGTATAATGATGTGAATCATATCAAAATGTTAAATAAGCCTTAAATTAACCACTGTGAAAATGTGGTTCGATTTGATAATAAGATAAAAATGTTATAATGAAAACAATATTTGAGATTATGTAATTAACTGTCAAACGAATTTGTGTACAAGCTATCAGTTTTGCAACAAATCCATTATTTATCTAGGTACCAAAAAGTATAGGAAACCACCACCCACACCAGTAGTCGCATCATGCACACTTCCTCTGCCACTGCTGAGGACGCCAGCTCTAAAAAAGGCTGTTAATAGTAGGTATGCTTTCTTGCATCAGCTGTATTTATTTATTTTGTGGCAGTGCCTGTGGAGACTGGGCAGTTGAGAGTACGGAAGCCTGTAGGGGATTTGGACCGTAGATTCGGGGAGGCATCGGGCGACTCCCGGTTTGGGTCACTCTTGGTACAAAGGATGGCTATTGCTATTCAGCGAGTAATGCGGCGAGTGTTATGAGTACTTTTGCATCGGGAACGATGTGGGCTGTGGGGCCGGGGCGAGATATTAATTGACATTTTATTTGAAAGTTAAATGATAATTCTTTTATAATGTAGGTAAGAGTTATAGTAAATAATATGGGAAGTGTCTACCTTCACGAATGATGTGCTTTTATAATAATATATATATTGCTCATTGAAAAATAAAAGTTGGGAAATGAAATAAAAATAAAACAACACATTTATTAATTTTATAATTTTATTCAAAGTCCTCTCTAACTACTACATCATCTAAAAATGCTGCTGGAGGTACTATATTGCTTTGGTACCTCGCCCATCCAAGGTACCACACCAACGTCATTACGTGTGCACAACAGCCAACAGTGCGACGTCCTACTAGACAGCTGCAGCAATACTCAGTTATGCCTTCTAGTCCATTTAAATTATTTTCTATTAAAATATAGACATAGTATTGCCGCCTGCCAATATGCCTTGACTTAATTTTTCCCCTTATCAATGAATTTTCTCCACTACCTCTTAAATTAAACTCACCCATGTTCAACATTTCTCTGCAC
Source organism: Mythimna loreyi (assembly GCA_029852875.1). Classification (NCBI taxonomy): domain Eukaryota; kingdom Metazoa; phylum Arthropoda; class Insecta; order Lepidoptera; family Noctuidae; genus Mythimna; species Mythimna loreyi. The sequence goes on along the minus strand of CM056795.1, from coordinate 3,519,385 downwards.
ACTTCAATTCTGTATCCGCCATGGAAACGTACATGTTCACCATAATATGAACGAGCTTGACGTATTTGGTACGTTCCCAGGGCGAATAATATCAGTTCATTAAATTCTAGACGGGGGAACAGAACATTATAATCATGGGCTCCTATATAATACTCCTGAAAAAGGATGCCCGTCTATTTAGATTTAGTAGGTTAACTGCTCTCGATAAATTATTTTCTAAGGGCATCCTTTCTCGAATTAAATCAATAATTTGGCCAGCATCAACTCTGTCGTGTAGGCGAACACAAAACTTATTTATTAATGCTGCTGCTATCTGGAAATAAGCCATCATATTTGGCACTGTTTTATTGAAGTGGTCAAACCTAAATAGTCTATAATCTCTTTTGAAGTATCCATTGACCACCTCTACTACCCATCTGCAAATCGTTACACAGCGACTCCTGTTTGCTTGGGCAGTAGTCAATTGGTGTTCACCTTCACTTAGAGACTCTGGTACATACACCTTATAATTGCAGCTCTCTAGTAAGCTGATGCTGTCCCTGAAACCCCTGTCTAAAATAAATATGTCATTTTCTTGAAAATAACGTCTGATTGGAGAATTTTGGAAGTCTCTATTAAGAATGATAAATAGAGACTTCATTATGTCCGCATCTGATGTGGTAGCCTTGTAGGGGCCATAACACTCCGTCTTGATGATGATCCACACCGTCTTGATGAAACAACATGTCGACCAAGTTCAACTCAGCCAACTCGCCGTTGACGCTAACGTTTTTTCCACGGTCGTCTTTGAACAAAAATGGACGGTGATGCCACCAGCCCAAAAACCACACCAAACTGTCGTTTTTTCGGGATGCATCGGCAATTCTTTTATGGCATGTGGTGGCTGTTCATCATTCCAGATGCGACAGTTTTGTTTATTTACATAAGTTAAGCCAGAAATGAGCTTCATCCCTGAACACAATTTTTCGATAAAACAGCGGATTTTCATTGAGCTGTTATAAGGCCCATTCACCAAAAATTAGACGTTGTGGTAGGTCATTCGGCTTCACTTCTTGCAGAAGTTGAATTTTATAGGCTTTGTAACCTAAATCAACACGTAATTTTTTCCATGTGGTTGAGTAAGACATGCCCAATCGCTGAGAACGGCGACGAATTGACATTTCACGATCCTCATTAACACTGGACGCTACGGTTGTAATATTCTCTTCAGTACGCATTGTATGCATGCGAGACAATGGTTTAATGTCCAACAAAGTAAACTTGGTGCGAATTTTGGTCATTAGTGCTGTTATCACCAAATTTCACACCAACATTTTTCACAGAGCACGAATTATGATAGTAAAGACTTCGATTCTGTACCCATCATGGAAACGTACATGCTCGCCATAACATGAGCTAGCTTGTCTTATTTGGTACGTTCCCAGAGCGAATAAAATTAAATCTCTATATTCAAGGGTTGGGAAGTATAAAACGTTACTACGATCAGCATTAATACTTTGGAATTGGGATGTTCTTCTATTCATATTTAAGGCATTAAACATATTTGCTAGATTATTTTCTAAGTTCATTCTTTCTCTAATAATTTTTAATATTTCGTTTGCATATACATTGTTATGAAAGCGAACACCAAACTTGTTTAAAAACGCTGCTGCTATTTGGAATGTTTGCATCATGTGCGGTAGAGACCGATGGAAATATTCTTGTCTAAAAAGTTTAAAGTCTCTTTTAAAATGACCATTTACGGCCTCTACCACCCATCTGCAAATAGTGACACAGTGACTCCTATTAGCTTGTCCAGTAGGTATTCAATTGATGTTCGCCTTCTAAAAGTGATTCTGGCATACAGATTCCATAGCCTCATCCCTCTAATAAACTTATACAAACCCTAAACCCCCTGTCCAGAATGAACACATCATTTTGTCTAAAATATGATCACAAAGCTGAATTCTCAGAGCTAAATAGACTGACATTATATCGACATCTGATGTAGTTGCTTTATATGGGCCATAACAATCAACAATATATCCATCGCATGCAACAAACATAAATGGTTTTAATAAATTCCGGTATTTGTGGAGGTTATAACTTTGTTTTTGGAACATGTAATTAGAGCTTTTATTAATATAAATATATGTGCCATCACATATGACTATGGCATTGTTACCATTCCCATACACTCCATTTGGTATCAATAAATATGTCCTAACAGTTGCTCCCGACTTAAATGCCTTATGCCTAAATGTGCAGGTACAAAATCCTGGAGGAGAACTTCTCACCTTATCTATTAGCGATTCTAAAGTTCTTCGTCGTGGAACTTTTAAAAGTGTTGAAATTCTGTCATCGGTATCACCGGTCCTCATTTTTAACAACAAAGCTCCCAAACCTAAGCTTCCTTTTTTTTATTAGTGAAATGCGAGACACTTCTTCTAGTAATATATTAAAATACTCTTTTGTTAGGCCCACCCAGTATTCAAAAACATTGTCTTCCATTTCTTGCACATTTTCAAAATCTATAATTTTGTATGTGATGCGTTTACAAACGAAAATACATGTTGTACCTGCTGTAAAAGATTGCATATGCTATTCTCAGAGTCGAAAAGCGTCTCCCATGCATTACTCATCAAATGTTCAGACCAAACTCTAGCAAGGTTTGGCAGATAATAATTATGATTGCTCAAAATTATTGCACGTAAACTACTGTCTCTAATGCTACGCAGTGTGGCAATAGTGCAATTTGGAAAACGCAATGATTATTGTTATTAGCAGCTCGTCTGTAGTCCGATAAGACAATTGTCTGTACCTCTACTTGACGAGTAGATTCTTCTAATATATTAGATCCAGAAGGGTAATCCTCTTAAGATTCTTCTGTTGAGGGGTGAGTACTAGAAGGCAAATATCTATTTTCTTCAGTGATATCCACACGTCGTGCTTGTCTTTGTATATGTAACCAGCAAGGATGGCTCACGCGGTCAGATACTGTTATCTGGAAATAAATAAAAGCACATTAATAGGCCAATCATTCTAAATATCTATGCAGTTTATGCTTTTCCTCAAAATACTCTGGTAAGATATAAAGTACAAAGAAATCATTAATTATTTCAAAATCGTTAATTTAATTATTATCTTTATTATGTAATTTTTATGTTAGCTTACCTGTCGTGGTGCTACTCTACTTTCCTCAATATTAATATTCCTCATAGTAATCTGGAGCTGAGTTGGATTGTTTCTCAGTATTAAATCACTTTGTCGATACGCTTACGCGATGCACTTTGTAGAAAAGACACACATGAGCATGACTTGGTAACTTGACTCAGCTTGTTGATTATCATTCGCCGAAACTTCTTGTTGCAAATCATGATTGACACTGAACATTGCAAGATCTCGGCCTGCTTCACAAACATAGTCGTCTTTAATAATCTGAAACAATGGAGAACAATATTACCTCTCTCTTACTACTACTACTCCTAGATACTTGACATTTCTAAACAACCGTTCGAGCGGAAAATAATATACTTTTCGATCTACTTTTTAAATAAGTAAAGAATTAAAACTACTTACGATTTGTGGGTACACCCAGTTACAGAGTATGGTGGTAACTCTAGTATCTAGTTCCAAAGCACGATATCGACGTAGTGTACTAAAACAAACGTTACTGTTAACACACAGGATTCGTGTTATTCCGGTACAACGACGACTTTCCATTTTAGCGGTAATGGAGGCTCTCGTTTGGCCTCTGCGTTCTCTCGCGAAGCTGCGCGCGGAATACGTGCTCGAGGTGCTTGTCGCCATAGCGAGTGTCCAATCCTTCCATTAGGCGCTGCAAGGTCCTGCCATGTGAAAGGAGGTTCTCTAGGACCAGTAGGGCGTCCCCACGTAGAGCTAAGGTTAACGCCGCGAAAGACTGCTCATCATCCCAACGGCTTGTCTTTACCAACGTTTCAAATTGGTATTTGAACACAGTCCATGACGACGTCCCGTCCAAACGTGGCACATCAAGCTTTGCGGCCGACGTACAGTGGGTGTGCGCTGATGAGCCAATGGCAACGGGTTCGCGTGCTTCCAGCTTGACGATTTTTTTATTGATGTCCAGCAGGCGATCTTCATGGCCATCCATTCTAGTTTCCAAACTTTCAGTTCGGGCGGAAACCTCCTTGACCTCTAAGGTGAGATTCTTTACTTTCTCACCCAGCGTGACGAGGCCGTGATCGATTTTGTCGCGGATAAGGTTTTGCTTAGCCTCTTGGTCGCGGCGAGCAGCTTCCTGGTCACGGCGGGCAGCTTCCATACTAGCTTGCATGGCGGCCAACACTGCAGCTAGGTTAGTTTCCGAGGAAGGTCCTGTTGGCGCCTAAGTAGCTGCTGTTGCTCCTATGCTGACCTGATCTTCCTCCTCCAGATGGTGACGCGCAGCATCCATCTCCTTTTGTCTCCTTGTTCGTGGTCGCTGTTCGTCGTCCCTCTGTAGTAATGGCATCTCACTTCTGACTACGAACGTGAGTAATCAAATGCCGGTTTACTAAGAGAGAAATTTATTTCCCACAAACAAAACACCAATTTAGTCCAATCGCCAATAAATCTTTACCAGGTTACTTAAGTACCTACAAAAGTTCTCAGAATTATTTAGTACCTACTTATTACGTGGCAGATTTTTCTAGAATTAGGACCTAGGCCCTGGTACGTACTTCTATTCTGGAGGTTTCGATTAGCAATGCGTTTTAATTATTCGGTGATACTCTTAACTTTGTCGAAGAATTGACGTGCCCTATTTTCACGGCGTAACAGTATATGTATGTATATAATAGTTTGACAATTATCTAGATACTGTAAAGCCAGGATAAACTTACCAGATTATCAATCAGCCTCTCATACGGTTCATGCAAGTTTTTGTTTATTACTATGTACATGCGAACGTACTCCGCTAAATATAGTGTCTTTGCTGGAGACACAAGAGCTCAAAGTCAAATTCAAATTATTTTAATTTTAACATAGGCCTACATGGGCACTTATAAAACGTCAGAAGCTATTTCACGGTCCTAAATTGGTCGTTTCCTCTGGAGAAAAAGCGCAAGAAATTCCATTGTTACTCTTTTTAAAAAAATGGTTTATATTACTATATTTCCATGTTACAGTATCACTAGAAAAATTATGTAAGGACAGTGCAGAGCTGCTTTCCTTAACCTTTTCTGAGTCCGAAAGCGTATATTCACATTACGTCAAACGTTGACGCTTTTACAAGTTAGGTAATAGCACATAATTTTTTTAAGAAAATTTATATAACAAAATATTTATTTATTACTAATTTTATGGCACACATAGTAATTATGTGCTACTTGTTTCATTGGTTCGTTCTATTAAAAATTATTTAAAGTTCTTTTAATTAAAAATAAATTCAAATGAAACAAGCTTGGTGGCTACCATTTTTATAAAGTTAACTATTATTTTGAATTCACATTTTGTTTTCAAAATTTTAATTGTACTTTCTTGTAATTTCTACATTCATAACATGTTCCAGCAAATATCTATTGCGATAGTGAAGAATACATTTATTACTTTCATTTTTGGTATTTTGATTGGAATTACATGACGTGCAGCCAATTTAGGTACTAACCTACAGTTCCAGCTCAAAATGTGTATGCGACTGGCTGTTAATATGTTTTAAATATTCCTCTGACCTTGAAGACCCGTGCATGGTCAGCAAAACATTTTTTCCGCGTACTTCCACCGTCGCAAAATCCTTTAATTTGGTCATTGTGTTGCTCATAGGTCAAATTAGCAGCAATGGCCATCTCATCAATTATGACCATGCAATATTTGTGCGTTTCGGGCATTTTATTCACCCTTTCTTAATGTTCAAAGATCACTTCATTGGGTCCAGGCAACAAGAATATTTCTCATCAATTTAGCTAATGTGCTTTTTTTTGGTAAAACACATATTTGGCTTAGTAAGCGATATGCTTTTGGGCTTGGTTTATACAGGGACACTTTTCAATCATCATCCAAATTTAAAAATCAAGGACTTTTAATTAAATTATTTTCATATGTGAAACATTATAATCAATTAATAACAAAAACAAAAAGAAAATATTAAAAAAAAAAATCGGAATGCAGAGACACGCAGCAAGGTTAGAGCTCGTTCCCACTTGTCGGGTGTCGGATCCGTATATTAATCGGATGTCGTCGCTTTTGTTCACACACACGATTAATAATCGGTCGTCGGACACGGTCGAACCTAGTGTCAATTTTAAGTATTCTGCGCGAAGCGATTGTGCACGATGGACGTCGACGAATTCCTTGTTGTGATGTATTATTATTTAAGAAGAAAACCACGAAAGAGAGTCAAGGAAAGAAAATATTGGGTGCACCCAATCCTGAGAGAAAGATTTAGTTTGGGAACATTTCAGAATTTAATAACAGAATTGAGGAGTGACGAAATTAAGTTTTTCAATTATTTTAGAATGTCGATAACTACATTCAACCATCTATTGGCTCAAATATCAGTGAGCATAAACTACCAAAATACAAGATTTAGAGACTGCATTTGTACTGAAGAAAGGTTGGCGATATTTCTAAGGTAATATAATTATACATATTAATTTGTATAAAAGAAAAGATAAAACAGTCACTTTTAGTTCACATATATTTATTGAAAGAAAAAACTTTATTTTTTTTTATAATTTCGAAAACAAATTAGTGAAGTTAAAGATTGCTAAAATCTAAGTCCGAATCTTGAGTAATACTTGAATGTTGTGACAAAGTAGGTGATGCTGGTTCAACGAGTTGGCGTGTCGAATATCCATATCCAATTGAAGGTAAGATATTGTGGTTTAATGGTGGGTGCACATTCTGGTTTTGTGACGAATATACAGATTGTTACTCGTGACCTCTTGACTGTGAATGCCAACCATAATTTGATGAGTATAAACGACTTTCACGCTGCTTTTTAATGTTTTGAATCAGTGACAGCACGCCTGATTGAAACTCTAAAGTTTCACTATCGTCAAAAGACGTAACACTCGGCAGAATTCCTTTGAAAAAAGAGAGCATTGGATGTTCGTTACTTCTGTCTGGCTGTAGCCTGCTATCTAAAAACTGGCTCATTTTATCATCAAGGGTCTTGGGCTTTTTGGAAGTACTTGGTAATGGCAGCTCTGAATACATATCTGTTGTATTGGCCGCTGATGGCTCTGGAGATGTATCTGGTGGACGCTTCTTGACAGAATCATGAGTGCGATTAGGCTCAGCCACTTTTTGCAAAAAACTCATCTGTTCTTTATATATATATGGCTTTGAAAACTTAGCCCCTGCTCCGGATTTTTTGACTTCATTTTTATTTGCTCGCATCCAGGCATCTCGTAGATTCGACCACTTTGTAGATACTAGTTTACCTGCAAATACAATAAGTACATATAGAAAAGTTATCTTACCTACTTCATTATTTTACAGATATTGCGCATCGGGTTGTTCCTTCAAAGAATTGCACTATAGTTACAGAGTTGGTGTGTCAACTATCAGTAAAATCTGCAAAGAAATTAGTTCCACTATCTGGGATGTATTAAGAGACGAGTTCATGAAAATTCCTGATAATGAGAGCAAATGGTTGGAAATTGCAAAAAGTTTTGATACGAAAGCCTACTTTCCGCACTGTCTTGGAGCTGTTGATGGCAAGCACATAAGAGTGGTGAAACCAAATAATAGTGGCTCGATGTATTTTAATTACAAAGATTATTTTTCATTTGTTTTACTAGCCGTTGTTGATGCAGAATATCGTTTTATTTTTATGAGTGTTGGCTCGTATGGAAAAGAATGCGATTCTTCAATATTCAAGGAGTCGACCATGTGGAAGAAACTAAATGATGGTAGTTTAAATATACCAAAACCAAGGCCTCTACATGCAACACTTCAAAATGATATGCCTTATGTTCTCGTGGGCGATGAGGCTTTCCCTCTGTCAACAAATTTGTTAAGACCTTTTGGAGGCACTCATTTGGACCACATGAAAAAAATATTTAACTATCGCTTAAGTCGGGCAAGAAGGTACGTTGAATGCGCATTCGGCATTTTAGCAAATAAATGGAGAATATTTCATCGGCCACTGGATGTCCACCCAGATACGGCTATCGAAATTGTAAAAGCGTGTACAGTATTACACAATTTTGTAAGAGAAAAGGACGGTCTGAACTTTGAAGATATTCAGTATGCGGCAGAAAATCCGATGCAAGAACAAGTACAACTGCAAAACTGTAATCCACGTGGTGGTCCTATTGCAAATAATATACGGTTGGAATTTGCAAACTACTTCATTTCAACAATAGGCTCGGTGCCTTGGCAACCAGAAGCGCATGGTTAATATTTATGTCTTTAATTTTACGTAAGTATATTATTAAATAAATAACTCCAAACACTTACCACATGATTGTCTTTCTTTTTCGTCCAAATTGTCAAAATTAGGTATGAGTATGCAGCAAACTTCCCGCCAAGCAGCTATTTTCAGTTGCTTATTTTTATAATCATTTAGAGTTTTGTCCCAAAGGACACCTCTGTCCTGAACTAGTGTGATCAATTGATCGGGGTCGATATTTCTTTCCATTACTACGAATCACCAAACGTGCGTACAATAAAAACACAACAACTTTGCTCGCGCGTCGCGATGTGTGTGTCCGCGATCGCAGACGAACGAGGAATGAGGGGCAGCGGGGAGAGAGCGCTATCGGGCCCGACATCCGACGAATGTGAACAGCGCCATTCTTCATCCCCAAGTACCTACGCGCCCGCGGTATTACTTAGAAATGTTGATTCCAATTCCCTTCATACTTTACGGGCTTAGGACAGACATAATAAAATCATGCAGGTGAAATTACTGGTTTTTATTATGGCGTATTTAAAAAATTGGAATCGACTAGCTATTTACAATAATTAAACTTACCAAATAAACTCGATTAACCTACAAATCACGTGTACTTCAGTAATTGTTCAAAATGGAGTCCGTTTCTCTCAATACACAAACGTGCACGTTTTTCTAAACTATTTTTTAATAAGTTTAAAGGTGGGTACTGACCAACGTTACAAGGTGTAATGTATAACATTCGCATCGAGCGTGTTCTCATCGAGCATGTTACGCAGTGTCCTTAAAATCGACGTAACATGGTCGTCAAAACTCTGTGCTCCGTCGCCGCCAGTTCACTCCGAGATGGCCGACAGCGAGGACGTATTGGGAACTTTGATTCTACTTAGTTATTGTTTCATCCAAGTGAAGAAAAAGAAAAAATGTTACTGGACATCATACTTATTTAAAAATAGAGGCGTATGTGGTGGTTTGTCATTGATAGCAATATTAAAAAACCAAATGTTTACTGGACAGTATAAAAACTTTGTACGCATGTCTCCGATTGATTTTGAAGAACTATTGAATTTAATTGGACCAAAAGTACTTAAAAACGATACATATTATAGTGTTACGAACGTGAGTAATTAAATGCCGGTTTACTAAGAGAGATTTATTTTCCACAAACAAAACACCAATTTAGTCCAATCGCCAATAAACCACTTCGTAATGCACTCTAGAGATCCGTAGAAATATCGCTTAGGTCGTCGTATGGATGAAAAAGTTCTTCTTTTGACTTGGATAGTTCGCACCTTCGCACTGATCGCTGTCGAAATCAAAACTGACTCCCGTCCGGCCAGCGCCATTTATACTCAGAGCCAAGAAAATTCTAGATACCGAAGGTTCGAGGCCACACCGGAACAAAAGAGAACAAAAGAAACCGTTTCGCGAAGCAATAAATCATTTTTATTATCGGTAGGTAGGTACCTACTATACCCCACGACTCATACGAATTTCGACTCTATGGTACAAGACGGAAGGTACAAATTCCTTTACCAGGTTACTTAAGTACCTACAAAAGTTCTCAGAATTATTGAATACCTACTTATTGCGAGGCTGATTTTTCTAGAATTTGCTAGGCCCTGGTACGCACTTCTATTCTGGAGGTTTCGTTTAGCAATGCGTTTTAATTATTCGGTGATATTCTCAACTTTGTCGAAGAAACGACGTGTTCTATTTTTTTACGGCGTAACAATAGAAAAGCTGTGTCACGGAACGGTTAGCACTAAACGCTTCGTTTTTATGCTACAGGAGATTCCTATACTAGTATGCAATATCTTTTCAAGATATCAAAACAACGAATAGGATTTATAGTGAAAGAGGTCAGCGAAGCCCTTATTGGAGCATTAAAAGAATATGTAAAAGTTTGTATTATGTATGTATTAATTCAGAAAATGTAGTCATTACATATCAAATTAAATTAAATCACCAAATTCTGACATAATAAATTGTTCACTCATAGCTGGTGACCCATAGTCATTTTGATGGGACGTATTTGATGCAAGAGTTTTAGGGCTTTGCTGTGGCTCATAGTCATTTTGATGGGACGTATTTGATGCAGGAGTTTCGGTCTGTGGCATCGATGAGGCTTTGGAAGTTGTTGGTCGTGTAGAGTAGCCTGAATAACTGTAGCTGTTCATTCCATTTCCAACATAGTCATACTCTCCGCGATCAGCACTGAACAATATATTTGATATATAATGCTGCACATGTATTTTTGTTGTCTTTAAATAAGATCGTAATTTATTTGCCAAAAACATACCATAGGCTTCACATTCGTTAGGTCTGTGCGAAGTTGCCTCCGTTTGCTCGGTTCTCTTTTTTAATATATTTAAAGTAGATACCATTATCTCTTCTGGGCTTGGGGCTACTGATTTTTTCCTTTTTGGAGGAGGAGGGCTATCATTGTCGCTTTTTTTGGCAGACGGAGGGCAATCATCAGGCAGTTGTTCTGAAGCACCTTCATGTCCACGTAGCTGAAAATAAATATTAATTATTATTTCAGACGCCAGAAACACCGGAGCAATGGCTGGTTGTAGCAAATGACTATGATACTTTGTGGAATTTTCCACATTGTTTAGGTGCAATCGACGGTAAACATATTTTACTGCAATCACCGATCAACAGTGGCAGTAAATTTTATAATTACAAGGGTTTCTTCAGCATCGTATTACTGGCAGTTGTTGACGCGAAATATAATTTTTTGTATGTAAATATTGGGTGTCAAGGAAGAATATCTGATGGAGGAGTTTTCAACAACTGTGTTTTAAACGAAAAACTAAAAAATAATATTGGCGATGAAGCTTTTGCTCTTTCCCAAAATATGATGAAAGTATATGCAGGATATCATGAACGTGGTTGTAAAGAAAGAATATATAACTACCGACTTTGCAGAGCTCGCAGAGTAGTGGAAAATGTGTTCGGCATATTGTCAGCAGTGTTCAGAGTTTTGCGGAAACCAATGTTGTTAGAACCGAAAACCGCGACATCTGTCGTAACAGCAATAACATCTCTCCACAATTTTTTAAGAAAAGGTAATAATGCTCATGTATATACCCCTGCAGGTAGTTTTGACGAAGAATTGAACGGCCAGGTCAGATTAGGAAACTGGAGAGAAGGTAACAATGATATGACTAGTATGTTATCCTTGCAAATAAGACCGCGAAGGGCTACAACATCTACTCACAATATTCGTAATGAAGTTGCTGAATACTGTATTCAGCAAGGGTCTGTAAGTTGGCAAGAAAATTATGCTTAAAATTGACTTAAAGTATCTGTGACACAACGAGGTGTATTTCTATCCAGTAGAAATAACATGGATTTGTAAGCGAACCAAGTGCTGTGGTAAACTTCATCTGCACCTGAAATTTAATTTGTAATTAATATTGAATTATTTTAAATAAAAAGAAGCACTATACAGATGAATACCGAGTTTATATTGTTTTCCCCACACTAGCTTGGATACACCTACTTCCCTCACTAATTTCCACCCCCCTCTACTATAACCCGCGTTAAACTTAATAAATAATTACATACCTTTTCCAGTACCAGTTGATAGTTTAGTTTTCTGTTTTTCCCTCCTCAATGATGCCAGTAAACTTGTAATTTTCTTTTTACAGGTTTCTCTTTCGCTGTCGAGTAACGAAGCCAATCTATCCCAAGCGTCTTCTTTCTTTAATTTGTTATAATGCTCTGGGTGAGCTGGATTCCATAACAGTGTTTCTTCTTTGTATTTTTCAATAAAATACAAAGTTTTTTCTTTATTCCACTCCATGCTTCTTGAAACTTGATATAATTACAAGAGGAATAACGGGTGATCACTTGCGATGTCCACGTGCGCTCGTGACGACTCGCAACGGCGTACTGACTGAACCGCGTAACAGTCAAAGGATTCGTCAAAAAACCGACAGGCGGGTGTAGCACTCGAGGCGAGCAACGAGCGGCTCGTCGCTCGCTGGTTTCTCCGAAACACGACGTACTGACTGCACGAATTCTCGCTGTGTAACTTGTTACATTACACCTTGTAACGTTGGTCAGTACCCACCTTAACAACAACGACATTCTAATCCATAATAACTTGTGTTACACATGAATGTACAAGCAAAAGAAATACTCTAACTTTTATACTTATTTTTGTTCGCTCATAGATACTACAATCAACGTATTGTATGTGTCGGCGCAATAACAATAGTTTGTGATTTAAATAATTAAGATTTGTAATTAAATTGCCCTGAAAATTAGTAGAAGTTCATTGCGATGTAAAGTTAACGTTAGACAGCAAATAACCATTTTTGTGATAGTTATTTAAACGTTTCGTTTTTCTAAAACACGTGCTCGCCCCACTTAGGAGCGAAACATTTAAATAGGCACTGTCGGTGCCAGGGCATTCTCGCTCGAGCCGCCGGACAATACGGACCTCTTTATGACGTCGTTACGCTGTTCGTTGAATATACGAAGTCTTGGAATAACTAGTGAAGTTTTATTTTGAAGATCCATCATGAGCGACCATGAAGGCAACATCGATGACGTCAGCTATGCTGACGTCACAAAGTCAAAGTCAAACTCATTTATTTCAAATAGACCATTTACAGGCACTTTTGAAATGTCAAAATTGAAGCTAGTTTGCACGTTCCAAGGCGTAGACTCCTATGGAGAAGAACGTGCAAGAAACTCCATGGGCACTCTTTTAAATCAAAATTTATATTTACATATTACTTGGTTACAAAATGTTGATTCTAATATGCGAGCACGATGTAGCGGTATTTAACAAAAAGTAAAATAATAATAATAAAAAAAAAAATCAAATAAGCGCCTAGCAGCCGAGAGATGACCGGTCTCAACTGACGGCACCCGTTCACGAGCATGACGCATGTATCAGCCCCACTCCGCTCAACCATTTTAGAGGGAACAGAATGACCCAACACACGCGCCACCATCAGCGAGACATTTGAGAGAGCATGACAAACTCTCAGCTGCCATGCTCGAATGTCAAATAAGTTGCAACCTAGCGAAAAATGCTCCATGGTACTTCACATTTACAAAATTTACAAAGTGCTTCTACATTATACAATGCTATTGTATCCAAATCAAAAAAATATAATAATTGTAGATGGTCATGAGCTTCAATTTAACAAATAAAATATAAAACTATTACGAAAAGCCAATATAAAAAGGGCAACAGCTTCCATCCTTTCAATAAATATGTTAACAAAAAAAAAAAAAACAAATTAGAAGGCAAAAGTAGACTGTGGCTGTGGAGCAGAAACGGCATTTAACCAAGCATTATTATCAAGAATGTAATCTTCCAGTTTATAATATGCTTGTCTACATAGCGTGCGTTTAATACAAGTTTTAAATTTGGATTCACTCAATTGAATAATTTCACTTGGTAATTTATTATAAAATTTAATACAGCACCCCATAAACGAACTACGTACTTTGGCCAATCTGAACCGAGGTTGATCTAATTTGTCCCTATTTCTGGTATTAAAATTGTGCCTGTCACTTATCTTAGCAAAAAGATGAATATTTTTCCGAACATACATGATATTTTCATAGATGTATTGACAAGGTACCGTCAAGATATTTATATCCTTAAATAGTTCCCTCAGAGAATCGCGCCTGCGAAGATTATAGATGGCTCTAACTGCTCTTTTCTGAAGAATAAAAATAGACTCTATGTCTGCAGCACGTCCCCATAGCAAGATACCGTAAGACATGATACTGTGAAAGTAGCTAAAATAGACTAGTCTCGCGGTATCTACATCAGTAAATTGACGGATTTTTCTAACAGCATATGCTGCTGAACTAAGCCGTCCTGCCAAAGACGTTAAATGAGGACCCCATTGAAGCCTCGAGTCGAGCGCGATTCCTAGAAAAACTGTGTTTTCGACGAATTCAAGTTTCTCTTCGTTCAATACTATCTCTAAGTCGTTACTTTTAACATTCGGTAAGGTAAATCTGATACATTTCGTTTTTTTTCCATTTAATACTAAACTATTAATAGTGAACCAGTTTTGGACCTGTTGTAAAGCACTATTTACGTAATTAAGATTTGTGGAGCTTCTATCGATCTTAAAAATTAAAGATGTATCGTCAGCAAACAATACTATATGTGGGTGGTTCTTTAATAAATAGGGTAAATCATTTATATATACTAAAAAGAGAAAAGGACCCAGTATTGAGCCTTGTGGTACACCCATTTTGACTTTTAAACCAGGCGAATTGACACCATTTATTTGAACTTGCTGCTGCCTGTCATTCAGATAAGAATTCACCAAGCTCAGTGCAAGTTTACCCAATCCGTAATGATCAAGCTTTAAAAGCAAGGTTTCGTGATTAACACAATCAAAAGCCATTGAGAGGTCACAAAAAATTCCTATCGCATCTTGGGATTCTTCCCACGCAGCAAATATGTGTTTTAATAAGGTCACACCAGCGTCAGTCGTACAACGTCCTTTGGTGAAACCATACTGCTGATTGTGTAAGATTTTATTGGTGTTAAAATGAATAAGCATCTGATCTAGCATAACTTTTTCAAATACTTTACTAAAAACTGGCAAAACGGATATAGGTCTATAATTATTTGTGTCGTTATGGTCGCCGGATTTGACACTTTTTAAAAACGCTACGGAGACCTCTCATCCGTCATATGTTATTGGTAATTATGTTGCTTTGGATAAAAAAAAATCAACAATTATTGTCATAAAAACTTTATTGCCCAAATAAAGAAAATACAGTTTGGAACTATACACAAACTATATACGAACTAAAAACATGTACGCGGTTTTGTTGTAATTGTAACAGTAATCACTCGCATATTAACACTGTAAAAACATTTTTCGGTCAGCCACTAAATTAACTTTTTTTTAAACATAGGAAAAGGTAGCTCTTTTAAGACATTTGGTAATTTATTATATACCTTAATAGCCACATAGCCATATAAATCAAGTTTGCATTGTGGCAAGCAGATCCTATGTTTATCTCTGGAGGCAACATTCCTTTTAGTTACATCTTTATGCTTAGTTAAGGTAGCCTTTCGAACTAAGCGTCACAAACGCATCGTCTATAGCATTACCAACACCGTGTCACTAACGCCGCGACAGAGACGCTTTTGTGACTTTCGATACCCAGGACAGACGCACAGTCGCATCACACTTTCGCCGCGCGCCGCTCTGACCGGATTTATCTATAAGGCAGTCTTATCATAAAAAAATATGGATTTGCAACTTGTTTTGCTAGAAGAGGAAGATGATGATCTTTTACTTCATTACTACCTCAGTTTGGAAAGAGCCTCTGCCAATTTGATGTTCCAATTGCGAAATGAAGAAGGTTACTTCAAGATCTTAATACAACGACACCTAAGTGAGAACGATGAAATTTTCAGTGATTATTGTCGTTTTAATAAACAACAATACAATTTTATTTTTAATATAGTGAAAGAAAAGTTACATCCAAAAATAAGAAAGGATTGTGTTGGTGTAGAAGAAAAACAATTTTTAACTTTAAGGTATGTTTATTTTTATAAAATTTTTTATAATTAGTACCTATTCTTATTTATTCCTCGAAGATGGACTTTTCAATATATTGTGTGAGTGTTAAGTCTGCAGGTTCCTCTTCATTGTCTTGTGATACAGGTGAATAGACAGGCAAATTATTATTATTAGAGACTAATTCCAGCGCATATTGAGGTCTCCGGTGACTGAAGCATATGAGCTTGATGTATTATGGGCGATTACTTTCTATATCTGCTGACTCAACATCTAATGTCACAAATGTCACGAGAACATCAAATATTGCTCTTTTTGCCTGTAATTTCCGTACAGGTTTCAGTTTTCTTAAAACAGCTTTAACGTGTTCAGAAAAAGTCGACAAATCGTCATCCTCATCCCTATTTTTTAAATTTTCTATAACTTTCTGGCGAGACACTTCTCTTTTCTGCAGGTACATTAAAATATCATCTTTCTTTGTACGTGTTTTGTTACACTTTGGAAAAGATGACGACGAGGCTGGTGAAGAGGTTCGTGAAACATTAAGTAGGGATTGTGACGAATCATCGGTTAAGTTCGTTTCCGTTTCTAAAGGGTATCTATTTTGGGTCGACGTTTGACTACTTTGAGACTCTTGTGTAGTGATGTCATAGGGGTCAACGTTGCTAATAGTCGATCGTTCGTTTGGTGTCGATTCTAAAAAGGAAAACAACTTAACATAAGCGTTAAACTTAGATCTTGGATTTTTAGGTGCTGCAGACCCAGTCCCACTCTTGCTTTTGCGTTTCTGACGCAAATATGTGTCCTTTAGGTTTTTCCAGTGCTTTCTGCAGCTGTCTGCAAGTAATTTAATGTATTATTTTTCTTTTCCAGATTCATTGCGACAGCAGAGACATAAATCCCTATCATTTGCCTATCGGATATCAGATTCTTATATTTCAACTATCATACGAAAAGTTCTGAGGCTACTTAGGCAAAAATTAACAAAATTAACACAGGATTTCAAACGAATTGAAAAAGTGATGTGGGAGAAATGGAATATGCCAAACTGTGTATCTAGCATCGATGGTAAACATGTGCGTATAAAAGCACCACAGCGTAGTGGTCCCTTTTTTTAATTATAAAGACTATTTTTCTATTGTGATGTTGGCCTTGGTTGACGCCGATTACAAGTTTGTAGCAGTTGACACTGGTTCATATGGAAAAGAAGGCGACAGCAACATATTTAGGAAGTCGATAATAGATAAAGATATAAAGGATAAAAATATAAAGATAAAAATCAATTTGCCTCATTTTTTGATAGGAGATGAGGCATTTCCTTTAGACAAGAACATGATGAAACCTTATCCAGGAAATCCAGACTTGATCGCCAAAAGGAGGTTTTTAACTATAGATTGTGTCGCGCTCGTCGCGTGGCAGAAAACGCATTCGGGCTCCTAACCCAAGTATTCAGAGTATTTTATACACCCATAGCGATTGCACCGGATACTTGCACAGACTTGATATTAGTGGCGTATTTCCACAATTTGTTACGCGATGGTTATTTGGAAATTAATAACAGGCCGTACTACATTTGCGATGAAAACCAAAATCCCAGCGAAAACATGATTGATTTGGCACCTACCACAAGTACCGTACACGATGGTATTAACGTCAGAAATGAATTAAAACTATTCTTTTACTCCCAAATCGGTCAAGTATCCTGGCAAAACAACCATTGTTAAATAAAAATATAATGAAACTGATTAATAAAAGAACTTACCACTTTTATTTAATTTTACCCCAATATCAGACCACGTTTTGTCTTTCTTTCTGGTTTTCCTATAATCTTCCACACTTAAATCATAAAGCAAGTAAAAAGTAACCAAGGTAACAAGTAATAAGAGGACGCAGGAAACGTCTCAGTCTGTTTTCCGGTATAGACAAAAAAAATGCAAAGGTATCCGGTTGCCGATTCGCACAATTCATACGACTTTACAATATGTTGTGCAAATGACAACCGTCCCTTCCACTTCAAAAGAGATTCGTCTATAGCGATATTTTGTTCAGGAAGATATACATGTTGGTAATATGGGCACACGTCTATGAGAAATATATCTGTCCATGGTTTAAATACATACTACTACGACTTAATGCGTTTGGTATAGAGACTAAATAGAATTAAAAAAACTTCGACGCCTTGCAACCACGGTTGCACGAAGCAAAAGTGACAACTTTTTCTTTGCAATCAAATCAATACAAAATATTGTTAATATATTCATTATATCAAATTTTAATAACTAGCGACCCGAAGCTTCGCACAGGTACTAATATTGAATATATTATGCATGTATTATAGACATAAACCTTCCTATTGAATCACCTTATCTATTAAAAAGAACCGCATCAAAATCCGTTGCGTACTTTTAAAGATTTAAGCATACATAGCGAACGGTAACTTTGTTTTATACTATGTAATGAAGTAATAAAATAGCGTTTATTATTATCTAATAGTAAACACTAATTAGTCGTTTAACCTAATAATAGACTTAAAGCACGATAAAAATTTAATCACAAAAGAATAATAAAAATAATTAGTCAGCAAAGTGAATTTTAAACAGGTTATATAATTAGGTAAGCGTCATATCGGCGTTTAACCAATCTGCAAATAATTCAGAAGTCTTCCACGCTTTTTTATTGTTTTGATAATGAATAGGCAACGTTTTAATACCTTTGAAAAATCTGGGGCTCTTAGATTTTCCAATTAAAAGAAGTGGCAGTTTTTCAGTTCTAGACATATTCGCACTTACTAGTACAGTGACCCGATCTTTACTCAATTTACCAACATAGCAAGGCTGACCTTTAAACGTAAATGTTTTATCCGGTAGACACTTGTAGAATGAGCCTGTTTCATCGGCGTTAAATACGTCATCGGGGGAATAATCGTGTAATAAAACTGGAAGGTTTTTAATCCACTCATTACATTCGTTATTGTCGACAGATGATATTGCTCTCGCCACAAACATTTTTGAATGCGATATCGTTTCTCTTCTTAAATCCGTCCAACCACCTATTACTGCCAGAAAAATTATCAATATGGAGCTTACTTGTAAATTCTTGAGTTTTCTCTTTGATCATTGGTCCGCTTATTGGAATGTTATTATTCCGTACCTGCTTTATCCATGTACAGAGACACTTTTCAACTTCAGGATACTCTGCAGCTCGTATTCGTTTGAGTTTTCCTTTTACATCAATACACTGAGACCGAATTTTCTTGTTGTTCTGAATAATTTGACACAGGGTTGCCTTTGGTATGTTATTCTCCCTACACAGTTCATCACGCGACTTTTCATTCATAATGTGATAGAAGTTTTAATTTTTCAGATACTGATAACGTTTTATATTTACGTTTGGACATTAGTACACCTTTATTCCCTTGTTTTTAGCTCAAAACATGACATATCTGACAATCAAGGCATGCGCGAAAGACCACGCGAAATGTATGTAAACAAACACGTCAAGACGTGTTAAAACCTGATTAATTTGTCTCACATATACAGGTAATTGAGCTACAAAGTCTCAATTATAGAGGTAAAGGTAAAGGTAAGAATTCGAATCTTATTTAACCAGGTTCAAAAAGTTCCATTAACAGAGGTAATTTAATGAAAAAGAACCGGGACTGCGTTGCAACTCTCAATAATAGATTCTCATTTATCCAGGTCCCACTTAACCAGGTTTCACTGTAATAGTGATTAAAATTATTGTACCTGATATCAAGATGACAATGCAAAAACCATGCACTCGTACCGGTAACCTCTGTCACTAAGCATTTTTGAAAATTTTCCACTTATTTGCACTCTAATGCACGAATTTGACACTAAATAAGCATTAATACTGTATTTACTTGAAAAGCAAATAGAAATGGCCTAAAAATAAAGAATATCAATATTTAAAGTTAATATTACAAATTAAAAATACAAGAATTTGGCTAGGCAAATTAAAGATAGTCTCATATAAAAAAAAAATCTTCATGTCTTTGTAGCAAGCTATACATATAGTAGCAGTATTCAAAACTATCTGACGGTGAATATTCCATAGTTGAAAAGTCCTGTCGTCGAAACAAACGAATGCGAACCATCCTGTCGGCGAAACGTCCATCGGTGGAACGTTCTGCCGACGAATCTCTCAAAAACGAAACGTCTTGTCGGCGAATAGTCCAAAGGAGAAACGACTGTCGGCGAATGCTTGCAGAATCAATATTACTAGGGACTAATTTAAATCATCAGCTGTAAGCTGTAGCGTTGCCACGGGAAAAAAAATTCAACAATGAATGGAAATGGCGTCAATGATTGTCAGTGATGTTTCTGACAAACAAGACATGGCTGAAAGATTTTTTTATAACACCAAACTCCAGATTTTGCTGGCAGTTAATTCTGTTTCTCAGGATTTTATTAATGTATTCCAAAATAAACAGAATACGTAAGACGCTCAAAAAGCTTTGAGAAACTAGATAATACCTGCTGTCCACCAGCCTCTAAACAAAGTTTCATTATGTTCAGTGCGCCGCAGATACCGGTTCCGCAACCTTCCCGAACGCTGCTAGCGCGTCATCCGGCGATGAAAACTCTATCCCTTTTAGCTGATTTTTCATTTTATCTCACTTGATGCTAATATTACATCGGATCCCTTAACTTTTGCTCTAAAACAAATGTCGTTGAAGATTGTATCGTACTTACAATTAACGATTGTGTTTTAAGTTTTTCACATTTTCCTCATGTTTAAAATTATTAAGCTAAGCGGTTTCGTCTCATTGAATGCAACTGTCTCCAAACAGTCAGACAGAGTGTTAAACTTGTTCTTTTTTTAACTGATACACAGTAAAATAATTGTCTAAACGGAGCTAGAGCTGATAATGTGCACTTAATTCCGTAGTTCTTTTTGTAACCAAACAGCAGCCCCGCGTTGCAAACTATTGCACTAACGTATTATCTACTATATTGTAGCATCGTGTTTGAATCGATTGCTAAGGATCTATATCCAAAACAAATAGAATACGTAGGAGACTCAAAAAGTAAAAAAAAAACTAAGTTTCATGGATAAAGTATTCTTATTAAATCTTTTTAAAGAACTCTTTATCAGCTGTTATACAAAGTTTTATGCGTTTAAACCAATTTACGAAACATTTTTCCCAGTCCGCCGAAGACAACTCTTCCATGGAACTTTGCCATGAAACATCGTGCCGTGCTGGCAGTGGCTCTAAAGCTGAATTTTTATTGTAGCCCACTTGATGGTAATTATTAAATTACGTCGAATCCCTTTACTTTTGCTTTAAAACAAATGTCGTTGAAAATTGTGTCGTACTTACAATTAATTTTTGGTTAAGATATACATTTTTTACAGCTGAACTGAATATCTGTTAATCAACCAGTTTTACCTTTTTACATTTTCATTATGCTTTATAATGATTAAGCTACGTACTTTCACCCTCATGCAACTGCCCTCAATTGGTTGATGTTTGGTCACTATACTGGAACAGATATACCATTATACACCGTAAAAGGGGAATGCCCACTGACCATAGACACTTCGGCCCTGGGTGCAAAAATATAAAAGCTTATGGATATGGTAATATGCATTTTAAGGAACAAAATGGAAAGATATTGATTTAGAAAAAAAGTCCGGATTGTTAGGATCATCATCTTCCTGCCCTTGTCCCGTTTTATTTGGGGTCGGCTCAATATGTCTTTTTCTTCCACTCTGTCCTGATTGTTAGGATATGAAATGATTTTTATTTTCACTAATACAGTTTCTTAATATACATATATTATCAAGTTTTGATAAGATATTTTATACATTCACATCATTTGTATCATATACAATCAGTACATCATCCAGGAACTGAGCTGGGGGGAAAATATTAGTCTAATGCCGTGCCCAGCCCAAATACCTTATTACCGTCATAACATGGGCACAGCATCCTACCGTTCGACGGCTGACAATACAATTGCAACAATACTTTTTAATAGCACTTCTACCAGAATCATTACTATGAATTAAAAAATATTCGAAATATACTTTACGACGGATGAGTCGACTTGCGATTCTAGCCCTAAGTAAAGAGCAGTTAGGACTCACGTTTACTCCTTCCATAATGCTGCTCCTATGGTCATTACATAATTCTATCTGGTAGCAACCATTGAATCTTATATGCTCACCATAATAGGACCGAGCTTGCTTTAATTGGTATGTGCCACAGGCAATCAATATTAAGTCACTGCAACTTAGAACTGGAAATTCCCTAGCTCTATTTAGATTGCGTTCCCTAATATATTCAGATAAATCATTATTAATTTCCATAATTTGATTAAGTATTTCTAGTATTTGAGCAGCATCATCCCTGTCCCTTATTTTTGTGTGGAATTCATTAATAAGTGCAGCAGCCACAGAAAACTATCATCACATGTTTAGAAGCCCTGTTAAAATAATTTTGTCGAAATATTTTAAATGCAGTTTTAAAAAATGCCATTTACCACCTCTATACTACCCATAAACACATAGTCACGGCTCTGGACTTATTAGCATCTCTAGTAGCTAATTGAGATTCTCCATCTTGTGGAGCCAAAGGTACATGGACTTGATAGCCACAATCTTCTAAAAGAGGCAATGAGTCTCTAAAGCCTCTACCTGGGATGAACACATCTCCAGATTGAAAGTATTGTCTTAATGTAGTGGATTCATCACCAAATTCATTATTTATGATATCCGCATCCGAGGTTGTTGCAGGATAAGGGCCTAGAATATCTATTATATAACCATCACAACAAACAAAAAGGAAAGGCTTTGTAAAGGTTGCGATATTTGTGTAATAAGTTTTTTTCTGGTATAAATAAATGGAACTTTTTTCTATATATAAATAGGTACCATCGGCAATTATAATTGGCTTCCTATCTTCTCCCCCATACAGTCCATTTGGAATAAGGAGATTTCTTAGAGCTATTTCGGCTCGGGATATATGATTTATGCCTACATGTCTGGGAACAAAATCCGTATTTAATATGTCGCGGGCCATATTCATGAGCCGCTCTAATGTCTTCTTGGCACTTGCAATAATGCCGACATGCGTTCGTCACTATCTCCTGTTCTTAACTTCATCAAATATGCAGCAAGTGCAAAAGAACCCCTATATTTTCTCGACAGTGTCGGAACTTCAGACAGAATTTGTTGAAATTGTACCTTTGTTAAGCCTAGATAATAATGAACAGTATGCTCAGGCATAGGGTAGACTGGTACGGTTGTGACAATTTTCAAATGATTGACTATAGCTTTTTATTTATGCTATTAATCTGAACAAAAAATTTATTCTAATGAAGTTTATTCATTGCTTAACGTATAAACATGAAAGTATATGTCTTAATCAAATGGTTAGTTCATAAAATGAAATTTAAAAAAAAAAGGTAAATTGTCACAACCGTACCCACCCCAAGAGCGGTTGTGACAGTACTGGGGGTCAAAAGTGACACGATGAAAATACTGTAATATGATCACAAAATAAGATAAAAATACTCTAAAATGCCAATAAAACACTTTAATTGCAAAAAATATTTATTTATTTTTATATAATAATCAACTAAATTATTATACTTTCCTAACAAAAGAAATAAAATCTTTGAACATTTTAATTTCTTACAACATATAAGGCACTATAGGATCTTTGGTTACAATCAGTAGTCTTCATTAGTACAGTCAGTCTTCATCTATACCCACTACTTAAGTACCTTAAAGTATTTATAACAGTCTGCACTTAAAATTAGTTAAAGCGGACTTAACAAATATAATGTATTAATCATGTTCATAATCACATTAGAACTTAAAGAATAGATTCTATTACAAGCTTTTATTTACTTTCACCTGTCCCGTTGTCTGTCGTTCTGTAATCAAATCTTGCAACTTAATTTTGAAGGAGATATCTTCAACCGATTGAGCTGCAATTTTGCATGCAGGTGTAAATTGCATGACAATGCAATATTATGATGACATAGAGCTGATCTGATGATGGAATCGCGAGGTAGCCATAGGAACTCTGTAATTAAACGGCACAACCATGTCGAGTTTGGGCTCGTGTGAATCGTCTTGACGAGTTTTAATTATATAAGACCACCGCTATAAAAGCTTGTTATGAAAAAAAAAAATTTTTCATTGAAAACTTGTTTTGAAACCAAACTCAAAACATAACAACGTGCTCAAAATCTTTTAAACAGGAACTCAAATATTTTTTTAGAAATGTAGCATGTGAAAATTTATAAAAGTAAGTTTGACAACTAATCTAATCCGACTCATCACAGTTGTGACAAATATAATACCGACTACCATTTGTACAGTCTACATGGGCCCAAAGGTTACACTTTCCTTGGCATTTAATCCATTTTTCGCCAGGCCTACTTTCAGAATATGGACCAAGGCACACCAAACAAAAATATTCTTCTTCATCTGATATTGACGGTGATTGTTTCCTTTTCGTTGCTTTATCTTTTCCTTTTCCTTTCGGCTCATTGAGATTTTTTTTGATGCCCTTTGCCTTCAGTCGTTTTTCTTTTGCTTCATATTCTTGCCTGACTGCCTCTTTTTCAGGCGTGGCCGTGTAAATCGTAGACTTCTTGGTTCTAGGTCCTCGCGTTTTTCTTTGGGAAGCTTTTGGAAAGGGCCGAACAATTTCAGGAGAAAAAACTGATGGTATGGCAGAAGTAGATGGTTGAACATTGCTAAAATTTTGGCTTGGTGTATCGTCTAATATAGAAGGTGAAAGTGGTGGACTTTTATTATTAGGTCCAAAATTCTCAGTAACATAATTTTCTTCTTGAATACAGTCAAGGTTGGCAATATTTACTAAAAATGGTGCTATGGGAGCATCCTCTTGATTGTCAGGGATTGGTCTGCTTATTACAGGTGATGGTGTTGCAGGAGAAATATCTTCAGTGTCTGTTCTGCTTGTTGTGTGAGATGGTATTGCAGAAGCATTATTTTCAGTGTCAGGATTTGGTCTAGTTCTTCCAGGTGACAGTACTGCAGGAATATTGTCTTCAGTATCAGGGTTTGGTCTGTCGGTTACGAAAGAGGGTGCAAAGTCAATATCTCCGAACAGATTACGGTTGTATGGATAGATCCCAGTTTTCATAAAACCAGCCTGTATGTTCGCCTGTGTAAGAGCCAGAGGCATAGCAATTTTGATGATACCTGGTATATCATATATTGTCATCGTTTTACCAGGGTGGCTTCGCATCCATCCATCGCAAGCAGTGTTAATAGCTTTTTTTAAAGGTCCGAAGACAGACCGGTCGAGAGGCTGAAGCTTGTGAGAGCAATGTGGGGGAAATGAAAGTAAAGTGATCCCGTTTTCTTTACAATACTCTAAGGTATTAATGTGAATGTGCGATGAATGATTATCAAGCACGAGTAACACTTTGAGTTAGTGAAGCATTACAAAATTTCTTAAAATGTTTAAGAAATTCTAAGAAGGATAGATCTTGCATCCAGCCGGAAGGGTTTGCAGCTCCAACAGATCCAACTGGTCCGTCCCTCACAAAGTGGTCGTGGTAACGAACACGAGGGAAAATAAAAAACGGAGGCATGGTATTTCCCAAGGCGTTCACTGCAAAAGCTACCGTAACTAACGTGCCCCGTTCAGCAAAAGTAACGGCTCCCACTTGCCACGTACCACGTCTTGCAATGACTTTATCAGGTTTTTGGACCGTACTGACGCCTGTTTCGTCGATATTGTAGATATCCTGTGGCTCGTAAGGATGTCTATCCATAACAACTTGCAAGTTGTCGTAATATCTCTATCAGAAATTATTGCTAAAGTAGTAGTAACTCAATAATAGAAATAAAACCACTTAATAAAATAACTTTTTATTATTATTTAAAACATTTTTCATTGATTACATGGTAACTTACATTCTTATTTTCTGTTTTTACAATTTTTATGTGTAGTATAGTATAATTGTGCAGCAATTTTAATTTCGTCCCCACCATCATAATTAGTTTGCCTGATAAAATACGATTGAACGATCGACACCAACTGTATGTTAAAATATTTACCGTCGTATTTAAAAGCATTTCTTTTAAACAACTTTTATGTTTTGGACAGCTAAAATGACAGTCTACGAACATATCTATAAATGATAATATTAATATTGTCCGTTTTAAATTCTTTTTGGGAACATTCTTTTTCAAAAATGAGCAAACAATAGATTGGGAATCTAAAGAATTTTTCTGTTTCTTTATTAGGATAGACTAGCCACTTTTTATTTTGATATTCTTTGGCTTTTATAAAACTATTATTAATATTGCTACATGTGTTGTCAAGTAAATTTAATTTACAATGTTGACATCCTTTTACAATGCTTGTCAGACATTTTTTATTACCCAACCACAAACATAATTGCTTTGACCCGCATCCTCTTCACATGATTGACTTAACAATATTTCATAATTAAAATGGATTCTTTCATTTTCTTGAGGAGCATCAGGAGTTCTTATTTTTTATTTTAAAAAGAATTCTAAATTTTGGAGGCACTCATTGGAGTCCTCTTCACAATTTGCCCTTCTTGAATGTGGGGAATTTAAATTATTTAACATTAAGGCTTTAAATGCCCCTTCAAAGGCTAATGTATTTGGTGCAATATTTCGTGCTCCATAACTCCTGATGCTCCCAAAGAAATTTTCAACTGGGTCTTGGTTGAAATTTTTAGTCAACATTGCATCTAAACCATATTTATTAGACAACACTTTCCATAGAGATTCCATTCCCTCTAAAGTCTTAATTAAATTTGTAATTGAAGGCACAACTGTCTCCGTCAATTGAACTTTATCACCAACTTTTCTTTTTTTCGCATATTTAATAGTTTTTAATATATTTTTGGCTTTTCGCCATAAATGATGGTGCCATGGTAAGGCGAATTCCTTTTCACAGGCCCTTTAAAAAATTTTCTATCAGGTATGGAGAGACTGCTTACATTTAGGGAATCAAAAAGATTATCTATTAAAATAGTGAAGTCTATCAATTGACGGCATTCCTCAGGAAGATCTCCTCTTGCCATCAAATGATCTGTTACAACTGCAACACTATGGCTAAATAATTGTGTAGCCGATTTTACACGCGTTTTATTTATTTTATCGGTATTAATGTGTTCTTCAGTTATTTTATTTAGCAACCGCAGCTCTCCTTACAACTTGTCCGCTTCATAAACCATTTGGTAATATTCCCATTTAATAATTTTCTTTTCTTGGCTTATATAATATATAAGGTCTTTAGACATTAAATTATTTCTAAGACCTTTCAAATGTCCTTTCTTTAAATATTACAATTAATTTCTTAACAACCATTCACAAAACTCGATCCTAGCGGGTCCATCGTTATCACGTAGAGATTGCACTGGTTGGTAATGGTATGGGTGATAACCAGAAGAGTTCAGCAGCTTCCACACGTAATACTGACTGACACCGAAGCGCCGAGCAGCGTCGTTAGTGCTAGCACTGGGGTCACGTTCGAAAAACTCGAGTACAGAGCTTTCGACTGCTGGTGTTATTTCGTTATGACCGCCACGACTTGTTGCATGGACTGGTGTGGTAAACTGCCCGTAATCTAACAACCTTTGATTTGCTGCTAAAATTCCTCGCCTTTGTAAACGCGGTAAACTTTCTGTACGTTACATTCTTTGAGCACCATTTAAACTTTCACCACTTAAAAGATGGCACCTGACCATTTCATAATACTCTGCATTAGAATGAAAAGTCATGTCGTGCGATGATGATCGACCGGAATTCGGAAGCGAAAAAGCAGCGCGACATAAAAAAAATAGCACACGTTCGCACGTAACTAGGTCACGGTCAACTAAACAAAAAGCCGCCGGCGCACGGCCGGCCCACCCGACGCGTGAGGGAGGGGGGGGGGCGTAGTGTGTGCTGTTTGTGTGCGTTACCGAATTTTTAGGTATCTTTGCGCGTGTGCACTCAAGTTCAACAACCTAATAGTTGAATTGTATTTATTCCACACGTTGTGATTTTAGTAGCGGACAATGGTGAAAATCATGTAATTTTTTTATTTTTTTTTTATTTCATTAATTGATAAGGTTATCGATACTAAATCATTTCTGAAAATTTGGATGGTGGTTGCAAAATAACCCTGTATAGGGATGGAGCACACGGTCGAGGTGTGCCCCGCTTGGGCAGAGCATCGCCGTGTCCTCGTGGGGGCGATCGGCGGCGGCGATCTCTCGCGCCGGGCCTTGGTCGAGGCCATGGTCCGGAGCGAGGAGGAGTGGCAGGCGGTCGCCTCCTTTTGCGAAGCAGTAATGCTAGCAAAGGAGGAAGCCGACCGCTTAAGGCAACGGCGCTCACGCCCGAGACGCCGCCGAGATTCCGATCCCGATTTCCGGCCCCCGTAGGCGCGGGCTTGTGGATGGCGAGCAATGGGTGGCTCGCCGTCCAATCGTCTGGTAACCATCCGGACCAAGCCCAGTCGTCAACGGCGCGCACTGTTCCCGCGCGCCTCAAGGAGTTGTCAGCAAACCGTAGGTTCGCGTCTGAAAGGAAGGCTCTGGTCCTAGTGTATATGGCAACGTTGGAATGGGGTAGGTTGTTTAGTCAGTAAGAGTCTGACACTTGTTTCCCGCTCCGCCCAAGGGTGGGACTCGTCATTGGATGATTTTTACCTACCTAAAAAAAAAAAAAACCCTGTATAGGGATAACCCAAGAATTCAAAGTGAAGCAATATCCCTTGGGAGGTTTTTTAGAACTCCTTACTTGCATGTCAAAGAATGTTCTCGCTGCTAGAGATAAATTCTCTGTAACTATTTTGTACGTTCGGGAACTTATTAATTTTCTGAACAATTTTAATTTCTAGACAAGCTCAGCTTTAGCTTTTTTGCAACTGCTGAGTTCCCCTTGCATTTTTGCAACCGCTTTATACAGCTCTATTTCAGACTGATCTTGATTACCTGATTTTTACTTATTTTTTTCACTACAAATTGTGATTAATACAGAATTATGTACTGCTCTAAAGGCACTGTCTACCAACCTTACTACATCAGGTAAAATGACCTAAGATTCGGAATCAATGCCTGCTTATTCATGATGAGATAACAGACTGACAGTTACACAATTGTTATGATGTGTAATGGAACTAATAAATTACTTACTCTTAAAAGCATCTGTGTTGCACATTTTAGTAGTAGCGGGTGATAGCTTATATGGAGCTGGTATCCAAAGAAATGATTGGAGCACATTCTCGTATTTTTTCCATTGACAATTAACAAAAGGACTTGGCGTTATGTGCTTTTTATCCCTTCGAGTTCAACATTTCGGATTGCCTCTCTCACTACAGACTCATTAGGGTTTAGAGAACATTGTTACAAAATTTCTTAATTTTCTGTTTCTTAATTTCTTTTTGTTTCTTATTTTTTTTTGTGTTTTAGGTGTCTGGGATTCTGCAGACACCGGTGGTTGACACATTGGTTCAGAGCGCTGGCTATTTTCCTTGCTGCGATGTGTGTCTACTGCTTCAAACAGCAACTCGGTCTGTAAAACTTAAACAAATTAAATACCTTAGGTAGGTATTATTTACATTCATCACATCATCATTCATTTTTAGTTAATATGGAATCATAATTAAATATGTTTGAACACAAGTAAGATTGTGACTAAATTTCTGAAGGCTGGCATTCTGGCTCCAGTTTGGCGTTTATATAAAATATGTTATTCTACTAATGTCTACTCTATATTTTCCCACGAATTACGTAGGCTACTGCTGGGATACTAAAAAAAAACGATTTATTATACAAACTAATTTAATTGAAATAAAAGGTTACAATTATAATGATTAAAAGACAAATAAATTGATTCGATCGAGGTTGGATCCGAAGTGCGCGGCCGTGGTCACGTAGACGGTGTCCTCGGCCCTCGTGGTCTGTGTCAGCAGTTTACCCCACTGCGCTCGGTGGCAACAGCGGCGGTGATGTCGATGGGCACGCGCTACCTCGTGCTTAGTTAGGTGTCAGCGCTTTCCTTTATAGTGATGCGCGTAACACACGCAATAAACTGCAATTTACTATTTAACCCTTAAATGCATGATTTTTCTTTTTTTAATACCATAAATTGACACAGGTAGATAATTAAGCATAGATAAAGGGAAAAATAAAGAAAAAAATATTTATATTCCAAAAAGTATATTTTTATAAAAAAAACTTACTGATGTAGATCTACATCAGTATGCATTACAGTTAATATTAATAATGTAGCAAAAGTACTGTGCTATTGGACGATTGTCGTTGAATTAGGCTTACTGCAGTGAATGAAAATCTTTGAAACAGTTGTTTCTCTGATTTAGACACAGCGGTATATTACATTTGGTACACGACCATTGTGTGGTGCCCTTACAATTGGGCATCTTGCATCGTAATCGATTGGCAAATACGGGCCAATGTTCGAATCCTTGACGGGAGTGGATGTTGCGGACCTTTTTGTTTTTTTATTTGAAGCTCGCGTTCTAGAGAGGAAGTACTAGGGCGCCCTCTTTTACTACCTCCAGACATACCTATATTACACAGTGTGTCAGCTAATCTATTACGAAACTCCCCAAGATTAGGCAGCTGCTTTTTTGTGATACCTTTAGCAATTAAATTTTTTTTCATAAGCACCCATGAGTTGATTGTAGTGAGGTCCAGTAGATGATAAAACAAGCGTAAATACCATTTTCGGCTCTTTATTCGAATTCGATAGCGTCCTAAAAAGCTGTCCATTAGGTCGACCCCTCCCATATGCATGTTGTACTCTTGCACAATTTTGGGACAAGGGATGTCAATTTTTTGTTTAGCTTTCTTGTCGTATCTTGATACTTTTCCAACAGGCTCGGCGCCGACGTAAGTCGATAAAAGAGTGACGACTTTATTATCTTTCCACGCAGTGGCCGAAAAGTCTACTCCATCTGAATGGGAAACGCGTTCCTCATATGTGCCTCTCGGAACAGAAGTTTTCATAAGTTCCTTTTTATCAGGGAGTCGACAATTCGGTAGCCTGTTTTGCTGAATAGTTCCGACACATTGTGTACCCTGTTTATTCAAATAATTTACCAAAGGCAGGGATGTGTAAAAATTATCGAAGAATACAATATGATTGTTCATCCTTGGTATAGCTCTCGCCAAACGTATAACGACGTTATTTGTTATTCCTAGATCAGGTTCATCGGTTGGTTTGTCTTTCTTTTCTTCTTGTCCAGAATAGACCTCAAATCTGTAAGCATATCCCATAAGATTACAGAGAACAAAAAGCTTATAGCCCCATTTGTGAGGCTTATTTGGTAAATATTGCTTTAGAAAATGTGCAATTTTAGTGGAACACATCTGCTCATCTATAGACAGTCGTTGGTCTATTGCAACTGATGAAAATGTCGTATTTAGCTGTTCTATCACAGGCCGAATCTTATGGAGGCGATCGTGATCGGAATGGTCTCGCGGAAGATGTTTATTATTATCGTTGAAATGTAAGTAGCTCCGAATCATCTCAAACCGATTTACAGGCATCGCGCTCTTTACAGGATCGTACCCAAACTTGGAATGCCAGTATGAGCGTACACTAGGGAATTGCTCCACTGACATAAATAAAAGAATACCTATGAATTTTTTAAACTCCCCAACAGTAGTAGTGAAAGATACTGAAGGGTTTTTCTGTACCGCATATAAGTTAGTTTCATCAACAATTTTTTGAAGAAACTCTGGTGTGAAGTAGTGCAAAAAACATTTCTATGGTGTATCAAGTTCAGTTATAGCAGAGTCTGTTGTGTTTGGTTGGTGAATTATTTTCGATTCGTCAAACAACAAACTGTCTTTTTTCCAAATGAGTTTCCTTTTATCAAACTCTACATATCGTTGAATACCTTCTTGCATGGGTAATGAAATAATAGTTTGACTTGATGGGCCAGGAAAATCTTGAACTAGTGGTGGATCACTATAGGTAGGATCTTCATGGTCCTCTGCATCCTCGTCTTCCAACTCTTGAATTATTTCTCTTGCATTAGCGAAAAAGGTTTCTTCATCTTCACTTTCATCTTCCAAGCCATCCTCAGAAATATTTCCATCTTCTAAAGCTGCCAGAAGTTGTTCTATGCCTTTGTCTGCCAATTTACGGGACATTCTGGATAAATAATCATAAAATTCATATGAATATAGTATGTAGTAAGTCAAAAATAAAAAAATATATTATACCTACAGTAAAACTTTTTTTAACCGATTTTGCATACTGATGTATTTCTACATCACAATTATACAGCTAATATTTACAAAAACTGTTACTGTATTAAAAAAAAAAATAATGCAACGTGTTTTGCTTACCTCTATCCTCTCGTCAATCACTTTTATCGCGTAATAATACTATTTGGTATGCATTAAAATAAAATTTTAATTTGACGAAAGTGCGTGCGTATTCGTAAACGCTGCGCCAAGCTGTCAAATTATGACAATTGAAAAAGTTAACTGCCATATTGTGACAGCTTGCGTTCAGAAACTAAGATAAATATTTTTAGCACCCAAAAAATACTGTGTTTGAGATACC
The DNA here is from genome assembly GCA_029852875.1 of Mythimna loreyi. Taxonomy (NCBI): domain Eukaryota; kingdom Metazoa; phylum Arthropoda; class Insecta; order Lepidoptera; family Noctuidae; genus Mythimna; species Mythimna loreyi. Next base: position 3,486,934 of record CM056795.1, on the reverse strand, counting down.
GTTTAGAAATTATGTAAGGACAAATACACTGATGTATAAATACATCATCATGCAACCTTCCAGTAGACGTCTGGCAGTATTTCTGCACAACATCAATTGTATAGGTACCATCGACTCTTATGTGTTCTCCGTAATGGGAACGTGCTTGTTTTCATTAGTATTAATTTAATTAATTATATTCCAGCCTCGAAAATGATATATTATTTATGCTTATATTTATTAAGAGAAAATCTTTGCGCCGTCTATTTAGATTATTTTCTTTAACAAAATCAGCAAGAGTATTATTTATATACATATTTCATACATATTTTCATTTATTATGTCCAGTATTTGCCCGGCTTCCTCTCTGGATTTCTGGCAAGTCTAAAAAACAATTGTCCAAATTGTTCTTTTCTCAACCTAATCCAATAATGAAAAAGTTTATCTGACATAGTTTCTATAATATTAAAATAAAGGATTAGTTGACAAAGGATTAGTTGATGCTCTTCTACAAATGTTGCAAAATGCTGGATGTGATCTCCATTGAAATTATAAATGGGTGACTATGTATCAGTGAGAACTTCCCAATTATTTCTGTAGGTACAAATGAAATTAATAATCTAAAAATAACTTCACCCTTAGCCATTTAGGAACAGCTAGCCTTTCGGTTGGCAATCATGATAAAAACAGCAACTTTGAGTGCTTGATGATCTAAATAAATAAGTTCATAAAAATGTATTTATTGTATATGGATATAACAAAAATTTAACGTTAAACGTCTGTGCATTTTCCGTGCGTGTTCGTGTTTTTCTTTTTTGGCGAAAAAAAATTAGACTTCATGACAAAATTATCCAAAGTAGGACAAAGGACAGGCAACGTGTTTGCAATTATGTAAGCATTGAAGTTTTGCTCTTGGGTAGTATTTTAAAAGAATCGAGTTTAGTTTGGCCCAATGTTGACTTATTTATGTTTAATACCAGCTTCTATGCTCAATAAAAGAACAGTAATTACGATAAAACTATAAAATATCTAGTTTCACACTTAAACAATACACCATAATAATATAAGCTTAAAGGAACTTAGAGCTTAGAGAGATAGCATCATCCACTCACAGTTTTCTATAGAGAGACCAGGCCTCATGTACTTTAAGTTACTTAAATTAATAACACAATAAACAATCAGTCATCTAACCATTCCACATCTATTACGAGATCTAAAGACAGGAGCAGAGGACTGGAGGATCAACTGCTGCATTATCGGAATCCAACAGGAGCTTCAACGTCATCTATTGATGGTATCTGTAACATTAAAGAAGATTGTTAATACCACATCGTCTTGGTTGATGTATCTACATGTAAAAGAACTTAGTCATGATAATCAATAATTACACATACTGACTAACATAACTAACTGACTGACATAACTCACTGACAAAATGAAAACAAAAAAAAAATGAAATTGTCCTATGTCATTTATAAAAGGAAGTCTAGTCTAAACAAGGCTTCCTTTTATGAATGAAAGAAGAAAGGAGAAGAAAGTTGAGTCCAATACTGCTAAACTTCAGTCACGCACTGGCAGGACGGCAGCTAAGACTTTCGTTTTATTTTTGTCTTCAAATTTGTTCTGTTGTTTGGTAGCTTGTTCGCTAGTTTTATGGATAGTTATCGCTTTTGTCAAGTATAGTTAAGTTTTCTCAATAATTTTTCTCTTGTTTGATTAGATCTCATTCCAAATACTATTTTGTTTTAACCTTTCGTCTGACAGCGTGTCGAATTCACATTCAATAGCTTGAGTTTTTATCCTCGTCAAAAACTTATTGAATTTCTTGTCTTCGTTTTAATCAATCTTGATAATATGTACCTCTCGAAATAGTTGTTTTAAACGCGAAATACTCGTTTAAACTTGCCATTGATCAGTTGGAGGTTTTTTCGTCTGCGTCACAGACGTTGAAACTGTTATATAGGTTGCCATTGAAATCGTGAGCATCCTTTCAAACTAAGGTTCCACTCATGATACTGAGTGCATTAGGACCATTATTACGCAAATCAAAAATGGAAAACCTTTGAAGTGTAGTAAGTCATACAAAGTATTAAAGTTGCTGCAGGTACCTACGCCGTACGGGTCATTGTGCGTGAACTCTTTGACCCCCCTGCGCTCGAGTCATTTTGCAAATTGATTTTTAAGTGCATTCCAACTTTGCCTTCATACTTAGCCGGCCTAGGACTATTAAAACTATACTACACATTAAAATAAATTTAAAATGTTTACGTAGGTAAACTTAATTTCTTGTGCGTAGTTATGGCGAATTTAAAAAGTTGATATCACAGTACCTAAAGTCAGAATTTTAATTCGATTCCAGATTTGACATTAGCTCCTGTCATTTTGTGAAATAATGATACCACATATAATAATGTAGTAGTGATGAACACAAAAATCGATAAACAATCAGTGCGTGTGCCATCAGTGTGCCAATTAAAGACTAAATTATTGATTTTTATTTAAATAAATACATAATTCATAATTGATTGATGAACTGATTCAATAACGAGTCTTTTAATAAGTGCGCTGTAGACGAAATAGCAGCACAACGTGGGATCACGGTTTTAAGACTGCCTCCTTACTATTGCGAGCTAAACCCTATCGAATTGATATGGGCGCAGGTAAAGGGGCATGTGGCTCAAAATAATCAAACTTTCAAATTGACAGACGTGAGAAATTTATTTAAGGAAGGCATTCAAAAAATTACGGCTACCGAATGGCCTAAATGCGTATCCCATGTTGTCAAAGAAGAGGAAAAATGAGTAGGAGATATGTTAATTGACAATATCACAGACACTTTTATAATAAATGTTACAAAGTGACAGCGATAGCGATAGCGATGACGGCGACAATATATAAAATAAATAAACTATTAACATAATACATCTATCTGTTTTATTTGTCATGTTCCTTAATGATCACATTTTTTTTATTTATTTCACACACAATTATAAAAGAAAAGTCTTAGATCGTTAATTAATCGTCAAAACTAAATTATCGGTTCAGAAATATTTAATTTCCTGATACCTATACTTAGTTTACTAGAGTAAAATTATAAACGAGAACAATCGATCCGGAAATATTCTATTTCCATATCGAATAATTTCGCAACGTCACTATTTAGTACTTGTCATAACGTTGCAACACTGAAATTTTCAAATCTGGAATCGAATTAAAATTCCGAATATAGATTTACAATACTTGTTCAATAATCACGTTTTATTTACAACGTTTTAATTTTGCACTTACGCGTATTTTAAAAGGTGCTCGAAATCTCCACCGCCTTGTTGAAGACAAAACTGCAGTGTGATTCTGTAAGACTTCACTCTAAACTTCGAATCTGAATCCGCCGTGAGTTTCTTGTTTGGCATTCTGAAAACTCGATTGACAATTCGAATCTACACTAGCGCTACACTTGCGAGTGTGTTTGCGAGTTGAACTAAATTGAATGCGAGATTTTGACAGATAAAGTATGAGATGACGTTTTAAGTGGTATTCTATAAGGTAATTCCCCCGTCACTTCGACGCTCCCTTCGAACGCGAACCCGATTCAAAGTGTCAAATTATAAGCATCTATTTTACGAGTGAAAATAGAAGAAATCATAGTTAAATAGTGTTTAGATAAAGTTTTTAAAGTTTTAAAGTGAATAAGTGCCTACCTACTTAAGCGATAACGATGGCAAGAATGTTTTTATTTAAAGCATTATTAGAAGAAGCTCTTGCTTTGGATAAACTAGAAAAGCGTCGACAATCCACCAAAATTCGAAGTTTATCTTTATTAACCCGCGATGACGACTATGTGAGCGTGTATAGATTGTCTAAGGAGCTAATTGACCAACTGGAATATGAGTTACTGCCTCTGATAAAGCCCACAAAACGTCGAGGCAAAGGACTTTCAACTCGCATAAAAGTAAGTGCTTCATTTTATTACTAAGTTGGTATAAAGTTAATTTTGTACGTATGTACACAGTTTAAAGGTAGCCGAAAGATTTGTAAACAAGCACACCATAATAAGAGAAACAATTCTTAATAAGGAGTATTTATTCCCTAGGTTCCCTAGATGGTTTCCCCGCTAGCTATATATATGTTTTTATGTTAATCTAAGGACTCTGTATACTTATAATATTGGTATTCTATTAGTAAATAACGAAATTGATCCCTATTTGGTTTTGACTAGATTTAGATTAAGTAGGTTTTAATTTTTTATGGTTTCACAGTTATTATGCACCTTGTCATTCTTGGCTAATGGCAGTTATCAGAAAATTATTAAAGAAAATATAAGAACATATTTATCACAATCATCAGCATCTCGTTGCATAAATGAAGTAGTGGAAGCTCTCAATAATCCGGCAATAGTAAAGAAATATATTAGGTTTCCTCAAAATATACAAGAAAGACAAATGTTAAAAGAAAGGTTAGTAGGTATATTATAGGTAATTAAAGTGATTGATTTTTACATTTTTTTATGACAGTTGATCATGTTACTGGTTACTGTAAATTACAGGTTCTACAAAAAATTTGGCTTTCCAGCAGCTCTTGGATGTATTGATGGCACTCTGGTGGCAATGCAAAAACCAGCAGAAAATGAAGAACGTTTTTACTGTCGCAAAGGCTACCATGCAAGAAATGTCCAATTGGTAAAATGGAATTCAATGTTGTAATTATTATCATACCTAATGATAATAATTACAACATTCAATTAGTCTTTTTTTTCAGATCACTGATGCAGATTTAAATATTTTACATGTTGATCCAACATACGGTGGAGCTACTCATGATAGCTTCATTTTTAACTATGGTGTTATAAAAGACCACTTAGAAGCATTAACAAACGCTGGTGAAGAAGTTGTTTTGCTTGGTTAGTTAAACCCTCCCTGCCCCTATTTTAGAAAATAAATCTAATTACTAGGTATAAAAACTACATAGTTGTTTTTTTTTTCAGGTGATTCAGGATATGCTCAGCGTGCCTACCTTATGACACCAATTAGTGGTGCTGAAGATAATTCCGCAGAAGCTTATTACAATGACTGTCATTTAACTGCTCGCAATTCAGTTGAGAGGACAATTGGCCTCCTAAAAGGACGATTTAGATGCTTGTTAGTACACAGAGTGCTCAACTATCATCCAGACGTAGTTGCGAAAATAGTTGTAGCATGTTGTGTTTTGCACAACATGTGCAACCGCGCAGGATTGCCAGCATTCACATTTTCAGAAGACGAGCGACTAGAAGAGCTCCAAACAATTGCTGAAGTACAAAGGAGGCAAACTAGGGATTTGCCATCTAACACCGATTTAGCTCTAGGGCAATTACGTAGGCGAAACATTGTAAATAGGCTTTGGCGTTCACGTCATAATTAATTGATCGATGGTGTCGTTTATTGTAGGTATGTATTCTGTGGTGTATGAGGCGGGTCTTTCAATAAAACTGCGCTAGTATTCGTTAAAAGTGTTTAATTTAAATATCAAAAAAATCAGACTGAAAAATCTTGACTTAAAAACTAAAACACGACTATTAATAAAAAAAAAAACAAACTACTACTCGACTATTTTAAATTTTAAGTATTTTACTGTTTTCTTTTTTGTAAATTTTCTATTTTTTTTTTTAGTCTGTTTTATTTTATTAATCATTAGTATAATATTGTACACCGTATGATAAAGTAATTTATTTGTTTATATTGTAAATTAATTATTAAGTTTACCATGCAGCGTCTACCGTCATATTCGGCAGGTACTGAAAATCAGCGCTGTGGCTCTATTTTACACTTGAGCCCCAGCTTTTTGCTGAGGACCGGCCGTTTTGTGCGGGTGTGTCGCATTTTTTTTTTAGTTGTTTGTTTTTGTTATTATTATTTTTGTATGTATGCGCCATACTTATGCACAAATAAACTTTTTTTCTTTCTTTCTTCTTTCATTCAAAAACATGTTACACCCTATCTCTATTTATGGCCTGTGCCAATGTTTGCAGCCCATTCCCGACTGAAGCCACAGCATCAGCTAAAATTTTATCATTGTCAGCACTCCTCTCCAGAAAGGACTGCAAGATCTGTTGATTTGATCTCTGTAACTCCAGCTGCTGTTCTTCCACCCTCAGGAATCTGTCAGTGATGGTGGAGAATTCCGTTCGCCGTTGTGATGGTGGAGGAGCAGCAACTGAAGACGTGTGACGTGATGCTGAAAATAGAACATCTATTACTACGATGCGTTAAAATAATAACCTCTTAAATAAATAGCAGCTTTTCTTTTCTCATTTGTTTAAAAAATGAAGTTATTATTAGTTTAGGTATACTTACACACAGAACCACCTCGACTACCACGAACTGTCCTAGGGCGGCGAGAAGGTGAAGCAACTGAAGCTGCGTTACGTGATGCAACTGAAGCTGCATTACGTGAAGCAACTGAAGCTGCATTACGTGAAGCAACTGAAGCTGCGTTACGTGAAGCTAAAAAGATAAATGGATAATGGTTATTTAAGTTGGCAGCTGTGTTCCTAATAGTACCGTTAATTTAAAGTTTTTTTTTTCCTAAATGAAGTACTTAGGTACAAAATAAAAGGATAAATCAACCCAAATATATTATGAACCGAGTTCATCATTGAGCATGAGCAAATCCACACAATATTGGGTTCCTATCTTTACTATGAAATTGGCGTTTTTGTTTCTCACAAATAGTCTTCACTTCTATGATTCAAAATATTCATCTTGCTTGATAATTATTATATCAAATAAAGACCATTAATGAAAGACAACTGCCAATAGTAAAAAAAACCTTATTACTTAGTTTTCTAAACATAAAATCTTTTGTGAGCAGAAATGACCATTATTTGTTTTACCTAGTCCAAAACTTATTTTTTTCACTTAATCTATATTATATAACAATCGTAATTAATAAATTTAGTAACAAGTAAAAAGAAAATTTTAGTATGAAAAATGCAATTTCTTTTAAATTCTCGATCTAATAGTAGTGACAATTGGTTACTTACATGATGAAGCAGCAGTTCGATGAATCACTGGGGAGGCTACTTGGGTAGAACCACGGCGTGAAGGTGAAGGTGTGGGTGTGTGTGAGAGTGTTACAGTAGGAGGGGACAGGCTAGGATGATATACATGAGGATTTGGAGGAGGAGTGTGTTCTAACTGGTCATTCTGAAACAACAGAAAAAATCCTAAAATAAGGAAACCCACTTCCTAATATTATAATGAAATATAGAAAATTCCATGAAAAGTTGCTTAGTGACAAAGTAAATAATATTAAAGCACTTGAAATTTTAAAAAGAAAGTAAAATAAAAATTACTCCTTAGGTTTAATTAGATAAATAAAAGTAAAAAAAAAAGCCCTATCTATGGCTTGAGTTAGTGTAGCAGCTCTAATCTCAAGGTGTGATTTGAATCATCACAGTCACACTTGCTGTGACAACTTAAATCTATCTCTACTCAGGTACATACCCGTAAAATGCTTTGGCTTGTTCCAACAGTTGAGCTGGATGAGGAAGCAAACAGTCTTCTCCTCAAAATTGCACGATCTGGTGGTCTGTAATTATGACTTTGTTCTTGATTATCCTCAATCAGGTTGGAATCCTGAAAAGTAAATTGGATGTTACTCCATATCTTCCTTGTGGGATAAAATTAGATAAAAATATTTTTACTGCAAATAGGTAACCTACAGATAAATTACTATTTGAATTATATTAGTAATGAATTTGAATCTAAACACATCAGATTTATAATAGTGGGTATATGTACCTACATAAATCTGATGTGACTAGGTACTACCTAGTGTTTAGTACAATATAGCTTACATAAAACACAATAGCTAATGATTCCTCTGAAGGTGCCTGACTCTGTTGTTGTAGTGGTACATGAACCTATAATAGGTAAATATAAACAGATAAATGCTAGATAAGAGTATACAATTTTAATCCCATACAATTATTAACCAAATTTAAATATCTTACATTGTCAGTATCAGCATCTTCTATTTGTTGCACTTCATGTGATGGAGATGGAGTATTATTTTCCTGAAACAGGTAGGTAAATTTACCAAAAAAATCTAATAAAAGTTAACTTTACATACGAAAGGGTACAATTTCAAATTTACATTAGGCTGGGTCAAATCTACCAAAAAATTGGCACTATAAAAACAACAGCAAACCTTTCAGAGTGTTTCCATCATCATCAACCTTTTTTAATCTTCCCACTGCAGGGACATAGGCCTCCTCTCTCTAGGAGAGGGAAAGGGCCATAATCCACCACGTGGGCCCAGTGCGGATTGGTGGATGTCACATGTCTTCGAATTTTTGGTTCTAGGACATGTCGGTTTCCTCACAATGTTTTCCTCCACCGTTTTGAGAGCAGTGGTGATGAAATAAATTACACAAAGTAATGCGCCTGGCTGGGCTTGACTTACCTATTGCATTTCTAAATTTCTTACCGGAAATGGCTGTATGCCTAAAAGTGCATCTCCTGTTGAAAAGCTTTCACCACCACATAAAGCAACAACTCTCTCTTCAAGCTCTGAAAGCTCCACTTCATCCTCCACCCCACCACCAGTCCTACGCCTAGCAGCAGAGCGTGCTGCAACTTTTTTTTTTATGGCACTTTTTTTGTCAGACCAATACTACAATCAGACATTTAGTTAAAGAAATTATTAAAAAATTGCTGTTATTATATATAGTATTATTCAAACTACAATTAAATAACTACAAACAAAAAAATTAATACAAGCCCCAAGCGAACGCTAGCATTCGCAGTTCTATGGTTTTTTAATTGTTTCTGTAATTACAATATCGAAAGGTTAAAATCTCCATTTTCTTATTAGTAGTATAATATTAGTAATAGTCAAAAATTGAGCAAAATTAACGTCAAAATAAAAAAAAAAACATTTATGAAATCAAGGAACACACTTCAAATCAAGGTTCGTCGCACATTTTAAGTGGTTTGCCTGCGTCCGCTTGGGGTTTAAGGGTAAGGAATGTTAAGTGGTTCAACATGTAAAAAAGAACTGCTAACCTTTGTCCACTGTTTATGTTTTGATGGTGCCACCTATACTATTTAGGCGCACGGCTAGTTCCTCCCACTGACGCCGACTTCGCTCTCTGGCATTTTGTGTTCTCAAGAAACCCTTCGCCATGCCAGGGTTTCTTTCCATAAACTCTACCAGAGTTTCAACCTGAGCCGACGATGGGTGAGAGGAACGTGTCTCATTTGGACTGAAACATTATTGTTGGATTAGAAAACTAAATAAACACTTCCTTAATTAACCCTCTGCGACTGAGGTGCCATTTTTATTTCTATTATATTGAGGAGTTTCATTTCATTTCATCATTTCAAAAGTCAGATTTAAGAATTCACAGTTATATTTGTATCACATATGAGATCAAGGAACTTTTGGTACAATGACTATTAAAAATTAACGAAATAAAAAATATTAAAAAACATAACAAAAAGAACTTAGTTTTGCCTTCTTCTGGCTTGAAACTATTCATAAAAAAAATAAAAATAAAAATCCTTAGAGTACTTTTGTTACAATACAGTCTCAAAGTTCAGTCTTACAATCAGCGCAAACTTGAGCGGCGCACTGCAAACAAATCGGTTTTGCGCAAATGCAACAAACGAATCTCGTTTGCCGCTTCAATTTACTTGGACAGATACGACACAACTTTCTTGTTGATGATGCCCCAGTGTCGCTTGGGGGCTGAGGAGGTGGCAAATCTTGTCCTAAAACGCGTCGAAGAGTCATACGCAATTCTCTTGGAAGTTTTTCATTATAAACTCGCTGTTTTAGAGCTGGCAGTACTAATTCCCTTGCAAGGTGCATAAGAAAGTCAGCTCTTCTCATTTTGCATTCTGGATACTCACTGTAAAGCACATATGCATTAATACCAGCTATATCAAGTAATCGATAAAAAATTGCTTGAGGCCAACGTCGAGTTTTGCGGCTACAGGAATAAATGGCGCATTTTTTATCAATTTCGTCCACACCTCCTTTATTATGATTGTAATCCACAATCATGGAAGGTTTATTTGTAACCTCATCGGTGCTGGCATGGTGGTGGCAAGAAGAGAGGAGGATCACTGCCTTGTCTTTTTTTGGAACATGAGAAACTAAAGTCAAATCTTTAGTGAATCCATATAAAGAACTTCCAACAGCTCTATTTTTGCTTGGTTTAAACTCGGGTGGAATCTCACGTTTATTTTTTTTTAGTGTTCCTAAATACGTCATTTTTTTCTTCAGTAAAACTTCAGCCAATGGTATAGAGCTGAACCAGTTATCAGCGGTTACGTTTCTGTTTGAATTTTCGATGGGTTTCACCAGTCGCAATACAGACTGCGTAGGCACAGCTAGCTTTTTCTCTGCTTCGGTAAGCCCCAGACCATCAGAACCCTTCCCATGATAAATGTAGGCATTGTATACGTAAAATTGACGAGCATCACTTAAAATCATAATTTTAATACCATACTTAGCTGGTTTATTGGGCATATAAATAACAAATTTGCAACGACCTTTGAAAGCTAAAAGCATTTCATCAATACAGGTGTATGGACCGGGTGTAAAATGAGCTTGACAATTCACTATAAACTTATCGAAAAATGCAGAAATAGGAGCAAGCGGATCTGTTTGCAAGCGTTCCTGTCGGTCACTAATATTATCCAATCTCAAGCAGTTCAAAAGAGTGTTGAACCTATATTTAGACATTACACATCTAAATATTTCGTGACCCGTTCCATCAGTTGCAAACAAATAATTTGAATCAGCATCATTACATTTAAAAACCGAAGAGTAATATAAGCACCCAAGAAGTGATTTTATTTCTATAGAAGTTGTATCTTTGAGCTCATGCTTGGCAAAGTTTGCGAATTGTCTACGATAGGCTTCAAGTTTTTTATTTGTGCAGGAAACCAATGTTTCTATCATCTCAGCATCAAATAATTTTTGCCATAGGTTTTCAAATCCAAGAAATACATGGTCCGAAGTTGGTCTCGGCAAAGATACAATATTATGTGCAGGCGTTGCGTTGAATGGATGTTTGATAGCCACTCTGCATAGGCATTTGAGCTGATTGGTAGCCACTCTGCATAGACATTTGAGCTGTTTGATAGCCAGTCTGAACAGTTGTTTGAGATGTTTGATAGTTTGCTTGGACGGATGTTTGTGAAGTTTTATAGTGGCTGGGATAGTATGATGGTTGGTGTAAATCACTTAATATCTGTAGGACACGACTTTGGAAAATTATTGTTTGATTATCATTCAATTTTTCCAATGATGGCAAAATTCCTTTAAAAAAAGATAAATGTCTACTTTCAGGTGTTTTTAAAGTAGCTATAATATTCTTCTCAAATTCGTCTTCGTCAATTTTTCTTTTACGCGATGCAGGCTGGTAACGTGGCATGACAGGTTGCTGGCTTTGTTGGGTTGAGGTGCTTGGTCTTATTTCTTCATCGTCAAGACTTGATGTTGTTTTATTTTGAGAATTCTTTTTCAGAAATAGGAGCTGGTCGTATAGATGATATTGTTTAACTTTTTTGGCCCCAGCTCCGGATTTACATTGCTCGTTTAATTTTTTTTCGTATTTTGTAAAATTATCCTTGATTCCTCTCCATTTCTTTATGACTCCATTTTTTTTCTCCATTTTTTTCGATTCTGGACAATTCCCATCCCTGTGGCGAATGGCTTATGTTCGTCCGCTTCCTAAAATCTCGAATCCTTCCCTTCCTAATCATTTTCGACCAATATCCATTCTCCCTTTCTTGTCTAAAGTACTTGAGGCCTGCGTACATAAGCAGTTTTCGGGGTTTGTTCACCGGAATATGCTCGTAAGCTCATTCCAGTCTGGATTTAGACCTGGGCACAGTACTACTTCCGCTCTCCTTAAAGTGACTGGTGACATTAGAAAGGCAATGGAAGATACAAAGGTCACTGTGTTGGTATTGATCGATTTCTCCAATGCCTTTAATGCCGTCAGTCACGACATACTCCTATCTATCCTTTCCCATCTTATGGTTTCACCCGAGGCGCTGGAATGGTTCGCATCTTATCTTCGGGGACGCCGGCAGTCGGTTCGCGTTGATGAGAGCTCATCGAGTTGGCGTGATCTGGATGCTGGAGTTCCACAGGGCGGAATTCTTTCTCCATTGTTATTTTCCATCTTCATAAATTTTATAACTCACTGTCTTCGGTGTTCGTATCATCTTTATGCCGATGATCTTCAGTTGTACACATCTGTGCGGGTGGAAGGTTTATCAGACGCTATAGAGGATATAAACCGGGATCTGGATGCTATCAGTAGCTGGTCTGATAGGTTTGGGGTGTCTGTAAACCCCTCAAAGTGTCAGGCCATTGTTATTGGTAGCTCGCGCATGATGAGTAGAGTGGCGGTTAGCTCTCTGCCTCCTATTCTTTTCAATGGAACTGTCATCCCCATCAGCACAAGCGTAAAGGATCTCGGTTTGCATCTTGACTCGACGCTTGGCTGGCAAAGTCAAGTGTCTAGTGTCTGTCAAAAAGTCAATGGGACTTTGCGGTGTCTGTATCGTCTGAGGAACTTTTTACCCGCAAAGACGAAGACAATGCTTGTGCAGACTTTAATTTTCCCTATTGTAGATTATGGTGACGTGTGTTACTTTGACCTGAACGCGGTCTTGCTGGATAAGCTTGATAGACTCCTCAACAGCTGCATCAGGTTCATATTTAACCTGAGGAAGTATGACCATGTGTCGACCTTCAGGTCAGAGCTGAAATGGTTGCCTATTCGCCAGAGAAGAAGTCTGCGTGCCTTAACCACTCTTTTCTCTCTACTCAACTCTCCCACGCCTCCATCCTATCTCATACCTCACTTTCAGTTTCTTTGTGCTTCACACGCAAGGAATTTGCGTTCTTCTAACAATCTTCTTCTGCTCTGTCCTTCTCATACTTCTGATTTCGTCCATTCTTCTTTCTTTATCCAATCCATCCTTCTGTGGAATGCGCTTCCTCTCGATATCAGAGCGGCTGAATGTCGCTATGCATTTAAGCGGAAGTTACGGAACTATTTTCTTCACTAATAGTGGAACATTGTCTATAACTTCTTTCCTTACTTTGTGTAAATATATTTATGTATGTATGTATATATATAAGTATATATGTATGTTTATGTGAACATGAAATATGTATTTGTATTCTTGTTTACTAAATAACATTTTCTTTGTTATGCACCTACCATATTGTCTCTTCACCACCCTAGGTTGACTGGTAGAGAATGCCTAAGGCATTAAGTCCGCCTTTGTACCTTGTGTTGCATGAAGAATAAATAAATAAATAAATAAATATGACATCGTTACCTAAAAAAATATGACGAATAATGATTTATTTTGTTTTCTTGGTACCTGGCGACGGGAAATACTTTTACAGATATGCATTTCACATATTATCGTGGAAAGTCTACAATAACAGGAATAATAAAATTTGTTTGTCGTATTGTATGGAACATTCTTAAAAGGTTGGAATTACCAAAAATTACAACAGAGCTGATGGAACAAATTGCTCAAGAGTATGAAAAAAAGACCAACTTTCCTAATTGTATAGGAGCGCTAGATGGAAAACACATTCGTATATTGAGCCCGGATCACAGTGGATCCCTATTTTTCAATTATAAAAATTATAATTCCATTGTTCTATTAGCACTTGTTGATACGAATTACAAATTTATATATGTCGATATAGGTGCATATGGTAAGGAATGTGACTCCACTGTTTTTCAGAACTCAAATCTATACGACTTATTAAAAAAAGGTCAATTATCTATACCTCCGCCAAAACCGTTACCTGGCTTTCAAAAAGAAATTCCTTTTGTCTTCGTGGTGGATGAAGGATATGGGCGCATTATATTATTTGTCAGTGGTATGACAAATAATATAATGCGCCCATATTCTGGGAAGTTTTTATCGATAGAAAAACGAGTTTTTAATTATCGTTTGAGCCGAGCCAGACGATATGTTGAGATCGCTTTTGGCATACTCGCAAATAAATGGCGCATATTTCATCGACCCATTAATGTTTCTTACGATTTCACAATAGACATTATAAAAGCATGCTGTGTATTACACAACTTTGTATTGAATCGAGATGGCGCACAAACGTTTGAAGAAATGATTATTGACGATTCTTTGCAAATTTTACACGAAACAACACATGAAAGTAGAACAGGAGCTAACATAATCAGAAACGAATTTTGTAATTATTTTAATAGTAACATTGGAGGTCTTAGTTGGCAGTTAACAAAAATATAAATGTTTATAAGTACTTACCGAGTTTTGTTTTTTCAACACTATTTAACTCCTCAAAATTTGAATATAAACTTGTACACACTTCCCTCCATGCTTCTGTTTTTAAAAATTTGTCTTTGAATTGTGATATAGTTTTGTCCCAAAGGACGGGACGTTCGTAAATTAAAGATATCAGGTGGTCGACATCGTACTGCGCCATATCGCTTAAATAACACGTGCAGGTCGTTCAAAGTATGGACACCGACTAAACGGCAAAGCGTTGTCGCATCGCAGATTTGTACGTTGCCGCAGCGCATCGGAAATTTCCACGATGCGTTGTGCGGCGTCGTTGATTTTTGCGATGCGACGCCGCAACGCACTGTTGTGGCCTGGCCCGTAGGCACGAACAACACAACGGAAATGCGCCGGGGCACCGTGGTGCTGGTAATAAAAGTTAGGTACCTCTTCTAGTTGATGCTCTTCTACTACTTCGCTCAACAACTACTACTAAATAGTTGGGTCCGGTTAGACTTCCTTCGATGAAGTACGGCCCAATTATTGTTTCGTTCAAAATGCTTGCTCAGATATTTACAGTGAGTCGATGCTGAAAAGCATCGCGTCGTGTGGGTTATGCCCACGTGTGCTCCACCAATGTTCGTTGTGAATGTTGAAGAGCTCTTGTGAAGGTCGCTTCGTCGGTCCACAAAATTTTATTATTTAAATTTTGTAATATCCAGTTACAAAATTCTCGCCGTGGTGTGTAGTCTGCCAAGGTCGATTCTTGCACCTTTTGAAAATGATAAGGGTGCCGGCCGGAACTGTTTAACAGTTCCCAAACATAATAGTGGATAACACCAAAACGTCGCGCCGCATAACGTGTGCTAGCTTGTGGATTTGTCGGTAAAGCGAAACAGGATATACCGGTGCTCTACCACGAGCTTATGCATGTGCTGGGACGTGAAAACACCCATAATCCAGCAGGTTCTGCGTAGTCCTCAAAATGAAAGCCCGTGAAGGAATAGGGTCATTCGGATAGCGGCGATGGAATCATTTGCGCTGTCGAGGCATAGTATTACAATATTAGTCCACTTACACTAATGCACTCACTTACAACTAGGTAGGTCCGAAAACACTGCACTAAACGCCAGAGAAACGAGTCGCGTGCGGCGATTACGTCACAGGATCGATTGCACAATACCCGTCCTTACACCTGCACAGTCGCTTGGTCGCTATGCGCAACAGTAGTTTAATACCGAAAAACTCCGATAGGTGGCGCCTATCTGATATGATAATATTACTTAGTGTATTTTCAAGTACGATATTGATTGAAATAAATAGTCTAAAATCGAAGTCTTAACCTTTTGTCGATTCGAATATATATTTCAACCAATCTAGTACTTCTCTATAAATTAGATTAAGAGAGTGACAAAAATAAAACACTGTGAAGATGGATATAATTATTTTTATTTCTGTTTTTTTTTTTACAATATTCATATGCTTGCTATAATATTGTAAAAAAAAAACATGTCATACACACACATATGGTCATTCTTATCGAATTTGGATATCTTGCCACTTAAAATTTTATTTACCCCTGTACACCAACTATGTATAATTTGCTTGATCGATAAATTATTAATACATGTAATTATATTATAATCGCATGCACAATCAAGCAAATACTTGTTTTTTTTATTTAATAATATTGCTTCTGGACAATCACGTAGACATGCTATGATTATATGGTAAATATCATTCATCAAATAGTTAAAATTTTCGCTAGGGTGGAATAATCATTTTTTAGTATAATCAACTTCATAATTAAAAGATTGCAAATCAGCTTCTGGCCTACATAAATCACGTGCACAATTTATCGCAATTTTTGAATATCTTTGATTTCATTTTTTTTATTACATATCCAGTCACATATTTTTTTATTTATTATAAATCAACGAATCATTATTTTTGTAATTATTCATCGTCGTTAATAAAGCATCAATATCACATGCAAAATCATTATTCTCTGAATCATTAGATTTATTACCAAGCAAATTTACTATTGATTAAAATGATTTATTGCAATCGTTTTCACAATTAGCTCTCACAGAATGCACTGAATTAAAATTATTAATCAACAAAGTTTTATAAGCACAAATAAACTGATTACAATTCGGATTAATATTTAGCACACCATTACTCCAATAGAGTGTTTACACGGGTCGATTTTCGCCGTGCGGCGAGTCGCTTCACTGATTGCCTACCAAACCGCATCGCTAGCCTATTTACACAGGTTACTAAAATCGCATGCGGCTCTGTCATTTCCATCGAAAATGTTGAGCAGAATAGCCGTTTGTGCCGGAATTGAAATAATTAATTATTCAATTATTCAACAATTGCTTAAAGAACAAAGAGAGAAGAAAAAACAAAAGGAAATAAGAAAATGTAATGTTTGGGTACGTTTTTTTTTTTTTTATGGCAGGTGAAAATCATCCAATGACGAAACCCGCTCTTGGGCGGAGCGGGAGACCAGTGTCAGACTCTTACTGACTAAAAAACCTAACCCGTACCTTCCTTGCCTTATTCCTGGAGTCGAGGTAACAGTTTTCACCACCCTCTAGGCTCCAGGAGGCTTCGACCCTGAAGGGCCCCTGCAGTTTGCTGACAACTCCTTGAGGCGCGCGGGAACGGTGCGCGCCGTTGACGACTTGGACTCGGTCTTACCAGACGACTGGACGGCGAGCTACCCATTGCTCACCGTCCGCGAGCCAGTGTCTACGGTGGCCGGATATCGGCAGGATCGCGGCGGCGACGGCTACGGCGAGTACGCTGTTGCCTTTGCCTTATGCGGTCGGCCTCCTCCTTTACGAGCATTACTGCTTCGCAGAAGGAGGCGACCGCCTGCCATTCCTCTTCGCTGCGGACCATGGCCTGAACCAGGGCCCGGCGCGAGAGGTCGCCGCCGCCGAACACCCCCACGAGGACACGGCGATGCTCTTCCCAAGCAGGGCACACCTCCACCGTGTGCTCCACCGTGTCCTCCGGGCTAGCCTCGCAGTGACGACACCCGGACGTCTCTTCCGCATGAATCCGGTGCAGGAATCTCCCGAACTTCCCATGTCACCTGCGTCATGCGGAAGGTGAGGACGCCGTGAGGTCTATCCAGCCACATGTTTGGGTACGTGGATGGATTTCTCGACGTAAGGACTTGGGTGCTTCGGATACTTTATTGGTTGAGTGACTAAGGGGCCGTATTCAATCAAGTCATATAAGTGTCTTGATTGAGTACGGCCCCTTAGTAGCCATGAGGAATTTGAAGCTGACAGCTCTCGAAGTAGGCTGCTGTTGACCTCCCTGCACACTTCTATTACATACCCATCATTTCCCCTTACATGTTCACCAAAATAGGAGCGTGCCTGCTTTAATTGATACGTGCCTAGTGATATTAGTATAAGCTCATTATCAGTAAGCTGGGGAAAATCATTAAGGTTATCGTTTTGTACATTTATTATATGAAAATTAGCCCTACGCCTATTATAATTGTTTCCTACAATAAATTCTGCTAATTCATGTTTTTCATTCATATGAATATTTATTTGATCTAATATTTCCCCAGCATCTTCACGATCAACAATAGGAGGGTGAAAACTGTTTAAAAGAGCAGCAGCCACTTCAAAATCTTTCACAATACTTTTACTCGCTACATTAAAATAATTTTGCCGTAATAATTTAAAGTCTCTTTTAAATCTTCCATTGACTACTTTCACAACCCAGCGACATATGGTAACTGCTCTCGATTTATTTGCTTCACTTGTGGAAAGCTGTGTCTCACCCTCCTCTAACGAAGCAGGCAAATAAGTCCTATATCCACATTGATGTAATAAGGGCAATGAATCACGAATACCCCTATCCAGTATAAAAGCATCACCTTGACGGAAGTATTCCCGTAGTGGTTTTCCGTTTGAAAATTCTTTTTTCAATATATCAGCGTCTGAAGTGGTAGCTGGATAGGGGCCAGGCACATCAATTATATGGCCATCTGTACATACCATTAAAAACGGTTTCATTAAGTTACGATATTTGTGCAAGCTATATGTTATTTTTTGGTATGAATAATTCGAACTCTATTCAATATAACAATATGTTCCATCAAATATTACAATGGGCCTATCAACTCCCTCAAAGTTACCAAACAATGTTTTAGGTATGGAAAGATTTCTTTGCACAATTTGCTGCCTATTAATATAATGTAAACCTAGGTGTCTGGGTACAAAATACTCATATAGCAAATCTCTCACTTGGTGCAACCACTTTTCTAGAGTTCGCCTAGAGACTGTTAATAAAGTTGATAACCTCTCATTAGAATCCCCAGTTCTAAGCTTGATTAAATAAGCTGCTAAAGCTAGGGACGCTCGAGGTATTTGTAATAATTGAGGAACCTCATTAAACATTTGATGGAACTGTGCTTTGTTTAACCCTATCCATGTGTGAACGACATGGTCTTCCATATCATCTATACTCTCAAAATTAAGTAATCCTGAATTTACAACTTCTTTTAAGGACATCATGTCCTGTATATGTTTTGCTGTAAAAGTCTATACATCATTATTTCTCAAACTTGTAAGAAAATCCCATGCTTCTATAACTAAGTGGCGATCACAAAGTCGATTATTTTCAGGGACATAATATTTATATCGACTGAGCAACATCTTTCTGGTAGAAAGTGGAACCCTGTATCTGTTCAATGTAATTGTAACTGTAATTGTTCTGTTTCAATAGTTCTCATGTAATCTGGTAATACAATAGTAGGTTCCGGCTTTCTTCTAACTTCTTCCACCTGAGGGTCAGCAGCAATAACTTGTGCCGGTGGCTGTATTACTTCAACTGGAAGATCAACAGCACCAATTTGTACTGGTGACTGTATTTCTTCAACAGAAGAGTCAGCAGCAATAACTTGTGCCGGTGGCTGTATTACTTCAACTGGAAGATCAACAGCACCAATTTGTACTGGTGACTGTATTTCTTCAACAGAAGAGTCAGCAGCAATAACTTGTGCCGGTGGCTGTATTACTTCAACTGGAAGATTGACAGCACCAACTTGTACTGGTGGCTGTGTTTCTTCAACAGAAGAGTCAGCAGCAAGAAGTTGTGCCGATGACTGTGTTTCTTGAACTGGAAGGTCAGCAGTAAGAAAATGTACTGGTGGCTGTACTTCTTCAATTCGGCTTGCTTGGGATGAAGTTGATGGGCGAGAGACCATATGGACAGCAGCTCTGTCTGCAGCTATCCAACAAGCATGGCATATGCGACTGGTAACTTCTATCTACAACAAACAATACATGATCATTTAAGTATTTAAAAAATCTTTTTAAATTACAACAAAACTATTAGCCCAAGAGCCCATGACTGCCAGACCTTCGTTATTTTACACCAGATTTTTTTAGGGGTGTCTGGTAGGTGGTAGCAACCGTCATAGGTGTCTGGCAATGGAAGACAAGATTCCTGAAGTCACCCCGAAGAAAACATAAAAAAATTGAGCTTTTTACTATCACATACTATTTTTTACATTTTTATTAGCTGTTATCTCCTAAAGCAACCACAACCCAAACTCTATACTCTCTGGTCGTTCTTATCTTTAGAAGAGTCATGCACAGAAAAAGTTTCATAATCGAGGTGCCTTCTGGAAGTGGAAGCTTCGGGAGTCGAAGTTTAACGCTGGTGAAAAGCTTGGTTTCGGGAAGTAGTAGCTTCGGCTTCTGGAGTCGAAGTATAGCGTGTATACTCTGAGAGTGAACTCGTAGGTCTTGCAATTGGAAAATGTTGTGCATTTAAGGTTTTCGGTCTTTCTTGTGACAAATAATTATTGATGAAATTTTGACAAACAATAGCATTTCTTAATGGCAAACTACGCAATTGGCTTGCCACATGTACTCCGAATGTATCAAATCTTGACGCATAGTTTGAGCCAAAGTTTCTAATCTATTGACTGCTTGTAATACAGGTGGGTCCATTTTAGGTGCGTCCCTTAGGTGCGTCACTCTCCGCCTTTTTCTTTGGAGACAATTGTTTTTTTTTTTTTTTTATAAGGGCTGCACCCTTACAAAAGAAGAAACAATTGTCTATTATATTAGATTCTTGTCATCAAAATATGAAGACGCGTCGCTGTTTGTGTTCACCGCTGAATCTTTTCCCTGTAATCTTATACTAATATAAGTTTATTTCTTTTAGGTGCCATCCACCACAGATCAACGGAAGAAAATACAAAAGGTTTAGAAGTTAGATCCTTTTTGCTGTGGGGCTATTGACGGGAAACACGTATTAATCGAAAATCCACCACATGGAGCATCTGACTATTATAATTACAAAGGCACTTATAGTGTGGTGTTGTTTGCTATTGTGGATGCACATTACCGTTTCATATATATAGATTTCGGGACTAATGGACGCATGAATGATTCACATATTTGGAAAAAACAAAGTTCTATAGTGCTCTTGAAATAAATAATTTAGAACTACCTTATAAGGCAGTTTTCGTTGGTGATGATGCTTTCCCTTTGGCAACCTATTTAATGAAACCGTATTCAAGACATGAAGGTTTGGAACACAAACAAAAAATCTTTAATTACAGACTATCAAGAGCACGCCGAATCGTAGAGAATGCCTTTGGCATAATGGCTTCACGATTCAGAGTATACAGAAAACCTATATCTGTTTTATTGGATAAAACTGATTCTATTATTAAAGCGACCTGTGCGCTGCAAAACTGGCTTCGGACTAATCTCATATACATGAATACTCCCGAATTAGTAGACGGAGAAGACTTCAGTTCAGGGACAATCAGAAACGGAAGTTGGAGAAGCATTCCTACGGCAGGAGTAGACGAATTAATGACACTGCTATCTTCTAACAACTATTCACGAAATGCAAAAGATATGCGCGATAGATATGCTGACTATTTTGTCGGACCAGGAAAAGTTTCATGGCACGATAGAATGATTGTATGTTTATTTAAGTTTTGTGATTTGAAGGTGTTTTTTTGTGGGGTTTTTTTAAGTGTTTATTTTTGTCAAGCGTGGGACTTGTCTTGTTTTGATTGTGTTTTTGTGTATTTTAAAAACCACACCCAAAAATAATTTACCTATTATAATTTATAATATGCGAACAAGAATAACTATTTAATAAATAATAATAAAAGACTTACCATGTTATCTTTACGGTTTCTTCCTTCTATCACTGGCTTTAAAAAGCGGTCAGCTACAGAAAACCAAATTAATTGAGGTCTGTATACATCATCCTTTCCCGCGCCACTCTTCTTTGACTTTGCTACCTTACTGGCCTCTCTATTATACGTGGTTCGTATATTTTTTATCTTCAATTTAAGCTGTTCAACTGTTATGGACCAACGCATTTCTTGAATAATAGATTTAAGAGCAGCTAAACGTACATTATTGTTCCTGTAATCTTGTTCTCTTGGGTTCCATAAGCATGGATGCATTTCATAGCATTCCAAAAACTGTATGGTGTTATTTTTATTCATGGTTGTTACGATACATGTACACAGAAACGCTGTAGTAAACAAATACACCTGCGTGCGCGAAACACCTTCATGCGGCGGGCGATCGCCTGCAACTGATCGTTTACACGGTCGATTTTAGTCACCAGTCGCATGCGGCCGGTTGCCGCGCGGCCAAAGTCGGATGCTACCCAACTTTGGGGCTTGCGGCTTTAGTCATTTGCATCTTAGCCGAATTGCTTTTAGATGGTCGATTTACGCCGCGCGGCAAAAATCGTGCGGCTTTAGTCACCCGTGTAAACCCCCCATAATACCACAAAAAAAAATTCTAGTTAATAGATTTTTCATACCATAATTTACATTTAAATATTGCCATATTTCAATAAAGGTTTTTATATCATGTAACCAATTTGTTACTGATGGAATTGATTCGTACTTAATCAAAACAGAATCATTTTTGCTAACTACTGATTTAAATTTAATCGAGTCTAAAATCGACAACAAATCATACCATAGTTGGAAATGGGGAGTTATTTTTTAAGCACTGCTTATATACTTTTGATGACCCCTCGTAAGAATGACCATTAAAAGAAGCAAACAGCTTATCAAATAGTAGGAAAAAATCTGCGGTTCCTTTGCATTCTTCCGGTAGAATATTATGCTCTGAAACAAAATATTTGTTATTTTTTTATACTTTATTGTATACCGCATTTACTACAAATATACATAGGACAAACATTAATGACACATGGAAAATTTGGTAGATAAGTGATAACATTACAAGTTATGTTATGTGAAAATATAATTATACTAGCTTTATAAGAACCGCAGGGCGCTTGACACCCTCTGGATAAACACTTGTGCTACATATTTCACTTTCATTTTAGGGATTTTATTAGAGATGACGTGTTTTTGGTCAATTTATTCACTAACCTAATTTCGTCATCTTCAGTGTCTACATCTAGTAACATTTTTAAATGTTCCCATTTGGCCCATTTTGTTTCACCATTTTGTATAAATTTGGCATTTTTTTTAATAAATTTTTTAGCACTCCTTTAGGAAGGTTAGGAGTATCAAAATGGGGAAATATTTTATAATTTTCCACCTCAAAGGCATTAGAATTATATTCCGTTCCCATGCTCAAATATTTTGCTTTAGTTTCTTTAAGTAACTCCCGCACCACTAACATTTGTTGCTGCTCGGTCACATATCGTGGCTACTACCCTCGGGCCTGGGCCTCAAGTCTGCTATTACAATAGTGTCAGAATAGTCCATGTTATAATCTACTAACATAATGACGTCTTTATGACTTTCCGATGATCAACCAGTGATACTTCATTGAAATAATTTTTTTAGAACGGGAATCTCGTATAAATGAAATATAAGTATTTGACATATGCGGTAAATTAATAAAATTCTGACAGTTCCTTTAATCAGTGACTTACGATTAGAATGTTATTTTGCAGTTATTGTTTTTAATTCGTTACAAAACAGCTCGTACCACAATTCTATGACGACACCACGACAAAAAAAAATGGAATCTTGTTGGAAGGACAATATTTTGAAAAAAGCAGATTTGAGCCCCTGTTCTATTGACCTGTTTTATGACTTCAGTCAGTAGTTTTTTTAATTCACAATTCTTTGTTGAGGCCTTACAAAATGTGAAACTAATGTGTTGTTTGCATTTGCTTTTTATCCTCTTTATCACGAACAAAAGATCACAGGATCAAGGTCAGTCAGAATCCTTTTTCTGTGGTGTCCAAAATCTTCGAATCTAATTATTTGTTCCAATGATTTATTGTAAATTATTCCTGGTGCTAATGACACCTCATCATCAATCATCAATTTGGGGTCTACTACCTTTTTCGGCAAACCTCTTTTTGAGTTATATTTTGCTGTTAACTGTACTTAGTTTACATTCTTTTATTACACATGTAAAAAATAAATTATAGCAAAATATAATTCTTTGAGGATAGTTTATCTGTTTTTACACAACGTATAATAAATAAACAGTCATAATACTTAAGTTTTATGCAAAATCACTCTCAAAAACGACAGTAGCAGCCGGCTCTTGGCGGCGCGCGCACGCGTACCCCTAGGTTTACACTATGTGACTGAGGCAACGGGAATGAAGGGACGCGAGGGCGTATCATGGCGTCGTGCGTATTCTACGTACCACCAGCGCACGAACAGGACGTCTTCTTTTTGAAGCACCAAAAATCATATGTAATGTGACAGAACAATTTTGAAATTTTCATGCGTTGTAGCGGAAAGACGGAGCTAGTACAATTTTGTATGGCGAGTCCACGTGAGTATACGGTCTGCTTAAAACAAGTAAATTAAAATAGACCTGGTAGTACATTCTGTCACCACTCCTAGCTGTCTTGGAACGTATATACTCGCCACCGCCCGTGAAAGGGATATACTTTGCAGAGGAAAACCGGCTAATAACTCAGAACGTGGTCTCTTGCGCGGGTAAATGAATGCTGGTGGAATAAAGTGACCCGTCACACTCATGCTCAGTACTGCCGTCACCGTAATCCCTCG
Source organism: Mythimna loreyi (assembly GCA_029852875.1). Lineage (NCBI taxonomy): Eukaryota > Metazoa > Arthropoda > Insecta > Lepidoptera > Noctuidae > Mythimna > Mythimna loreyi. The sequence goes on along the minus strand of CM056795.1, from coordinate 3,462,622 downwards.
CTCAGCAGGAACTAACTTTGCAACTACCTTTTTACCTCTCACACTCACCACCTTCGGCGTTTTTTTGGGGACAGTACTCATTCCCGTTTTATCCATATTATAGATTTTGTTTGGAGGAAACTTGTACTTATCATAAACCTCTTTCAGATTTTTATAGAATCTCTCCACTTGCGCTCTATTAAAGCCGATAGCCCTTACTAAGCTGGTTGGAGCAGACTGGCGTAAACATAAGGTAGGGTGGCGTTTTAGAAAACATTCTAGCCAATCCCAACCAGCCATTTTAATGGAATGATTAAACGTATGTTCTATGTTATTTGCTACGGCAAACTCATATGCTAATCGACGCATGCTATTAATCGTTAAGCCAAAAAACATGTCATCTAGTTTCTTGCAGTGCTCAGCTAATTTTAGTTCTTGTGCCTCAGTAAATGTAGGCCTAAAGCGACCTAAAGATATTGGAATATTATTGTTTTTTAATCTTTTTCTTAAACCTCCTTCGCTAATTCCAACTTCTTCTGCGGCACGCCTTTGACTCATCCCTCCAGCTATAAGAGCTTTCGCTCTAGTGATTTGTTCTTCTGTTAGTATTTTTCGGTCAGGTCGTTTTCTGATGTAATTTCGGGGCATTTTTCTGATACTAAAAAATAAATAACCCTAAATATGTATCACGAGGTGGTGTAACAAAGTACCTAAAAATTGTGTAAAAAAATTAAGCCATACCTACGTACCTGGAACTTTTAATTTTTAGTTACACCCAGTTACACGTAAACCCTGGTATGCAATGGTTTTTTTTTATGGTAGGTGAAAATCATCGAATGACGAAACCCGCTCTTGGGCGGAGCGGGAGACCAGTGTCAGACTTTTACTGACTAAAAAACCTACCCCGTACCTTCCTTGCCTTATTCCTAGAGTCGAGGTAACAGTTTGCACCACCCTAGGCTCCAGGAGTGGTATGCAATGGTGTGTATTAATCGATACAATTAATGCGCACAATTGCATACCAGGAAAACGTTTTTAGTGGAATATTTTATATATTTTAAACATTAAACTTAAATCAAAAAATCTCTAGAAAAAATCAACAAAATTAGCAGTCTTCTGTTTACAGGAACATAGTATATAAAAAAAAAAATCTTCTTATAAACGAATTATTATCATTTCTTACTAACTAATCAACTAAAAAAATCAGTCAAAACTATAATCGTTAGGCGCAAATTTGGCTTGATAGGCATTCAAAACAATTATTTTTACGTTCGCCGCAAACTGTTTTCTTGTATTTGACGTAAGTCATCTTAGACATTCTTTTTTTTATTAGTGCAAAAGCTGCAATACCGCCTTTTCTTGGCTGGAGGTTCTTCTTCATTATCTGTATCGTTCTGTACACCGGTTTCGGAAGAATATTAGCGATGTTATCTTTCACATGTTTTGGCAAAGTAGGAGCTTCCAGTCGTTCCTTCATCCACGATTCAGATAACTGGGCGGAAGGACATTTGCCATAAATAATATTTATGGCAGATGTCCTTCCGCGACTTTGTCCTTTTATTGTCGACCAGCAGTGTTGGTTCTTACCTCTAAGTACACGGCGATTAGGAACAATAATGCGGTGGTCACGACTGGATGATTCCGAAGTTCCAGTGAGCTCTGAAGATACAGATGAACTTATATCGTCTTCATTTTGTGTGTCATTCAATTGTTGTGGCACCTCATCTACACTAATATAATAAAGAGGGAAAGTTTGTTTTTTTTTTCTTTATTTTTTTGTTTGTAGGAGGTAATCTCTGGAACTACTGGTCCGATTGGAAAAATTTTAGCAACAATAGAAAGCTGCTTTACTCCTGAGTGACATAGGCTATATTTTATGTACGCGGGCGAAGCCGCTGACAAGAGCTAGTCATCTATAAAACTCGTCTTCGAAATCACTCTGTATGTCATCTTCACTTCCTTGCTCTCGTTCAGGCTAACAAAAAAAAAATGCTGGTTTTAGGAAAATAATTTAAAATGAAAATATCCATAACACAGTTTACTTTTATTTAAAAACGCAATAATAACATAAATAGTAATTAAGAAAATTACATATTTTATTACTTTAAATAAGAGTAACGTTATTTACTCTTATTTATTACTAGTAACCAACACTTATAAAATATGAATTTTCAACAACTTCAGTCAGTATTAACTCATGTTCATATTTTTAATAGGTAGATTGATAAAGTTCTTACCAGTAAAACTACGTTTTGGCAGAATCTCTTTAATACTGATTTTTCCTTCAGTTCCTCATTACCAATCGTCACATACAAATAATAAAATAATGTTTAAAATAAAATTCTTTACTTTTTAAAATCGCATCTTTTGTAAAAAGTTCATCTCTGTCTGCTCTTATTATGCAACTACCGTTTTCCACTGGAGAATAAACAAAGAGATCGCATATTGTCATACCAGTGACATACATTTGTATTTTGTATTTGGGTATAATATAAGTGTTTTTTTCTTTAATTCAATGTTATCATTAACAAACTCCAGATATTGCACATTACTAAGTTTACTGACAAAATCCACAACAACTTTTTTCTGGCGAGATATTGGACTTTTAAATTCTACCAGTTTTATAATACATTCATCGTGTATAACAACTCCATCTATGCTTGTGCATAGCCAAGGCTGCTCTTTGCTAACAATTACTCCAACTGTTATCACAAGACAGCAAACTTTTGGTATTGTTGTAGCGCATGACTTTCATTACGTTTACCATAATTAGTAGCATCACAATCAATGGATTTCGGGAACAGCATATTATGCACCAAACTCTCAATTGATTTTGATTTTCGAACTTGTATATGGTGTACATTCATACTGGGTGAGATTCTTAATCTCCTGGCAGCATACCACTCTTTGCACTTAGACTGTTCAATTGTTTTACAACATAAATCAATTATTTTATCATCTCCCATCGTAATATTTGCTTCATAAAACTCTTTCAAATTCTGGTCAATTTCTATCTCATCACTTTTATAAACCTCAAATTCTTCTTTAAAAATACAAAAGTTTTAAGCATTCAATGCAACTTCTATTTGTAAATTAAACTCAACCTTGTCAACTAAATTTTTAGCAGCTTTGGTAATGCACGCATCATTGTCTTGTGTATTACACAAAGCACCAGCTTCCATTAGCCTTTAATGGCGACTCTTTCAGTTCTGAAACATCAAACGGCAAAGGATCATACCTAATTTTCTTTTTCGGTGGATACATTTCTTCAAAATACTTTCCTTTGGCAAACGGTCTGGTACTTGGTCTGCCCATTGCTGCTCTTCGCAAGTTTTGGAGAAGCTCTCAACATGATTTATGTAGTATATCAGCGCCGCAATGTGTTTACACCTGCAGCTCTGATTGTACACACAATCACATTTGGCACTCGTACGACGGCTAGAATCAATCTGTAAAAAAATAATTATTTCTTTAACACCTACTAATGGTGTAATATATTACATACTACATCAAAAGTGGCAAAAACAGTAAACAACTGCTTATATTCAAGGATGTTTTGTATGGCGTTGATGTCACTGAAGTTTGTCGAATAACATGTGCTTCAATGGTGTGGATCATAGCATCTTCATATTTAATTTCTTTCACATCTTGCACATGTTGAGCTAAAACTAATTGTTTTCCTTTCAATGTTGTTTGTGGTTGGAAAATGATGTCGTATGTGATTGGAGCAGTGGTGGCCGAGTGGTAACGGCCCCGACTCGACGAGTCGTAGGTCGCGGGTTCAAACCCAGCCAGGCGCATTACTTTGTGTAATTTATTTCATCACCACTGCTCTCAAAACGGTGAAGGAAAACATCGTGAGGAAACCGGCATGTCCTAGAACCAAAAATTCAAAGACATGTGACATCCACCAATCCGCACTGGGTCCGCGTGGTGGATTATGGCCCATTCCCTCTCCTAGAGAGAGGAGGCCCGTGTCCCTGCAGTGGGAACATTAAAAGGCTGATGATGATGTGATTGGTCGGAATCCAGTTTTTATGATTAATTTGGCCATGTTTAACTGAAAATACATAAAAGGATGGATTATTGATAGTCCGGTCAAATTAGACCAAAAAATAAGAGTAAAGTTACATAAATTCCCACCTAGCTGAAAATCGGTAAGATTGTTTAAAATATCATTAAAAACAAAATTTGAAAGTTCCCCATCTTTCCCCTGTATGGAAAAAATTTTATTCAAGGTCAAAGGTCAAAAAAAAGAGTTTTTCGCGATTTTCAGCAAAACGGTAAGTTTTATCATAAAAATACGTCAGACAAAAATTGTAGATCATAAAATTATCTACAAAAAATGTATTAATACTTTTTTTTCTACGAGCCACCGTTTTTGAGATATAACGATTCTAAAAGTTGCAAAAGTTGTAATCGTCGTCAAAAATTTATTCTTCTTCTATTATATCATCGAGGAACGATGCTGGTGCCACAACATTATTTTGATGTCGAGCGCAACCAAGGTACCAGACTATATAGTCATCACATGTGCGCAACATCCAACTGTTCGCATTCCACAAATACAACTACAGTAGTATCCTTCTATACCATTTTCCCAATTATTTTGTCTGGCAGAAATCAAAATATATGTGTTAAATATTTTATTGCTGTGGTGTCGGGATTTTATTTTTCCTCTTACCAATATACTTTCAAGTGATGACAGTGTGCCTGGCACTATGGTTTCACTGTATAGTTCTACTACAAATGATCCATTCCGCCACATATGTTCGCCAAAGTAGCTACGAGCCTGTTTAATTTGGTATATCCCTAAAGCAAACAATATAAGGTCAGCCATGGACATTTGTGGTTTTATTTTTTTCCACAACTATCACACAACGCTATCTAGTCCCAAGCTAAGCAGAGCTTGTGTTATGGGTACTAGACAACTGATAAACATACTTATATATTATAAAATACATACATATTATAGATAAATTACACCCAGACACAGAACAAATGATCGTGCTTATCACACAAACATTTGTCCTGGGTGGGAATCGAACCCACGACCTCCCGCATAGCAGTCAGGGTCACTAACTACTAGACTGACAGGCCAGTCAAAGAAATACTTCTAGCAGCGGGTGATTTGCATCTATATTCATAAAATTCACTCTTCGTCTATTAACATTATTTTAAATAATCAAAATATTCATAAAATTCACTCTTCGTCTATTAACATTATTTTAAATAATCAAATGACCTAATGTATTAGGTAAATTCACCCGCTGCAGGGCTCGATTTAATATTGCCTCAGCTTCTGGACGGTCTACCAGGGTAGAATGGAAAGCATTTAAAATAGCAGCAAATATCTTGAAGTCGTCCATTAAGGGGGAAGACGCTACATTAAAATATTCTTGGCGAAATAGTTTAAACTGTAGTTTAAAACGCCCATTAACCACTTCAATAACCCATCTACACAAAGTTACAAGCCTACTTTTATTCGTTTTTATTGTAGACAATTGTGATTCCCCTGCCTCTAAAGATTCAGGTTTATATACCTTATATATATTTTCTAATAAAGGCAGGGCATCTCGAAACCCTTCTGTCCAAGATAAAAATATCAACAGGTCTGAAATATTGTCTGTATGGCCCATTTTCATTTTGAAATAAAAACCTCATAATATCTGCATCAGACGTAGATGCTGGATATGGGCCACAAACATCTAAAATGTACCCATCAGTTGCCACCAAGAGAAAAGGCTTAATTAAATTGCGGTATTGGTGGAGGCTGTAAGTAATTCTGTATATAAATATAAGTGCCATCAAAAATAATTATTGGCTTTCTTTCCTGTTACCGAACAAGCCCTCGGGTATTGTTAGGTTTTTATTTATAATATTTTCGCGGTTAATGTGCTCTAAGCCTAAATGGTTAGGGACATACTGTCTTAATAAGGCTTCTCGAGCTTTCTTAAGGAGACGAGTGACTGTCACTTTATGTATTCTAAATAATGTTGACAGTCTCTCGTGTGAACCTCACCATCATTTTTTCAATTTCTTCTGCACTGAAAACATTACTTAACATTTCCAAATTGAAAATATGGTCGCAATCATAGGTAGTCTTGTAAACTACACAAACCCTTGCATTTTCTACGATATATACTTTATAATTAGACAGCACATTTTTTCTTAAGTACCCTGGCATTTATTTTGGCATGGTCGTTCTGGGATTGTACAACCCGGTACAAAACAACTTGAACTAGACATCCCCACTTTTTTGTAGGAATTTAATTCTATACAATAGGGCACATCCAAAACCTGTGGAGGCTCTTCTGGATTTGATGCAACTTCGTCGGCATGTTGTTCATATTCTAGACGAACAGCATTTTGAGCCCAAATCTAACAATCGTTGCTTACCAGTGAATGATTACTGACCTGTAAAAACAACAAAATAAACTCACACATTCACAAATAGATACGTACTTCAATTTACACATCTCTCTATGGGGGTATATTCTTCTAGAAATGACATCTCTTTCTGGACCAATCAGCAATAAATGTGTGCGACATCTCACTATGGATGTTGAACATACAACACAAACAATCCTACTATTTAGGTGAAGATTAGCTGCACGCTGTATATTTCTTCTTGCTGATACCCAGTATGCGTAGCATACTCTGTCTCCAGGGAGTATCTAATAAATAATATGTCTGTTAGGATTGTTACCAAGATGGAATTGTTACTGTTCGGGATCGAGTTAATGTGATCCCTCACAGATCGCTTTATTTCTTCCTCGCATCTGATTTGTTTGCCGTGTCTTCCACTTCCATCTTCTTTCATAATGTTATGGCCTTCAGCCCTATGCTTGCATTCTATAACAGTACGTAAAATTCGTTCAGTGGCACCCAATGTATTAATTAAAAATGTCTTGCATACTCTAATTTCATTTCCATCATTGCTTAAATAAAAAGATGTATTTGGTTTCCTGGGATTATTTTTACGAGATTGTTTTATTCTTCGGTACGATAACTCTAAAAGTCTCACACAAGATGACAAATAATCACGCTGCTTTTAATTTTTGTGCCTTGCCTTTAATGTAATTGGCCTAACTTACAATAAGCATCAATACAATAATCATAGCTTAGTTCTGTTTTCTGTCGAAAATTTTGATGAGCAAGACAGCCGGCATTTATCTGACCAAGGTGGGCCCATTATTTTAGATGCTTTAATCATTCCAGTGTTTAAGGAAGTATACTGCTGACCAGAATTTTTCAGCATTTTGGCAACATTTTTTTTCCATCTTCTTGGATCACGATTTCGTTTCCTACTACGTTTCATGATCGACGGTCCAGCCTCTTGGTTAATATTTTCAGTGGCAGTTGTTCCGTGTTCAGATTCCGATGACGAAGAACATTCTGAGCTGCTGCTAGAGCTGCTACTAGAGCTGTTACCACTATCCGAGTTAGAAGACCGTTTAGGCTAAAATAAGTATTAAGAAATTAAAAGGAAATTGCGTAAAAACATTACAACGGGCCCAAAAATATCATAGTGATTTAAACAATGTAATACAACCATACCTGAGTTTGATCGTTATGGGTGCTTGAAGATTCAACAGCATTAATACTAATATTTGAGCTAGATTGTGAATGGCTCGGTGCTCCACGAGTCCGGGGACATCGATTGCGACGTCGAGTCACGTATCTCGGCGGCCTGGGCGAAATGGCGTGAGGTGGCGGGGGTTATCTGTGACCCCAAAATGCCGATAAGGCTCAAAGGACAGGTCTATAAGACCATCATTACGCCTGTCCTTTTATATGGCAGTGAAGCGTGGCCTGTACTTGAGCGGCAGAAGCAAAGCCTGCGTGTCACGGAAATGAATATGCTGCGCTGGATGTCTGGAGTTTCGCGGAAAGACCGCATTAAAAACTCCCGCATCCGGGGCAGCCTTCAGGTCCGTGACAGCGGATAAACTGCAGGAAGGTCGCTTAAGCTGGTATGGCCACGTTTTACGAAAATCGGACTACGTGGGTAACAGATACCTTGCCATGCCGCCTCCGCCGGGACCCGGAAAACGAGGAAGGCCTAAGAGGCGGTGGATCGACGTCGTAAGGGACGATATGCGTGCTAAAGGGCTTAAGGCAAAGGACGCGAAAGACCAAGCGAAGTGGAGGTGTCTGTGTGGGAAAGCGGACCCCGGGAACCGAGGTGAAAGCCAAGGTTGCTATCGGGACGGACGCTAGGATGATGATGATGATGATTTGAGCTAGATGACGGTTTACGTTCGTATTGCTCATCTTCGATTCCAGAAAAGGTATGTCCAGATGAGTTTCCATCGTCGGAAACAAGCTAAAATCAGTTTAAATAAATTAAGTAAACTGCGTAAAAATATTAACACCAACCAAAAAAAAATTGTATTATTCTCGATTAGAAAATCTTATATTATGTAATTCGTGTTTTGCCATCACGAATGATTGAAGATTCAACAGCAATTTGTAACGAAATGTTTTAATAAATCATCATCTTGGGGGTTTAAAATGGAAGGAGAACTCGGTGCTATCGATAAAGCTGAACAAAAATGAAAACATTATGTAAATAATTCGGGTACCTACAGAAAAAACTTTTAATTAAAAAAACATAAAAACTTACTTGGGCCTATATTCCTAGCTTCACCTTCATCTTGGCTTTCTTTGTTTAATTGAACCAACCGCACTAATTTTTTACCTCGTCTTTCCATAATTATATTTTAGTTATAAATAAAAATAAAACTTATTACAATTTAAAAGTAATGTACACAATTCCTAATTTATAATTACAGTAGAATAAAATACAATCTGAACTTCATCAAAAATAAATAATGACATCGGTTTATAGGTTATATATATTTAGTACATTTTCTGGGACAATATTTACATAATTGTAATAAAAGACAATATTACTTGCTACTTGTAATAGAAATAGAACCACAAAGTGACTTGTGACATTCTTGCCCTAAAATTGTATAAAATATTTGTCATAATTACCTTCATGACGTTGTTGCTCCTGCTCAAAAACACTCCATGCGGGGGGCCGCGCGCATTTGACCAATTAGGAAATTCTCGCACTAGTGTTCATAAAAAACCGCCAAAACCATAACGACATTTATGATATTGTTGCACAACCTGTAGACGCATGTTTGACATCATTTGTAAGGCAAGTTGGGCAGACATCCTGTCGTGGTGTACCGAAACCGATATTAAAACATCTGGTAAAGATTTTTCTAAAAACGCGTGTGTCACAGACATCCCTGGAGAAGCTTGATCATTATAGAGTTGGAATAGTTTCGTAATATTTAAAGATGGATCTAAGTAAACACGTTTGCTATCTTTTCCTCGAGTGTAGTGAACTTCCAAAGGTCTGAATCCTTGAATAATTTTTTTAACCGGCTCCTTCCTTGCTCTGAATTCAAATTCTTTACGATCGCCACCCTTCCGCTCTTGAGCCATCGAACCAGATTTATGATGTCGTGCTAGTACTCCTCTCAGTCGAGTCGGTCTAATGCGAAGAATGCATAGAAATGCTTTTTTGCAAACATTGACTAATGCACCTGTTTAATGTTTTCTGACATAATATTGTACTTACTAAATTAAATACACATAGTTTATTTGAATCACTTTATTTATGCCATTCAGATTAAATTTGAAACTATTGTGTAACATATTTTGATTCAAGAATATTTTTGAAAAATAATGTAAAATAGGCATCTCTCCCAGGCATGTGGGTGAGTTGCCTATAGATATCAGGGATAGATGCCCACAAATAATTAATACATAATCAGACATTACACGTTAGGCATTCCGCTGAATCTTCACTGCAATCTTCATGAAACCACATTTCGCATTGAACCCACTGTAACCAGTTGCATTTCTTTTTAGTGGCATGATAATATTCCCCATATACGACACAAATATCTCCAAGAATTTCGTATTCTATGTCTCTTTCTGGTGAACTATCACAAAGAGAAATATGATCGTCCTCAATGCTTGAATCATCCGAGTTTTCTTTACGGTGTTTAGCACCTCTTTCTTTTTTAGTCCTCTAGCATTTAGATTAAGAAATATACAAGCAAGTAAACGTTTAGAGTGTTATGAAAAATTAATTAATGAGGTGAGACAATATGAAGACTGATATAAGACATTGATTGACATAATAGTGATTACATAAAAGGCTGATTTTAATTAGTTTTATAAAAATGTTTGATTTCTTTTACAAATAAATAAAAAATCACATACAGTTTAATAATTGTGGTGAGTTCTGAAACAATTTTCCAAGCATAATCCAGGAAAACCTAGACAATCTGGGCAGCCAAACAATTTTCCACTCTTCTTTTAGATACATTATAGCACTGTCTGCATCTTTTTCTTATGGTTCTGCCATTTCTTTTCGACAAATTTGCCGGCAAATGGATCCTACCTGGTACAGTAGGTCTAACTTCGGGTTTCTTAGCCAAGAGGTATTCAATTATTTTAAATCTAAAATCATATAAGCTTGATTTTGTCTGTCTATTTATGTTGTACATTAAAAAAGCATTAACCATATTTATTTCAATTGTATGAATGATCACTTTTTTGTACCATCTGAGTGTTTTATGTTCAGCACAATAATAACTCAACATTTGGTCATGTTTATCTCCTGCCCTCATATATTTATTGTATTTTACTCTTACTCTTGGTTTAAATGACATGTTTTCCATACTTATTTCTAGTTTGGATGTATTGACTATCATGTTCTGAACTAATGAAAGCAACTTCCCTCTTATCCTTCCATTTTGTTACAGTAATATTTTTGTTATTGTGCATAATGCATGCCTCAGTTGGTTGCAAGCGAGCATTATTCATAACTTCTTTTGGATTTCCTTTTCTATTAAAAATTAATGTACCCGTTAAATGCATTTTTTTTATTTAATAATTCCTCGGCTATATCCAAACTGAAATAATAATTGTCCACATACAATGAATGGCCATTATTTAAATAATTTGTCACTAACAATCTGATTACTTTTTTCACATGATCTCTTCCCCCAACTATTAGATCTTGAGACCCTGCATACAAATGTATTTTCATGCAGATACCGTGATGGTCTGCTAACATATATAATTTTATGCCATATTTGTGCTCTTTCTTTTTTATATAAATTCTCTGTAGAAAAGTTGGTTACAATGTGTGTATCATTAGACAAAGTATTAGGCTTACCTCTCTGTGTCTCGGTCACAGTACCTGTAGATGTAGACTCATCCTCACTCGCTTTCTCGGTGTTGACTGCTCTCTCGAAATGTAGAAGTGAGTGATGACGCCGTCCACACTTCCGACAACACGCTGATTGTCGACATCGCACTACGGAATGTGATGGCGCTAAACAGTTGAAACACAATTTACTCCGCTGAACAAAGTCTTGTCGTTCTTTATAATAGCTATATCACCGAACTTCTTGCAATGGTATAGGTAATGTCCTTCGTTACATAACGCACATTTCACTTCGTGTTTTTCTCTTCCTTAATGATGTCACAACAGGCTTAGCTTGCACCACCTTTAGTTTATGACCATCCATCATTTCTAAAGACCGGAATCTCGCACTCGGAAAATCTCGTAGTTCTGGCCAAGTAGGCATTTCGTTGTTATTCATGCTCAAATGTAGTTCCCATTCTTTTACTGATTCGGAATCTAATTTTGACAGTACTAAGTAATTGACGATCAGGTACCAAGCTTCAATGTTCACATCCATGTTCTTCAAAGCCTTCAAACAGGTCGAAGTTGTGTCAAGTAATTGTTTGATAGAACTCGTCGCGGCTATTTGTATCTATTTTTGTGTAAATAAATTTTCTCAATATCTCATTAGTATTATATCTCTTGTTGTATCGTTTCTCTAGTTCATTCCACGCCTCCTCATAATTTGCATTCGTGATTGAATAATTTCGTAGTAAAACTTCAGGTTCCCCAAACAATACCACGGGATTAATTGTCGTTTCGATCAATCGTCAAGAGAATCGTACTATTTTATCTTTCGATTTCCGTCCGTCACACACGAACGTTGTGATCGTACGATTCTCAGTCTCTGTGCGGAGTGAAAACGTTTAGCACGTACATGGGTGAGCGATGAAGTCGCAACTACTTTGCTTAAGCGCATTGGCGCTCATTTTATATAAAAAAAGACTTTCTACAATAAATAAAAGGAAGACTAGGAGAGAATGGACTAAGAGATGACTTTTGAAAAGACATCAATATTCTTACATCTATCTTCTTGAGGAATTACGTTTACATCCTAAAGATTGGCATTACTACCTTAGGATGACAGAGGAAACATACTTAGAGCTTTTGCATAAGGTATCTTCCAGAATAATAAAAAATGATACCAATATGAGGCAAGCTATTACTCCTCACGAACGTCTAACTGCAACACTGCTTTTCCTGGCTACTGGAAGGACTTACGAAGATTTAAAATTTACAACGTTGATTTCACCACAGTGTTTGAGAAAGATGATTCCAGAAACTACAACTTTTCAACGTAAAACTTTTCTAGCAACTGTAAACAGTCTGAACAAACGTCTTGGCGCGGAGACCCAAATCCAATATTAAAAGAGGTATTGAATACCTTCCTGAAGAAACTTTTATTCACTGAATATCCCGGCATCGATTCGTCTTCATACATCCTGTATAGTTTACTTATATTTAGACTAGGATCCAGATATATTCTTTGTTTAACTTTGCCACTGCAATAGTATCTAATGGCCGAAATTTCTTTATGAAATTCTGTACAGTTTCTCTCTTACACCGAAAAGCATGTTATTTATATCTTATACATAACATTTTCGTGTCAGTTTTCGTTCCCATACTCCTCCGAAACGGCTAGACCGATTCTCATGAAATTTTGTGAGCGTATTGAGTAGGTCTGAGAATCGGCCAACATCTATTTTTCATCCCCCTAAATGTTAGTGATAGTCCACCCGTGCGAAGCCGGGTCGGGTCGCTAGTATTATATATCTCTTAAAGAGGCGTACAACGTTCAACCTATTACGTGACATCTCGTAGTATACACTCATTCAAACACAAACCCAAAAAAAGTGATGTTTATTTATTTTTTATTTATTATTATTCACACAACAATTGTTTTGACAGGTACACCCAAGGCAACAAATGTAGTCATTAAATAGCCGCACTCAGTGACGCCACCCTCAGACTTATAAGATATTCATTATTGTAGTCAATAAACATTATATAGGTTTATACACACAACAATCGATGGCCAGTCTGAAGCAGCGCCTTGGAGAACCGGCACAGGTTACATAGAGGACAACACACTTATTGTCACCCTCTCGAATTCCGCCAATGTGCAAGAAAAAATATCTAAACGCAAAGAGATGCTATTAAGTATTTCTACCGCCCGAGTCACAGGTGCGAACTTTAACACATTAGTGCTGGCTACCGGGACTTTAAACAGCCTCTCCCTCGGTCCTAATCGCAGCCTACTGTTTGGAACGAGCAATCATAATGATTCTAAAATTTGTGGATTATTTAGGATAAACTCAAACTCAAAACTCAAAATCGTTTATTTCAAATAGACCATTTACAGGCACTTTTGAAATGTCAAAATTGAAGCTAATTTGCACGTTCCAAGGCGTAGAGTCCTATGGATAGATACCCCGTAACACCAAAAACACATACTTTGCGAGAGCGAGATTGCGCCTTACCTCCAACATAGTAACCAACCATCCCTATAACAAAGAGGTTTGGATACATAAGTGGATGGAAAGGGTAGACACCAAATGCTTCATGTATAAGTACCTAGTAAATTTATTCTGTACAATACTTAATTTCATAAGGATTCCAGATGATAACACTCGTTTCCAAGTTACTTCGTACCAGTGCGTTATGTAACGATTTTACAACTGCCATATTAGTGAATTCCCGGGTTTCACGCATGACAAATCCAAGATTTTTGAAGGCTTTTTTGCATACCTGCACGACATGCGAAATGTCAGATCTTCAGAGAAAGTGACGCCAAGATCCCGCACTGACCCCACCCGCGGTATTACTTGTCCGACCATGTTATATTCGTGACGTCGGGGTATCGCAGCACGTACAAACTTAAAATTTGCTAAAACATTGTCTACCTTATCTTAGACAAAATCACCGATATTGGTACCAATCAATATAGGTACTAAATACCGAGTGCAAAACCCGTACTATTAAGTTATTTGAGTATTAACCAGCCTACTTGCATTGTAATAAAAACGTCACCCTTTTTTGGCAGTCAGGTAAAGGCTTCGGCACACCAAAAGCAGTTGCGGCGCGGTAGCAGTGCGTCTACGTTAGAAAACTATGTAGTTATATGAGGGACGACACACTGCACAAACGCGGGCCCGCTGCGCCTACCTGCTCCGCTACCGCGCCGCGCACGCACTGCTCTCCTACAAAACTTGTGAGCGGGAGCAGCGCAGGCACGGGGCGGTCGCAGCGCAGGTGCGGGGCGGCCGCAGTCCGTACGCGTTGTATTAGTACGTCCGCCATACAGACATGTCACACCATAGCAGTTGAGCGGGACAGATGCAGCGCAGTTCGTAAACGGTTGTGATTTTTTACAACTTTATCATGGAAACGAATGAAAAATTGATTGAGTTGGTGAGGAAATATTAATGTTTATATGATCTTCTTCTCTTATTTACATCGTGAACCCATTTTTTTTTGCTTAAAGCTAGAAGCAACAATAGCTCCTCTTCGTCAGAGCAGAACCGTTCGACATCTTGAAGTGTACTGAGTGTGGCTATCGACACGACACACATAACGCAGTTATAAAGCAGGCCCGCTCTCAAACTGCTTTCTGACTGCCCACGTTTCTGGTGTGACATCAACCGCGGCGCAACCGCCCCGCTCCGCTCAGGTGCTGCGCCTCTCCCGCTTTTGGTGTGCCGAAGCCATTAAACACACAAGAATATGGCCGATCCTAATGCGAGTCCGACCCTGTTCATGGACATGCAAAATTATCACATCGCCCTACCGAAAACAAAGTGAAATTACAACGTATTACTTACAAATCTCGTTGTTTCTTCTTTTGTTTTTCACTTGTCTGGAGTTTTAACTTCTTTTTAGCTAATTCAGGCCTCACAACATTTACGAGTATTTCTTCTTCCATAATTCGATAAAAACGCAAGCGCACGAAACAAACACCACGACACAAAGCCAACAACTGCGGCCATGACACTATGCAGGGCTGTCTTTTATTGGTCGAATCGGACTTGAGGAGAGTTTGATTTAAAATGACGCTGTGACTTAGGTTTATATGAAAACAAAACGAATATTTTGAACCTTATTTATACCAGTTACAGAGGACTTAAGCTGGTTTAATCCAAAATAATATTTAATTTTTTGTACAAAGAAACCGGCCAATCAAAAACATTCATTCGTTACTATAGTGGACTTAGGCACGTTTGATATGTATCGACAGATATAAACTATTTAATAAAAATATAATATTAAACAAAGTTTAATAGATGAAACACGGCATTGGCAATTTCGTTTGATGCTGTTGGCAATAAGTCCTCGGTCCAAGTGTATGCAAACACATTCTCGCTATTTAGTTGGGACTTTGAGTGACCAACAACGATAGTGAAGTTATAAATGTAGGACGCGAGTAATAAGTAATTTGATCTGGCACTTTCGGCATAGGTTGATTTTTTTGGCAGCCGAAACTAAGAATCAGCAAACTTTCATCATTTTAATAAGTTGTAAAGTGCTTTGGCTCTTAAACTATGTACTCTTTTTTAATCATAAAATCCTTCTTTTTATTAAAAATTCTTCGAAAGTAAGATGCTTTAACAGTCTGAAATCGTGCCTCTGCTTGCTCTTTATACATTTTGTATAGTTTATTAATGTTCAAATCAGATGAAAGATACTGTCTGCATTTGATACTTCCTCGACACTAGTGGATCTCGAGTGGTTTAAAACGCTTAATGAATTTTTGTATGGACTTTTTGTGACCGGCATATTTATGTTCTTTGTGATTGCTTCCCCGAGACTCACTAGCTGAAGCTCGACCACTTTTAAAATTACGAGCAATCACACCATTCACTCGTCCTCTATTTGTTCTAATTGGTAGTTAAAATTATAGACTAACCCTCCCTAAATTCTTATATTTATAGATAGTAGGACAAAAAAATTATAAGCAGTTTAATTTTTTGAGGTTATGTACAAGTAAACCGATGTAGTTTGTTACATAATAGGTGGATTTAAACATTGTTTTGGTAATAAAGTAAATGTTCTAAATTCCTTGTCGCTATTTTTGTAGTGTTTTACTTACCAGCTTCATTTTAGCGTATGTTTTGTGTATCGTTTGTTATGTTTAGTGTCAAAGCTTTCAAGTAACTTAGCATGATCCAGTGCTGTTAGATGACTACATCTAGGACCGACTTTTATGTGCCCTCCAAAGCACGGAGACACTCAATTACCAATACCACTAAACGGTCACCCATCCATAGGCTGACCGTGTCAAAGGTTACGTAAATCGTATACCTGTAACTGATGGCAACTACTAACTGGCTACGAGTGCCTCACTTACCATTAAGTAAGTAGAATGAGAATAGAATCATAGTCATTCAGTACCTGCTGCTGGAAATAGGTGATGCACCCCACATTAGGAGATAGCTACCTATATCCATCAGCAAGCTGCAACAACTTAAATTAGGAAGTTCTGGTGGTGTTTTGAGGGTAGGTAAATAAAACATTTCTTTTTTGTAAATACATTTATTTATTGTACCTATATTACCTATTCTGTTCTTAAAATGACTTCATCTAAGAAGGGTGCAGGTCGGGTAAGACCCTCATGGTGAGCATAACTGAGGAACCAAATGATTCTCATCACATGTGAGCAACATCCTACAGTTCTTAATCCTACAATGCAATTACAACAATAGCTTTTGATTGCGTCCCGACCATTCATATTCGTTTCTGCGACTATAAATACAAAATATGTTCTGGCGGAGGAATGGCGGGATCTTAGCTCGAAGCAACATTGGATTTATTCCCTCTAAGCCATCTACTCTGTCTCGAGCTACCTCTAATGTGTATATGCCATGGAAGCGGAAATGTTCACCCACATATGACCGGGCCTGGCGAATTTGGTATACACCACATGCGAATAATATTAATTCCTCTATGGATAGTCGCGGAAAGGATACGGTTGTCGCATCTATGGTTACAAACCAGGAACCGCGCCTGTTTAAATTATGTTCCATAACTAACGCGGCTACGGTATTATGTAAAAACAAGCGCTCATATATTATAGAAACAAACTGCTCTGCATGAATATTCTCTGCAAATAGCGGAGTAAATGCATTCAGCAGAGCAGCTGCTATTTTAAAATCTGCCATTAGATGGCGACAACCTCGGTTACAATACTCATGGCGGAATATTTTAAAATCTCTTTTAAAACGGCCATTCACAGCTTCTACTACCCACCTGTTTATGGTTACACATCGTGACCTGTTAGCGTCAAGAGTAGACAGCTGTGATTGGCCGTCTTCTCTGGTTTCAGGCATATGACCTATGTATCCTTTCTCATGCAGACTATCCACGCAGTCACGAAAACCTCTGTCGAGTATAAAAACGTCATTTTCCCTTTAAAAATTGTTGAAGTCTGTTTCATTTAATAATCCGTTCATTATTGTGGCATCATTTGTAGTGGCACTATGTGGTCCGCGTACATCTATAATATATCCATCAGAGGCACA
Organism: Mythimna loreyi; assembly: GCA_029852875.1. Lineage (NCBI taxonomy): Eukaryota > Metazoa > Arthropoda > Insecta > Lepidoptera > Noctuidae > Mythimna > Mythimna loreyi. The sequence continues at coordinate 3,444,904 of CM056795.1, read as the reverse complement.
GAGAATAAATGGCTTTAATAAATTCCTATATTTATGAAGGGAATATGTATCCTTTTGAAATAAGTAATTACTGCTTTTTTGTGTATATATGTATGTTGCATCAGCTATTGTAATTGCAGGTTTTAGTTCAGCTGGTGCATCAGGCTCACCGAAAATGTGGTCGGTAATATAAGTGTTTCTTGCCGCCACCTGCTCCCTTTTTATATGTGAAAAACCAAGAAATTGCGGTACATAGTCTGTTAACAAGATATCTCATGCTACAGACATAAGAGTTTCTAATGTTCTCCTGGGTACTTGAAACAAGCATGACAATCTGTCTCCAGAATCTCCAGTCCTTAATTTGCATAACAAGGCTGTTAATGCAAAACTACCCCGACGTATATTTCTGAGTCTCGGTGTTCTGTCTAGTATTTGTTGGTGTCTTGCTTTTGTTACACCTACAAAGTACTGCACTTGGTGATCAGGGTAGTTTTGTATATTCTCATATGAAATGTTCTGCAATCCTTTCATTAGTATAAATATGATTTCTTCAATATGTACTGAAGTGAAAGTATTGAGACTACTCAGCAGTATAAAGATTTTCATAATTTGCCTCTTGTCGATGCATAGAGCAAATACGAGTTCCTCTTGGAATGTAATATTGGAAGCGAATTAGTACTTCTCGTCTGGTTTCTTCAGGCACAGCATTCCTCTGTGGTTCCGTGCATTCTTGAAAAATGCAATGCTGTGGTGTTTCAGCTGCTCTTCTTATATTGGGCAAGACAATACGCTGGGGTCTTTCTTGCCGCTCTTCTGGGACAGGTACATTTAGATCTCGAGCATGGTCCCAGCATACTCCACAGACTTCATTCATGGCTGACATCTGTAAATAATTAATTACATGAGACAGTCATTCAATTATATCAAATAACTAAAAACTAAGTTTAAGATATTCATAAGTTATCACGCCCAATTTAATCAAGGATAAAAAAAAATATAAACTGAATTTGAATAACATAAATTCAATTTGACCAAGCCAAATTGAAGAATCCTTGAAGTGCAATTGGTTTTCTTCTCCATAATGTTACTATGAGTGAATAAGTTTATAGCGTCGTAGTAAGCAACATAATTAAAGAGTGATGCCCTTTGCATTGCCACTTGAGATTACAAGCTAATGTGAATGTAGTTCAATGTAGTGCTATGTCATATATATACCTGCTGTTGCTCCAATAAACGGGCAATGTTGTCGGTGTTCCACTCTCCATCTGATGTTGTGGTAGTCAGACTCTGACCACATACAGCGCACATCAAAACCGAAAGTTCAACATCCACTTGGTCAGGTGAAGGGGTTTGAAGATCATCGGCTGGTGGAGCAATCCTAGCTCTTCTAGCTCTTAGCCAACACGGCACACAAGCTTCATCTTCCGAACGAAGCTAAAATACAAAGCATAAGTAAAGAAAAGCTCACAATCAAACATGCATGGTAATAGTGGGAAATAATCTCATATTTGTACTTTCTTAAATAAAATAAGACACCTCTGATTAAAGAAATGTGCAAATAGCAAAACACTCAACCCCAAATACAAACGTTGGGTGAATTTGCCTTTTGCTTACACCTTCAGATTACACGCTGTTATGTTAATGAATTCATATCATTTTATTTCTTAGTTTAAATAAAACTATAATAATAATTGATAATAGTTATTAAAGGAATATTAATCGTAGTTGTGGTAAATAATTAAAACGTATTTTAACTATAAATGGAAGTTTTATTTCACTGTTAGAAAGCGCGGCAACAAAAGTTAACAAAAGCAGAGACAACAACTATGTTGACATAAGACAAAAAAAAAATATTCTGGTTGCGTTCCTATTCACTAACAGTTATAGTATATCCATGTTTTTGTACCTGTCGTGGTTGGATCCAAGTAGAAATTACATTAGCCAATCTTTGTTCTTCCTCATTTGCCCCTTCAATCAAAATCCTGCGTCGACTAATTCTTAATATGGATCGTCCGCATACAACACAAACACGTTGATAGCCAACTCGTCATCTTGATATGTCATTAGAAGAATGTGCATAAGGAGCTAGTTGCCAGCATGCGTGACAAACATGCTCAGCTGGTGTTATCTGGAAATAATTAAATGAATTAAATTCTTGTCCGGCTAAGCAGTGACACTGCCCTTCGGTGATAAACTGCGAGAAGCCATGGTTAGGAAAAAAAATATTTGAACTGCTTTTCATATTATTTTACATGCTTTCTTGTCCTTTTCAGTGATAATACTTTCAGAGTAATATCTATTCTAGCACACTTAGGCAAATCAGTAAGAAACATATAAATGTCAATTTGTATGTTATACATACACATAATTGTTTAGTAGTTTTTCATACTAAGATTTGGGAAGGACTTTAGATTAAGGGACATAAATATATGTACTTTTGAGGGGGGGAAGGGGGAGAGAACCCCACCCAGCAAAAATAAAGTTTAGGAAATTCATAGTTTTTTTTAAATAATTAAAAAAAATGTAATTTTGAGGTTATGTTTGTGCAATTTTTAAGGCATTATTAACCTGTTTTACACGTGAAACATAGCTTATGATGGCCTTACTCGATGGAAGACTGTAGCGGGGCTCCTACTTCTGAGTGGTTAAAAAAAAAATAACCTCGAAGGAGTCGGGGTGCCCCCAAGTCCTGAGCTCGCTACGCTCGCTCTTGGCCTACTCGATGGAAGACTGGTCGACGGAGCCTCGCGAAGCGGGGCTCCTACTTCTGAGTGGTTTAAAAAAAAATAACCTCGAAGGAGATGGCGGGATCTGTGTACGCTCGCTTCACTCGCTCACTACGACCCCGCCATCTCCTTCTAACCTAACCTATCCGAGTCGGGGTGCCCATAAGTCCTGAGTTCGCTACACTCGCTCTTGCCCTTAACGTCTCTGTGCCTTTTTACTACATGGGGACATGCAGAGAATATAAAATAAAAAAACAATAATTTGTTATGGTTTATAGACCTTTATTACACATTGCAACAATTCTTGAAACGGGTCTAAATTTAGGTCGTCCACTCTTTTCCTCCAACAATATTCAATCAGCCACTTCTCGAAATTCTCTTTATAATTTGATTTATGAAACCTTTTTTTTAAATTTCTCCACTGACTTTCAATTCGCTGGGTGTGTGTCCCATCGGGGCCCACAAAAGGATTCTCTGGATCGCTATGGTTTACGGTTTTGTGGATGTATCCATGATCCTTAAGAATGTTGTAGGCCCTCCAGCAATCGGTATGTATTGTGGTCCCAGGTCTTACGTGTTCTTTTAGTGATAGGTATAAGCGTCTCAGCATTCCGTACATACACAACCGCCCTCAAATCGTCGCTTCCATCTTGAATCATCCCTAGGACCCAGTGTCCTTCTATTTGCCGTCCTTTGTTGTATTTCCGTTTCCCAAATTTGCTCTCGTCAATTTGAACTATACAGCCAGGGCCTCCAATTGGTTCGCTGTATTTATTTTCTTTGAAATCTATTATTATGCACCCTCCCTGCAATAATTGAACCAGTCCGAAATTGTGGCCTATGATATTGTTTCTTCCCTGTCCCTGTCATTCTCGAAGAGTTTGCTTGTAAGTCATGTCAGCAGCAAAGCAATACATGAGTCGAAATATGATCCTCAATGGAATTCTGGCATTTTCAAACCAAGTATTTAAAGCTAGTCATAAGGAAAAACAAAATGGCTGTCCATGATTAAGCGTTTAGTTTAACCTTTAGCAAAAACTATATGGTTAAAAAAAGTTATGTTATCACAAAAAAAAAATTACTTAAAACTAAATATTTAAACAAATAAAAACTAAACTCACTGATTAAGACTTTAATCTTATTAAAATAACGAAAAGTAATGATAATAAAAAAATTAAGTGTCATTTTTTTGTTTGCTAAATCAAAACGTATTATTGAAAACTACCTAAAATGGCAACACCTTATGTCAAAATTACGTCAAATGCAATAAAATAGTGATAATTAAGAGGTTAATTTTGCAAAGTTTGATATTTTTTATTTCAGAAAGTATTTATTTCCTAAGCTTGAAACTTTGTGAATTTGTTATGATTAATAAGTACTGTGTACAAAAAAAAATAAAGTCTCTACGCGGGATATCTTAATCTAAAGTTGAGCCAAGATTTGTTTTAGTAGACATACTATTTTTGTGTGGTATGGTGTAGTATAAATAATGTAAAGACTACTTTTTAATACGTAACACTTAGTTCGTTATCGGCTCACTTAAACGCAGAATGTTATTGGTAAAGTACTTACATCTCTAGGATATGTCCATAGTCGGATAGTATTAATGAGTTCTTCACTCTCATCTGATAAGGCGTGCCTTCTTATTCGGGACATGCGAACGTTACAATTAATACATTGCAAACTCGTCATTATAATAAGAGCACGTACACAAATAACACAGATGAAAAAGCGTCCTTTCGCGAAACTTCTATCAAGAGATAGAGAATGGAGGAGCAATGCTCAACTCAACGTAAAACGGCCAGGTAATTCGCTAAATTCCTTAGATGCAGTCACAAACCACAATCCAAAACAACAGCAAAGAACTGAACTGACAGATGGATTTTCTTTGCCTGTCAATAAATAATTGCCATATCAAGAAAAAAATATTGAAGACGAAAATCGATAAAAAATCGAATTTGACCAAATAAATATCAAACAATCATTAAAACTATTATTATTTTATGCTAAAATAATGCATTTTTATGTAATATTACGTATGGCAACTTCTAAAATGACAACTGCATTCAGTTTAGGATTATATTACGTTTAGTAATTAAAATTCAGACTACCTAAAAATATTATACTTACACGAAAATAAAGGGCTTAGTTGGCTTAATAAGTGGTATAAATTCTATAACAATTCAACGAAAAAAGTATACTGTACAAATCGTGCCGTTCGTCTTTTACAATGTCATCTTGTTTTCTTAGCGATGTGCATCTATATGATTTTGAGTAATGTTCACATGGGACTTTAATCTTTGGAGGAGCTTTTGGTGAATATCTAAAACAAAAATGATAAATGAAGCAAGCAAAGCATTTAACATTAGTAAAATACACTACATTTTACACACCTATCGTATAAAAAGTATACACACTGCATGCATAGGCACACACAACTCAGACTGTGCCTCAAACTTATACATACATAGGTGCACAACTCACTTTCATGTTATACACTTTATGAATCAAATTTAAAAAAAAGTGGTTGTCTGTAAAGTCGGTTTACGGTCGATAATTTTACGTGATAACGTCCACTGTCACTGTCCCACTGTCAAAAATGACACTCATAGCCTAATGACAATAGGGAAAATATGTATCGTGTCATGTGTGCCATGGACAAACACAAACACGACCACGAAGACAACCAGACTCGATAATTTAAATACATTTTTAAAATTGTCCAGTAGTAAGTAGCTTAGGTTATTAGTAATTTTATTTTAATACGTAGGAGCAATTTTGCCATCCATGACTTGATCAAATGCGAACTTAATGCAAAATATTGTTTAGCACCCCTGCCTGTCAAATGTTCGTCAGTAGGACTCGAGTTGATGCAACAAACTTTACTTACCTAGAAACTTTTTGTTCATTACGCATCCACTTAGTTTTTTGTGTCAGCCATTTCCTAGACATTTCTGGAGCAGTTTCTTTTATTTCTTCAGTTGATTCATCCATTTTTTCTATTAATTTTTATGTAAAAACGCTAGGAATTCGATCACGACGCAAATCAAGCACTTCGACGTAAAAACAAAATGGCTGACTACTAAATCCTTGAATCTGATTGGCTGTTATGGATTTGGCTCATTTTGTTTTAAAATAGTACTCGATTTGTCTACTTTTGATCCCAGAGTCAGATTTGCTATGAAATTTCATATAACAAACATGGATTTGGCCAATTTTGAATCATCCACTTGTTTATCTTGATACAGTCGCCACATTTTACGAATGTTCAAATCAGATGATACATACTTTCTCTCTGATGTGGCTGATCGGCACACGTAAAGAGCTCAATAAATCGCTTTACATTTTCTTTTTTTGGCTGAATTTTTACTTGAAGCTCTATCACCGCCTCGATTTTCTTGTGGAATAGTGCCATGTAGCAAGAATTTTTTTGAAATATTACGAAGTCAATGTATTCCGACGCCAAGTATCTTCGAAAAGGTTCGTTGACAAACTCTTATCATTTTGTATGGTTTCGTGTATGTACGGACATAAAATTTAATATACGTTTGCGATTCTGCTCGGTTTCCTATTTTACGTCTTCGACGCTTCAGCGTGTGAACTTTCATGAATTTTAATAGAAAATTGTCTTGAAAGGTTTTATCTGGTTTAGAATAAAATGATTGGTGAAATAGTCTTATATCTTGAGGATTGAGACTGTGCAAGTTCTAGCTGTGTACCTAAAACAAAAGTACTTAAGTTATCAACAAGTTACCAATCCTATTTAAAAACCCCAAGAAATCGCAATAAAACTATCTTGCTTGTTCAAAAGATACAGTGCTGTGAATGTGACGGATTGACATCTTAGTAATAATAAATAAAGTCCATTGGTACCATTTGGTAACGGATTTTGTTTAAAGCAGGGTGTCTTTGACATCAACGCACAAACGAATACTACGGATCCAGTACATGATGGATGCACTGGTGGACTTTTTAAAAAAAAAAAGATTTTTTTATTTTAAACGGTACAAAATCGTTATTTTATTCAACCTTAATAAAAAAGATTTTTTTAATTGAAAATTAATTAATTATTATTTTAACCCACACCAGTGGCATTTTTAATTTAAAAAACAATCCAATCATTTTTTTTGCTAGAAATTTTAGAATAAAGTTTTTGTACAATTTCATTTAAAAAACGTAAAAAAATCATAAAAATAAATTAGGAAAATACCGATGAAAAATTTCGCCACTGGGTGTCCAGAATCATGTACTGGATCTACGATATTCGTCTTTGCGTTGATGTCAAAGACACCCTGTATATTACATTGACACAATAATTATAATGTAACATAAACAGAATAACCTCCTGTTTAATCCATTCATTGCTTCTTAAATTTTGTAAAAGTTCATATGTGTTCCACTTCATATTATTATGAATTACAATAGAAAATACACTTAATATAAATAACAGTAAATATAACAATAAACCCTCAAAAAAGGGTAAACGCAATTGCGTTGGAGGCACTAGCAAGAAAACAGTCAAATACAGTGCCAGTCAACGCACTGTTTGCGTTCGAGTTATAAAGGTGTTATGCAACAATATCAATATTAGACAAGAAATAAAAATAAAATAACATTACATTATTTACATTTCTTGTCTATTATTGAAATATCTGGAGATCCAAAGACCAGTATAGTATATATAGGATAACTGGCAATTAGTATACGATACTTAAAAACGTGATTGTGCTCATGATAACAAATAATTTTTATTATGGGAGCAAAGCCGAAATCGCGAAAAAAATATCAGCTGTTCAGTAAATTAGGCAAACATAAATATACTGAACAGCTGATTTTCGCCGCATGTCCGATGTTTCTTTCAAGAGGTTGCTCAATGTTCTCACTAAAGGCGTACTCTGGAATAGCTCCTGGATTTAATGGGAAAACTCCTACTGCCCTGAATCCTGATATTGCATTTCCCCAGGCTTGGTTTAATAAAAAGCCAAATTGTTGTCTTGTTAGGCGGCGTACAGGGTGCTGTTTCATCCATAACCTGCATGATACAAAAAAGTTTTATGAGACTTGAAAACGGCAACATTTAGCGGCTGTAGATAGTGGGATGTATGACATGTCATCGACAGTAAGATGATATTATTATCATTAGCAAACTCCAACATTTTAACAGAATTGCAGTGTGTAGAATGACCGTCTAGCAAAAGAAGCACTTTGCCATCTGATTTACGAGGCAAAAAATGCGATTCCATCCATTCCAGAAAAATGTCAGAGGCTATATAGGCGGACTTTTGTGACATATAAACCACTGAACCCGGAGGCAGTCCATCTCCAAATTCAGGTTTCTTTCTTTGACCTTTCATAATGCATGCAGGAGGCATAAAATTACCCTCAGCATTGTAGCAAGCAATTACTGTTATCGTTTCACATTTTTCTGTAGACGTTGACATAGCTACAGCTTTGGAACCTTTTTCAGCCAAGACATGACCTGGTCGATTATTCAATTGTAACCCAGATTCGTCCATGTTGTAAATATGGCCAGGTTTATTTATTAGGTCATTTTCACTGAGAATCCTCTCGAGCAAATCAAAGTAGGCATTATTAATGATCGCCAGCATAAACTATTTGTTTAAGAATAACTCCATGTTCTTCAGTTGAAATGTAAAGTTTTATGCCATAAGGGTGCCGCTTGCCTTTTATATATTGGCGGAAGATTATTCTGCCTCGAAACAATACCACAGATTCGTCTATCGATAAATTTCGAGAAGGCGAATAGATTTGGGCCAATCTCGTATAAAAGTATTAGACTAAATCTGTTATTTTTGCTAGTGTACTATTCGAAATGTAACACTCGCAGAAATAAAAGAAACCGGTTCTTATATGTTTTGAAAACTATTTTAATATCAAATAAATGGTGCTTTTTCCAATAATCGGTTAACCGATTTAATTTAATGGTACACATATGAAAGAATAATCCGAAAAACGTTTTCATCTCGGAAATCATTATATCTTTTCATAATTTTAGTCTACTATTCGGATGCTTAATCTGGGACACTTGTGACACGTTTGCCTGCATAACTGTTGCGTTAAAGAATTCTTCATTTGCTAATAAATTAAAATAATCAAAAGGTTCATTGCCTTCTGGCAAAACTTTAAGAATTCTTTGCGTCTGTCCAAATTCAATACAAGTTCTAGAACCACAATCATCAGTCCATATTCCATTAGGCTGCACGATATCTTCAGTGTTCAGTGTAATACTTGTGTTTCATCCTCATCTTCTCAGTTTTCTGAAATTTCACTATCAAAGTCTATATCAAAATCCTCACTTCCGTCCTTCGTAGGAATTTCTAATGCTTTAATAAGGTCTTCATCTGAAAGGGGACTATTTGATGTACTAGGGCATGTCTCTTGTTCTTCTCGATGTAAGATGGCTTTCTGATCTTTTTAGTCCTTTTGGACTTCTTTGGGTTTCAGTTCCTTCTTTTTTTGAATACGTGTGATCTTGGCGTTCCCAGTGAAACCAGGATACATTGGAATCGTCTGTTTTACTGTTTTCAGAGCTCTCGAAATCCAGTTTTTTATCTTTGCATAATTCGCATTTGTCATACATACAAGTATAGTTTTTTGTGTCACAAGCTACGTTACTTAAGGCCTCTCACATTCCTATCTTCAGCGGTCCACATCGTCTTAACGCAGCATGTTGGAATTCAAGGTTACTATGTTTGATGCAAAGACACGTGTCTCTTGCATTAAGGTGAGGCGATAATACATAAAACAGTTTATGATTAAAGAAAGTTGTAAAACCATATCGCCCACCCCCATATTCATATTTCTTGTAGGTTTCGACCAGCGTATCCATCAGATACCTAATCTGCTTTTTCTTTCTATGCTGTGTTCTTGTTTCCTTTCGTTCTGATGTGATCCGACTTACATCATCTCGTAAATAGAATTGTGTTATGTCATCGATATTTATCAGTCTTATTTTCTTTTTTTATCTCTTGTTTTGTTAATTAATCCCAGCATTTTAGTTACCAATGTTTTGTTAGTTGAATTGTCCACTATTTTTTTTTAATTTTTTTTTATCATGGTGTGATTTAGTACATTGATATGTTTTTTTCAAAGGGGATTCTAACACTTCTTCCCTAGCACGCATTTTAGTAATAGTCAGATTCAAACTATTAATTTCCTTTGTGTTTATAATTTTAAGGCGATGCAAACGTTTCTTGTATTTTTCTTTTTCAGTTTTTCTGCATTTTGTTGGAGGTGTCGACACTGTCACTAAAATCGACATTTCCGCCGGAAGCCGTTTTAAATAAATCAAATCTGAACCTGAAATGGGGTTTTCTGGCTCTTTTGTAGTTTGGGTAATATTTTTCTTTTGTTTTTTCTTGGCACTACTTTTCCATTTTTCTTCCCGCCATTTTTTTCTCTGTTGTTCGGCTTCTTCTAATGACATCTCTGTAATTTTCTTCTTCGATCTAAGTTTTTTTTACATTGTGCAGCATATTCATCCGGGCGTTCATTTTTTAATCTCTCTCTGTATCTTCTAGTTTTCCCTGCGACAGAAAGCGGCATTGTAATACCAAAAAGTGTTAAATATTACTACAGGTTCTGACAGTCATCTTCGTTTCGCGTAGGCATCATGAAAATACTACGAGAGTATCTAGACTGCTTCAGAATTGTATTTGTAGCCTGATTAATGTCGAAATGTATCTGGCAGCCTTAAAGCATTTAAGTACAAAAACACTTTTTTGCTTGGAAGTAAGGAACTGTATCTTTACGACTATTATACCTACAATGAAATAACACATTCATTTAATGATAATAATTTGAATAGTAAACATTTTATCGAAGTAGTTTCTGACACCAAAAAGCGATGTTTAAATAAATTCTACATTCTGAATAACAAAGCCAAACAAAAGCTCATTAAACAATATAAGCGTTTTACCTACCAATAAAACGCATATTAATTTACTTACATTATTCGAAGTTTATTTAATTGAGATAGGCACTACGTTTCCCACCTTCACATTTTGTATATATCTATCTCTTTCTAGAACGTCACTTCCACTTGGCAGTGGTAGGGAGGCTCGTAAAACGAGCCTCACTATTTTGAATTCATTGAGTCCAATTACCAGGCAGAACTTGTTCATAAGCTTCGAATAAGGTAAGTAAATTAATATGCGTTTTATTGGTAGGTAAAACGCTTCTATTAATTTGACTTGACCGTTATTCGAAGCTTATTTAATTGAGACGTGTTTGTTATCGCCTGGTGGAAGTGATGCAGACGCCAATGTGATATTTGGGTAATTTGCGATCAAGAATGATCGATATAGGTAATAAATAAAGAAGGCACAAGTAATGAATAGACATATATATTTGATGATCAAATGCTACGAACTTAGTAGCATTTACTGTGTCCCTGATTCAGACAATTGACGATGGCAAACAGCTGGATGTTATTTACACCGACTTCAGTAAAGCTTTCGACATAATGCCTCATTCCATCTTATTAAAAAAGCTTGAAGCATACGGTATAACTGGACCTTTGTTAAAGTGGTTCAATTCTTATCTTTCTGGGCGCGAGTTCTATGTCGTTGTTAACGGCTTTCAATCCACAACACGAATTATCACCTCAGGCGCGCCGCAAGGATCACACTTAGCCCCAATACTTTTTATTATATTTATCAATGATCTTCCCTTATGCCTGCGTTTTTCTGAGCCGTTTATGTACGCCGATGACTTGAAATTAACACTTAAAATTGATTCTTCAAAAGATAGTGAGCTCCTGCAACACGATGTTAATCAAGTGATTGAATGGTGTCGAAACAATAAAATGCAGTTAAACTCAAAAAAATGTTATCATGTAAAATACACACGGAACATTAACTCCATCGAAACTGAGTACTTTATAAACCAAGACAAGGTCCAACAAGCAGAAACCATCAGGGACTTAAAGGAGTACTTTTCGATAGGAAAGTAAGCTTTGTACCCCACATCGATAACATAATTAAAAGAGCTTCCAAAATGGTAGGATTTTTAATTCGCAACACGAAAGATTTTCGCAAGACTAGCACAAAAATAATGTTGTATAACAGTCTCGTGCGAAGTATTTTGGAGTACTGTAGCGTTATATGGAGGCCTCACTTCGCCACCCATATTCTGAGGATTGAGCGTGTACAAAAGCGCTTTATGTGGCATCTAGCTTTTTGTGAGGGGAAACACAACTCATCATTACCCTCATACAAGTCTCGGCTGCAACATTTTAGAATGCAACCCCTATTTGCACGTGGAGAAATTGCGGATCTTTTATTTTTATTTAAATTGTTGCGTAACAAAATTGACTGTCCCGACTTACTTAGCCTAAAATTAGATTTTGTGCGCCAGCTAGATATCCTAGGAAAAGCATAACACCCCTGTGCCCGCCATATCGAAGGTCTGTACTTGGTGCAAACTCACCAATACCTAGGTTATGCAAAATCCTAAATAGCTATAGTGACTTACTAGATATACACCACGCCAATGTAACTGCGGTTCATAGAGTCATTTTATTAAGCAAGCATACGACACACTTATAGGGATATTGCTGTTTACAATTCGATGTTTTATTTTTGCTTTGTTTTTTGTTATGCACAATTGTTTGTTTATTTTTTCAAAAAGAAAAGTAGTGTGTAATTTGAAATTTGTAATCTACTGTAAAATCTATTATTAGTTAATTATTATTAATTGTGTTAATTATTATTAATTGTGTAATTGGATAGAACAATTTTGTAGGTCGACGGTTTATTTCTGTTGTATTTTTTATAAATTCAATATATTTTTTTAAATGATTATGTCTTATATTTGTTAAAGCATTTTGGATATTTCAAAATGTAATGCCACAGTTCGGTATTGTTATTATTGTTTTATTTATTTAAAAAAAATATTAGATATTTTATATTGTTGTTGTTTTTAGTTTCAGTTTAAATTGTTATTTTATTTTAAATGTAATTTTTAATCCGTATCAATTATTATTTAATGTATAGCTTGTTTAATAATTTAATTTAATATAGTTAAATTTTCATAGTCGCATTAATTGTTGTAGTCAATAATTTAATTTAATGTTTTTACCACTGTTTTCTGTGCAATCGGTGTTAACCTATAATTAATTGTTGCACCCGCAATTTGTATCCAACTATAATTAAGTAAACAGTTGTTGGTTAACCTGAATAAAATAAAATAAAAATAAAATCAAATAAAAAACCTTATTATATATGTATAACATCAGGTATATAATCATATAATTCCTAATGAACTGGATTAAATAATGCTGTTACAGATACACGGTTAACAGCGGGTCTAACCTCTCGCTTATAAAATTTTTTTTTAAGTATTTTGGGATCGCCAATTTCCCCTAGCGAGAATTTCCTCGAGGGGGTAATTTATCGACCCAATTTTTTGAGGCAACAGCTGACCTAAAACTCCCAGGAGATGCCTTAATACCGGCTTCTGCTAATAGGGACTTTATCCAACCTGCAATTTTCGATGCAGGTTTAGGTTCACCTCTAATGTTAATAAACAAATTACTACAATTCGCAGCATTTCTGTGATTTAGCGCGGAATTGGGTATCTGTCGGGCTTTGTAATGGCGTTCAGTCGGCGATAATCGCCACACGGTCTGATGTCACCATTTTTCTTTTGAACTACGTGTAGGGGACTTGCCCAAGCGCTTTTTGAGGGCCGACAAATACTGAGTTCTTGCATTTTTTGGAACTCAGCTCAAGTTTATAACGAGCCGGGGGAAGTGGCCTTGCTTTTGGCAAAGACGGGGGGTCCTGTGGTTTCAATACAATGCTGTACCGGACTAAGCGTGGATTCGCGGAATGACATCGGTTTGGTGATGCACGGAAATTTTGATAGTAACTCGTGATAAGGATGGTTAATGTTAACTGACAGTACAGAAGGTTCACACATTGTTGTTACATCTGCGATAACATTTAAATCAGTTACCTGATCGATGAGTTTTCGTGACCCGACATCAACAAGAAGCTTATGGTAACTTAAAAAATCTGCGCCTAATATTGCTTCACGTCGGCGATCACGAAATCCCATCGGTAAGGCCGGCGTAACTTAAGGTTTAAAACTAATACCTTTGTCTATACGTTTTTATCTCTGATCCGTTGGCTGCGAAGAGTTTATTATCACTACACTGGTTAGCACTGCACTTTCTACTCACTGGTAAAACTGACACATTTGCGCCGGTGTCCACTAAAAAGTTTAGCCTACTATTACTGTCTTTGATTTTAAGGCGGTGTCTGGGTGATATGGCGCAGAGCTCCGCCATTGTCTGCACCTTACTTAGTTTTCCTGTTGAGCTTTTTTCCAAGAACATGGCTCCACACATTTCTTTTCTCGAGCGTGGAAACGGTGATGATAATAGCAGCGCCAGTCAGGACTATCAGAAGAGCGCCGTGACGTAGACTGGTCGCGGTTGCGATTACGTGACGCGGAACGAGACCGATAATTGTTGTTCCGCCGACGTCTGAATTTTGGCCGTGATCTCTCCAGCTCGTTGACCTTGAGGCTCAGCTTTGCTATTTCAGCCATGATAGTTTCTGCTTCTCGACTCAATGAAGGCTGCTGCGTTTGTGACACCTCGTTAACCTGATGGACTGAGCGCGACGTTTCGAAGACGTTGTCCGCAATTGATGAGAGATGATCCAACTCTTTTACTTCTGAGACTGCGAGAACTGCGCGAATAGTATCTGGTAAATGACCTTGCCATAATATTCTTAGAGTGTCATTTGGTATTTTGTCCTTGGCGAATTCTCTCATGCGACGTAAAAGCTGTGAGGGCTTTTGGTCGCCCAGGTCCATCACGCTTATTAGCTTCTGAAGCTGCCTGTTTTTAGACTCTTCATATATTCGTAATAAACGGTCCTTGAGTGTTTCGAACTTTTTTACTGCAGGGGGCTCCATTAATATGTCAGTGACTTGCTGTATGGCTTCTTTGCCTAATTTTGACACCACGATGTCATATCTGGCGTCGTCTGAGAGTTTCTGTGGTGCCAGCATTGCCTCCGTGCGTATGAACCATACTCTGGGTTGGTCTGTCCAAAAATCGGGGATTTTAGAAGTCAGAGTAATCGCCGCCAGTTCCGACGCAGCTGAAGGATGAGGGGTAGTCATCTTGCACAGTTTCGGTTTCACTTTTCGTGTTCACTTTTTCGCGGGGTCACCACTTTAGGTGATGTGGGAGACGCAAATAAAAGATGGTCACTGGACTACACTGATGTTTATTGTCACTTGGGTGTACAGGCAATGAGTGCGTAGCGCGCGCTTTGCGGTTACTTATCTATACACTTACCCCCCTTTCACACTGCAGTCCAGTTTTGCAGGATCGGCTTTTTACGGTATCCTGCTAAACTGGACGCTGTGTTCACATGGCAGTTCAGTTTTACAGGATTCAGTAAAAAGCTGGTCCCGCAAAACTAGACTGCCGTATGAACACGGTTGCGTCCTGTTTTTTTACCATTCTTACGCCGGTTATCAAGTCAAATGGACGTGAATACTTTCCTAATTTTCTATTGGTATTATCGGCGTCGGCAGCGAAATAGAAGATTATGGGTTCGTCCTATTTTGACACAACGTTTGAATTTGTGTATTTTTCGGAATCTTATGAGCGATTTGAGAAGAGATGAGTCAAAATTTTTCAATTATTTTAGAATGAGTATCACCACATTTGACGACCTTTTAAAAAAGGTGAATGAAGATTTAAAAAAACGTGATACAAATATGAGAAAAAGCATCACACCTGAAGAAAAGTTAGCAATATGTTTAAGGTAAGAATGAAACTCATATTAAAAGTTTAATATTTATTACCAAACATAATAAGGTATGTATGATATTTTCACAAGATAATCGTTAATATTAATTAAATATTAGTGAAATCCGAAAAATCAGAGCTCTGCGATACAACTGATTGTGCAGATGGCGATGACTGAACATTGTAATGCGGTGTGAAATAACCTGCTGATTGAGAGTAGTTATTAGAAGTAGATTGTTGTTGAGAGGACCATTTGCATTGGTTAATGTTGGTGCTTTTTATATTTTGCAACAAACTTATAACACTTGATTGAAATTGTAATATTTGATCATCGTTGAGTGAAGCTAGTGTAGGAAGTAAACTTTTAAAAAATAACAAGTTACGATCTTCATTCTGCGTATTCGGCTGACTTTTCATCTGGTGATCAATAAAACTCGCCATTTTTTGATCCATTACAGAAAGCCTCTGCCTTGGTAGTACACTTCTCTTAAGTCGTTTAGCACCACCTGCGGGATTTTCTTGTCCTGGACTTCCATGTTCGATAGTAGGTTCATTTTCACTTCCTTCATTTTGGATAGGATTTTCCGTATCACCGTATCATCTTCAATATTTGTAGCTTTGTTGCCGCCACTGTCTTGTGTTTCAGCCGGATCCATGTTTTTTTTTTTAAATAACAACTGGTCGTGATAACAGTATTTTTTGGTATTTACTGCAGCAGATCCAGATTTATTTATTTCTTTTTTCGCATTTAAACTCCTCTTCCAGCTGTCTCTTATCTGATTCCATTTTTTAACGACCATTTTAGCTGAAAAAGAAAACATAAATTATGAATAAGGGCGGAGAAAGAACCATCAACAGGCTCCAGTATTAGGTATTCTGCTATTTGTTAAACATGTGTTAAACGTCTGTTTAACTTTTCTGTAATAACACTAGGTACATATGTATGTTTTCAATTTGCAGGTACTTGGCATCTGGGTGTGTTCATACATGGATTTACATTACACATATCGAGTGGGAGTCTCAACAATCAACTCAATAATAATAGATGTAACAAATGTTATATGGAATAAGTTGCATCAGGAGTTTATGAAATTGCCAGACACAAAATATGAGTGGGAACAAATTGCTGACGCATTTTATAATAAATCTAATTTTCCTCACTGCATTGGTGCAGTTGATGGGAAGTACATAAGAATGAAGAAACCAAGTCACAGCGGTTCTATGTACATGAATTACAAGAATTTTTTTTTCCATTGTATTGCTAGCGGTAGTGGATTCGAATTACAGATTCACCTATATCAGCGTAGGCTCTTATGGCAAAGAATGTGACTCCTCTATATTCAAAGAATGTACTTTCTGGAAAAGATTAAATGATGGCAGTTTAGATTTACCAGAAGCTCGTCCTCTCTCTACAGGTTTGGAATCACGTGTTCCATTTGTGATAGTGGGTGATGAAGCATTTGGTTTGCATTATAATCTGTTGAGACCCTATGGAGGAACTCATTTAGATAAAAATAAAAGAATATTTAACTATCGATTAACAAGAGCCAGACGTTATGTGGAGTGCGCGTTTGGAATATTGGCAAATACCGTAAGCACCAGTACAGCTATCTCGATAGTTAAAACTTGCGCTGTGCTTCATAACTATATCATGCACAATGAAAGTTCATATGCGAACATTGACAGCAACAGTTCAACTATATCTTTGGAAAGCGTGCGTAATGAGCCAAATACACGAGGTGGACGCTGTGCTAACACAATACGAACAGAGTTCACAAATTATTTTGTTTCTGAAGCGGGAGCTGTACCTTGGCAAGAAGAAGCAATACAAGGTTAAACGAAATAAATATAAAAACTTACCATAGCTTTGTCTTTCTTTTTCCTCAAGTTCTTAAAAGTCTTCTCTCAAAATAATGCAAACTTCGCGCCATGCTGCAGTTCGCAAGCTGTTATCTTTATAATTTTCCAGCGTTTTATCCCATAATGTAGGCCTCATTTCAATTAGTGTAATAAGAAGTTCGGGATCAATATTTGTTTGCGACATTTTTCGACGAAACACAACATTCTCAGCGCCGCGCAAAAGAACAATGCGCGAGCGCTACACACGCGCGAGCGGCGCGGCGGGCGCGGGGCGGGGGCTGCCACCACTCCACTATCCCGCAAAAAACAGTGTCCAGCAAAAAACCGCACGCAGGAAGCCGTGTGAACACTGCTATTGAAATATATGTGTGATTAAACGGGATCCCGCTTTTTACTGGACTTCGGATCCAGTTTCTAGTGACAAAACCGACCGGATCGGTTTTTTGCAGGATCCCGCATGCGGGATACTCGTGTGAACACTAGCATATAAACACATTTGCCATCAAACGGGATCCTGCAGAAAACGGGATCCTGTTAAAAACTGGACTGCCGTGTGAAAGGGCCCTTACGTGCTATTAGTATGTGAGTGTATGTGTTACCTAACCCCTATAGGTTACTAAAAAGCTTGTGATATCCCCACTTAATTTTAGTTTAACAGGAAGAAATATTTGTGATTCATTTTTGTGGAAAGATATTAGATGTTTCCTTAAGCCTGAAGTGTTTCTGTTTTTCATTTTTATTTCAATCTTTTTATGTTGGCACAATAGGGAACATGCAAATATAATATTTATGAAAATTTTGTTATTAAATTGTTAAAAAAATATAAAAGAAGGGTCACTGCAAGGTTTATATTTAATATAATCTTGTTTTTTAACAATAATTACGAATTTAAAGTAACTTGAAACGGAACGGATTTGAAACACCAATCCCGACGTCACTCCTGTTATGACAGTGATTTTATCTGGGGTTAGAGTCACAGAGTACATTAATCTATAGGGTAGTTATAGTTGTAGAAGTGAATTTTAAACGAAAATTAATTGCGTTGCTAATAAAAATGGAAGTTGGGTTTGTCAAAGCTGACTCCAGGAATCTACCAAAAGTTAGTGTTGATATGGTATGGAATTTTTTTGGCGAAAGTGCAGAGTATTCAAGTGTAGAAATTAAGGGGACTAAACTATTACGGTATGTGTAAATCATAGTTAGTCAAATTTGTATTTCATTCAGCGGCTTCTACATATAGCAGTTATTTCAGCTCAACAAGAGAATCTTACGGCGATAATGCAATTGGCTATGTCCAAATCAAAAGAGATGGTGAATTATGCACAGTAAAAAGTCGAGTTACTCCGGAACATAAAGCACGTGAAAAAGGTTATCGTGTTACAGCGATTATAAATTAAATGCAAGGCTTGGTTCAGTCCTGCAAATGCGAAGACTGTGCAGCTTCTGAAGGTAAAAATGAGGTTTATTTTTAAATAGTTAAACTGTGGCATGGATTATTGCAACTAAAATATATTTGCAGGTGGGTGTAAGCATGCTGCTGCACTATTGCTATGGTTGCATAGAAGATCTGAGGAGCCTCCGGTTACGTCCGTGACATGTTATTGGAAGAAGTCTTAATTATCTACATGTGCGTCTGGAAAATCTATTATAAAAGCCAAAGAAATGGGGAATATTCCAGTTGATAACAGTTTCTGTCAAGTAAGTAGTTTTATCAACTTTTTTGTTAAAAGAAATAATCAAATATATGTTACAATAATAACTGCACATTTTTAGGTGAATATTTTAAGCGAATATCTAGATGCTGTCAAAGAAAATGATTGTCAAGCAAGTATTCTTCGTTACTTTCGAGAAGATCAACAAACTATAAGCATCCATAAATTGTGTTCAAGCTTGATTGGAAAATTGGACTCTCCACAATCATTTCTTGAAATATTATCAAAGCAAATGACCCCTGATAAAATTAACATGATTTTTTCCACCACCAAGCAACAAAGTGATTCACCATTGTGGTTTGAGTTGAGGTAAGTAGTCAGACTTCTAGTTTAGTTTACTTATGTATTTATTACAAAATTTCATGAATCTTCAGAATCATTTACAGAAACATAGTAAAATATTGGACAATCAAACTCATTTCATATACATATAGCACTTGAATGGCATATTTTACTGTAATGTTTTCATTTTTGTAGGTACGGAAGGATCACTGGTTCAACTCTTCATGAAGCCGCTCATTGTACAACTAAAATTGGTTCCCTTCTGAACAAAATTATGGGAGAACTTTCAAAATTTACTTCTATTGCGATGGATAGAGGGAAAAAACTAGAAAAAGAAGTTCTTAAAGTAGTGAGCGGAAAAGAAAAGGTAATTTCATTCATCATTACAGCCCGGTAAGCAGCAACTACAGTAACTTCCCGAACGCTGCCCAGCCGAGCTGGATTTACTGAGTGACCTCTTTTTGGGATTTCTTACATTTAATTTCTGTTATTTAAATATTTTGGATAATAGAATTTATAACGTTCAAAGCTTGTGTAGTAATTTATAATCATTGTTTCTGCATTTCAGATTAAAATTAAAGAAGCTGGACTTCTTCTTAATGCTGACTATCCTATTTTTGGTGCAACACCTGACGGGCTTACTGAAAATTACATAGTAGAGGTGAAATGCCCTTCTACAGGAGCTACCATACCTTCCTATGTGAAAGAAAATAAAATAACACCTAAATTTTGGGCACAAGTACAACTTTAAATGTTTTTCAGCAATAGGAAAGTGGCACTTTTCCGAATAGCACATTCAGATTTCGAAAAATCAAAAAAGTAGATATTTATAATGTGCCGTTTGATGACAAAAATTGTATCTGTTATGAATGATGCAAAGAAATTCTGGATAGATGCTGTATTTCCAAAATTAAAAAATATATGTAACTTTTAAGCACATTTTTTTGTAAACCTTTTAGTAAATAAAACTATGTTTTGTAAATACAGTTTTTTATTCAATTTTAATTAAAGGTGATTGTAAATTGACAAGCGCACAGCAAATTATTATGCTATAGTCTTTTTTTTTTTATATATATATGCTATAGTCTAAATTGGGAATTAGAAAGTGATCAACACAGGCATGTGGCTTCAGAAAAGCAAATTCCCGTAGTCTTCTGATCACTCTTTCAATATGAATTCGAAGGCTTGCAATTTTCTTTGAACTTATTACATCATCCCTTGAACTTTTCTTGGTGTTGCTAACGCTAGGTGGTCTAATCAACTGAAACTGTTTTTTTTTGCCAACACTTCTTCGATGTACTTGAAGCCTCTATCTGCCATGATACAAGCTCCAGGTGGTAAAATGTCCATAAATCTAGATTCTTCAAATATTTTTAAGTCCGAAGTTCGGCCACCAAAACCATCTGAGACAAAATTTATAACTCCATCAGGTGTTGAAGATATCAAATATTTCATAGTGTTGCATTTCTTGTAAGAGGAATAAGTCAGAGATTGGTGCACTGCATTACTGGGAATTTCTATTTCTATTTCAAGGCAATCAATTATACAGTATGTTTTAGAATACGAATTTCTGAAGCTAATCGGCAAGTTGGCAAGCACTGATTCTCGTGATGGCCTTATAATAAACTTTTTTAATATTTCAGCCATTTTCCAGCAAGTTCTTGAAAATATTCTACTTGCAGTTGTTTGATGTATATCAAAATCTTCAGCTAAGATAGAAAATGATTCATTCAGTCGTAACTTTTTTAAAATTAAGGAAATATGATAGAGGCTGCATTTTAAGTGCTTTTGTAAAAGTTGTAGAAGAACACTGCTACTTAATGGAATTCCTATGTACAACTGTGGCTGTGCCATTATCCGACCCATTGTTATGTCACATAACTGTCTGTGTTTTGGCTGTTTACATTCACTCAAAACAGATTCCGAAGTACTATCATTCTCTTCTTCAGGTTTAAATAAACTGATACTGTCACTATCAGAATCGGAGTAAATATATTTATATATATTTAGTTTCATTGGCGATGTTTTACCATCCCTTACATTGACTTGCTCGGGTGATAAAGCTACAGTCCTTTGAGGTATTTTCATTTCTACTTGAACTTGTTTTGATCGTTTATGAGGATAAAAGGACACCTGAACACTCTTATCATTGGATATTTCAATATTTTGAGAGTCATGTGTTTCTGTAATTAATGAACACTCTAAAGATGGATCTGAAACAGAAGAAATAATAATCAATTCCTTCATTAGAAAGAAAGCATTATTCTAAATCTATTACAAACTAGCAGCCCGCCCGGTATAATGGTATATACCCTATAGCTTTCCTCAATAAATGGGCTATGTAACAGTGAAATATTTTTTCAAATCGGCCCAGTAGTTCCTGAGGCTAGCGCGTACAAACAAACAAACTTCAGTTTTATAATATTAGTATAAATGTGAAAGTTAGAATGTTAGTCTGTCCAGAAAATAATAAATCAATATACCTGGTGTATTTTCAATGCTTTCAAGAATTTCACGTCTTTTCCTTTTCATTACTGCCGATCTAGGTTTCAATGGCATCATTCTATTTTGGCATTCGAAAATATGAGGTACCACGTCTTTCTTCAGAAAAAGTTTCCCTTCAATCATTTTAAACCTCAACCAATTTTCGACGTCGTTCTCCAACTGTAATATAAATTCATTGACAAGTTTGGATAAATAAAAGCATTAAGTAGGTAACTATATTCTTTTGCGATCAAGCACAATAACTAAGCGTATAACAAATATATCCGCCGACTTACGTCAAAATGGTCTTCACAGCATCGAATGATAGTCTTTGGGGAATAATTGTCACTCCTCTTCGCAGCTTGGAACCACTTTTTTCTCAGTTTTGCGTCAGAAGATCCAGTCAAAAACAATTTATTTGGGAACTTATTTGAAGTAGATGGACACATTGGCACAAAACATACGTCAACACGGCTTTTTATCGGAGTATCGATGGTATAGTTATGATCACCTGACGTTGATGGATAGTTGGATGTTCCCACTGCAGGGACACAGGCCTCCTCTCTAAGAGAGGGGAATGGGCCGTAATCCATCACGCGGGCCCAATGCGTGTTGGTGGATGTCACATGTCTTCAAATTTTTGGTTCTAGGACATGCCGGTTGCCTCACGATGTTTTCCTTCACCGTTTTGAGAGCAGTGGTGATGAAATAAATTACACTAAGTAATGCGCCTGGCTGGGTTTGAACCCGCGACCTACAACACGTAAGTCAGGGCTGTTACCACTCGGCCACCACAAGGCAGTTTGGGATGCATTAACTCCTCAAATTTGCTTTTGGGTCTTTTAGATTTGTGACTCAAACTCTCCTTACTCGGACTAGAATAATTTGAATCTTCGTCACTCATATTCATTTGTACACGTGATACGTTTTTAGAAAACAACAAGAATTATTAAAACAATTATTAAGTTAGACTCGAAGCACAGCTCAATTGGAAATGACTAGAATTAAAATAATTCCTTTATTTATAGTACGTTTCCTTGCAAATCAAACGATGCCGCGTGCGCCGTACAAAGACAGATTATTTATTACGTACTTGTTCAGAGTCGAAGCGTGAATAAAATATATGAAAAGAATTAGTGCCAATCACTATTCTTTACATATAAGTGTATGTTTTGGCGTACATCTATACTAATATTATAAAGATGAAGAGTTTGTTTGTATGTTTGATGGCAGAAGTTTTAAAATAAATAAATAAATCCTGAACGTCACTATACCTCCAAAGTTACTATTCCTCGTAGACGAAGTCGCGGGCACTGCTAGTAAATACTTACTCTCATCATCTCTCTCAGAGATATTCGGGCTGGTAAGCAATACAAAACTCTTATCGCAGGCTTTTTGTTTTATTAGTAGGGAAGTATCTACGCTTTTTATATTATTTTATTAGTATTGTAGAATTGTTTTACACGTTTCAGGTATATTTAAAAGTGGCTACAATATTTATCAAACGGGTGATATTTGAACACTTTTTTGCTATTTTTCTTGTAAAAACTTAAGAAATATAATGACTGAATGTACAATAATAGTACCTAAGTAATTAGTTTAAAACCATATAATCAATATTATAATATATACTTACTAGAATAAATTATTATGACATCTACTACCTATCCTTACCATTTTATCGTAATCATAATACTACTTGCGTGATCATTATAATGTATTCATTTTCATTTTAAGCACTCTGAAACTTATTTATTCTTTGGAACACCTGTAGGTACTCTGAAAATTCGAAATTATTTTTCATGAGTATACCTACGCCCTGTGGCGGCCATAAAATAGTGACAAATGTTGTGATTTCGGCGCGGCGGCAACGATTGTTGTATATGATTTCAAAAGAAGCCGCCGGCGCGTGTATCATAACCATGTGTAGGGTAGGGAGGGGGAATGGCGTTCACTTAAGAAAAACATTGCATTTTTTTTAAACTATTTATTATAAATCAAAAACATAAAATGTAACATGTTCTTTAATTATCAAGTAATCAATAGTTTAACAACAAAATCTTATATCTTTGACCTATTACAAGAAAAAAAATATTTAAAAAAGAACAGGTTTGACCGGCATTGCCCCTGACTATGGGTAATCCCGCTCAGAGTACGGGGTAATGACACTCAAACATGTTTATTTTGAAATGTAACATTTAAGACACATTTTAATTAATTAAACATTAATGAGATCAACCGTATACAATAAAAGTTAAGCCTACAATTAGAAATTAGCATCAGTTAACCCTATTTGTACGTAATATTAGTCTTTTTCAATTTACTTTCAGCCTTCAATATGACAAATCAACCTAAATTATTGTAATATAATATATTAGAGGTAAAACGAATTAAATGGTAATATTTTATTTTTGGACACATAAATCACAGATATATCCATCTGGTGAATCCCATCCTGAACATACAGAATGAGCCCACAGTCCGCAGACGGTGCAGCGATACCACAGCTCGTTATTTTTTCCAAATTCTTCACAAATAATACATTTGTTGCAATTTTCATCATCCACATTCATTTCGTCATCGCTGTCATCGTCGCAAAGGTGGTCTTCATCTTCACTCTCTGAAGAACTGTCTTGCAAAATTTTTCTCTTATAAGTTTTTTGTTGCTTAGGTTTATTCTTCTTTTCTTTTACTATTTTTTTTTGGTTTTGCATTTTTTGCAGTCTTGCTTTTCTTTTCTTTATCCTCTAAAATAATTTTCAAAGGAGTTGCAGTCAATATGGTAGCGTGTTGTTTTCGCTTTCTCTGGCCTGGCTTAGAAGATGGTTCCATAGTTGGTCTCTTGGCTATTTTAGCAAAAGATACCGGAGAGTTTTGTTCATCAACATGCTCTTGGTTACAAGTAACCGCCGAAACAGATTCAGAGCATTCATCCCTATTTGATGGACCTGGTAAAGGAGACATATGTCCTGAAATGATCGCCGAACCTTCAGACTGCGCTTCTTCAAAATTCTGGACATTTGTGCTTTGGTTTTCAGTGATTTGTTCCGATTCCTGTGCCATTAACGATGCTGCCAGAAAATCTTGATCAGTAAAAACATTTGGTTTCATTGGGTATATTCCCGTGGCTCGAAATCCAGATTCTGCTTTACATTCGCAACTTGTACGTATGCTTTATTGAAAAGACCCGCAACATCGTATGGAATTATTTTAGACATCAAATGTGTCTTCATATGCCTATTGCATTCATGCCTATAAGCAGCTTTCAGCGGCCCATAAAAAGACACATCTAGCGGTTGTGTTCTGTGAGAGCTGTGTGGAGGAATAGAAAGCATTGTGATGTAGATTTCTTTACAAAAATTAAAAGCTTGAAGAGAAATGTGGCTACTGTGATTGTCCAGAATTAACAGCATAGGAGATTCTTTAGTAGGCTTAGCAAATGCTGCGAAATGTTTGAGCCAAGTGACAAATAAGTCTTCGTTTATCTAGCCATTTTTAGAGTTAGTGTACAATGCTCCTGCTGGTCCATCTTTTTCTAATAACGGGGTCATCCTTTGCCTGGCAAAAATAAACATCGGCGGTATGAAGTGTCCAGCTGCACTCATCGCACACATAACTGTTACGTTGCTGCCTCGTTCGCCACTTGAGATCCAACTCTTGTTGATGGATCTGTTATATAAGATGATAAGGGTGAATTTCATGTACTTTTTGAAGAGTTAAGAAATTATGAAGAAAAATTTTATGAATATCTCAGAATGAGTATAAGAACTTTTGATGCACTGTTGAACATTTTACGAAGCAAAATTCAACATCAAGATACCAATATGCGACCTAGCATTTCTCCTGCAGAAAGACTGGTGGTCACCTTAAGGTAAGTAAAATACTGTTACGAACGTGAGTAATTAAATGCCGGTTTACTAAGAGAGAGATTTATTTTCCACAAACAAAACACCAATTTAGTCCAATCGCCAATAAACCACTTCGTAATGCACTCTAGAGATCCGTAGAAATATCGCTTAGGTCGTCGTATGGATGAAACAATCTTCACTTGACTTGGGTAGTTCGCACTGATCGCTGTCGAAATCAAAACTGACTCCCGTCCGGCCAGCGAACACGTATTTATACTCAGAGCCAAGAAAATTCTAGATACCGAAGGTTCGAGGCCACACCAGAACAAAAGAAACCGTTTCCGCGAAGCAATAAATCATTTTTATTACCGGTAGGTAGGTAGGTACCTACCCCACGACTCATACGAACTTCGACTCTAAAGTAAAGGACAGAAGGTACAAATTCCTTTAACAGATTACTTCAGTACCTACAAAAGTTCTCAGAATTATTTAGTACCTACTCTTAAGTGGAAGATTTTTCTAGAATTTGCTAGGCCCTGGTACGTACTTCTATTCTGGAGGTTTCGACTAGCAATGCGTTTTAATTATTCGGTGATACTCTTGACTTTGTTGAAGAAACGGCGTGTTCTATTTCCACGGCGTAACAATACATTTAATTGGAACATATTTATTCAAGAAGATGCCAGATGTACGTATCTAATTATTATGAATGTAAATAAATTTAAAAATATAACACGTAAATTCAGTTTAATTCTGCAAAATCAAAAGTAGATTCATCGGGGCTCATTGCATTATCTGTCAAAGAATTGGTTCCACTATAGTTTGAATTTTGGGTCTCTGGTCGTCTAGTAAAGGTCGATTCATTGGCGACAGCAGTACGATATCCGTAAGAAGGAGAGGATTGCATTTCGGCGTTGTAGTCATAGAAACTTGGTTGTCCTATACGATGAGTGGTAGGTGCATTAGTAATTGGAGTACTATATTGGTAATCATAATGAGCATTTGTAATTCTGTTTTTGTTTTGTATATTTCGTATTATGGACATTACTTGAAACTGAAATTCTACCACATCAGCGTCACAGAAATTGTCTACAGTTGCTGCAATGCTTTTAAAAAAAGACATTGAGCGGCTCTCATCTTCATTTTCAACTTTATCAATAAACTTCAACATCCTTTCGTCGACTGCGCTTGTTACTGATGTAGTGCGTGGTTTCTTTGGGGCTGAAAAATCATTATTATTAATTTGGCGGAACATGTTTGAACTCGTTTCCCTTGTAGTAACAATTTTCTTTAAAAATTGCATGTTATCGTAATACACGTATTTGTGAAGTTTCTTAGCACCTGGATCCTGACTTGTATTCGTTAAGTTTTTTTTCGTATTTCATCCACGAATCTCTCATATTTCTCTCTTTCTCTCTACGAAACATCTCTGATTAATTTGAACACTGAGGCAGTGAGACCTAATGCGAGATCATTGAATACAAGAAATAGATTTGCTGATTATTTTGTTAACGAAGACAAACTCCCCTGGCAAGATAAAATTATATAGTTTATTAACGTAATATCTATGCAAGGAATAATATTATTTAATAAAGTATTATTTACTTACCTAAAGTTTTTTTTTTCTTCTGGGAATCACCAGCTTTACAAAAAATTTCTACAATTTCTTCCCAGTTCCTACGCTTAATGGTTCTATTAGAATAATCTGACGATTCCATATCCCATATAGCTACCCTTTTCTCAATTTCGTCAATAAAAAGTTCCGTGTCAAAGTTTTCACGCTCCATTTTTATAAACGAATACGTCCACTCGCCACGGACACGCGCGTAGTACTGGACGCTGCAACGGCGCCGGAGTATCCGCTCATTGCAAGCGTTTTAACGCGCGAGAGCATCTGGACGGAATATATGCAGCTCTAGTAACTCGAGAACGCGCGAGTGCCTACGCGCGAGTGGACTCGCGCGTAAATCGCGCTTTCTGGACAGGCTCTTAGCTACCAGTGGTTTATTTTAATTTGTTTAGAACATGTATTTTTTTATTATTTTAGTTACATTGTTCTCGTATTATAGCAGCGACAAAAATATGTAACCTATACATTTGTAAAACACAACAAGATTAAAAAGAGTGTCCATGGAGTTTCTTGCACATTCTTCTCCATTGAGACCTACTTTTTGGAATGTGCAATTAGCATCATTTTTTTCCTGACAGACCGACTTTATGACTTTTCAAAAGTGCCTGTAAAGGTTTATTTGAAATAAATGCTTTGAATTTGAATTAGCAACTACTTAATTTAAATTGCACTTTAAAAAAATCAGCCGATCGTAACACTGAGCCCCGTATCCGGGGTGGTCTGTTACAGGGTAAGGGGCACAATGTTACAACATAAAATAATTTAAAATTAACAAAATGAGAAACTACTAATAAATATTAAACTTCTTCAAAATATTTTTTGGGAAAGTATAGACACATCAGTCTGACGTTTGGTCTTTCTTTCTGCAACATTAACAAGAGGAAGCAAAATTTTAATATCGTCTAACGATACCGTTACCATATCCGGTTCAATAGGAAAATGGGAATAATCTTATTATTTTCGCCAATTCCATGCACAACCGCCACAACGCTTATTTTTTTTTTTCCATCTTTCCGCAACATCTTTATCGCTAAATTCTTCGTCACTATTAGGTACATAATCGGAATCGGTATCGCTGATAATGCCATTTACCAGTTCTTGATGGTTTCTAAACTGCACAGGCGATTCCACTTCATTGGTTAAGGTCTGATAAATTTCAAAAGTTTCAGGAGTTATAAGCCGTATTGGCAAATGGATTTTCTTGTCTAAGTACATGCGTTTCCTTAAAAATAGCTTCTCGTGTCATCAGTGTCGTTAATGGTGAAAACAATGGAGCCATAGGCGATTCAACATCATCATGTAGCCTTAGCTGAAATGTAAAGTAAAATGCTAATATGCAAACACACCCAGCTTAAGCTTGTAGGTATACAACGTGTTATTTTGGATTTCCCATAATTCATTAGTCTAACTATCTCGTATCGTTGATCAACCTAGTGTCACAGTTTAGACTGCCTGTAGCCCCTAAAAATAATACAAAAAGTCCTACAACAACATATTTATTGTAGGATTTTTTGCATTATTCTTACTCTGACTGTAACTGTGTATTTTTTTAAGGTGGGTTGAAATCATCGAATGACATCTCCCGCTCTTGGATGGGGTGAGATGGCGTGTCAGACTTTTACTTTTCCACCTTTAGTAATTTCTTTACGATGATTTGATGACCATCCAGAACCTTCAATTTTGACTGTGACTCATTATAAATCAGAATGGCATTCACTACACTTATTGAAACAAGGTCCGCAGCAATTTTCTTAAACCAAACAGAGGTTTTCCTCGCCGGCGAATTGTAACTTGTTAGCTGATCAGCCAAGTCTATGCCTTTCTTCCCTTCATTGTAGGTCAGCACCATAGTAGGCTTCAAAACTCTTCGAAAACCAGTTGAAATCCGCATTTCATGGTCGTGACACGTCGACAACATAAGCACATCCCGTTTATCATGCCATTTAGGATGGTCGCAAAGTTGTTCTGCTGTACAGAAATTTGGCCTTTTTCTAAACGTTGCTGAACCACTTCTCGTCGGTTTTTGCGTATTGTGCCACATAAAACAGTACCTTGTTCTTTTAGGTACCTTGCTAAAGGTATGCTAGTATAGTAATTGTCCGTTATCATGATTCTTCCTTCTTTAAGTAAATCTGTACACAAACTAATAACAACTGACCCCGGTTTATCTAATCCAGCTATTTGGTTGTCTTGACCAGAATAAACGCGGTAACTCCAGGTGTAACCACTGTCAGTTCAGTCATAATTTATAAATTTTTATGCCGTACTTATATGATTTCTGTTGGTTTTAAGTATGAAAAGAAATTCTTCCCCTAAAACCAACCATCGACTCGTCGACTACTATACATTCTCCGGAGGTAAATATTTCTCGCCAGTTTTTTGTTAGTTTGTCGATGAGTGGCTGTAAGTATTTTATATAAACGGTCGCTTTCATTACGTGGTGCTTCGTTATTTACAAAGTGCCAGCATTTTAGTATCAGCGCGAATTTATTGTAGGACATATTTATCTCGTGAAAAAGTGGATGATAATATAATTTGTCCATTTCCAGTACTTGTCAAATGTCTTGTAAATAAACACCTAAGAACTTTCTCATTTCGTCTCCTGTTATTGGTTTCCATCTCCTTAGACGATTATTGGGGCTCAAATCATTCACTGCGGTTTGTAAGGCGTATCTATTGGTTTCGACTACCATAAATTCAATTATGTCCTCGTCGAAAATGTTGGTGAAAATCGTCCATAAATCAGATTGATCAGAAAATAAGCATTCCTGGCGTTTGCCCTCATTATAACCAGTAAAAACTTGCCGTGGCAAATTCCTTAGTTTCACTCTGCCTTTCACTACCAAGCTGTGGGATAGGTGGAACAAAATAATGGAATCAGAAGACATATGCAAATGTTCAGCAGGAGACGTTTGCAAAGCAACAGCAGGCAAACTAGAACTACCAGCATTTAATTCATCCGGCTGAAAAAGAGATCTAGCAGGGTGGAATTCAAGTTCGATTGTAGGAACTTTGATCGCAAGACAATTTAGCAATTACGTCAGAAAGTGGTAATATTTTCAGGAAATGCACCGTTTCTAAGTAAACTCAAAAACATCATTTCCGTATTGCTATGTTTTATTCATAAACAAGTATTTCGGTTGTGTATGTTAGGATATAGTACATATGCTGGTTTATATCTAAAAAAAATTGCAAAACTAAAACGTCCAGCCTCATTTTTATAAATTTTGAATAAATTGAAAAATTTATCAATAAGATATCGAATTTGATTCTTTTTTTTATTAACCGTTTTACATTCTTTCTTTCCGCTTGTGCTATGACTTATATCATCACGTTCAAAAAACAATTTCAGCTCTTTTGAAAACTTACTTCTTCGCAATTTTTGAGCCGGTTGTCGAACTCTTATACGCCCACGTAACCCTAACAGTTTTGCAACGTATGATTTACATTTGTTCTTCTTCACTGCAACGATGTTATCAACACTCTTTAGTACACCTTTATCTGCTTGGTTTTTTGTTATATTTTATACTGAGCGTAGATCACTTTCCATAACTTCTTCTCTTGCTGTCATTTTTTATTATTTTATCATTTAAATTTTCGATCGTTTTTCTATAAACGGTATATTTGTTTACTTGTTTTTCTTTGCCCCTCTTTTAAAATATTATGGGGCTATTCTGTCGCACTCAATAACTCCGAAAATACAAAACGTACAGTAAAGCTGAATAGAAAGAAATAAACTCTATTGTTTTAAATCATCACTTACCTTTGACACAGTTTGAAAAACTCACTTATTTCACTAAAAACAATAAAATGCTAAGCACGTGTTTTGTCACTTCATACAAAAAATGGCGTCCTGGGCAAAAAATGGGTGTCGGTACAACAGTTTAAGAGCTAGCACTGCCATCTATATTTTAACATAAGCATTAATAATTTCTTAATAAACTCATAGATGCCACTAGCAATATTAATTTAAAATAATGGAGTTAAAGCGAAACGCCGCTTTATCCCCTCCGACGTAATAGCCCCGCCGGACCTTACCTAAAACTTTTGGCGCGCTATTTTAGTAGCTTAGCAACTAATTGTTTAGACGGACGTGCGGGCGCGAGTAGAGTGATTTTGTTTTGCTACTAAATACATTTGATCGTCATGGCTCCTTCTGGGGATCGATGTTACAATCCGTTTAATTTACCTATTCGTAGAAAAACTAAAGCCTTAAGGAAGTTATCACAAATTTTAGCAAAGAAATGGTCAATTGCAAATAAAAATGTATATGTGTGTTTGGGAGGTATGCGGAACAGAGAGTAAAGTCCCACATATCTCCATTGAAAAGGGAGGATCCTCCGACCAGACAGGTGTTATCGTCTGGTGGGCTACTGCCCACCAGACGATAACATAGCCCCTATGTGCTTCATTTGCAAAAACAGCTAATAATGTGTAACATCAATGAGTTAATAATGTGTAACATCCAATGCAATGTTATCTGTATCATCTACCATCATGTCCATCTCATAGCTGTCATTTGCACCATTGTCGACCAGTTTATGACTATTGCAACATTTTTAATAGTTTGTTTTATTGGTTGGGTTATTTTTGGAAGTCTTTCGTACACCAGGTACTGATGATTTTGTTGCATTTGATTCCTGTCGTAGAAAGCCATTAACTGTCACTGATTTTCCTGGTTCCGTTACAACTTTTTTATTTCGTCTAACATTGATGGGATTTGGCTGTCTAATTTGTTTTAAATAATCGAGTAAGACCTCGTCGGTTTCGTACGACCCCAAGTCTTCGTGATATTCAGGTATCCGTTTCAATACTTCACGAGGGTTTAGAGGGCTGATTCCAGTAGCTTTAAACCCACTTTTAATATTCTTCGATCCTGTTAACTGGATCTGTTCAGTCAGAGACTTTAATAATTTTGGAAAGTGGTTTTTATTTAGTGTCGTTTGTTTTGGATTCTCTATTTTATATTGCAGTAAAATCTTTCGCCACAATTTCTTGAGTGGTCCAAAAAAAGCTACATCGAGCGGCTGTGTCAGATGTGTTGAGTTTGCGGGGAGGAAAACAAAGTGAATATCATGACTTTCGCATAGCTCAATAACATCTACACTTAAAATTTTATAATTTCATCATGGCATCTTAGATAAAAAGAGCTTTTGCTATTCCACAGCAGTTCTTTTGTACCATAAAGTTAAATTAGTTTACGACTCTTTTTCGTTCTCGAACTCTGATTATCCATCGCTCGGAACGCAACGAACACACATAATAATATCACGTCCATCTCAACTGGCGCGCTCGCCACAACTGAGCGTCCTTTGATGCGCGATAAAAAACAGGCTCCAGATGCAACGGGCCGCTCTAAGTTCGAGCGTTCCAACAAACACATTGGCGCGCGTTCCAAAATGGTAGCAATTTCGCGCGGCCGGAACGCGCGCCAATGTTCGTCCTCTTGGAGCGCGAAATCGATATGCGGCTTTATGTAACACTACTGTATTTAAACTATTTTATAAAAGTAATCGTAATTTTTCAGGACCTAGTAAATGTCCGGTATAACGGTATAAAATTCGAACTCTTATACGCCCACGTAACCCTAACAGTTTTGCAACGTATGATTTACATTTGTTCTTCTTCACTGCAACGATGTTATCAACACTCTTTAGTCATGGCTCCTTCTGGGGATCGATGTTACAATCCGTTTAATTTACCTATTCGTAGAAAAACTAAAGCCTTAAGGAAGTTATCACAAATTTTAGCAAAGAAATGGTCAATTGCAAATAAAAATGTATATGTGTGTTTGGGAGGTATGCGGAACAGAGAGTAAAGTCCCACATATCTCCATTGAAAAGGGAGGATCCTCCGACCAGACAGGTGTTATCGTCTGGTGGGCTACTGCCCGATAGTTGACTTCGGGCTGTCGTATATGTTCTAATCGAGCGGAGAACTTTCATTGCGCGATGCAGGATTCTTGTAGTTATTATGTTGCGTCATAGATGTCGCTACATCACTCCCCTCCCGAGATCGGAGATCGATGTTTCTTGAGGCTTCTTGACGCGTGCCAGGCCAGCGGTAGGTTGGTTCCAGTGAGTCGGAACCGGAATCCGCATAGTTCTCGGTGAGTCGGAACTGTCTGCGGTAATGCCCCAGTCAGTTGGGGTGGTGCTATCCCAGTGAGTCGGGATGGTTGCTGCAGGCTCCAGTGAGTCGGAGTAATGCTGCTGGCTCCAGTGAGTCGGAGTAATGCTGCTGGCTCCAGTGAGTCGGAACCGGATTCCGCATAGCTCTCGGTGAGTCGGAACTGTCTGCGGCGATGCCCCAGTGAGTCGGGGTAGTGCTATCCCAGTGAGTCGGGAAGGTTGCTGCAGGCTCCAGTGAGTCGGAGTAATGCTGCTGGCTCCAGTGAGTCGGAGCGGTGCTGTGCGACGTAGGGCTTGACTGCTGTCGTCGACCAGGAGAGGTTCTTCAAGGCTCTTCTTGTGACTGGCTGAAGGTGCAAGTGCTTAGCCAAGGTCGCTGATGAGGCTGAAGGTGATGACCAGGTATGACCAAGATGCCATGCTGGTGGTCAGGATACCCTTTATAGCCGTGGG
The DNA here is from genome assembly GCA_029852875.1 of Mythimna loreyi. Taxonomy (NCBI): domain Eukaryota; kingdom Metazoa; phylum Arthropoda; class Insecta; order Lepidoptera; family Noctuidae; genus Mythimna; species Mythimna loreyi. Next base: position 3,411,003 of record CM056795.1, on the reverse strand, counting down.
TGCTGGCTGTTGGCTCGCTGCTCGAAAGCTTGAAGGAAGTGATGATGACGTCACGAAGTACTTGCACGAAGGCTGCGCTGACGTTCTTTGTCGAGGGTCACCAGTTTGGGGGTAGGTGGAACAGAGAGTAAAGTCCCACATACCTCCATTGAAAAGGGAGGACCCTCCGACCAGACAGGTGTTATCGTCTGGTGTGCTTCCGCCCGATAGTTGACTTCGGGCTGTCGTACATGTTCTAATCGCGCGGAGAACTTTCATTGCGCGATGCAGGATTCTTGTAGTTCTTATGTGACGTCATAGATGTCGCTACATGTGTAAACAGTGTAGAGAACGTCTTGCTAATGAAGGACCGTTAATTAATACTGAAAATATGCTGCCAAGTAGCCAATCAAGTCATTCGTCAGTACAAAATTCACAAGAATCACAAAGTTCATGTTATTTATGTTCCGGAAGAAAATACTATCAACAAGTTAACACAGACAGACGATGTAAAATTCAATGACGATGAAATACTTTTACAATTGAAAGAGAAGTTTAATGACCCTTCTTCGTCTGTATCTGTGAAAACTATGATTCTTACTTTAGCACCTAAATCATTTAGGGAAAACAAGCTTGCTGATGAGTTTCATACGTCTAGACGGCAAGCTAAAAAAGCGAAAGAACTGGTTGAGCAGAAGGGATTTTTATCATCACCTAATCAGAGAGGGCCGCAAACTGACATCGGAAGTTGTGGATCTAGTAAAAAAAATGGTTGCCTGTAAAGTCGGTTTTACGGGCGAAGATTTTACGTGACAACGTCCTAATTCTCTAGTGCTGCGCACGCGGCAGACCGATCATAGTTGAGTGGGAGAGAGACGCAAGGCATTCGGCGGGCCTCTCTCTCGTTGTCACGTCAAAACTTTTGACGTGACAACGTCTTAAATTAGGTTGCGGCTGGGAGTCACTTATGAAAAAGTGTAACGCTCGGTAACGTTACGATGAGTCACCGAACGAGAGAGAGGCCCGCCGAATGCCTTGCGTCTCTCTCCCACTCAACTATGATCGGTCTGCCGTTGACGTTGTCACGTAAAATCTTCGCCCGTAAAACCGACTTTACAGGCAACCATTTTTTTATCTTAGAGAAAAACACTAGAATAATGTCTGGGAAAAAAGACTGCCTGTTAAGTTACATAATGGTAAAAGAATTCATTTGCAAAAACAGCTAATAATGTGTAACATCAATGAGTTAATAATGTGTAACATCCAATGCAATGTTATCTGTATCATCTACCATCATGTCCATCTCATAGCTGTCATTTGCACCATTGTCGACCAGTTTATGACTATTGCAACATTTTTAATAGTTTGTTTTATTGGTTGGGTTATTTTTGGAAGTCTTTCGTACACCAGGTACTGATGATTTTGTTGCATTTGATTCCTGTCGTAGAAAGCCATTAACTGTCACTGATTTTCCTGGTTCCGTTACAACTTTTTTATTTCGTCTAACATTGATGGGATTTGGCTGTCTAATTTGTTTTAAATAATCGAGTAAGACCTCGTCGGTTTCGTACGACCCCAAGTCTTCGTGATATTCAGGTATCCGTTTCAATACTTCACGAGGGTTTAGAGGGCTGATTCCAGTAGCTTTAAACCCACTTTTAATATTCTTCGATCCTGTTAACTGGATCTGTTCAGTCAGAGACTTTAATAATTTTGGAAAGTGGTTTTTATTTAGTGTCGTTTGTTTTGGATTCTCTATTTTATATTGCAGTAAAATCTTTCGCCACAATTTCTTGAGTGGTCCAAAAAAAGCTACATCGAGCGGCTGTGTCAGATGTGTTGAGTTTGCGGGGAGGAAAACAAAGTGAATATCATGACTTTCGCATAGCTCAATAACATCTACACTTAAAATTTTATAATTTCATCATGGCATCTTAGATAAAAAGAGCTTTTGCTATTCCACAGCAGTTCTTTTGTACCATAAAGTTAAATTAGTTTACGACTCTTTTTCGTTCTCGAACTCTGATTATCCATCGCTCGGAACGCAACGAACACACATAATAATATCACGTCCATCTCAACTGGCGCGCTCGCCACAACTGAGCGTCCTTTGATGCGCGATAAAAAACAGGCTCCAGATGCAACGGGCCGCTCTAAGTTCGAGCGTTCCAACAAACACATTGGCGCGCGTTCCAAAATGGTAGCAATTTCGCGCGGCCGGAACGCGCGCCAATGTTCGTCCTCTTGGAGCGCGAAATCGATATGCGGCTTTATGTAACACTACTGTATTTAAACTATTTTATAAAAGTAATCGTAATTTTTCAGGACCTAGTAAATGTCCGGTATAACGGTATAAAATTCGACTCTCCAGGTAATTCCGTAAATGGGTACTGGTAAGGCTGATTTGCGGAGACATTATTATTTTTAAGTTCAGGAGTACATTTCCAGGAAGCTTCCTGTATAAGACATGTAATATATTTGGCAGCTTCCTCGATATTGTCTGGAGATTTGAGTGCTACATTTAGCTGGATATTTGCCTCGATGTACTCACGAAATGCCTGCCAATCTGTTCGTTTATTGCTGAGCGTGACTGGTGTCTCATATTCTATCAGTGTTGTACTGGCTGTCAGGAACACTGACGTGTGGTCGGAGGAACTGTCAAGACAGGACTCGGCTTTAAAATAATGCCTCGAGAGCCCATCTACAACAAAAAAGTCTAGGAGGTCAGGCACCTTGTTTGGATCTGTAGGCCAACAAGTTGGGTTCACAAGCCGATATTGTATCACAATAAATTATTTGATTTGGTTTGTAATATTTTCTTTCGTCAAAAATGGCTCAAATTGATTAGCCACGTAGGTAGGTAGGGGAGCATTGGGCACTTTTTTACATAAATGTTAATAAAACTGTTATTTTTTATCATAATCAAAATTTTATTCCTAATATATGGAGCACATATATTTGGCAGTAATTATTATTAAGAAAAGTTTCAATATTGTAATTAGTCTCAAAGTTACAAGAGATCTTCGAACACATGTCCAAAGTGCCCAAACCTCCCGGCGGCCGGGAGGTTTGGGCACCCCTGTAGGGAGGTTTGGGCACTGTATTTAATATGCACGAAATTGCTTTACTACTAGGCTTAAGTATTATATAACATTACTATAAAAAATTGTAATACAAACATTTTTTCTTATCATAGACTTTAGAAAAATTAAACAATGTGACTTTGAATCAGTACTGCACGATGTTAGACTTAATGAAACTTATCTTATATTTGGTATGATCCAGAGAGGCTTGTCAAATTTATATTTTAAGCTGCCACGTTTCATCCATGTCGTTGGTGTAGGCAATTTTGTCCTCCGTCCTCGATGTCAGGAAATATAAAAGTATTTCTTAACTTAACTCTCATAAATTTTACAGTTGCCATGGACTGATTGACATCTTCGATTATTTCAACATAATAGTAGACAGTTTTTTTGGTGTCAAATTTCACTAATACAAAGTTATTGATCTGGAAATTTCTATCCAGAACGATCACATCGTCTTTATCAAAATCTTCTTCCGATTCAACAACGGTTTCGTCAGAAACCGAAACATTTTCTATTTCATCATCGCTGCTAATTTTCCTGTTTTTCTCTGGTTTGGAAGTAAATTCATCAGCAAGTTTAGGAATTGTTTTCTGTCTTGTATTTTTGAAGCATTTTCTATTTTTGTTGAGCTCTTTGATCTTATTTTTTCTTTGTCTTTCTTCTTCTTCCATTTCTATAAGTCATTTCTCGGGTGTGTTCGTCAATATTCTAGTTTTTCCCTTCTTCCGTTTCATACCCTGCAATTTCCTGGGGCCGGCCTTCGGATACGGTCTTACTACATCAGGTATTACATTGACAGTGCCACTTATATGACTTCCAGAGGGAGATTCCAGTTGAGATGGCCCAATGACTTCCACATTTGAAGTTGTACGATCCTCTAGACTCTGATTTTCCCCTGTTGAAGGCTGTTCAGTGACAGGTTGGTCTGAAATAGATTGTTCTGAAGGAACATTACCCTCTTCCGGCAAGCAGCGATCAGTTTTAGAAGAACAAGCGAAATCTTCATCGGAGAAAATATTTGAATTGAATGGCCATATGCCAGATTTTTCAAATCCACTTTGAATATTCTGCAACTTGAATGCTAGTGGAATGGCTTTTGCTGCTAATTTTGGGATTTCATAAATTGTTACTGTTTTGGCCGGATTGCTTACCATCCAATCTGTTACAGCAGTGTTATAATAAGTTTTGAGTGGTCCCTAGACAGTCAGGTCTAGAGGTTGCAGTTTATGGCTGCAGTGCGGTGGGAAAGTCATTAAAACAATGCCTGATTGTTTGCAAAAATCGAGAACTGGTACTGAAATATGGCTCTCATGATTGTCCAGCAGCAAAAGAACTGGCGTTGAAGGCGTTGGTTTTGCGTGTTTGGCGAAATGGTGAATATAAAGTTTCTTCTCTGTCCAGTTACCTGGTATTTTTTTTTAATGGCAGTGGCGTATTCATAAACCAATTCGCGTGTTTTCAGTTTTGATAGTCCATGGTTTAGTTTAAACGATGTTACAAGATATTCTGAAATTTTCTCTTCTTCATCTTTAGTGAATATTTGAGACGATATAAATTTACAAGAATTATCTTTTACGACACCACCCTGCTTGATATACCTTTGAAGGTTAGATCTCGGTATGTCATATTTATTCGCAGTACTTTTAATTTTAGCACCTTTGGAAACTTCTTCCAATGCGCGCAAAATAATATCTTTAGGGACTTCACGTCGCTTATTTTTCTTTTTAAATGAAAACGGCATTGTCCTAAAAAGAAATGATTAACCACTCAATCCAATAGGCATAGAAGTTTGACCCCAAAATACACTAAAAACAGAGGGAACCTTGGGCATGCCCAAACCTCCCTCCTACCTGCGTGCCCAATGCTCCCCATAACCTCACTTTTCAAATAGATTAGAATAAGATTATTTTTATCAAATGTAGAAACCTAATTGACAGGCGAATTTGATATTCATTAAACACAAAAGAAAAAGATAACACAGATACTTACACTTTCTTGCAGATTTCTTTGATAAGTTACATCAAGTCACAAATAAAATATTTACTTGTGTACGCAGCAAACCGTTACGCGCATGTAACTTGACAACCAAGTGAAATGACAGCTGACACTTTAGATAAGCGGTGTTGCTAGTGAATAAAGTATAGTGCTGTGGTACAAAACAAAAAATATCTACGATAGTTTTGGAGAAATGAGGGGGTGCCCAAAACCTCCCGACTGCCCAATGCTCCCCTACCTCCCTCATGAAATGTCTCTGATGTCATCCATCCCGAGTCAGTATGTCCGATGGCCCAATCCTTAGGATATTTCAACAATATATTTTGTGGTAACCTTTTATATGGATATAATGCTAATACCAATATTAGTTTCGCGCCGAGACAGTGCGTTAGATTTTCTTTATCATCATTACCAGATCGGCAGTGAACATTTTTCACCCCCTTTCTGGAAAGGACTGGTTGACCTTTCGGACACAAAAAAAAGGCAGACTCATCGCAGTAGAACACGCGTGCGGGGTCTTCCAACACAGCCATGAGATTGTTGTCTTCGAAATATTTTCGGGCTTGTTGAAACCAGCCCCTTATTTTTTCGTAGCGTTTACACGGGCAGTAGTCAATGCTTGACGTACTCTCTTGCTTATCATTGGGTTTCTTTTCAGAAAGGCTTCGTACCAATGTCTGCCAGGGACATCGTCCTTGAATGGATTTTGTCGCTTCAATCCTATCAGTAATTTAGCTACCGAGTGTAGCAGTTGATCTTTCGTAACAAGCCTAGGCAAGACATGTAATATCGTTATTATCCCTTCGGGGGAAAAACGTTTGTTATTTCATGGTCTGTGCCGTCGGCTTGACCTGTGAGAAATATTTGGATTCTGACGACACGGGAATAGCGTACTGTGAATAATTTTTAATTAAAGTACTGTGAATGTCTTATATGCGAGTGAATTTATGTAAGTGCTTGTATTTAATTCTTGTATTTAAATGGGTTAACTTTCAAAGGACCGAAGACAGGGCTAGCATGTAGTTTCATCTGAAGCTCTGCGTATCTGATCTGGTTGAAGGTATATACGATATCACCTAATCGTTGCCATTCGACACCTTGTGTGGCAATGTGAGGTTTAGCAGGTGGTATCAAGGGCTCCTGTTGTTTTGTAGCTGGAGTCCAGTCAAAGGTATCGTCAGCGATGGAAGCAGGTGGTTCCCAGGGATTTGGTGATACTGTTTGAGGTTGAAGAATGTTGTGTTCATCTTGTGATGACTCTTGGGAAGTAGAATCATTCTCTGAAGCCGAACACGGTTGAGCATCTGGTTGAAAGTTTTTTATAAACTGTTCCATCATGTTTTCTAACTTAAGCTGGCTTTGCTCCAACCTGTCTTAAAGACTTGGTTTCTTAGATCTACCTCATCATCAGAGTGACCAATTTGTCCGCCCAACTCCTTATCTGCCTCTTCTCTGCTTATAAGTAACAGCTTCATTTCTGCAATGGCCGCAAGCACCAGTTCATTCTGGACTACTGAACCACGGACTCTAGCAGCTAGAGACATAGGGTGAACGATCAGACCAATGCACAGTGGCCACTCCAAGAGCTTCAGTTTTATGTCCCGATAAGATTTCTCTTTAAGTACTGTACAATTTGGTGAAAACGCTCGAGCTAAGTCAATTAGATGCAGACCGAGCTTTTTATGCCATATTTTAGATTTTCTTATACATTGAAGTGTGTCACAACATATCTGTATTATCAACTATCCCCTTTTTTATTGTAATCTATAATTATTTCCGGTTTCATTACAGGCAGCCCAGTTTGTCTATCGTATTTATTTGTAGGTCCAAACTCAGCCGTGTAACATGTTGAGAGAATATAAATGTCTCTTTTATCTTTATACTGAGCTATCAGAGGTTTGTTGTATAGCGCGTGAATTTCTCCTTTTTTAAAGGTTTAAAAACCACACCGTGTCACATGCATATGTTTTTCAATTTTGTAAGCATTGATACAGTTTAGGACTACTGTACCAGTTATCTCTTTTTTTTTTCGTTACGACACTGTAACTGAATTCGTCGGTTTTCATCGGTTACAGTGTTTAACCACGGCACCGGTGATTCCTAAATTTTTGGGATCGTCTATCTTATTCCTAAGTTATTGGGATATCTATGAGTTCGTGATCCACAGTAAATTATAAAATCAATTATAAATTAATACTAAAGTTGACGGCAAAACCGCAAGATTTCTATTGTTTAAGGTAGTGAATTTACTTAACTTTATAACAGCATACTTGTTTATTTTTTGTTGTTTTAGAGGATCATTTTATACCATAAGTTAATAAATATCAACGAAATAAAACGGCTCTTTATTTTAATCAAAATGATGTACTGTTTATAACAATTTAAGTATACAGGGTGTCCCATAAATAATGGTCCAACCGTAATTCCTAGTTAGGTCACTTGATTGCCTACAACTAATTTGAACCGTTTTTAAAAATTACTTAGGGTTTCCAAAAAAATATTTTTTTATTTTATTTTCATATTTTTCTGTTTCTAATTGGGTTGGGTTTTTTATGCCATTGATGCAAATATCAATGTTTTTTAATTTTTTTTTCGTTAAAATTTAGCTAGATAAATTACCTATAAACTCTTATATCATTTTTGCATAATGCCATCGTAGTTCTTTCAGAAACTTTGAAGTAATTGAACATTTTATGGCATTTCATTTGGATGACTAAAATTGAAAAATTCCTCATGTAAAAAAAAGTATGACACCAAAGTGTATCATTATTTAAAAAACTAGTGCAATTAGTGAGGTTTTTAAATTGGTATAAAACTTATGCTTAACTACTAAAGTAGCCAACATGCTGCAATGATTTAGAGAAGAAGGGGCGAATATCTCAAAAAATTGAATAAATTGAATTAGTGTGATGTTGATTATTTTTGAATGAAGGAATGGTTTTACAACACTCTACATAGCCAAACATGTGCCATTGTTAGCCTAGCTTTCCAAAATGATAACAATAGCTTTATGACTCGGTTTGGGTCTCGTTACCTGCACTGGCAAAAAGGGACAAACGCTTCCTGTGAAAGGAAGATAGCGCATCTTTTGTTGTGGTTGTCACATAGCTGCTAAACAGGTTTTTACGTTCCCCGAGTCCCCTCTCCCTCAAGCAAGTTCATGACTTGGTAAGACTATTGTGTGTGATCAGTTGTGTTCTGTATTTTCGTTTGACAACTGTTCTTTCTCTTTCGTTTTGATCTCTGTGAATTACGACTACTGCTGTGAATTTGGACTTTGTGTATTGCTTATCGATTTTGGACCGTTTGTTTCTGGAATAACGACTTTGCGATCTTATTGGACTCCAAAAATCTGTGGTTATTGAGCCTTTGGACTTTAAAATGCCTCGATACGTATACACATCTCGTGAATATGCTAACATGCATTTTATCTACGGAGAAGCAAGAGGCTGCAAGATTGTACCGAGAAAGGTACCCGAACCTACGTCATCCCGACCACCGGGTTTTTCTTCGAGTGCATAACTCGCTTCTTGAAGGAAGGATTCTTGGTAGTGGAGTTGGCGTTGGTAGTGCTAGTGAAGGAAGACCAAGGCAAGTTAATGATGAAGAAATTTTGCAACAAATAGAAGAAGATGCATCAACGTCAGTTCGAGCCATAGCAAGACGTACCGGTATAGCCAGATCAACCGTGCACAGGGTTTTAAAAAGGTACCGTATGCACCCATACCATCTACGACGTGTTCAAACGTTGGAACCTAGAGATTACGCTCGAAGAGTGGAATTTTGCAGAACAATGCTTCGCAAGATTCGTGAAGATCCGCAATTTTTTAGTAAAATTTTATGGAGCGATGAATCTTCGTGTAGAAAAGATGGATATACTAATATGCACAATTTACACAGCTGGCAACTAGTCAATCCACACTTGATGAGAGAAGATAGAAGCCAAAACACTTTTAAAATAAATTTATGGGCTGGAATACTCAACGGTAAAATAATAGGACCCTTTGAGCTGCCTGCAACTTTAAACGCCCAGTACTATTTACATTTTTTAAGAGAAGAATAGCCTAATTTACTGCAAAATGTGCCAGAAGAAATATTATCACCAATGTGGATACAAAATGACGGATGCCCTGCGCACTATGCTACGGCAGTTAGGGAACATCTTAACTCAGCATTTCCTGACAGATGGATCGGCCGATTGGGGCCGATTTTATGGCCGGCGCGCTCGCCGGATCTAAATCCACTGGATTTTTTTTACTGGGGAAGTCTTAAGGACAACATTTATAAAATGCCGTCCATATCAAATGTTAAAATAAAATAAAACAATATTTTTTTGGAAACCCTAAGTAATTTTTAAAAACGGTTCAAATTAGTTGTAGGCAATCAAGTGACCTAACTAGGAATTACGGTTGGACCATTATTTACGGGACACCCTATATAAACAAGTCACACAAAACTTTTGCAGTCTTCTAGTTTCATTAGAGATCTTTTTTTGTAATTATATACTGCTCAATGTACAAAAATAAAGGGGCGTTTTTCAAAACAGATGTAGGTACATGTGACGAACAGGAACAGATTTCTGTCATATAGAAATTTTACTGAATTTTTTTATCCTATTTGATAAAATATAGTCATAAATTATTTAAAAATAAAAAATACATTAATATTATGTGTAGCAACGCCATAATCTTAGTTTTTATGAAAGAGTTCACAGGAACGTGCTCCGGTTCGTCACAAAGGAAAAATGTAAATGAAATGAAAAACAGGGGTTGTTTTTTAAATTTGTTTTTATTATATGTTAAATTACTTTCATAACTTTGAATAAAAACCTCTAAACTTAAATAAATCACTATAATCATCGCTTAGCAACAATTTTCGTCGATATCGTCACAGTAGGAACTTTTGACTAGTAAAACATTACATTTCTGGCGTCTACTTAAAATGAAATTGAACGATATTACAAATACTATAAATAATAAACTCAGAGCTACCTAAAATAACGCAGCAGAACCATTTTGACTACATTATACACAAATTACAAGATAAAATATAGATAATGTCTATATTTTTGTAGCTTAATATCAAAATTTGTTTATTGTTTGTTCCTTGGAAAATATCAATTCAAAGTGAGCATGCTTCAGAGCATACTCTCCAGCAGGACCACTTTAAATAACGTTTATTACACGTTGATTATGCACAGGCCATAATATAAACAAATTTATATTTATTGTATATCAAGATAACATCTACAATTTCAGATAAATACTTGCCGATTTTTAGTAATATGTAAATGTTTTAACGGAAAGCGCCTGCTATTAATTTCTTAGCAATAACAATATTAATATATTTATTTACGAATAGCTTCTGTCAGCGGCTTCGCTCGCGTGAATGAAGGTTACAAAACCTAATTTCTATAATGAATGAATTGCTGTTTTGAAATGTATTAAAAAATAAAAAAGTAAATAAAAATTAATACATTTCAAATAACAACGAACAAAACCTATATCGTAAGTTATATATCGCTTAATCTTCTATTCAAGTTTTCGGTTCTAATCAGTCTTCTTGAAAGCATCGGTCGCAAATGTAATCTATAGCTAGTTGGATGGCACAACATGTTCTGCATTTACCCAATTTTTGCAAGCAATACATCGCGACATTTCGATAATTACATACAGTTTACGCAGTTTACCCATATGGCATGTAAAGTTTCTATTGATTACAGTTTTTAGTGACCTTGAAATGTATTTTTCTGTTTTTATTGGTAAAAGTACTTTAAGCTTTTTCTTTGGTGGTGGGCCTACATCTGATGCGAATATATTATTTTTTCTTTTATTTTCATTCTTACTTTCATTGCAGGGGATATTTTCAAAATCAATGATTGACAATGTTTTATCGTCGCGACAAAGCTTTTTCTCTGATGATAGTGGACCAACATCTGACGCGAATGTATTATTTTTTCTATTGATTTCATCCTCACTTTCACTGCAAGGGACATTTTCGTGGTCAATAATCGACAATGTTTGATTATCGCGATATATCTGATCATTTACAGCAATAAGAAATTGATTAAGGTCAATGTGGGCAAATCCGTCAGAATTTGATTAACTATAACTGGTACACTTACTACTTTAATATAAATTTAACGGTTGTAAGCGATACAATTTTTTTTTGACTTGTATAGACATCCCTAACAAGGTTTTTATTTTTAAAATCGGTCGTTAGACGGATTTCGATGGTTGGGGACAAATCCGTCTATTAGCAAATTTGCCTCGGGTAACGCCGTTTTACCAAGGTATACAGTTTGTAAACAAGTAAATGCAGATGATGAAGAAAAATGTTTTGTAATATCATAAAAATAAGGTTTAATTTACGTTTTACTCCCTAAAATGTTTTTTGGAAGCTAATCCGGCCTATTTTTATAATCAGGGACTTTAAATGGTGAGACTCGAACCCACGACCTCTCACATAGCAGTCAGGTTCACTAACTACTAGACTGACAGGCCAGTCACCTAGTAGTAGTATGCTAGTGTTATGTATAAAAAATACAAGGCGAGATCTCGATCTTGCGAGATCGAGATCTCTTGCATTCCCTACTTATGTATTACGGAGCATTTTATCATGGAGGGGTATCAAAATTTATTATTTTTGCCTAACTATGATTTGGCTGCACATTATTGTAGAATAGAACAAAAAAGGGGGTGGTGCATGTATCCTTGTTAAAAATGGGCTACAGTGGAAAGAACTGCCAAAAGTAGGAAAGTTATCAAGTCCAGGCATATTTGAGTGCTTTGGCGTGGAATTGAATATTTATAAGATAACAATTGTGTGTATTTATAGAATTCCGCACTCAAATAACTTAAATTATTGTTTCGACAAACTTGAAATGCTCTTACGTGAAATTCACCGTTCATCCTGTAAGAAAATTGTTATCTGCGGAGATTTAAAAAAGTATTCGATAATTATTATAATTTTTATTTAACATGAAGCGCATGTTATTTTGTTGATAAATTTTTACAATAATATGAGAGAAGAAAATTATCCGCAAGCGGGATTCGAAAAATTATACTAATAACTTTAGTATAAGGAATTATCATAAGACAAAATATCTAATTGAAAAATTAGATTTATCGGGTACCAAAGCTGTAAAGCTCCTCCTCCTCCGTCCTCTAAGGCCCGTATTAATAGACGAATCTCAATTCTCAAGTTCGACTAAACCGGTACTTAAGAATGGGTTCAAACTATTTGATTGGTTGAAAGCCAGACTTGAGAAAGCTTGACAATTGAGATTCGTCTATTAATATGGGCCTTAGACGCAAACGTGGGGATATTAAGAGGTTTATGATTTACAGATCTATTCCGGGTTTAATGATTTCTCAGCAAAACTAAAAGATCTTTTCAAGAAAAATATTTTTTAAAGGAAACTTAAATTTTAATTAGGTCCATAAAATTTAAAAAAAATATTATTTCAAAATTCAAAACTTTCCAAAATCTAGGATAAGTTGAATATCTTCATTAGCTGAAATTTCTTGCGTTGTGTTTGGTTCATTCTCATATGATTCATTATCATTAGTCCGACTTTCCTCTTCATTTTCAACATTCTTTTTAATAACATATTCTGGATCACGAATTGGCATGTTTCTAACAAATCTTGGGTCCACTAGTTCAGGAAGCAAGCAATCAAAATAAAATTTCATTAATTTTGGCTCCATTTGTTCTTTCCAAAACTTATCATCCCTTTTGATTATTTCAGTTTTTATTTTGTGTTCTTCATACCACACAGCTAATAAACACTTATCCTTTTGACAAATATGCATTTGGCCTTGGGCTTGGAAATACCAATCAGATTTTTTATTTACTGCAACTTTATTAGTTTTATCATCTTTTCTCCAAAAATGCATTTTTTTATTTTCTATAGCTGCATCTATTCCCATTTTGTATGGAGCTATAGGACATTTAACTTCGACTACCATATCCTCTGTTATTCCATCAGGAGTAGCCCCAAGGAATGGGTGTTCTTGGTCAATAAATAACCCGCAATGCTCAATATTTATATTGAGCTTACTAGACAATTGCTCTAAGGCAATTTTTTCATTTTTTTTGCCGTGACTTATGGAAGATACGTGGTCAATGTTAGATTTATATAGCATATTTTTTACTACATTGGCACAACTGTTTGTGATTTTCCTTTTATAGACCTTTCCAAACTGAGAGGCTGTCAGTAAATTTCGACGAAGTTCCAACCACTCCCCACATTCAGCTTGGAGAATTGTTCGTTTTTCAATACCATTTCGTTCTTCTTTAGTCTTTTCCAAACTCTTTAAGAATGTAGACTTTGCGAGGTTAAAGCTTTCTGGGTCTAAATCAGGCTTAGTGGCATTCTCACCATAATCGAAGTCAATCTTTTTTGAAAACAGTTTTCTTTTTTTTTTTTTGTAATTAAAGTTTGGTTGTACTGTCTCTTAGCTTCTTTGACGTTTTCATAGTTTTGAACAAGGGTCGGATACTGGTATATTTTTCGAAACGTTTTCGTCTTAAATGCCTAAAGAACAATTTGTTTCCTTTATGTTCGGACGGAACGTTATAAATAACGTTTTTGAAGAACAAAAAAATATACCGATTTCGTTTAATAAAACGTTTTTAACCGTTTTTATTGAATTTTTGTGTTGCTCGATGTTTCATGAGTATTAAATTCAATTGGCATCTCACTGCCGCGCGGTTTAGTTTCGTCGTTCGTACCTATCTTACTAAGTTTCGTTTGCTAACTGTGTAAATTTGTTTGTTAAAGCTAAGCCTAGGGTACCTAGGTACTATTGTTATTAACCCGTGAGTATACCTACTCGTAGTTAATAAACAGTGTATAGTACAGTAAGCATGGCCAGTTCAGGTGAGTACCACTACCCTATTATATGAAAATAAGTACAGCAGATCTAGAACAATTAATCTTTAAGATTAATTGTTATTTATTTCTAGATTACCAATTATATATATATATTATATTCAAGGTTTGTAAAGTTAATTGCTACTTAAATAAAATATTTCAGATGAAGAGCCAAATACTGATTTACCAGACAGCCAACCATTTTTTACTGAAATAGAGACTGATGTTAATCCAATTACTGATTTACCAGAGGGCTAACCATTTTTTATTGAAATAGAGGATTTCAACCCAAATATCAGTTTACCAGACAAACAAACCTCTCTTCCTGAAAAAGAGGAGAATATAATAATTGGAAAAGGTATGTTAGTAGGGTTTAGTCGATAAATGTTAGATTCTACAAATGTCAGATGCGAAATAATGTCAGATTCTACAAATGTCAGAGTTTATAAACGTCAGATTCTACAAATGTCAGATTTTTTTTTAGTTTTTTTTTTTAACAATTTTGTAAAAAAAAAAACCAGAAGATTCTATAATATTATATTTACATTTATTAAGTAAACTGTACAAATAATTGGATATCTAACCTTAAAACTACATAACCCTAATTAACTTAACTAAAAATACCTAATCTAATAAAGCGTCAAAAAACTCTTCCGCATCGCTGTCGACCGGTAAAGTGCCCAAAAGGCTGGCCGCATTGCCACGCTGTATGGCAATGCTTATTCTTTGCCCAAGGTAAAAGCCAGCCCTTGGGTCACGCGAAGTGTCAACAAGTCGTTTAGAAAGTTCATTAAACAACTTGTGGGCACTCGGACCCCACGATCCGAGAGTTTCAACCCCAAACGGCTCGAAAATATAAGTACCAACAAGATTAGTATATTTTCGCCGCTTGAGGTTCTTCGCAGCCGCAGCGGCAGCACCGGCACAGCATGATGAGCTAGGAAGATGAGATGGCGCAAGAGTATCGACACAAGTTGCGTCCCACACTAAAGACTTACCCATCTTCCATGGAAATAAAGACATACCGTCCGGTCTCTTGCCATCGTCGCGTGCCAGGCCATGAGGTTCCAATACAGCCGGAACGCCGACGGAAACAAGAGCACGTCGGATGATGTCGTTGATATTCGCATGCCGAGCTATGCGACCCGCACTTCGGCTGCATGACAGACCGTGGTGCCCGAGGCTGTTGACAACTTCGCCACAGTGGCAGCGATGAGGAGAACAACAAGAAGCGCCTAGACGTAGAGAAGCAGCGAGGCGGAAAGTAGTATCGTCGAACAAAGTGCCTATGCTCGACGACGGTAGTGCGTGAAGCCAGAGACCTGACTCCCACTTCTCCACAGCCAGCAGGCGTGCACGCTCTGCAGTAGAGGAAGATGTAGAAAACAGGTTTTGCTGAACTACTTTGCAGAGCGGCTCATCCCACTGCCTTTGGGAAGAGGGGTTGCCGGGTATTTTAGAGTTCGGGCAAGCGACTTTCCGGGCATTTACAGCCTCAGTTAAGCACGGCACATCAAAATTAATCAGTGAGGAAATTAGAATATTCCTGAGTAATTTCTCCGTGCCGTGAACTGAGGAAATAAAAGCCGGTAAACTGATACTAGTAATTTTGCGGACACCGAGGCCTCCCATACAAATGGGAAGGGTAGCTTGAACCCAAGCTCGGTCGTCCATGGCCACATTTAAAATTGAAGATAGAGTTTGTCTGATAATTTGATCCATTTTTTCCAAAAGATGAGGATGTTTCCACAAATGAGAAGCGCGGAGGAAGTATGTCAATTTAGGGCCGAAACAGCAGAAACGAATTAAAGTGATATTATATATATAGATCTTTTCGAAACATCATTAAAATTTTGAATTTTTTCCCCCACAAAATTAGGAAAGGAATCCTCGAAAATAGGAGCCCCAAGGAGACGAAGAGAGCTTTTATCTATGATTTTAACTTCTGGTGCCATTGCGGTAAATTTAGAGAGCGTCAAATGTCTGTCAGTACTGTCAGCTAGAAATAGTTCGCATTTTGAAAGGTTGAGGTCAAGTCCTATTGAGTGAAGTTGATTTTTCAAAAAAATTGAATCATCTAAGACTGTGTCTGTATCGCCTCCCAGGGTTCCATCGTCGAGATACCAAACGTTGAACTTAGAATTTAGCTGTCGAATAATTGGGTGAATGGCTAAACTAAAAATCACCGGCCCGAAGGGATCACCCTGTTGACAGCCAACTGCGGATTCCAAAATTTTATCTTTATATAATAATTTAGAAGGATGCCTATAGCACTGCCATAAAAAACTATAAATTTGGGGTATTTCTTTTTTAGATTCTGCCAGCAAGGTGTCCCTATTAACCGAATTGAAAGCATTTTTTATGTCAACCTTCAGGATGACCTCTCCTAAGTTGAAATTTTGGTAGGTCGACAAAGCGTGTACGGCAGCCTCGCAGCCCCCTTTGGAGCCGAAACCTAGCTGCAGGGGCTGAAATTTTTTCGAAACAGCCTCACCATAAAATTTACAGCAAATCTTGGCTGCCAAACGACGGTAGGTAGTTCCTACAGCAATGGGTCGGATGCCGCCATCTTTCTTGAGCAGAGCACACAAATTGGCTCCGTACAGAGTGTCGATGACGGCTTCGTTTACCTTACCCGAGAGCATTAGGTTAATTAGAGCCGTAAGCTCCTTCAAAAGTGACTCACCAGCTTCCCCAGCGCCTGAACAGATAAGATCCTTCAGGTGCTGAGGACTTAGCCCATCAAGGCCGCCAGCAGAGCCACTCCGGAAGGAGCAAACGGCTGAGACTACCTCTCGACCTGTAACGGTGAGGGTATGAATGTCCGAATCAGGAGGGTCAGGAAAAGAAAGGCCATCCGCTGGAGCAGGGTGTTTGTTCTCCAGAGCTACTAGAGTATCTGGAGAACAAGGAGCCAACACATCACTACTGAAGAGAATTCTGGCTGCTCCGCTGATGTCACCTTCCCCTAATTTAGTTTCGACCAGGTGGGAAATACCTCTTAATGAAGTATACCTCTTTGTCGATAATTTTGTGTCCAAATTATGGGCCGAAATATTACAATTTTCTTTAATTTGTGTTGTTAATGTCTTTTTGTTAGCCAAATCCTTTTGAATATGTAATATTCTGTAGGGGAAGGTGAGAAGTTGTTTCCAAGCACTAAGTGAGTTCTCCCGGGCGGCCAGACGGATACAACTTGCTAAATGTTGCGCTACAAGTGGTCTGGCGCCACGGGGAACAGGAACAGAGTTTTTGAAATTTGAAAGAGTTTTCCGAAGTGGGTCAAAAGGTGTGGTTGGTGTAGGAGTAATAACAGGGTTTGAATTGAGTGCATTTTGAGGTTTGTGCGCCTTCCCAATATGCACATTCAGACCCCGCTTACCTTTAAAAAACCGTGCTTGTGTACAGAGAGGGCACCTTTCCAGAATAGTCAGTGATGACGAAGGTTGACACGTACTGTCTTCCACCACATCACTTCTGCTACTTAACATATCACAACAATAACTTAAATAATTAATAAAAATCTTAGAAAAAAAAACACTCAAAAAACACTCAAAAAATGTCAATTGTGACGTATATGTCAGCGGCGCGGCGCAGTCGCTTTGGGGGCCTGGGGCGCCGCAACACCGAAGAATGCATTCCGGCGGCGACGCCCTGGCAACCGTTGCCCGGCGACTTGCGTCGCGTCGTCGGCGTCACCTCCAGACAGCAGAGCTTCAAATTGTTTTTTCTTCTGTTTTTTTTACGAGTTTTCAAGCGCTAAAATTCTCAAAGCCTAATTTCAGACTCGCCAAGATCCGACGGCTGTATTTTATCTTCCTGCGCTTGTCCCGTTTTATACGGAGTTTCGGCTCAATATGTTTTTTTCCTCCATTCTGTCACAGGAATGAACTGATACTTTTCAGTTTGAAAGTTTTAAAGGAAATTCAATAATAATTCTTTATTTTTTACGAGAGCACGATTTTAGGCCCCCCACGTTAGAACAACTCTATGTAAGATTTTTATTACAAGTGCAATAAATAAAAATTACATTAATTTCAAATTTTTTTGTTATTATTTGCTTTAAAAAGTGTTAATAAACATTTTTTTAATGAAAAAAAAGGTTAATTGTTGCATTTTTTTAAAAAATCTGTGTTTTACCGATTCTGACATTTATAGAATCTGACGTTTATAAAATCTGACATTTGTAGAATCTGACATTTATAGAATCTGACATTTGTAGAATCTGACATTTATCGACTAAACCGTTAGTAGTTATACCGCCATGCTAAGCTAAAAAGACCTCTAAGCGTTTTAGTGCTGACCGTGACCCTAAAAAACCTATAAGCATAATGCTTATAGATCTTTTTGGGCTAGCACAGCACTATAAATAGTAGTCTATAAAAAGAGAAATAATATTAAACATAATTTATTTTTTAGAAATCAAAAGGCATGCAACATTAAATGAGGAAGAATCGCAATCTCTATTAGCACCGAAAAGACGTACAACAGGTAGGTATTCTTGTCAAGACTAAACGAAGATATTTTTCCTTACGGTCAGTTTTCAAAAACGATCTGTAAAGTTCATGCTCTATTAACTGTATTCAGTATTCTAGAAGTAAAAAAAGACGGCGATAACTTTAATGAAGCATTAACTTTAAATATCGTTCTAGCAGCTGACTGTTTATGTATTAGATTAAATAACAATAATAATCACATTGCATCCAACTCTTAGCTGATCCGAAGCATAAATATTATTATGTTCATAATATAGGTAACCCTATTCGCCAAAACATATAAATCGGCGGTAGCCCATATGCTCGCGTGATGAAACATGATAATTTTAAGAAACATCTTGGTTGCACTTCGCAGCACCAAACTGTGATTGACTGAACATCGATTAAAATTGTACAATGACTACAAACTTTAACAAAATACAAATCAACCTAACTTAACAAATTAAATGTTTAAATAATTAATTTGATTTATATTGCAGGAATACAAATGAGTCTAATTACTGTTCCGCAAAGCAAGGATACCCAGAAACCTCAGGAGGAATCTGTTTTACCAAGTCAAAATTCAAAGCAACAAAATGAAAAATACCAGTGTGTACTGTGCAACATAACCAACATCAGAAAGATATCAGAAATGAATATTATGGAAAACTTATTTCGTCAGAGTTAGATTTTGTCGAGCCATGCATGCGGACTTATGTATATGTGGAAATATTAAAGCTAATACACAGGAATAAGCACAGGCACATGCCGCACGATGATATTGAAACAAAAAAGGAACCTGACTTTTAATTTTAAATAAAGAACGAAAGTATTTACTTACAATAGGGAATATGCATGTATTTTTTTATATTTTTATTCGATTAGTCACCTCTATAAAATACTAAAAAAAAAATCAACACCTATAAAGTAATTTAAAGTATTTAAAAAAGAAGTTAAAAATAGCCAACCCACATTTTGTGCACTGTGACGTCAAAGTGACGACACAAACTAAGAAGTGAAGAGGTTTTGTTTGAAACATCGATCCTGACAAATTCGATAACTATACTCGTGACGTAAATTTCGTTTCATAAATTTGAATCACGCGTGCTTTTTTTGCACTTTTTAATTAATATTTTATGCAATTATAAACAATCTAAATAAGAAAATAATGGTTGAGATATAATATCAGGACTATAAAGGTTCAAGGAAAAAAAATCAAGTAAATTTAAATCACATCCATATTCCCAATTACATAATACTAGCTTATTGAACCTGAGACTGATAAACTTATTAGGTATCTATATAATCATGTAAATTAACAATGTCATAGAAAATAATATTAAATTAATCTGATTTCTCATAGATGCTGTTGTTTCTTACTAACAAGATATCATCAATTATGGAGTCTTTTAATGACATTCTTAGATTATTTAAAATAAATTTCAGCGACGAAAACAACCTTTCAACACTAACCTGTGTTGGTGGAGTAGAAAGGGTATAGTGGATAAAGAATAAAGTTGTGGATCAGTAAACCTTTTTTCGTACCAATATTTCAAAATGTTCTCATGCGTTGGCAAAAGTGGCGAATTTAAAAAATCATTCAAAGAGTTTTTTAATCGATTACAAGCTTCTGTTGGTCGTTCTCTCTGACGTTCTCTATATCGCCTTTCAAAGAAACCATCTATATTATCTATATTACTTCGTGATGTGTGCGGGACATTATCTTGATTAAGATCATTTTCATCTGTTGGTCGATCCTGAGTTTGCAATTGTTAATTAATATATCTTTGGTGTGTATGCATTAAATGAATCCGAGCTCGTTCGTTTTGTTCTTCGGAAAGTATAGAATTTACTCTCGGATCCATATAAACCGCAGATAAAAATGTGTCGTTGGTCAGAAGATTGCCCTCTCTCGCTTTCATACATATAACCAAATATAATGCAATAGGAGTATTCATTTGTTCTAACTCTGTAATACATTTTATCCAATTTGTTCTTCTTGCAACCGTTTGGATAGTACTCTGCACGGTTTGAGAGCCTGCAAGCTCTCTTCAATTTTTGACCATATTTCATCTCCAATTAAGTCTGAGTAATGTTCTTTACAAAAGTCTTTTAGGTTAACTAGCCTGTCCAACATATCGGCGGTAGAGTCCCATCGAGTTGGACAGTCCAGAATAGCCTGAAGCAATTGGTTACGCTTTAATTCCAGTGCCATGTTAGGTGTACGAAGAGTTCTTACTGCACGACGACACAATTCGAAAACGGGTTCAAGTTCTTTGCAGGCATCTCTCACAGCAAGCTGCTATGTATGCGCGGCACAACGTACAGCTGTCACGGTAGGTTGGGCTATATTTTCCCTTTCGAACTCCAAACTTTCTACCAAATCAAGCATTTCCTGACCATCTGCTGATGAAAATATAATATCAGATTCCTCAACCTGTTCTTCAGTGTTATTCAAATCTTCAAGAGAATCCTGTATTTCTTCTTCAATTTGACGAGACATTGCAAGCATATTAGCGCCGTTGTCCGAGGTGATGGAGTATAGCTGCTGAGGCTCGATTCCGTAGCGGCTTAAAACCATCAACACTGTGTCTTTCAAGAATGCTGCAGTATTTCGTTCATGAAGCTCAACTACACACAAATTACGAAGCTGCAGCTTCTTATCTAAAATGAACTGCAAATTTATTCCGAGGAATCTTCTTGATTTTACAGAAGCTACATCAATTTTCAAACATACCAGTTTATTTTTTAATTCCTCATAGATCTTCTTTCGGACATCATAGGCGTTATTCTCAATACATGTTCTTATGTTTCTAATATTGTTTTTAACCCAGGATTAGGTATCATTGTAATTAAATTTTGGAATGCCTCATCTTCTAGCAAAGACAACGGCCTGCCGTGGATTGCAACTAAATTTATGCAGCATTCAAGAACTTTATTGTATTCTGTTAGAGAATTTACATCTTTATCAGAAAAAGTCCTTTCTTGAATCTTGTCATATTCAGCACGATGCTGCGTAAAAAAATGTCGTACTAAATTTCCGGCGTGATGTCCCTGGAACAATATTTTTTACAATCGTAACATATAATTTTTGATCCTTCACAGTCCGTACTAAATTCATTCACAATCTTCACTAAAATATTTATCAATAAACAGTATAAATAAAAACTGTATAACTAGTACAGTCAATCTGTCGAAAAAAAGGTCGTTTCAGTGAAAAAATTACCTAACGGCTAATTTTTGTTTTTTTTGTTGCCCAATGACGTCACTAAGCTACCTTGGCGATGGACATGTTCAACTCGTAGCGGTTTTTTTAAAAACTCAAAAAAACGTCAAAAAAAATTGAAATGCATTTTTCTCGATTTCTATGCATTTTAGAAACTTTTTTTTAGATAAAAATTGTAGAGGGCGTTGAATACTACAATTTATGTCATTGTTGCAATGTTGTACAACAAAAAATGCGCACTGTAGGTGGCGCTAAAGACTCAAATAAGTGTTTTTTCACCTTTTCATCATTAAAATATCATTTTAATGAAAAACTTTAAATGTAAAAGTAGTTTCTTACATAATTATCAACAACTTTTGTATAAACAATTTTTTTTTATTACTTACCATTTTCAAGTTACAGTGTAATACAGCGCTACGTATACAACACAGTGCTACTAACGGTAATTTTTTCGGTCCTTTGGACACTTAAAGTCAAGTCAGTCAATAACAAATAAGAATTATTACAATCGACAAAAACAATAAAAAATAGTAAAACAAAAAAAAGGAAAAATTGAAATGTGCACTGCAAATGTGTACTTACACTGCGCAAAACCGCAGTACCTACTTACTGGATTTGTCATAGCTGCGCAACCTATAACTTGAAAACGGTAAGTAATACAAAAAAATTGTCTAAACAAAAGTTGTTGATAATTATGTAAGAAACAACTTTCACATTTAAAGTTTTTCATTAAAATGATATTTTAATGATGAAAAGGTGAAAAAATACTTGTTTTGAGTCTTTAGCGCCACCTACAGTGCCCATTTTTTGTTGTACGACATTGCAACAATGACATAAATTGTAGCGCCCTCTACAATTTTTATCTAAAAAAAAGTTTCTAAAATGCACAGAAATCGAGAAAAATTCATTTCAAAACTTTTTTTGACGTTTTTTTTAGTTTTTCAAAAAACCGCTACGAGTTGAACATGCCCATCGCCAAGGTAGCTTAGTGACGTCATTTGGCAACAAAAAAACAAGAATCAGCCGTTAGGTAATTTTTTCATCATTCAACCTACAGATTGACTGTAGGTACTAAACAGAATAAATAAAGGTATATGAACAAGTTCTACTATGAGACCAATTTCGAAATTGCAAAGATTAAATACAGCTGTTTCAATACATGTTGCTTGTTCATCATAAGTAGAGATTCATCATAATCAGACATTTTTTTCGTGATTTTGATGTTAGTCCTAATTCCTATAGAAAAAATTGTTCATATAGGTAGGTACAAATCATGTTGTATAAACTAATCTTAAGGACTTACAGTATACTACAAGAACCTCAAGATTGAATAATTATATAGGTACTTACTCGTATTTCTTTCTGGCATCCTTCCATTTGACATTTTGATTTGTTAGTTTCGTTTTGGTAGAAAAAGAAATGTTTCTGATAATTACTGTTTATTGCTAACACAAATGTTCTTAATGTTGAAATAAGCTAAAAATATCACTAAAATGTTTAAATGTTATGAATACACCCAGCTATCGCGGTAGACTAAAGTACACTTAGATACGACCTCAACTGGTAATAACGAAAATTTCACTACTGGTCGCTTTATGATCCCATTTTTCGATTACAATTCAATAGGTTACAATTCATTTTTCAATAGGCTACTTCAAGAGGAGTACTGCCAACTACAGGAGATTTTCCAGGACAGTTGTCTGGCAGAAATCGCGGAAACGATGAGCGCGCCGAGCGCACATCACGTCCGGGATGGAGCTGCAGCCAACCACCAGTGTTAGTGATGTGAACACCAATAGTGCTAGTGTTAGTGCGCGCCAAAACATGGTTGAACGTCAGCCTAGTGTTACGCGAAGAATAATGAATAGGCAGTGACCGCACGTACCTACAAATCGATTAGGGACAATAAGTGCATAGTTAGATTGAATATAAGTTTCACTTCTAATAAACTAACATTTTAATCTTAAGTTATGTAACTTCACCTTGTAAACATTATCATCATCACTCCATATACATTTCTAACATAACATTGTATCATCTCACTACACCTAGCTTTCGCGCCCCGGAATATGTTTGGCGCATTCACCGAACACCTTACTCAGCAATAACGGAGTAAACGCCGTCCTAATTGAATATATTTTACACCATATTCAGTGCACTTTAGTCTACCGCGATAGCTGGGTGTATTCATAACATTTAAACATTTTAGTGATATTTTTAGCTTATTTTAACATTAAGAACATTTGTGTTAGCAATAAACAGTAATTATCAGAAACATTTCTTTTTCTACCAAACACCGACACCTAGCTACGTGCCCCGACACGAGTAAATTGGGTTTTTTCTTTTACGTCCCATTTAAGCAATGAATAAGCACCACTGACTATAATAGGTAGGTAACTAATTACCACTCCCGAAGTCCCAATAACAACAGTAAACACAACCTCAGTAAGCAAGCGCTTCGGAATAATTGATCTATAGTTACAATGAAGCCGCGCGGCAGCATAAACAAACAAGTCTATACTTGTCGCACGACCCTCTCTGCACCGTCTTGCGGATTAAACCGGTTTTTGAAAATGTTCCCATTTCGTTTTCGTTCCGAACGCAATGTAATGAACACAATACGAAGAACTGTTAGAAACGTTTAAAAAACTTGTATTAATGTACCTACTTTAATGAATTACGGTAATTTTAAAAGGCTTTTATTTGATATTTCTAGGCGACGTCAATCAATTCAAAAAATACGAAATCATGGAGAAGAAGTCGAAGAAAATACAGAGTTGCAGAGCTTACCACTGCCATTCGAGTGCACAGACACTCCTACTACAGATGAAGTAAGTCATTTTGATATATTGGTTAGTATTTGATAGAACGAGCATGGAATTATGATAAAATATTGTAGCTTTTCGCCTTGAAATAGGTAATTAAAGAAAGTAGCCTGAAAAGAGTTTATAATTAGTGATTTGTTTGTAATTGTTTTTTTTTTTTCAGGATCCAAAACTAAAGGCAGGCCATAGAATAATAGACATTAACTATTTTGTGCAAGAACTAGTTTGTATTTCAGCTCATTCGTCATTGTTCGACTGCGGTTTAGAGAGCATGGAGCTAACTAAGGAAAAATCTTGTGGGCTGATATCTGCATTTACCTTTACTTGTAAACTTAGTAAACAAAATTTTGAAATTAAAAACACCAAAGCTAACTTAAATAAAAATGCAGTTGCGGGAATGATGGTAGCTGGTTGTGGTTATGCTCAACTCAAGCAGGTCTCTGGTTCACTCGATTTACCTATTATGTCAGACCATACTTTTAAGATTTCTCATGACCTCGTTTCTGATGAATGGGAAGTAACTGCATGGGAAGAAATGAAAAAAGCGGGAGAAAAAGAAAGAGATGCTGCCATAAAAGAAGGACGAGTTAATAAAGATGGCATACCTGAAATTGATGTTATTGTAGATGGCTGCTGGTGTAAACGTTCATACAAAACAAATTACGCTGCTCTATCAGGGGCAGCCACTATTATTGGAAGGCGATTTGGCCAAGTGCTGTTTATGGGCGTGAAAAATAAATATTGCTGCATTTGCGCCAGAGCAGAAAAAAGGAATGTGGCAGTGAAGCAACACGAGTGTTTTAAGAATTTTACAGAACCATCTACTTCTATGGAATCTGTTATAATAGCAGAAGGCTTTAAGCTATCAATAGAAATGCATGGGCTTATCTACGCAAGGTATATTGCAGATGGTGACAGTAGCACCTACGCTAAAATTTTAGAATGTCGACCTTATCCATCTTTAACAGTAGAAAAAATAGGCTGTAAAAACCATATATTGAGAAATTATTGTAACAAATTGCAACAACTAAAGTCAGACACACGCTATTCAATAGCTGATCGTAAATTACTGACAAATGAGAAATTTTTGTCTGCCAGGAATTACATATGCAGTGCTATTAAATATTACAGCAGCCAACAAAGTAAATCTGAAAATATTAAACACTTGCATAAGGATATATCAAAAGCCATGTTTCATGCATTTGACTCACATGAATCTTGCAATAAAGAAATTTGCTTTAAGCAATCGAATTCACTGAACTCTCAATTCTCCAAAAGTTTTCTGTGGCAGAAGATTCAGTTCTTGACAGGAAATGTGGCAAATCAAGCTAGAAGTTTGATAGAAAACTGGTTAATATTTCCGATTTTTGTAATTTCCGTTTACCCGTTCATTGGTTTGACAGGATTTAGAATAGGTCTTAACATCAAGGAACTGCAGTGGGAGGCTGAGCATCCCGGTTTCGGATCAGGTGAGTTGTCACGGCTAGTATTTTGTGGAATATTTACTTCAGTTTCCGGCAGCACTGTGTCACCTCTCTGAGCAGCTATGTCTGGCCCAAAAGCGGAGAAAATTCGAGAACATCCAGGTTCTGGTTCAGGTGTACACAAAGGTCTTAACACCAAGGGACTGCAGTGGGAGACTGAACATCCCGGTTTCGGATCAGGTGAGTTGTCACAGCTAGTATTTTGTCGAATATTTACTTCAGTTTCCGGCAGCACTGCGTCACCTTTCTGAGTAGCTATATCTGGCCCAAAATCGGAGACAATTCGCAAACATCCAGGTTCTGGTTCAGGTGTACACCCGTCGCTACGAATCTTTTCAGGCGTGTTAACAATGGGCACAACAAAGTCTTGAAACTCACAAGAGGGAGTTCTGTTTCGAGAAGGAAATATTTCTGATAAAGGATCTACTGAATTTGATGGAATCATTTCTTGAAGAAGTGAAGGCGATAGAGTTGAAGAAGTGTCTGCAAAAGGTCTGGCAATGACGATCGTTTCTATTGATTTTGTATTTTCTGTGCCAATATTCATATTAGACGTGCCTGCAATCACAGCGGCTGGTTCGTAATCTTCGTCACCAAAAGCATATTTATTCACTGAAGAAAAGCTGGTGATAACAGTCTGGCTACATCGTATTGATTTATAATGCGTCCTGGATGCGGTTTTTGGAAGAAATTTCCCTCCCTTTCAAAGTAAGTTTTCAGTGGGCCGTAGACATGGGCTGCATTTCATGAGTTGTGTGTGGAAGGATAAAATGACGACATTGTTCTTGCTGGAGTAATCTAAAGCTGGGTAATACTTCTAGGTCTCGTGGTTATCCAATAATAGAAGTATTTTTTTCTCAGGGGTAGGTCGAACATGTTCCACAAAAAAATGCATCCAATCATAGAACACCTCACCTGAAGTCCAGCCATTTCGAGTACAGGTTCCTTGAGTGCCAGGACGCGCACCATCAAGTAGTCTGGGTTGCATCTTTTTTCTGGCGAAAATTAAGAATGGCGGGAGAAATAGTATGACTGTCGTTAGTTGACCACGTTCTGCACTGGCGATTATGCCCACTTGTTTTTTTTTTCATTTGTTGATAGCATGTTTCATCCATCTTATATAATCTAGATACATCAATATCATATTTTACTGTTAAAGCTTCAAGGTTTTCATAAAAACGTCCAAGTATCTTCATCAATTACGGAAACCTTGTTTTGCACATATGAAAGTAACTCATTGACGATCAGATTACACTGTGTACATTTTACAACGTTCGACATTTTTTACGAATTTTCGCTAAGCGGTACGCAGTCGAAAACACGCTCGCTGTCGGTGGATGCGCGAGCTCGACTGACATGCCCTTCACCTTCATGCCAAATGTAGCAATTAACTGTGCCCAATCCTTTCTTATTCAAGTCACATATAGTAAAATTGTATGTGGACAATTTGCTTTTATAATAAAAAGTCGAAACTTCACCTTTCGGGATTGGTAAAGCAGCCTGAAGATCGAAGTATGTAGCTCTGTAATACTTAAAAAAAAATGTTTTATCTTCTTCTTTCTCCTTTCTTAGCTATCATTTTTCTCTTCGTGGTGTCTCATGTACTCGAATTAAACGACAAGTGTTCGTTCGAGATCGTAAGAAGAGTCATCGGCTTTCGAGGCTAGTGAAATTTAAATTGCGAAATCGTTACTTTTTGAAGCTGATAAGCGCAAAATAAATCTAAAAAATGCGGGTAAAGAAAAACGAGACTAGTGATATTATCAACATCATCACTATGACCCATGGGTCTGTCGCACGATTGTGACGCCTTTACTTTCGATGAGTTCCAAATTGAAGACAGCCACAAATGTGAAGAAATGAGGGTAGATGTTTGTGAACACGAACCAGCGGCGGCGGCGCCTTCATCAAGCGAGCCCCAACAATCGGTAACGATAAAGCAGGCCTGCGCGGGTGGTAGCAAGGGCAGCGACACTGGAGGCGAGCGCCTGCTTGCTACGTCGCGTCATTCCGACGGGCGGATCAACGAAAGAAGAAATTCATAATTGCTGCTTAACTTTATGCTGTGTCAAATTTTAACATAAAAGGAATTAATTACACATAAATTTTTGGTTGTTGGCCATAGACAAAATGGCGATGTGAGCCATTCATTAAGAAAGCGTTGAAATCTAACCCAATACATCAACCATCGCAATATGCTACTTTAATTCAACAGCACGAAAATCTGGAGAATCATTTAATGTGCATAAATTAGATCGTAGCTTCTTTTTTGACCTGAAAGATCTCACAAATAAAACTGTAACCAATTTTAATGTTTACATATGTATGTGGGGAAAAGTTTAATGTTCTCGACATTAGTGTGAGTGGAAAAAGAGAATCCCGATATCTTCTATTATAAGACTTCAAACTGACAAAGAAAAAGATAATAATTACAAAACGGTCAATATTAGATCTAGCAGAACTATAAAACAACTAAGACTTATACAAGATGCGCAACTGAAGAAAGCTTACGTTGACAAGATACCCATTTCCCAAGGAAAATATCAAGATTTGATGTCATTAGTTAATTCTAATACTATTTATTCCACGATGTTATGCAAATTTTTTTCAGAACTTGAAACATGATTGATTTGGTTAAAAATTCCTAAATGTTTACTCTTTCCAAGAATTTACGTTCTTGTCTTCTCTTTGATTAGGTACCTATTTTTTGAGATTGTTTATTAATATGTGATAGCTGACCTATGATTTCATAAGGCTGATTTATTCGAGATTTGAGAGTTTATTGAAATGAAACCTAAAAAGTTTATGATAACGTTGATTAATTTATGTTATAAAGTGGATTTTATATTTTATTTTTTTAGTGTAGTACTTTTTATAACTGCAAATATAGATTATCAAATCTTTGTGTGCGTAAAATTTACGCACACAAAGATTTGCGCCGTAAATAAAATCAATTAAAACCGACTCTACCGGTGCATTTGAGTTTTCAAGTGCATTATTATGCAATGCAATCGTTTCAAGACTTGCTCTTTGTTAAATGGAAAAATTCCAGTGGCTTTGAAACCACTTCTCAGATTACGTTTTATTCCTGAAGACTCAGTGCAAAATGGGGTGTATTTGGCTTTGCTTGTGCTGAGTTCATTTTAAGCAGAGCCTTAGTGAGCAGTCGGGGGAAAGTGTCCTTGGGACTCAACATAAATAGACAAATAATATTATGAAGTCTTCCATTATTATGCAGCTAAGATTATTTACGCGATTGGACAAACTTAGTCAATGTATCTATTGTTCGTTGGTTAGGTTAGGTTAGGCACGGAATAAGGGTATACTTGCAGCAGTAGACGTAGAAGCTGGGGCGGGGCCGGCGTCGCCGGCAGCCTCGGAACTATACGACGAGATCTGAGGTTGGAGTTGGACGTCGCTTTGTGCCTGACTGTTCTTGTCCGAGAATTTTTTGATTCCTTGCACTCGACGTAGATTTGCACGCTTCAGATGCGATTTTAAGTTCGCAGTTGAAGTTTTGAAGCTATACATTTCACCACAACTGTTGCATTTGGCCTTTTTTATTGTCTAGTTTTTGAAAAAAGTCCCACAAAGCACTATATTTGACCGAGGCAAATTTACAAGCGTTTAGGTTCATAATGTTCAAATCTCAAAATGTCCAGAAGGTGCCAAGGTCCATATCCCTGAATGTCCATGTCCCAAAAAGTCCATATCCTTAAATGTCCATTTCCCTTCCTCTTTCTTCCTCCTTGCTTTACTGACAAAAACTGTTTTATAGTTGTTATTGTTCTGTAATTCCGTTGTATATTTGGAATATCGTCTGTCGAATTCAATATCCCGTAATCTTTGTGTATTTCTGAATTTCTTGAACAATGAATTTACCATCTTGATATCCCAATGTTTGCTTTCCTTTCTCAACTTATATAAAAATAAATATAGGTTTGAGTTTTTTGGAATGCGGCTATTGACTCGATGAAAGATTTTTCTGCAACTTGCAAAAACTAAACGCAATCATAAAGCATTATCATGTGGGTACTTTTTATAAAAATAATATCCGACACAGAAAGACACAAAACTTATTACAAAGACACAGAAATTATTATTTTGCTCTTTGTAGATGTCAGATTGTTTTTTTTTTTTCTGAACCAAAATGTTTTTTACTCAAACAAATTGAGAACCTCCACCTTTTTTTAAAGTGGTTAAAAAAAACAACATGGTATTATGACTGTTTTTCGTAAATCAGCATTTTGAGTATTTAGTAAATATTGAAGGAAATCTCTTATATCTAATTCAATATTGATCACGCGTGAGCTTGGACCCGGTTGTGGTTTACACAATGATGGCGAAGTGTATCTATCGGGCTGCAGGTTTTCTTTGTCTTGCAATGTCAGATCTCTAATGGGCATACCCACGGGGCATACCACATTCGTGTCTGCTGTCCACTAATTCTAGTAGCAAGCATTTGTCAAGCAGTTTTCAAATAAAATTGTACCAGTTTTGGCTCTATGTTTTGCTTCCAGAACTCGTCATCTTTTTCAATGCGCTTTATGTGGATTGGCTCATTCTCTCCTGCCTAGATCCCAAGAAGACACACGCACCGCCCTGTGATATACACCCGTATTCACAAACAATACTCAAACGACCCTTGACTAAGCAAACGCACAGCGTTGAAATAGAGCTCTGTGATTGGTTCGTTTGTGTTGCGTAGTTCACAAACCCTGCCCTGTGCGCTCGCGAGCACTGTGAGACCGCATAGTAACGTTTGTGAATACGGGTGATAAAGTTGTCCTTAGATTTGGTAGAACCGATTACTGTTTTTTTTTATTGTTTTGGTTTTAGTTTTTTTTATTATTTGATTTTTTTTTGCCTTCGCCAATCCTTGTTTTGATGCTGTTATTTTTTGAGCAGATGGTAATAAAGCCTTTTGGTATATTTTGACCATTTTAGCTGCATTTAAATTACCTGTAAATATGTGTAAGGTACCAAATCCCTGTTTTGAAAAGCAACCCCAAACATGAACTTTAACAGGATGTTTGACGGTTCGCTGGATGAATTTATTGGCGTTGGTACACCAGGTATGAGTGACGGAAGAACGTGCCCAAAAAGAGACAGAAGCATCTGAGGGGAAGGGGCTAGCTACACGCCCAATTCTCAACCAAGCTTCTAGCGGTACCTAAAAAAAAGTTTTGCCGTACACGCTCTTGTCAAACAGACATATGTACTGTTTTAAAGCAACATTTTTTTGAAACTCCGCTTATAACGTATTTTTATACTGACTAACATTATGTAGTGATTAGTAATTCGAGAGTTATAAACAGAGGAAATAAAATCATTTTTTTAACTGAACTTCAATTATTTTATTTAACAACCTACTTGATATAAAATAAATACATAATTATTTATAATTTTCTTCTAATACATTGGCATATAACTTTGGTAAATAATAAGTGAAATAAAACTTTTCTAGACGAATAACTAAGTTAGATAAAAGCATTATCCCTTTTAATAGACACTAGTACACTTCCCTTGGGAGAATATACATGATACATACAAATCACAGACAGGTATACTTGTAACATACATTTGCATCTGAACCTGTGTATAAATTGAGTGATTTTGTTTCAACTTTAAACCATTCTCATCAAATTGTAAATATTTTACGTTTGTAACTAAATTATCTCTTTCAATTACAGGTTTATTTGTACATGTTGCAGGACACTTAATTTCTACTAATTTCTTTTCCCATATATTATTGCCACAAATCACAACAGCGTCTGGAGAGCAGCTCAACCATGGCTGGTGGATATTTACCACTAAACCGACCTTCAATACTTCACAATGTAGAAAATACTTATTTTTATATTCTGTTAAAGCCACTTCTTCCACTTTCTTACCGTAAGTTTAATATAAATATATAATTTAATATTTTTCATAAATAATTGGTGCAAGGAAGTCAATAATGTCCTCACTGGCAAATCACCTTTTTGGGATGTCATCGACGAAATGAAAAATAAAGCTCATAGGCACTACTCGAAAAACAAAGAAAGGCCAAGAAGGGGGCAATGATAACATGATCAATTTATCATACAATGTAGTTGAATGTTATGCTATAGTTCGAGTACTATATTCGTACCTAATATTTCAAAGAAATATAGATAATTTACGATTATACTATTACAATAGACTATTACAAGCAATGTTGTTTTATTATTGTTTTGTGATTATTGGATAAATCTACAAAATCTACATTTAAAAACGTAGGTAATAGTAATTTACACATTACAGCTATAACCTATAGCTATACAGAGCTATACCTACATTAGTTTGAATATACATACCTACGTATAGATATGTAGAATCAAATACGTCAAAAAGTTTGGTTAGCTAGTTACCAGATGGCGCCACTTCCCATTTAAATATAAGTCGAAGAGTTGCCTGTCTATACCCCTATATTATATATTGTAGTCTTTGGTCCTGATAGACCTGCCTTGCATTTACAAATTGCACTTTTAATGTTACTATTGCAATCAAGCTGAAAAGACAGAGATAGAAATTAAAAATAGAAATAATGATTTCCTATAGATATTGTAATAACAATTAATTTAAAAAAGGTACTTACTGTTATCTTAACATCATATATATACATTTGAAATTTTTGTCTGAGCAACAATTTTGCCAGTTAATATTGTTTCTGGGGCCCTAGACAAGTGGCAATCGCTCCGTGTCGAATCCATTTCTAAGTTCGATTTCGCCTTAACGATGTCGGCCACAAAATGGTAGACAAAGTGACATCGACTAACATATCGATAAGTCGAAGTGTTGGTTCGATAAAATAACAACTTCTTGGCTATGGTTATCGAATTAAAACGTCCCATTTGACGTATAAACAATTAATAACAATTAGCGAATCGAAAACGTTTGACCACGTGACTTTTCGAAGGCATATGTCAGTTCCATACATTTCGGAGTTTCGAATTTCGTTATCGTTAGTGAGATGTAACTTTGTCTAAGCCCCCTTGTTCTTCGCCAACTGTTTCTATGACATCAAAAACATGTCCCGACTCGAATAGCTTTTGGCCTTTTGATATATTTTGACCACGCTGCCGATCATTGTTTATTGGTAGAAAACCATATTTTATAATTTTAATCATTGTATTTTATATTTTTAATCATTGTATAATCACATTTATAGACTAGACAGTGACAACCAATGTGTCTGGAAAGTTTCTTTTTTTACTCGCACGGTGTCTTTACCGTCGGGATTATAACGCCATCTATAGTTTCCGCACGGTGCCTATAGTAAAATACAAATTTTTACTGAAAAATATATATAATTGTGACGAAACCGGAATCTCCACCGTTCAAAAACCTGAAAAAGGTCGCTGCAGGTGGATATGTCCCGCCAATGTTTATTTTCCCCCGAAAGAGGATGACCCCGACTCTTGAAAAAGATGGCCAACAGGAGCAATATATAAATGTTCGGACAGCGGATGGATAAATGGAAAACTTTTCCTCCAATGGCTTCAGCATTTTATCCAGTATGCCAAACCTTCTGCAGAAGAATCAATTCTATTAATTTTACGTCACATTTCTCTAGCCATCTTTGAGTATTGTAAGGATAACTATGTCCATATGCTATCTCTATCACCACATACATCTCATCGCATGCAGCCACTATATGTGTCCTTTTTTGGTCCATTTAAAGCTGCATATAGAAGAGAATTTGATTTATACATGAAGAGCCAACTGCCACAAAGAACAACACCCTATGATATAGCTTCGTTTGTCAAAAAAGCATTTTCTAATGTTGTCTCCTTGAGTAAGGCCGAAGCAGGATTCAAATTGTGACATCTGTAAATTGTGGGTACTTCTTTTAGGTTTAATTATTGTGTACGCGGTAGTTCAGTTTCCAAATATACGCCCTACTGTAAAGAAGTAATATCTAATAATAATAATACATTTGTCGGAAACGGCTTCGATTTGTTGACAACAAGACAAGGCATGCCATCTAGTGGCAACTAGAAGAACGAAATAAAGATGGCGCGCTTGACGGAGTCGGTGACGTTTCCGCTTTGCTGCGAGCTTGCGGAGGAGGGAACCCGCCCGGGAAGCGGACACACTCAGCCAGGCCGTCGCAGAGTCAAGACGTTCTGAAACTGTCAGTTTTGTTGTAATTTGTAAAGAAATAACAGTGCACTGTACCGAAATGTATTGAGAAGTAAACCGATTCAACTCCTACCCGTTGTTATTTATTGCACGATACCCACATACGCCCACATGATAGATCTGACAGACCAGAGCTCGAACACCATCCTGGACACGAGCCGACACATTTATTTCGACCAACTAGGATCATAGCACACAAAAATAATTACCACAAAAACATTACAAAAACAAAATAATAATAATATGTTATAGTATCTGTGATCTAATGGTTGTACATGTGCTGCCGCCTGTGATGGCTTAGTGATAATATGGAAAGTCAGTTCTGTTCTACACAAAATCGAGTTGTTTTATTAGAGGTTATGTGCCCAGAAAATTAATAAAAAGTAGTTTTTTAACAAGGATTTCGTCACAGTACGAGTGTTAAAAAGACTTTTGGGCACTCGTTTTCATTATTTTGCTAAAGAAGAGCGCAAGAAATGGGACAAGAAGTCAGAAAAATGCATTCTCGTTGGATATCCAGAAAACATAAAGGGATACAGAATATACAATCCAGAAACAAAGAAAATATTGACTAATAGAGATATGAGCATAGTTGAGCATGAATCAAAATCTGAATGTCAGATAGAAGTTCCGTCTCAGAGTTTTGATTCAGTGGGGGAAGTGGGGGAAGAAGAAATGAAGATAAATGAACCAAACTCTGAAACTGACAACACAGATAGCTCAAAGGACACATTTCTGGATGTGACTGATGAGACATATGAACCTAGTGATTCTGAAGCTGAAGTTGTCCCAGACATCATATCTCAAAGACCAACACGGGAGAGGAAGCAGCCTGACAGATTTCAGATTTCAAATTTTTGTGCAGGTGAGAATGCTTATGATGATGTGAACAGGTTTGTCTCTTCAGAATGCTTTAGCCGGACCTGAAAAGGAACAGTGGAAAATGGCCATGGCTGAAGAGTTACAAAGTTTCAAAGAGAACGATGTTTGGGAGTTGAGCAATCCACCTCAAGATGCTAGAGTGGTGCAGTGCAAGTGGGTGTTGCGTAAAAAATATGATTATGACAATAACATTCGGTTTCGTGCGCGTTTAGTGGCGAAAGAGTTTTTTAAAAGCGCAAGGTGTGGACTACACTGACATTTTTTCACCTGTAGTTAGGCATACCACATTGCGGCTTTTATTTGCTCTCTCTGTTCAACTTAATCTTGATATAACACATCTTGATGTGACAGCTGCTTTCTTGTACAGAAATCTCGAAGAAGTTATTTATGTAAAAATACCTGAAGGTTTTCCTGAGACAGTACCAAAAGGTCAAGTTCTCAAATTAAAGAAATCTATGTATTGTCTAAAACAGTCTTCAAGAGTATGGTACAAAAGAGTGGAGGAATGTCTCTTAAAAAATAGGATATGTTAAATCTAAGACAGAACCATGTATGTTTTTGAAAACACAGGATAAGTTAAAAACTATTGTTACCCTTTATGTCGACGATTTCTTATTTTTTTCTAATAATTGTAGTGAGACCAAAAGATTTAGGCACAATCAAGAAGTGTCTTGGAGTTCATGTAAAAATGAACAAATGAAAGAAAGAAAGAAAGAAAAACATTTATTTAGACTCGCACAGGACAAATAAAATTAAAAAATAACTACTTAATCTATACAAAACACAAAACAAAACAACACAAAACAATATCAATAAGTCAGGAAGAGAGTCAATACAAAACAGCTCAAACTCCAATGGAGACAAAGTTACATGCGTCGAAAGATGAGAATAATGTAGATGAATTGTTTCCTTATCAACAAATGATAGGTTCTGTAATGTATCTAGCAGTTCTTACTAGACCAGATATAGCATTCGCAGTAGCTACTTAAGTCAATTTAATAATTCCTATACCAAACAGCATTGTTCATATGTTAAAACGCATTTTGCGGTATTAATTTGACTTGACCGTTATTCGAAGCTTATTTAATTGAGGTAGGCACTACGTTTCCCACCTTCACATTTTGTATATATCTATCTTTTTCTAGAACGTCACTTCCACTTGGCAGTGGTAGGGAGGCTCGTAAAACGAGCCCCACTATTTTGATTAATTGGCGTCTCTTTTCCCGCCGTGATCGGTCGTATCTTACATTCGTACCGACACTTAGCATAATATTTTATATTTTTTAAGAAGTCTAATAATATTCCTAACGGTTTTATTTGAATTTAAAGTGAACAAATTTTAAACTTTCGATTTTAAATATGGAAAATTCGGATAATAATGCCGATAGAGTGGCTAGTGCTGTTCTTCCAGGACCTTTTTCGCCACAGAAGCGGCGAGCTCGGTCGAGCAGTTCTAGTAGCTCAAGTTCTAATGGTTCAAGTTCCGATAGCAGCTCCTCGTCTAGCGAAGGGAACCCAAAAAGAAGTCGCCGCAACAAGAAAAAGGGGAGCAAACGCAAGCGAGGTTCTGGACGTAAGGTTCGGAAATTAGCTAAAGAAGTACGTAATCTTCGACGGCAAATGGCTAGCCAGGATAACGGTCAACACGTGAGTACAAATTTGGATTACGATGCTATCTCACTTATGTCCGGCATTAGCGAAAATCATTACGAACAAATGCTTGATGTTGAACCTAGTAATTTCAGTGCACGTGGTGATCAAGAATTTACTTTATCTATTGAAACTAAGCTAAAGAAGCCTTCTATGCCAAAGACCCCTGGGAATTATTTGAAATTGTTATATGATGTTCAACATTTAGATAAAAGTAGCTGGAATGAAATTAGGTATTCTGACACCCAAAAATTATATAATCACTCACCGGGTTACACAGACATCGAAACGAATGAGGAAGTGAAAGCATTCGAGTCTCCTCGTCACCTCGTATATGCTGATAAGGCTTTCGCAGCTTTAACCATGTGTGTGCTCAAACAAAGGGAGTTTTTGCAAGGAACCCTTCAAGAACTGCTGCAATGGTCAAGGAGTTGTGACTCACTTAATTGTGACACTCTTCGACAAAAAATTAATGATTTTTTTTCCGCAGGGGACTTTAATAGGTGTTCCTCAGATTTATTGCAGATAATTTGTGGACATCGTGCTGAGATCCTCCAAATGCGACGAGACTGTGTCACTAAGCAGGCGAAGGACCCCTTCATGAAGGCCAGCTTAAAGAAAATTCCTCCAACGTGTACCAACCTGTTCAACGCAGAGAAGTTTACTGCTGCCGTAGAAAAAGCTAGTGGAGTAAGGAAATGTTTTAGGCCGTTGCAAAAAGGTAATAAGTCTTCTGCCTCGCAGGTGGATGCAAGTAAGTTTCGCGGCCCCTCGCAGGGGCCAAAGCCTTACAATAAGTCCTCGCAAGGATTTTCTCGCACTGCTCAGTCATGCCAACACAGTACCACATACTCGCAATGTGTTAGCAGTAACCCACCTTTGCAAGGTGGTTGCAGTCACGGTAATCTACCTCCGCAAGGTGATTCTAACACTCATGGTCATGCTGCTCAATATTATTCGGTCGCACCGAATAATCATCGCCTCCCCAGCGATATAACGATAGTAAACGACGTAAGTATTGACTTGTTCAGAGCGGGCCGTCTCCTACAGTTTCGAGACCAATGGGAACAAATGAATGCACCAAATTACATTCTAAAAATAATCACCGGGTACCGCATACCCTTTTGCCAAAAGCCACCGCTTGTTCACCCGAGCCTTCTCAGAACCAACCTAAGTGTTATAGAATCTGCCGAAATGACATGTATTATAAATAAACAAAATTATAGATCAGGGAATTCTGGAGCGGGTGATGGTCTCACCAAGCTTCCTCTCATCAATGTTTCTTGTCCCCAAAGGCGACGGCTCAAGTCGGCCAATATTCAATCTGAAAACTCTCAATTCATACATCATAACAGAGCGATTCAAGCTGGTAAATGCGTATCGCATCCCGGATTTTCTACAGCCAAAGGACTGGCTATGCAAAATCGACCTGTCTCAGGCATATTTTCATGTGTCTGTGGCTCGCAGCCACAGAAGGTTTCTGCGTCTAATTTATCGCGACGAATTACTGGAAATGACCTGTTTACCTTTTGGTCTGAGCACAGCGCCCATGACTT
Source organism: Mythimna loreyi (assembly GCA_029852875.1). NCBI lineage: Eukaryota > Metazoa > Arthropoda > Insecta > Lepidoptera > Noctuidae > Mythimna > Mythimna loreyi. The sequence goes on along the minus strand of CM056795.1, from coordinate 3,372,801 downwards.
TTGCTTCGCTAACCAATTGGATAGCCCAGACACGCAGGCAACGAGGTGTGAGAGTAATAGTCTTTCTCGACGACTTCTTGATAGCTCACCAGGACGAAAACAAGCTCCGGAGTCATGTCAAAATTTTGCTCGATACTTTAGAGATGTTAGGTTGGCTGATCAATTACGAAAAAAGTCTTTCTGGGAATTCATTGGGATCCATGGACGAATTGCAAACGCCTTCCCGACGAAAAAAATCCTGGACTTGTAGAGAAAGTCGATCATTTGTTGTGGAAGGAGCGCACAACACTCAGGGAGATCCAAAGCCTCGTCGGTCTACTCAATTTTGCCAGCTTCACAGTTCCGAAAGGAAGACTCAATTTTCGAGCGCTACTGAGCCTATTGAATGACATCTTGCTGTCGGATCACAGGATAATGCACAACTTACCTCGCGCTGCCTTAGGAAACCTGATATGGTGGCGCCAAAATTTCCAGCAATCGTCGGCCATACACATGCCGCCTCCACTGCATTTCCTCACAACAGATGCATCGGACATCGCTTGGAGAGCTCGCCTGGACAATCTCTCACTCTCAGGTCTATGGACAGAAACCGAGAAAGATCTCCATTGCAACCAAAAGGAAATGATAGCAATCCTAAGAGTTTTGGAAGATCATTGTCTGCTCCTGAGACACAAGACGATTTTGATTCAGTGCGACAACAAGTCAGTAGTTGCATATCTACGTCACGAGGGCGGCACGTAACGCGCGGACGTAAATATCATTCGTCAATTCAGAGAGACTCCGTTCCTTCAAACCAGAAATGTAGCTATAGCTAACAATATTTCTTTAACCACCGTTCGCCGACGTCTCCACGAAGGCGGTATACAAAGTTGCAAAGACTTCAGTTTGCAGAACGATATTTAAATTTTGATTTTTCCAATGTAATATTTGCTGATGAAAAGACCTTCACATCTTTTGAACACGGTCGAATTACGTTATGGAGAATTAATAATACCCGTTATCAAGAGGAGCACTTATTAGAAAATAGATCCAGTGGAAGGATTTCTGTGGGTCTTTGGGGGTGGATGAATAAAAGTGGACCAGGGGAACTGATAGAAATTGGTGGTCGGCTAAATGCCGAAGGCTACAAAGACATCTTGCAAGATGTTTTACTGCCCACAGCATAAATAGTGTTACCTGATATGGCCCCAATACATTTCATACATGACAACTGTTCAATCCACATGGCCCGAGTGTGCAGAGCTTGGTTCCGGGATAATGCTGATCACATTGTCGAAATTCCATTCCCACCAAAGAGCCCAGACCTTAACCCCATCGAAAATTTATGGGGGCTTATATGGTCCAAGCTTGGGATGAAAGCACTCCTCGAACAAGGGAAAATTTACTTAATCACGCCATAGAAATCTGGAAAGATTTTAGAGGACGAGATACTTGTGCAAATATGGTAAACTCCATGCGAGAACGTCTCCAAAATGTCATCGATGCTAATGGGGGACACACTAGGTTTTAATTCTAAATAGTTTAAGTCTAATTATAATTGTAATTGATAAAAAATCATACCTTGTTTTTGTTTATAAAACATTGATTTGATTTTGAAAGTTTAAATTATTGTATTACTAGCGGTCGCCCGCGGCTCCGCCCGCGTGGATGTCGGTCGCCGCTGCAAAAAGCCAGTCCGAGAAAGTCAAAAATGTTCAGCTAAATGATGCTCAGGTCAATTCTCAGACACCGACACTAACATCGACGACGCAGTCATTATCCGCAGGCTGCATAGATTGTCTTTATGTGGATGTTAAAGTTGTTAATGATGAAAATATTTAAATGTATCTAATTAATACTAAGTTTTCACTTCTGCCGGCAGTCCCGGAGTGCAACCTGTTTTAGGATAGATAAAACTAATTATTGTAGAGTTTGTCTATAAACAACATTTGACATTAAATTATTTTCTGGTTGATTTTTTACACCTCGTGTCCAAAAAACCCAAATATCTTACGAAACCACATTTTTTTTTCCAAAATAAAAGTTAGCCTATGTTACTCGTGGATAATGTACCTTTCGAATGGTGAAAGAGTTTTAAAAATCAGCCCAGTAGTTTTTGAGCCTATTCATTACAAACAAACAAAGTTTTCCTCTTTATAATATTATAGTATACTAGCTTTTGTCAGCGGCTTCGCCCGCGTACATAAAATATAGCCTATGTCACTCAGGAGTAAAGTAGCTTTCTATTGTAGCTAAAATTTTTCCAATCGGACCAGTAGTTCCAGAGATTACGCCCTACAAACAAAAAAACATAAAAACAAAAAAACAAACTTTGCCTCTTTATTATATTAGTGTAGATAGTATAGATGATTGTATTGAGTTGTAATTAAAACAAATAATAATTATCTGTATTGATTTATCGAACCATTTAATTTAATTTTGTTGATAATAAATAAAAGGGTGGTGATTTACATGTGCATGTGTCTACGTAATATATACCAAACACATACCTGCCGAAAAAAATACACACACATATTAAACCCAAAATCGTTTATCTCTAAAGTCCCTGAACAAAATGTCCTGTTTCATCAGGACAACGCTCCTGCACACAAAACCGAAGTTGCGATGGCTGCCATTCGAGAAGCAGGCTTCGAACTGGTCGACCACCCGCCCTATTCTCCAGATTTAGCCCCCAGTGACTTCTATCTCTTTCCACGACTCAAGGAACACCTCCGAGTCAAGAAATTTGACGATGATAGCGACGTGATGGCCGCGGTTGAGGACTTTTTTGAGAGTCAAGATAAAGATTTTTTTTCTAAGTTAATTTTAGGTTTAGAAAAGAGATGGACTAAATGTATAGACTTGTTAGGAGACTATGTTGAGAAATAAATTTATTTTTTATTTTATTCATTGTGTTTATTATTGATTATCATTACTTTTGGATCACCCTTCGTAGGTATTTATTTTTATTCTGTGCAGAACAATTGTCAGTGTAAAAATAAAACATTTTTTCCAACACAGTGGTCTTTCAGAAATTTGTAAATGCACGTCCCAACTTCATCGCAACCTTTTCCCCCTAATGACTCATTCCATAGGTAGCAATAGGCTACTTTTGATACAACGTTAAATACGGTACAGTTGTATACATTGACTCTTCTTTTATAAAAAAATAGGGAATCGTTTCCGCATGGTGTCTGCAGAACTGCCTGCATGTCATAACAACAAATTATCTTGTTAGCAACATTTTTGCATGCTTCTATGTCCGATTTCTTTTCCAATCTACACAAATCTTTTTCTTTTAAATGTTTTTCATAAGTGTACTTCAGTTGTAACTTATCATCGCCTACAGCATTTTGATACGACAAACAAATGGAACACTGATCCTTCTTGGGCTTATGAAATGCAATGTTAAACTCGTTTCGAAAAATGTGTTCATAAGTCCCTTGCTTGATGATAGGCTTGCTATTCTGATGGCACCATTCCTTGTATTGTCGATACATCATAGTCAAATTTAAGTCACCATCAAGGTATTCTTTTGTAGAACTTGCCCGACAGTAATGAGACTCTTTTCTCGGATAAGAATTTATATGTTCCCTTGCAACATCTTTTTCAGCCTGTGCTAAACATCTACCGGTATTACCATGGCGCCCTCTAAGATCTTCTGGTATTATACCCGAACCTTTCTTTTTATTTACTGTAGATAAAAAAGAATGTCCCATGTCCAACGTTACCATAAAGAAAGAATTTGCATACTCCAATTTCCTCTGAATTTATTGTAAACTTGTATGATACATTCAGGAATCGCTTACTATCTTCATTGTGTAGTGAATACTTTGGCTTTACAACTCCCATACAACTAGCAACAAAGTTAAAAAAAAATGTACGACGATAGTCTGCACACTTATGGTAAAATGATAAAAACCGGGGATGATAATAAAACCGCCCGAGTTGAGTGTAGAAAAGTCACAGTTCTGGGGGGAGCGGGCTCACCCATCAACCTGAGCACGAGTTTCACCACTATTGGATATAACTTGTCGGCGTTGTCGGGTGTCAGATAGCTATAACGTTTAAGAACCCTAAGTCTACACACTTCGTGAGAGCCAGATATAAGGCCGTTCGCATATCCTTTGTTCTGCCAGAGGCAGATAGACCCGCTAGAGCATACAGATCACCCGCCTTCCCACATGCCATGATGGTGTCGAGAATGACATCGTAGGGTGTTTTCTTCTCCGCATATATATCATCAAAATAATACAAACTGGTAGCCAGAAAGTCTCGATCATAGATTAGCAAATAAAAAACCAGACATGGTATAAGCATCGAAATGGAACCCTTTCCCCTTAACCCTTTGAATTCGGTGAGGTTTAGGAAAGACGCATGCATGCTCTCAGATATAGCGCGGTTCTCCAGAGAGGTCACGAATTCATCCGCTTTGATGTGGATGATCCAAGCAGCTATCTTGTTGCAGGCTGCAAGCTCGAACTATATAGCTGATTGTGGACAAGCCTCTCGAAAAGTTTTGACATGTTCGATAAAATAGAGATAGGCCGATAGTTCTCAATTTCGTGTTTCATATAATATTTATCCGTATAACATTGTTAGATATGGTGGGGGTGTGGAGAAATAATATCTAATTTGTTATATTATCTGTGATCTAATGGTTGTACATGTGCTGCCACCTGTGATGGCTTAGTGGTATATTTTTCAAATATAGAAAGTCAGTTCTGTTCTACACAAAATCAAGTTATTTTATTAGACCTACAGCTAAGTCGTTGTTTCATGGCTACCTTGGTATTTCTCAGTGGTGACGAGCAATATCGAATGACGCGTAACCAAAGGTGTTAGTTTGCAAAATGTCAATTAGAAAGATAACAGAATTTAAAGTGCACAGTGACGATTAGAAATTGTATGTAGAACGTTTAAAACAGTATTTCCTAGTGAAAAAAATACCGGTGGACTTACATACACTTAATAATGGTGATGGAAGCAGAATCATACGAACTTTTGGTCAATTTTTGTACGCCTGAGAAACATAAAAACAAAACATTCACGCAAATCACTGACATAATGGAAAAACACCTGCAACCCAAACCTAGTATCCAGTGTTGCTACACGCTCCGTGGTTGAGTCATTCCAAAATATTTGCCGCTCCGGCTTTATAGTATGTTCGCTAGCTACTGAATCTGTTAGCCTGGCCGCTAGGACAACCGCTTGAAGTTCTAAGCGTGGAATAGTTGTCGGTTTGTTTCCTACAAATACGGCATTTACACGCGATGAATGCTACGCGTGCATTTTCTTTGTCGTCATTCCATCGCCAGAACGCGACGGCACAGGAGTGCGATTCACTAAGACAAAACATCTTTGCAACCAAGAAATCATCGACCTTGGTTTGGTATCGTGTTTCGGATCTATTGGCGTTCCTGCGTCGGCTTCTACACAGTCCCACAGTTCCTCGTGCTGTAGGTATGTTTGCATTGCAAATCGCCAAGTTGCGTAGTTTTCCCGGTCGGTCAGTTTTTCGATTAACGCCAATTGATTACTTGATGCCATTTTTCAATACTTTTATCCACTTTGATCACGATTACTTTGTAAAAGTTCGAGTGAAAAACAGTCACGTTGCGGTTTTGAGGTTATACGCATACAAAAGTCCGATATCACTGTATTTACATTTGAATTTTTCACTGTTTTTATTTCCGGGCTCTCTGGGTCCATAACCTATTGTATTATTAAAGTCACTACAACTATTTACTTTGTAATTGCGCTTTATTTTAATTAATTTATAAGAAATCATGTAGCCACGATAATGTCACCGAGTAGAGAGTGAGGCAGTGTTGCAAGGCGCGAAATTCAAAATTACGATTAACACCTTGACTTTATTCCATTTTTTACTGTCTCATTTAGAGAGGACTCGTTTATATCCTTTTCAAACTTATAACCAAGATAAGGACTCATGGAAAGATGTTCTCTGACATTTATGCGTACAAAATCCATCCCAAGTCGTGTTATTATTATTTTTGTACACCAATTTTGAATTAAGTCATGGAGTGTATTATATAGCAGACAGGGTCTGAGTCTTTGTTTTCAAATGTTTTTATGGCTCCTTGAACATTACTTAAAGTTCCACATAAGAACTGCAAATATATTTTGTTTCTTTCATCGTTACACATGTTATATAACAATTCTGCTTGGTAACAATTATCACGAGTTTTCATAATTTGAAAATGTAATTTTAATTCATCCCATTGGCTAAGGATTCTAGACACTGCAGGTTCAATTGACAGCCATCGGGTATTGCGTACTCGCAAAATCTTTAAAGGTTCTTCTCAAAAATTTAATGTTTCATATAGTGCTTTATAATTGGCTTGTCGTTTTGCTGAAAGTTTAAACCAGTTATGGGTCTCTCTAACTATAAATTCTATATTTCTTGGTATCGTTTCGCCTGAAGCATGCGACACTGCCAGTTGGATCGAATGACAGACACATCTAATTAATACGAGATTGGGTAGAGAGTACCTTTCCTGTAGTATTCTATGGACACCAGCGTTAACTCATGTCATAACAGAGGCATTGTCCGTTCCTGTTTCAATTAACTTGCTTTTATCGAAATTAAAAAGATTAAGTAATCCTGTCAACGCCGCACAGTGGTGCAGGTAGTACGGACCTACGGAAATTATTATTAATAATGAAAATACGTTGAATTTCTTCATAATACTTTATTAAAATGATATAAATAATGTACCAGTATACAAAGAGAAAGATATAATACGTTTTTTAAATGATTTTTTTTATATAAAATACTAGCTTTTGTCAGCGGCTTCGCCCGCGTGCATAAAATTAAATATAGCCTATGTCACTCAGGAGTAAAGCAGCTTTCTATTGTTGCTAAATTTTTTCCAATCGGACCAGTAGTTCCAGAGATTACCTCCTACAAACAAAAAAAAAACATAAAAACAAACTTTACCTCTTTATTATATTAGTGTAGATGAAAAAAATATTTTCTTCTTACAAAAAACGTTTACATGAATTGAATTTATAAATATTATGCAAATATAAAGTCTTTGATTGTGGAAAAAAAAACTGTCCACACGCGCGTCCCGCAAACATTCCAGACGCGCTACAAAAACGCGGCAGCCCCACCATCACGCGGAACGCGTTATTATATTGAATACGCAGGTCGCTATATGCCCGCTGTGCATAGGTATTGGTGAACTTGTTTGGTTTATGGTGGAAACATCGAATGAAATTTTCATATTGTTTTTCATTCAAATCTACTGTACTTATTAAATTTTTAAAAACTTCTCGGCCTCCATTTTTCAAAGAGACTTCTTTGCAGAACAGGATGTATCAGTATCTACATAGTCAGGATCCTTCACACTATCATCTGAGCAAAAGTCTTCACTAACATTAGATAAATCTTTATTTGATAAAATGAACTGTTCCTTTTCAGTGAATTGTGGGGAAGTTGAAGTTGTAGGTATTTCATTTTGTATAATAGATTTACTACCTTGTTTGAGGTTCCGGATTATTTGTAGAGTACGGGGATTCGGCACTGCAAATAACAAGAACAGTTTATAAAATAACTAAACACGCCATACTATGCCGTGCCATGTCATGCCACACCAACATCATAATACAACACACCACACCACTCAATACCACAGCATGCGATGCCACACACACTGATCGTCATCATCATTATCATCATCATAATATTTCATTTCAGCCGAAAGACATCCACTGCTGAACGTAGGCCTCCCCCAAGCGCCACAGCAACATAATATACTGTTAAATGAACTTGATGCATATAGTATAAGGGGAAAGATATTTAATCTAATACAATCATACCTAAATGACAGGAAACAAGTAAATCAAATTAGCAGAATAAATATGAGCACCAAATGTGAACAGTTATTTACGTCATGTGAGCGTATCCTCATGGAGTTCCTCAGGGCAGTGTACTTGAACCCCTTTTCACCCTCTATATTAATGACTTCCCTAAAGCCATTAAACACTCGTATCTAAAACGTGTAAGAATCACTGTAGACCCCTGGAAAGTTTATAGGGGAGAAGGAGGCAGTTTTGAACAGAGGCACATTTGAACAAACCAGTTTAAGCAATTAGTTTCAAAGCTATTTTAGTACGAAATATGATTTCGGGGCGGCAGCACTAGTACCCACAACCGTCATGTACAATCTGTGGCATTTCACAGCTGGCAACCAAGTTATCGGCCATGTTTGTTTTTGTCATTGCAAAGTAAACTTTTTGAAGATGGGCGTAAGCTTGTGTTGGACAAAGTTTTAAATGCTGGTAAGTAATAATAGTCTATATGTAGGTATTCGGTATTTATATAGGCTTTTGTGAAAGTGTTTCTTTTTTATTCTTTGAATGTTTTTTGAAATGAAAATATTTAATTTCTTTAAAAAGGAGGTATGGGGCAGTTTTGTACAAATTTAATGGGGTACTTTTGAACATGTTCAAAGCTGCCCCTTATTAATTGTGTAGTACGGAAACGTTAGTTATTTAACTGCGAGTAAATTTAATTAGTCAATATTATGGCAATTAAATTACTTTGTAATTTGTTCAAAGGTAAAATGGTGCGGAATTATAAAAAAAAACGAGATCAAGATGTTAACGAGGAAGATATTAGTAATGCCATTTTGGCAGTAGTTGATGGAAATATGAAGCTAAGAAAGGCTGCTGAGGTTTATAATATTAAACCAAACACATTATTTTACAGAATTAAAAAATATAAAGAGAACAAACCTCGAAATGACCTAGTTTTCTCATCCAAGTACACTGTCGCACAAGTATTTACTAGAGAAGAGGAAGGGATGCTAAGAGAATATTTGGTAAAAAGTTCTAAAATGAATTACGGACTTACCTACAAACAAGCTAGGTCGTTAGCGTATGAATATGCAACGGCACTAAAAAAATGTCCAATAAAATGGACAGAAAAAAAAGAAGCAGGAATAGAATGGCTAAAAGGTTTTATGAAGCGTCATAAGGATCTTTCCCTGAGAAAACCAGAAAATACAAGCCTTTCCAGATCGACTAGTTTTAACAAACATAATGTGACACAATTTTATGACAATTACGAAAAGGTACTAAAAAGAAAAAATTTTGCTCCACAGTGCATTTACAATTTGGACGAAACGAATATCATGACTGTCGTTCAAGCGCCAAATGTTATAGCAAGAAAGGGTACAAAGCAGATTGGACAATGTGTTTCTGCTGAACGAGGCCAACTTATTACTATGTGTGGTATCGTAAATGCTATCGGGAATGCTTTGCCGCCAGTTTTTATATTTCCTCGAGCACGATTTTCTGACATTTCACTAGATTTTTTCAGTCAGAAGACGTAATAAATGAGATTATTCGTCATTTGCCGGGATTTCGTGAAATCTCTGATTTCGACATTTCCCTGTGACATATATAATTACACACCTACCACAGTGTTGTCTTTTTTTAACCCAAAGGTTGACTGGTAGAGAATGCCTTGTAGCATTAAGTCCGCCTATGTATCACTACTGTACATGAAGTTTAAATAAATAAATAAATAAATAAATAATTATTATTATCTAGATTATTATGTTACCATCATAAAAAATTAAAACCACAGCCTCCGTGGCTTAGCGGTAGTGAACGCGACCGCCGCGCAAGGAGGCGCGGGTTCGATCCCCGCGCAGTGCAAATATTTGTATGCATGAATATGAATATTTGCACTGGTCTGGTCGTGCCTCGGAAAGCACGTTAAGCCGTAATATCTAATGGCAGTCGTTACGGGTTGTTGGTGCCCTCAAAAGTCCAACAATTGGTCTAACTGTAAAGCTTCGATATCGCCCTTCGGTTGTGGAGGTCAGACGGCAGTCGCTTCACGGAAAATATCGAAGTTTAGCCAAATCAGCAGTTAGGCTGGTAGCTGACCCCAGACTCCAAAGCTGAAGGCTTCGGATGCGACTGGGATTAACGCTGAGATGATGATGATGATGATGATAAAAAATTTAAAACCATAAAAACATAACAAGTTTGTTATATTAATAGTTATATTACTGCCATTTTCAGTGGAGGATTGCCAAGTCTTGGAAGAAATTACGAGATAGTTATAGAAAGGGCATTTCATTAAGAGAGACTAGAAGTGGGTCAGCTAGAACAGTAGAACACCCATTAAAATTTGAAAAAGAATTAGAATTCATAAAACCCTTCATACAAAGCAGGAAACAAATTTCAAATGTAACGAGTTCGCCAGAAGATTCAGATATTACCACAGATGGTGAATATCAGTCTATGTCACAAAGACCGCAGTCGCAGCTATTACCGTCGCCACGGCCACAGTCGCAGCTATCAAACCGGACCTCTTCATCCAACGAACAGCCTCTCAAAATGTCAAATTTATTGCTCAAACAATATTTTGAAGGAAAGAAAATAGAAGATGACCCAACCATTAGTTTTTTCATAACCATGGGCCGAACTGTGAAAACAATGCCCAAAAATATTCAAGCTAAATTAAAGTGCAAAATTTTCCGTCTTATAAATGAAACGGAAATAAGACTAGCCGATGACACCGGCGGTGGTAACATGACACGAGATACAGCTGAATTCAACTTATCTGCCACAGAAAATAGTACAACCATGCCACCTTCTTCAATGTATCCATTGGAAACAACCAGTATCAATCCTAGATCTGTGACAGAAAATTACAATGAAACAAACATTCCAACCGCATCCTTTTCATACACACCATCAATAATACCGGCTGCAGAAAAAAAATCTATTACATCTTTTTCATACAAATCATCTAAAATACCGTCAACTTCAACAAGTTATCAAGAAACGAACAAAGAAAATATCTACGAGACAAACTCCCCACTTCCGATTTATAGTTCAATCGACCCACCTCCGTCGCCTTATATACCACACGCTATATCGAAATCACAAAAAAGGTCCTCTGATTCTGTATTGCGCGAAGAGGATTACGATAGCGATATCGATACGACATTTGACTATTAAAAAACTGTTATCTAAATTTTCTTTCAAAATATTTTTTGTCAGAACAGTGTATTTGAACAATAAATAACAATACAATTGAACCATAGATTTTTTATTTATTTACTCACCTGAGGCAGACTGATAGTCTTTCTTCAGCAGAAATAGCCAATCTATAATTGGTATTTTGTTTTTGAATATGTGGCCTGAGAATTTCCAACAAACTTTCCAATTTGTCATAGTTCATTTTATAATCATAATGAATGCTAGGATACAGATGTAAATTTGTGCAAAATGTTTGAAATTGGCCAAACAAACGTCTTTTCTTCCACAGGTCGTGTACCCAAAAGTTTTTTTTTTCTTTTAAATCATCTTTCCCTCCTTTTCTCTTCAGCCTCTTCCTCTTCTTCTTCAATTATATGTGCAATCAATGATATTATATAATAAAAAAGGTAGATATCGCACTGGCGCACAAAAATTGTTGCGAACGAATTCAGACAATTGTCGTAATTTGTTTTAGTCGGCTTATAGCAGCGAGCGAAACAACGCGTGTCTGTATCGTGCCTATATTTACCTAAAATGCCAAGTTGTGTGTTACGAAGGTGTAAAAACTATGGTTCCAAGAAAAATAAGAGTGTAGGAGTTTCATACCATACGTATAAGTATATTAAAATAATGTCATATTTATATTTTTTCACGATTTTATTTCTCATTTACAAATTACATTTCGAATTATTAATATGGCGGTACGATAAGGACAGTGAATATGATGACAACTGCAGCGCGACAAGGACAAACAGCCATGTGTCATAGATTAATCAACCAGAAGCGAAATCGTAGGCAGAATACACAACGTTCGTTGTCCGCTTGAGTTAGTTTGTTAGCGTCTTTCTAATAATAATATTAAGATGATATAGAATTAAATTAGTAATAGCGGGCTAATCAATATTATTTTATTACTCGATTAAAATATACCTTAGATAAAACATTTATTTTTTGTAGTGTTTTTGTTATCTTCCAGATTTCCTAGTGATGTTTATATAAAACATAAATGGATCAGCATAGTTCAGGCGGAAAGAAGTGAATATAACTGGATACCTACAAAAAGTAGTACAATTTGTTCTGAACATTTTAAAAATGAAGATAAATATACTACTTCCAAAGGCTACTTGCGTCTGAAAAAAACTGCAGTGCCTGTGATGGCCCCGGTAAAATTTAATTTTGTAAATATTATGATAGTTGATTATTTTCACAACAAGAAAAAAATGGTCGTAACTTATGTAATTTTGTGATCAGTGCATTCAATGTTGCTCAATACCTTTCGAGCACCGTCATATGAGACACAATTAAAGAACAATAACGACGACCCGGTTGGCGCAGTGGTTAAGCGATTTAGTGCTGCGCTGTGGGTCGCGGGTTCGATTCCCGCACGGAACAAATATTTGTATGACCTACAAATAGTTGTTCCGGGTCTGGGTGTCTTGTGTATGTGACTTTGCATGTTTGTGAACGCACCCGCGATACAGGAGTAACTCTCCTAGTGTGGGGCAACGTTTTTTAAAAAATAAAAATAAAATAAATAAAAATAATAGGTGCGCGGACACCGGTGTCCTCTTCGTGCTCCATAGTTTAAAGAACAATAGCTGCGCGGATACCGGTGTCCGCTTCGCTTCGTGTTCCATAGTTTAATTACAAATATCATTTGTAATACCATATCAATTAAGAGAATTTATTCTATTTCAGGACAATGATGATGTTCCACAATTTCGCTCACCTACCAGTCTGGACCACATTGATATATCCGACATGGATTCAGTGTTTGATACCCCCAGAAAAGCAAAGCTTAGGACGCGAGTTCGTAAACTATTTGTTGAAAAAAAAATGTTACAGAAAAAAAATAATGCTCTTAAAATCCAAAACAGCAGATTAAAAAAAAAATAACAAGCATGAAAAACATTTTAAAGGATTTGAAAAAAAAAAAATATCTCACGGAACAGCAATTTTCGGATCTTAACCTAAAAGCAGAACCATTAAACTTATTTAACAGAATATTGCAAATAAAAAAGTCTAAGAAAAATTTTAGGAAGAAATACCCAGCAGCGCTTCGAAAATTTGCGTTAACTTTAAATTACTACTCCTCAGCGGCGTATAAATACGTTAGGCGGGTATTCCATACTGCCCTGCCTCATCCCCGTGTTTTGGCTAAATGGTACCAAAACAGTTCAATGTTGCCGGGTTTCACGAAACAAGCATTTGATATTTTAAAACAAAAAAGTAATTTATCTAGAAAGAAAATTATTTGTGGTCTGATTGTAGACGAAATGGCTCTCAGACATCAAACTCAATGGACAGGCAAAAATACAGAGGGATTAGTAAATTATGGTTCTGGACCTTCAGAAAACAAAGAAATTGCAACAGAAGCATTTGTTTTTATTTTAGTATGCTTAAGTGAAAACTGGAAAATTCCTGTAGCTTACTTTTTCGTCAAAGGGTTATCATCAGAGACGAGGGCCACTTTAATCATGGATTGTTTAAGACATTGTCATGCAGCAGGCGTTGACGTAGTAAGTTTGACTTTCGATGGTTGTGCGGCTAACTTGTCTACTGCAGCGGTTCTAGGCTGTAAATTGAGCGTTATTGATAACTTAAAAACTACATTTAAACATCCTGAAACCAATAAAGAAGTTGCACTTTTCTTAGATCCATGCCACATGATTAAGTTGGTACGCAACACTTTTGAAGCGAAGTCAGTTATTTTTAATAATGAAAATAAAGAGATAAGGTGGCAACTATTAAAAAATCTTAACAAACTGCAGACAAACCAGGGCTTGAATTTTGCCAACCGACTTACACAACGGCACTTAAATTTTCGCAATGAAATCATGAAGGTCAAATTAGCCACACAACTTTTAAGTAGAAGTGTCGCAAATGCTTTGCAGGTTTGCGAAGAGACATTGCGTTCATCAAATTTTAAAGATTCGGGTCCCACTAAAGACTTCATAATATTATTTAATGACTTGTTCGACATTTTCAATTCGAGAGCTCGTGACAAATTTGGTTTCAAAAAGCCTGTTAGTTCAGGTAATGCAAAAGAAATATTTGCTTTTCTAGAAAAAGCTAAAAAATATATACTTGAATTGCGTATTTACAATAAAAACAGAATTACCCGACGTGGACATGTATTTATGAAAATAACTAAAAAGAAGCTCGTGCAATGTAAATCTAAAACCGGTTTTTTAGGATTTTTGATTTGTATCGAAAGCCTTAAATATTTATATGCGTCTCTTGTTCAAGATGAGGAAAGACTGAGCTACATTTCTACATATAGGTTAAGTCAAGACCACATTGAAATAATGTTTGGGGACATACGTCGACATGGAGGGTATAATAATAACCCAAATACAATCCAATTCAAAGGAATTTATAAAAAAATGTTCAATCATTTGGAATTGCGATCTGCCTTTACAGGTAATTGTATTCCAGTAGAATATTTTCCGATACTAAATTGCTCATCAGCAGTAAAAAACATAAATAACACGTGCAACGGACGGGTTCTGGATGAAAATTTGGTTATGGATGAGCTTATGAACTTGGAAAGTGATAAAAAATCGGAAGAAAACGTGTCTATTATGACAGATTTACTTAATAACGATCGTTGCTCGTGTAATGTAGAACAAATAATTGGATATATTTCAGGCTGGGTATCTAGAAAGCTTTGTGGAAGTTTAAAATGTGAAGACTGTCGTTCCTCTTTATTCACGAATGAAAAATTATGGTTTCATAAACTCGTCACTCTTAAAGATATGGGTGGTTTGTGTTTTGCATCGCATGATGTTTTTTTAGTGTGCTTAAAATCAGAAGATACTTTAAAGAAATTCATCATAGAAAATGGTCCCTATTTTAGAAATTCTCATGATTTTAAGCGATTACAATACAACATTTTAAAACACTTTTTGCAGTCCAACGTATTCGATATTTTGTCCGAACATTCTATGAATCAAACCCCTATACTCAATCATAGATTGCAACTAATTCGAGCTATAATACAAAAGTATCTGAATGTCCGTTTGCATCATGAGCACAAAAATAACCCATTCATAAAAAGCACGTCAAAAAGACAGAAAAGAAATAAATTAAACTTGTTTGAGGGTAAATAAATAACAATGAAAATGTTAACTGCCAACTCAACTTTCATTTTTTATTTTTATTATTGTATCTTAGTCTAAGTTTGTGATTAAATAATTAACAATATTCTGTTTTTTGTTTTATTTAATAAATCATATTCATTACTAATGTAATATACCTATGCTCATATCCAATGTCTCATCTGTGGTAAATCCGCATACTCTATGATGCACTAGTATACTTCAAGCGCAACTCACTACAAATAGCTATCTCTTTCTGTTACATACTTTCCGTATTATCTGTCGCAGGCGTAGTTGAATATGTCACCAACATGTAAGTACATTTGTAATAACAACGCAACAATTTCTGGCCGCCGCTTAATATGAACGTAGCGTATCTTCTTTTATAATATCATTGTGTGCAATAATAATTAAATCCAAAATACCCATGATATTCACTGCTTAAACACAAGCTTCCTCAAGTTTTGTTGAAACTGAACTGCGCATAGGAGAGCGACCCATGAATTCGCGGGTGGGCTCAGGAAGGCGCGCGCATTCCTGCGACTGCTCGAGAAGTCGCTGGAATGCTCGAGAAGTCGCTGGAATGCTCGAGAAGGCGCGGGAATTCGTGGCTCTGCGCTTCGCCGCCCTTCGCCGCTCTTTCGGTGTGTGTTGAGCCTAAAAAATTGAAGACCATCTAAGCTCCACACCTAGGATACCCATTTGAATCTCTTATTACTAAAACCAATTTATCAACTGGAGTTGTTGCCCCTTGAGTGAACAGAAATAATTTAATTCACCCCGTGACAATAACTCTAGCCACTCCGCGAAGTCTGTGGTTCAGAATACCGAATCGCATGACACACCTTCCAACTCTAGTTCGAATTATTTGCTAGTTTTATAATTAATGCGATGTGAGGTGGAGGCCTGGTGTCCTGTAATACAGGTGTTATTTACGTACCACAGCCACCAGCGATCGACAACTTAAGTGGTAACTTATTAGCATGTACTTGTCCTTAACTTTTGTTCTTTACTTGGTTTGTGGTGAGAAATAAACGATTTATTATTAATAATAATAACAGTGATTCGAACGCAACAAAACGGGTTAGGCCACGCTGCACTTTTTGTAAAAAGTTCGGCCACTTTGTAGAGGACTGTAGGAATAAAACTAAATCGGACGACCAAAAGGAAGATAACGCGCCAGTGTTTTGTTACGGCTGCGGTCAACAAGGGGTACTATTGTCAAAGTGCCCTAAGTGTAAAAGTACGTCCGCCGACAAGACGAGTTTCCAAAGTGCCATAACCCAAAATTCAGAGTTTTCGCACCCCACAGTAAAAATAGAGATCGTGTCTGTAGTAGGTGTGGCAGTGTTAGATACACGTGCTACTGAAACTCGCTAGTCCTGGATTATATAAAATCCTCCTCGACAGTGGTGCCACCTTCACGCAAATGCGGCGAAGTCTCAGTCTCGCCGACGGAACTCAGCAGGTACGTGAATTATTATCATGCGATACAAATGTTACGATTCGGAATCGCCCACTCCTTTCCTTGTGACATCAGAAGCGAGCAATAGGACGCTTCTAGGACGAGACTTCATCGCTAAAGCAGGTATATTGATGGACCTTCAACGTAACCGTTGGTTCTTTAGCGATGCCCCTGGGCAGATGTTTGAGATCGTAAAACATACAGCCTAGAATCTACCAGTGGCGCAGGGTTGATGCAAGTTGATACCACTAGCCTGGCGCTGAGAGGAAGAAGGTACGAAACTAACACCAGCATAAAGAACACAGCTTAACCAGCTCATAGTAAGCAGAGCTGAGCGCTTCGCCACCGAAGGACCCCCAACAACGTATGCCACACATCTTCGGTGGATTCGGGTTGACGAGAAGCAGGAGCCGACCGCTTCACCTCCCTACAGAACGTCGCAAGGTAAGAAACAGTTGTTAGACGGTGAACTCGAGAAGCTGTTACGCGCCGATGTAATAGAGGAGTGCGAATCGCCTTGGGCTGCCAACGTAGTCTTAGTAGCGAAGAAGGATGGCGGGGTCCGCCTATGTGTGGACTACCGGAAGCTGAAGGCGGTGACAGAACCGGACCGATACCCGCTCCCGCGCATGGAAGACGTGCTTCATGCGGCGAAGACGATCAGCACCAGCGTAGAATGTGCTGAGATCTTGATTGCTGAAGTCTTCCTAAGGTACGGACTCCCGCGCAGGATTATTAGCGACAGTGAAGTGCAGTTCGTTGCTGAGGTCATGCAGCGGGCGTGTCACGTCATGGGTATAAAATAGTCCCTGACACCACTGTATCATCCCGAAGCTAACACTGTAGGAAGGAAGAATCGGGACTCAAAGCCTCAGTTGGCTATCTTGGTAGGAAAAGAGCACGCATCATGGGACGCTCATCTTGCAGCCATAAGGTTTGCCATAAACTCCGCTGTAACAGCAAGTACTGGATTTTCACCAGCCTTTCTTACCTTGGGGAGAGAGCTACGCGCACCTTCAGACGTCGTGGCGGACATGAAAAGCATCGTGGACAGCCATAATTTCGTGCTGGATATTACTCCTTACCTGCTGTAGTGTATGTGAGTGAAAAAGAGGGAAGCATTATGTCATCTCTGGCGCACGTGCGAGCGTACACAGCTTAGTCGGCTGTGAGCGGTGTGAGTGAGAGGGCACGCGCGGCTAAGAGCCGACAATATTGAAGGATAGTACATTTTGGCGACGAGGATCAATTATTCTGAGTAAAAATTATAATAAAATATGTTATTCGAAAAAACAAACAGTGTGTGTGTGGCAGTGCAGTGTTTTTATAGGTAATGAAATGCAGTAAACAAAGTTACCAGTAGGAATTACTGCAGATACAAGCAAGTATTTATTTTATTTTCATTACATCTAAGTAGGTAGTTACCATGCGGGACGAGGCAACCGCTCTTTATTTTTTCGTCAGCGCTTTCGGAGGGTATTAGTTACTACCTTAGATAGTGACTCAAAAGCGACGTTCAACGTTTGTTTACATTTGTTACTTTTGTACTGACATACTTATGAGATCGTTTATATGTATAGTCTACTATTATTAATTAGATTACAAACGCTTTTGTTCCTTGGCGCATATATTCATTTGAGTAGGCTGGTTTTAGAAACTACCGGTACGATTTATGTGGATTGGTTTTCTATCATGGAAAAGTTTTATGTGTGTTTTAAATAGTACATTCCCGGCGGCTGTACACGAAGTGACAAACATACACACCCGCACACGTACAAGCAAATTTTTGCTTTTGATAAATTAACTGATGTGTAATAATACTAATAATAAAAAAAAAATATAATAAAAAACTTGTCCCTGAACAAGGGGCCGGGTTCGATTCCAGAATCGATGTTCAATGGTAATCGGTCCTGGGACCGATTACCATTGAACATCCTTAAAATACTGCTAAGTTGCATGATTCCGTTTTAAATTTCGTTTACTATTTATGTCTGATTGTCTATTATTTTATCAGGTAAATATATGTCGGCGCAATACCAATAGTTTGTGATTTAAATAATTAAGATTTGTAATTAAAAAGCCCTAAAAATTAGTAGAAGTTCATTGCGATGTAAAATTAACGTTAGACAGCAAATAACTGTTTTTGTTATTGTTATTTAAACGTTTCGTTTCGTTTTTTTAAAACACGTGCTCGCCCTACTTAGGAGCGAAACATTATAAATAGGCCCGCACTGTCGGTGTCGAGGCATTCTCGCTCGAGCCACCGGACAGTACGGACCTCTTTTTGACGTCGTTACTCTGTTCGTTGAATATACGAAGTGTTAGATAACTTGTGAAGTTTTATTTTGAACATCCAAATATGAGTGCCCATCTTGAAGATAACATCGATGACGTCAGCTGTGTTGACGTCACACTTTAAATAAACCCTACAAAGGTCCCTCCTCCGTCATATATTATTTTCGAATTTTGTCTCTTCTAACTACAATATTAAAGAGTGTCGTTGGTTGTCCAAAATTTAATATTAGAGACGCTGTGATGTTACCAGATGATGCCTGGTAGTCCATAAACAGGTGATGCCTGTGAGGACTTCGTAACGTAATTAAATAATAATAAATTTATTTATTTGGAACAAGGAACACATACAAATATTATCAGTTTGAAACGATGATAACAGCAGTAGTATAAAACTGTGTCGCGGTTATCAACGCCCCTCTCCAGAAAAGAAGTAAATTGTTCCATTACAAGTACCAGAAACATATTAGTAACATAAATTAAAAACTATGTATTCTTAAATTACTAGTAGGTAATTAATTAGACAATTAAAAAGTGATCTCACCATAGTGAGTAAATTAAAATGTATTTGTATAGAAGGAAGAGTGGTTGTATATATGTGTGCTGGTGTAATTTGTGTGTGTTAGTGAGAAAATGGGGGTGTGTGTGTGCGAAAGATTGTGACATACACTTCCACAAGTTCTTCTGTTTCGTCATAACTTAATTGTTTTAGCCAGATATTCAATTTAATTTTAAGTTTTTTTCTAGTTAACGAGTAGATATTTATTTTCTTATTTATTTTATTGTATAATTTGGAACAAATGTATTTAAAGTGACGACGAGGTACGTAAATACCTATGGTTGATGCCTGTAGGTGTGGTGCGATGTAATGGAGGTAAATTAGAGACGCTGTGATGTTACCAGATGATGCCTGATAGTCCATAAACAGGTGATGCCTGTGAGGACTTCGTAACGTAATTAAATACCTATGGGAGATGCCTTTAGGTGTGGTGCGATGTAATGGAGGTTTATTAGAGTGTTAGATACCTATGGAAGTTACATGGGTGATGGGTTAGCTGTAACGTAATGTTGGTACGGGTGATGCCTGTAATGCGAAGTTGATACAGGCAATGCTCGTAATTGAAATATTTATACGGGTAACGCCCGTTTACTGAACTTATCAACAATTTTTTGTGTGGTTTTGGAAGAACAGGTTGATAGAAATAAATAATGAATGTATCAGGTTGTTGAAAGGATAACGCCCATTTGATAACCTAAATGAGACATTCCTTATTTGTTTCCTTGTTCACAGATTCATTAATGTCAAGTTTTACATTAGAAAAATTTGAGTGCGATGGTGAAGCAGGTTCTGTGGGAGCAAGATGGGAACGTTGGAAGAGGAGTTTAAATATCTACCTGGAAGCTGCAGATATTAACAATAGCTTAAAAAACGAGCAAGTCTCTTACATAGGGGAGGACAAGAACTTCAAGAAATATTGCTTAACGTACCCGATGGTTACGTCACGTCGGTTGAAAATGATCAAGACAGATGTATTTGAAGTAGCAATAAAAAAATTAGATGAATACTTCGCACCTAAGCAAAATAAACGGTATGGAAGACATCTATTTAGGCAAATGAAACAAGAAAAAAATCAGAAATTTGAAAAATATTTAGTTCGCCTAAGGCAATAAGCGTTGAAATGCCAATTTACAGATGTACCTAGATGATAATATAATTGATCAGATAATTGAGAAATGTTCGTCGGAAGAACTGAGAAAGAAAGTACGTCTCGAAAGCAAAGAACAGTTGCCCTGTCTAGTACTGAGGCTGAGTATATGGCACTTGCAGAGGCTTGTAAAGAAGCAATTTATTTGAAAAATGTAATGTCAGAACTTGGTATATGTACTAAAAATAAACCCGTAAGCCTGTACAGTGACCGTCAATGTTCTTTAAAATTGTCTTCTAATCCGATGTTCCACAAACGTACCAAACATTGATGTACGCCATCATTTCACTAGAGAGTGTGTTGTGAATAATAAAATCACAATCAGTTATGTACCAACCTCTTCTATGCCAGCAGATATATTTACTAAAGCACTTTGTGCAAATAAACATTATAAATTCATAGAGCTGATGGACATAGGGGAAGTAAATTGAAATAAGCGGAATTTTTGCTTGCCCATCCATTTTGCAACCAAGATACGCGGTACTGACTTCTCGTATGAAGAAGTTATTTATGCATCAGATTTCATCCGTCAATTTGCCAACTGCTTAAAAAAAAGAGATCAGTTGTTTTAAAAAAATGTGTGCGAATTCATGGCCATTTTGGAAAATAGGACACAATTTGGATGGCAGCGAGGATGCAACAGCAACGAGGGATGTGTCAAAAGTAATGATAATAATCGATTACTTCCAGTGGACATAAAACAAAAATAAATAACAATTAAATGATGGCTACCTACTAAGTCAGTCTAAAAACATCATATAATTAAGCCGTGGTTTCAAGAATCAGGGTTCATAGTGGTTACGTCTCTATGTGACCAGGGTACTAAAACAGACAGGCTTTCAACCTGTTATTGGATGAGAACAGGGGAATTTATTTAAGACAAGGAAAAAATCCGAAGGAAAATATAATTTTGACAAATGGTCAAGAAATTATACCACTGTATGAACCTCCACATCTTCTCAAATGAAATAGAAACAACCTCATAATTAAAAATCATTACATAGTATAAAACAAAGTTGTTTACCGTTATCCTTATGTATGCTTAGATCTTTAAAACTACACAACAGATTTTGTTGCGGTTTTTTTTTAATAGATAATGATTCAAGAGGGAAATTTATATGCATAATATATTCAACATCAGTACCCGTGCGAAGCTAGGGCGTGTCGCTGGTTTAGAACATACCAAAGATGGCGTAACAAAAACCGCAAAATGGTCGCACTTAAAATTGCTACTTCATGAAAACCCTGGTTATAAAGAAAATATTCAGTCGTACTGGTGCGACTACCTACCTAATATGGGATATTTAGCAGGTAATTTTATTTTATTTTCATATGGTGTCGTATGGTCGTGCGTCATACGTCGTATGGTGTCGGACGTAAAGAATACCACCATCCCATTTCTTCTCGTGGGTGTCGTAAAAGGCGACTAAGGGACATTTTAAGACCGTGCGTCCTGATAAGCATTTTAGGTCACCGCGTGGTGGCGGTTAAACTACCAGCAACAGCATTCCCAAGGAGGGTTAGCGTCAGGAAGGCGGCCGGCTATAAAATAGTAACCAAACCTCTTTAGCAATATGTCAGGTATAAATGGAATGCGCGATAGAGTTAGGGCGTACCCCGCAGGCGACGCGCAGGGGCAGCACTCGGCTCCTCTGGGAAATGGACAAGGATTGTTGCACCATCCCGGGCGAGGGCAACGTAAGAAGTTACCTAGGGAAATGAGATCGAAGTATGCAAGTTGGAATGTCCGGACTATGACTGGAAAGGTCAGAGAGTTAGCGGACGTATTGAAAAGGAGACGAATAAACGTAGCGTGCTTACAACAGACCAAATGGAGTGGAACAAAAGCGAGAGATTGGTGAAGGATAACAGTTTTACTACTGTGGAAATGATGGCTTAATCGATAGGTCAGCCAGGTCAAAAAACACTCGTTTGCTACAAATTTTAATGCAATTTACATAACGACCCGGATTCAGGTCCATCGGCGCGGCAACTACGTAACTGGAGCCCTATGCCGAAGAAGTAGTAAGTGTACTGGCTAGGATGGATGGATGAGTAAACAGGCCAAGTTGTCATGACTTAGGTATGTCTCGGGCGAACAGGAGAAAGACTAGTATTTTTTAAAAAAAATATATTTTTTAATTCATTTAAATTGGGAGCTCTATACGAGTCCGATTGTAACAAAAAAATTGTAATTATAGGTCTTGTCAAGCTTCTTGGTCATTGTGTGGTTGGTGCCGACCCCCCACACAATGACCAAGAAGTGTGACAAGACCTATAATTACAATTTAACTCGTATAGAGCTCCCCGTGCTCGCCGTCGCGTGGATTGCGGGGCTCGTCCAGGGCTTGGGGGACCCAGCGTGGACGGCGCCGGGCCTCCGCGACGCCGCTGAAGCCGCGTTGCCGACTGGCCCCCGCGACGCCGCCGATGCCGCGGTGGTGGCGAACCTCGCCGGAGGCTACCGCCCTGCGCCAGTCTTCTTGCAGCCGCAGGACGTCCTCCGGGCTGAGGCGCCGCCGCTGCGCCTGATGCGCCGGCTCCTCCTGGCGCCGTGTTCGCTCGTGGACGGCGACCAGCAACTGGCGGAGAAGCCGGCGTATCATACGCCAGTCACGCTCCTCGGCTCTGTAAAATACATTTTATTTATTACAAATCATAATAATATACCCTCAAAGGATCACTTTTTTGTCCGACCCAGAATCCTGAAATCTGGCATAAAGAAAGGTCATTTTGAAAACTATAAATTTGTTCTTACGTCACAACAAAAAAAAAATACGATTCGGAAAAATCTTTGAGAACAAAGGTATGTACTATAGTTTATATAGAAGCCTTAGGGCGCGAGTTCGACTCGCACTTGCCCAGTTTTTCTTATCGTTTCATGCAAAAGACGTGCACTGTTGGACATAGGCCTGCCCCAAGACTCGCCATAATGATCGGTCATGTGCGCCTCACATCCATCGGATCCCCGCGACCCTCACCAGGTCGTCGGTTATACAAGGATATTTTATTATTATAATGTTAAGCCACAAAAAGGACTTGCAGGAAAAGTGGTACTTACTCCTCGTCCACGGACGCTTGCGCGCCGCCATCGGCCATTACTGGCGCTTCTTCGGCCGCCGGCGAGCCGCCATCGGCCATCACTGGCCTGGCCTCGACCGCCGGCGAGCCGAGATCGGCCATCAATGGCCTGATTTCCTCTTCGTCGTGTGGCAGCAATCCACACCAGTTGGCGATCCTAAAAAAAAGGATATTCAAACCATGCAAAATCATACTAGATTACATGCAGACACATTCACAATAAAATGACAATCAACACAAACAAGCTCAGAATGCCCAAAGCCCAAAACATTCCACATTAAATTCGTATCCACACCATGTTAGTACAACACTTTGCCATTATAGGTAGGTATAGCAATAAGTTTGCAATCAACATCATACCGTCGCTGACCGCAGTAATTCTTGATCACAAATGCGTAATAAGTCTGTAGGTACATAAAACAAGAACCAATTGAATTCACCTGAACTATTCATAAGTATATAAAACCATGAATTGCGGTTTATAATAATTCAATGTAACTTTCCGCACGTTGTTTTAAAAGTTTGGTAGGTTGTACCTACTCTTAGACTTACCGGTTGAGGCTATTTCCCATGTTGAGATTCTGCAACAAATAATAAACATTGTACTTCAGCAATAAAACAATAGTAAAATAAACAATCGCTCAAAATAAAGGAATACAGAATGTATACTTACTTACTCGTAAACTTTATTGAACTTCAACACGTATACGTCTCGCGTCTTGTAGCGACAAGTTTTTGAACATGGAGAATTTCACAGTGTTGCCGTTGCAGTTACATTAATTTACCACTAAGAGTCGACTTTTAAAACCAACAGAAAATCAGCAACAAAAAATTATCCCATACACAATCGCAAAATGTTCCATTAAAAAAAGTTTTTGTACAAAATAAAGTAGTAATACTTGATAAAAAATAAACAATCAGTTGATCAAAATATTATTTGTGGGTAAATTAACATTAGCAGGTCTCAGGAAATCACCATAGAAATTAACAAACAAACAAATAATACACACAACAAACAACTATGTGTAATCATTTTTGTTTGCACCATAATTGCCGGTATCAGATGATTGCAGAGTGATTGCATTTTTAGTAAGAAATAGAATTTTACCGAAACAATAGAAACATCCGCTACCCACTTTTTTCATTTAGTACGTTTAAATTTTGTGTAAACTTTTTATCTTAGACCGTGATAACTTTATTACTGTCATAAACCTAATATAGTGTAAGCTGTGCATATCTATAATAGGCATGCAAACTATTGTCTAGATTATAATATTATTATTTTTAATAACAGTCCTGTATGTAATGCTGTTGGTATGCCGTATAAACAATATTATATAGCCACTCAAACCAATATTTCGCAACTAAACGCGGAGTTAAAACCACCAGTTTCAGTGGAAACTCTATTTAAAGTGGCAACACAATATAAGATAGTTTTCAACTGTACCAACATTAAGAAAATTAAAAATAACCAAGTTTTGATCGTACGTTTCTACACTTTTATATTTTATAATGCACTTATTCCATTTCCGATGGACTATTATTATTATTATTATTTTATTTATTGTAAACGTATTTATTGTAAAAGTATTACAATTATATCGGTTAAATAAGTAAAATAACATACACACAAAAACTTCATTCGTTCTATCGAAGTTGAGAGTTTGCCAATGTTTAAAATGCAACATATCCGGAAAGTTGTTTGTCCGTGGCAGCGCGGTTCTGCACGTTTCAATGGGGCCACGTTCAAACACATAGATTTAACAAATTTATGGCTTTGTAAATCAAGTGTTTTTTTTTTTAACAAAATCTTGACTTGGTTTTATAATAACATAAAAAAAAACAAATAGAATGGTAACATTATTTTCTTTTATCATTCATTCAAAATTTTTCTACGATTTGAATTTGACAGCCGGTAGTAGTGACAATATTTACACCGCCAAACAACAAAGATTTATTTTTATTAAAATGGGAAGTTCCTGGAGCCGAGGCTTTCGCCGCGTCGTCTGTTGTGGGTCTGGTGCACATGCACCGGCTCGAATTCATGAGTAAGTATCAAAATAGTTCATTTACTTAAGTTATATTGTGTTCATTAGGTACTTATTATTATTTTTAATTAATGTTTTGTTCATTTCAGAGCAACATTTGGCATTATCGAGCCGGTGCTTTTTGAGGAGGTGGTCCCGCTGCACCAGACCCACTACGACGCGGAGACCCCGCTGTATTCGGTGGAGTCGGTGGAAGAGGTACATACTAAGCTACTCTGAACACTATGCGCTAACCGAGGATTCTGTAATATAGAAGAAATTTAATTTCATTATTTGATTTACTTCGACAGATTCGGCAAACATTGGCTCCAACCGCCGAGGTGTCAGAGGACATGCGGCGGTTGGAGCAAAATTTACACCCGCTGCTGGTGTACAGGCCAGAGGACACATGCATGGAGATGTGGTGAGTACATATTTGCTCTATTGCAATTGCACATACAAGATCTTGCAACTCATCATATTATTGTCTTTAAAATCCAGAGAATTTCCCGGAAAAGGGGTTGACCCTTTTCCTGGAAATTGTTCACAATGTTTATTTTTTGTACATAAAGACAAATTCACTAGTAGTATGCTTTTGAACAGGGGTCAATTACTTGAACAGGTAGTAACCAGATGCCTGTTCTAAAGCAAATGAATACCTATTTTCAAATTTATTTAGCGGCATTGCAATACTCTTTTTTTTATAAATAAAACCTCCAGCGCTCTAAAAATATACATGCGTCTACTAGATTTTGGATTAAAATGTTTTATTCTACTATTTTTATCAGAATGTTTACTAGTTACAAGTTGGTTTACAATATATAGGTTTATGAGTTTTATTTTGTTTTGGCTACAAATCACAATTTTCTTTTTTCTAGGAACGACGGACCCTGGCCTGCATCAGCAGCTCAAGTTGCCGAACCAACGGCCCACACCAGCGTGTGGCTAGAGTGGCTCCAGGAACATGTTGATTATGGGGAGCCCTGGTGATTGCTCCCATCCCAGTTAGGGATTGCAATCCGGAAAACCGGATCCGGCAATCCGGTGAATCCGGCGTCAATATACACTTACCGGATCCGGCACCAATACACCGGATCCGGTGATCGGATCCGGTAATTGCATGTTTTGGTAAAATACCTGCGCTATTGTATGAGTAGGCACTTTAAACATGTTGTGCGTGTGCGTGCGAGTCGTTTGACGCTGAGTCGCACCGCGCCTCCCCCTCCCCCCCGCCCCGCAGCGTGACCAGCGTGTCGCTACATGCTCAGTTCAATTTCATTCGTGACGTGACTCGCTCGCCGACAAATGTGTGTTTTGTTTTGCCGCAGCCCGCAGCTTCGTCAAATGTGACTTTACAGTTGGTTTGTTCAAAACAAGTAAAACCACGGTATGATTCCACACGATATTTATACACGATATTTATACACACACCCGCGCCTAGTCGACATAAACAGCTCTCTCTCTCTCTCTGTCTTCCCCTCTCACTTGCCTCGTCTCTCCAAGCCGCGAATGGCACTACTATATATTTATACATCCGTATACTGTATACACTGTACTACACTGTGTTTGTCATTCTGGACCGACTCTTTTTATTAATTACATTTATGTTTTGTATTTTGTTACAGGTAGTCACCTACTCGTACATAGTATGCTAGCTTATGATTAATGTAAAAGTTTAAAACATGTCACTTTCGAAACCAAGCAAGAATGAGGGAACCTGTAGTAGGGACAGTGAAATAACTGTATGGAATTATTTTAAAAAACAGCAAAAGGATAAGTCTGTGAACGCGGAATGCACATTATGCTCTAACATACTAAAAATAAGTAAAGGTTCTTATAAAGGCTTAAAAACACATTTGCAAACAAAGCATTGTATTGATCTAAGTTTTGAAAGTAGCCAATTAAAACGTCCCGGCTCTGACTCATCTCCTAAACCATCCACATCAAAAACGGTATTAGCTGAAAGTGTTTCTGAGGAAGATATAATACCCAAGAAAAAGTCTAAAACAATTGACATTGGCAGTTACTTTAAGAAAGAAAACTCGATGGAGATGATGGTTTCCAGAATGGTCTGCAAAGATGGTGTGCCCCTCAGTTTATTTTGTACATCGGCAGATTTGAGATATTTGTTTTCGAAAAGTGGATTTAAACTTCCTAATTCACCAAACACCATAAGATCTATAGTTTTAAATTTTGCAAATACCGTTAAAGCCGACTTGATAATTGAGTTCGAATATCTTAAGAAACAAGGAAAAAGATTTTCGTTGAGTTTTGATGAATGGACTTCACAAAAAAATCACCGTTATTCGAATCTAAATGTACACCACAAAGAAAAACATTTTAATCTGGGTTTGATTAGAATACACGGTTCGTGCACTGCGGAACATACTATAAATCTAATAGAAAACCGCTTAAAAAGCTTCGGACTTGATTCAGATACTGATATTATTGGTATGAGTACTGACGGTGCAAGTGTCATGGTCAAAGTAGGTAAGCTAATGAAGTGCTATCAGCAACTTTGCTACGCACATGGGTTGCAATTAGCTGTGATCGATGTTTTATATAAAAAGAGAGAAGAAGACTCAATAATGCCAACAACAACTCCTGATTCAGATTCAGATACAGATGACGAAGACACAACGGATGATACTTTAGGAGAACAAGGAGTTTCAGTAACAATAACAGATCCTTCTAGTGCTGAATTAATTCCTAGATACGATGACCTTCTTCAAAAAGTGCGAAAAGTGGTACAACTGTTTAAAAGATCGCCCACTAAATATGACATCTATTTGCAAAAGTACGTAAAAGAAGATACAGGTAAAGAACTAAGCCTTATTTTGGATTGCCGCACGCGTTGGAATAGTCTTCTGGCTATGATAGAAAGAGTTTATAAACTGAAAGTGTGTATTGACAAAGCTTTAATAGATATAGGATCTGACTTAAAATTTAATGATCTTGAATGGTCGAGAATAAAAGACTTGATAGATAGTTTGCAGCCATTTAAATTAGCTGTAGAGACGTTATGCAGAAGGGATTCGACCCTACTAACTGCTGAAACAACACTAAAATTTGTTTTAGAGAAGTTGCTCACTTACGACACGGCGTTAAGCACTGATTTATCTGAAGCACTACATGCTAGAATCAAAGAACGTCGTACTATAGTAACAGGTATATTGATATACTTACAGAATCCAAAGAAATATCAAGAAGATTTAAATCGAGCTGAAAATACATTTACTATGCCAAAGAAAAAAGATATACGACTAGAAATGAAAAAAATCTTGGAAAGATTTAACCAAGATAATAACTCTGACAAAAGCGTGGAACTCGTGGACGTGGAAGAAACAGTAGAGAAGAGCTTAGACTTAGAATCACTGGAAAAAGACTTGACATTACAAGAAGAATTAAAATTAAAGATACAGCAAGAAATGACTTCTTATAATACGATACAGAATAAGAAAAATATGGATTTTGATAAAATATTAAAAAAAGAAATGACTGCATTCGAAAGTGAAGGAGTTCGAGGAGAATACTTGTCTGCTATTAATGATTATTTGCTCACAATTAAGCCTACAAGTGTAGAAGCTGAAAGAGCCTTCTCGGCCGCAGGCTACATTTGTAGCTCTATTAGAAGTCGATTGGGAGATGATACAATTAACACAATTTGTTTTTTAAGATCGTTTTTTCAAAGTAAAAAGTGATTATTTATAAAGAATATTATGAAGAATAATTATTGTGATTATTTATTGTGATCTCAATTAAGGTTAATTATTAGATAGTGTCAGATAAGATAGTTGATTGTTTTGTTTTTGAGATTTTTCTTTTAGTAATAATAAAGGTGATTTCGTATTCGTATATATATATATCGTTTTTTTAACATTTCCTTACCAGTCCAAAGTTAAGTTATCCTGGCTAGATAAATCCGGTCGGATCCGGCCGGATCCGGCCGGATTGATGGATATCCAGCCGGATCCGGCCGGATTGAAAATGAGGCCGGATTGCAATCCCTAATCCCAGTGAATCATCAGGGCTCCCCCAATAAACTATGAACTTTAATTCTAGTTTTTTTCTTTCCTGACCCTTTGTACCTAATTTCCGTCATACACACACACTAACATGAAATGAAGAATCTATTAGTAAGGTTGATAATATTAGATGAGTATAAGCTAGATAGTAGTAATAGTCTACAACTACTAATAGACAAAGATACTATTTGTGTTTCTTTCAAATACATATAATTGGCCCAGGTCAGTTTTTTTTTTATGGGTAAAACTGACTAATCTCGCCCATGTGTCATGTCGCTATTCAGTAGGTATGCCCGACTTTTCTTAGCAGTCCTGATGCTCTGTTTGGCTGGACAATGGAGTATCCATTTGGAACAAGGAACGAAGTTGTACACTATTATTTTACAAATATATCATATTATTTTTGAATAAAATAATCCAGTTAGAACTAGGCAGTACGTTCCGATCATTAGCCTGGTATTGAAAGGCCATAAACAAAAAAAAAATAGTAAGTTGTCATTTGCAATTTAGCCGTTAAAAATGGAAAGTGAAGGGTTTCTGTAAGTACTTTTTTTTTAAATACATTTGTATTTAGTTAGATAGTTAGACTTGGAATGTGTGTTTAAGTAGTTTTCTTTGAAGTTATTATTGCCAATATTGTTAATTACCGAACCAATAAGTTTACATCTTTTTAATTTTTGTAGACAAGACGAAGACACAAACCCCAGCAACTGGGTCCCGTCGGAGACTATGCCTCCGACTGCCGCTGACTATGGGGGGTCAGCGGAGAGCAAAGTTGAGCCCGGGGGAAGCGGCGCCCGCGCCGGGTCGAGTAAAATGACGGTTTTGCTGCAGGCGGCGAAGAGAACCGTCATAATCGACGACCGGCCTGCCAAACAACCGTGCCTCGACCGACCGGAATTATCCATGCCCACGCCCAAAGGGAAAGGGGTGGGTAAGAAAACAAAAGAAAATAAATGAAAATAATCCAAGTTTGACTTTTTTTTATTGCGCGGTCACAAATGAAACACATGTAGATAGTTACATAGAAACTTATAGACTTAGGTACTTATCCAAAATTGAGTGTTCAATAAATAGAGGGAATTATGAGTCGGATTTACAAAAAAAATATTATAGTTTCTGTCAAATTTCTTGGTCATTTGTGCTAGCTAAATAACTGAATCTTACTTTAAATAAACCTCAGTAGATGGCGTCTGTATGAACTTACATTTAACAAGTAATTATAATGTTACGTACTCAAGTTGATTTATGCTAAAAACCGAGACTTGTGTTTTGTCAATAATAAAAGATTATTATATGCCTGCGTAAAAATGATATCATCATTGCTAAATTAATTGTGTTGTCACGAAATTTCGTTAGGAATGAGTAAATCTTAGTTCAAATAAACGTCATTAGATGGCGTCTTTATCAACTTATATTTAACACGCAACGTTATCCAAGATCTGTTTATTTAATACTTTTAACTACCAAATATCGTATTTAAAATAACCTGTGTGAAGACACCCTTAGCGTTAATTATTTTACGATGTTTACGAAGTAATAAAAATGAACAATGGACGCACAGGTGCGGCGCACCGCACTGGAAGCATATGAGTAAATTGTATGGACGCGCAGACGCGTCGGTTAGCACACCGTAGAAGTTCGAAAAACGCGCATGCGCGTTTGCCGCACTGATTGCGTTAAGAAATGGTGTAGGAGTAGTTTTTTTAAGAGTAACAACAATTTAAACAACAACCTTTTTAATAATATTCGTATACCAACAAAACAACATAATTGCTCTTTAAGAATAACAAACTAATAATAATAAATAGTACCGATAAAAAAAAACATGACTAATACTACTTATCTATTGCTATACGTTATTCCAAATTATGCAGAAGGTATTTGCATGACATGCATGAAAAAAAATCAATACAAACTAAACAACTGCTCTATAAAATATCAATGGTCGTCTTATATTATTATTATTTGTCATATTAAAAAAAAGACAACATACTTATTAGGGTGGTCCTTATTTTTCAACTTTCGAATAATCCTCGGGGCACATTCTCATTTTATTATATACCTCTAAATATGAAATACGTGTTTTTTTTGTTTTTGTTGAGATTTAGACGTCGGTACCAAGTGTCAATTTTTTTACAAAAAGTGTTCAAAGACAACTTAAATGCTGGTTTCATTATTTTTTAATTTAGGTGTCTTTATAACATTTTAAGTGCAAGTGAGACACGCACAAACAATAGATTTTTATCCCCTCCGTCCCTCATTGATACCGTTAGGTCGAGATTTAGACCGCCTCGCACTTTAGTTCTGTTAAGTAACGAAGAAGTGTTTCAACTTGCAATGGCATCTACAAGTAGCGGAATCAGTAAAGCTACTAGAAATCGAAGTGAGATTTGGCTTTGAGAAGTGGCCGCAGACAGGATTTCTTTTGCCAAAAAGCAACTTCAAGTACCTATTTCAACCTCGACATGACTACAGAGAACTGCTGAATCTTACAATCATATTCATAGGTTTAAAAGGCGTTTTATTTCGGAGACCTGCTGGTCTACATCGAACTACATGGATGGCACAAGACCCTTGTACTGTTTAAAAAATTATTTATTTAAGCATCAGTGGAAGGTAACGAAGAAGGACGAAAAGGCTGTGAGAGAAATATGTATTTTCTAAATATTGGTTTCAAGCCTGTCAACTGTATACTGTATATTTTTGTCAACACTTTCAAAAGGTCTTTTAATAGATAAAAGACCTTTTGAAAGTGTTGCCAAAAATATAGCTACTGTTGCGCTGAAAAAGATTTTAAATCATTTGTGGTATTTGTCGGAAGGGCTGGTTTCGCTTGCGGTTTTCGGTGACGAACTTTCAGTTGAAGAGAATAAAAAAAATGGTAGAACCACTCAAAATTGAAGGCACAGATGATTGCTTAAACGAATAAACCTTGATATCACAATCATCCACGAAAAAAATATAGAAAACTTCGTGAATAGTAATTCTTTAAGATTCTTCCAGATCCTAGGTATCTCATCTTTTTTTTTTATAAAGACGTTGAAACCTGGAACGAAGACCCTGTTTATATAGGATTGATTTCGACGTACTCAACACCTTCAGACGTGCTCATCAATGCATTAAATTGTAATAAATTTGCGTAAATAGTGACCTAGTTTTTAGTGTACTAACTACTAACGTGCGACTCACTTTGTAAGTGCTGACAAGTTTAAAATGATATAATTGGATTATCATCATCTTCCTACCCTCGTCCCGTTTTATTTGGGGTCGGCGCAATATGTTTTTTTCTTCCATTCTGTCCTGTCTCCCGTCACGCTATCACTAACTCCTCTGTCTTCCATATCACTTCTCACACAATCCATCCATATCTTCTTTGGTCTCCCTCTCCCTTTCCATCCATCCATATTTATACTCATACGCATGTTACCAAAAACGTTTCATCCCTCCATAATTGGATTATAATTAACTTAAATATGGATAGCAGTCCCTTCAATCGGAGTAGGATGACGCGACACAGCTCTCCTCCTACACCGACGCAGCCCCAGCAACCTAGTCGTAAACAAGCCTAGGGAGAGGACAAAGTGGAGATAGCCTCAACTCCTGGGATTCAGAACTGGTTGACTTCTATTGCGAACCACTTGAATGAGGCATGCTCTATTTCTTTCGAAGGAAAATTAAACTCGGATCAGAAGCTCAAAATAAGCAATATGTGCCGAAACATTGGACATGCGAGTTTCTTAACTGGCTGTCCAATACCAATCGCTGAAGAACAATGCCGTGAAGGCCCCTATCTCCCTACAAAGTTTATCTAACGACCGAGACCTAAGGGATTGTGTGTTAGAAATGAACCGGACGATTAAAGATTCGTGTGGAAAGCAGGGAGCCACCGTTTCATCTTTTGCCGATACGGTGAAGAAAGGGTCTAATAGCTTTGTTCGTCCTAATACTTTTAGCTCCGTGGCAACTCGAAAACCAGTGACGAAACGAAGAACACCGTCCAGAACATTGTTTGCCTTGATGACATGAAGCTAAAAGTCAGAAGCGTACGAAAAATAGGAAAAGGAGGTCTTGTTATTAACACAGAGACTAAAAAAGATCTAGAAAAGCTCAAGAAAACAGTTCAACTAGCTTCTTCAGGGCTCACCGTCGACGACCCGCAAAAACGCAAGCCACGCATTATAGTTATAGGAGTCCAAGCATCAATGGCTGAAAACGAGGTCTTCAAATGTATTTATGACCAAAAATTACCGAATATGACCAGAGACACATTTCTGACCTCAATCGAACTTAACCATAAATCTGCCAGGAAAGATGCTGAAAACTGTAGGGGGAAGTCCCGTAACGCCGGACGGCACCTACCGCCGGACGGTAGTAATTTGTGGTAGTACTATCTAAGCAAGTATAAAACCTGTTCGATTCGAACTACTAGTGAATGGGGCGCGGGGGGTGCATAGCTACAGGATCTAGTGATGGATTAATTAGCATTAGCATTCATTATTAGCATGCGATTGATCATTTAGCAAATGAAATGTAGTTGCGAAATTCTGTGGAATGCGAAGTGAATTGTTTATAGCTTCATACTATTGGTTCACGCACGAAAATTCTCAATTCAATTCTCAATTCAATTCTCAATTCTCAATTCAATTCTCAATTCAATTCTCAATTCAATTCTCAATTCAATTCTCAATTCTTTATTGCGTACCATAATGTATACATAGATGTTGTGGAAATAAATAAAAGTCACAATTATGGACCCTGTCGGGCACAGCATAGATAGTTTAGGTAGAAGAGAGGATGAAGGCACTGCTTGTTTTACTTATCACTTAGTTACTAAATATTATATAATTTGTTTTGATAGCAACTGTTGTTGCGTAAAAGTTAATTTACGAATTTTAATTATTGTTTTATTTTTTATATAGGTATACATTTTATTTATTAAGTAACATTGTAAATACCATTTATTTGTAATTATTATTTTTATTTTATATTATATAGGAATATACATATAATGAACTGTAGGTATAGTTTTTTTTTTATGTACCTATATAATATATATATACTATGAGTTGACTATAACAGTTATATATAGAGTTATTTATAGTTTATCATTTAAGTATTCATTTAGGCTATAGTAACATTTGTTTACAAGAAAGTTTCAATTTATTGATGAAGATGTTTTCTTTGTCTAAATTCTTTATAGTTTCGGGTAACTTATTGTAGATTTTTATGGACATGACAAGGGTACTATTGGAATGCATTTTTAGTCGTGACGGTGGTAGGTTTAGTCTGTTTTTATGTCTAAGCATAATTTTTGTTTGTATATCTTTCGCGGCTCTCGGCGCGTCGGCGGCACTCGGCGACAGCGTGCGCTCTCCGTCGCACCCACGGGAATACTAAATCTATCTGTTTCATGTTCTTACTTTTAGCAGAATTAGCAAGTGCATTTATTTGATGCGAAGAATAAGGGTTAGCAATTATTATCTTTGAATCTTTGATTTGCTCGTACTTAGGGTCGTATATTGTATGAATGCGTGTAATTATTTAATAATAATTTGTGTGAAACGCGCGTGGCAGTGGGGCGCGTCTTATTGTTATTTATTGTGTATTGTGTTAAAGTTCAGTACGTTTTGACAAGTGAAAGCGAGAGTTGAGTTTTTTAAATTACTCTTTTTCGTTGCGCATAGTACTTAAATTGATAATAGTGTGAACTCAGTTAAAAGTAGTGAGAACTGTGAGAAGGGGTTGTGTATAAAAGTATAAATAGTAGTTTTAGGTTTTGTGTTATGTGAATATTTTAGTGTATATAGGTAAATAAACTTTAAACGTGAAAATGTCTCACCGAACGAACCCTATATGGGATTATTTTCCAAATGTTGCTGGAGAAAATAAAATTGCTAACTGTAATCAGTGCTCTAAAAATCTTTCATACCGAACATCAATCAAAATTTTGCTATCTTTTAAATTTAAAATAATATTATTTACTGATTACTTACACTGTTACATGTATACATATACATGCTAACATAGTATACCTGCCAGTACAGTGTTATTTCCAATATCCACCACTCCTCTAAAACTCAAAAAACAACATTCATCGGTATGGAGGCACTTAAGCATACAATGACAGAGATGATGTCCCTATTTGAGAATAGGATGTCAAACTTTGAAGCAGAGCTGCACAATAACCCAGAACCAGGAACTCCAGTCAGCAAAGACAGTTTGGTGTCCGACTTAAAATCATTCAAGAAGTTCATTCTTAAGGCGCTGGAATGTCTTCAGAAGCAGGTGGATCTGCTTGCACTTGGGCTGGACAATTTGGAGATGCGTGGGCGGCGGAAGATGGTGTTGCTTCATGGTGTCACAGAGCAGGCCAAGGAGGACACAGCACTGGTGATCACTGAAGTTGTGCGGTGTCATCTCAAGCTGACTGACTTCACTGTTGGGAATATCAGACGATGCCATCGGATGGGAAGACAAGCGGGTACAAATAAGCCCAGACCCATACTATGCAAGTTCCAGGATGTACATATAAGGGACAGTATTTAGTTTGCCAAGACCAGGCTGAAAGGCACTGGCATTACTGTGTCAGAATTTCTGACAAAACCGCGGCATCAACTGTATATGTCTGCACGTGAGAAGCTCGGTGTAAACAACTGCTGGACTAAGCAAGGACTCATATATGTTCTTGGCTCTCACGGCTCTCGGCATCGAGTGAACTCAGTGAGTGACCTCGACAACATCAAGCAGGTCAGCGATAAGGTTGTGTCGCCAATGGCATCAGCCTAGTCGTCGTCGCCGTCCCCATCGCCAGCACCGAAAACGGCTCGACGTGCCGCTGCAAGGAAGTAGTGTGTTTGTGATTGTGCACTTTATAGGTAATATCATCGTCCGGGCAGTTTTTTCGTTTATATTTTGGTTGATAACTGTAATTTCACTTTTTTAAATCTAATTACTATTCTCTACCCTTCATATTTCAACAATATTTATACGTTACTTCAATATTTTTCTATGATCTGTCAGCTGTTTGTTTCTGTCAAAATTATTTCAATGTAATTTCTCCCTTCGATTCTCGCCACGGGTTCCTTGGTTAGCACGTGTGTTTTGAGAGTTTTGATTGTCCTTGAGTGATTGTTGCTACTTTTGTGTTTGGTTTTTATATAATTGTGCTGTCCTTGTGTTTGTTAACTGGTTTGTACTGTGATTGTCCTTAGTTTTTAGTTTATAAACACACCTCAAAATGGAAAAAAATAAACCCCCAGATCCTGATCCTCCTGACATCCCAAACTCCCCTAACCTTTTGTCTCAAAACCCCCTCTCCCAATTTGCTGACGTTGTTTGCAACGTATCCGAAATAGATGTGACCCAAAGTTCACGCAAACGCCCCAGCGGCTCAGAAACCCTTGCACCTACCCCACCTAACAAACAACCCAAGAGCCAAATTGGTTGTGTTAGATATTCCGCTCTGGACAAGGGCCCCTTTATCGTCCACGTCTCCAGGATCGAGACTACACCAAACGCAGGCACCACACTTCATCCAGTAAATTTCGGAAAATTCCTGATCTCAAACAATATTGCCAATGTCCTTCGGGATGGTGTGAAAAGAGTAGGCCGAAACCGGGTATCAGTGGAGTTTACTTCCCCTCAGGACGCAAACGCCTTCATAACAAATAGTCTCCTACCTCTCCTCCGAAATACAGTTACACAGCATCAATACCAACATACAACATCACACGAATGGGTATAATTTCGGGTGTACCAGCTGATATTTCGGAGGAAGAAGCTTTGTCCTTCCTGTCAGTGCCCTCAAAGTGCATCGAATTAAGAGGAAAACACTAATAGACGGTTCAGTTGAGTGGAAACCCACTGAAACTTGCGTCATCAAGTTTGATGGCCAAGTACTACCACGTGTGTTTTGTTGCTACACATCCCTTCCTGTACAACAATATATTTACCCTACCATCCAGTGCCGGAAGTGCTGCAGATTTGGCCATGTGGCTAACCTTTGTAGGTCCAAACCACGATGCAGTAAGGGCGGCCATGATCACCCTGGTGATGGCTGCAACTTTGCCGAAAGTGAGGCTTTTTGCGTGCTCTGCTCGGGAAGCCATTTCGCCAATAGCAGGTCGTGCCCTGAGCATGGCAGGCAGAAGGCCATTAAAACTGCAATGGCTGAAAAGTCTATTTCGTATGTGGAGGCCAGCAAACTTGTCCCAGTACCATCCCGCAATTATGCCAATGCTGCCAAAACTCAGACATACCGCAAAACTGTAGCACAGAAGCCTAAATCCCATGCTCCTCTTTCTCCATCTTATGACAAAGTTGCCCACCATCAAATTGTTAGCTCCCCTCAACCCTCACAACCTAACGGCTGTGCTCTCAATAATAATAATACATCTTCCAACGACACAGTCTCAATTATTAAACTGCTCATTAAACTTTTACCTACTATTTCCCTACTCTCCCTTCCAACTACCAATTACCGTCCAACGTTTCCGATAAACTGATCAAAACTCTTTTAGACATTAGAAATGGCGTCCAGCCAAATATTCCTACAGTGGAATGCGAGGAGCGTGTTTCATAAAAAGCACAACCTCATATTCCTACTTAATAAATATAAACCCTTAGCTTGCTCGATAGCTGAGACTTGGCTCACCCCAAGTCTCAGCTTCCGTATTCCACTCTACAACATTCTCCGTTGTGACAGATCTGACGGCTATGGTGGGTCGGCTCTTCTTGTCAACCTTATCTTTCACTCTTCACTCACTTTCACCCTTATCTTTGCCTTCACCTTCAGGAGACATGAGCATTACATCTGGTAGGATAGAAGGTATCACTGTGTTCTCTATATATTGCTCACCCTAATCATAGTTTTATAGGTATCCTAAGAAACATTCTCTCCAATGTTCAGGGTCCCATACTGGTCATGGGTGACTTTAACTGTCACCATTACAGGTGGGGCTCTGAACGTTGTGATGTGTTTGGTGTAGCTTTAGTACTTTTATGTTGGACGACATGGACCTGTGCATATTAAATAATGGTTGCCCAACGCGCAGGTCACTTCCTGGTCAACAGAAGAGCTGCGTGGATCTAACATTTTACTCGGCAGAATTAGCTTCTTCAACACATTGGGAATGCACATCCTTGTCGCATGGTAGTGACCATTACCCCATTGTTATTTCTTTGATTAATAGGATGTATTTAGAAAAAACCTTTCCTCCACTTTTGAAGTATAATTTATCCAAACCAGATTGGTCAAAATTTGCTTCATTATTGGATCAGAAAATTGACACTCTTCCAAATTTAAATTCAAGTTTACTATCCAACCTTTTTGATCACTGCCATGCCAAGAGTTGATACGAAAGCTTTGTCGAAGCTGTTACCTCCAGTGCCGATTCTTGTTTCCCCCTTAAAAACAGTGCTCGGAACAAAATTCCATCCCCACCATGGTGGGACCAAGAATGCACTTCAGTGGTTAAGCTGAGAAATGAGGCTGAGAAACAGTATAATAGGGAAATGACCATCCAAAATCTGTTGGCTTACAAGCAAGCCTTTGCACGATCCAAACGTCTTCTACGTAGGAAGAAACGTGCAGGTTGGGTCAATTTCTGCACATCCCTATCTCCCTCTACCCCAATCTCAGTTGTGTGGAAGAACATTAACAGATTTAGAAGTGGTTGTTCACCCTCAATATCTGCTCCAATCACTAGGGAAACAGCTGAATTTTTCTTTGATAAAATTTCTCCACCTTATGTTCAATCATTCCTTCGGAATGTCTTAATATTCCCCCACTTATTGTTTCTAATGACCTCTTTGATATGTATTTATTTATTTTATTTAACACTTAATGCACATAACAGTACAAAGGAGGACTTAATGCCTAAGGCATTTTCTACCAGTCAACCTTTGGGTGATGCAGAGAATCATGATGGCAGGGCATGTGAATATGATAATTAATCAATGTACAATAAAAATATATGAGATAAGCACAATTTCATAAACTAAATATATACATATATATATATATATATATATATACTCAAAAAAATAATTGAGATCGACCAACAGAGAAACATTACCGTTGTGATGATACTACTGCCAACTTCTTACGAATATGCTCGCGAACTTCAATCTTGAATTTTAATCGGTTCCTAGCCATCCTAATCTCCTGGGGGAGCGCATTCCACAGAGAAATAGCCTGAACAAAGAAGGAACAGTGAAGGAAGTCAGTGTGATGAGTGGGACATAGAAGAAGACGGTTATGAGATGAGCGTAGATTTTTGGTGTGGTTTGCGCAAATGTATTTAAAATGAGAGACTAAATAACGAGGGGTATTAGGAGAGTCGAGAAATGAAAACAATGTAGTGAGCGCCCTTTGCTCTCTTCGTTGACGTATGGGCAACCACTTTAGAAGCGATCGATGTAAAGAGACATGATCGTATTTACGCAGATTGAAAACAAATCGAATGCAGTAATTTAGAAGACGGTCAAGTTTATTCAGGAGATCTGCATTCAGGTCATAGTAACACACGTCGCCATAATCGATGATAGGGAAAATTAGGGTCTGTACAAGCATTGCTTTCGTGTTCGACGGCAAAAAGAGCTTAAAGCGATATAGAGCCCGCAGCGCTCCCGTAACCCTCTGGCTAACACTAGCAATTTGAGCTCGCCAGCTCAGGGTACTATCAACCCGCAACCCCAGATCCTTCGCGTCACTACTGAAAGGAACGATCGTACCATCGAACATTACAGGCGGCAAGGTTGCAGCATCCACTTTGGCGATACTTCGAGAGCTCCCAATGATGATCGCCTGACATTTATTGATATGCCATTTACTTTAAAGGAGTTGAATATGGTGCTGAGTCATGTCCGGGACTCAGCACCTGGTATTGACGGTGTGCCCTATTCCTTTATAACACATTCTGGTGATAAGACTAAATCGTATTTCTTAGATATGATTAATTATTGTTACAATCGTGGTTGGGTCCCAGATCAATGGAAATTGCAAACTATTATTCCCCTATTAAAACCAGGCAAATATGCAGATGATCGGAACGGCCTTAGACCTATTGCTTTGTCCTCAGTCCTAGCCAAGTTAATGGAACACCTAATTAAAAACAGGTTGGAGTGGATAGTTGAGTCAAAAAATTTGCTGCCAAACTACCAATACGGCTTTAGGAAAGGACTCAGCACTATTAGTGTTGGAGTGCTAATAACTGACATCCGTTTAGCATCCTCCAAGAACAAATCCGTGGTTGCAGCCTTCGTAGACATTTCCTCCGCATATGATAATGTTCTTCTTCCTGTTCTCAGGCAAAAGCTGCAACAGCTGAGTATTCCAGTCAAGATGATCGAATGCATATGTGGTCTAATGTTCTGTCGCTCATTGGTTCTGAGAGTCCAGGGTGAGGACTTTGACAAAAGGCAGACTTGGAGGGGCCTCCCACAGGGCTTTGTCCTCAGTCCTCTCCTCTATAATCTTTACACAGTAGACATTGGTACCTGTCTAAATAATAACTGCCACATCTTGCAGTATGCTGATGACT
The DNA here is from genome assembly GCA_029852875.1 of Mythimna loreyi. Classification (NCBI taxonomy): domain Eukaryota; kingdom Metazoa; phylum Arthropoda; class Insecta; order Lepidoptera; family Noctuidae; genus Mythimna; species Mythimna loreyi. The sequence goes on along the minus strand of CM056795.1, from coordinate 3,331,552 downwards.
TAGCCCTTTATGTGACCAAAACCACGGTTTGTCACTGTCTGCTCCAAAAAGCTCAGCAGTAATCTTTTCTCGGAAAAGATCTCTCCCTCCTATCTCAGTGACTATCTCAGGGGAAAACATTCCATTGTCGACTAGGGTAAAATTTTTAGAAGTTAATCTTGACTCAAAAGTTACTGGTAAATAGCACATAAATTCACTTATCCAAAAATGCGAACGTGTCATCTCAATTTTAAAAGTACTTGCAGGTGTGAAATTAGTCTACAATGCCTAAGTTCGTAGTATACTAGACTACGGCACGTTTCATTTGATTCCATGTAACAAAGGCGCCTTGGCTGGTCTCGATAGGGTTCAGTCTAAGTGCCTTCGGATCATCTCTGGGTGTATGAAGTCCTCCCCGGTCAATGCTTTGCAGGTCGAATGCGCTGAACCTCCTCTAGCCCTAAGACGGCAGTATCTAGCCAGAGAGATCCTATCCAGAGTAATATGTAGAACATCCCATCCTCTCATTGTTAAGCTGAACGAACTAAATACTATATGCAGAACCTCAAACTATTGGAAAAATAACCGCACGATTCAAAATTTAGAATGTCCCCCTGTCCAGCATCCCAAATTACCACTTTTTAATTTTGAATATGGAAAAAGTGTTTAATTCATAAATTTAACGTGGCTCACACCAATATTTGAAAAGAAAAATACGGTACCATTATTTCTAATACCATTTACAGATTTATCGATATTTAGGTACTGAGTTTCTGCCCAGCATGGCGTCATTAAAATAAAAAAATATCGTTTTCATTTATGTAAATTATTGATTAATATTTTAGGTTAATTTCAGCTTCCATACAAAATCAAAATGGCTCTTGTTGATGTGTCACTAAACTTTTGTTTTTTTTTTTTATTAAATAAATTAGTATCATATTACATGCCACATTATACCTATTTTATACTATAACGGCCTTGTTTTAAAACAAACAAATCGTTGATATCTGCCTATTATTAAAAAAAAAACATGGTTTAAAATTTGGCCCAAATTTGATTCCCGTGTGTGATATAACACGAAATGCATGTTAGTTTAAAATTTTCAAATCGCTGCAACACTAAAAGTATTTTTTTATGCTGGCAAATTTCCCTCAGACCATAGAGAAACGTCTGACATCTGTCAATCATTTTAGTATGAAGCAATTCGTGAAATTGTGTTGAGCGGAAATTTTGGTCACATAATTTTTGCGAGTTATTTTACGTGACGTTTACGTTTGTGTTGAAATTGAATCCGATAAAGTCAAAATTACTGTAGAGAATGTTCTTATTTGTAGAATTAACTACTTTTCTATGCATTTAGACAGTATCTTAAAGAATTACTATCAGATAACGGTTATATTTTCACGTGTGTTAGTTCCCGCATGTTACGTGTGTTACGTTTTGTGTTACGTAACACACGGGAAGATACGTTAAGCCTAGTTCACATTGTAAGATGGTTGACACATTGTACCTACTGAGGACCTCCGTTACCTAATGGTTGAGGATTTGTTTTCGATTCAAGGCCATTGAGGACATTGTGAATGTGGCAATATAACATTGTGAATGTGAATAAATAAATAAATATGCGTGACAATAAGAATGCGTTTGTTTGATTTGTATTTTGAGTGTGACCGGGAACTTAATACGTGAACTTATAACCTGTATCTAAGCTAAATTGCATCAAGATTCGTTTAGTTAATTTGACGTGATTGAGAAACAAATATCCATCCAAACCTTCCCATTTACAATAAGTTTAAGATTTTTAATTATGAGCACTGTGGCCTATTTTCGGTTTTGACCTACCAGTCTGCATAAAAATAAATAGTGCATATTGCGTAGATCCTATTATCATGACATAGTACAAAGTTACTGTCCCTATGTATGCTTAGATCTTTAAAAGTACGCAACGGATTTTGATGCGGTTTTTTAATACATAGAGTGATTCAAGAGGAAGGTTTGTGTGTATAATATATTCAATATCAGTACTCGTGCGAAGCTGGGGCGGGTCGCTAGTAATACTATAAACGCCAATATTTGTAGTAATGTACAATGCGTGTTTGTTACTCTTTCATGCAAACTACTAAATGGATTTCGATGAAACTTGGTGCACGGGTGGATCATATCCACGACAACACGCTGCTGGACAAGCCGCTGGTAGTTGCTAGTATTTTAATATATGCATCTGAGTGGCGAAACTTAAAACAATTGCATTGCGGCGAATGTCACGCTTTATAACTGAATTGTATTTGCTAAGCTTTGCCGGTGAAGGGAATCTATTTCTTTTTTAGATGCCGATGACACCAGCAGAAAGTCAGAAATTATATGGGGAAAGGCTTAAGGAGAGGGATCCTGAAAAATTTTTAGCGCAGAAAAAATCAAACGCGGAAAGAACTAAAAGGAATAGACCAAAAATAGCAGATTTTGACAGTTCTCAGCAGCAATTAATTAGGCAGCGATGGAGAGAAAAAAAAAGAAACAAAGAAAAACATGCATTGCCAGAGACTACTAAAGAGATATCGCCATCACAATCATCAATCCAAAAAAATCAACAACAGAGATTGAACAGAAAAATAATATATAAATTAAAAAAAGAAAATCTAGAACTCAAACAAGAGCGAACGATATTTATGAAATCTATTAAAAACATGAAAAAGAAAATTAAGTGATCTATGCAGAAAAATAAAAAAATGCTAAAGTTGCTCGAGGACAAAAATGAAACGATTGCTAAATGACAAGAAAAACTTGATAATCTGAAGAACACTGAAAATACTTTAAGTTGGACTCCACAAACTAAAACGAATACATTTATTGAAGACTATTTGCCTACCATAACTCAAGAAGACAAGAATACGGTGAGGAAGAAAATATTAGAACACGAAGTGCTTATAGATACATTAAAAAAGTCTTACCAAAATGCAAGTAGTACCAGAGTAAAAAATACATTAAAAAATGTTTTGTTAGGTGGAGAAGCACAAAAATACAAGCTGAAAACAAAAATGGCTTCATTTTTAGGATTAAAAGGAAATATTCGTCACTGTACAAAGAAAAAACGAAACAATATCTTGGTGAACCATTTGAAAGATTTTTTTGAAAGAGACGACGTAAGCTGAATGACAGCAGGGAAAAACGAAATCAAAACTAAGAAAAATGAGAAAAGATACTTGTTAGGAACCCTGAAAAAACTTTATAAAAAATACAAACATGACGGTGGAAAATTGGCTTTATCTACTTTTAAGAAATATAGACCGTTCCATATAATTCCACCCACAGTTGGAAGTCGAGACACTTGTGCTTGCAAAAAACATGATAATTTACTAATGAAGGCAAAAGCACTAAAATCTATCGGAGTCATTGCAACACAAGATGTAGATGAATTACTGGCTGTTGTAATGTGTGATACACAAAGAAAGGAATGTGCCTATGGAGAATGTGAGCTTTGCGAAGAAAGTACTATTGATTTTTTCCTGGGCAAACAATGTTTCATGGTATGAATGGATTCTCGAGTCCCACGAATACAAGGATAAAAATGACAAGGATGTGACTAAAATTACCAAAAAAATGGTAAAGCAGAAAAAAACAGATACTTTGCAATCATTATTGGCTTCATTTAAAGAAGAACTCTATAACATGAAAAGGCACAGCTTCAACATTACACACCAGTACAAAGAATATCGTCGATGCATTGAAACCTTAGATGAACGATCAGTTTTAATTCACATAGATTTCTCAGAGAACTATTTATGCAAGTTTGGCAAGGAAATACAATCGATGCACTTTGGTGCTTCGAAGCAGCAATTTACTCTTCATACCGGTCTTTTATATGCAAGGAATAATAAGATGCCATTTGCTTCAATTTCCCCAAACAATGACCATGGACCAGATGCTATTTGGGCTCATCTTCAGCCAGTTTTGAAATGGATCAGGGAAAAATTTCCAACAGCAGATTCCATACATTTTTACTCCGATGGTCCAACAACGCAATATCGACAGAAGAAAAACTTCTATTATTTTTCTAAAGTGACAAAAGAGCTCGGTTTTAATTACTCGACATGGAATTTCTTCGAAGCGTCACATGGAAAAGGAGCTGCTGACGGAGTTGGTGGTGCTCTGAAACGTAATCTGGATTCAATCATTGCATACGGCAATGATATTCCAGATGCAAAAACTGCGTTTGATTTGCTGCATAAGGAAACTGACACGTCAATAAAGCTTTTCTACATTCCCGATGAAGATATTCGGAAAACAACCGTTGAGTTGATACTAGTTCAGAATACCATGAAACTGCATCAGATAAGAAATACTGATATGCCTTGCACAATAATGTACCGCAGCCTAAGTTGCTTTTGTCCAGGGGATAGACCAGGATTCTGTGACTGTCTAGATTTGAAACAATGCAATTTGATGAAAAAAGAAAATTTGAGTGAAAATAAAGAAAATGAAACTGGACAGAAGAAAGTAAAATTAATAAAAACACCTGTGAAAATATTATCAGACATCAAAAATTCGGCAGAAAACCAAAAATATTTTGATTTGACTAAATATGGCCCCTTTACAGTCACAAATATTGACAAAACATTTGATATTAGTCGTACAAAAACAAGTCACTGTGATAACCACAACACACAACAACCATCCACTTCAGGCACGGTTTCAGAAAAAACAAAGAAAAGAAAAATAGTAACACTGAAAAAACGATTTAAAAAGTGTTAACTTCAGCAAGATAGTAGCACAGATGATGATGACTATTCTTTAAGAGAATCTGATGACGATGAGCATAATATATTGGATGTAAAGAGTAGTGATGATTCATTTTTAGAAGAAGAAAATTTAAATAAGAAGAAAATGTTAAAACCAAAAGTAATTGATGATAAAGATATCATTGAATACATTAACAACAGCTCTAACATAGAGAAAGAAAGTGATTATAGGGATTATGATAATGAAGAAACAGTTAAAGAGAGAGACGACAGTGAAGTTAAACTGATAGTGTTCCGGTCAGATATTATCAAAAAGGTACTTGGAAATATTATATCGGATTCGTTGAAGACATAACAGAAACGAGTGGAGAAATAGATTACAAAATATTTTTTCTAAAAACTACAACACATCCAAAGTTAAAATTTGTCAAAACAAAAAAGAAGGACTGGGAAAAGAAGGACTATTGTAAAATCACTCTCGATTATCAAGAAGATTGAATTAAAGCGTGATATACAACAACAGTCACAATATTACTTGAAAAACAGTTGTGATGAGGTTTATTTTAATTAAATTCTTATGCCGCCTAACTGATCTCATATATTGAAAACTGATTCGATTAAGTTCTAATAAAGTTAAGTTTAAATTCTAATAAAGATTTTTAGTATGCATTTGTGTTTTATTTGTTATGTATCATCATCATCATCAGCCTAGCGTTAGTCCCGGTTGCTACCTTGGCTTTCACCTCGGTGCCCGGGGTCCGCTTTCCTGCCTAGTCGTCTCCACTTCGCTCGGTCTTTTGCGTCCTCTGCCTTAAGCCCATTAGCACGCATATCGTCCCTTACGACGTCGATCCATCGCCTCTTAGGCCTACCTCGTTTTCCGGGTCCCGGCGGAGGCGGCATGGCGAGGCATCTGTTACCCACGTAGTCTGCCGGTTTTCGTAAAACGTGGCCATACCAGCGTAAACGACCCTCCTGCAGTTTATCCGCTATGTCACGGACCTGAAGGCTGCCCCGGATGCGGGAGTTCTTAATGCGGTCTTTCCGCGAAACTCCAGACATCCAGCGCAGCATATTCATTTCCGTGACACGCAGGCTTTGCTTATGTCGTTCAAGTACAGGCCACGCTTCACTGCCATACAAAAGGACAGGCCTAGTGATGGTCTTATAGACCTGTCCTTTGAGCCTAACCGGCATTTTCGGGTCACAGATAACACCCGCCACCTCACGCCATTTCGCCCAGGCCGCCGAGATACGCGACTCGACGTCGCAATCGACGTCCCCGGACTCGTGGAGCACCGATCCCAAGTACCTGACCTGTTCCGTGCGCTCAACTGTGTCTTCGCCAATGCGAACAGGAGCAGCGTTAGTTGTGTTACAGGCCAAGTACTCGGTCTTCGCCGCATTAATCTTCATACCGCCGTTTTCCAGCGATTCCTTCCACGCTGCCACACGTCGAACCAAGCGCCCACTGTCCGAATCCGCCAGCGCGATGTCGTCTGCATACATGAGCAGCCATGGCGGCTGCTCATGTAAGTCCCTGATGGTGGAGGACAGCACTTCCAGCACCACGCTGAACAGAAACGGACTAAGGACAGAGCCCTGGTGAACTCCGACGGTGATGGGGAAGGGTTTCGTATCGCCAACAGCGGTCCGAACCACAGAACCGGAGTCTCGGTACATATCTCGGATGATGTCAACATAGGTCTCGGGCACTCCTTTAGATCTCAGCGCCCACCAGATCACATCACGGGGGACACAGTCGAAGGCCTTCTGCATGTCTAGGAACAAGAGGTGCAGAGGCGTATTCTTCGATCTGTATCCCTCCATGGTAACCCTTAGGGCAAAGATGGGATCCATGGCGCCATGGCCTGGTCGAAACCCATATTGACATCCCGAGACGGTGCACTCCTGTCGGATCCGAGAGTCAATCACCCGCTCGAAGAGCTTCATGGTGCGGGACATAACCTTAATCCCACGGTAGTCGCTACACTCCTGCACCGATCCCTTGCCTTTGAAGACTGGAGTGATAATACTCAGTCTCCATTGACTCGGGATCTTTCCGGTGAGGAGCATGCGGTTAAATAGGTGGGTTAAGATGCCCACACCACGAGGACCCATCGCCTTCCAGGCTTCAATGGGGACTCCATCGGCACCGACAGCTTTCCGGTTCTTCATGCGGCGAAGGGCCACATGCACTTCTTCAGGCGTAACCGGGGGCACAAGTCCCTGATTTGGAGGGAGAACCGGAGACAACACCTCTTTGTGCTGCTTGTTCAGCAGCTCGTGGAAATACGAGAGCCATCTCTCCTTCACCGCGAGGTCCTCGCATAACAGATTGCCGTCAGGGTCTCTTACACAGCGGCACTTAGAGATATCCAGTGCCGCTTTGACCCTGGAACGTGCCAACTTATAAATGAGCTTTTGCCCCTCAGACGATTCCAACTTATCATAGAGTGGCTGTAAGTGGTCTCGTCTGGCTCTGGCTACGGCCCTCTTGGCGGCACGTTTTGCGGTTCTGTATGCGTCGCGGTCTTCGGGAGATTTGGAAGCTTGCCACGTTTTGAAGAGGGCTTTCTTCTCTCTGATCTCCCTCTGGACTGTGTCATCCCACCACCAAGTCTCCTTGTCACACCTGCGGCCGCCCCTGGACAAGCCGAGCACCGACTTTGCCGCCTCAGTGATGGCAACCTGAATCCTGTCCCAGTGGCTTTGCACAGGTTCGCCATCGGTACCATCGCACTTATCGCCGATGGCCGACGCGAACGACTGGGACGTGGCTTCATTCAGTCGCCACCACCGTATACGGCGTTGTTGGCGCTCAACAACCTTGACCCTAGGCTTGACGCGCAAGTCCATGACAAGGAGACGGTGTTGTGCAGTGAGACTCTCACCGGGTATGACCTTGCAGTTGGCCACCCTACTGATATGGTGCCTCCGTGTGAGTAAGAAATCGATTTGGGTAGCGTACCTCCCGCTCTTGTAGGTAATCAGGTGTTCGGATTTCTTTTTGAAATACGTGTTCACGATGGCAAGGCCGGCAGCCGCACACGTTTGGAGGATAGTCTCCCCTTCAGCGTTACGGCTACCGTATCCAAAGCCACCGTGAACATGCTCAAAGTCCTTGCACCTGTCACCCACATGACCGTTCAGATCACCACCCAAAACGATTCCCTGCGACAACGGGATGCCACGAAGCACCCCACCGAGTTGATCCCAGAACGCAGCCTTTTCAGCGTCGCTGCAACCGACCTGAGGCGCGTAGGCACTTATCAAGTGGGTTATAACCCCATCAATAAGCACACCTACGACCATAAGCCGATCACTGTAGCGTTTCACCTCCAGGACTGCGTCGTGAAACTCCTCGGAGAGTACAACGGCCACCCCGTTCTCCCCACCGGCTGCACCCGTATAGATCAGTTTGTAGCCATTCCCGATGAGTCGGGACCTGCGGCCTTTCCACCGAGTCTCCTGCAGGAATGCCACGGCCACCCTTCGCCTAAGCAGTACATCGGCCAACTCTCTCGCGCGTCCGGTCAGCGTGCCAATGTTCAGGCTGGCGAAGCGGAGTTTACGGGCTGGGGCTCGCGTCTTTAACCGTGCTCGCCCCATACACGGTAGCCCTCGCCCACTTGCCACAGGAGTCGGGCGAATCTCCTGCGCGCCGTTTTGCGGCGGCGCCCTATCCGTGGCAATTATCTTTTCCGACCTATCCATGATAATTTGACTTTTGTGGCCTTTACGGGAGCGACTGCCGTCTGACCTCCCAACCCTAAAAGGGAAAGCCAGCGCCATATGTATGTATGTTTAAAATTATGTTTTAGAATAATTCGGGCAAAACCGCGAATAAAGAACTAGTTTATTAGTTTATCAATTATGTGCACTAGGCTTTACTATTTTCCAGTGTGTTATATTATTTCAAGTGTGTTATGGTATGTTACAGTTTCAAGTGTGTTATTCAACACTTTTTCGTGGCCACACCCATATGACGTCTTATGCTTCACTCCTAAAATTTTTTACAATATCGGTATATCGAAAAATTCCCCCTCAGCGGATTCGATCTTCAATGCCGCGGTGGGTGAGAGATGGATTGATTTTCAAAAATTCTACATACACGGATGCTTCAAAGTTCAATGACTCTAGTTACTCTGGAGCGGCGGTATATTACCACAGCTCCAGCATTATTTTACAATTTAAATGTCCCAAGGAGTCCTCTGTGTTTACAGGCGAGTGTGTGGATTTATTGGAAGCATGTCTTTTTATTGAGTCACACCAGAACATATACAAAGCCGTAATTTTCACAGACTCCCTTAGTTGTCTACAAGCTTTAGCCCAGAACCCATTCAAAAGTAAATTGCATAGTCCGTTACTTTTACAAATTAAAAAATCTTTATTCTCATGTGCTACTAATCAAAGGGAAGTTCAGTTAGTTTGGATACCTGGTCATTGCGGTATCAAGGCCAATGAACGCGCCGATGCTTTGGCCAAAGACGCTTGTTCGTCAGCCACAGCTGACCTTTCACACAATTTTGTTCAGGGGTATGACTTGCTGAGCCTGCCAAAAGCAAGTCTTCAATGTGCGTGGCAGGAACAGTGGAATACCACTGGCAAAAAGAAGGGGAAGTTTTACTATGCTGTATAGCCGACCATAAAGTCAAAACGTAGGTTCTTCTACACCTACAAAAAGTGTCTAAATCAGTTATCTCCGTTCTTTGTAGAATTCGTTTAGGTTTCTGCTGCACGCCTGTTTTCCTTGAAAAGATCCGTGTTCGTGATTCTTCTTTATGCGAATGCGGATTGGAGGAAGGCACACTGGACCACATATTTTTTAAATGCACAAACAACAATCCATCCTGACTTATATAGTCGTCTCCCGAAGCTCAAAATCCCCCACCCAATGAATGTCCCCTCTCTCTTAACCCATCCATCTCCAGAACTGCTTGTGGCGTTCAAAATCAAAATCAAAAAGGTTTTTATTTCATATAGGCCTACAAGGGCACTTATAAAACGTCAGAAGCTAGTGCACGGTTCCAAATTGGTCGTTTCCTATGGAGAAGAACCGGCAAGAAACTCCATGGTTACTCTTTTAAAAAAAATGATTTCTTACAATATTTCGTTGTTACAGTACTTATATCATTATGTGTAGAACAGTGTAGACCAGTCAATATTGCACTTAAAAGCACAATAAAAATAATCATAATAATAAAAAATAAAAGGTGAATCGTAATAGGATTTACTAAGTCTACAGTGTTCTTACTTTACAACGTGAATTGTAAAAAAATATTATATAAAAAAAATTAAAAATGTATGAGAAAAAAAAATACATCAATCACTACAACAGTTACACTGCGGATGAACACAATAAATTATTATTTAATTAAAATTTTTTTTTGGTCTTAATAATATAAATATTGCAGAAGCAATGTGTCAAGAAAAAAAAAATGTGTATATGGAAACATTTCGTTGATGATCTTCATCCGTCACAACAACATAAAATTATAATTCATAACTCCAAATATTCTGTAATAATTCATAACTTCAATTATGTAGCTGTGGATTACGTGTATATATGTAATGTTTTAACAATTACAATATTATATTTATGTGGGATAAACATTGTACCTATTTAAAAGAAAGCAGATTACCTAAGTGTTAAAACGGAACGCAGCGGATGAAAGAAAGAGAGAAGTATGTGTGCGAGTAAGAGAGCAGAGTAATGGCGAGAGTGTGTACGACGAACAGCCACGGTGTAACGCTGATTTTTTATAACGTGTTTCCGAAAATAAAAGTTTCAATTCTTAGTGCTCGTTTATTTTGCCATACAATCCCACAAAATTGGGGGCTCGTCCGGGATTGGCAAAAATAACGACACGGGTTCGAGTTTGAAGACGACGGACGACGGAGACCGGCGGCGGCGCGTGGCGTGGTGCACCGCGGCGGGATAATTCAAAAACTCAACGTACGACGGCATCGGCAACTAAAACATGACGAAAGACGAATCACGTTCGGGCCAAAGCTCGATGTTGTATCTCACGACGGATCTGATACCTAAATTCACCGGTCAAGATAAAACTTATTCAGTTACGCGATGGATTCAAGACGTGGAAGAAAATGGAGAAATATGTGGTTGGACACCGTTACAACAGCTGTTGATGGCACGGAGGTCCCTATCAGGCACCGCACAGCTATGGATGGAAGCTGAACGCCCTCACAAATCATGGGAAGAACTTAAAGCGGCCCTGAGTAAAGAATTCCCTGACACAGTCGACATCAAAGCAATCCACGAGCTTATGAGCCAGCGGAAGAAAAGACGTGACGAGAGTTGTATCGACTATATGATGGTCATGAAGGCGTTAGGAAAAAGAGGAAAGATTCCCGATTATGTGGCCATTAAATACATCGTTGATGGCATAGTGGACCACGAAACCAATAAAATCATGCTTTACGGTGTTACGTCGTATCCTGAACTTAAAGAGAAGTTTAAAATCTACGAGACGATTAAGGAAAAGATGAAACTAGAACATTCTAGAAGTACCTACAGAAACACAAAACGCGGCAACGTACGGCATGAGAAAACGTCGAAAAGGTGTTATAACTGTGGTGAAGGTGATCATGTGTCGGAAAATTGTCCGCAGAAGGCACAAGGTCCAAAGTGCTTTAACTGCAACGAATATGGTCATATTTCATCGAAATGTCCGCATAAAAATAACAAGGAGGTAGGCGGCCGCAAGGAAGATTCGAGTTCATCAAAAGGGTGGCGTAGTTCCGGCACTTCCGGCGATAGAAAAGGACAAAACAACGAAGCATCGACGAGTGGGAGCGGGAGCGGCGAACGAGTGAGCAAACAAGCAATGTTCGGTTAATCATCGTTCAACGCGGATGATACGTCACACTCACAGAATGACATTGACAAGATGACAGATGACAGATGACAGGAGTAGCAAATGTCAAAGTCAAACCGAGTATGACATCTACGACGTAAACAAACAATCACAACGGGAAAAACCTTTGAAGATCATAGAATTATGTGGAAAAACGACAAGTGCGCTTATTGATTCGGGCAGTGACGTGAACTTGGTATCTTCTGAGTTTTGTGCTGATGTCAGTAAAGTGATGAACAATAACATAACACTATCTGGACTGGGTTCCACTAAAGTGGAGCCATTAGGTTGTTTAACAACAAATGTTGTGATCGACGGTACGAAATACGACGATGTGTTATTCTACGTGGTACCTAAAGACTGTATGCCTTTTAATGTAATCATAGGTCACGAATTTCTTAAGAATGTTATAATGGTTATGAATGGTAGTGCTGTGTGGATGAAACCTGTGGAATGGGTGAACGAAATCAATTGTTTCAGTTGCAGTGTTGAGGTTGGTCATGTGAGTAATACTAACCTTAAAGAAGAGGTTGTTCAGATGGTTGAAAGCTATCAACCATGCCAAATCAAAGAAGCTCCTATCCAGCTGAAAATAATTGTAAAAGATGACGTCCCGGTGGTACAACGTCCACGACGCATATCACTAAAGGAACAGGTGGTAGTTGAAGAACAAGTTGCGGAGTGGCTGGAGCAAGGAATTGTACGCGTAAGTTACTCTGAATATGCCAGTCCATTAGTTCTAGTTCGCAAAAAAGATGGTGCTATAAGGGTATGTGTTGACTATAGAAAATTAAATAGTAAAATCATAAAGGATGAGTTTCCATTGCCGATTATCGAGGATTACATTGACAAGTTGGCTGAGGCAAAAGTATTTAGTGTACTGGACTTAAAGAACGGATTTTTCCACCTGAGTGTCAGCAGTGAGTCTGTGAAGTACACTGCATTTGTTACACACCATGGTCAGTTTGAGTTTTTGAAAGCCCCATTTGGCTTGTCTGTTTGCCCAAACTACTTATGCGATTTGTGACCATTATCTTCAGAGAATTAATATCTAAAGGGATTGTTCTAATATTTGTCGATAATATTCTTATTCCAGCCAAAGACGAACAGGAAGCTGTGGATAGATTAAGAGAAGTTTTAAGAGTGGCATCTGAATATGGCTTACAAATAAACTGGAAGAAAGCACAGCTGATATGTCGAAGCATAACTTATTTAGGTCATACAATTGAGAATGGACAAGTAAGGCCTGCCAGCGAAAAGATCGATGCTGTAACGAAGTTTCCAGAACACAAAACAAATAAGCAATTACAAAGTTTTATCGGATTGGCATCGTACTTCAGGAAGTATATTCAGAATTTTGCATCTATAGCACGGCCACTTACAGATTTACTTAAGAAGGATGTTGATTTCAAGTTTAATGATGAGCAACGGTGTGCATTCAATTGTTTGAAGGAACGTTTGACTACTAAACCGGTTTTACGAATATTTAATCCAAGATTAGAGACAGAAATGCATACAGACGCATCACTTCTGGCTTATGCTGCTATACTCATGCAGCGATCTGATGATGACGGCGGACTACATCCCGTATATTTCATGAGTCGTAAAACGAATGATGCAGAAAAAAAGTACACCAGTTATGAGCTCGAAAGTCTGGCTATTATTGAAGGGGTAAAAAAATTTACACACTACTTGTATGGTATAAAGTTTAAAATTGTCACTGATTGCCAAACATTCCAGATGACACTTAAGAAAAAAGATTTGAGTACGAGGGTTGCAAGATGGGCATTGCTTCTGCAGGAGTTTGACTTTGAGGTTGAACATCGGCCAGGAACGAGGATGAAGCATACTGATGCATTAAGCCGTAACCCATATGTAGCGGTAGTGACTCTGCATGATGAGATCAGACGAGCACAACAGTTGGACGATGGTCTAAAAGCTATATTAGAGATTTTACAGGAGAGAACTTATGGTGACTATTATATTGATAATGGATTGCTGTACAAAGGAATGGAAAAGCTTTTGGTGGTCCCAAAGTCCATGGAAAGTGAAATCATCAAAAGGGCTCATGCAAATGGACATTTTTCAAAAAGAAAGATGATTGAATTAATAAGTAAAGATTATTTTATTAAGAACCTTGATAAGAAAATAGAAGAGTTTGGTACAAGTTGCATTCCATGTCTATTAGCTACGCGTAAAGAGGGAAAACAAGAAGGATTCCTAACTCCGATTGAAAAGGAAGATTCACCATTGCACACACTTCATTTGGATCACATTGGTCCAATGACTGAGACGAAGATGCAGTATAACCATATTCTCACGATTGTAGACGCATTTACTACATAAGTTTACGTGGATATTTCCCACTAAAAGTACCACCAGTAAAGAAACCATAGAAAAGTTGAAAATCCACCAACAACATTTTGGTAATCCAAGCCGGTTTATTACGGATCGGGGAACGGCCTACACGAGTCACGACTTCCAAGAGTATTGCAAAGAAGAGAACATACAACACATCAAAATTACGACGGGAGTGCCAAGAGGAAATGGGCAAGTGGAAAGGGTTCATCGTACTATAATTTCTGTTCTTACAAAGATGTGTATTGAAAACCCTACTCTGTGGTACCGGCATGTAAGTAAACTACAGCGTGCTCTAAATAGTACTTTTCAGCGAAGCATAAATACTACACCTTATCAACTATTGATTGGAACTAAGATGAGAATGAAGGAAGATACTGAGATTTACAATTTGCTTTTAGAAGAAGGAAGAGAAAGCTATTCAGAGGAGAGAGAAAAACTCAGAGAGAAAGCCAAAGAACAAATTTTACAAGTTCAAGAAGAAAACATAAGAAATTTCAATAGGAAGAGAAAAGAAAGTATGAAATATAATGAAGGAGATTTAGTGGCAATTAAACGCACGCAGTTTGGCACGGGAATGAAGCTGAAAGCCAAATATCTAGGGCCCTATCAGGTTGTAAAAGTAAAGAGGAACGACAGATATGATGTGAAGAAGCTAGACCCTAACACTGAAGGCCCTGGAGTAACCTCTAGTTCGGCAGACTACATGAAGGTGTGGCCAGGTTTCAACTCCAAAACCTAACAGGTGAGAGTCGCTCAACTTAACTTTGTGTTTGTGTTGTACGTATGAAAGGGTATGTGCTGAGTCTTGTTGACACCATGTATTCTTTGCTTTATCTGATTAATGACATGTGTTTGTAAATGTTACGATGTTAAGTTAGTTATAAGGAGATCTGTACTATGCCTACTGCTGTGTTAATTATCAGTTTGTAAACCTGTTTATTTAAGAATAATAAGTTAAGCAAAATGTTGTATTAGTAGTTAAGTTGAATTTAAGTTGAAAGCAAGGGATGAATGTTTGTGTGGATGTCTGAGGACAGACATGGATCAGGATGGCCGACTGTGGGATAAACATTGTACCTATTTAAAAGAACGCAGATTACCTAAGTGTTAAAACGGAACGCAGCGGATGAAAGAAAGAGAGAAGTATGTGTGCGAGTTAGAGAGCAGAGTAATGGCGAGAGTGTGTACGACGAACAGCCACGGTGTAACGCTGATTTTTTATAACGTGTTTCCGAAAATAAAAGTTTCAATTCTTAGTGCTCGTTTATTTTGCCATACAATCCCACATTTATGTATTTCTATTTTTTGTTTGTTTCAGTCCAGTACCTACTAACCCATCAAGTGCAACGGTATCACTCGAAGAACTCTAAGGCTACAGCTGTTGCTGGTCCTTCATTTTCCATGTTGATATGATAATATACACTACTTGCTTTTCCAATTTACTTTAGACATTGGCAGAATAGTCGACATCGGCTCTGTTTGCCATTAAAAAAAATAGAATAGAATAGAATTTTTCCCTTCGCTCACGTTCAGAAATCTGTATTTATAGTGTGCCCAGTATAATTTTGTTAAAGCCATTTCAAGTAATATTTATTGTTTGTTTTGTGCCCGTATTACACATGGCCAGTCCAAATAGTCAGCTGCATCAGCACACTTCCACACACAGAGCACGAGGCACCTCATTAAGATGTTACACATGCCGACCCAGATAGTCAGCTGCATCAGCATACTTTCACACACAGTGCACACGGCATCTCATCAAGACACGAAGCGCAAGCTCAGCAATGGCGTGATCAATTGACGTCAATCGAACCTTTCGATAGAAACCCAAAAACGTGGAGCGTCACTTTTGGATCTGACATCGACCAATCGGCACCTCATAATAATTAGTCGTAATTTCCATTCTTTATAAAACTTGACAAGTTAATAAATTAGAATTATAAAAGAAATTTGCATTTTTTGGATCCTCCGGTTGCACCCATCGTAATTCCCGGACAACGAATGTTATTTTATTTTTTATTGTTATTTTTGTGTTGAATAAGTTTTAATTAGCCCGTTACAAGTTGTTAGCACTCAACTGGTGGGTGGATTTGAATTATTGCACTTTTTTTTAGTATTTTATTTATTTTAGTATAAATTTATCATTATTATTTATTTATTTATTATTTTTGTCGATGTCTGGAAATGATGACAGCGACACTGAAAGTTTTTTGTCAGCTTCCAGTAGTGACAGTTTTGTTAGTTTACCGACAATCTTGACTCCCATTTTTCTGATGTACCAAAGAATTTTAATTGTAGTCCATGTAAATGCCCAGTGTTCCAGCGCATTACTCTGATATCGTCGGTCGGATTCACTATCGGAACATTTCAAAAATCACATGGTTTTGAGATAAGTATGTAGAATGGTATGGAATTGAAAAATTTATCCAAATCACTAACGGTACAACTCAAATTATAGTTCTAATTGACAGAAACTATTTATTCCGATAAAGAAAATTTAATTTTATTAATATCTTCGTTTTCAGTACCAGTTTATTTTAAAATGTCCCGCTGCCACCCTAAAATCGTAAGCGCATCTATAGTTCCAGTATGACCCTGAAAATTTTTACTTGAATATTGTTTATTCGTGTTTTGTGCCAGTTGCGGTTTGAACGTTCAGTGTAGTGGTCACAGACGAAGCTTAAATTACAAAAAGTATCTTTAAAGAAGTAACTGTAATGAGTTCTAGAGCTAAAAAAATGCTACAATTAGCAGTAACCAGGACAGAGAGTGATGATGGTCAGTTTAGCGGTAAGTTTTATACAATCTATTCATAATTAACCTAACTTTTAGTTTTTGTGTGCAAGCTTTAAAATAACAACAAGTGGAATGGTAGTCACCATTCAAGAAAGAAGCTTCAGATAGCTTATAATACTGGTATGGGTCTATTTTTGCTTAAGCTTGACAAAGTACCTAGTACGTTATTCCTTACCTACATAAAAGGTAACCTAAGTTTACCAAATTCTAAGGTAACTGCGTATTTTCGTGTGTAAATCATTTTCGTAATTTATGTAAAAAAAAAGAAATACTCACAAAGATGGAGCTTTCTATAGCATAAAGTAGGTATAAGGGCTTTTTTGCTTACTAATTACCTAGCTGATGGTTGTGTGGCGGAATTTGTTCCAGAGACAAAATTAAAATGACATACTGTACGTAAGGAGGTTCCAACGTTTAATGTTGTCGAAGATCTAGAAGATCATCAAACGGAACTGGTTAAAAAAATGAGTGGGCAAGACATAATTTTTTGTAAGTACCTACCTACTAAACACATGCATAAATCTAATAATTATCAGATTTTGTGACAGATATTCCAATGCTACTAGGGATGTGCTTAGCGAGTAGTGATGTCGAAGCAATCATAAAAGCATTGTTTTTATGCAATTTCTCAAAAACAGCTGAACAGATGCGGCTGATAAGTATTTGATTTGCAATTTGAAAAAATATTACAGAAAACGTATTTGTTTACAGGTATCGAATCGGATCAGCCGTTGCAGTCAAATGTTATGGATGTAGAAAATAACTTAAACTTACCTAACATAAATCTTCAAAATAATGATACCACTAATAAAATAACAGAAAAGAGATCTATAGAGCAGGAAGAGATTACAAATGAAAATAAACGATTTAAAACCATATCTACTGTATTTTGGGAGCATGCTGAGCCTATGCTAGGTACTAAGATAGTGATTCCTCCTTCTTTTAGTGTAAAGTATTTAAGAACGAGTTAGGTACTTACCTTTTTTAACTTGTTTTTTGATGTTTTATAGTTGGTGAGTCGAATCAAGAACCAGATCAACCTGTGGTTGAACTGGAAAGAAACAACAGCTTGGAAAACATAGACCAACATGATTCAAATTTAACTGATTACGAAGATTTAGGTAACTACTAAGATAGCGATAAATTATTACTCCTTTAACTATTTTTTAAGAATGTAGGTATATGTTGTGGGTATGTTGGTTTGAATCAAGTTTGAATTGTTTCTTTATGTTTTATAGGTGGTGAGTTAGATCAAGAACCAGATCGATCTGTGTTAGAAGTGGACAGAAAAAACTTGAATAATGTCGACCGATAAGATGTAGATTTAACAGATTGCGAAGATTTAGGTACTAACTACATTATTTGGGAATTACTCTTTTCATATTTGTAAAGATGGTAACAAGGCAAGAGTTGGTTGTTTTTATTATTTCCTTATTTTTATAGGTGGTGAATTGGATCAAGAAGTAAGAGATATACCTGTGGTGGAAACCGAAAGAAACAACGAATTGGATAACGTAGGCTCACATGATTCGGATTTGATAGAAGGCGAAGGTTTAAATACCAATGACAAAAGATCAAGAAAGAAGAAGAGACAGCCAGAAAAATGGCAAAAAAATGTAAAAAAAAAGTTTGAAGAACACAGGCAAGTCTTACCAAACACTTAAAGGAAACACAATACCTGCTAAAAAACTAAAAGCTCCATGTTCAACTAATTGTCGACAGAAATGTACGGAAAAGATTAATGAAGAAAAAAGGTTAAGCATATTCAATGATTTCTGGGGCATTGGTGACCTCGGAAAACAGCGGTACTTCGTTGCTAGTTGTACAGTCTTAAACTGCACATTTTTGCTGACGCTAGGTTTTGCGCCCGACATGCGTCACTTAATTACTATAAATAAACATACTTTACAATAAATCGATGAGTACAATTACTGCTACGCGGTGACTAACATTAGAGAAAGGAATCGTCAATAGTTTTATCTGAAAACAGTATTCTTACGGAATAAATCTTACGGGAAACTAAGTGATCATTTCTCTTCGTACTTTTCTTGGGGTCCCCAACTACAAGAGGTAAGTCGCAAAATATTCGCTTCTGCCAAGTTCTTAAGACGGTTGCGAAACTTTTTGCCAACTGCCACTAAAATTGCGCTTGCACAGTCTCTTTTACTTCCCATCCTTGACTACGCTGATGTCAGTTATCTCGATCTCACTGAGGCACAACTAGATAAACTTGAGCGTCTTCAAAATGTTTGCATACGATTTATATTTGGCTTGCGCAAATATGATCACATATCCGATTTTCGTTCGAAACTCAAGTGGCTTCCAATACGTCTTCGCCGGAACATGCACATATGATCTCTTCTCTACAGTGTCCTGTTCAATCCCAAAACCCCTACTTATCTTAAAGAACGTTTCAAGTTCCTTCATGACACACATACTAGATATCTTAGGTCATCGAAAAACTTGGGACTGGAGATGCCAAGCCACTCCACCAACTTTTATGGTAAATCGTTTACCGTTCAAGCAATGCGGCTATGGAATGAGTTGCCCGTGTCGGTAAGAAAAGCCCGTTGACAATTTTTAAAAATATGGTCAAGGAACACTACCTCTCCAAATATGTACCTAATGACGTTCAAGAACGTCATTAGGTACATATTTCTCTGCTTTCATATATATGTATATACACTTCTCATTAAAAAAATCGAAACACTTCCGTTTTCATTGTTTCTGTCCGAATTTAACACAAAAAAGAATTCATACGATGAAAAAAAAATACATATATTATAGCTGGCAGTTTGGCCATTACAGTAATAAGCGAAAATTCTAAATTCAAAATTAGAATTTCATTTGTTTATCTTATAAACGAAATGAATCACTGTTTTGAAACAAATGTGTGTTTAGGGTTGGAGTACATTTAGCGTTTAAAAACTAAAAATTGGCGCCTATCCTTAAACTTTTTGTTTTTTATTTCAATACTGTGACTTTGGGACGTCTGAAAAAAGGTTTTTTTTCTAAAACGTATGGATACTTCGCCCACAGAAGCCGCCCAAGTTGTGGCATTGCTGGATTCTGGCCTTAGTCAGCGTGTTGTGGCTGCAAGACTGCATCTAAGCCTGTCATCTGTTCATAGAGTCTATAAACGTTATCGGGAGACTGGTTTGTTCACGCGCCGTTCAGGATCTGGCAGGAATCGGGTCACTTCTGAGCGAGATGATCGATTTATTGTAACAACTTCTTTAAGAAATCGACGCCTTAACGCTTTTCAACTGCAGCAGCGGCTTCGTGTTGTACGAAGGGTGGCTGTAAGTGACTCTACAATTAGAAGAAGGTTGAAGGATCGTGGACTGGTACCGCATAAGCCAGCAAATGGGCCGAAATTAACTGCAGACCATCGAAGAGCGCGCCTTAACTTTGCACGTGAGCACCTAAATTGGTCATACCTACAGTGGAGCAAAGTTTTCTTTTCTGATGAGTGTAAAATTATGCTGTATGGTAACGACGGAAGGAACAAGGTCTACAGAAGAGACGGAGAACGCTATGCACAATGCTGCATTGAAGAAAAGGTCAGCTATGGTGGCGGGTCGTGGACGGTTTGGGGAGGAATCAGCGCCGACGGTAAGACAGAGCTTGCTTTCGTGTCTGGGCCACGTCTGCCTGCACTAAACTGTCATCGGTACGTCGAAGAGTGTCTCGAGCCTCATGTGATGCCCTATGCACATTTTATTGGCAACGGCTTCATATTCATGCACGACAATGCTAGGGCTCACACCGCGGGTGTCGTACGAGATTATCTTAACGAAGTCGATATCTCTATTATGGAATGGCCAGCAAGAAGCCCGGACATGAATCCCATTGAACATCTATGGGATGAATTAAAGAGACGAATTCGAGCAAGAGATCCTGCCCCAGAAACACTTAGCCAGCTGCAAGATGCAATCCAAGAGGAATGGGACAATATACCACAGCATGTGATCGTGACTCTCATCCGATCGATGAAGAACCGAATGGAAGCAGTAATTAGAGCTCGGGGAGGGAATACAAGTTATTAAATAAACGTTTTTTAGCTTTTTTTTTCATTTACGTGTGTTGTTTTATCCATTTCCTTTATACTCCATACGGAATAAAAATGACTCATTTAACAAAATACGAAACCTATGAAAAATTCATTTAAATTTAGAACATTAACATTAAGATTTGATAAGCTCATATTACTCACTATTAAACGACATTTAACATTTATTCCTAAATGTACACATTTTTCTGATAATCCTGACAAAACGTAAACTTGCAAGGTGTTTCGATTTTTTTGATGAGAAGTGTATTTGTATATATATTTATATAGGTACGTATATATTATTTTTGTAGTATATGACTTTAATTAGTTATGTATTGAATATATGTAAATAGAACGCCACAAACTACCCGTGTATCTTTCTCCTCTGTCAAATCCATCCAAAGGTTGTCTTTAAAATATCGCTTTTAGCGATAAGACCGCCTTTGTGACACCGTAGTAATTTCAAGTGTTCTAATGTACCAGTTTATGTTTATGGTGTACTTACAATAAAGTGTATATCTATCTATCTATCTATCAATCACCAATTTAAAACCCATCTAAAACTAAAACACATTGGTCATTACAATAGCTTTTTAGACGAAAGTAAACCGACTCGGTCCCGTTCGGCACAGGTACATCAGGTGCAGAATGCTGATGCACCTGCACCTTTGCAACCTGTTCAACCGGGATCTGTGCCGTCTACATCAGCGCACCAAGAAGGACACTATGTCGGGGAATCCCGTCAGGAAAACACTGCTACTAGAACCGGAACCCAAAGAAATATTTTAGGGTACACACGAATTCGAAGACCTTTACGTACCGTTTTTGAAATTCATTGCAAGGACGTCCTTCAGGTACACAGTTTAGTTAGAGAAGCAATAACAATTTGTCTTACTACCGATTGCTGGACGGCTGTTACAATGGACGCTTTTATAGGTGTCACTGCTCATTTTATAAACAATGAGTTTGAATTTAAATCAGTGGTGCTGAAGTGCAGTGTAATACATGGTGGACACACAAGCCAAAATCTTGCATCAGTTTTAAGAAATACGTGTATGGAATGGGACGTATTAGACAAAATAAGTTTTTGTGTAACATATAATGCTGCGAATATAGTCGGAGCAGTCAATATTTTAGGCTGGACACATTGTGGCTGCATGGCTCATAAGCTGAACATCACTTTGCAGCACCCGTTAAAAATAATGGACGACACTTTAAAAAAAGTTAAGAAAATAGTGGGGCACTATCGAGCTAGCTACAAGGCCAAAGAAAAGCTTATGGAGTATCAAGTCAAAGTACAACGCATTAGCCAACCTTTGGTACTGATCAATTCAGTGCCAACAAGATGGAACTCCACCTATTTTATGACAGAACGCTTTATCCATCTTCAAGATGCCGTCAGAGCAACGACACCAATTCTCGACGTAGATTTGCCTATAATAACAGGTGAAGAGTGGACTGCGCTTAGACAGCTCTGGAAAGTATTGAAACCGTTCGATGAAGCGATGAAAGAACTAAGTGCAGAAAAATATGTGTGCGTTTCAAAAGCTATTGCCGTCATAAGCGCGTTGAATGATGTGATGGAAGAGCTAAAACGGAAACCAGCTTATTTTGATGCTATAAAAAAACATAGTTCAATGCATCGAAACCCTATTAAAAAGTAGATTTGGAGATCTTGAGCAAGAGCAGTGTTTGGCATTGTGCACAATATTGGACCCGAGGTATAAAACATCAATGTTCATTAATGAAAGTGCAGCTGAAAGGGCCAAGTCCCATTTGTTCCCAACGAGTAACACCCTCAAATGTCACACTGTTACTCGATGGGAATGTTTTTAAGAAAAAATTCCCAACCAGTCACACTGTTACTCGATGGGAACTTTTTATTACTAATTTCCCAACCAGTCACACTGTTACTCGATGGGAACTTCTTATTAGTAATTTCCCAACCAGTCACAATATTACAGTAGTTAATGAAAAGAAGAATTAAATCGGTTTTTACTTTAAAAACATTTATTCGTCATATTGCTGGTGATTCTCCTTTGAACGTTTTATTCTTAAATAATTAAATAAAATTACAATACCTAAATACATACATACATACATAGACTCACGCCTGTATCCCCGAAGGGGTAGGCAGAGGTGTAATATTACACCCACATCTCGCCATCTATATTTAAGTCCCACGTTATAAGGGGGGGGGGAGGTACCTAAATACAATCAGCTTTATATAATATATCAGAGTAAATCATCACATTTTACAACAATTATCAGTTCTAATTTCTAATGTTAATTTGAACTTTAAACAATTTTCCAAATACATATAATTAGCCATAAGTATGTTGTGACAATTAAAATTATGTATAGCAAAATAAAGTTATGATAAACCGGCAACATCAGTTATCGCGAGTGTGTAATGGCGGTTATTTTCCATGCACATTTAATGTAAAAATACTTTTGCATCCCTCTTCCCGCGGCCCCGGCGGCGGCGGCCACGTGTCGTAAGTGGGGGAGAGGGACGCAAAATGAATTAGTCAGAGCAGTGCAACGAAGCAAAGTGCACGTTGTCGACAATGTCAGAGCCCACCGCATCTAGTTCGTCCGGTCAAGTGCCATTAAATTTAATTAAAAGGAATGGTGGGACAATTTGCTACGAAGTGGACATCAATTTTATGCTAGACGAAAGCATAGTAGCGGATTAATAGTGTGGGCGTGCACAAAACGAAACATTTGCAAAGGAATCTTGAGAATAAAAGTAAGTACCTATATAATAAAGTTTACTGATAAACCTATGGTTTGTTTGTTAATCAATACGTTTATTTGTGAATGTATGCTTTGCATTATTTTCATAAAACTATAGATTTGTTTTATTTCAAGCTACTTAAAGTCCTAAATACTTATTCGTTTTCATTTCTTCCAAGCATACGCTATTATTAAAAGCGGCTTAAAACATTTTTTCTTAAGGCTTTTAAAATTGCTTAAAACTTGTTTCAAAATGTATTATTAATAAAGCCGAGTTTACACTATAAGACAACATTAGGCGCGCGACAAGTGACGTTCAACATGTATGCTAAGTAGTAGTAGATGCGTCATACACAAACGCGGCATAAACACTTAATCGATTTATTTGGAACTGTTATAAACACGTGTTTTAAAACAACTTGTTTTAATCATACGCAGGGTTAAACAATATGACGAATATTACTAATACGACAGCTTTGACTCCTGTTATTATTGTTGCTATTTTCTATTTATAGGATCAACGAATACTAGACGAGACTGCTCATAGCCATGCTCCAGACTTTGCGAAGAACGAAATTGATGAATCAATCCATAAATCAAAGACTGAATTGTACAAACCGGACTTTCCTAACATTCCACAAAAATACAATTCCATGATAGGCAACTTTAAAGATGCCAGTATAAATATTGTATCCAACATACCAAAATTTACTAGCGTTAAAAGTACAGTGTATAGACAACGGAACAAAGAAGCTGGAGTTTCAAAGATGTTATTTAAAAACGCTCTTGAAGTCGAAGTGCCACCAAGATATAATAACTTTTTGTTAGCAGACTACTCAAATAAAACTAATAATACACGAATAATAGTATTTTCCTCGGTGGAAGCAAGGCAAATTACATGTGAATCAAAAGAATTTTATGGCGATGGCACATTCAGAAGCTGCCCTTCTCCATTCGTGCAATTGTATACAATTCATGTAGATACTGGTAGTACAATAAACCACACAAATATAACCCCTGTGATATATGCTTTAATGACCAACAAAACAATGCAGAGCTACTTAATTCTGTTTCAAATGATTAAGTCGCAGTTGCCGGATTGGAATCCAACAAAATTTAAACTTGATTATGAAAAGGCTGCAATGAATGCCATTATCAAAGTCTTTCCAACAGTCATAATAAAAGGTTGTTATTATCATTACAACAAAGCCATTTTTAAAAAAGGAAAAAGCCTGAATACGACCTCACGAACGTCACAAGATTTGAAGGAGGTGCGAATAATTGAACTTAGTGCGATTCTTCCATTATTGCCCGAAAACGAGATAATTAATGGATGGGTTTACATAATTGCTAGATACGGAGATAGTGAAGGTACAGGCACAAAAAAATTCATTAACTACATGGAAAAACAGTGGCTCCGAGAGGAATATTTAAAAGTGTGGTGCGTTTTTGGTGACGCCCATCGCACAACAAATGCACTCGAATCTTGGCATAATAAACTAAATAAGACCATTGGAACAAAACACCCGAATATTATGCATTTCTTGCACACAATTGAAGAAGATTCTTCTCAGAATACTGTCAGAAATGTTCTGAAACAACAAGACAAACCGTCAAAAAGAAAACGGGGTAAGAAATCTATATTAAGAGACGAGTTTATTCTGGAAGTGCAGCTGGAATTAACACAAGGTCTTATTTCAGTTGGCCATGCTTTGGAGATTTTACGACACTAGAATTAAGAACTGATACTTATTGTAAAATGTGGTGATTTACTGTGATACATAATAAAAAAAAAAAAATAATAATAATAATAAAATGCTTTATTTGTTTTTTTAACGACAATTTTACAAAACAATTATACTTCTGCCAAACTGCATAGCAGTTTGTTGGCAGACGTAGCTCCCGTGTTAACAAATTATTAAATATTTTGCAAACATTGTCATTACACATTAGTACATAGTTATGTTATTCAATCCAGTTGAATCCATTCCATTTGACTACATAAATTAAAATTTTATACAATTTAATTCAATTCAATTTTATTCATTTTATACATTTTAATTCAATTTAATTCAATTTTATTCGATTCAATTTAACTTATTTCAATTAAAATTTAATTAGTAACATAAAATTTAATTACGCTTTTATATTTTGGGAATCTATGCTTTCACTGAGTACATTTAGGAAATATCTCGTCGTTTTATATTTAAACACCCGTTTAGAAACTGAAGCACTTTCGATATCTGCAGGTAGACTGTTAAATATTGTTGGAACTAAACTTTTATCACATCTTTGTCCATAATAGTTATTGCAAGTGGGCACTTGGAACGTATTACATTTCTTTGTACTTCGAGGCCTTAATTGTACAGTCCTGACTTTGTACTCTTGGTGGCAGTAGTGATCCAATGCAACTAGTAGCGCGACCCTCTCATGCACCGGCAGGATTTTACATTCAACAAACAATTTTTCATAGTTAGATCTTTTACAAAGTAGTTTGGTTTTATTGTCTGCTAATTTTTTCATAAATCTAATTTGTAAGGCTTTTATCTTATCCAAATACGTTTTAAACGTGCGTCCATAACATGCCAGTCCATAAGAAAGCAGCGAGTCCACCAGTGCATAGTATACAACAAACAAAGTAGCCCTGTCCAGCACCACACTAAGGTGGTGGAATTTCACAAGAACCGACCGTAATTTGTCACAAAGCTTCATAATGTGCGTTTTCCATGAGAAATTAGTGTCTACTATCAGGCCTAAGTACTTGTAATCTTCCACCACCTCGATAGGCGCACAATCACACTGTGAGACGCTGCCGTCGTGCTCGCTATGCAGACATTCATAGCTGTGTCCTATAATGCGCGGCGAGCGTCCAATATTTTTAAAATAAGGTGACCGTATATGCATACATTTTGTTTTGTTAATGTTAATAATTATTCCGTTGTCGTGTGCCCACCTTATAATATTCGTGAAATCGGTTTGAATTTTATTTTCTATTACATTTAGATCACTATCAGCGTAGACCAGACATGTATCATCTGCATACATATATATATGACAGTTATGCACCACATTGCACATGCTGTTCACATGCATAATAAATCCGACCGGACCGTAGACCGACCCGGTAGGCACACCACAGGTAATAGGTTTGGCTTCCCCGACCACGCCATCGATCACAGTTCTCAGTGTCCGGCCTGTGAGGTACGCATGCAGCCAGGTATTAAGTGGCCCCGCGACCCCACACTCCTCCATAGCTTGAAGCAGCTGGCGGTGCTCCAGAGTCTCAAATGCTTTTTTGAAATCAATATAGACCACCACCACCTGCTTCCGCTGATCTAAGTGCTCATTGATGTCATTAGAGAACTGCGCCAGAGCCGTAGCCGTACTCCTACCACGTCTAAAACCATGTTGGGCATTTGTTAGAATATTATTTTTCTCTAAAAACATACTTATTTGGCCCACAATAAACTTTTCCACAATTTTATTTATTACTGAAAGTATAGCTATCGGTCTATAGTTTGAATAATCTGTGTGTGAACCTTGCTTAAAAATAGGCCTTATCAGTGCAGTCTTTAATAGTTCAGGGTATTGGCCTTTTTCTACACATAAGTTGATAAATAAGGCCAACACAGGACTTAATTGAAATTTTAAATGCTTTATTTCCCTAACCCTTATATTATCTACACCTGCAGATTTTTCACAGCTTAGCGAATTGATAATTTTACAAACATCTTCTGGACTAGCTTTCTGAAATCTTATTGACATTTGGCTATTGTTTATATAACTAGATCTTTCTAGAAACTTATGCTGACAAACATGTTTTATCCCTGATATTTCTTGAGTGAAGGTGGTTGAAAATTTATTGCATATATCAAGTCTGCTGTTCATTCTACCTAAGTACTTCATAATGATGTTATCTAAACTACTTTTTTCCCTTCCTATCCATGAGTTTATTTTGCCCCAAATTAGTCTAATATTTTTGTTACATTTTTTTATCTCTTCCTGGCGGTACTTATTTTTAGCTTTAAATATATATTTATTAGTTCTATTTCTATATTTATTGTATTGTAATCTTAAAGTCATATCATTCGGATTGGATTTCCATTTTTGAAACAGTTTATCTCTGGTATAAATCATTTTTGTAATCGACTCAGTAATCCATGGCTTATTTTTTCTATTGTTACGTGCCGTTATTTGTATTTTTGACCTTTCGTAAACATCACAAAAAATTGAATAAACACTATTATATAATTCAATTGGGCACTTACAGTCTAGAAGGTCCGTCCATGCAACATTTTCCAATAATTCAATAATCTTTTTATCACTTAATATTGTCCGCTGGGATTGTTTATTACTTACGGAATTTATGGCACCGTTACCAAGACACACTCCGATGATATAATGATCTGATACCTTACAGTTCAACACATATGAAGACACACTGCACCGAGTTCGAACCCACACATGGTCAATACACGATCGCGTCACTGTGCCGCCGTACACCTCCTCCCGTGTTACGTCACGGAAGGCGCATTCCATCCCTATCTCACACATGTTGTTTTCAAAGTTACTGATAACGCTGCGGGAACCGGTTCTGCACAAAAGGTCTACGTTCGTGTCGCCGATTAGTAGCAATTCACAACCAGCTGGAATCTCAGATAACAACTTATGCACTTCTTCAACAAATCCCTGTTTATTTGTTTTTGGGGGCCGGTATATGACAAAAATATGCACTGTGGTTCTGCCGTCTTGAAAAAGCTGTCCATGAATTGATTCACAGTAATTAGTATTTAGTACTTTTGCTGTAAAGTTTAGTTTATTGTTAGCATATAGCAATATCCCGCCGCCTCTTCTATTTTTCCTTGTATTTATAAATGTGTCATAACCTTCTATGTTATATAAAGGTAGTTCTTGCTGTCTTATGTTTATTTCGCTTAATGCAATGAAGTCCAAATGTTCCTTGCTGTTGTTGATGAAAACTTGGAATTGATCAAAGTTTTTTCTAAGTGACCTTATATTTAAGTGTATGATATTCAAGTCTTTGCCACACTGTAGTATTTCCTCTTGCCAGCTATCAATAGATGTAAATTTATTGTGTTTGATATTGTTGTTTATATGTACTGTGTGATCATCGAATTTTGATGTAATTTAACTGACGTACACAGACACGACCCGTCATTTATTGCCCGTGATTTCGTTTATGTACATATTTATGTCACTCAATGTACGGATTGATCTTATTTTTGAATCATTTGGATCATCTTTTCTTAGCAACACCCTACCGTTTTGTATCCAAATATATTTATAGGTGGATTTTAGCTCATTTTTCGCCGTCCAAAGAATGTTCCGCATATGCTTTGTAAGATCCTCATTTACATATATCCTGTGTGTGTTTCCGTTGGCAAAAACATCATCATTGGTTAGTTGATGGGTTTTTCTTGACGCTAACCACTGGTCGCGGGCAGCACGCGTAGATAGTGTGATTGTAACAGGCCGCGGTCTATGCTTTTTGTGGTCAGCGGACTCGCTGCGCACAGAGCTGGCATTGCGAGCGCCTTCCTTCTTCTTTATACATATAGGTACAAACATAAGGTTGATTATATTTAGAAAATTGTTCTTTAAAGTTCAAATTAACATTAGAATTAATAACTGTTAATTGTTGTAAAATGTGATGATTTACTGTGATACATGCATATAGGTACAAACATAAGGCTGATTATATTTAGAAAATTCTTCTTTAAAGGTTCAAATGAATATTAGAAATAAGGACTGTTAATTATTGTAAAATGTGATGATTTACTCTGTTATATTATATAAGGCCGATTGTGTTTAGATATTGTTACTATGACTAAAACATTAAAATGAGAATTACTAGCAATATGACGAATGTTAACTTTTAACGTCCGTAATTAAGTAACTGTATTTACCAATGTTGTTATTTTGTTGATTTTAATAAAAATTTAAAAAACCGATTTAATTCTTATTTTCATTAAGTTCTGTAACAGTGTGTTCCCATCGAGTAACAGTGTGACTGGTTGGGATTTTTTTCTGAAGAAATTCCCATCGAGTAACAGTGTGACTGGTAGTGTGACCGGTTGGGATTTTTTTCTGAAGAAATTCCCATCGAGTAACATTGTGACTGGTAGTGTGACCGGTTGGGAATTTTTTCAGAAAAAAATCCCATCGAGTAACAGTGTGACATTTGAGGGTGTTACTCGTTGCGACCTGGTGTCAAAAGTCTTTAATCTCATTACAGACGAGACAAGGCAAACTCCTTCAGTTACCGCGGAACCTCAATCAAGCAGGGAGGATATTTTTGCATTTATATTTTAATGCTAATTGATAATTGAAGTAACATTTGATTCATCATCATCATGTCAGCCGAACGACGCCCACTGCTGGGCATAGGCCTCCCCCAAGGATCTCCACAACGATCGGTCCTGTGCTGTCCGCATCCAGCGGCTTCCCGCGACCTTCACCAGATCGTCGGTCCACCTTGTAGGGGGCCTGCCCACGGAGCGTCGTCCGGTACGCGGTCGCCATTCGAGAACCTTTCCGCCCCAACGGCCATCGGTTCTCCGCGCTATGTGTCCCGCCCACTGCCACTTCAGCGATGCAATCCTTCGAGCGATGTCGGTTGATTTCGTTCTCCTGCGGATCTCATCATTCCTGATTCGATCAAGCAGGGAAATACCAAGCATCGCTCTCTCCATTGCTCGCTGGGTGACCTTGAGCCTTCTTAAGAGACCCATAGTAAGCGACCACGTCTCACTACAACATTTGATTATTATCAGTAAACCGATAGAATTTTATTTGATTTTTGAAACTATTTCGCTATGAGTAACCTAATGTACCATATTTTCTGTCCCTTAGTACCGGACACTAAGTCGTCCCCTAGTACCGGACAGTGATTTCTTTTTTATTTCTTGTAACAGTTAAAAGAAAACTTTTAAGGCATAGACAAAAGACGTGAAACGAAATGGAAAACAAGAAAAAGAAAGGATCGTGGGAGCCAAAGAGCTTGCAAACAGCTATTGATAAGGTTTTGTCCCAGGAAATAAGTGGAAGACAAGCTGCAATGGTTTATCAAGTTCTTAAAAGCACTTTACAAGACAAGCTTAAAGCATTAAAACGTGGAGACGAAGTGTCGATGAAGCCAAAGTTGGGTAGGTTCACTAACACCTTCTCAGAACGTGTTAGTGAAGTATGAACAAGTCTTGGTAGAACACGTCAAAGATTTATCTAACATATGTATGCCGCTCATGAAAAAAAGAGTTTTTGAAGTTAGCCTACGACTTAGCTTAAGAAATGAAGATCCCTCATCGAATTAATAAGGAGAAAGGAAGTGCTGGTAAACAATTTTACTACGACTTCATGCGAAGGCATTCTGACATTTCGCTAAGAACACCAGAATCGACAAGCATGATGCGCGCTGTTGTATTTAACCCTAGAAAAATAATCTGCGTAAAATTTACGCACGCATTTTTTTTTAATTGCTATCTCTTTCTAACTAGCGCGAATTCATAGCTGTGCGTTTATGACATTTCATTCGGCGCTGGGAGCTACCGTGTGGCGTACGTGTCAATAAGGTAAGTGCCACCAATTTTGAAATATAACGACCGCGTGTGTCAAAATTACGCATGATTATCTTTATCGTGATTTTGATGATTTTGGTTTATATGACGGTTATATTGTGTTTCGTATTTTTTAGTTGTTTATATCATAAATAATTATATTTTTTTTTACAGATATAGAGGCGAATATATTATAGTACAATGGGGAGTAGCAATATCGATGAAAACCAAATCCTAGCCGCTTTTATGCAAAGCGATGATGAACTTCCATGTGAGGACACCGACAGTGAAACAGCAGACCACGAAAGTGAAGATGACGTGCAGAGCGACATAGAAGGTCTTGTAGACGAGGTACAAGAAGAACAGCCGACGCCAAGTAGAAGTGAAATCTTAGAAGAGCAAAGCAGTCCTGAACAACCAGTCTCCAGTCAGTCTCAGTCATCGGTCTCTCGGAGGATCGTAACCTTGCAACAGAGGTCTGTCAGAGGTAGGAATAATCATTGTTGGTCGACATCAAAGCCGACGAGGCGTGGTAGAACCTCGGCGGTAAACATCGTTCGAGCTCTAAGAGGTCCAAGCCGCATGTGCCGTAATATATATGATCCCGTCTTATGCTTCAATTTGTTTTTTACTGATGAGATAATTATGGAAATCGTACGATGGACCAACGCTGAGATATCATTGAAAAGACGGGATTCTATGACAAGTGCTACATTTCATGATACAAATGAGGATGAAATTCGCACTTTATTTGGTATTCTGGTGATGACAGCAGTGAGAAAAGATAATCATATGTCTACAGACGAGCTCTTTGATCGGTCTCTGTGATGAGTCGTGATCATTTTGATTTTTTGATACGATGTCTCAGAATGGATGACAAAACTGTAAGGCCTACACTCAGAGAAAATAATGTTTTTACTTCTGCTAGAAAAATATGGGATCTTTTTATCCATTAGTGTCAACACAATTACACTCCAGGAGCTTATTTGACCGTAGACGAGCAGTTACTTGCCTTTAGAGGACGCTGTCCGTTTAGGATGTATATACCTAACAAGCCAAGTAAGTATGGCCTGAAAATCCTCATGATGTGCGACAGTGGTACTAAGTACATGATAAATGGAATGCCTTATTTGGGAAGAGGAACTCAAACTAATGGGGTGCCCCTCGGGGAATTCTATGTAAAGGAATTGTCAAAGCCTGTACATGGTAGCGGTCGTAATATTACTTGCGACAATTGGTTCACCTCAATTCCTTTGGCGAAAAACCTACTCCAAGAACCTCATAAATTAACCATAATGGAAACCTTACGATCAAACAAACGCGAGGTACCAGAAGTGCTAAAAAACAGCCGCTCTAGGCCAGTGGGGACCTCGATGTTTTGTTTCATATAAACCGAAACCAGCAAAAATGGTCTACTTGTTGTCATCTTGTGACGAAGATGGAGTGGAGTGGAGTGGACACGCTAGACCAAATGTTTTCTGTGATGTCCTGTAGTAGGAAGACAAATAGATGGCCTATGGCTTTACTGTATGGAATAATAAACATTGCCTGCATAAACGCATATATAATTTACAACCACAATGTTACTACTAAAGGAGAAAAGCCACTAAATCGCAAAAAAAATATGAAAAATCTTGCCTTCGGTTTGTGTTCTTCGTTTATGCGCAAACGTTTAGAAGCCCATACTTTGCAGAGATATTTGCGAGATAATATCTGTAATATATTACCTAATGAAGTGCCTGAAACACCCGAAGACAATGATAGTGAGCCAATAACGAAAAAACGAATTTATTGTTCCTATTGCCCTTCTAAAAAAAGGCGAAAAGCAAATGCATCCTGCAAAAAATGTAAAAAAGTGATATGTCGTGACCATAACGTTGATATGTACCAAAGCTGTTTGTAACTTACTTTTATATAAATTTATGTTCCTATATTATAAGATAAGCTATTGTTGATATTTTCCTAAAAATCAGACTGATTATTAGAATAATAAATTAGCTATCACTTGAAAGAGTAAGTGTTATATAATTTCATTGATTTGTAGAAGAGGTTTTTTTTTTATGGTAGGTGAAAATCATCCAATGACGAAACCCGCTCTTGGGCGGAGCGGGAGACCAGTGTCAGACTCTTACTGACTAAAAAACCTACCCCGTACCTTCCTTGCCTTATTCCCGGAGTCGAGGTAACAGTTTTCCACCACCCTCTAGACTCCAGGAGGCTTCGACCCTGAAGGGCCCCTGCAATTTGCTGACAACTCCTTGAGGCGCGCGGGAACGGTGCGCGCCGTTGACGACTTGGACTCGGTCTTACCAGACGACCGGACGGCGAGCTACCCATTGCTCACCGTCCGCGAGCCAGTGTCTACGGTGGCCGGATATCGGCAGGATCACGGCGGCGACGGCTGCGGCGAGTACGCCGTTGCCTTTGCCTTATGCGGTCGGCCTCCTCCTTTACGAGCATTACTGCTTCGCAGAAGGAGGCGACCGCCTGCCATTCCTCTTCGCTGCGGACCATGGCCTGAACCAGGGCCCGGCGCGAGAGGTCGCCGCCGCCGATCACCCCCACGAGGACACGGCGATGCTCTTCCCAAGCAGGGCACACCTCCACCGTTTGTAGAAGAGGTTTAGATTTTTGTTTCTTTTTTTAATATAAATAAATAGTTAAAAAAATATATGCAGTTTTAATTATTAGAATATATGTGTATATATAATAAAATATAATTTATTGAAATAAACTAATGTCAAAGTCAAAAATTTTTATTTCACATGGGCCTACATGGGCACTTATAAAACGTCAGATGCTAGTGCACGGTTCCAAATTGGTCGTTTCCGATGGAGAAGAACCGGCAAGAAACTCCATGGTTACTCTTTTAAAAAAATTGTTATCTTTACAATATTTCCATATTACAACACATAAATTATGTAAGGACAGTGCAGACCAGTCAATATTGAACTCCTACCGTTAAAATGGTAGGAAGTCATCTAAAATTTGCGTCTACAATGTTCTTACATTCACATTATTAAAAGAGGCTATATAAAAGCAAGAAAAATAATCACAAGTCTCAGTAAGACAATTACATTATATGATGGATGTATAAAATGGAATAAGGAATATTGTGAGAATGTATCAAAATAAAAGAATAAAGAGATGTCGTATATAAAAAAAAAAAAAATGAAAAAAGATGGAGCAGTTAACAGACAATTATACAGAATATTAATAAGTTACCAGGGGGCCACATGAGCAGTCATTGCCAGACAGTTGTGTCTTCGACATAGTCTCTAACCTTATAATATGCTTTTTTTGCTTATAATAAACCTAGAACTACAGCCAATTGAATTACATGCGTCAATTTTACGCATGATTATCTTTTCCGTACTACAAAATATGATTATCTTTCTAGGGTTAATAAACCATAAGTCGGATGTTAATATTGATGCGAAAAAGAACAAGCCGCCGTCAGACTCTATACAATCTGTGTATTCCAAGCCAAGTTTTGAGAGCAACTCCAAGATGCTCTATGGGGAGGGTGACAAAGCACCCTTCAAAGTATTTGTCTCTAGAATAGAGACAGAGCCTAACCAGGGTTTAACTTTAAATCCTTTAAAGTTTGCCCAATTCATATATAAAAAAGACTTTAAAGGCGTGGTACAAGGCAGCGTCAAATCGTCAAATGGGACGTAACAGGATGTCTTTTGATTTCAAGACCCATACTGATGCGATTCCCAAGGAGGGTTAGCGTCAGGCAGGCGGCCGGCTATAAAACAGTAGTCAAATCCTTTTTGCAACATGATAAATAAATTTACACGTAGATGGATGGAGAGGAAGAGGGAGGCCGAAGAAGAGATGGATGGATTGTGTGAGAAGTGATATGAAAGAAAAGGGAGTTAGTGATAGTGTGACGGTGACAGGACAGAGTGGAAGAAAAAAACATGTTGCGCCGACCCCAAGTAATATGGGATAAGGGTAGGATGATGATGACTGATGCGAATAATTTTGTAAACAATCCTGTATTAAGAGACAATAATCTTTCAGCCACCATCCCACGCTTCCATGTGACTCGCATGGGAGTTGTAAAAGATATTCCCACTGATTGGACTCTGGAGGAGCTAGTCCTTGGTATCGAAACCCCACGCAACTGCGGGGAAGTAATTAAGGCTAGGCGACTCAATTTTAAAAACAGGAAAGAGAACTCTGTCTCTTGGTCCCCTTCTACTACTGTTGTTCTGACTTTCTCTGGGCAGGTACTTCCCGAGAAGGTCTATTGTTACAATGCCTCCCTTCCTGTTTCGGTCTACTATCTGCCCACAATACAGTGCATGAACTGCTTACGTTTTGGCCATATAAGCTCTCAGTGTAGGTCCTAGCCCCGTTGCTACCGTTGTAGTTTACCTCACCCTGGAGATGATTGTAATGTCCCTGATCATCAGGTTTCTTGCCTTCTGTGTGATGGTGGAAAACACAAAGCAACAGATGATAAGTGCCCAGAACACTCAAGGCAAAAATCTATTAAAATTGTCATGTCAGATGAAAATTTAGGATACCGGGAGGCAGCGGCTAGATTCCCCCGTCCTAGATTGTCATACTCTAATGTGACAGCCTCCCAACCTAGACCATCTCAAATTTCGCCTCCGGAACCTCCACCCTCTCCAACATCTTTTATTTCTACTACATCCTCTCCTTATCCATCCCCATTAAAAATCTCTTATATCAAAACTACCTATCGTTCCCCATAACCTAGACCAGAATTGGGCAAGTCATACGACTCCCAAGCCCATAGGTCCATGGTCTTTACTCCAAACTCTATCTTGTAAAGGCCAAGGGTTCGCATCTGAAAGGAAGGCTCTGGCCCTGGTATGTATGGCAACGTAGGAATGGGGTACGTCAACCTAATGGTTGTGCTCTGAAACCTTCCTTCACTGAGACAACTCCCCTTCCCACCCCTAATGATAATTTAATAGAGCTTCTGACCTGCTCCCTTATAAACATTTTATCTAAATTTAGTGATGCAATACCGGACAATATCGTAATATTAGTTGAACAGCTCCTCGAATCTTGGTCCCGCCAAAATAGGAAAAATCCTTCAATGGAACTGTAGGTCCATTCGTCGGAAAAAACATGACATAATATATCTCATAAGCCCGTCGTCTTTGCTGTGTCGGAGACCTGGCTCAAGCCTGGTTCCCATTTTAGGGTCCCCGGTTTTGCATGTCTCCGGGACGACAGAGAGGACGGAAGGGCTGGTTGCGCCCTTTTGGTTAACAGATCTGTAATTTTCTCCGAGATAGCTCTTCCTAATCATAACCCGAACCTACATGTGGTAGCTGTAAGAGCCATGAATGTTACCTTTGTATCAGCCTACATTCCTCATCCTAATCCCAGCCTTTTGTCCGAATTCAGCTCTATCCTCTCTTCCATCCCATCCCCCTTGATTGTGATGGGTGATTTCAATTGCCGTAACACCCTCTGGGGCTCGCATTGTAATGACCCTTCCTCTATTTTTCTGTTGGAGCTTTTAGACGACTGCAACCTTTGTGTCCTTAATGATGGATCTCCTACCCGGAGAGGGATACTCTCCGGGTAGCTACTCAAAATATTAGTGTTCCTGACCTTACTCTTTCTTCTCCTCCCTTAGTGTCTCCACTCTCCTGGTCTGTTCTCCCTAATACTTATGGGAGTGATCACTTCCCGATTTTAATATCGCTTCCAAGTTCCCATCCACATTCCCCTCCTATTCAACCTTTACAAAAATATCGCCTGCCCCAAGCTGACTGGTCTAAGTTCTCGTCCCAATTGGACTTAGAACTTCAAAGGTTTCCCCAAATCAGCCCTTCCTACTCTCTTTCTCTTTACAGTGATTTTGTTGACTGCCTCTTAAAAGCTGCTGATTTTTCAATCCCCTTAAAGAACTCTGCTCGAGACCTGATTCCTTCTCATGAATTTTATATAATGCCATAGTTCGCAGCCACTTTGATTATGCGAGCTTTCTCTTGGAGCCCTGCAGCAATCGCTCTTGCTAAATGGGATAAAATCCAATCGAAATGCTTACGCATTGTGACGGGTGCTATTAAATGCTCACCTATTAATGCCCTTCAGGTGGAGTGTTTAGAGCCTCCACTTCATCTACGTAGACAATTCCTTTGTGATAGATTTTTCTACAAAATCACCGAGAATAAATCCCACCCTCTTCTTCCTCTTCTACGTACTCTTTCCGATTTAATTTCGAATTCCCGCTATTGGTCCCACAAAAATCCTCCCCTCCTTATTAATAGCCTCCGTAAATTGAATAATATGCAAACTTCCTTAGTCCAGTCAAATTCCAATCCCTTATTTAAAGTAAGTTTTGACTCTGCTTTTTCAACCTAAAATCATTCTTAACCTCGGTATTTACAAAAATGACCCTGTAGCGAATAATAAACTAAACAAGGTTCTGGCGGAAGATTTGCATGACTGGCTGACCTTCTATAGACGCCTCTAAACTGTCTGATGATAGTAAGGTCGGTTCGGCTGTATGGATTCCGAGGTACAAAATTATTCTTAGCTGTAGTAGTCCAGCGATAGGTTCTGTTTATACAGGGGAAGCAATGGCGCTTTTTGAAGTGGTTTCCTATATTGAATCGCACAGTCTCAATAAATCTTTGATTCTTACAGACTCTCTTAGCTGTCTACAGGATTTAATAAAATCGCATTTTCGCTCGCGTAACAATTTTTCTCTTATCTTAAAAATTAAAGAAATTCTTTATAAATTGGATTGTTCAGGCTTGGAGGTTGCATTGGCCTGGATTCCGAGTCATTCTGAAATCGTTGGCAACGAGAATGCGGATGCTATTGCTAAGTCAGCAATCCGGATCGGAATCGAGGGTCATTCATCTTGTTACCCTCGTGATCTGCGCTGCCTTGCTAAACCCGATATGGTTAAGGTTTGGAACTCCCAGTGGCAAAATACTCGAATTATAAAAGGAAAATTTTATGGTTCCAACCATCCATCCCCTCCAAATGCTGGTTCAGCAAAATAAAATTCCCTAACAAATTAGCTACCTCCGTCATAATTAGACTCCGGCTTGGATTTGTATGTACTCCGGTCTTTTTAGCCAAAATCCACGTGCGAGACAGCTCTTTGTGCGAATGTGGCCTAGATGAGGGTACCCTCGATCACTTGTTTTTTTCCTGTCCTCGCTTAACAATTCCCCTTTACGACCTTCTCCCTTCTGATATTCCCCGCCCAGTTAACATTCCTTTCCTTCTATCCTTAGCCCATTCCCCTGCAGTAAAGATTCTTTATAAATTTATTAATGTTAACAAAATTCAACTGTAGTTAATACCTTTATTTACCAATGGACGCCTTCGCTACAAAAACTGATCATTAGATAACAGTATTTCTGATAAAGTACCGATCATTTCCACCTTATACCTTGACATTGACAAAATCATCGGGCGTTCGCCGATGGAGCCACACAAAAAAAAAAAAAACCACAAGTCGATTTATTTTAGGATAATCTTGAAAGACTGATGACACAATACTAATTCCCACCCTCAAGAATTTACAACTGTGACGAAACTGGTGTCAGTTGCGTACACAAGCACCAAAAAAAAAGTCCTCGCCCCAAAATCTATCCGTCAGGTTGGAAAGCTCACGTCTGCAGAAAGGGGCAAAAACATCACAGTTTTGTTCTGTATGAGTGCTAATGGTCACTACATACCGCCATTTTTTGTCTTCCCGAGGCAAAGGATGAACGAAAGGCTTATGATAAATGCTCCTGCTGAGAGCGAAGGCGTAGCTCAGCCAAAAGGGTGGATGAACAGTAACTTTTTTCTGCAATATCTAAGAATATTTGTCAAACACACGCAACCGACCAAAGAAAACGCCGTACTGCTTCTGCTGGATGGCCATTGCAGCCACAAGACACTGGCGGTGATCAACTTTTGCAGAGATCATCACATTCACTTGTTGAGTTCACCACCACACACTACCCATAAGCTCCAGCGTCTGGACAGGACTTTCATGAAGCCATTTAAAGATGCTTACAACCAGCGATGTGATGTGTGGATGAGAACAAATGCTGAATCTCGTATAACGGACTACGATATTGCTGGTTTGGTTAAAGAAGCATTTACAAAAGTAGCTCGACTGGACATTGCAGTGTCTGGATTCAAATGCACGGGAATCTATCCATTCGACAGACATATATTTTCTGATCTGGATTATCTAGCTGCCGATATGACCAATATACCACAAGAACAAATAGAAACTCCATCAAACGCACAAAACACTAGAGAAGCTGTTGTGTAGTCAAACTCAGTCATAGAACAGCCAGAAATCTCACCCTTTAATTCGCAATGTTAAACCTGAACGACATAGTAAGCAAAAAATATTGTTCACTTTCTGCTATGTTCTTGTTTTCTTTTTAATCAATAGTTAGCAAAAACGAAACGTAACTTAAAAAAAATATAACTGTCAATTTTCGCGAATGTTTTCTCTCTCTCTTCCTGACAAGATGGCGTCGAGAACACCTGTTACGCATGGATGTAAGGTAAATAATTTTCGATTTTGACTATTTTAATTGAGTTTATAGACACTATGCATGACAATATTCCTAACAAATATCCCCTTTATTGATTTGTGTAAAAATCATCTCGTTTGAACAACGAATATTAAATCTATAATATATAAATGAATCGCAAAATGTGTTGGTAAGCGCAAAACTCAACAACACCTGGACCAATTTTACTAAGTCTTTTTTTGTTAAGTTTATTATTGTCAGAAGGTTCTTATGAAATAAAAATTAGGGTAGAGTGGGGTAGAGTAGAGTAGAGAGGGGTAGAGTAGAGAGGGGTAGAGTAGAGGAGAGTGACGTGAGCGAAGCCGCGGGCAAAAGCTATATATAATAATATGTTGTTTGTGACCAACATTGCGAAGTACTCAGAAAAGTACCAAGCATTCTGAATGTCGTTCACAATCAACACTGCTCTTTTGCTTACCAAGTACTTCATACATGTATGTCGTTTCTAAAAAACACTGCACTGTAACTAAGCTATTTTTAATATTTTCGAACTACCTACAATAACTAGCACAGTGGGTAATTTTTTTTAAAACGTTTATTTGGTATATTTATTTACGATAATAAATTTTGTTATGCTTTGGATGCGGTTTTGCATGTTTTTTTTTTGCTTGCTTCAGATTAAGCCGAAATGGCACCGAACACGCACTATCATGGCACTTGTGCCGCCTGAAAATGCACCATCAGATGGTAGTAGTAGCGGCTTAGACGATGAAGTTATTATCCAAAATTTACAACAACACGACGATTGCGATGATAATATTATATACTGCAGTTCGGAACCCAGATCCTATCCTTCGTCTCTAAATGAATTGGAGATATTTGGTTCTGACTGTGAAGACCGCCAAACAGCTCACTCTAACACAGTTTTATCGGACGAAGAAACTATTCCACTGTCACCTGTCATCAATGAAATGTTTCCGACCGGTCGACCGCAAAAACAACTCCCTTTCGTGCTAAATTCGGTTTCATCCATCTTATCGCCTTTGACTAGCTTACCGGCAACTACAACACGTTCAAAGAGAATAAACTTCAAATTCAAAAAAGGCAAATTCCAACACACAGCAGAATTACCACAATATAATCCACCTTTTGATGCAGGCCTGAAAAGCCCTCTTGATTATTTCCAGCATTTTTTCTCAGAAGACATACTCGTATCTAACGGATCTCATCACAGAAAATACAAATCTTTATTCAGTTCAACATAAAGTTTCGAAAAGCATAAACGTTACTAAAAATGACATAAATGATTTTATTGGCATAACTCTTTTGATGGGTGTGGTCCAAATGCCAGCTTACCGTGACTACTGGAGCAAAGCGTTGAGGTTCCCCGAAATTGCTGATATTATGACTCTAAAGAAATATGAAAAAATAAGAAGAATTTCAAAGTGCGACCTGTACTTGAGAGGATTCGTAAGAATTGTTTGCTGCTCGCGCCAGAAGGGCGCTACAGTGTGGATGAAATGATGGTCCCTTATAAGGGAACCCGAGCAGGGAGCGGCAACGGCTATACAAAATAAGTTATTAAGAATGAAACAAAATGAGTTGTCAATCGCTGATTTCGGTAAAGGTATAACGGAATTATTTGTAGATCTAACGATTACGCAAGCCAACGACAATGAACAAAATTATAATATATTAAAACTAATTAATGAAAACATAGCTATCAAACAATTTGCCGATAGCTAATACTTATAGGCAAATTTCGATACTCTCCTCCATTTCAGAAATACTAGAAAAATATTAAACAATAGACTATAGTGAACTATTAAAAAAAAAAAACTATTATCATCGACGTAATTTGGTTTTAGAGACAAATTATCCACAGCTGATGCAGTGCACAGCCTGACGGATTACTTCTCTGAAGAACTTGGCAAAGGACAACAGACCCTGGGGGTGTTCCTTGATCTGGCGAAGGCGTTTGACACAGTGTCAGTTCCTTTACTAATAAACAAATTAGAGAGCATTGGAATAAGAGGACCGCCGCTAAAACTTTTTGCTGACTACTTAATTGATCGACATCAATGTGTTAAAATAGACAATACAACCAGCGATTATGCTCTCTTTCTGGGTATACGTAGGTACAGTTTTGAAGTTTATTTAGGAGCCAAGAACATTGAACGTCTACCTGGTGAACCAGACCTCGGAGTAGTATCAAATACTGTCATTCGATTATTACGACCAGTCTCAAGACAAATAAACCATATCATTTATTTTGACCAAAGAAGGTATCTATTGTCTGCACTCTACAGAGAAACAGGCTTGGTAAGTCTTGCAAGTTGCTAGAGAAAAAGGAAATCCTGAAGTCTCCAGTACCCAGAGGCACATATCATGAATACGTTGCTTCTTTTGAAGGCATAGAATTTTATGCATCCAGCTGGAAAGACAATAAGCAAGTTCTATTGCTTTCCACCTATGTTGGTGCTGAACTAGAGACAATAACCCGTTACGAAAAGAAACTAAAAACGAATATCCAAGTATCATATCCTGGATTTATAAAGGAATATAATGCTCACATGGGAGGCGTTGATCTGATGGACAGCTTTATAGGTCGATATCGCATTCGCATAAAGTAAAGAAAGTGGACAACAAGGCTGTTTTATCATCTCTTGGACATGACTGTGATAAATGCTTGGGTGCTGTACAAAAATGTTAGTACAGTAAACAGGAAATCGCAGAAGGATATAATGAAGTTAGCCGACTTCAGAACAGAGCTTGCTGACACTTTATGTCGGTATCAAACTCGGTCAGATAATAAAAGGGGAAGACCAAGTACCAGTCGACGAGAAGAGATCCCTGATACTTCTAAAAAACTAAGGGCAGGTGTACAAGTCCTGTCTGTCAGCCATGAGAAAATGTTTTTAGATTCTAGGAATAAATATAAATAAAACAATTGTAGAAAACTTACTTCTTGGATTAGTATCATATAAAATGTATAAATATTAAGTTTCTTTATGTGACAATAAAAATAACAAATTTTTCTCATTATTTCATACCTAAAAACATTATTTTTGATTCCGACTTATTTATGGCCCTAATTCCAGAAGTACCCAAATTGATACCAGTGTTTTTTTAATGATTATTTTCTACGAATTGGTCAAAAATACGTTGTTTTTGTTGTTAAATAGTTGATTACTCGATAGTTAAAGAGTTTGTTATTTTCCTTAATTTTGATCTTTAATAAATATTTTGAAAGATACACCATCCCTTAAGTGAACGCCATTCCCCCTCGTTACCCTACTTTTGAATTGTCAATTGTGTGAAGCTAATTGCTCATTCCAAGACGTATATCTTTATGGAGAAGAACGAGCAAGAAACTCGCTGAACCCTCTTATCATCATCACAAGTGTTAAGATAGCATGGTATTCGTCACGACTACGACAATGTTTGAAAGAGTCACCGCAGCTCGGAAACGCAAAGTGGGCGACGAAACTAGAAGGATTGTTTGATGATTTCACATAAAAAACTTTTACTCAGAAGTCTCTTAACAGTTAAAATTGCACGATAAAAGCTCGTCCTGTAAAACTGTTTTTCTTTGAAAACTTATTTTCAGTATCGCAAGTACCTACAATGTCTTCGTTATTATAAGTGCGTAGGTACAGTGTGGTTGATCTCTAGTTTCACTCTTTGCTTCCCTGTACTATACTACTGTTAAAAAAACTTTCCAGGAACTCAAGTCACATAAATGAAATCATTTAAAAAGAAAATGTTTATTTACAAAATGAGAAAATTTTACAAAATCTAGGCAAATATTAATGGACGCGCGAACATAATAGGAGTGTATTGTCAAAATACAACTTTGAACCGAATACAACACTAACTTTTACAGGGCAGTGTTCACAACTTAAAATCTAAGTACAGCCAATTGTCAATCTTAAAATTACACAGAGTGAAATTAAAAATTATTGCAATGTAACATACAAAAATGTTGCTCATCTTAATCAAGTTTTGTTCATTGAGTATAAATTAATTAAATTATTAATTAAAGTTTTGATCGGAACAAAAGCAATAAGTGCATTTCTTTAGCGACAAGCGTTATTGTGATTGCTGATAGTGTAATTTTTGATGTTTTAGATAATTAAATCAATAAATCTGCAAAATATCTCAGTACCCGACGCTGAAAGTAATAAAAAATAATATTATATATTTAAAATTTTTATAATATAAGTTCGCTCAAAAAATAATTATATTTCGATTATATGTCTTGGAGGTATTTTTTTTATTGATTATAGGTTCGCGCTTGACCGCTATCTCACCTGATGGAAACCGACTCACTCTTGACTTAAAGATTCCGGGATTGTAGCTATCAGGAAATATAGACTCCGGCAAGGAATTAGGTAGGTTATGTTACCTAACAACACGAAATTCTGTACAAGGCCCCTCACCTACGGCGACTTTGTGTAGCGATGCTGTAATGTTGGATCTCTTTTGTAAAGCGTTGCAAATGTAACTAACGCAAGTTAGCATCTTCAAAAAGTCACCGTGAGCGAAGAGCCCCCGAGAATGGACCTCAGTTCTGTAGCTTTATTTGTTCAACTTTCAAATTCACATGAATTTAAACCTGGAACATTAAAACTAAAGCAAGAGGGGCCTTAAAGTGCGATACTTTTATAATAATGATTTGATTACATACAAAAATTATATCCATATAGTATTGTATAAAATCAGTAAGGGTCAGTTCACACCGAGACGCGACGCGACAGTGATTTCGCGCTGTACCGCGATCGAATCACGTCGCACGGATTTGTGATGCACCGCTGCGTCGCTCTGCGAGCAACGTATTCTAAATTCTCACAATGAAATGTGTATCTTTTCGCGTAGTAAATAAAGTTCTATTTTGAGTCACATTATTAAAATGTGCTTGGCGCGTCGCATCGCGTCTCGTCTCGGTGTGACCTGCCCATAATACATAATTTGAACTTTTACTTAAAATCTAAAAATAAGTATTAGGTAGTCATGTGTAAAAAAAAGTGCACTTTTAGTGAAAAAAATTCGAAATAAAATT
Organism: Mythimna loreyi; assembly: GCA_029852875.1. Lineage (NCBI taxonomy): Eukaryota > Metazoa > Arthropoda > Insecta > Lepidoptera > Noctuidae > Mythimna > Mythimna loreyi. The sequence continues at coordinate 3,286,872 of CM056795.1, read as the reverse complement.
TTCTTTTTAGAAATCTAAACTTTATAGTTAATCATAAAAAAATAGAATATAATAAAATTTATTGTACACCAATACAGTAACAAAAACTAGATACTGTTATTTTAATCAACTGTTCAATTCGTTGAATACCGTCATTAGAGATACAATAGAGAGACGAACGCCGAAACGCAAGGTGTGCGAACTCCGGCATTCGCGCATATCAAAAGGTTAATAGGATATCATCAATTAATTCCATCAATTGCTTACAGATTTGCGACAATTCGTTAGGAACCAAATAGCGATCGACCTCGAATGCGCAGTAAGATTTCCGGGTCGCAATCGAAGCGGGGACTGCGCGTAACCATATCGATGGGTTGCCGTATACCATACCTTCCTCCGGAGGCCGCGGAGCATACGGTTGAGGCGTATCCCACTTGGGCAGAGCAACGCCGTGACAAAGTTAAAAAAAAAGTGACATATTTTATTAACTGAGATGTAGAGTCGATATTTACTGAATTAAATATTAGTACCATTAAGAAAATATCATAGAAAAATATATAGGTTCCCATCGGGGACAGTTTTCTATGTGAGTGCGGTAAGACCCTTTTTGACTTACTTACATAAAATAGTAGATAAAGCGGGAAAATATAGGTTAAAAAATAGATACGTATTATTGTATAAAGTGCTGTAAAGAACAAAACAAATAATGTTGCAATGATTACGGTAATAAGGAATTCAATTAATTTCAATAACATAGACAAAAAATAAACATATTTGAACAAAATATAAAATAGTAACAGTACAGTTACATACAAATCTCAATAAAAGTAATATAATAGAAAATATGAAAGCAAGTAATTAATTTCACCCTGTTTTAAACAAAATTTGTTTAATAATATAATTAATATCAAATCTCATAACTTATTTGATTCGGCTTCTTTGTGTGACTTACTGAGGCTTCAGTCTGTGTATTGACTAATCATGATCGACACCATCGTCTTTTGACACGAACAAATACATTATCTGACAGTACCAAATCATTACATAGTATAAAACTAAGTCGTGTGTATGCCCCCCCCCCTTATGTATGCTTAGATCTTTAAAACTGCGCAACGGATTTTGATGCGGTTTGTTTTAGTAGATAGAGCGATTTAAGACGGAGGTTTGTATATATAATACATGCATATTTAATATCAGCACTGCACCCGTGCGAAGCTGGGGCGGGTCGCTAGTAAAGAATATAGTTGAATTGGCTCAACTATGTAGCATTCTAATCTACCTCAAATAGAAGAGTGGATTGTTTTATTGTTTACCAGCTAACCCGGCAAACTTACAGTTTTATAAATATTGTGATAACGAAATCAAGTAGTTTTAACGAGACTAACAAACAGCTATTTATACGCGGCAAAATTAGTCCAGCCATTCTTGAGTTTTAGCAAGACTAACGAACAGCATACATTTTATTTATTCACTAGCTGTCTTGGCAAACTTCGTGACGCCATTTTTTTTAAACGAACCACATCGGTCCAGCCGTTGTCGAGTTTTAGCGAAACTAACGAACGAAGAAGAGTCTAATAAGCCCTTTAACCTCTCGTATGCCGATGCGCAGATCTACGCGAGACACAATCGCTTTTTAATTGTGTCTCTAATTACGGCATCATCATCATCATCATGTCAGCCGAGCGACGCCCACTGCTGGACATAGGCCTCCCCCGCGGATCTCCACAACGATCGGTCCTGTGCTGTCCGCATCCAGCGGCATCCCGCAACCTTCACCAGATCGTCGGTCCACCTTGTAGGGGGCCTGCCCACGGAGCGCCATACAAAAGGTTAAGTCTTTGTACTAATTAAAAGTTTATGGTGTACCGTAAATTCAATTAAACGAATAAAAAAATTATAGGATAATTACACCACAAATTGACCTAAACTATTTAATTTGTGGTCGGCGCAACAAGTATTTTTTCCCTTCTGTCCTGTCGCCCATCCTCCTTTTCTTAACACAATCAATCATTCTATTTCATGTTCTTTAACCTCTCTCTCTCTCTCTCTCTCCATCTATCCACATGCATACTCATAACTCTTTTAGTAACAGGCGTTTCACCCCTCCTCTACAGGGCCATACCATAACAAACCATTCCCTTTCAACTTTTCCATCACTGCCGCCACTTTCAACCTTCCCCCAATACACTCATTTCTCGCTTTATTCATTCTCGTCACACCACTCATCCTACTTAAAATTCTCATTTCCACTACGGGCAATCTTTTTGCATCCATCTTTTTCAGAGCCCTACATTCTGATTCATAAAGTATAATAGGTTCACGCACTTGTAGATTTTACCCTTAAACTTCAAGGAGCATCCATATTTTGTTCCAGTGTGATAAATTAAAACAGTGTGGCGAGGGGACACTCGCCACACTGTTTTAATTTATCACAATAGTATTCAAATGAAAAAGTTTGTTGAACATTTTGTCATCTTACTGCCCCCTATCTCATTTTAATTAGGGTCTGCGCAACACGTTTTTTTCTTCCATTCAGCCCTGTCACTCGCCATACTATCACTAACTCCCTTTTCTTTTTATCACTTCTTACACAATCTTTCCATCTGCTCTTTAGCCTCTCTCTCTCTATCTATGTGTTGAATATTTTGTACATGACAAAATTCATTCACCAGCGGTTTCGCCCACGTGTTAGGCTCTAAACAGACGGACCGCAATTCAACTGCAATCCAACTGCAATTTACAGTTTGAATGCAGTTGACACGACTGTAATAGAACTACAAACTAAACGTGCAGTCCGATTGCAGTCGGCGGTTCAGTGCAATCGTGTAAACTGCACACCAACTGCAATCGAACTGCACGGTTGGTTTGCAGTTCTATTACAGTTGTGTCAACTGCATTCAAACTGCATCCGAACTGCAATTTGCGGTTGGATTGCAGTTGAATTGCAGTCCGTCTGTCAAGAGCTATAGCAGAAAATTATCCCAAGAGAACATACTACTGAGGTAAAAAGTATCTTTAATCACTAGATATAAAGCCTATATGCTATTTGGAATATGTTCCACCCCTATACCAACATTCTTTTTTTTAGTTTAGTTGTTCGAGCCTGGACAAGTAACAAACATACTAACTTGCTTTTAGCGATAACACCGCTTCTAACACCTTATTAATTTAAAGCTCCTACTGTAATTGTGTTTATAGTGTACCTAATAATAAAAAGTATATCTAACTTTCAACTTCATAATATTAATGTGATATAAGCAATATTGTAAACGCTCGATAATACCAGATTTTTAGTGTGCATGCACATATGTATCAGCTGTTTATTATCCCTGTATATAATTTTTAAAAAATCGTGTGTTTTTTAAACAAATCCTCGCATTCAATACACAGACTGTGCGCATCTTCTAAAAACGCAGCATCACTTAACTTAAACATAATAATTAGAAATTACGTAATAATTACAATGAGACAAAAACTCATGTCATTTGTGATTCTTCTCAATTCCATAAAACCATCCATGAGACCAAAATAATACGGTTTTAATCGCACATTAAAATAATAATAATAAGCTGCTTCTAATCGCTTAAGATCCTTGTAAACGGGCTAGTTTTGTGGCAATTTCTTGTTGCAATTTTATAGCCGACAAGTTGCTGACTATAATAAATAAAAATAGTTTATTTCGTCAACAACATTTTTACATTATTATTTAGCTGTCGGAACTACCCAGGAAACATGTAGTAATACTTGTATTGGGTCATTCCGCTCTTCCTAGGAACAATGCTCAATAATGAATTTAATTAATAAATATCAATTATATTTGTATATAATTTAGCTACAAAAGCCCGGCGATATTGCCAAGGTATTTTAAACGAACGAAGTAATCAAATTCTGCAGCAATTCAATTGCAGAATGTTTCTGGCCTACATTTTTATTGCACAATATTGATCGCAATATATTTAAATTGCATATATTGCTATATATTGACCAATATTGCGCAATAAAAATTAGCAACAAAATGCAATTTTTATAGCCCGTTTACTAAGGTCTTTACAGTAATTCACACGCAGCTTACAAATAATTGATTTAATTTCAGTCCCTATTAATAAAATCACTGCCATTAATGGAATAATAGTGGTCTAGAAAAACATAGAATAATTTAGGCATTTTTAACGATTCCTTCAAAAATGCCTTCTGTGGCAACACTGTAATAAACGTCAGATAAACTTGGAATAAAGTACATTTACCTTTTCCTAACATCTTGCTAGTATAAGTACTCAGAAAACTTAAGAAATGTAAAAGATCCCGATACATGTCGCTTTAAAAGTAATTATTTCCATTTTTGTGCTGAGTTTGAGTTGTTTTTACGTCAACGTGATCGAAACGTTTAGCGCGTTTCGTTTTCTGATTGGTCAAAGAGCTTGGAGCGAACCAATCGTAGCGCCGAACGTCATAAACGTTTCGCATTAACGTAAAAGAAACTCACGCTAGGCACTAATTAAGAATGAAACAATAAACGTAGCAGAGTCAATGACCGTTATTCCAAGTTTATCTGACGCCTACCTTAGTTCAGTACCTTTACGACTTAACCAACGGTTTGCGCCAAATGGCAACCACATTCGATGTTGCCAGGTTTAATAATAATAGTCATCATGTAAAAAAAAATCACTACAATAAAGTAGTTTCAATTCGAATTTAGAACCACACAATTATAATTTACAAAATACCCTAAAACGCCGTAAAAAAGAAAGAAAATTAGCATCCAATTCGACCGAGACCGGTTCAGAACGGCAACAAAAGCGTATTGTCTACATAATCCTACGTATAACTACTGTCAGTCTTAGTTCAGTGATTTGCGATCTTATCGGCGGCGATCTCATTGGTGATCTCACATGTGATCTCGATAAACGCCTCGTTCTCTTTTTGCTCACGAAAAAATTTTGACAGCCGTTGTTTTTGAATATCATTATAACTTTTGTTTGTCAACCTTACTTCGTCTAAGAGTTTTAGCACAGCCTTATTGTTCGGCGACACTTTGTCCGCTTGCTTCAGGTCCATGAGAGCGTCGTCGTAGTTCTTAAGGGCGTAATTTGCTTGCCCGCGCCTGTATAATGCCTTTTCATTCCTTGGGTCTATTTCTAGTACCTGTGAAATGTAATCCTTATTAGCATAGCATAGCATCAACTTTATAACGTTCCCACTGCTGGGACTCAGATCTCCTCTGTAGGTGAGGGAATGGGCCATAACCTACCACGCGAGCCTAGTAGGGTTGAAGAATGTCACATGTCTTCGAATTTTTAGTTCTAGAACATGTAGGTTTCCTCAAGATTATTGTTTTTTTTTCACCGTTTAGAAAGCAGCCGTGATAAAATGAATCACACAAAGTATTGTGCCCTGCTGGGTTTGAAACGGTGCAACTCGTAAGTCCGGGCAGTTGTTAGTCCTACTCTCAAAGTCAAATGAATTATAAAATATTTGTTTGTAATAAGAATCCCGACTTTCGAGTTGTTGGTCGCAGGGTTCAAACCCAGCCAGGCACAATCATCATCATCAACCTAGCGTATGTCCCGGTTGCTACCTTGGCTTTCACCTCGGTGCCCGGGGTCCGCTTTCCTGCCTAGTCGTCTCCACTTCGCTCGGTCTTTTGCGTCCTCTGCCTTAAGCCCATTAGCACGCATATCGTCCCTTACGACGTCGATCCAACGCCTCTTAGGCCTACCTCGTTTACCGGGTCCCGGCGGAGGCGGCATGGCGAGGCATCTGTTACCCACGTAGTCTGCCGGTTTTCGTAAAACGTGGCCATACCAGCGTAAGCGACCCTCCTGCAGTTTATCCGCTATGTCACGGACCTGAAGGCTGCCCCGGATGCGGGAGTTCTTAATGCGGTCTTTCCGCGAAACTCCAGACATCCAGCGCAGCATATTCATTTCCGTGACACGCAGGCTTTGCTTATGTCGCTCAAGTACAGGCCACGCTTCACTGCCATACAAAAGGACAGGCCTAATGATGGTCTTATAGACCTGTCCTTTGAGCCTAACCGGCATTTTGGGGTCGCAGATAACCCCCGCCACCTCACGCCACTTCGCCCAGGCCGCCGAGATACGTGACTCGACGTCGCAATCGACGTCCCCGGACTCGTGGAGCACCGATCCCAAGTACTTGACCTGTTCCGAGCGCTCAACTGTGTCTTCGCCAATGCGAACAGGAGCAGCGTTAGTTGTGTTACAGGCCAAGTACTCGGTCTTCGCCGCATTAATCTTCAGACCGCCGTTCTCCAGCGATTCCTTCCACGCCTCCACACGTCGAACCAAGCGCCCACTGTCCGAGTCCGCCAGCGCGATGTCGTCTGCATACATGAGCAGCCATGGCGGCTGCTCATGTAAGTCCCTGATGGTGGAGGACAGCACGTCCAGCACCACGCTGAACAGAAACGGACTAAGGACAGAGCCCTGGTGAACTCCGACGGTGATGGGGAAGGGTTTCGTATCGCCAACAGCGGTCCGAACCACCGAACCGGAGTCTCGGTACATATCTCGGATGATGTCAACATAGGTCTCGGGCACTCCTTTGGATCTCAGCGCCCACCAGATCACATCACGGGGGACACAGTCGAAGGCTTTCTGCATGTCTAGGAACAAGAGATGCAGAGGCGTATTCTTCGATCTGTATCCCTCCATGGTAACCCTTAGGGCAAAGATGGGATCTATGGCGCCATGGCCTGGTCGAAACCCATATTGACATCCCGAGACGGTGCACTCCTGTCGGATCCGAGAGTCAATCACCCGCTCGAAGAGCTTCATGGTGTGGGACATAACCTTAATCCCACGGTAGTCGCCACACTCCTGCACCGATCCCTTGCCTTTGAAGACTGGAGTGATAATACTCAGTCTCCATTGACTCGGGATCTTTCCGGTGAGGAGCATGCGGTTAAATAGGTGGGTTAAGATGCCCACACCACGAGGACCCAGGCACAATACTTTGTGTAATTCATTTTATCACCACTGCTCTTGAAACGGCGAAGGAAAACATCGTGAGGAAACCGATATATCCATCAAATTCTTAGAAATTGTTTTATTCAACGGAGGTTTTCGGGACTTCAAACCCTGTTCCGCATACCTCCAAACACCCCTTTACCCACACCAAAACGGAGAACATCCATGAGGATTACCACAGCAAAAAAGAAAAAGTGTTGTCAGTAATAAACTTACCGCCGTACTATATTGCACAGTAGACCTATAATCTTCTAGCTTCATGTAGCACGCCGCCATGTTCAAGTAGCATTGTGATACGTACGTTGTTCTTATTTCTTGAACTGTGGAAAAATAATGAAGATGAAAAACTGACTGACTGACATATCAACGCACAGCCGAAACTACTGGGACTAAAAGTGTCAAACTTTGCACAAGGCTTCCTTATATGACGTAGGCGAACACTAAGAAAGGCTTTTTCATAATTCAGCTCCTAAAGGGATGTATTGAGGGTCTCAAGTTTGCATGGAGAACCCTACTTTCAGGCGGGCAAAGCCGCTGGCAGAAGGCTAGTCTTAGATGAAAGTGGAAAAAGTTATTTAGCCATCGAGACCGAGGCGGAATTCGCCTGAATTCTCCGCTATTACGGAAAAGGAAGGGTTTCTCAAGTAGGTGTGACTGCTCATCAGACCTCCAGGATCAATTTACTGACTACAGTATGGTCGGATTCGGATCTTGGCGAGTCTGAAGTTAGTCGCTTGAAAACTACAAAAATAAAGGTTTTAAAAAAATAAATGCCAATAACAGTTTTTAACAGCAATAGCAATTGCAAATTGCAATTTATTTGTTTGAACCATTTATTTTTTACGAGTTATCAAGCGCTAAAATTCGCAGAGCCTTTCCGGCTTCGCCAAGATCCGACGGCCGTACTGTACTGTCTTGGAACGCAAAAGGCAACTGAAGTAATATAGTTCAGTTAGTAAAAGTCGTTCTATCCTAGAGCGCGAGAAATCATAAGACGATTTACCACTTTAAAAAAACCTAAAAAGAGGTGTAGTGTAGTTGACTGGTAATTAGTGACCGATATTGAAACACGTATTTCTGCCCTTCTAAGCCAAAAAGCGGCATCTCACAAAAATAGTAAGGTTGATTTTTGTGCAATGGTATAAAAATCAACTTTAGCATTTTGTTAAATTAATGATTAATTAATTAAATCATGAATAATTATTTTTTATAGCTATCACATTAGATAGCTTCATTTTAAGTAATTAAGCCTTTTACTGCAAACTTGTTCGAAACATAAAAAAATATCATTAAGAAAGTTTTCCCTATCTCAGATTTGATGGCACAAAAACAATATTTAAGATTTTTTTGAGATACCGCTTTTTGGCTTATGAGGGCAGATTTGTAGTCATGATAACAAACAACTTTTACTATGGGACTAAACCTGAAACCGCGAAAAACATCAGCAAATTAAGTACATTTATGATCGCCTAGCTGGTCAAAATGTACTTTGCACTAATTACCAGTCACCCTACATACACCACGAAGCTAAGGAGTGGAATTCCCTGCCGGCTTCTCTGTTTTCTGATAGCTACACCTAGGGCTCTTTAAGTCAAGAGTGAATAGGTTACTTCTAGGCAAGTGTGCTCCATCGTCAACCACATCAACGCTTACCATTAGATGAGATTGTGGTCAAACGTGAGCCTATCAAGAATAAAAAAAAAAAAACCTAAGCCTAGCTAGATTGCTAACCTATTATCTTTATTCATCGTATTTATTTTTTTCGACATGAATACTACGAAACTTAATAGTATGTCTAGACAGAATCTAAGTTAATAAGCATCATTATCCACATTGTGCTAAAATCTAGAACAAATGTGATCGAAATGGCTTAGTAACCTAATTTGTTCCCTATTTTGTAGCTAAAAGCTATTTTTGTTATTTTATGTGACATGATAACATAGCTTTTATTGTTCGACCACAATAGGGCCTGATTGACCTAATCTTATATATAACTAACTTTTGCCCGCGGCTTCGCTCCCGGCAACAGATTATTCTACTCTACTCCACACTACCCTATTTTTTTTTACTATTCATAAGAACCTTCTCTTGACAATAACAAACACAACAAACAAAGAATCAGCGAAATCGGTTTATCTGTTCTCGAGTTTTGCGCTTACCAACACATTTTGCGATTCATTTTTATATATAAGACTAGCGACCCGCCCCAGCTTCGCACGTGTATGAATATATTATGCATGTATTATACACATAAAACTTCCTCTCGAATCACTCTATCTATTAAAAAAAACCGCGTCGAAATCCGTTGCGTAATACTTTTTTAGATCTAAGCATACATAGGTGTAAGCAACTTTGTTTTATACTATGTAATGATGAATCGCAAATTGTCTTGCGCATAACTCAACAACGCGTGGATCAATTTTACCAATTATTTTTTTGTTGTCAGTAGAAGGTTCTTATAAAAAAAAAATGGGTACTGTGACAAAATCTCTTTTAAAGTCCATACAGTAAACATGTAATGGTCACATCATATGAAAACCATGCAAATTAGTGTCTTAGATAGTCTTATGAAAAAACAACCACACAGATTTGAATGGACCTGGTCCAGTCAGTGCAAGCATTTCCCATTCGTATAGCTCAAACTTAGAACTACTACGAAGCTTAACGACTTGACAACCACCAACCTAATTTTTACGGACAGATTTGAGTATTTGATGCGGCCTACACAAACGTTCTTTGGTAAGTCAAGTCGTTGAGCTCCTTAGAAGTCCAAAATTTGAGCTATACTCAAATCTATGTGGTTCTTTCTCCAAGACCACCTGAGACACTAATCTGCATGATTCTCATATGATTTGACCATTACATGTTTACTGTATGGACTTTAAAAGAGGACTTAGACCCCTGATTTTTGTTCTAGTGTTCCTCTCAAGCTGGGAAACACCGGACTCATCTAGTTTAAACTGACGAAAATAAAAAAATGACGTGTAAAAAACCTATTTACAAAATAAATATCATACATATTTTACCAAAGAAAGGACATTAAAAAGCTAAACTCACTCTGTTCTTTCGTGTCGACGTCCTTGACTTCCTCTATCCTAAAAAACGCATGTTCCAAATATCTGAGGCACTTGCGGTACTTTCGAACAGCCGCCTTGTATTTACTCTCGCCAAAGTAACAGTTACCGACGCTCTTCACATCTCTTATGGACGATATTAATTGTTCCACCTGGAATTATAAAGTTTAATTGATTTATTTGATCAGTAGTATCCGAGTGGTAACAGGCTTGACTTACGAGTTGTAGGACGCGGGTTTAAACAAAATGATATTCACTTAAGAGCGGCCAACCCGACGTACATTCTCATACAACCGCTCTTACGTGATTATGATGTTATTACACATCTTTCTTCAAATATTTTGGATACATAGATATCTCGTGGATATTATCTAGGCTTCTATAATCTATAGAAACCAAAAATTAAATTTGTGTAAGAGTAATTCAGTAAAGACCTCCGAAAATCTGCTATTTTACGTGAACTTTGACTCTCCATAATGTGCTCCTATATTAAAAATATAAAAAAGTACTTCTATAGAAGCCTAGCGCGTTTAATTAAGATTCTAAATGTATTCATTTTTTTTTTTCAAAAATGTTTAAGGGTTGTAATAAATTCACGTATATCCTGTAACAAGTTTTGTGAAATATTCGAGAAATAAATCGTAGAAATACTGAATACCAACAGAGTTTTCAGGTGTAATCTCTCTTTTTTGGCATTAATTTTGCTTCATTTCAAGCAAACAACGCGATGTTTGATGGAGAAGTAACTCGAAAAAATGGAGATAACGCCTGTAAACCGTTGACATTCGGAAATTGCCTGAATTATTAATTTAAAATATCTGATCAGGCTCAAGACCGAGAACACTGGAAGGAATGGAGGGAGGAATTTGCCCAGCAGTGGGACAGTATTGGCTAGAAATAATAATAATCTGATAAAAGATGTGTATTAACATCATAACCAAACTCCTCCATCATAACCAAGCTCCACTGCTGGTGGTGCCGCGGGCAAACACAAACCTGCTCAAAGAGTCGCCTCTGACGCGCGCACTTCGAACTCTCAACCTCATACACGTCAAGTCAGACCTATTCATTTGTACTTTGAGTGAATTTAACAGAGTGGCACTAGCGGTTTTATGCTATGATAATTAAATTAAAAATAAATTATATATGTATTGGCTGTACTGTCGCATTAGGCTTTCCTGTAAAGATAGTATAAGTTTTGATAAATAAATAAATAAAATAAATAAAATAAACCACGTAAGACCGACTTTAAATAAAATCAATTGTCTAAAGTTGTGTCAAATCATTTATCTAATGGTTTTATATTAGTTTCAGATACTCACCGTAATGTTTTCGTCCCTATAGTCTTCAGGGTACTCCGGCAGTTTGTCGGCGGTGCCATCTCGACAGCAGACGTCCCAATCACTGGTGATGATCTCACCACAGTCCTCAATCACACACTCCTGGGTAACAAACCATATAATTAATTCAGTCATACGCACAAAACGTTTTGGGAAAACATTCTATATGCGTAGTATTTCCTGCTATAGTTTATCTTTTCCGGTAGGAACAACCCAAGCTACTGAGCAAGCGTGCTCTTTTCATGGACCATATCGTCACTTACCATCAGGTAAGATATACAAACGAAATACTACTCACTGGTTAATCTAGAAACTATAACAACTACAAACTTAAAACTTAAAGCCAACCCGTTAGTTGGTAAGGCATAATAAAATTTATTATTAACTTATTAATTAAATGAGGCACAGCCCTATTGCAGATAATGAAACCAAAGATTTTTAATTGGGCTAGTTACCATCCGGATCTGTGGTAGTGACATGGCTTTTACCTGACCCATGATATTATCTGTATAATTGACATCATGGAAAAAAATGAGGATATCACATATGCACAACAAAACTTAAGATACTGTTAACATAAATTTAGAATAACTACACAAATAATTATGTACAAGCGCACGATACATAAATAAATATACATACTATATAATATAGATTGACTGGTAATTTGTGACTGATTTAGATAGCCCATATATCGAGGAAGGCTGTAGACTGTAACTAATATGCGGGTGAAACCACGGGGGCCAGCTATTATAAAATAAAAAAACCTCATTCTTAAAGAAGACAAGGCTTGCGCTAAGCCCCCACATCGTCTACCCCTAGCTACGCTACTGCACCGGCCGAAAGATCGAAGCGTACAGTGTTAATTTAAACCAATACAGGGAACTACCATTATTTATCGACAAAAACGATTTATAACCTACTTCGTTTAAATTTCCTTCTTGCTACAATAAATATAGCAGAAAAAAAAAACATTTAAAAAAGCATCGATTACCAACATACCACCGTGGGGCGGCATAGTTCTCCGTCGCCAAATTTCTGTATCTCTTTCACGATACCGATACCAGCCAACACCTCTCCAAACACAACATTGGTCCCGTCTAAGTGGGTGCATGGAACCGTTGTGATGCAGAACTGGGATCCATTGGTGTTAGGCCTTCCACTGTTGGCCATACTTAAGACCCCTGGATCGTGCTGCAAACAAAATTATAAGTAGTAAATCAATTTTCATATTAATTTTACTTTTTTTTTCCACAACTGTCACACAACGTCGTCTAATCCCAAGCTAAGCAGAGCTTGTGTTATGGGTACTAGACAACTGACAAACATACTTATATACTTCTAAATACATACATATTATATGTATATGATAAATTACACCCAGACACAGAACAAATGATCGTGCTCATCACACAAACATTTGTCCTGGGTGGGAATCGTACCCTCGACCTCCGGTCACCAACAGGCCAGTCAAGTACTTGTAAGTAAGCAGATTTTTTTTAAGGTGAGAAGTCATTCAATTACAACTCCGAATGGAGTGGAAGGGCGTGTCAGACTTTTACTGACTAAAACCACACCTCTGTCATTAATTTTTTATGACTGTAGTTTCTACTCCATAGCTTTGAAATGTGTATGTTCTTGACATATTAAAAGCGCATTTAAGGGCCGAGTACATTCAATCAATGTGAAATAATTTAAAACTTTATTTAGAATCTTATGGGACCAGTTCTATTTTTAAAACAACATTGAATATAAAAATAAAACCTTTTTTATTTACTGCCCATTCTACCGATTTTTAGTTTTTTTTTTTATTACACATAGGCTGGCGTTTGACCACTACGTTGGTGGTATGACAAATTGACAAATGGCCGCTTCTGTAAATAGTATAATGCAGCATGTAATACTTTTTTGCTAAAAGTACTTAGTTGAAATCGTTTAAACAAACAGTAAAAAAGGTTTCTTTAAATGTGTGATCTTAAAGCGAATAGAGTTTAGTATATATTACGTTTTTTAAACCTAGACTACGATTTGACAAATTAGAATGTAAAACTCCAAAAAATTGAGAACATATTTCTAGAGTGTGACATAATGAGTTGTCAAATCGTAGTCTAGAATTAAAAAACGAACTGTAGAGTAATATTACTAATGCTTACCTTCAACCTGAAGTTTTCATCTTCAAATACGGGTCCATATATGCTTTCACCGCCGCTTCCATCACCATTAATTATATCACCTCCTTGGATCATAAACTGACTGACGGCTGAAAAAAAAGGATTGAAACATTGTTTATTAATTTAAAAAGAAAACTTTTAGTGATAAATAATAATGATAAATGATTTTTATTTTGTAAGTAGGTTTTAAAATAACACTTTTATACGTCAATTTTTTTTCTTTTCGTCAGTTTAAGCTAGATTAATACGGTGTTTTCTAGCTGACTACCCTGAGAAGAAACACCGGAAAAAGCTCAGGGGACACATAGTGTACCTATGTGTTGATCTTTATTACCTAATAAACCAAAAAAACTTAGTACACAATAATGAGAAGATAGAACCTTTTCGCGTTTTGGGAATTCATTATGCGTACAGCTAAGGAATGAAATTCCCTTCTGAAGGCTGTTTCTTGATAACTACAACCTAGAGGTCTCAGTGAAAAGGTTACTTCTAGGTAAGCATGCTCAATTGTCTGCCACATCATCGGTGAGATAGTGCTCAAACGCGAACCTATCTTATATATAAAAATGAATCGCAAAACGTGTAGGTAAGCCCATAACAACGCCTGGACCAATTTTACCTATTCTTGTTTTTTTGTGTTTGTAATTGTCAAGAGGTTTTTATGAAAAACAAATTAGGGTAAAGTAGGGTAGAGTGGAGTAGAGTAGAATAGAGTATCAGTATCAGACGTGACCGACAAAAGCTAGTTCATCATCAGCCTTTTTAATGTTCCCACTGCAGGGACACAGGCTCTAGGAGAAGGAATGGGCCGTAATCCACCACGCGGGCCCAGTGCGGGTTGGTGGATGTCACGTCTTCGATTTTTTGGTTCTAGGACATGCCAGTTTCCTCACGATGTTTTCCTTCACCGTTTTGAGAGCAGTCGTGATGAAATAAATTACACAAAGTAATGCGCCTGGCTGGGTTCAAACCCACAACTCGTAAGTCGGGGCCGTTATCATTCGGACACCACTGCTCTAAAAACGTGTTGAAAAAGCTGGTTAATCTACACTAATATAATAAAGAGGTAAAGTTTGTTTTTTTGTTTGTAGGGGGTAATCTCTGGAACTACTGGTCCGATTGGAAAAATTTAAGCAACAATAGAAAGCTGCTTTACTCCTGAGTGACATAGGCTATATTTTATGTACGCGGGCGAAGCTGCGGGCAAAAGCTAGTAATAAATAAATAAATAATTACCTTTATGAAACCGCGTGCTTTTAAAATGTAATGGTTTCCCATTACCGCCGACCCCTTTTTCGCCCGTACAAAGCGCTCGGAAATTCTCCGCTGTCTTTGGCACCACATCAGCCCTTAACTTTATAACAATGCGCCCGGCTGAAACAATACAAACACTTTTTAGTCAATGGAGGGTATTGATTAACACATTTGGTCCACATAGAGCAAGGGCCCGTAAGAGACAGACCTTCGTATTATAATAAAAGCTGAAAGTTTTTCTATGTGTGCCTTTAGTACAGGTAAGAACGATCCCCACCCATAATACCTGGGTTGTGGTTGCTTTGGAAGATAACAGGAAGCAAAGGTACAACAAAATTCCGTCTTAAATTTTTTAATCTATAAAACTTAATTTTTATATATTTGAATCATATCAATATCAGAACTCGCGTTACTCTTTGCCAGACACTTATTGTGGTTTCAACCCCCCGCCAGGCACCCTTAAACTATAATATATTGTCTACTTACGTTGTATTGTAAAAGCTAAATTTAATATATATTTTTTGGGAAATAGTTTTCAAGATTTCACATCGGTCGCGACTATCACACACCTTCGGCGGCTAACGCTATTTCGATCGCACGACAGAGCAGGCTCTGTGGGTTTCGCGTCCAAGTTTTCTGATTGCGATTTTAGCGAGTAACGTTTCTACCCTTATAATGACTGAAATCCACCTTGCCCCTTTCTAGCGCCATGGGTTAATGTGAAAGCGTAACACCAAGGTTCTGGAACCTAGGCAAAGAAGGAACGGGTAGGGTTTTTAGTCAGTAAAAATCTGACACTATCTCTCGCTCCACCTAGGGGCGGAAGTTGTCATTGGATGTTTTTTGCCAACTATAAAAAAAAAATTGCGTTCTCGGACTACGGGTTTCCTTTTCAGTTATCCCATGGCCCTAAAAATAAGTAGTTTGAAGACCTGCCCTTTGTTGTGATAGTTCCTTCGTAGGGACATTTAAGTACATAAACGTAGGTAATATATTGTAGCAACTAGGCCAATCGCTAATAACATAATGACATCTGTATTACTGAATATATCTGAATATAATACTGCTCTATAGCAGCACACCTAGGTACCGAATTAGAAAATTTTGCGAGACATACATAAACGGAAAATCGTTTTTTACACAGTCCCTAAGTTGATCTAATTTTTTTCTTCCATCTGTCTATTGACTTTAAGAGCAGAACCTTATTTTTCTGAGGTACACCAAAACACCACCACGGCACACCGTAGGGACCCTGCAGAAGGGTCGAAGCCAACTGGGGCAAAGGGTTCGTGTCTGAAAGGAAGGCTTTCGCCCTGATATATGATATCAGTTAGAGTCTGAACTATTTCCTGCTCCGTCCAAGGGCAAGATTCGTCTTTGGATGATTTTTACCTACCATAAGAAAAAACCACGGCACACTCTTTACGGAAGCCTTTTGTATGGCAGTGAAGCGTGGCCTGTACTTGAGCGGCACAAGCAGAGCCTGCGTGTCACGGAAATGAATATGCTGCGCTGGATGTCGGGAGTGTCGCGGAAAGACCGCATTAAGAACTCCCGCATCCGAGGCAGCCTTCGGGTCCGTGACATAGCGGATAAACTGCAGGAGGGTCGCTTACGCTGGTATGGCCACGTTTTACGAAAACCGGCAGACTACGTGGGTAAAAGATGCCTCGCCATGCCGCCTCCGCCGGGACCCGGAAAACGAGGAATGCCTAAGAGGCGTTGGATCGACGTCGTAAGGGACGATATGCGTGCCAATGGGCTTACGGCAAAGGACGCGAAAGACCGAGCGAAGTGGAGGCGTTTGAGTTGGAAAGCGGACCCCGGGCACCGAGGTGAAAGCCAAGGAAGCAACCGGGACTAGCGCTGAGATGATGATGATGACTCTTTACGGAAGCTCTATAGCATCAGCGTTTTACCTATGCCTATGCTACTGGTTTAGTCTATAACTGAATATTTTAAATGGCAGTTAAAGAAAATGGTTTCAAGTTTTATTCAATAACTAGCTTTCTGCCAGCGCTTCGCGCGCGTGAAAATAGGTTTTCGCACAAACTGGACACGCGTTTTACCCCATTAGGGGATAAATTAAAAATAATCCCTTCTTAGTGTTCGCCTACGCTATAAAAGGAAGCCTTGTGCAAAATTTCAGTCTCCTAGTCCTAGCAGTTTCAGCTGTGCGTCGATATGTCAGTCTGTCAGTTTCTCCTTTTATATATATAGATTAACAAAATACAGTGTCGCACTAGGAATTCCCATATACTCCATGAATGAAACTATAAAAACAAGGTGGACAGTTACAAATCGATGTTATGTTATGCAAGATATTCATGATAATGCGCCACAATTGCGACCGTCACGTCGCGCCTCGCCTGCAATCTGACCTTGTATCACTGAATAGCCCGTAGGTGAATAAATCAAGCCATGTCCTGCATTCACACCTATGTAGTTGCGTAGTTGTTCGAGATTTTATTCTACCCTTGACCTATTTTTTCATTAAATTTATTAGCAATGGTTTTCAGACAACCTTATACACCTTTATAAGCTTTAACTTCGTAGATCGAAAAGAATTAAGTTAGAACACGTACGCCGATCTGGGATGCTATTCTCGAAGAAAATAGCATTGAGAGCTCAGCGTTAGTCCACCGACAAAATCCAAATAGATACATTCAAAAAACATAATCATGTACCAATATTTTTTTTTAGCGTGGGAAATATCATCGAATGACGAATCCCGCCCTTGAACGGGAGACAGTGTCAGTCTCCTACTGACTAAACGACCCACCTTACCTTCCTGCCTTAGTTCCCGGTGTTCCGCTTTCGCATCAACCCTTGGGCCCCAGTACCTATTTGGATTTCGTCGCTGGGTCAGCGCTGTTTTCTTAGAGAATAGGGGGCTGGGCGCCTCGGTCTCTATATTTTATATGGCAACTAGACTTGTAGTTATATTAGATCCATGCCACTCGACGTCGCTCCACGTACAAATCGGGCGTGGTTACACGTGTGCATCGGTCTAACGTAGTTCTCGCTTTACACCCAGCAGTGAGTGATTTTAGGTTGTCTATACTTCATTTTCCTACATATTTGTTAACGGCCACAACCTATTTTAGGATAAACTTTCGCCTAGACCAAACCAACGATATTAGTGCAATAGGGAGCGAAGACAACTCGGAATTTTAAGGCACCCCAACCCGGACAGGTTAGAAAATTATCCCGCCTTAACGTAGTGCGGAGCAGAGCTTCTGTCTTAGCTTTCGTGGTTAATTTTCTTATAACCACTCAAAAATAGGGAGATTAACTGATTAAGGAGCCCGCGTGGAGGTAGAACTGGTTTGGCCTAAACGTAACTAGTTTATTTATTTATTTATTTGTTACAAAATCCACAGCTCTTTGTAATAATATCTTAAGTATATAGATTAGTTTATCGAAGAATCATGTTTGGCCGGTAACACATACAGGTACACTCTAGTTAACTGCCTAGTTGTCGCACCTATAATCTTCAGAACGAAATTTAAGGTAGGCAGTGAGTGCATCCCCGTCTTGACATAACCCTCACCCACAACACCCGGTTCTCCGCATCCGTACCCAATATCCTTCATCCACGTTTAAAGGTCGCCAGCTGGGAAAGGTCCCACGCTACGCTTGCTCATACAAACAATCGATCAAGAGGAATTTCTTAGCAAAACAATTGAATTAGAATAATTAAAAACATTAAACGATGCTTGTGAATTATTCAAAACTAGCACTTGTTGGCAGATTACTAGTATCTCCATTAAGTAAATAATACATTGCGTTCCAAATGAGAATAGGATCGATTGCCATGTTGTGACGACACGTTATACTGTAAAATCGAAGGATTGTTTGGGTAAGCAAAACAAGAAATTTATTTATGTACGGACTGTGACCGAAAAAAGTATAATCAGAATCCAGTACCTCTTTACTCGTGGGAGATGAGTAAAGAAGTACTAATTCTTCAATTTTGCCAATTCTTCGATTTAAAAGCATGACGTGACTTCCCAATATGGCAATCGATCCAATTTTTATTTGGAACGTATTGTAGTTTCTTGCCCGTTTTTCTCCATAAGAAACGACCAATTGGAACCGTGTGCTTCTGACATTTTCAAATGATGATCATTTTGAAATGCGCGTGATATTAAAAACACCCTCAAAATGGTAACGTTGAGGCTGATTTTTCGCTTATTCTCGTCTTGAGAGCTTTTCCTCGTCTCTAGAAGTAAGTATATCTATATAAGTCATCATCTTTCTGCCCTTGTCTCGTTTTATTTGGGGTCGGCGCAATATGTTTTTTTCTTCCATTATATCTATGTAAGTACGGGAGAGAAAAACAAAGATAAGTATATATTATTAAAATAATTGTCACAGATGCATCGTAAATGTACGAGGGACCCATGGGACCGGTCGTTGTGGTAACACTTGAGGGAGATCTTTCAGCTGAAATGATGCTAACGTTAGACATGCACCGATCTTTCTTTCTATAACCACTTAACCCAAATCTATTTTAAGTATTTTAATTCATTATGCCGCGGTGTCCGCACACCTATTGTCGTTTGATTGTGTCTGTAATTACGACAATCGAAAGGTGAACAACGTTCGGCACTTGTTACCTTTAAACATATAAAACATTTGTTTGCACAAAAAATGCACTCCTTTTTGATAATTTTATTTAAAGACATTTTATCATTCTTATCATTACATGGCGAAGAATTCTGTGTCACTGCATTGAATTGCTACAATCTTGCATTTTCCTAGTTATGTTTGATTCTATCTATAGATAATAAGATTTTTTTTAACTTGTTTTATTATTATAGTTAATGCAAAATGTAAGTAGATGTCCCTATATATTTATGTGGAATCTTTATATTATGTTAGCAAATTTCCCTACCTATTGTAGTATATAAAAAAAATATTTGCAAACTTTTTGTTATTTTTTTATCTAGTTCTAATACCTACTGCTGGGCAAAGCCACCTTCAAATCCTCCCAGACTACTTTCTCCCTATCTTCTCTCAAACCAGTCCTCAGGTACGCGTCCGATCATCCCGCCACCTTATCCTTTTGCCCACGTCTGTTATGCCCGTTCTGGGGTGCCAGCATGTCAATCCGTATTCGGTCTATTCTTTATTGTATTGCTATTGTCTTCTTTGCTTTTATCTGTAGATGTATGTCCCTTGGTGCACCTTTGTAACCTTAGATACATACAAATAAACCAGTTTTGTAACACTGCTCATATTATCTGCATCGCATCTATGCAGTAATTACTAAACTATTTACAAGTCTATTATTGATACAAAAAAGATTGTTGTTTTTTGTTACCAGTTTGCACTGGATTTGTGTCTGAGCATCTGGTGAAATATAGCCCTTTACTCCCATTATGCCTAGTTAACATGTTGGCCTAGTCAGACCAATCTCTATTGAGTAGCCATTGTATAAAAGGGGAAACCTTGTTAACAAAGTGGCCAATGGCCACTTTGTTGCCAAGGCTAAGCCCACGTTTTAGAGGGGTCTGAGACCGAGACCCAGCAGTGGGAACATTATAAAACTGGTTATGCTATGCTATTATGTTTTAATTTTTACACTGTTTGTATCAGCTTTATGTGATTCTAGAGTCTATTATTCAAATATGATTTTTTTTTTTATTAATTTGCTCAACAATCCATTTAAATTTTTTTTCACAACAGACTACTGTGTTTCCTGCTTATTAAATATGACTAATATTATCAATTTAATTAAAAGTGAAGTTTTTTCAGAGTAGAGTTTTGTTTTTAATTAAACTATTGAGTCCCGAGTGAGTGCAGGCACTCGCTTACCTATTGTCTTACTATTATGTCTGTAATTACGGTACTCGAAAGGAGTGAATAATGAGCTATTTATCAAAATTGTTGGTTTCAGTGTTATCTTCTTCAGTAAGATTAATTATAAAACTGGTGTTATAATTGGTCTTAGAAAAAGATATAACTATAAGAATATATATGACACAAAGATGAATTTTATATGAAATGCTGGCACCCAGGGCTGGATTCTAAATTAACCAGTAGTGTAGAGTCCCAGTCATTTTTTATGACTTGGGTAGCTACCCTAGAGTTTACTGTTTCCTGCTTCACCCAAAAGCAGGATTGGGCATTCGATGATTTTAACCTACCATAAAAAAAACCCTAGAGTTAATATCATAAACAATGTCACCAGAACATAATCTAGGCATTAAAAAAATAAAGCCAACATGAAGGGGTGTCCTTACCTAGAATCTAGTTAATTTTGATAGGTTCATAATTAAGGCATCTGCCAATTTCTCAGCCCTAGTACTTACCTACTTATAAAGATACCACTAACGTTGCCTCAACAAAGAGAACAGGTAAATTAATGTCATAAAATATAGTGCAACAAATGTATTATTCAAGAGGGCACTTATATCATAAGGATAAGGAAAAAATACATACCTTGTTCTCCATCAATCGAAATATCCAAATATACTAGCGGATTTCTTTGTGTGAGAGAAACGGGATTCATATTATTGATCAACATCGAGCACAATTTATATTGAACCAACAACACTAATATTATTTTAGTTTAACAAAACGTTCAACAAACTTCATGAAAGTTACGCACACGAGTGCTTACTATAAATTGAGCATGATTAAATTAATAATTCCATTGTACCACAAACTGCTACAAACAAACTCAACAAATAAAAATGACGTCTGTCCAATAACAGGCGAACGAAAGTCGAAAAAGGAAGCGTCAGCCATCAGCCAGCCGTCATTTTCTTCAGTTTACGACTAAAAATGTTGCCAGCTCTTTGCTAAAATTATCCACCTTATTCGATCCGTGCTCGTAGAGGGCGTTGCATTGTTACTTAGAAATAAAGTTGTCAAAAAAAAAGGAGAACCGAAAAAGTTTAATAAGATAACAATCGAGAAAAAGGTAAAACAGAATTAGACTGAAACACACATGGTACAGCTACAACAGGGTTTATTTTCGTATTTGAGTTTGGGACCGTTGTCCAGTGGCGGCCCAGCTGTGACCTAGTTGTAACTACCCCAACTTACTTTTATGTTGTTAATTAATATAGGTAGTTTTAAAGTGTAATGCAAAGTTCTACTGTCATTTATCATCATTATCATCTTTCAGCCCTTGTGCCGTTTTATTTGGGGTTGATGAAACACGTATTTTTCTTCCATTCTGTTCTCGTCATGCATCACGCAGTCCAACTCCCTTTTCTTTCGTATCACTTCTAATACAATCCATCAATCTTTTCTTTGGCCACCCCCTCCGTCTACATCCATCGACATGTAAACTTATAACTCTTTTTGTAACATGCTATTCATCCCTCCTCTTCACAAGACCATACAAAGACAAACGATACCCTTTCAACTTTTCAGTCACTGGCGAAACTTTCAATCTTCACCTAATATACTCATTTCTCACTTTATCCGTTCTTTTCACACTATACTTTCATCTCAACATTCTCATCCGCTGTATGTAATATGCTTATTTTTCGCAGCCCAACTTCTGATCCATATAATATGACAGGTTTTATTCCGGACTTGTAGATTTTGTCGGTTTTGTAGATTTGAGGGGCATCCGCGGGTCATAAGTTGATCCAGTTACCTTTCGCCATTTAATCCATCCTGCATTGATTTTATTGTGATACGTCCCGGTCTACCTCACCATCCCCTTGGATGAGCGACTATAAATTTCTAAATATGGATTGATTTTAGTAAATAATTGGCCGCGGACTGGTTGTACTATTTTTTATCACAATTTAATTATTTTCTGAAAGAATTTCTTTATCTTACTTATATGCGAAGCCACGGACAAAAGCTAGTTTATTGTATATCTATGAAGATATCAAAGATTCCACCTCCGTATCTTGCAAAAGCTTAAAGTCGATAAGTTGTATTGATTTGCCGATGCGCGTTTTTTTGAGAATCAAGTGCACGGTTCCAAATTGGAACCGTGCACTAGCTTGATTGCCGATTGCTTCTGACGGTTTACAAGTGCCCATGTAGGCCTATGTGAAATAAAAAGATTTTGACTTTGAATTTTTGCTACTTTTGGTAGAGTCGTTAAAACCTCCAAGTGTCCAAAAAAACTTGTGGAGATTTGGGTAATGTGTTTTTTATTTCTAGCAGCACTTGTTAAAATCCTACCAAACAAGCACATATTTTTAGCATGCTTATGTCTTGTTTTCTTTTTTACTCACACCATTACTATTCTGCTGTCAATATGATGCTAAAGATTGCGATAATTTTTTGACATGTTTCGCAAAAGATTATTTCACACGTATGTTTGCGGGAGATAATGTAGATATTTTAATCAAAAAGTTGTGAAATTCACGTAAGTATTTGTTTATTTCATTTCAATATTATCTGCTCTAGTATATTACTTGCAAACATTAGTGAAAAAAGGTTTATTTCATAAGTTTTCGTGACAATTAAAACAGGTTTAGTACAACTCATATTTGGTTACGAGTAACATAATGATTGTCCTGTTTCAGCTACAAAATGTCTTCTTCCGCAATATACATCTTGGATGTAAAAGGTAAAGTCCTCATTTCGAGGAACTACCGCGGTGATGTCGACTTAGGCATAATAGATAAATTCATGCCATTGCTCATGGAGAAAGAGGAAGAAGGTATGCTAACTCCACTTTTGCAGACTAGCGAATGCACCTTCGCTTACATCAAGACCAACAACCTGTACATAGTGTCTACTACAAAGAAAAACGCTAACATAGCTCTTGTGTTTGTGTTCCTGTACAAAATTGTTGAAGTCATGACGGAATACTTCAAAGAATTGGAGGAGGAAAGTATTCGGGACAACTTCGTGGTTATTTACGAGTTGCTAGACGAACTGATTGATTTTGGATATCCTCAAACAACTGACAGCAAGATATTACAAGAGTACATAACACAGGAAGGCCATAAACTTGAAATGCAACCTCGCATACCAATGGCAGTAACAAATGCAGTGTCTTGGAGGTCTGAGGGCATCAAGTATAGAAAGAACGAAGTTTTCTTAGATGTGATTGAGTCTGTAAACCTTTTGGCTAATTGTAATGGCAATGTTTTGAGAAGCGAGATTGTAGGAGCAATTAAAATGAGGGTCTACTTGTCTGGCATGCCTGAATTACGTCTTGGGTTAAATGATAAGGTGTTGTTTGAGAGCACAGGTAGAGGCAAATCAAAGTCTGTTGAGCTTGAAGATGTGAAATTCCATCAGTGTGTCAGATTGTCTAGATTCGAAAATGACAGGACAATTTCTTTTATTCCTCCTGATGGCGAGTTTGAATTGATGTCGTACAGATTGAACACTCATGTTAAACCGTTGATTTGGATTGAGTCTGTTATTGAACGCCATGCACATTCTCGTGTTGAATACATGATCAAGGCAAAATCACAGTTTAAGAGGCGTTCAACTGCTAACAATGTTGAGATTATAATACCCGTCCCAGCTGATGCTGATTCTCCAAAGTTCAAGACTACAATTGGCAGTGTGAAGTACACCCCTGAACAAAATGCCATTACCTGGTCTATTAAGTCGTTCCCTGGAGGCAAAGAGTACTTAATGAGAGCTCACTTTGGTTTACCGTCTGTCGAGTGTGAAGAAGTTGATGGCAAACCGCCAATTCAAGTCAAGTTTGAAATCCCTTACTTCACTACTTCTGGTATTCAAGTAAGATACTTGAAGATTATTGAAAAGAGTGGATATCAAGCTTTGCCTTGGGTGCGGTATATTACACAGAACGGAGACTACCAACTAAGAACTAACTAATCATTTATAATACATTCCATAGATATAAGAAGCACCATATTATGTTATTTACAAGTTGTCTATTTTGCATTATTAATAATCATAGGTATTAAAAAGTAATTATGTAGTATTATGTATTTGTTTGACTACATACAATAAATTAATATTCTTCAAAGTAAATGTGTTTTTTCCTTTTAATATTATATATGAAACTAGACATTATTTAGATTTTATCCAAAAGTACCCTCCACCCTTTTTATGTATGTGTTCAAGAATTTTCACGATTGACTATGAAAGTAGGGAAAGAAGAGTAATTATTTAATTATATAGGACTGATTTCAATTAGCTACTTAGTCAAGACATTGGTAATACTTGAAAAAGAAAGAAAAATAATTTATTTACGCAAAAAATATAAAATACTTGGAACCACTATCATTTTATAAGTAGTATAATATGTGATGAGTGTACATACATACTTCTAATCACGCCCAATCTTGATGAAAATGATTCATAGAATAGTCGACACTTTTTTAGATTATATCGTATTTCCGAACGATAAGAAACATAAGAATTCAATTAATGTTTTTGAACAGAAATTATTATGTCAATGGACACCTGTCAGTGTCACGTAGATAACCGGAGAGCCCGCGAATGTTTGTTTTTATTTGATAACAAAAATAAAATGAGAAAATCAAGCCAAATTTTTCGTAAAAATATTGAAAAATTACGAAACTACAGTCATAGATTTTATAGTGATATACTGCCTTCCAGTGAAACAGTAATAATCAGAAGCAACACTGCAGAAAATAAAGATGATAACCTCAAAAAAGAAAAAGTTAAAGAAGAAACTAATATTACTAATAATCCTAAGGAATTTAGAGTCAATGAAGTCAATATACAGATGATTTCAAAGAACATCTATGAGCAGCTATTCAAATATCCAGGTCAAAGCGTTGATCCTCATGTAATAAAAAGGTAATACTATTTTCTTTTAAATTTTGTTTTTATGTAAATGGCTACAACTTGGAGGTTTGATGGTTTGACAACCTCTTTAGAGTGTGCATACATGTACAGTCGGTGCACTAAGTTGCCTATAACCCCTTGGAAAAGTTATGTTAAAGATTGGGTCAGGTAACTTAGGGCACTTGTATTATTGGTTTATTAACTGAAATTCTTACTTAATCGTTTCAGTTGTCAAGATAATCTCCTAAAGCACGGTATAGACTACAAAAAATGCAGCCACCTCCCAGACATAGAGCTAAAACTGCCCAAATTAGAAGGCAGTGATGTTGTGGAACATTTTTATAATATTGGGGAAAAACAAAGCGCACCATATAGAGACTTATTGAAGAAGCTGGCGAGCTGTGAGCTACCAGCAATGCCAAAGGTACTTGGTAGAGCTCATATACTTGATTAGCATGTTGCTAATGAAAGTTCTGCAGTACAGTAGGAATTGCAGTGGTCGACACTTAATACTCACAATGGTAGCGCTCTGCTGATCTTAATTTGTTTGAATGTCAAAAGCTGCAGCATAAATGTTAGTTCATTAAACCCCAAGCAAGCGCTGGCACTCGAAACCTATTGTTCTTTAATTGTGTCTGTAATTAAGGTAGTCAATAGGTTAATAGATGCATGTTGATGGCTGCAGTGGTAACTGCAGCCATCTGTCATTGGCAACATGCCACTCTTGTGTTTAGTATGTAATGTGTAATGTTTAAATTAAATGTATGTATTAGTTTTCATGTATGATTGTGTGTGTGCCATCTCTCTAGCCTTTTTCCTACTGTGTTTTGGCAGCTACCAGGCTTACTAAATGTGAATATAAATAGAGTTTGATATTTTACATGGTGTGACAACCTATCAGACCTACACTACCCAGGAACTGGACAAATAATACTCCTTGAATAAACTGATGGTTGGCAGATTTTCTGGTATCTGACCACCTATAATAACTGTCAAATATATACATATGATAAATGATAAATATTTAAATAAATAAATCAGGACTATCCACTTTGTTAAGTGGTTAGTCCTATTTTTCATATTTATGCTTTCTAAGAACACTTTCAAATTAGTGCTGTTGCAGCACTGCTTTATTTTTTCATATAGATAAATGATGCCCCATGGAGTGAAATGATAAATTGAAAATTTCACATTGGTACTTTTTTTTTGGTGGTTTAACGCCGAGTCCCACCGGAATGGCAGCGGCCGGCAGCGACGCTGTGATTAGCGTGAAATAATTTTAAACTTTATCTGTAGATTTAAAAGACTACTATCGCGTGAATATTTTGTCGGTGGTTCTGCCAGCGGCGACTCGCGGCTTCCCAGTTAAATTTTTTTATTTGTTTTTCCTTTGTAATAATTTTATTTTACCAATAAATTATTTAAAACTTATTAATTCCTTCATGAATTAAATTTCTTAGGAATGGTCTAAAGATCCTGGCTGGACGAAGTACTGTGGTGATACACAGGAACAAGTGCCATGTCCTCCTGATGATGCGCTGATCTTCGACGTGGAGGTCCTTATGTCTGCGGGCAAAAGGCCCACTTTGGCTTGTGCAGTGTCCACAGACGCATGGTGGGTATTCTGAAAAAAAAGAAATTATATTATGTTAGTATGTGTCTTGTGTTATGTATGTTCATTATGCTGCTAGTGTGTCTTACCAAATAAATAATAATGTACGCAGCACATAAGTTGGACCAAAATGGCGATCGACCTTTAAAGCACTGTAACAGAATTTCGGGTCTCAATCGAAGTAGGGTGCCTGCGCGTAACCATAACATTGACGTCTATTTTGGTTCAACTTATTTGCCATTTATTATTTGAGAATCTGAGAATTATGTAGAAAATCTCAAAGTAATAATAAATTATAATTGGTACAAATAATTTTAAGATGAGTCCTCGTAACTAAACAATTTTTTTACGTTAATTTTAATTTAAGAATACTTGTTTGAATAATTATTATTTTTTTATATGTGTTTGTTGACTATATTACCTCCATTAATCCGAAGACAAAAACATAAAACAAGTAACTTTCCTCGATAGAAAAAAAATCCGAACTTACCTCTAAAAATAACATTTTATGAATTTTATGCCGTAGTCATGTACTTTCTGTCACATTAAAATAATGAAAAATGTAGATAATATCTTATTAAACATTAATCAGAAATCAGTTTTTAAAGAAACATGAAATTGAATTTTTAATACATTTTTATTTAGTATGGCGCTTACGTTATTTTTTTTCGAGCAGGTTGCATGTTTCCTCTCTCTATCTATTTACGTTGCTATCGCATAGTTCTATCACTTTCACACTTTTTGTCATTTTCGCAACAAGGTATCGCCTTAAGGCTGCCTGCGAAATTTTTACTATAAATTCGATTTTTTATTAGAATTCCCTTGACACGGAGCAATAAGCGTTATTGAGCTATCTTAAAAAGTACCCGCAGCATCGAGTCTTTGTGAGGGTTGACCCTTACTGACACTTTTGTTTGTTCCTAAGTGACAAAGGATATTGTAACTAAGATATTTTTAATATACAGGGTGTCATTGACATTAACGCAAACGAATACCATAGATCTAGTATTTTTTTTTCGCAAAAAATGTTAAAATGACGTTTTTATACAGTTTAATTCAAAAAAAGTAAAA
This sequence comes from Mythimna loreyi, assembly GCA_029852875.1. Classification (NCBI taxonomy): domain Eukaryota; kingdom Metazoa; phylum Arthropoda; class Insecta; order Lepidoptera; family Noctuidae; genus Mythimna; species Mythimna loreyi. The sequence goes on along the minus strand of CM056795.1, from coordinate 3,258,654 downwards.
AAAAAAATCATAAAAAACAAATGAGAAACTACCGATGAAAAATTCCACCACTGGGCTGTCCAGAATCATGTACCTACTTTTTTATGGTAGATAAAAATCATCGAATGACGAATCCCACTCTTGGGCGGAGCGGGAAACAGTGTCAGACTCTTCCTGACAAAAGAACCTACCCCGTATCTTCCTTGTCATATTCCCAGGTAACGCTTTCGCACCAACCCTCAGCTCCGGGAGGCTTCGACCCTGTAGGGCCCCTACGAGAATCATGTACGGGATCTATGGTATTCCTTTGCGTGAACATGTCAATGATACCCTGTATACTGGAGTATCTTGCACATTCTACTCCGTAGAGATTAGCCTCATTTTGTTGACTGACAATTCCGAATTGCGTACTCAAATCTTAACTTTTTACAGGTACGGCTGGATAAGCATGCCTCTTGCAAATGGCGACGCTCACAAAGTGTTTGACAACATAAACTATGATGATCTGATACCCCTGGAGACTGATGGCAGCGAGCTGGTTGGAGACCTCGATAGACGCAGGATCGTTGTCGGCCACAATGTGTCCTTTGACAGGGCTAAGATCAAAGAACAGTACTGGCTGGAAAAGACAGGTTAATTGCATAGTATAAAACAAAGTTGTTTACCGCTGTCCCTATGTATGCTTAGATCTTTAAAAGTACGCAACGAATTTTGTTGCGGTTTTTTTTTAAATAGATAGAGTGATTCAAGAGGAAGGTTTAAGTGTATAATAAAAAATGCATCAGTACTCGTGCGAAGCTGGGGAGGGTCGCTAGTATAATAGTCATCATCATCCTACCCTTATCCCATATTACTTGGGGTCGGCGCAACATGTTTTTTTCTTCCACTCTGTCCTGTCCGTCACACTATCACTAACTCCCTTTTCTTTCATATCACTTCTCACACAATCCATCCATCTCTTAATCGTCCTCCCTCTTCCTCTCCATCCATCTACGTGTAATCTTAAAACTCTTTTCGTAACATGCGTTTCATCTCTCCTCTTTACATGGCCATACCAAGACAAACGATTTCCTTTCAACTTTTCAGTCACTGGCGCCACTTTCAGACTTCCTCTAATATACTCATTTCTTACTTTATTTATTCGCGTCACACCGCACATCCATCTCAACATTCTCATCTCCGCTACATGCAGTCTTTTTTCATCCATTTTCTTAACAGCCCCACATTCTCAGTATAATAATAATATTAATATTCCACAACTTTCACAACGCCATCTAGTCTTTGGGACTAATGCGATAAACTGTTGAAACGATTTTGATGAAATTTAATACGCCTTAATTTTGAACCCCAGAGAAGGACATAGGCTACTTATAATTTGGTGTCTCCGTAAATGCGGACGAAGCCGCTGGCAGAAACTAGATTCGCTTCAAAATGCAACGGTGGGCCAGGAAATCACAAAGTTGGTGCCCTGAAAACGCACAAAGGGGTCGCGGCAGACCAAGAAGGAGATGGCATAACGACTTGGATGCCTTCGGAATTGGCAAGAAGTATCTCAAAACCGAGAACATTGGAAAGAATGGAGGGAGGCCTTTGCCCAGTAGTGGGACAGTATGCTCTAGAAATAATAATAATAATAAACTAGTGCTGGTGGACTGCGATCCCACCTGATGGCAAGCAGTGACGCAATCGTTGATGGTGAGGCGCACTAGTTAATCTCAATTTATTGTCAGGTGTACGTTTCATGGACACGATGTCGATGCACACATGTGTGAGCGGCGTCACCAGCTACCAGCGAACTGTGCTGAAGGCCAAGAATAAGGAGCCTCATCCGTCAGACGACGACTGGATCGAGATCAGCTCGCTCAACAATCTTAGTGAGGTATGAGTCTTGTATACGGAGACATGGCGTGATGGGCGACGCGACCCATCGCGAATTTTTTTTTTTTTATTGCAATAAACTAGTGCTTGACTGCGATCCCACCTGATGGTAAGCAGTGATGCAATCGTAATGCGTTTAATTTCATCGTATAATGCGTTCCAAATAAGAATAGGATCGATGGCTAAGATGTGACGTCACGCCGTACAGTCAAATCGGACAAATTAAAAAAAAAACTCAGAAGTGTGCTTTTTTTTTATGGTAGGTAAAAATTATCGAATGACAAATCCCGTCCTTGGGTAGAGCGGGAAATAATGTCAGACTGACTAAACAACCTACCCCGATCCTTCCCTGCCTTAGTACCAGAGGTGTAACGCTTTCGCATCAACTCTCGGCCCCAGTCAACCCACGGATTATGATTAAACTTTTTTCGTAAATATATTAAAAAAAAATCTTTCAGGTTCGCATTTTGTCCTTGCTCGATGTGGTACGGAATCCTTTGTCGAGTTTGACTCGCACTTGCCCATTTTTTCTATAGCACTATCATAATAATTCTCCAATCCTCAATCCAGGTCCACAAACTATACTGCGGCACGGCCATAGACAAACAAACCAGAGAGATATTCGTCGAAGGCACCATGGAGGACGTTCACGAACACTTCCAGGCGCTGATGCATTACTGTGCGAACGACGTGGTGGCCACGCATAGCGTATTGAGGGAACTGCTGCCGCTGTTCTTGGAGAGGTTCCCGCACCCGGTCACCTTGGCAGGCATGCTGGAGTTGGGTAAGTTCATCTGTTGAACTCCTTACCTTTTGACTTTGGTAATTACAGGCTCAATTAAGAACAACAGATATAGGGACGTCGGCGTTCGCACACCTGTGGGTCTCAAAAGTTTAAGGAGCTATGTTACCCTTTAACCGGTTAAAGGGTAACGAGCTACTGTACACCGCAAAATTTTGATCGTTTTAATCCCGTAGAGCGTTAATCTAATATATGAAACACTATCTAAAAAAATTTCGAAACTTGTTAAACTGTTTTCTAAGGTATGTTTTTACGAAACCCTCAGCGCGCGAATCCAACTGACACTTGCCCTGTTTGTTGTCTTTAAGAGCTCATGAAATCGACTAGCATTGTTGACCCTAACGGCATACCCACGATGTACTCTAGCTGATTTAAAAATACGAAATCCAACCTTAAAATCAAAAAAAATAAAACTCACTTTCACTTAACAGGATCAGCATATTTACCTGTCAACTCAAACTGGATACAATACATAGACTCAGCAGAAACGGTATTCGAGGATTTGAAATTGGAATCTAGACAGTTACTGTCGCTGAAAGCTGATGAGGCTTGCAGGATGATGGCAGATAACTCTTACAAGAAGGATTTGTGGATGTGGGACCAAGACTGGTCGGTACAAACCTTAAAATTGAAAAAACAAACTAAGAAAACAAAAAAACACGCCGAAAAGGAGGTTGAAATGAGTTTTGAAAATGGAACATCTATACCTCAAACCGAATCAAAACCAAAAGAAAAGAAAAAACCAGATTTTAAAAAGTTCGAAGTTTTAAATGAAGAATACATTGAAAATATTGAAGAGAATAATAGAAATTGGAACACTGAAGAGACTTTTAAAAAAGTCGATGAATTGAGCAAAGAGTTTGGACATCTGTTTGAGTTAGGCGAACTCTTACCGGTAAAAAGGCCGTATTTGGCTGGGTACCCGGCCTGGTATAGGAAATTGTGTAGTAAACCCGGAAAAGACCCGGATTGGACACCTGGAGCCAATAATATTACAACTAGTATGCAAGTAAGTGTGTTTAGTACTCTTTTTTGCTTGTCTGTTATGTCCCACTTCAAGGACAAGGCCGATCTCCAATCTTTCCATTTTTTATTTTTTTTAAATTATTATTGCAATAAATTTGTGCTTGACTGAGATCCCACCTGATGGTAAGCAGTGATGCAATCGTTGATGGTAAGGCGCACTAGTTTATTAAGAGCCTATTCACTCTAGCCTTGAAGACACCTAAATTATAATTGGACGGTAAGACTGCAGCCGGCAAACTGTTCCAGTCCCTCGATGTACGCGGTATAAACGACGAAGCAAAACGCTTAGTCCGGGCTGCAGGAATCTTTCACGAGTTTACTCTTGTACACGTTACTTACAATCAATAACTTGCTCGAGACGCCGACGCGACGACGTCTTAAAGCGTACATCGCCCTTCATTTTTACTGACGAATAAAATTTGACTAATGTAGGTTTTAAAATAAACATAAGAAAACTTTATAACAGTTCATCTTGGTTTCGACTACTCTAATTACGCATTAATACGCCCGCGTACATAAAATATAGCCTATGTTACTCAGGAGTCAAGCAGCTTTCTATTGTTGCTAATTTTTTTCCAATCGGGCCAGTAGTTCACAGATTACCTCCTACAAACAAAAAACAAACTTTACCTCTTTATTATATTAGTGTAGATTAATGCGTAATTATAGTACCTATGCATAAGACACTACTATAGTCTAGTACTACTAAAATAGTCTAATCGGACACGTAATATTGAAAATAAATTCATTAAAAAAAGGGCGCTAAATTTTAATGCTTTGACGTCGAGGGCACGGCGATACGTTTAAGCTCTGGCGGTCAAAGAGGTTGAAATAAGAATAAGATCTACTTAGCGCCATGTTGTGACGTCATAGCTGTCAAATCGTAGAGACTCTGCAAAAGGGTCGAAGCCTACTGGGGCCCGGGGTCTCTTTCCGAAAGGAAAGCTTGACCCCAGTGCGAAGGGCAGAGAAGAAACGGGGTGGGGTGTTTAGTCAGTAAGAGTCTGACACTGTTTCCCGCTCCGCCCAAGAGCGGAATTCGTCATTGTTTGATTTTGGCCCACCATAAAAAAAATACTATCAAATCGAATCAATTGGGTACGATGAGCAAAACAAGATATATTATTATTATATTTTTATTAAACGAAAAAAGTGTAATCAAGTAAGTTTTCCTTGCAAACCGTACATTTCAAGACACATTTTCCAGATAACACCTAAGCTCCTCCGCCTGTCCTGGGAGGGCTACCCCCTCCACTACATCAAGTCAGAGGGCTGGGGCTTCCTAGTACCTTACAGCCGGCATCGTAGCGAGGACGCAGAGGAACCCCTGGTGCCTCTTGACGAACTTCTGCAAAAATGCCCCCTGACCTTCTGCAAGGATTCCGAGTTCCAACCTGATATAACTATGCTACCTAGGGATGTTGAGGTGAGGTTATTTTATTATACTGATTACTAAAAAACTTTTTACTGATTCAAACTTTTTACCCTGTCCGTGCATTTCTGTGTAACACGCAACATGTGACGAAATAGTAGTTTGGCCCTTAGAGTTCAGTTTTACTGTACTTTTTTTATATAAATATGTTTTTTTTGCTAACGGAGAATCACTTATCCTAAGTTACAGACTCCCACATAATTTAGGAGTCAAAGTACCTACCTATCATATAAGTGACTTTATAATAATACTAGCAACCCGTCCCAGCTTCGCACGGGTGCAGTGTTGATATTAAATATATTGTATTATTATACATATAAACCTTCCTCTTGAATCACTCAATCTATAAAAAAAAGTCGCATCAAAATCCGACTTTGTTTTATACTATATAATGATATGTACCCAATTTTATGGTATAATTACTGTTTTATTTTGTGTGAAATAACTTGTTATTTATTTATTTTAATTTTTAACGTGGCATTAAAAAAGCGGTCATTACTTTAGGCAAGGCCTTCAATATGTTTAACAGGAAGATTTGGGCAGGCGCGCGTACTACGCCAGGAAGAAGAGGGACGAACAGGCGGCCGCCAACCAGTACCACGGCCTCGGAGTGTGGAGTGGGATCGACGTTCAAGGTAAGACAAATGAACCGTGGCCTTATTTCACTTTGCGGCCATTTCCAAACCTGAAATGAGGGGCCGTCTAAGTAATTCGTAAGCAGATTTTTGCAAATATTAACTCCCCCTCCACCTCGTCAGCAAAAGTAAGCAAAGCTTTCTCCCCTCCTCTCATACTTTCGCAATAATGCAACATGCATATGTTCCGGTTTCGTTATTAATGTTTTCAGGCTGTTGCGGTCTTAATGTTTTCAGGCTGCTGTCATTTCCTCCGACTACCTCACAAGGACGGGCCGAAGTACAAAGTGGGCAATCCTTTGGCTAAAGACTTCTTGGAGATGTTCAGTCAGAACGTGCTCTCCGCTCAGGGGAATGACGCTGAAAAGGTCAGAATTTGGAATCATAACTTGAATCTTTTCCGATTCCGAAACTATTTACGTATCATGAATTTTTCCCAGTTACAGCGATGTAGTAGAATTTTTTTATGGGCAATTAGCTTTCTCCCAGCGGCTTCACCCGCGTTTAAATAGGTTTCTCCATACAAACTTTTGACCTCCGTTTCATCTCCTTTATAAGTGAACCTTGTGAATTCCTTTCTTAGTGCTCGCTTACGCCATAAAAGGAAGCCTTTTGCAAAATTTCATACTCCTAGTCCCAGTAGATTCGGCTGTGTGTTGATATGTCAGTCAGTCAGTTTCTCCTTTTATTCTTCCAATTATTTTCGTTTATTCATTTTTTTTATAACTTGACATGACACTGCTCAGGACTCTTTGGGTCCTTAATATTTTAAAAGCATAGCAAAAGTACAAGTCAAGCTGCAGAGGCCGGTTAGATAATATTTAAATGAAATGTGATACCGATCGATTACAGTACGGCCGTCGGATCTTGGCAAGTTTGACGTTAGGCTCTGCGAATTTTAGCGCTTGAAAACTCGTAAAAAAATGTTTTAAACAAATAAATGCAATTTGCAGTTGTTATTGCTGTTAACTCCTTGACACCCAAGCGAGCGCCGGCGCTCGCGGGTACTATAGCGAACGCCGGCGTTCGCGGGTATTAACGGAAACTATTAACGTACAATATTTGATTTTTTTTTGTAGGGTATTTTGATATTTATCCAAGAACGTAAAAAAAAAGTTTTTATAGACAAATAACTTTCCGTTAATACCCGCGAACGCCGGCGTTCGCTGTAGTACCCGCTAACGCCGGCGTTCGCTTGAGGGGAGAGGAGAAACTGTTATTAGCATTTTTATAAAACCGGTATTTTTGTACGAGTTTTTAAGCGCTAAAATTCGCAGAGAATAACTTCAGACTTGCCAAGATCCAGAGAGAGACCCTGCTGGGCCCCTACAGTTTGCTGACGACTCCTTGAGGCGCGAAGTTGTAACAGTTGGGGATTTGTGAAAATCCACGTCAAATAGTGGACGTCTTTCATTTGTAATGATGATGAATTTTAATTGACCTCTTCTTGCATCACAGGTGCTAATAACTTTCGGTTATATTAATGACTAGCTTTTGCCTGTGGCTTCGCCCGCGTGATGTTAGCAATATATAGGCTACCATCGGCTTCACCCGCGTCGGTGGTTACTGCTCCGCCCCCATAAGTCATAGCGTGATGTCATAGCCTATACCCTTACTAGAAAAATGGACTATCCAACACATTTTTTTTTACATTCGGAACTGTAGTTCCAGAGATTACCCCTGCGTACAAACTTATACTACTATTTCTCTGCTTTCCTTTCATATATATATATTGTATATTTGTATATATATATTTATATACGTATAGTATATTATTTTTGTAGTATATGAATTTCATTAGTTATGTATTGTATATATGTCAATAGTACGCCACGAACTACCCGTGTATCTTTCTCCTCTGTCAAATTCATCCAAAGGTTGTCTTTAAAAAATCGCTTTAAGCGAAAAGACCGCCCATTGTAACACCGTAGTAATTTTAAGTGTCCTAATGTACCAAGTTTTGTTTATGGTGTACCTACAATAAAGAGTATATCTATCTATCTATCTATCTTACAAATTTTACCTCTTCATAATATTAGTATAGATGGATTTTTAATTGACCTCCTCTTGCATGGCAGGTGCTAACTTTCGGTCGCATGATGTCGTACTGGCGTAACAACAGGGAGCGTATTCTGAGCCAGCAAGTAGTGTGGCTGCCGGACGAGCTGTTACCACATGCGTTACGCGGCGGATTGAAGAAGTACGGCGCCATCATACCGCAAGTTGTAGTCTGCGGGACGCTGACTAGACGGTGAGTGTCTTGCTCAATTTAGTCGTGTAATAGAAGCATTATGTTGTTGGTTAAGATTGATCCTTTTTAACATTTTTTTTTTTGTAATAAAAACAGTTTTCTTTTTCTAAAATTATCATTGGGGTTGGTTAGAATAACGATTTTTCACATGTGAAAATAAAAACAACAATTTTTTTTCAATATTTTGAAAAAAAAAACCGACGAAAAATTTCATCACTGAGGTCCAGAATCATGTACTGGATACCTGGTATTCGTTTGCGGTACGATGTTAATGACAACCTGTATATATATAATTTGTTTGTCAGTGCCAGCGAGCCCACCTGGATGACAGCTAGTAACGCGCACGCGGAGCGCGTGGGCTCCGAGCTGCGCGCCATGGTGCAGGCGCCGCCGGGACACTCCTTTGTGGGCGCCGACGTCGACTCACAGGTCAGTATTATTATCTATATATTATATATAAAAAAAGAAACTGACTGACTGACATATCAACACAGCACAGTCAAACTACTGGGCCTAGAAGCGTGAAATTTTGCACAAAGCTTCCTTTTATGACGTAGGCGAACACTAAGAAATGGTTTTTCAAAATTCAGCTCCTAAAGGCATGTAATAGGGGTTTAAGTTTGTATGGAGAACCCTACTTTCACGCGGGCGAAACCGCTGGCACAAGGCTAGTTTTATTATATTTTCGTCTAAGCGTGTCGCATTTATCCACGCACATCGAAGGACTGGAACAATTTGCTTGCTGCGGTCTTCCCATCCGATTATAATTTGGATGTCTTCAAGGCTAAAGTGAATATGCTTTTAATAAACTAGTGCGCCTCACCATCAAGGATTGTACTGCTTTACCATCAGGTGGGATTGCAGTCAAGCATTAGTATAATTATATCAAATCAAAAAAACCGTCCGTCTTCCTTACGCCTGAATCAATTTTTACCAACAGTTTAGTCCAGGACTAAAGCAAGCTCAGTAATGCACTCCAAAGAGGTGGCAGATAACTTAAGACAAACCTCATGCCCTGTTTGATCAGAATAGTTTTTGGGCGTCGGGAGGCGCAGGACAACTAGTAGTTACTGTGGCGTGGTTTTGCAGAGTGCAGATGGCAAATTGTTGTAGCCTTTCAGTGAGTGCAAAAAATAAAAGTATTCATCACTTACTTACAATCAACGTTCGTCAGAGGTGTAGCGAGTCGTAGCATTGGAAGGCCTCCTACGAGGTGGACCGATGACCTGGTCAGGGTTGCTGAAACCCAATGGATGCGAGATTCATAGGACCGACGCTTGGGAGAGGCCTATGTCCAACAGTGGATGTCTTACAGCAGAAATAATGATATATAATATATATTAATATATTCCACAACTATTTATTTATTTAATACTTCATATAAAGGCGGACTTAATACCTAAGGCATTTACTGTCACACAACATCGTCTAGTCCCAAGCTTAGCAGGGCTTGTGTCACGGGTACTAAGCAACTGATAAACATACTTATATATTTCTAAATACATACATATCATAGATAAATTTCACACAGACACAGAATAAATGATCGTGTTCATCACACAAACATTTGTCCAGGGTGGGAATCGAACCCACGACCTCAGGCTTAGCAGTCAGGGCCACCAACCACTAGACCAACAAGCCGGTTAAAGTGATGATGAATTGTCGGTCCACCTTCCAGGAGTTATGGATCGCGGCGCTTCTAGGTGATAGTACGCTGGGCCTGTGCGGCGGCTCGGCGTTCGGCTGGGCCGTGCTGGCGGGCGACAAGGCGCGCCGCACCGACCTGCACTCGCTCACGGCGGGCGCTGCTAATGTGTCCAGAGACCACGCCAAGGTCATCAACTATGCCAGGATTTATGGTGACATATCTATTTATTTATTTTATAATTTTGTGCACACATAAAAAGAAAAGGAGAAACAAAATTACAGAAAAATGGTACAAAGGTACTGCTTATTACTAAAAAAAAATTCTTCCAGCAGACCCGCGAAAGGAGAGATAATAACGAAAACTTAAATAAAACTAAAAAAAATGGCTTTTTTTCACTTATATTGCACCTATACGCCTTTATGCACTACAATCTACGATTACGATCTATCCTATAATTACGTGCAAACTTCGATTGAGACCTGAAAATGTGTTCACGCGGCAAATTAAGTTGAACTAAAATGGCTGTCGTTACTATGGTGGCAGCCCCCACTGTGCTACGCTTCGATTGAGACACGAAACTGTTACTATCACTTGAGTCACTTGAGTTCCCCCTTCTGTGCGAGCTTGCACTCACGTGCTATGAAATGAATCGCCCCGCGCGCCCCGCGTCGAGCAGGCCGCGCTATTTCTCACACCACGCTGCCAGAGCACTACTGAGCAGTCTGGCTGAGCACTGTTGCTAATAAGCTGGCAAAGCTATCAACATCAGCCTTTTAATGTTCCCACTGCTGGGACACAGACCTCCTCTCTAGGAGAGGGAATGGGCCATGATCAACCACGCGGGCACAGTTCGGGTTGGTGGATGTTACATGTCTTCGAATTTTTGACTCTAGAACATGCCGGTTTCCTCACGATGTTTTCCTTCACCATTTTGAGAGCAGTGGTGATGAAATAAATTACACAAAGTAATGCGTCTGACTGGGTTTGAACCCGCGACCTAGAAATTCGTAAGTCGGGGCCGTTACCACTCGGCCACCACTGCTCCAAAGCAAGAGCTAATAGGCAGCTAATGACAGATTAGGTAATTGATTTCAGGCAATAGTCTGAACTCGGAAGAACTACCACGTAGTTGTCTGGCATTTTTGCTGAACGGGCCCATTTGGTTATCATTTAAAAAAATATATATATTTCTACATGTTGTTTCTACACTGTGTACAGGCAAACACAGTGTGCCCGTTCAGACTGTGTATGCCAAATAAAATATTTTATTTTTTTCTTCCGACACAGGTGCTGGACAGAACTTTGCAGAGAGATTACTCAAGCAATTCAATCCTACCATGACGTTATCAGAAGCGAAGAGCAAGGCTGCCAAAATGTTCACCTCAACTAAAGGCAGGCGCGTTTACCAACTGAAGAGGCAGTACATGGAAGGGTTTATGGAGGAAGATTTGGATGAACAGGTACTAAAAACTGTAGTGTAAACTCGATCAGATAGATAGATAGATATACTCTTTATTGTAGGTACACCATAAACACAACTACTACACACACACACACAGGTACTAAAAAGTTTAGTGTAATCTAATAACCGACCAATCAGTTGTTAAGAATTGTAGTGTTAACCAATGACCGACCAATCAGGTACTACGATCTGGAGCCCAAGTCTGCTATTTTCAAAATATTGTCATTCCAATACGATTCCATTGTCATTTTGCTAAAAGTTCGTAATCTATTAATTCATAGTGACTGATCATCATTGGCCGTTCAGCGGTGTCGTAATAAAATTTTGGTAAGAGTTGTCTTGTAACGAATTAAAAACAATAACTGCACAATAACATTCTAATCATAAGTCACTGATTAAAGGAACTGTCAAAATTTTATTAATTTACCGCATATGTCAAATATTCATTTCTGTATTATGTGTATTACGTACGAGATTACCATTCTAAAAAATGTCTTTCAGTATCAGTCCTTGATCATTAGAAAGTCATAATGACGCCATCATATTAGTAGACTAGCTTTTGTCAGCGGCTTCGCCCGCGTACATGATATAGCCTATGTCACTCATGAGTATAGCAGCTTTCTATTGTTGCTAAATTTTTACCAATCGGACCAGTAATTCCAGAGATTACGTCTTACAAAAAAAAAACTCTTTATTATAGTAAGTGTAGATTAAAAACTTGTTAAAATCAACAATTTTGAAATCAATGATCGACTATTCTGACACTGTTGTAATAGCAGACTTGAGGCTCTGTAGTGCAGACCGACCAATCTGGTGCTAAGGACCGACCAAGCAGGTATTAAGAACTGTCATGTTAACTAATGTAATGTGCTAACCAATCAGGTACGCGAGTCAATAACCTATAGGTCGTTGCCTATAACTGCCTACAGGTAAAAATATATCTACTAAAAAAACAAACTATCTACAGGTTACTGACTCGCTCAGCTGGTGTTGACTTAAATAAATTAATATCGTGCATGCGTACATTAATTCAAGTTTAAAAAAAAATACTATTTTTTTTAAATTTTATCGTTACAATTACAATTCGATAGTGTTTTAGGTACCAGATCATTTTAATCCCGTGTAGGGATAAAAATTTAGCTGTGTATACAAGGTGTCATTGGCAGACACTCGCACAATGGCAGCTGATGATCTTATTTTTTTTTTAATGTCAATGGCTGCCATATACAGGGTGTCATTGACATGTTTACGCAAACGAATACCATACATCCAGTACATGATTCTAGAGCCCCAGTGGTAGAATTTTTTGTTGGATTTTTAAGCTATTGCATAGCTTCTATCGCAGGCCTTGAGCGCGGGGACTAAATCCAGAAATTCCATAACGAAAAAACCTCACGCTCCCCACTCCGACGGGCACGGAGGTGTAGCTTGAAGGCCGTGCATCGTCTAACGTCGTGTCAGTTCGGCAGTCTTCGACACGGCGCTGTGTGTCGTGCGATTAGACGTATTGTACGACTTTACGGAACTCGCCCGAATCGAGACGAGCTGCTCCGAAATCGGACGAATACGATTTTTATTTAATAAAAGAAAAATTTGTTTTCCTATCGGTCACCACGCTCAAAAAGTGTAACTTGAATTAATATCAAAGAAAAAGAAATATTGTATGAATAAAATAAAAATAAAAAATAAATAATTATAATTGCATAAGTTGATACAGAATGCTATGCAATAGCTTTACCGCGGCAGTCCCCGAGTGCCACACGTATTTTTTTCTTAATTTTTTTAATGAATATGAATTAGTTTCCAAATTAAAAATGTCATCGGGTTTGATTAGAATCAGTGGTATTTGTTTGTGCGATGATATCAATGACACCTTGTATATATAGAAATCAAAATTCCAGGCTGTAGAGATGACAAGTTACCAAGCGATGCGTCTTGCGAAGATGAGCGGCAAGAGAGTGGAGGACATGTTTGAGAGGCCCAAGTGGGTCGGAGGGACCGAATCTGACATGTTCAATAAACTTGAAGAAATCGCAGGTTAGTCTGTAAGCTTATAGATCTCTAGGATTTTTTTTTATGGGAAAAAAAATTAAAATATCATAAACAATATCTTAAAATTAGACTCTAGTCTAGTCCGCGCAAAAGCGGCCCACCAAAATCAAAATGGTTTTTATTTCACATAGGCCTACATGTGCACTTATAAAACGTCAGAAGCTAGTGCACAGTTCCAAATTGGTCGTTTCCTATGTAGAAGAACCGACAAGAAACTCCATGGTAACTCTTTAAAAAAAATGGTTTTCTTACATTATTCGTTATTACAGTATTTATATGATTATGTAAGAACAGTGTAGGCCAGTCAATATTGTACTCAAAAGCACAATAAAAATAATCATAATAATCAAATAATAAAATAAAAGGTGAGTTGTAATAGGATTTGCGAAGTCTACAGTGTTCTTACTTTACAACTTGCATTGTAAAGAAGTTATATAAAATATTTTTTTTTAAAAGTATGAGAAAAAAATAAATTACATCTATCATTGTAACAGTTGCAATTTAAACATAAAGCTGAGCACACACACGTGCGACGAGTCCACGGCACTAGTTTCTAGGGTGGACCGATGATTGTGTCTGCGCAGTGTATTTGCGCAGTTTCTTCTCACTGAGTAGGTCACTTTTCACCTTGTATAACAAGTAACTTTTCCTCAGATTCCGAAGCCCCGTCCACAGCATTCCTGTCCGGCCGCTTGTCCCGTGCATTAGAGCACGCACAGGGGCGCTGGGGAGGCACAAGACTCAACTGGGCCGTGCAGAGCGCTGCTGCAGACTTCTTGCATCTCATGCTGGCTAGCATGGCTCATCTCGCGCCTAAAGCCAGGTATGGACCCTGTAAAGCTGACCTAGTGGCTAGTAGCCTTGACTGTTATCCCAGAGGACGTGGATTCGATTCCCACCCAGGGCAAATGTTTGTGTGATGAGCACAATCATTTGTTCTGTGTCTGGGTCTGTGTATCTATAATATTTATATATTTAGAAATATATATGAATATTTATCAGTTGCCTAGTACCCATAACACAAGCTCTGTTTAGGGACTAGACAACGTTGTGTGATTGTTAAAAAAAAGGATCCTCCTCAGTAATATTCCTTATTTGTTTGTTGTTGCTAATTTCCAAAATGGGTCCTATGTTGGCAGGACTTTAATAGGATATTTCTGATTTTATAAGGACTAACTTAATCTGCTTTTAATTTAGAAAAATAATTAGGTTTCCATACAAAAAAGCAAGTGGTAAATGATGATGATGTTCATTAGAAAATAGACTTTATTTAAAAGAATACAATGTCCCATATTACTTAGCCTGGAGAGCACTGGACCTATTTGTCGCAACCGTTAGACATACAATGTTAGTTTTTTCTCATTTTTCTTTCAATCTTATGTGTCACATGTTGTTTCTACATTGTATCAAATAAAATATTTTTCTTTCTTTCTTGCATATCAAAAATCCGAATCCATGGCTTTTTCTTTCTTGTCTGCAGGTTTTGCCTCAGTTTCCACGATGAGGTCAGATATCTGGCGTCTGACGACTGCAAGTATGACACTGCGCTAGCGCTACAAATAACCAACTTACTCACAAGAGCATTCTGTTCACAAAGGTATATCACGGATTTGGATGAAATTGGCATACGGGTAGATCATGTCCTGGTATAGCACAAATAATATCCCGGGATTATGCTATTTTGGGATATTTGACCTATTTTTACGCAGGCAAAGTCGCTGGCAGTGTTATCGATTAACGAACGACCCACCCCTGTTTCGCTGCGGTCGTAATTTACATTTTACTTAATATATACACAAACGTTACATTTTACTCTTTGTCAAATAATTACCTACCAGTGCGGATACTCACTGAAACATATTGAATCAGTTTCGCGTATATGTATACCTAACATAAATGATTGTTGAAGTATCTAGAAATCTTGACGACTTTGTAAGTTAGTAGGTACCTACTAAGTCTTTTACTTTGTATTAAGGTTTTGTTGAGACTCAAAAACAATCATTTAAAATTTTTCGAAGTTGGTTGGCACGGAACCCTTATTGTGCGAATCCGAGTCGTACTTACCCAGTTTTTTTTACATGAGTCCTGTTTTTGTCATGTTGGGGACAAGTTGCGGGACACTGTTGCGATTTTTATCCCTTGTTAAATCTACGTATGTTCCATTTCAGAGTCGGAATAAACGATCTCCCACTGTCAGTAGCGTTTTTTACGGCGGTAGAAGTGGACCAAGTATTAAGAAAAGAGTCGAACCTCGACTGCAAGACACCATCCAACCCTCATGGCTTGGAAAATGGCTACGGGATCCCGAATGGAGAATCTTTAAATATATTTGAAGTGTTAGAAAAATGTAAATTGAATAAATCTGTTGATTAACATGTTATGTTGTGGTTTTTATTGAGTGAGAATTATCTGTAATGACGTCATCAGACGTAGACGTAGTAGAGTTCAACTATCAATGACTAAACCAACATACCCAGCTCGGAGTTACGTTGGGTTAACTATCTAACACGAGTAATAAAATAACGACCCAGCCATGCGTTCATAGAGGTTGGAGTTAACTCTAATTAGGTCTCAATATAGATTTTTTTTAATTTATGTAAATTAGTGCTTAACTGCGATCCCACCTCATCGTAAGCAGTGATGCAATCGTGGCAACTCGAGTTCTTACCCTGGGTTACAACTCTACAATATGTGGTCATTTTTAAACGCAGCCCTGAGTTGCAACTCTACTCTGATAATTTTTGAACGCGTGAGTACTTTTTGCTCAGTCTGTCATCTGTCAGTCAGTTGATCAGTTCGTGTCAGTCTGCTTGTGAGTTAACCTATTTTGTGTGAACGTGTGATATTTACGCCTAAAAACATCAAAATAAGATATTTACATTTTTATTGAAGTTTCTAAATTAATGTTTGCAATAGTCAACCATGTCTAAAGTTAATAAAAGGAAACATGTGATGAACGAAGCTTTTTGGGACGACTATGAGTTGCCGAAAGAAAATCAAAGTATTGTAAAAGTTTTGAGAAGTAAAGGCAATAACTTACATGAGGTAAGACATTGATTTAATTAGTTACTCTTTAGCAAAAGGTCCAATTAAGCCCGCGACAGCGTGCGGAAGGCAAATATACATCAATAATATTACTAAAAAAAACATTGTAAGTTTGCTTGAAACTTTGAAACTCGTGTTATTTTCCCTGAGCTGTGGTGGGCGAGTGTTAAAAGCTCGACTTATGAATAGTATATGCATTACTTTGTGCAATTTATCTCATCACCACTGCTCTCGAAACTGTGAAGGAAACATCGTTTCTTGAGGAAACCGGCATGTTCTAGAACCAAAAATTCGAAGATGTGACAACCATCAATCGGCACTGGGCCCATGTGGTAGATTATGTCCCATTCCATTTCATTGATGAGCACAATCATTTGTTTTTGTCTGGGTGTTATTTATCTATAATATGTGTGTATTTAGAAATATATAAGTATGTTTATCAGTTGTCTTGTACCCATAACATAAGCTCTGCTTAGCTTGGGAATAGACAATGTTTTGTAATAGTTGTTGAATTTTATTATTCCTTCTCCTAGAGAGCCTGAGTCCCAGCAGTGGAAACATTATAGGACTGATTACATTCATTTATTTATTCATGCTGCATAAAGACACAAGGGCGGAATTAAATTATTATTATTATTATTTGTAGA
This sequence comes from Mythimna loreyi, assembly GCA_029852875.1. Taxonomy (NCBI): domain Eukaryota; kingdom Metazoa; phylum Arthropoda; class Insecta; order Lepidoptera; family Noctuidae; genus Mythimna; species Mythimna loreyi. Next base: position 3,241,797 of record CM056795.1, on the reverse strand, counting down.
CAGGCAGGCAGTTGAAACAACTGATAATGCCCGCATCCTGTTAATTTCCACTAGTTCATTTCTTGCAGTTGAGTAAATATTTATCCAGTCGATTGTTAAATTGGTTCACATTTAGGGCTGAAACCACATTTTCCGGAAGCCTGTTCCAATTAATGTTTATGTCATGTTAATTTTTCAGATTACAACACCGACCGGTGAAGAATACTTAGTATCAATGCCAACAAAATTCAGGAAAAACATTTGGGTGAAAAGAGGTGATTACATTCTAGTAGAACCAATACCAGAAGGCGATAAAGTCAAGGGAGAAATAGTAAAAATAATGAACAAAGAATCTATTAAACATTATAAAGAAAGTAATGTGTGGCCCAAAGAATTTGAGGACAAAAAAGAAATAGAGGCTGACGGTGATGATGAACTATTTGTGAACACTAACAGAAAACCTGTGATGACATATAGTGATAGTGAATCTGATGATGATAGTGACTCAAATTCTGACAGTGAAAGTGACGATAGCAATAAAAAATAGACGTTTTGGCTACGTTATGTGGGTACTTTTTGTACATAAACCTTTTTTGTGATGACTTATTTGAGAATGCTAGCACCAGACTGACTACATAACTATTGGTTTTTGAAAAAAATCAATGTAAGAGTTTTTTACTTGCTAAGAAAATATCTTTTTGCTATTTAGATCAGTGTAACATGTCAATGGGTTTAAATTTTGCAATATTGTGTAACTTATTACACAATATGGCTAAAATTCTTTTAAGAGTGCAAAAAATAAGGCCACACTATGATGTTATTGTTCCATCATCATGTTATTTCTTGATGCCCAAATAGCTGAATATATTTGGAAAGAACTTGTGGCCAAATGGATACTTTTTTGTGAAGACAAAGATAGCTTGCAGCTATTATTTAAATTATGTGTAAATTGGAGTAAATCCCTTTTAGTTTTGTCTTGATTTCTCTAGCATTTCCATCAGTACTGTTTTATGGAGCCTTATTTGGGTTTTACTCTGCTTGTTTACGGAGATGAGGCATGTTGGGCGGTTGTAGTGCTGTACATTGCCATCCCTCACGCCTCACGGCCCTGTGCTGCAATGTACGACAAATGCTCAACACGCTGCTTCTTATAAGCTCTAAGATTCATGTATAAGTAATACCTACTGGTTAGAGTATAATATTGTACCTATTCATGAAATTAATTTATAAAATTGTACCTAAATTGTATTCATGAAATTTAGTGTTCGTCAATTAATTTATTTGGGTAGTTAGTCATTAAATACCTCACTGCAATAACAGCTAGGCAACTGTGATAAAGTTATTGCACCCATTTTAAATTGTTCAGGATATTTCTCACTTAAATAAAAATGTCTGGCTTTTGTTTTTATGTAATTTAATATAACAATAGAAATACACCTTTTTTTTTGTTCTTTATACATTACTGCCCTATTTCTAGCACTACACTTCACATTTTTGCCTCCAGTACTTTGAGTCTTGAAATTTTAACAGTAATTTATTCAAGGACACCTTTCTGGTAAAGCATTGGACTTATAGAGCCACAGTACAATCCAAGTTATCACTCAGCTCTGGTTTACACTATAATTATAATAAAATGCAATGTGAAAATGCAATAAGAAAGCAATATTGTTTAAAATAATATAATGTTACTGCAATGAAACTGTTTTATTTTCTTACTACAATACTGACTATACACCCCACCCCGTTCCTTCTTTGCCTTTCGCACTGGGGCCAAGCCTTTCTTTCAGAAAGAGACCCTGGGCCGAGCAGGTAGGCAAAAACCACGCGGTGAAACTACAAACAATAGTTCTTCAAACAATAACTTGTACCTTTTTAGGTGTTTTTAAGGACTCTCTTAAATAAGATATCCCTTATCCACAAGACCATGCACAAATCTGGATATATCTAAAATTAGTTTATACTGTAGGTTTGTTGTTACGTAAACTTTATTTCGACGGTATGGTTAGCGCAGTGGTTGAGCGATGGACTGGCAGTGTCAGTGTGCGTGTCCGATTCTCGCACGGAAGTGAATTACTATATTTACTCTTGTGCATAAATCATATAATTCATACAATGTAATTTCTGACCTTATAAAGATCATATTGGTTACCTTGATTACACGTAGGTACCGAGCAAACGAGCGAGTCAGTGCTCTTGGCCGAATACTCGGCAAGTATGAACTGCTCGGCCGACGCTTATCTCTACAATTCGCTCACATCACTGTCTCGGCTGTGCTAAAGAAAATTACTGTCTCGCCCTTTTACTTGGTAGGTACCGGGTACGTGTGCTCTTGGCATAACTTTTAGGACTATGTACAGTAGGGGCGAATAACTTGACTAAAGATTTTCGTGATGGAGGTAGTATATCTAAATGTATTGAGTATGGAATTATGGGTTGTGGGAGTTTCCTCCACCACAAAACCTCGAGTCAAGTTATTTGCACATTGATTGTACTAACTCTTGGATGGACGCTCCGGAGATGGTCCAAAGTGCGCCTGGAGGGACAGTCGTGAATGTTTCAGAGATGACTCAAAGAGCACCTAGATGATTTATTGGATGCTTCGGAGGTAGTCCAAAGAGCTTATAGAAGATTGCATAGTTAACGCTCTCTGGAGGTGACCAAATGTGCCCGTAGGTGGCTCAACAATGGCCGGAAACGCCTCACGACGTCCTCACGTTCCGCATGACGCAGGTGCTCACCGGACAGGGCAAGTTCGGGAGGTTCCTGCACCGGATTCGCGAGGAAGCGACGCCCGGGTGTCGTCACTGTGTGGACCGCCCGGAGAACACGGTGGAGCACACGATAGAGGTGTGCCCCGCTTGGGAAGAGCACCGCGCCGTGTTCTCGTGGGGGCGATCGGAGGCGGCGATCTTTCGCGCCGGGCCCTGGTCCGAAGCGAGGAGTGGGAAGCTGCTGTCGCCTCCCTTCTGCGAAGAATTAGCTAACAAAAGGGGAAGCCGACCGCATCAGGCAAAGGCAACGGCATACACGCCGCAGCTGCTGTCGCCGCGTCTCCGATCCCGATTACCGACCACCATAAGCGCGGGCTTACGAGCAACGGGTAGCTCGCCGTCCGGTCCAGGATTCCCCAGAGGTCCAGGAGCAATTAGGAGGGGGCATAAATGAATGCTGCTGAGGTGGTCCAATAAGCGCAAATGAAAACGCTCAAATAAACATGCTGGTGGGAGTTGTATTGGTGGCTCCGAAAATTGCAGTTTTTATTGCAATTTTTTTATCAATCCAACCTCGTGAATAAAACTTAAATAAAATAAAAAAATGTTATTTTATTTAAATTTTATTCACGAGGTTGGGTACACAATCATACCCTCTCCTAGAGAGGAGGCCTGTGTCCCAGCAGTGGGCACATTAAAAAAAAAAGGTTTGATGATGATGATGACACAATCATTACATAGTATAAAACAAAGTCGCTTCCAGTCCCTATGTATGCTTAGATCTTTAAAACTACGCAATGGATTTTGATGTGTTTTTTTAGTAGATAGAGTGATTCAAGAGGAATGTTTATGTGTATAATACAAGCATAATCAGCACCCGTACGAAACTGGGGTGGGTCGCTAGTTAAATATAAAACAAATGGTTGCTTGTTCAATTTGTTGATATGTTGCAATGCAGGGTGTAGCTAGTCGCTACCTGTGTTCGGAAGGTAGCTGTAATGGTAAAATATATGTATCTAGCAAAAACAGTTAATTTTATGTAACAATTCTACATTAAGTCTTTCTCTTTATTTGAATGCAAGAGGATTATAAATTTTAATCATAATTTTTAAATTTAGTTCTAATTAATTAATTCATTTTATATCTGCATCAATATCATCAGCCATTATGTACTCATAAATCCTTTTGATAAGTTCTACAGATTTCACTTTTGACCATCCATCAGTTTTAGTGATCAGCTTAGCCTGACCATCTTTGATGAACTCTAGAGTCAATTGTTTCAAGGCATTGGCTGAATGTAAGTCAGCAAGTTGTAATGTTTCTATTGCATTCTCTACTGTCAGCTTCTTGTGCAATGCTTCCTCACAGAGACTCTTCAGCCTGCTTAGTTGATAGTAGTCTGCTGCAGCTAGCAGCTTCTCCGGTATTTCATCAACTCGCGGAGCTTTGTCACTGTATATAAAAGTCAGGACTTCTCGAAGCACTTCAGACTCAAGCGGTGACTCAACAACATTAGTATAACATTCAGTTGTGTTATGCTCAAAATGAGCCTTCAGTACAGCACTCCTACTAGCTAGAACTGCTTTGTGTACCTTATATTCTGACTGCTCTGCAGATTTCATAGTCACATCAGAAAACAAACCATTATTGAGTAAATTTTCAAAGTCATTACTCAATTGCGCCTCAGGGACGTTAGAGCGATCTACTTTTATATCATTTGTCACCATAAACTGGAATTTTAGTCTTAAACTACCGTCACTGAGTAGGAATATGTCTCTGCCATCATAACTGGCTATATCTCGCTTGAACAACGTGGCTAAGTACTGCCACTTATTCGCCTGAACAGTATGATACTCCTTTATAACTATAGATCGCTCTTCGAAACGTTTTAGACAGATAGTCAAAATGGACTTCAGAAAAACGGGAGTAGGAGAAAGGTAGTAAATTTCGATAATATCATTATCCCTCCCCAAGAATTGCATTTTTAATTGGAATCGTGATTCAGTTAAGTCAGCCGCATCTTTCGATTTTTCTGTGCGAAACTCTCTGTTAGTTTTATTTTCTAGTAGGATAATAAAATTCGGCACAGTCCATATTATGGTGTTTATTTTAGTTTGTCCTTCAGTGCGGGTTGTATAATTTATACTAGACATTACTAGGGTAAGAGATTAAACGCGGGAGTAATCTTTATTGTTTACGAATGATTTGATAACGATCCACACAAATTCTATTCAATTTTTTATCAACAAACTTTATTGATGCCAAAATTGTCAATCGCACACAAACGTCAAAAAAGGATAATGTGCGGTGCTGAAAGCCACCAATGAAAAAACCGCGATAGTGTTGTTTTCGAGTTGCTGCATACTATAATCGACTAAACCTGGATTTTTCGTACAGTTCACAAAGTCAGTTTTGTAGTGAATTATAATACTGCATATAAAACCAATAAAAATATACACGGAAAATAATATTAAATGTTTAGGTCATGTCATGATAGTGATACACTTATCTCAAAATTTAAGAAATCACAGATTTCTATATTTGTGTAACTATAAAACGTAAATTGATTACTAAAAATTAAGTACGCTTCTAACATTCTTTGTAAAAGCATTCAATATTTTTTGCTCGACCGACGTCGATATTTTTGCTCTTGGAGTTTTCTTTCCCATTGTTTTGGATAAAGAATTGATTTGACACTACGATTTCGCTATCTAATCTATAATGAACGTGTGATCGTAAAATAATCGTTTTGATAAAAATATCAGTGATTTATCGTAATGGAATAAAACTTCGATTCATCAAAGCGTAACAGTGAGAGGTGAAGATAACTAAATAAAAAATTCTTATTTTTTTCTCGCGACAAATGTTATTTGGTGCTCATTATGGAGGATTATAAGTTTCTATTTAAAGTAGTGTTAGTTGGTAATGCGGGGGTTGGGAAAACATGTTTGGTGCGTCGCTTCACCCAAGGCCTTTTTCCACCTGGGCAAGGTGCTACAATTGGAGTTGATTTTATGATTAAAACTGTAGAAGTTGACGGTGAGAAAGTGAAGGTGAGTTCCTTTAACGCTTGTACATATTTGGCATCGTTATTGCATCATTTCTAAAGCCAAAATTGTAGCTTTTAAATTATGCTGTACATATACATGTTTTTGTTGTTAAAAAAGATCTTTTGTACTTAAATCATGTGTCCTTGTACACAATTATTAACATGCAATGTAAACAATTGGATTTTCACAGCCTTTGTGATTAAATTTTATCATGAGTATTAATATTTTGAGAACATGAAGCAAAGGTGAAAGTGAAATCATTTTTCTAGACTATGTAAATAAAATATTTAAAATGGATTATATCATAGCTATTAATGCTAGTAGAAAATGTAGTCAGTTCATAAAATTGCATAATAAACTGTCTTAAAAATAAAATGCTACTCACTTTTATTCAAATTACTTATTTATATTTTAAGATAATAAAACATGTGTATCATGATAACAACGTTAATAAAATTATAAAGATTTAGTCATTTCATTTTTTGATAATAAAATATTTAGATAAGGATATCCTAATTTTATATTATTAATACAAAATTAATTGTCTATCTGTTTGTTACCATTTCACATCTTAATGGTTACTAATATAGTAAATAAAAAAATAAATCTGTCATTCTGTTTCAATGTTTGATCAGATTTGGCTGAAATTAATACAAAGGTAGACCATATTCCGGTAGAGGACATGGGACTTTTTATTCTTGAAATATATACCCTTGGACTAAGTTTGGGCTCTAACGAGGGCCCTCGGGACAGCTTAATGCTTTATTAATTTACTACCAGTACACTAGCCTTTTTATTTTAACAAAATATTATTGTTCCTAAGGTTGTCTGGTAGATATGCTGTTTAATACTAATACCGACAACCATTAAATATTGTACTTGACAAGTACATTTATAAACTCAAAGAATCACTACTTCTAACAAATAATATTTTTTTTAGCTACAAATATGGGACACAGCTGGTCAAGAGAGGTTCCGTTCAATTACCCAGAGTTACTACAGGTCTGCCCATGCTCTTATACTGGTGTACGACATATCTTGCCAGCCAACTTTTGACTGTCTGCCAGACTGGCTCCGGGAAATTGAAGAATATGCCAACAATAAGGTGCTTAGGATATTAGTTGGTGAGTACACTATGAATGATTGATAATCCCCTGTTTAAGTCTGTTTTTTCAGATACTTACAACCAAGGTACGAAATGTGCTTCATCTTTCCTTATTTTCTTTTTTTTTTTAAATATTGCCCCACTAAGAATTACTCCTGTGTCACAAACATGTAAAGTCACATACACAAGATACCCAGACTCGGAACACCTATCTGTAGGCCATACGAATATTTGTTCCGTGCGGGAATCGAACCCGCGGCCCTCAGCGCAGCAGTCGATCGCTCAAACACTGTGCCAGCCCAGCCGTCGTCTTTGAGGGCCAATGCTGTGTAAAACGGGAACCCGCGTAGAGGACCGCGCGATCACCTGTCGCGTATAATTGTCGTTCGTGTGTAGTTTTCGGCGGTCCCTGCAGCAGAAACCAGATCTTTACCTGCGCAGTATCGCTAGTTCAACTTCAACAGTGTGCATGTAGTCATATCGATGGAGAACTTTAATGTATTATTCCATAGCAAGAGTGGCGCGGGGCCGGCTGTGAGCCCGGACGGAGCACTTTTCGCATTACATAGCGCTGGCCCTGACCATAATCATTGTGTACCATCTGATGATCTAGTGGAAAAGCACAGGGTTCCCTGGAAGAAATCGCCGAGTGTGATAAGGCCGCCGATTGTATGTTTTTTATTGCAAGTTTCACTTTCAATGTATTATGTCTTGGTGTACAATAAAGTATATAATAAATAAATAAATAAATAAATAATATCAAACTAATATTCTAAAGGCGAAAGTTTATTAGTTTTTGTGTTTGTTTGTCATTTCGCGCTTAAACGCCTTAACAGATTAGAATGGAATTTGTCACGTGATTCTCATGTCCTTGATTAACGCTGGGATACTTTTTTTCCTGGGGACGATTTTCTACAGTCACATGGACGAAACCGCTGGCAGCAACTAGTCAACACTAAAGAAACATTTAGCTCTTAATTTGTGATTTTTTGCACTATTATATCTTTTATGTAATTATAAAAAATAATATGAATGTTAACTTCATAAGGAAAGAAAGTGTAATGTACAATTGACATAATTATCATAATGATTGAAAAGAGAAAGTACATTGCCTTGCCAGGCCTTGTATAACAGAGTACAATTTATATTGGGGACATGACCTTATGCAGGATGTTGTCAGTGCAGTCATTGATTCATTTGACCCTAATTCCAGACCAAAGCTGGAACTGATTAATGATAAAGAGTCCATTAAGGTTAAGGACATGACATTTAAAGCATTACTTTCGAACATTTATTGATGTTGATTTTTCAATATACTGATATTAGATAGATACCAGTACGGCCGGCGGATCTCGGCGTATCTAAAGCTTTTTAGCGCTTGAAAGGGTTTTGCGAATTTTAGCGCTTGAAAACTCGTACAAAAAAAAATGGTTGCCTGTAAAGTCGGTTTTACGGGCGAAGATTTTACGTGACAACGTCCTAATTCTCTAGTGCTGCGCGCGCGGCAGACCGATCATAGTTGAGTGGGAGAGAGACGCAAGGCATTCGGCGGGCCTCTCTCTCGTTCGGTGACTCATCGTAACGTTACCGAGCGTTACACTTTTTCATAAGTGACTCCCAGCCGCAACCTAATTTAAGACGTTGTCACGTCAATAATGCCAATAACAGTTTTTAACAGCAATAACAACAGCTCATTGCATTTATTTGTTTAAACCATTTAATTTTTTACGAGTTTTCAAGCGCTTAAATTCGCAGAGCCTAGCTTCAGACTCTCCAAAATCCGACAGCCGTACACAAATTATTAGACCTCAAAGTTATTGCTCTCATTCAGTAGAGTGATAGTACTTAGGGTTTTTTTTTTTGGTTTGAATCATCCAATTACTTCTCTCGACAAACCTGCTCTTGTCCTGCTTCTTTGCCTTCATTTCAGAGCCCCAGGGCTCACTTTCACATAACTCTTGGATCTAGTACTTAGGCTAAGATAGATTTCGTTTGAATAAACTTATAGGAGTTTATTGGAGGAGAGGTTTCTGGGGCCTTATCATGAATGTTATTTTATCATTCATTCATTCAGTCAGGCATGCGAGCAATAAAGAGGGATGAAGCTATACACCCTTTAAAACTCCAATCCCTTTAGCAGTTTAACCAGTGAAATAGAGCTCGTAGGTCCCTAGGCTCAACGCTTTAGTATTTTTTAAGACAATCATCAAATATTTCACCCGTGCTAGGGTCGAGCTTGTGGGCGTGTCATCAGAATCAGAATGTCTTTATTGTGGGCATAGGTTACATACAGATGTTAAAACTTAATAAATTACAGTTCCATTATGCCCTGCCAATTAGGCTTACAATAATAAATTACAGATTATACTAAAAATGATAAGTCAAAAATAAGTTTCATTTTTTCATACTTTCAGGCTGCTTGTACACACGTTTTTTCGCCTTAAAAAGTGTACGGTTAATCGTTCACACACATTTTGTCTCCGTTACGATAACTCCGCCACGGTTTGTGCACCTTTTTTGCCAACATGCTTTCACGGTGATCCATACAACACTAACGACCGTATCGACTCACGGCGAATCAACAATAAAAAGTGGCTTTTCACGTGTAAAACGAGTGTGTACTATCGCGGTCATTTTGCGTGATAACTAAAAAAAAAAAATTCGCTTGGATCCTGCGGCGCGGCGCCAAACCAAACCTTTGAAGTTTTCTTTTTGAGTGCAAGCAAAAATGAAATGAACGGTGGTCAGGCAGAAGTGTCGTCGATGGTACAAGCAGGCATACTGACTGAAATCCAATACACCACCGAGGTCACCACGATCTAAGGCTACAGTATCTATTTTGAACATTGCCACAACATTGCAGAATCCAGAATCCCTTAACCTAAACGAAAACAGAAATCTCTCCAAACAGAATGTCCAATCCAGTGGCGTAGCTAGTCCCACAGCGGCCCCGTATCAAAAGTCCTTCGGGGGCCCCGTATAAAAAAAAAAACGTATTTTTATTACAGATGCTTAAGTGCCCTATGAGACGGTTGTGGATAATATATTGCGAATTTTTGCCTAGATCGGGGCCCCTGTACTGCGGGGCCCAGTATAATTGATACGGCAGATACGGCGGTAGCTACGCCCCTGGTCCAATCAACTTTATTATTTTGTGTGGAGAGGCCGATATTTTTTTCGTTTCTTGAAAAAAAATAATAGTGGAAGGAGACCTGTCCCTCACCCTGAATAAATATGCTCATATCTACAAAACAGAAGAATCGTGCATATTTTACTAAATTTAGTCCCTTATGTGACGCGATCACATCGTTATGACACCTTTTACCAGTATGGCGTTGACCTTGAGGCCAATATGGCCTATGCTCTTAATAAAATAAGTAGGTAGCTAATGCTCACAAGATTTGCAATAGACAAAATAGACAATTTGAGCAGTGGTGGCCGAGTGGTAACGGCCTCGATTTACGAGTTGTTGGTCGTGGGTTCAAACCCAGCTAGGTGAATTAATTTGTTTAATTTATTTCATCACCACTGCTCTCAAAACGGTGAAGGAAAACATCGTGAGGAAACCGGCATGTTCTAGAACCAAGAATTCGAAGACATGTGACATCCACCAACTCGCACTGGGCCTGTGTGGTGGATTACGGCCTATTCTCGTAGAGAGGAGGCCTGTGTCCCAGCAGTGGGAACATTAAAAAGGTTGATGATGATGATGCTCACAATATACGGTAAAATTACAGGTAACAAAACTGATAGAGAAGACAGGGAGATCCCCAGACACATTGGTGAGGACTTCGCACAGCGCCATGGCATGTACTTCCTAGAAACATCGGCTAAGGAGGCCGAGAATGTCGAGCGATTGTTCATGGAGATAGCTGTTGAACTTATGGAGGTAAGATTCTTTTCATCTCTTAATTTAATTAGCCTCTACTTTTTTTGTGTTGTCGATGACAAAGTATTTATTAGGACTTGTCTTCGACTGCCGGCAGAATTTGAAGGAAATAAATAAAAAACCTTTTTGTCTCTTTTTTTCTATCCAATTCCGCCACTTGTTGTTGTTCCACACTTTTGCAAAAGTGTGGCGCGTACCATAAAATATGTATCACTATCACACATACAGCAAAATATGCGACACACCCCCGCAATTTTGAGAGAACTTTCTTTTCTTTTTCTTTCTTTTTTTTGGGCAGAATAAAAATGGTTTTTCTTTTTTTTTCTTTTTCTATGCCTAGTTTCGAAACTGGAATGGGCTGCCCTCTAGCGGTTCCTGCTCAATCTAGAAGGCTTAGACGCTATCTGCCGTAGGCTCTACGCTCACGATCCTCGTGTTCGTGCGTTTAATGATCCGAAAATGAAGTATTTATTAGGACTTGTCTTCGACTGCCGGTGGTATTTCGAGGAGAACTTTCTATGTCTAGTTCCGAAACTGGAATGGGCTGCCCTCTAGCGCCTCCTGCTCAATCTAGAGGGTCCAGGCGCTTTCTGCCGTAGGCTCTAAGCGCACGATCTTCGTGCGTTTAATGATCCGAAGATGAAGTATTTATTAGGACTTGTCTTCGACTGCCGTTGGTATTTCGAGGAGAATTTTCAACGTCTAGTTTTCTAACTGGAATGGGTAGGGGCTAGCCTGAAGCTTCAATCAATCTAAAGGGTCTAGTGGGCATCTGCCGTAGGCTTTACCCGAAGATCGTGCGGTTAATGATCCTTTACGGAGCGTCGGTGTGGGCTTCGTCCCTGCGAAAGCGACTAATGGTCACATAAAATGCATACCAGAGGATGCTACAGAGATATCACATGGTCTCCCTTGAAGGAGATGACCGCACGCATGAGTGAGTGGCTGGATAGACCTCACGGCGTCCTCACTTTCCGCATGACGCAGGTTCTCACCGGACATGGGAAGTTCGGGAGATTCCTGCACCGGATTCGTGCGGAAGAGACGTCCGGGTGTCGCCACTGTGAGGCGAGCCCGGAGGACACGGTGGAGCACACGGTGGAGGTGTGCCCTGCTTGGGAAGAGCATCGCCGTGTCCTCGTGGGGGTGATCGGCGGCGGCGACCTCTCGCGCCGGGCCCTGGTTCAGGCCATGGTCCGCAGCGAAGAGGAATGGCAGGCGGTCGCCTCCTTCTGCGAAGCAGTAATGCTCGTAAAGGAGGAGGCCGACCGCATAAGGCAAAGGCAACGGCGTACTCGCCGTAGCCGTCGCCGCCGCGATCCTGCCGATATCCGGCCACCGTAGACACTGGCTCGCGGACGGTGAGCAAGGGTAGCTCGCCGTCCGATCGTCTGGTAAGACCGAGTCCAAGTCGTCAACGGCGCGCACCGTTCCCGCGCGCCTCAAGGAGCTGTCAGCAAACTGCAGGGGCCCTTCAGGGTCGAAGCCTCCTGGAGCCTAGGGGGTATGTGCAAACTGTTACCTCGACTCCAGAAATAAGGCAAGGAAGGTACGGGGTAGGTTTTTTAGTCAGTAAGAGTCTGACACTGGTCTCCCGCTCCGCCCAAGAGCGGGTTTCGTCATTGGATGATTTTCACCTACCATAAAAAAAAAAAAAAAAACGCATGAGTGAACACACATCCTCACGCCCAGGCTGCCTTATCGGTACAGGCGTCTCCCTCCCATCACATCAAAGGACTAATAATTATGTCAAACTGTCTTTCTCAACATACTCGTATATGCATTAAACATAGAAAGCGACAGGCAAATGATATTTCGGGGAATACCTTTCGCTAAATTTTCTTGGTAAAGCCGCAATGTTCGGAACAAGTTGAAACATTAAAAGCTGCTTTAGCTATCTCGTCGTGACTAAGTGGAATTTCGATGGCTAGAAATTGGAGGAAATCTATTATTCTTATCTTTACGTTCTGATTGCACGGTGCAACGATTATTTTATTGTTTACGTCATTGTATCGTAAAATAGAACAATGACTCATTGCTTGATTTATCATGCAATTAACAGGCCCACCTCAGCCTCGCACGGGTTACAAATCATTACAGTACATGATTTTCCTCTACTATACCTAATATGTATTAGATCAGTGGTGGCCGAGTCGTAACGGTTTAAAACCAGCCAGGCGCATTCTTTATGTAATTTATTTCGTCACCACTGCTCTCCAAAACAGTGGAGGCATGTCTTATGACTAGGAAACCGTAGACACCCTACAGAAGGGTCGAAGCCAACTGGGGCCAAGGGTTTGTGTCTGAAAAGAAGGCTCTGGCCCTAGTATATATGGCAACGTAGGAATGGGGTAGGTTGTTTAATCAGTACGTGTCTGACACTGCTTCCCGCTCCGCCCAAATGTGGGATTCGTCATTGGATGATTTTTACCTACCACCAGTATGTCCTAGAACCAAAAATTGGAGGACATGTGACATCTATCAACCCGCCCTGGTTCCGCGTGGTGGATTACAGCCTATTCCATCTCCTAGAGAGGAGGCCTGAGTCCCAGCAATGGGAACATTAATTAAAAAGGCTGATTATGATGATATTATGCATGTATTTTAAACTATTGGCGAAAACCGCCTGAAAATCCGTTCAGTAGTTTTTGAGTTTATTGCGAACAAACGCGGTGGGAGTTTGTTTTATAATTATCTAAGGATAGAACGGATTAAACATACAATTTTACCTGTTAATAATGTTAGTCAAGGTGGTTAAGGTGGGCCTTCCCGACTCGTCTCTAGTTTACGTCGAGCATGTTTAAAAGGTTTTTGCTTCATCTAAAGCAATCTAATGTGATGTTTGATGCAAAAGTAATGCGAAAAAAAGAGATATTTAACAGCTGAAAACTCTGTTGGCATTCAGTAATTCTACGATTTTACTCGAATGTTTTACTTTTTCCAGGTAATACGTGTTTTTAATAAACTCTTAAGGATTTTTGAAAAAAAAAAACATTTAGAATCTCGATTAAATGCGCTAGGCTTCTATATTACTTTTTTATATTTTTAATATAAGAGTACATTATGGAGAGGCAAAGTTCACGTAAAATGGTAGATTTTTAGAGGTCTTTACAGGATAACTCTTACACAAATTTATATTTTGATTTCTATAGAAGCCTAGATAATATCCACAAAATATCTGTGTATCCAAAATATCTGAAGAAAGATGTGTAATAACGTAATAATCACGTAAGAGCCGTTGTATGAAAATGTACGTCGGGTTGACCGCTCTTAAGGCAAGATATTATATTATACTAGCTATTACTGTGTAAATAAAATCCTTGGCACTTCCCACAATTACTACCGGTTACGCTTAATACTAAAAGTGACCGTGGAAAATTACTGCTGACAATGGATTTTAATTCTATTATCTCTAATGGATATCGAAATGTCAAAAGTGTTTACTCAAATAAAAGGTACTGATAAATGGCTTTTAACACTATTGACACACAAAAAGGTGTTTAACAATTGAAATTATTTCGCAATCCCTTTTGTACGCTAATATCATAATGCTGAATTTTTTTTTATGTATGTCTGCTACTCTTTCGTGATCAAACGGCTTAGCAAATGTAGATGAAATTTGGTAGCTATTAGGATTGCTTATATCTTAGATAACATGTATAATTTATAAAGATACTAGCTTTTGCCCGCGGCTTCGCTCCCGGCAACAGATTATTCTACTTTACCCTACTCTACCCTACTCTACCCTACTCTACCCTACTCTACCCTACTCTACCCTACTCTACCCTACTCTACCCTACTCTACCCTACTCTACCCTACTCTACCCTACTCTACCCTACTCTACCCTACTCTACCCTACTCTACCCTACTCTACCCTACTCTACCCTACTCTACCCTACTCTACCCTACTCTACCCTACTCTACCCTACTCTACCCTACTGTACCCTACTCTACCCTACTCTACCCTACTCTACCCTACTCTACCCTACTCTACCCTACTCTACCCTACTCTACCCTACTCTACCCTACTCTACCCTACTCTACCCTACTCTACCCTACTCTACCCTACTCTACCCTACTCTACCCTACTCTACCCTACTCTACCCTACTCTACCCTACTCTACCCTACTCTACCCTACTCTACCCTACTCTACCCTACTCTAAAAAACTTCGTTTCGCCTATTTTTTTTTTTTCGTTCTCACCGTTTAAACCTTCCCTGAACTATCACGAATATTTCAAGACCAAAATCAGCCAAATCGGTCCAGCCGTTCTTGAGTTATGGAATTACAACGAAAAGTGGCATTGATTTTTATATATATAGATGAAGAAATAATTTCACATGGATAGTAATTTCAGCTAGTAATATTATTAACGCGAAAGTGTTATCATTAAAATGTCAGTCTATATTTTACGTTATAATGCCTAAATCGCTGAACTAATTCTGATGAATTGTGGTCTTGAGATAGATAAATTGATACTGAACTTTTATTGATACTTGAACTGAACTTTTTACATTGTGCGTGGCTATGTTCCCTTGGAATGATTTCAGTATAGCATCAGCCTCAAAATGTTCCCATTGCTAGGACTCGAGCCTCCTCTCTAGAAAAAGAAAAAGAAATTGTCTTTTCAAGTTATTTATAAAATCGTTTTCTATATTACAATTTTAAATTATAAAAAAAAAATTACATAGAATAATGCGTAATGGTTTTGTCATACGGGAACCGCAGAACCGTCAGGACACTTCGTGCCTTCGTGGCTCACACGCTTCAATCAATTAGGCCACTGGGCCACAGGTCGATATAGCTACATCCCGTGGGTCTCAGACAGAATTGATCATTACATTCTCAAGTGAAAACAAAACTCCATATTGTAGATACATTTGACCTATTATTGTGGTTTCTATAACAAGTAGGGTTTTAGTCAGTATGTCTGATCCTTCCTCTCTTTCTACTTAAAATGGGAGCAGTTATGATAAGTTCTCAACTCAAAAAAAAAAATGGGAAGCAATGGGCAATTTGCCGTCCACGCTTACCTCAAGGAGATGTCAGTAAGATTGACCGGTAGAACTAATTGAGAACAATACTCATTAGTAATTTGATTGTTCCATAGAGGTAGCACTGTTACAAGATTTCTGTTGTGTAGTTGTTTTCGCTAATATGTAATATGAATTTGCGGTTGGAGAATTTTTTTTGCTATCACGGATCAGTTACGGGACCGACTTACCATGGTCCCGGGTCGCATAGGATAATTAAAAGATTACTATGAAAAAAAAATATTTCTCGATTAAAGTCTTAACCTCCGTCTTGCGCTACGCAGAGCAAGAGAAATCCTTTGATGAAAGAAAAGAAAGAAAGACAGAAAAATACATTATTTGCTCAAAAGTAAAAAAAAAACAGAAATAATTATAGTATGTAGTGCAAAATATGTGACACACCCGCGCAAAACGGCCAATGCTCAGCAAAAACCTGGGGCCCACAGCACCCACGACTTCCCACGTAAATAAAAGTCGAGAGATCATATATTTTTGTGTCCTTCTAACTTAATTAACTCACAATTTTACATTCCAGCAAGCAAAATGCAAGGAGTTGCCGAAATACGATGGCAGCTTAGGACCAATCAACGGCAAGACGACGTCGGTAGGTGACGGGTCATGTTGTCTACGCTCGTAGACTTATCGAATTTATCTCATTGGTATTGGTATTGAACCTACCACTCATTGGTATTGGTATTGAACCTACCACTCATTGGTATTGATAACTTTAACGTGTTGCGGTGTTTTTGAAAAGAGCCTTTTTTTGCTACCATTAAGTAGTTGGCTTAAGAGACGAAAGTGGTCTGCCTAATTGTGAAGTGCAAATAATTACCTTCTCTTTCGTTTTGACAGTTAAGAGGACTACACATCGTTTGGGACGGTCTAAATATTTAAATTCACTTATGACGGCTCCACGTTACGGCCGTGATAATCAGTAAATTACAGATTTCGCGGGCTACGACTTGTGAATTCACGACGTGATTTTTTCAAAGTTAAACATATTTTATTTCACATAGGCCTTCATGGGCACTTGTAAAACGTCAGAAGCTAGCGCTCGGTTCCATATTGGTCGTTTCCTATGGAGAAGAACCGGCAAGAAACACCAATTTGCGCGTGAATTCACCAGCCAACCATTCAACCACAAAATCTAGACGCAAACTAATACTTTACGAGGAGCTGGGGTGGATCGAATGACGCATTTGTCCCACCCGTACGCAAAATACGCGCTGTAGACGTAGATTTGCGGATATCAGCCCGATATACTATTAAATTATACTTAATAATTTTTCTGGTAAGTGCTTAAGGCTTAACTGTTCTAACAGTAAATAATGATGGAATATTTTAAGACAACCGAGTTACCATTCATTATGTTATGATTATTAACAATAAAGGAATTGAGATTACATTGTTAACGAATTCAGTATTTATATTTAAATTGGTTGTTTATACTTTTAAGTTTATACTTTTTGTACTTTTTTTTTTATTCTTGCCAACGAATGAAGGACTGATGAGATTTTTAATTTGTATATTTTTGTTTATAATTGATTTTCTTTTCATTAACACCGCATCAAACGTATCGTGTATTTTCGTAGAACGGAGGTCATTCCACTCGCTTTTAAGTGCTGTGCCGTTGTCACAATGTCATGACACTGTTGTCATATTGTCATTTTTCAGTCGGTAATTCGTGTCAATTCGTAGGTGTAGTGTCGGTACCATTATATTGCATATCAAGTGTTAATTCTATTTATAGTATAAAATTGAGACCAAACATAGGTTTACACGATACAATGTACATACATGCATAAATACATAACGTTACAAAGACGTGAGTGAAGAATAGTGAAATCTTTGCGAGACTTGAAAAATTGCTTCAATGTTTAATAATAATATGTTATTACTTATTTCCTTCTATACAATTTGTGTATTTGATGATATAACGAAGTTACTTGCCTCTGTATTTAATTTACTACGTACCTAATTACAGAAAAACTCCAATAAATACTGTTTTTAATGGCCTTATTTATGTTGAATGACAATTTATTGCTGATTTGTACAGGATACATAATTGACGAATCGTCAAAACATGAAAGGTCATGACGGATAAAAGTTCACATGTCATTAGGTACATATGGAATCGTATTTTATTCACGATTCATCGAAATAAAATACATACTTACGCGAAATAGAAGTTGAACCAAAATGGCGATCGACTCTCAATGCGCAGTAACAATTTTTCGGGTAGATGATATCAATCGAAGTGTAGCATAGCGGGGTGCCTGCCTGTAACTATAGCGAGTACAGCCATTTTAGTTTAACTTATTTTCCGCGTGCTATACCTAAAATTGATGTTCATAGTCGTTTCGTAATTTCGGGTTCTATCATTGATGCGGATCCGTTACCAAAAATTCACGATTTGTGTTTATATAAAAGACGCCACGTAATTCGACAGCATTCACGATTCGTGATGCGTGTAACATAAAAAAAAACTCGTGTGAATAATACTAATAATTTTTAGAGCGACTGTCCCCTTCGTGTAGGTAACTCATCATCAACCTAGCGTAAGTCCCGGTTGCTACCTTGACTTTCACCTCGGTGCTTGGGGTCCGCTTTCCTGCCTAGTCGCCTCCACTTCGCTCGGTCTTTTGCGTAACTAAAGGGTCCTAAAAGGGACTATGTTATTATATTTGTTTCATACTCTGTCGGCTTACCGCTCTATATAAAAGTCATCTAATAAATTAATTGTACATTCTCACGTTCAATTAGTAATGAATACTTGATTTAGTTTACGCAAACACAGCTGAAATGAATTATTACAAAATAAACATTCATAATAGAGATGATCCATAATTATCGACTGTGAAGTATGTTAGGCGATTCTAATCGATACCATTGATTATTTATTTTATCAGACATCGATTTATATCTTTTGAATACTAATAGATTCAAGTAATTAACCATGTATCTTCGTGTGAAGAAAGGTAGCGTGATGTTAATTGGACTATATTACAGAACGTGGGCATGTTAAGGGGTAATTAGTAATAATTGCACGTTGTAAATCAATTAACTGTCAAGATTTTTACTATTCTTCGCCGGTAACGTCAAAACCGTCATGACATTGTCTCAATGTAATCAAGTTATACAATTTTGCTGTTTGCAACTTTTGTTATTATTGTAAAATTAAGTGTACACCTTGATTGTTTGTGAAAATGTTTTTAAATTATAATGTGAGACGCCTTTAGTTCCTGAATAGATTATTTTAATGAAGGTTGGTTGTGTGCGAAGGCAGCTTTGATCGAACTACTGAACAAACTTTTTAACAATGTTTAATCAGTATTTAATTTGTACTTATAATTATTTTGAAGTATTAATAAGCATACTAATAATAATTTAAAAAACATTTTCACACAATTTAGAGGATTTATTAGATCGCCTCTTGGAATGGTTAACTAGATAATGTAGGTTAATCTTACTGAAATACTATTTTGTAGACAGTTGACTAGAATTTAATTATAGGTACCTATTAAAAGTTAGAACTGAATGTAATCACAGGAATTACAGAATCAGAGACTGTTTTGCTACAGGACAATACGCATGTTTTGAATGAAATTAAAGGTAAGGAGGCAACTGAATTGAATTAACGGATTGTTTGAAAGAGTCACCGCGGGTTGAAATGCAAACGGCAACTGTAACGCAGTTGTTTTTTAGTCAGTAAAAGTCTGACAACCCCTTGCTCCATTCAGAGTGGGAGAAGTTATTTGATGACTTCTAAAACCTCTTGAATTTACTTCAAAATGAATAGAAAATGAAAAGTCTCTTTGCGTAAACTTCAAAACATCTAAGCACTATGTGTCATAGCTATAATTTCATTCATAGAACGATAGACTTTACGTGAATCAAAGCAAAGCGTTGACGAGAATATTGTACATGTTGATAGAAATAAGGCCATTTTTTGTTACATTCCTCATAGCTAAACTTAGGAAGTTCTGAGGCCATACCATGACATATTAAGAAATGTCAGACGTGCGAGCGAGAAAGAAGATCAGAGCTATACTCCCTTTATACCTTCATCTCTTTAACAGTTCAGTCTAGGTTGTAAAATGAATCGTGATAAGAGCTCGTGGTAAGGCCTCTAGAATGGGTGGAAATAAATTGTTATAACGCATATTAATGAATGGTGGGAAATATGATAATGTGATCTCTTTTACTGAATCGTAATAATATTTCGATTTAAAGAAGTGATTTACTTTTAAGCCCAGTTATCATAATATTTTTATTATTTTGCTACTACTTAATTAAGCTACATAATAGTGTTTTAGTAAATTGTTAATTTTAACTTAGCGTTAAATGATATTTATTATTTTCTTGTTGTAGGTGCCTATTTTGGAATTTTATATGTTATTTTATACTAAACATCACACTAACTGTATAATGCACTTAAATGTGAATTGTTTTAAATGATTTTTATATTATAGTTGAATATTTCATGTTGTTCGTAATTTTGTGCAATATAAAGTTTATTTTTGTCGGCCACACTTGCCTAGTTGACAGCGAGAAGTTTTATCAAAATACATATATATAATATATTTTAAATCATGTTATAAATTGCGTACTTTTTATGCTTTTTTGTAATGTTGAATTTGTCAGATACAGTTATAAAGTTGGTTCGTGGCTGGTTGCACTATTATTGGATCTGAAGTATCTAATTGAATAAATGTTTCTCCATAATACATTGATTATAATTATATTGAAATTAATCTTCACCAAAGAAATTGAATTATTGTAATACTCGGATTATAATAAATGATCACTTTGGATATAATTTACTGTTGTTTTAATCACTTTAAACATAAGAAGGTCATATTTACAGAACCTATGACTGCTAATGTTATAGGTTCTATAAATAACAAACTGCATTATTTATCTAATGAGATAAATAGCTACGGAGAGGGAACATAGAAACGGATACAAAGGTGATGCAGAAGGAGAATTTTAATTTAAAAAATAAAAACATCGTTTTTAACAATAGTAGGAAAAATACGTACGAAACACGATTCAATTTAAATATACATGCAATGTAAAGGTATACCTACTAATCATATAATTATAGATTACACACTTCGCACACTGAGTGCAACAACGTCATAAGTAACAAATGACGTTTTTATCAGGAGATCGATTTAAAAGTTGTTATTTTGATAATGTGAAATGTATTTACAATACTATTATAAATCGATGACCAAAATATTGTTCATACCCCATATTTGAAAATTTAGGTTGTGTCAGAATTAAAAGTGTATACCTACCTAAGTGGTACATCTTTATAAAATAAATTACAAAAACCAGCCAAAACCGCAAAAAGATTTACGCTCTCCGTGGGTATTTATGATATTGTCGCACAGGATGTAGACGCATGTTTGACATCATTTGTGATGGGTAGCTCACCGTCCGATTGTCTGGTAAAAGTCTGGACCAAGCCAGTCGTCGACGGCGCGCTCTTTTCCCGCGCGCCACAAGGAGTTGTCAGCAAATGAAGTGGTCCAACTGCAGAGTCGAAGCCTACTGGGGCCCCGGTCCGGCTTCTGAAAGGAAGGTCCGACCCTGGTATGAAGGCTAAGAAGGTAAAGGGTGGGTCGTTTAGTCAGTAAGAGTCTGACACTGATTCCCGTTCCGCCCAAGGGCGAGATTCGTCATTAGATGTTTTTTTTTCCATCATAAAAAAAAAACATAATTTGTGATCAATAACTCATTTTGGCAATTTTAGCATTGCACAAGGTACAGGTATGCGACATAATCTGTGCATATAAAAGAGGAAACTGGCTAAAAAAACAGGCTTCTTTTTATGATGTGGACGAGAATTATTAACAAGAGATTTTTGGAAATTCAAACTTGCCTGCTCTCGAAATGGGACCAGCTGGGTCAGAGCCTACTAGAGCCAAGGGTTGAGCGAAAGAAAACTCCGGGGCTCTGGAATGAAGGCAAAAGAGGAAGGATAGAGTAGAGAAAGATAGAGGATTTAAGTCAGTAAAAATCTTACGAAAGAGAAAATAGGTACCTATTTGTCTTTATTTAAGGTTTCTTTTGTTAAACTTTTTGAAGAACCAAATACTATGACGTTAAATGGTCAATGTACTTTTAGTAAATGAATCATTTGAACGCAATAGATAACCAGTAGTAAACTTAGGGATCATTGGGACTCTGCAGAAGGGTCGAAGCCAACTGGGGGGCTAAGGATTCGTATCTGAAAGGAAGGCTCTGTCCCAGGTATAAAGGCTGCTTAGGATCGGGGTGGGTTGTCTAGTAAGAGTCTGACACTATTTCCCGCTCCACCCAAAGGTGGGATTTATCACTAGATGATTTGACCATCAAGAAAATACTAATAAACTTTCTGCTTAAATTGGAATGGTCAACGCCAGTGTTGTATCAAAAACTAAAAATTTTGATTCGACTAAAATAATTTCAACTATTTTCCTAACTAAAAAAAGAGTTTCTCCAATCATTGTATTAATAAAATTGCAAAATAAATGTATATCAAAATAGTGGGAGTATAGATGGAACATGAATCGGAAAATCGATTTTCTTAGCTGTCATCGTGTGGCATCGACTATCATGTTTATATTATTTATCGATCCACTCTAATGTCGCTTTGAAATGGCCGACGTTTAGGGGGAGTGTCTAGCGGAAATCGAATTTCTGAGTAATTTTTACCAGATAAGGTGAGTTGTTGACCGTAAATTATAATTATAATGATAACCAAAACAATATGAATCATAAGTGAATCCCATAACTGAGGCTTAATATAAGTTGAAAGCATTTCCGGTGCGACAGCCGGCCGAGTTATTCAAAACAAAAGGTGTTTTTACGGTATTTTGTAGTTCTCCATCGAGGTATTTATGGTGTTCTGTTACAACTTTGTGTTACAGTAAAACAAACAATATGTGTTCTAAATAAAATAGTAATTTTCTGTTACAATTCTTCCGTGCGATCATGGTACAAAGAGATACTGTGTCTATGTATGTGTAGCCCGTAGCCTGGTTTTTTCTAATTAGAAATGCAATTAGTGTACAGTGTAAAGTTTATTGTTGGCTAAAAATACCGTAATGCAGTGTCATGAGTATTAAAAAGTATTTTTCTAAAGTTTAAAAAATTGTTGCAGACTTGGGACACCTCCACATACATTCCAAATTTAAAGACTGAGAAACTTTTTTTAAAAAGTGGATAAACATGGCTTGGCGTTTCAAAGCCTCTAAGTATAAAAATGCGGCACCGATTGTGCCAAAACCGGAGGCATGTATCAGAGATATTTGTGTTGGATCATATCAGACATATGGCAACAACATCTGTGCATCTGCGGCCTTTATGGCGTTTAACTGGGAGCATGTTGGGTCCAGCATGGCAGTGTTGCCGCTGGACGACTGTGGCAGGAAGAGCAAGACAATGCCTTTGCTTCATGCACACTCTGATACTATTACGGACATGGAGTTCTCACCATTTCACGATGGATTGCTAGTGACAGGATCACAGGATTCATTGGTAAGTTTTTTAAAATTATTAATCCTTTTTTATACCATTCATATTATTCAGAATGCCCTGTTTCTAGTGAAACTATCATTATTACATCAAATATTAATTGTAAAGAATTTGTTTAAAAAAATATTAAAGCATATATAACTATGAAAGTAAAAAAATAATTTTGAAGTATGGTACCAATATCACCAGTGTATCAAATCCTCAGCTAACAGATCTTATCTTAAACTGGCTTACATACTAAACAGTAAAACCCCTGATAAAATGTATTTTTGGACCTGATAGTCACATTATTTCAATTGCCAGTAGCAAGAACAATAATTTTTATTGTAAAAGATACTAACAAATAAGTAAGGAATACAAGCTATAATCTTTGCTATGAGTTTCTATAAAACATAATCACTTGATGGACATAATAGAGAGGCAATAGGTATGTGAACACCAGTGTTCGCTTGAGGCTCAAGAGCCGTTCATTTGAGCTACATTCTACAGGTATTTAACAGTGGTTTCTTCTGAGCACGCACACTCCATTTTTTATCACATCATTGCTTATCATCTGGTGAGATATTGGTAAATGTGAGCATATCAATAAAAAAAAGTTAAATAATCAAGTTGTGAAAAGAGAGTCAGATTATCAAAATGAAATAAAAAATACAAATGCATCACCATATTTTTTTAATCACAACCAAAATACCATTCACTGATTAAACTCTTGAGCCCCAAGCGAGTGCTAGCATTCATACAACTAGTCTTTCTATTATGTCTCTATTTACAGCATTTGAAAGGTTAATCTTAAAATACCATTCACCAATTATTCATAAAATCTTAGAAACTATAACACCTACAAACTTAAAACTCGGCAGTTAGGTTCCTTACACGGTGTAGAATCTGCTACGAATGGATTTTATGAAACTCCACCCCTAAAGAGATAAGATGAGGTTTCACAGTTTATATGTTTAAACCGATTTGCAAGTAGACAAAGTCACTAGCAGAAGCTAGTTTCACCTTTCGACTACTGTAATTACAGACACAATTAAAAGACAATAGGTGTGTGGACACCGGTGTCCTCATGGGGCTTAACCTTTCGACTACTGTAATTACAGAAACAAGGAACAATAGGTGTGCGAATTCCGGAGTTCACTTTGGACTCAAAAGTTTAATGAATTAATGATAAATAGGTCTTAATTCCAAAGAGGTTCAGATAAATAGTACCTATCTAACTATCTATGCCATATATTAACCAGGAACAATTTAGTTTTTTTTTGGCTCTACATGATATATTTGCACCGTCTAAGAGAAGAGATTAACATAACAGACCTCTTTGTTCACTCGAGTGTTGAAACTAGATTTTGACTTTCCAATGGCAATATTTTAGCTAATATGACTTGAAGATTTCTATTAATGTGTTTAAACTTCAAGTAGATTAAATTCATAATGTTTCTTATCTAAATGGGAGTAAGCAGAGTTAACAAGATTCTTAAGAGAATTGAATTTTATCTTCTATATTGAAACGAGATTAGTGTTTGTCGCTATTTGGGCAGTGATTTACAATTGTTTTCAATTTTATTAATTAGTAAAAGAATAATATTTAAAATTGTTTTCTAACCAACTTCCAAGAAAGGAGGTTCTTAAGACATCCCTTGTTTTTTATTTTTATTTGTCTATTTAAATAAGATGAGGCTGGTGTTGTAAGGCTGATCATAATGTTGAATATATTAATTCCGTTCATCATAATTTCAACCAAAAGACTTCCACTGTTGGAGCATATGGTAGAAGTATGCCCAGCTTGTGAAGAGCATCGCCAAATCCTCGTAGGGGCGATCGGCGGCGGCGATCTCTGGCACCGGGCCTTGGTAGAGGCCATGGTCTGGAGCGAGGAGGAGTGGCAAGCGGTCACTTTCTTCTGCGAAACAATAATGCTAGCAAAGGAGGAAGCCGACCGGGATTTTGATCCCGATTTCCGTCCACCGTATTTGCGGGCTATCGGATCGCGAGCAATAGTTAGCTCGCCATCCAGTTGTCTGTTAACGGGCCAGACCAAGCCAGATCGTCGACGGCGCGTTATATTCCCGTACGCCTCAAGGAGTCGTCAGCAATGTAGAGGCTCAACTGCAAGGCCAAAGCCTACTGGAGCCCTGGTTCGGTTTCTGAAAGAAAGGTTCGACCGCGGTATGAGGCCAAGGAAGAAATACGGACATTAAGTCAGTAAGAGTCTGCCACTATTTCCCACTCCGCCCAAGTTAGGATTTGTTATCAGATGATTTTACCCACCATAAAAAAGCCTCCCACTGTTGGGCTAACTAATTATATATATGGTGTCCCACTGTAATTGCCTTCCTCTCTCTTTTCCTGATTTACTAATGACAATTAAACAGCCATTAACTGACAAGCTCAGTAAAATCGTAACTGCTACTAATAGCCATATGTTTGTACACAATGAAAGTTATAAAAATTGATAAATACAAATGCAAACAGATAAAGTTGTACCTATCTCATGGAACTTGTACTATAGATAAAATAGTTGTCATGTTGTTTTATTTGGTTAATGCATATTTTGATTTTAACTGTTTTACATCTGGTTGAATGTAAAACTGTTAAAATCGTAAAAAAAATGTCTATAGCAGTTGTTATTGCTGTTAACCACTGTTATTATTATTTCTAGCCCATACTGTCCCACTGCTGGGCAAAGGCCTCGCTCCATTCCTTCCAGTGTTCTCGGTCTTGAGCCACTTCTTGCGAATTCATCCAATGGAAGGGATCCAAGTCGTCCCGCCATCTCCTTCTAGGTTTGCCGCGACCCCTTCGTGCGATTTCAGGGCACCAACTTTGTATTTTACAGGCCCGCCACTCTACGGCAGACTTGTCCAGCCCAGTCCCACTTAAGCTGAGCAGACTTCTGAGCCACGTCAACGATTTGCGTTTTGGAACAACTGTTATTGGCATTTTTATTAAAACTTTTGTTTTTGTATGAGAGCAAAAGTGCTAAAGTTCGCAGAGCCTAACATCAGGCTCGCCACGTTAGAACAGTCATACCTACTGTAAATAAAATAATACCTACTATGGTTCTTTTTTACTGTGGGCAAAATTATCCAATCCCGCTCTTTGGCGGAGCGGGAAACAGTGTCAGATTCTTACTGACTAAACACCCCACCACATTCCTTCTGAAGAGACCCTGGGCCCCAGTAGGCTTCGCCCCTTTTGCAGAGTCCCTACGATACTTACTATGGTAACATCACTAATCAGAAGTTCGTTTGATACAGTAAATTTTAACACTCCCTCCAGTTCCGTCCAGGAAGGGTTATTTCCCATGTAAAACGGGGTCTTAGTTTTTTGGCCCCCAAGGGCTGGAAAGAAAAGGGACCTTTTAAATTAAGTTTCTACTTTTATTGTATACGAACTAATGCGTGTAATAATATGTGAGTCACAGTTATCTATTTTTAGCCACGGTACTTGTTCAGGAAAATAATTCTGATTTGTACAATAAACGGGTATATAAGGAATTATTTTGAATATATAAGGATAAAGGGGCGTACCCAGATTCTGGGTTCAGGGGACAATCACATTTTTTAAAACGTAAATAAACGTAAATTAAAATAGGTATTCTTTTTTATAACATACAGTTAAGGAATTAATTATACAGTGGATCTTCAGCAAAACGGTTTATCACGTCTTCCGTAAAAAGATTGCCTATAGCGTTAACAAATTTTCTATGCACCGAATAAGGGATGATTCTCATTAGAACGTGCTGTGCCCGGGGCGGGGCCCGGACGGGGTCCGGACGGGGCACGGTTTTAATGTGTTTCATATATTTTGTATGAATAAATTTATATTACACAGTGCATTATCCGTGTCCCGTCCAGGCCCGCTCGACGCACTTCAATACCACGTTTGTTGCACGGTCCCGCCCCGTTCCCTCCACGTCCCATCGTAATCAGAACATTTTTCTTGCTGCGTCCGAAAATAAATTGCGTAGCACGGACGGGCCCCGGCTCGTCCACGCCCCGGCCCTGGCACGGCCCGCTCTAATGAGAATCATCCCTAAGCAAACTTAAAGTCCGTTTGACAGCAGGCGCACTGTATGATTAAAAAAATGTTTAATGTAATGCAAATGGCAAGTAGTTCGTTTTCTTAACTTTGATCGACAAAAGTAGATAGTAAAAGCCTGACACTATCTCCCACTTCGCTCAAGGGCAGGAGTTGTCACTGGATGATTTTTTCCCACCATAAAAAGGGGGAGGGGAGCAGCTACCCTCCTGCTTTCTGAGTCCGCCCATATAAGGATACGACATATAGATTGGTCGCCATAACCAGGAGAGATCTGTTTCTGTCAATAGTAGTAAGGGCTATGCTGGCAGAGATCCATAACAGAAGAGAAATTGCCTCCTATGGTACCTATCCCACGATGTACTGCAGGACAGGTCTTGCAGTGGATGTCTTTTGGCTGAAATGATAATGATGATGTAAATGATGAAGATGGCTATGATGCTGAAGATGTATTGTATTTTATTTTAATTGTATATGCTCTCATGTATTAGCATGTGAAAGGTATAAATTACAGTTCACATCTCTTGTTCTAGGTAAAAATATGGCACATCCCGCCTGAAGGTCTGAAGGAGTCACTCTCCACTCCTGAATGCACTCTCTCCCAGAAACAGCGGCGCGTGGAGAACGTTGGCTTCCATCCGGTGGCCGACGGCCTGATCCATGTCGCGTCAGGCCATGAGCTGGCGCTGTGGGACCTCACGAAGCAGAAGGAGGCTTTTGGTAAGTCAAAGCATTTATTTCATTAGCAGATATACGCCGGTGATCTTGAGCGAACAAATGTGGAACCAGCGTCATTTCCTGCGCATCAGTACTATTCGAATAATAATTTATCCTTCACTAGTTTTTGCCCACGGCTTTGTCCCGGCAAAAGAAAACTGTGATAGACCATCTACTAAATAATCCGAACATTTAGCCTACACTTTTGTTTGGGATATGTGAGCCCGTTTTGAGTTATAAAATTACAACGGAAAGTGGCATTGATTTTTATATACACATTGATTAAACACAATATGAATAAAAACCATCTAAATCAGTCCAACCGTTTGAGTGTGAACAAACAAACACACATACATAAAGTCTTCACCTTTATGATTGCTTGATTTTCCTCCCGACAGTAAACAGAGACCACGGCGAGGTGATACAGTCGACGTCGTGGAAGAAGGATGGTAAGCTTCTGGCGACGTCTTGTAAGGACAAGAAGGTTCGCATCATCGACCCTAGGGCGGCCACCGCGGTTGTGGACATCGCCAACAGCCACCAGAACATTAAGGACAGCAGAATCGTCTGGCTTGGCGATCAGGATAGGATTTTGACTACTGGTAAGGAATAGTTTAATATTTTCGTTCGATTATTTATAATTTAGGTGTAGGTTAGACTGAATAGGCTCTTAAACTGGACGATTTTATTCAAATACTAGATGGTACCCGCGACTTCGTCTGCGTCCTTTTTTTCGCAATAAAAGGTAGCCTATGTCCTTTCTCAGGGTCTAAAGATTGTCTGTGCCAAATTTCATCAGAATCGTTTGAGAGGTTTAAGCGGGAAAGCGTAACAGACAGACAGAGTTACTTTCGCATTTATAATATTAGTATGGATTTTATTCCTAGGGGATTTGCAATCTATAACAATAGTAAAGCCGAGAAAGATAAATAAACTAGTGCGCCTCACCATCAACGATTGCATCACTGCTTACTATAAGGTTGGATTGCAGTCGAGCACTAGTTTAAATAAATGAAAAATCATGATTACAATAATAAAGAATCGTATTGAATTACGATCCGATAGGAAATATAAAGATTTGTTGATGTCTGAACACATGATTTTGTTCTCGACTGCGATTCCACCTGATGGTAAGCAGTGTTGCTATCGTTAATGGTGAGGCGCACTAGTTTATTAAAAACCTATTCCCTCTAGTCTTGAAGACACTAACACCCGTATTTATAAACAAGTAAAACTAATTACTTGAGTAAAAGTGACTACTTAACTAACAATTTGTATTATATAGTAAAAAAAATGTGAATAATTTAAACTTAAGTAAACCTTAAGTAATTACTTGTTAGGAAATTACTTCATCATCATCAGCCTTTTTAATGTTCCCACTCCTGAGACACAGGCCTTTTCTCTAGAAGAGGGAATGGGCAGTAATCCACCACGCGAGCTCAGTGCGGAAATTACTTTGCAAAAAATAATTATTTATTTATAAATATAGGTGTTTATCTCACCACACTATTACAGGAATAAGAAAACAGAAAACTGTAAGATAAAATTTATCCAATCTTCTTTTCACAGGTTTCGACTCAGCCCGTCTCCGTCAAATAATGATCCGTGACATCCGCAACTTATCTCAAACGCAGAAGACGTTGGAGCTGGACTGTTCCACCGGCATCCTCATGCCACTCTTCGACCCTGACACCAACATGCTGTTCCTGGCTGGGAAGGGAGATACGACCATATTGTACATGGAACTGACGGATAGAGAACCTTATCTCATTGAGGGTTTGAGGCATTCTGGTGAGTCCAAAACCAAAGCATTTACAGGCACTTTTGAATTGTCAAGAAGCTGACTTCTTGAAAATTCAAAAACAGTCAAAAAAGGTTGCTAATTGCAGATTCCAAAGTGTAGATCTCTATGGCGATGAATGTGCAAGAAACTCCATGGACATTCTTTTCAAATCAAAAGCCTCCCACTTCATCATTCAAACTTCTCTGAAGAATTGGATCGATTAGATTAGGATGCCGTGCGTGATATTGGGAAGCAGCCTGCATGCGGAGCAATGCATGCGTGATGAATTCTGCACGAAATTAGAAACACCTCTAAGCGACGCGAGCGTGACGGCCGCGGAATATATCAAACACTGCCTTCAGCAGTGGCTTCACCCGTGTTAATGTAGAATTATCCTAAGCGGACATACTTCTGGGATAAAATTCTTATCTTCTATTCGAAAAAATAATATCATGTTGTTCATTTTTCTTTTTGGCTAAAACCTTATGAAAAATCATTTGTTGATAATGTTGTACATGAATCTGTAAAATACATGTATTTTTTTTTCAAACCTCTTTACTTAGGCGTTACCGAGAGGAAAAAGTTCTGAAAGTCACTGAGCACTGAAGGGAGATACGGCCTTAATTTCTTCTTCTAGCCGGAGCTACAAAGACTGTCAGACTTTTACTGACTAGCATACCTTTATAATGTTCCCACTTCTAAGAATCAATCTAAGAGAGGCTGTTTTATTTACTGTAACAATAAAAATGCTTTGTTATAGGTGAACAGACAAAGGGCGCCTGCCTGGTCCCGAAGCGAGCTCTGCGCGTGATGGAGGGTGAAGTGAACAGGGTACTGCAGCTGGCTGGCTCCTCGGTCGTACCCATCATGTACCAGGTTCCTAGAAAGGTAAGTTATCAGCTAGATTTTTCGAGCTTTAGAAGAAAATATTTTCTGAGCATTTGCATTTTTTTTTTAAATAACTAAATTGAAATATTTCCCCACCAGAGTTACCGCGACTACCACGCAGACCTGTACCCGGACACGACGGGCTCCGTCACGTACCTGAGCGCGCCGATGTGGCTCGACAACCAGGACCATCCCGTGCCCAACATCTCCTTACACCCCGATGCCAATAACGGCACACAGGTACGTTACAATGATTGCTTCAACGTTCGGAAAGTTTGCCCCCAATTGTGTCAAAACGCGACTGTATCGCGAATCCGACTAAATTTGATAGTCACAAAATATAAAGGCTTATAGAGTAATAATTGTGACTTTGCGTATTGGTTGGATTCGCGATGGCACGGCACTAGGAGTTGGTAGACATTCACTTAACTGCATTTCTTATAGATGTAACTTGGTACAATTTACGTTTACAAATATATTAAATACTTTTAATGTTATGTAATGTTACATACCTATCAAAGGAAAATTTACTAGTTGTATGCTGATTTTGAAGAAAAAATTTTTTTTTTCCTTTTTCTGGGTTCTTAAGAAAGGTAAAAATCGAAAATTGGTGGAATAATCAAAAGTATATTCTACCAATTCAAGCATATTTCAAGCATTTTACATGCATGTATAGTTCGTTTTTTAATTCTAAACTACAATTGACAACTCAGAATGTCACACTCTAAAAATCTGTTCACAGTTTTCTGGAGTTTGACATTTTAAGTTGTCAAATACAAAAGAGTTGTCTAGCATTAAAAAACGAACTATAACAAGCTTTTTATTTTGCATACATATAATCCGGTCTCTTATTCACGAGTTTATACTATATTTTACATGCATATAATCCGGTTTTTAATCATGATCTTAGTGACAAGACTCGATACACAATCGTCTTTTATGATTCGCTAGATGTATACGATATGCAGTTAGGTGTTTGGTCGCCTTTTGAATTAGCTATTGTGTCATACGACTGTTAAATAATTGTATTGACGGTCAGGAATTATGGTTACATATGTCCCTAGCTAGTTAGTACATGACTTAATTGGGCATTGTTAGTTCCAACTACAGAATGTTTGCTGGGCACGGTATTTCATATTTCACCTTCCATCTTTGGAAATTAAATAACTGATATATTTCATGAAAAAATCATTGTAGTATTTTTATAGTATTTCATACAAATTTTATATCTGATTTTATTATAGTACGGCCGTCGAATGTTGGTGAGACTAAAGTTAGGATCTGCGTATTTTAGTGGTTGAAAACTCGTAAAAAATAAATTCGCAGAGCCTAAGGCTCAACACACACCGAAAGAGCGGCGAAGGGCGGCGAAGCGCAGAGCCACGAAGTCCCGCGCCTTCTCGAGCATTCCAGCGACTTCTCGAGCATTCCAGCGACTTCTCGAGCACTCCAGCGACTTCTCGAGCAGTCGCAGGAATGCCCGTTGGTATTGTATAGGCAGTCGTACATTTGCACCAAATAAATAAGATTTTCTTCGTCCTCCATCACTTCCGTGTTCATTGCACTGAAAGGAATGAATGCGAATGCTCGCCTGCAACAAATGCTCAGCGTGCAACAGACGCCCGCGGGGAGCGGACGCGAGGGGCGGGATATTGTCAGCGGCCGCTCGCGAATGCTCGAACTTTCTCGGGAATTCTCGCGACTTCCCACGCAGTCGCATGGCTTCGTCTAAGGAATTCCACGGAATTCCTGCGGCGCCGCGGGCATCCGCACGACTCGTCGACTTTTTCATGCGATAATAAGTATTATGGTAATGGAAATAAAGTTAAAAATCATATGACATTGAAACTGCGTCCCGCTTCGTTGCCCTTCGCCGCTCTTTCGGTGTGTGTTGAGCCTAACTTCAGACTAGCCAAGTTCCGACTGCCGTACAGTAACCATCAGATATTGAACTTTGTATGAAATACCACATCCCATAAAATTGATACGTAAGGTCAAACCCTGTTGGCAGTAGTAGGGTAATTTTACCTAGGTAATTGAAAGAAATTTAAAGGGGGAAACTAACAACTTATAGTAGGAATGTTGCGTTGAAACTTCAGCGGGGTTACTCCATACATTTCCTAGTTCAGAATCGACCTTCTATATAGTTAGTTATCTCCAAGAATGTCGGGAATAACCCCACTGAACAAAAAAATAAAATTAGTTGTTGTAGATTTATTTTCCTTTGCTGCATGAGTTGTCTTTTGTTAAATTTTTTTCTTTATTTTTAAAAGCTATCGTGTTTTGCGTATTTTGTTTTTATGGTTTACATGGAATATTAACCCATGGTTTTTTTTTGGCATTTTTTTGGTTCATAGTGTTGTGAATGAGTGGTGTAAAAGTTTATTTATTAGTTTATTTTGTAGAACAAGGTGAGTTTAGACGCTTGTTATTCAGTGAATTTTACTTTTATTTTGCTATTATTGTGTGGTGCTTGTATTATTTAACATTGTGGGGTGTAATAGGGTAACGTAAGTACTGCATTTTATTTCCCTTTTTCTTTTTATTTATAAGTAAATTGATTAGCGATTCTCCTTTTAGATTCACCGTGGTAATTTAGAAGAAATGGCAAAGGCTATACTAGCAATGCCCCCGCCGAAGAAAACAGACTTAAAAAAAGCAACCACTCCTGCGCAAGTCGAAGAACCAGTGAAAACTATAATAAAACCACAGGCGCAACCTGAACCGAAAGACGAAGACCGAATCGACTTCGTGAACGTAAAAGACCTCATTAAGGGCATGGAAAAGAAGAAACCAAGCAAAGTGGATTATCAGAAAGACCAGAAAGAAACAAACGGTTTCCACAAGAAAATTACTGATAACGGACACGACTGTAACGAGAAGAAGAGTGATTCAGAACCAGAGAAGATCGAACCGGACGTTATTCCGCAGAAGACTGAAAAGACCGCGGAAAAGACCGAAAAGACCATTGAGAAAACTGATAGTACTGAGTCCTCAGAATCTTCTCTCTCAAGAAGCAATAGTTTGATTAATGGGGTACCAGTACAGGTACCGAAACCGATGCCCAGGTCTTCCATTTCGGAGCCGGGGTCTCTGGATGAACCTTCGGAAGCCCCTAAACCTAAGCCCAGGACCACGACGGTTCCAGGGTCGGGTTATAAGGTACATGAGGTTTGTGGTTTGAAGTGTAGCCCAGTAGAGTTGATATCAATGTTTTTGAGTGAATGTGAGTTTTAGTTTTACAAGCTGTGCATAGTTTAATGGCTTTGAAGCCTTACCACGAGCTTTTAATGCGATCCATTTGACGACCAACACTGAATTGTTAAAGGGATGGAGCTATACAGGGTGACTTGTAATTAGTGACTGATACTTAAATACGTGATTGTAGTTAAACAAACAACTTTTGATTCTTTTTTTTTAAATTACAGGTTTGGTCTCAAAGACCAAACCTGTAATTTAAAAAAAAAGAATCTGCTTTTCAGGACATTTATGTTCGCCTAACTGGTCAAAATATACATTGCCGTGGCCGAATATTGGGCCAGGCTAGGAATTTAACTGGTTTTGCCATCAACATATTAAGAAGAAGATACTGACTCTTCCAAAAGAGTAACCATGGAGTTTCTTTCCGGTTCTTCTCCATAGGAAACGACCAATTTGAAACAGTGCTCTCTAGTTCGTTTTTTAATCCTAGACTACGATTTGACAACTTAAAATGTCAAACTCCTGAAAATTGGGAACATATTTCTAGAGTGTGATTCTGAGTTGTCAAATCGTAGTCTAGTATTAAAAAAACGAACTATAGCTTCTGACGTTTTATAAGCGACTAGCTTTTGTCATCGGCTTCGCCCGCGTACATAAAATATAGCCTATGTCACTCAGGAGTAAAGCAGCTTTCTATTGTTGCTAAATTTTTTCCGATCGGACCAGTAGTTGCAGAGATTATCTCCTACAAACAAAAAAAACAAACTTTACCTCTTTATTATATTAGTGTAGATTTTGATTTTGACTGAACATACGGATTTTCTTACAGAGTGTTTAAGTATCGGTATTTGTAAAAAAAATGTCCATGACCGCTATGGTAAATTTATCTCATTCGAACTATAGTGTGGTATTGCTTTAGTTTTAATTTGGTATAGTATTGTCACCTTATAAAAAATCATTAGTTATAGTAACACTCTTAGTAAAGGGTTTGAAGTTTTTTTTGCTAAATACATTTTTTTGCGCTGTTTTTTTTTGTTACGATTTGTTTTAAAGGTTTTTTTTGTTACTCAAAAGTAGTTTAGTGCTTTTTTTGTTCTTTTGTTTTATTGTTATTTTGTTTTATTCAATCTTATTTATCCAGTTTTACTTAGTTTCCATCTCAGTCTCTATCGTAAAGAACCTATAATTAACCAACCAACAATAGGCTTTAAAACCAAAAATCCTTTGTTATAATGCAATAACTTGACTCAGTTGAATAAACTGGAAGTTTTAATCCCGTGGAGGGTTGATCCGGAGTATGAAACACTATCGATTTGTAAAGATAAAATAAAAAATAAGGTACTTTTAAACTCGAATTGATTTACAAATGTGCGAAATTAATTTCTATAAGTAAATGTCAGTTGAGCGAGTCCAATGACTTGTAGATAGTTAGTACTCAACGACCGACAACTACCTACAAGATCATTGACTCGTTCGAAAGAAATTAATTTCGAACATGCTTATATTCGTGTTTTAGAAAAAAAAAGTACTTAATTATTTTTATTTTATCTTTGCAAATCGTTTATCTTTACAAATCGTAAGTGCTTCAAGTGCCAGATCGTCGCTCCACGGGATTAAAATTATCAAATTTTAACGGCGTATAATACTCAGTTCGTGTGAACATTGCGCCGAGTGCTCGGCTGAGCACTTATCTCTACAACTTCCTCACATCACTGTGTCGGCCGAGCAACATTGATTGATTGTTTAGTCCTTTTACTTGGTACGTGTGATAATGTCATCAATCCTATGCCTATGTCATGCAGCTCTTTCAAACATAAAATTATGTTCAACAGCCTCGTCTGGGACCGAAGCCGTTCTCAGCAGCCACGGGCAACGAAGACTTCTCATTCGACAAAGTGTTCTCAGTGCCAGCCGTGCCCGGTCTGCCTAAATCTGATTCAGGTGAGTTTACAGTGACTGTTTAGTTTTTAGTTAGATTTGGCTGCCTTACTTAAAAAAATTCATACATACATAAATTACTTCGAGTTTAAAAAAAGTACCGTAAGATGGGGTTACTTTGGCCCTGGGGTATAACTTTAGCACAAGCCAAATAACCAATAGGAACATAATAAACTGTGTTTACTGCGTTTCTACTTCCTATAGGTTGGTAAGCTGTGCTAAAGTTATACCCCGAGTTCAAAGTAACCACAGTTTACGTAAAGTGGAGTTACTTTGGTCCTGGTGTATAACTTCGGCACAAGCCAAATAACCAATATGAACCTGAAAAACTGTGTACTATGTTTCTGTAGGTTAGTAAGCTGTGCCAAAGTTATACCCCGAAGTCAAATTTATCCCAAATTACTCGGTACTTTATTTTTTCATTTTATCTTTACAAATCGATAGTGTCATGTACAGGATCAACCTTCCATGGGATTAAAACGATCAAAATTTAGCCAAGTATATATGGATTTTTTTTCCTGTAAAATGTTCCTGCGGTATAATTTTCGATTTTTGACCGACTTCAAAAAAGGAGGAGGTTTCTCAATTCGACCGTATGTTTTTTTTTTAACTACTCAGTTCAGGGAAATTGTTAAGTTCACTGGTACATTCTAGTTTATTGTATGTCTAGTTGTTCTAGTTTGTAGTATTGTGTGTCTAGTTGTTCCAGTTAGTTGTAATGGTAATTTCCTTATTTTTTTAGCAACCTCGCCCGTATCGGGTCAGGCCACGTCTCCGATCGCGAATTCAACCCCTATTGCTAAAGATGGCAGCGAAGAGAAGGACAAGTCACTGTCGCCAACCAGTGATGTTGAAATAGCGCCTAACAAAGGTATGTCATAGATCAGTTATTTCAGTCAGTCAGTCAGCCAGTCAGTCAGTTGGCCAGCGGCTTCGCCCGCGTCTAAGTAGGTTTCTTTATACAAACTTTGGACCGTCATTTTATCTCTATAGAGGTGAATTTTAAAATAAGACTTTCTCTGAGTGCTCGCCTACGTCGTAAAATGAGACTGCTCAAAATTTTATATTCCTAGAACCAGTAGTTTCGGCTCTGCGTTGATATGTCAGTCAGTCAGTTTCTCCTTTCATATATACAAAGTTGATAAGACAAATGAGCTTTCCTGAAAAGGATCATTATACACACTAATATAAACAACTTTTACTATGAGACCAACCCATAAATCACGAAAAAAAACCCACTGCTCCATAGATTTACATTCACATAACTCGATAAATTGTATGGAGCAGCGGGTGTCTTTTTCCTGATTTGTGCATGGGCGCAACCGGTTACGCCTGAAGAAGTGCATGTGGCCCTTCGCCGCATGAAGAACCGGAAAGCTGTCGGTGCCGATGGAGTCCCCATTGAAGCCTGGAAGGCGATGGGTCCTCATGGTGTGGGCATCTTAACCCACCTATTTAACCGCATGCTCCTCACCGGAAAGATCCCGAGTCAATGGAGACTGAGTATTATCACTCCAGTCTTCAAAGGCAAGGGATCGGTGCAGGAGTGTGGCGACTACCGGGGGATTAAGGTTATGTCCCACACCATAAAGCTCTTCGAGCGGGTGATTGACTCTCGGATCCGACAGGAGTGCACCGTCTCGGGATGTCAATATGGGTTTCGACCAGGCCATGGCGCCATGGATCCCATCTTTGCCCTAAGGGTTACCATGGAGGGATACAGATCGAAGAATACGCCTCTGCACCTCTTGTTCCTAGACATGCAGAAGGCCTTCGACTGTGTCCCCCGTGATGTGATCTGGTGGGCGCTGAGATCCAAAGGAGTGCCCGAGACCTATGTTGACATCATCCGAGACATGTACCGAGACTCCGGTTCTGTGGTTCGGACCGCTGTTGGCGATACGAAACCCTTCCCCATCACCGTCGGAGTTCACCAGGGCTCTGTCCTTAGTCCGTTTCTGTTCAGCGTGGTGCTGGACGTGCTGTCCTCCACCATCAGGGACTTACATGAGCAGCCGCCATGGCTGCTCATGTATGCAGACGACATCGCGCTGGCGGATTCGGACAGTGGCGCTTGGTTCGACGTGTGGCAGCGTGGAAGGAATCGCTGGAAAACGGCGGTCTGAAGATTAATGCGGCGAAGACCGAGTACTTGGCCTGTAACACAACTAACGCTGATCCTGTTCGCATTGGCGAAGACACAGTTGAGCGCACGGAACAGGTCAAGTACTTGGGATCGGTGCTCCACGAGTCCGGGGACGTCGATTGCGACGTCGAGTCGCGTATCTCGGCGGCCTGGGCGAAATGGCGTGAAGTGGCGGGTGTTATCAGTGACCCCAAAATGCCGGTTAGGCTCAAAGGACAGGTCTATAAGACCATCATTAGGCCTGTCCTTTTGTATGGCAGTGAAGCGTGGCCTGTACTTGAACGACATAAGCAAAGCCTGCGTGTCACGGAAATGAATATGCTGCGCTGGATGTCTGGAGTTTCGCGGAAAGACCGCATTAAGAACTCCCGCATCCGGGGCAGCCTTCAGGTCCGTGACATAGTGGATAAACTGCAGGAGGGTCGTTTACGCTGGTATGGCCACGTTTTACGAAAACCGGCAGACTACGTGGGTAACAGATGCCTCGCCATGCCGCCTCCGCCGGGACCCGGAAAACGAGGTAGGCCTAAGAGGCGTTGGATCGACGTCGTAAGGGACGATATGCGTGCTAATGGGCTTAAGGCAGAGGACGCAAAAGACCGTGCGAAGTGGAGACGACTAGGCAGGAAAGCGGACCCCGGGCACCGAGGTGAAAGCCAAGGTAGCAACCGGGACTTACGCTAGGCTGATGATGATGATGTGCATGGGCGCAACAATACCATTAACTACGCGGTTAATCTAAGTAGCTCCTTTAACTGTGGGTCTATTATTCTGCTAAGGGCAGATTTTTCAATCATTAGTGAACTTCTATCTGAGGAATAAATATGGCGGTTAGACATATGTTTTTTATATAAAAGCTGTCAAAACTTCAAACCTATTCTTTAGATAAAAGTTATCAGGCGATTGAAAAATCAGCCCTTAAGAGAATCTATTTATATTTCTGGACCGTCAAAATATAATGTAGTTTGTCCATCACTGTGTTAAACCTTGTAAAACCATCTTACAAAGGCGGAAGAAAAAGAGTAGGAATGCGGTCGCAATCGACGAAGCGGTCGGCAACACACTCTCTTTCTCGCTCTAGTTAATGACGGTTATTCATGACTGATAATAAATTGTACTGAAAAAGCATGTAAAAAATGTCATGGTGTACTCACAGAGCATGCAAACCTTTTCATATACTTTACAATAGTTGTTTTTTTCTATGTTAAGAAGAGTACACGAATGGCAAGTCTGATACGAGTTTGGAGGAGGAGGTGAATTCTTCGGACTCCGGTTATCGTCCCAAGACGCCCAGCACGGCTGAACGCAGGAAGATGTTTGAGAATACCGAGTGAGTTACACATTTGTTTTTTGGTATTAATGTACACAATATGGTACGGGATATGATCATTCTATTTATTTTGTAAAAAAAAAATACAGATTATTGAGCCAGAACTCCTCGATTTTAAAGAATTATCCTTTAGTGCTTGATGTTTTTTTATTTTTCCAATAGGATGGTAAGGATGTTCATAATTTCAGTAACATGTTGTAGATGATGACGATTTGTTGCCCCCCTACTTCAAAAAAGAAAAAGGCTCTAGACAGACGGACTGCAATTCAACTGCAATCTAACTGCAGTTCGGATGCAGTTTGAATGCAGTTGACACGACTGCAATAGAACTGCAAATCAACCGTGCAGTTCGATTGCAGTTCAATGACTGGCCTGTCAGTCTAGTAGTAGTTAGTGACCCTGACTGCTATGCGGAAGGTCGTGGGTTTGATTCCCACGCAAGACAAATGTTTGTGTGATGAGCACGATTATTTGTTCGGTGTCTGGGTGTAATTTATCTATAATATGTATATGTATGTATTTAGAAATATATAAGTATGTTTATCAGTTGTCTAGTACCCATAACACAAGCTCTGCTTAGCTTGGGACTAGATGGCGTTGTGTGACAGTTGTGGACATATTATATTATAATTGTATCAGTGTTAATGATGACTAATATAATGATATTGCTTGCAGCGGCGCGCAGTCGATAGCGGACCGGCGGCGCGCGTACGAGTCGCGCTCCGTGAGCGTGGCCGTGGAGTCCGACACGCCGCCCTCCCCCGCGCCGCTCAGGTGGGCTGCCGCATACCGCAGCGCTATGCGTTATGATAAGATTAATGCTTGTCATTGCTTACTTTTACATTATTTTTACTTACTTACATTGCATACTTGTCAAGTATTGATATGATGAGGTCGAAATAGACCATAGTTGTGGTCTAAGAGAGAAAATAGAAACATTTATACCAACAATAATAAATTCAAAATTCTAGTTTTGTCTTTTGATAACGACAGCCCAGCAGTTTTTTTTTTTTTTTTTTTTTTTCTATGGTCGATAAAAATCATGCAATGACGAATCCCGCCCTTGAGCGGGGTGGGAAACAGAGTCAGTCTTACTGACTAAACCACCTACCCCGTTCCTACGTCGCCATCTATATCAGGGCTACAGCCTTCCTTTCAGACACGAACTCTTGGCCCCAGTTGGCTTCGAATTTTGTAATTATTTTACTTTTTTTCCTCATTAAAGTCATTCTTTATGGGTTTTTTTATTTTTTTCTTTATCAATCTCATTTTATAACACGTTTCACCGAACCCTGAGGCCAAATGAATGGCATAGTAATATTACAACCTTTGTTTCAGACGACGAGATTCACTAAAATCTCGTAAAAGTCCGGATCGTGAGGATAAGAGGGCCTCAGTACCGAATGTTACTACTAAGAGGACCTCCACTGTATTTGGTAAGTAGATTATTGTAATATATCATAAAATAAAAAAAAAAATATCAAAGAATCCTTAACTTCTCTATATTTCTTAGTCTAAAATTAAATCAATTGACTAGTTATAATATTTAATTAATTATGGCTATCAGCGGTAAGACCGCCATTGTATCCATAGATTAAGATTTATATACCTTAAGATTGTGTTACTTTTTGGTGCACAATAAAGTTGTATTCTCTTCTATAAATCTTACATGTTTGTACAGGCAAGGTGTCCAAATTCCGTCATCTAAAGGGAACGCCCGGTCACAAGTCGACCCAAGTGGAAAATATCAAGAATATTAGCAGACAGATCTCCGGCGAATGCAATGGTTTTTACGGTGAGTAAATTAAATAATTATATTTACCAAATGACATGCCATTCACAGGGCAGCATTATACATGCAAGGTAGTCTGGCGAAACAAATTTTTCAAGTCTCCTGTTCAATTCGATTATTTTACTAGCTATGAACTGTGGCTTTGCTCGCGTGAACCGCTACGAACCGGGGGCCGATTTTAGCAGCGTGGTGCCGAAACGCGGTTATGTGGTTCGTCTCTCAGGAAGAAAGTATTTTATGTACTATTTCAGGATAATGGGATCATCGAAATCTGTTTATCTGTTCTATTTTGTAACCGAAATCATTTCGTATTGTGTTAGGTTCGGATGCGTATATCAGAATTCTAAAATTATTATTTTTTTAATGTGAAAAAAGTTACAAGTAAAATAGTTTTTTTTTTTTTTTTTTTTTTTTTTATGGTAGGTGAAAATCATCCAATGACGAAACCCGCTCTTGGGCGGAGCGGGAGACCAGTGTCAGACTCTTACTGACTAAAAAACCTACCCCGTACCTTCCTTGCCTTATTTCTGGAGTCGAGGTTACAATTTTCAC
Organism: Mythimna loreyi; assembly: GCA_029852875.1. Lineage (NCBI taxonomy): Eukaryota > Metazoa > Arthropoda > Insecta > Lepidoptera > Noctuidae > Mythimna > Mythimna loreyi. The sequence continues at coordinate 3,200,114 of CM056795.1, read as the reverse complement.
ATACCCTCTAGGACAAGTAAAATAGTGAGATTTGATTTTTATTCCTAGCCTAGATTATCATTTGTTTAGTCAGGCATAGATGACTTTCGCGCAGTCCATCCTAAAGTTGTCTTAAAGAGATAGCCCTGTGCGATACGACCACCCATTGTACCCTTATTTTTTTATTTTGTAATGCGGTGTACAATAAAGTATATAAATTAACGAAAACTTGTCTTTTAGAGAGAATTTGTCTTTATGTTAGGTATTCGAGTTTTATTTAAGCTGCAAAAAAAGGGAGTCGGTATGTAGCTTGAATGCAAAGTATGTCCATACTTTAGGCGATTAACATACGGCACCGCGCTCTACCGCGTTGGGCGGTGAAGCGGATCTCATTTCGCATTGGCTTCTAAAAAATCTGTTGATGCTTCACACACATACACCGCCTGACCGTGCGGTTGAGCGGACGAAACCTGCTCTACAGTGTCAACTCTCAGTGGCGGAGCGTGGTGCTGTGTGATAATCGCCTTAGAGTGTAAAGCCTGCTCTACACTACTCGCGAAGTTGGTCGAGTACATTAGTTTAGAAGGGTACTTCGCTTCGCTTCGTGCAACCTCGCCTCGCTTCGGGTGACTTCCAGTCGTTGTCGGTTTTTGCGCCCCAGTCAAAGAACTTGAAGAGCTCCTTGCGAGGTTGCACGAGTGTGTAGTCACATACTACGGACTTCGATCAACTTGGATGAGTACTTCGTCGAGGCAACTTCACGAGTAGTGTAGAGCACGCTTTAAGATACAAGTTACCCCACAGCCAACGGCTACCGCTGCGCCGTGCCGCTGTCGGGCGGCGGCGGGCGCGTGGGCATCGTGGAGCTGCCCCTGGGCGCCACGAGCGTGTCGTCCGCGCCCCCGGGCCACCCGTCCAGCACGCGCGTGCACGCGCTGCTGCACCCGGCGCCGCTGCAGGACTGGGCGTGGGACCCGTTCCGCCCCGACCGACTGCTCGTGGCCTGCGATGACGGCGAGGTGCGCGAGTGGATCATACCTGAAGGAGGTTTGTTTTATTTTTTGATCAAAGTTATCAATTTCTTCAGACAGTGCTTATTATGGACAATTTCCACAATAAGCACTGTCTTCATATACATATAAATATGCACTTCACACAAAAACATATTCTTATTCTCAGTACAGCGTACTGTACCGTTCTAACTTAAACTTGAAGTTAGACTCAGCGAACAAATTATTGTAATAATGGAAGTTAAGTTGTAGACGCTTTGTAATAATGGAAGTTAATGATTACTTACCCCCATTTTCTTAATTGAGAATTTAAAGTTGAATATGTTACTTACTCCCACTTTCTGAATTAAGCATTTGAAATTAAATAAATGTCAAACCCAAGCTTCATCTGTAAAACTGTCAAGATTTGAGATTAAAGTAGAATTTGAAATAATTATATTGTTAACTTTAACTGTGCCTTTCAGAAACCAACCCTGAGTAAATGAATAATTATGTATTTACCAGTACGTAATAAAATAGTAAATTGTATTAGATTGACTATTCATGGGTTTAAAACGATCAAAATTTAACGGTTGGCTCTCTCTTAGAAAATTCAATAGATTTGAAGTTTTGAAAAAAAAAACTAATGCGTGTCTTTGTTTTATCTTAATAATATGTCAAATATTAATTTTGGTAACCTCTAATATCGTGTATTCCTCCACCAGGCCTCCAAGAATCAACGAACGAGCCAACCCGTACATTCTCTGCGCACCCGGATAAAATATACATTATCCGATTCCACCCGACGGCCTCTGACGTCCTCACAACGGCGGCTCACGACCTCACCGTCAAGATATGGGACCTCAGTCCAGAGAGTCCAGTGGCTTCCATTGTCCTCACGGGCCATACTGATCAGATCTTCGCGCTAGACTGGTCGCCCTGCGGAGAGTACCTCGCGACTGTCTGTAAAGATGGACTTATTAGGGTGAGTCATTTTTTAGCACTAATGTCTTGCGCCGGTTTTGCACGTGTGCAAATTAAGCACCTTTAACTTTTCATCGTTTTATTCCAGTGGAAGGTCGATCCGATGACACTCGGCGTCGGCCGATGAAACACTATCGATCTGTAAAGATAAAAAAAAATACTTAAAAAAAATCGAATTAATTTATGCATGTACGAATTTAATGTATTTAAAAAAACGTCAGCTGAGCGAGTTCAATGAGCTGTAGATAGTTACCGGTCGTTGAGTAATAACTACCATCTGCAGGTCATTGAATTCGCTTAGCTTAGTGTTTCATGTACTGGGTCGACTTTCCGCGGAATTAAAATTATCAAAATTTTGCCGTGAATATATAAACCGTCCTCGTTTACTATTTTTTCTACTATAGCGTATTCGCTTTAAGAAAATAGTATAAAGCGATTGAATATCTTTGTGTAAAAAAAATATTATTTGATAAATCTTGGTTACGTCACTAATGTTTGTATGTACGTCTTGACGAGTCTGAATTTAGGCTCAGCAAATTATAATGCCAATTTTTAACAGCAATAACAACTGCAAACTGCATTTTTTTTTGTTTGCTTGCGTAAAAATTCGCAAAGTTTAACTTCAAACTCGCCAAAATCCGACGGCCGTACTGTACTTGTAGCACGGACGCGGTCACTCAAACGCTCGGTGTTCGCCAACGTCCAAGCCATAAGAAAATATATGAAGAAATACCACAAGTTGTGACAGCACAGTCGTGTGCACTTGTTTATTAAGAGCCTATTCACTCTAGCCTTGAAGACACCTAAATTATAATCGGACACAAAGACTGCAGCTGGCAAACTGTTCCAGTCCCTCGATGTACACGGTATAAACGACGAGCCAAAACGCTTAGTCCGGACCGTGGATACCTCAACAACGTAACGTTCTAGTGTCGTCACCACTAGTTGGTCAATTTGTGGGGACTCTTCTACACTAATATAATAAAGAGGTAAAGTTTGTTTTTTTGTTTGTAGGTGGTAATCTTTGGAACTACTGGTCTGATTGGAAAAAAAATTGCAACAGTAGAAAGCTGCTTTACTCCTGAGTGACATAAGTTATATTTTATGTACGCGGGCGAAGACGCTGACAAAAGCTAGAGTTATATAATTGAGTTAAAAATAAGCGCATTTGTCGTAGGTATACAAGCCCCGCTCGAGCAGCGCGGCCACGGCGAGCGGGCCGGGCCCGGCGGGCGCCCGCGGCGCGCGCGTGGTGTGGGCGCTCAACGGCACGCATCTCGTCGTCACCGGCTTCGACAAGTAAGCGGTCGTTTTTGGCGCCACCCAGTTGTCAAATTTTCAAAAATAGAATATACAATATTTGAGCATTTTTTTTATAGGGTATTTTGATATTTATCCAAGAACGTAAGTAAAAGTTTTATAGACAAATAAATTTCAATTTGAAAAATAAGCAACTTTCCGTTAATACCCGCGCGAAGGCGGGTATTAACGTAAAGCGAAAGGAGTTAATCCCGAAAAGGGTCGATCCGGTACTTGAAACTCTATCGATTTGTGTAGATAATATAAAAAGAATAAGGTACTTTTTTTCTAAATCTCATATTAATATACAGTGTGTATATTTAAAAAAAAAAATCATTTTTTTAAGTAAACGAGTTGATGACCTCGTAAGTAGTTGTCCGTCGTTGCGTACTAACTACCAATAGGTCATTGAACTGGTCCAGTTGACGTTTACTAGAAATCAATTTCGAACGTGCGTAAATTAATGCGAGTTTTTAAAAAAAGTACATTATTTTTTTTAATCGATCCTCTAAGGGATTAAAATGATAAAAATTTAACAGTGTATAAGGCCGTGTGAGATTTCGATCGGATCCAGTATATGATTTCTGGACCCCTCGCTGGAGGAAATTTTCGTCAACTGTTTTCTAATAAAATTTTCAAACCACAGCGAACGCCGGCGTTCGCACATCTATTGTCTTTCTGTTGTGTCTCTAATGTCGGTATTCAACGAATTAAAAAAAAATAACCTTTTTTAAATTTAAGTAGTAGTCAACTCCTTGAAGAAGTGGTTTACTTTGATCTTTTTAGTTTTTATTTTCAATCAAAATTTTTTTCGCAACATGGCGGTCTTTTTTTTGACGTGACAACGTCTTATAATTCGATGGAGCTGAGTGCACGCATGAAAAAACATGACTCATGCGGCGTTACCTCGCTGTGAGGCGTTCCATTTAAGGTTTGAAGTGCAAGCGAGAGCACGCAACGAGCGACAAAGAGGCACAATCGGCCTCGTTCGGCAGTGTTCGACATCTGTTTCTCTCCTACTTGAGTGAGCGATGCGTCCGCGTGGACAGCTGCTATACAATAAAATAAAATAATACATATACATGTTTTTGTCAAGTATGAAGTGCAGTGAAAAGTGAATGTGGTGTCAATTGTTTAAACAAATAAAATTAAAATTTTCTTTTGAAAAATGAAACCAGTAATATAATCAGTATTTTCTTATGACGTTGTCAAGTTCAACTATCGTCAGTAAACCGACTTTACAGACAACCGATTTTTTTGCTATAAATTAGTGCTTGACGGCGATCCCACCTGATGGTAAGCAGTGATGCAATCATTGATGGTGATGCGCACTAGTTTATTAAGAGGTCTATTAAGATTCCATGTAGTTTCCCTAATGGTTAGCTAAGAAGTTAACCATTAGGGAAAGAATAAAGAAGTCAACATTATTCGCAGAGTATCAGAGCGTCAGATCCTGCTATACAAGGCAAGCGACCTGTCTGCGCCCGTGTGCACGGTGGGGCTGGACGTGTCGCCCGCCATACTGCAGACGCACATCGACCACGACTCCGGCACTCTGTTCCTGACTGGCCGGGTGAGTACTAAGAAGAGAGGTAAGCGCTTCGGCAATCTTCGTGTTTCCGAAATTGCTCGAACATAGAGTCACTATATACTCATATTCCATGTGATTTCTCTCGACTCAGTTTCAATCTAATTGACAATTAAATTGTTTAGAAAGAAAAAAAGATAACATGTTTATTTTGCCGGATTAGACGCACAATTAAATACAGTAATTATATGTCAAAGTCAAAATAATTTTATTCCAATTAAACCAATAAGGATGAGTTGTTTTAAACGGTCAGTTAACGTTATTTAGGAACGGTTAAAAGTTACTATTACGTCTACTAGTTACGTTACGTAAGAGTAATTACTGACTGAAAAACCCACATCGTTTCTTCGATGCCTCTCACACCAAGTCCGAGTTTTCCTTTCAGTCGCTAACCCTTGACCCCAGTTTGTTTTTTTTGTACCTTGTCAACTGAGTGGAGTGGAGATCCTTCAAATTGATTTAGTAGGCTTTAGAATCATTACATAGTATAAAACAAAGTTGCATACCGCTGTCCCTATTTATGCTTAGATCTTTAAAGGTACGCAACGGATTTTGATGCGGTTTTTTTTTTTATTAGATTGAGTGATTGAAGAGGAAGGTTTATGTGCTTAATACATGCATAATATATTCAATATCAGTACTCGTGCGAAGCTAGCTAAACTGTCTTATCTGTACATGAAATTGACATCTGGTTAACGCATATTTTTCTTAGGATACCTTCAACTTCTCGAATAAGTAGTAATATAAACATTGCGTGTTGCGCCAGGGCGACTCGACGATCTACTGCTACGAGGTGACGAGCGAGGCGCCGCACCTGTGCGCGCTGTCGCACCACCGCTCGCCCACGCTGCACCAGGGCATCGCCTACCTGCAGAAGAATCTAGTCGCCGTTGAGAAGGTACGCTTTAGTTAAACAGTGTAGAATGAAAGTTAGGCCTCCAGCGAAGCCTAACTTTCATAAATTTAAGGCTAATATTATGATATAATATATTCCACAACTATCACACAACGCCATCTCGTCCCAAGCTAAGCAGAGCTTGTGTTATGGGTACTAGACAACTGATAAACATACTTGTATATTTCTAATATTATAGAAAGATTACACCCAGACACAGAACAAATGATCGTGCTCATCACACAAATATTTGTTCTGGGTGGGAAACGAACCCACGTTCTCCGGCATAGCAGTCAGGGTCACTAACTACTAGTCTGACAGGCCAGTCAATGATATTTATTATCTTGGTGTATAGAAAAGTATACATAGTTTTGACCGTTTTAATCCCGTGGAGAATCGATCAGTACATGAAACTAGCGATTTGTAAAAATATTTTTTTGTCTAAATTCGTATTAATTTACGCATGTACGAAATTAATTTCTTTAAGTAAACCTCAGCTAGACGAGTTCAATAATCTGTAGGTAGTTAGTACCCAACGACCGACAGCTTCTTACAGGTCATTGAACTCGCAGATGTGTGTACCATAGTAACCGGTTCGACTTATTTACCACTTACTATACATATGTGTCTTCTTCCCAATTACATAAGGAACAGATATTTACATGAGGATGTGTTTCAGGTGGAGTTCGCGCGAGCTCTACGACTCACCAATGGAACCATTGAGCCCCTATCATTCACTGTACCCAGAATAAAGGTATGATTTGTTTTCTAATTGATATATTTATGCTTGCCCACTATGCGATGCGAATCCGCAACGTAAAAAATTGCGACACGAATTGCTTTGATGTGATTTCGTACGGCAAGGCGTCTCCCTATCTCTAGGTGACCATTCCCATACCATTCCTGCGACGACTGTCTACCGTACTGGACGTATTTTGAAAACTAGGCCGTGACATGGATTTTAAAAAGAAGTGTGCACTTTTGTTATTGCTTAGGAGATACAGGTAAAAGATTTGGAATCTCAGGAATAAGCGATGCAAATCAATTCGCAATTTCTTGGCGACGCGACGTGCGAGATTGCAGTTTTATGTACAAGTCCTTACCTGATGGTAAGCGATGATGTGATCGATGATGGCGGACGCTTAAAGTAATCTACTCGCTCTTGGCTTAAAGGCCTTTTGGTTGCAATCAGGAAACACAGACTCCGGCAAATTCTTTAGCAGTACGCAACATAACTTTCGTGCAATGCGTTCCCAATGAGAATAGGATCGATTGCCATGTTGTGACGTCAAGTTGTACTTTCAAATCGAAGACAATTTCTTCGATTTGAAAGTACGACTTGACACGTCACGTCACGTCGACGTTACGGTGAACAAAACAGGACATATATTAAAATTAATTTCTGAACGAACCGTGAACGAAAAAAGTTTAATCAGAATTCAGTTCTTCAATTTTGTTTATCTCTGTGTCACTGTGTGATGTGTCTGGTAAATGGAATAAAAAGGTGAATCGTTTCTTACAATGAAAATAAGAAAGAAAATTGTTTTTTTTTTTAGTTTTTGTGACTTAAAACAATATATTTAGCTAATTTATATTAAACTAGCTTTTGCCCGCAGCTTCGCCCGCGTACATAAAATTTAGCCTATGTCACTCAGGAGTAAAGCAGCTTTCTATTGTTGCTTAAATTTTTCCAATCGGACCAGTAGTTCCAGAGATTACCCCCTACAAACAAAAAAACAAAAAAACAAACTTTACCTCTTTATTATATTAGTGTAGATAATAACGTTTTTATCTCTGTATTGATACGCAAATAAGATTTTTTGCAAACCGTACTTTTCACTCAAAATTTGACGGATCGAGGTTATAAGTCAATAACCTCGATCCGTCAAATTTGCTATTCTCATTTGGGATGCATAGTACGTATGGGTGGGATGTCCATGTCCCGTTGGTGCAACGCCGTAAGTCTTGTGGTCCGATCATGGATCGGGCTAGAACAAATCTAATTATGTAATTCCAATGAACTTTCCCTAAAATTTAAGCGATACAAAATCAATAGTTAGCCATGTTTAAGATTTTAAAGTTTTGATTTGACGAGTGCATCACTCCGTCTTAGGGTCGAAGCCTCCTGGGGCCAAGGGTTGATGCAAAAGCGTAACACCAGGACTCTGGGACTAAGGCAAGGGAGGAACGGGGACGTTTTTTTTGTCAGTAAGAGTCTGACACTGTTTCCCGCTCCGCCCAAGGGCGGGATTCGTCATTGGATGATTTTTACTTACCATAAAAAAATCTTTAATGCTATTTTTTTTACATCTTAGTTATAACTTTATAATGTTGTGTACAGAGCGAGTTGTTCCAAGACGACTTGTTCCCGCCGACGCTGGTGACGTGGAAGGCGTGGCTCAGCGGCGCCGACTGGCTCGCGGGCGCCGCCGTCGCGCCGCAGATCGTGAGCCTGCAGCCGCCTGGCATGGAACCTCGTAAGTTTGGTTTATGATAACATTGCGTCATTTTACGTAGTTTTTTTTTTCTTGCAATAAAACTAGTGCTTGACTGCGATCCCACCTGATGGTGGTGCAATCGTTGATGGTAAGGCGCACTAGTTTATTAAGAGCCTATTCACTCTAGCCTTGAAGACACCTAAATTATAATCGGACGGAAAGACTGCAGCCGGTAAACTGTTCCAGTCCCTCGATGTACGCGGTATAAACGACGAGGCAAAACGCTTAGTCCGGGCCGCAGCTGCTCTGGCAGCGTGCTTAAGATATACAATAAACAATAATGTACTTTTCCGCACTAGTGTCGGCGCACACGGCGGCGTCGCCGGTGACACGTGAGGCGCGCGGCGCGGCGGCACAGAAGCCCAAGCCCGACCTCATCAAGTCGCACGTGCCGCACGACGCCAAGGCTAAAGAGGATAGCGTGAGTATAATTGTAACTGTGCGCATGTAGTCGCTTCGATGGAAAACCTTAATGTAATGTTACGTAGCGGCAGGGGCATGCGGCGCAATTGCCCGCGAAGTGCCCCGCTTGGCGATTACTTAAATTCTGGTTGTAATTTAATGTTTTAGGTAATTAAGATAAAAACATAAAAATAATCATTTTTGGAACACAAAACAGTTGACAAACCTGAAATTGCGAAAAAAAATTAGCTGTTCCGTACATTTTGACTAGATAAACGAACATAAATGTAGGGATCAGTTTTTTTTTGCGATTTCAGGTTCCAAAAATTCGATATGCATTTTGGTTTGGACCCATACACAATATATTGGATATGCTTTTTTATGATAACTTTGTAATATTAGGTATATAAAATTAATGCACAGAACTCACAAGCGTATGGTCATAGTAAAAATTGGTCATAATGATGCCAATGAGGTTCTCTTAAGAGGTTGTTAGCGTTTTACCAATAACCATATATTACAAGGTTTTTACCCCAGTAAAAACCCTACAAAATCAGTATGTTAAAATCTATTTTAACGTACTGATTTTGTTCTCAAAAAGTACGAAAGCATTCAACCTATCTATTGCAATTCTCATTCTTCCCCGTACCGATACCACTAACCAATGCAATGTTCCACAGATAATGAAATCCATAAGCGCCAAAGTGCAGATCAACTTGAAACTCGAACAAGATAGCATGGAAGGAGTGGACGAAGCCGAATGGGAGCAGTGAGAGGTAACCCGACTAAATCAAGTGCAATTGAACAACCCTAGCTTGTAGTGTTATTTAGAGGCTCCCGTACTCGGTCGCGTTATATGTATCGTCGACTGAACGCCCGTAGACAGGCTTTGACGGTACTAATAAAGTTGGTCATGAAAGATTTGTGAAGATATTTGTTGCCGCTTGTTTGTACAAATATTTGCGTTATTTTACTTAATGTAAAATGAACTTTATTGGAATGAGTTGAAGGTATATTTTATGATGTGATTAAATATTTGGACAAATAATACAAAGTGTTAGCATGAATTTTAAAACTGGAAATGTTAAAAAGATTTACAGATGTAACCATTCAGAACAATGACAACTTTAAAATAAAACAAAAATAAATAATGTTTATTGATTTCACTGATCTCTTAGAATGACTGTACCGCAATTATGATTAATGTTAGAAAAAAAAACCTTATTTAAAACAAGTTTAAAAAAAATAACGCCATATTGTGTTCATTGTGACGTATTATTTTTGTGTTTTTCTCAATAAAGCCAAGCTATGGGGAAACTTCCGCCATCTTTCAAAGTCCACCATATTGGTTTTAGTTGTCACTAAAATCGAATATATCTGCAAAATTTAAGCTCCAGAAGTTTGAAGTAACCATTTTAAAATTAATTTGCAAAACATTTAACACAAGGCCGTAAAAAATAATCATGCAAAATACGTATTATTATTATATTTAAAATCATTTCAACAACTTTATTTGTACCGCCATAGCGACACTAGCCTCCTCGCAGAAATAAAATTAACTTTTTATACCTAACAATAACTTGGGATTTCTAAATATTTTATAGAAATTTTTCCCGTCGATCCCATTTTTACATTTTAATCTTAGATACAAATAGTCGTGGTAATGTAGAGTACTAGAATAATGATATGTCGGCACATAAGTCCAATAATATGTACTGATTATAGTTTAAGTCATATGTCAGAATATCGTGGCGTTTGGAAACAAAAGCGAAGCGTTGATCGAAGATTTTAATAATGGAATTTATAATATCAATGCATTAAAACATCTTGTTTTATCACAGTACATATTATGTACACTGATCACTGAGAAATATTTGTGTTATAGTTCGTTTTTTAATTCTAGACTGCGATTTGACAACTTAAAATGTCAAACTCCAGAAAATTGGGAACATATTTCTAGAGTGTGACATTCTGAGTTGTCAAATCGTAGTCTAGAATTAAAAAACGAACTATATACCATTTACGCGTTAAGATTAGAAATTCAAACAAACCTTTTTTACTGTCAGTTCAATCGATTTTGACTTCTATTCCGTAGGCATAAGGATGGCATTAAAAGAAAATAAGTGGTGAAGTGGTGTGAAAACAACACCAATTATAGATCGTTTTTTAATTCTAGATTACGATTTGACAACTCAGAATGTCACACTCTAAAAATACATTCCCAATTTTCTGGAGTTTGACATTTTAAGTTGTCAAATCGTAGTCTAGGATTAAAAAACGAACTTTATTTACTGCAGCTGCCATTTGTCATTATACCAACGCAATAAAAATCAAAATTGATTGAACGGACTGTAAAAAAGGTTTTCTTAAATTTCTAATGTTGTTGTGAACGACGTATAAACTATGAACAAGTCAAGATATACTTACGAGTCGGAAGCTACGTCGTTGTTTAATTTATTTAAGAAATTAGGCTCTAGACAGACGGACTGCATTGCAATCCAACTGCAAATTGCAGTTCGGATACAGTTTGAATGCAATCCAACTGCAAATTGCAGTTCGGATGCAGTTTGAATGCAATCCAACTGCAAGTTGCAGTTCGGATGCAGTTTGAATGCAATCCAACTGCAAATTGCAGTTGCGATGCAAACCAACCGTGCAGCAATTGCAGTCGACGGTCCAGTGCAATCGTGTAAACTGCACACCAACTGCACGGTTGGTTTGCAGTTCTATTGCAGTCCTGTCAACTGCATTCAAACTACATCTGAACTGCAATTTGCAGTTGGATTGATGTTGAATTGCGATCCGTCTGTCTAGAGCCTTAGGTGTCATGAAGCCCCAATATTGATTACTTTGGCGTAGCGAAATATGAATTGAAATTTGAGAGAAGGGGTGTCCCTTCCAAAACGACTTTTATTTCCAAATACCACGATTTAAAATATCAAATTCAATGCTCACGGCCAGTCGCATTTTCATTGCCGCACTGCTAAATAAATTATTTGCTGTTTAACGCTAAATCGTGATCTCATAGATTTTCGACCAAAACTTAGCCTACCAAGCTCATAGTATGCTCATTATAACGCGTTTCTTATTGACCCTATATTGTTGTAATAAACTTCGTATAGATAGAAAAAAGTTCTAGAATGCTCAAAATTTCTGTTTAAATTGATACAAATCGAGCGCTTACCACAAACTGTCGTATGCGACAATTTTATCGACAATGCAGTTTATACCTTAAGTGACAGGAGTAAGATAAAATAGTTGCTTACGATAGTAAAGTAAGGGTTCGAAATTATTAGTCGATTTTTGTCTACAAACTAATCGTATCGATACTCTCAGTATCGATAAACTGTATCGATTTAAATCAACTATTGCATAAAGTTTTTATTAAACAAAAAGGTGTCAGCGCAACATTCCTACATTTTGCCATAAAAAAAAATGCATTTATTTATATCGCGAATTTATTTTATTTATGAATTAAACAAAAAAAAATATTGATTATACGTATGATTTGTATGTAATACTTGTATGTAAGGATGTGTAGGGTATTCTTACTTATTAGGGAATTGACATTTTACAATGTAACCGATATTATTCTATAGTCAACATTAATATTGCTAGAAACTTTACTGACTTGTAGTTATTGTGAATCTTAAATTCTTCAGCAGAATATACGTATCTTCTTACACTCACTATATTTATGTTTTATACATGGATGACGTATTAAAAAACTGTTTCCATTTTATACTAAGATTTGCAATGATTACCAGGCTAGTCTGACAACACATCGAAGCCGGGGTTAGTTAGTGTGGACGAAATCACTTTCGACTTCTATATACAGTAAAATATTAAAATTAATTGGGTTCTACACTGTCCTTGTCATGAATAAAGGGGTTCTAGATTGTCCCTTTGATAAAGAAAGAGTTCTAAAATGTCTGAATAATCCTTTGATTACTAAAGGGATTTAGACTGACTCTTTGAAAAAAAAAAGATTTTTGATTAGGTGCAATCAAAAATCATAAATTAAAGTAACAAATTGTACCTTTGATAAAAAATATTGGGTTCTAACTTGTACCTTTAATAAATAAAAGGTTCTAGATTGTTCCTTTGATAAATGCTCGGTTCGTAGATCGAGTTTAAATGTAATACTCAAGAATTATAAAACTAAATGCCTCGTCTTCGATGCGTCCCTATCTTAATCTTTGTATATGAAAAAAATAATATATCTGTAATGAATGAAGCGCGACTTAGTACCGCTAGTTGATGCCATAAACACATCACGTTTTGCTCAAAACGCCAAAGACTATGTTTTTCTTGTCAATGTGTTGAAATTGTATTAGTTTATATTTTTATTTGAAAACTTATATCGAGATGTGACAGTAATTGCCCCCCCCCTAGCCAAGTTACATTCGTTTCGTTTAGAGTTAGCGCTTGTAGATAGCCACGCTCTCAATTCCTTTGTTGAGATGACGTTCAAACAAGGGAATTGGGGACGTGGCCAACTGCAAGCGCTAACTCTAAGCAATACGATTTTAACTTGGCTAGAGCTGATACAGCAAAACTCAAGTCGTCATCAGTCAAAAGTATTTATTTGAAAGTCAGAATCAGACTGTTGGCGAAATTCTGTAAGGCCTATTGTCAACGGACGCGTAGGTTCGTAGACGCGTATTCGTCATTTATACGCTTGGTACACGCCTGCGTGAAGCTTGCGTACGAAATTTTGAAAAGACAATGCCCATACCACGTACCACTATATTGTGTCACAAGTATGTTAATAACAAAAAATAATGTTTCATTTGTGTGTGTAATGCACTGTTTTTTTTTTTACCACATTTAAAAGTATAAAAATGTTAACACAATAATTGGTTAACAATTCCTATATCCGCAAAAAATAACATTGTCATTTCTGAAATCAATTATTCATTTATTTGGTTTGACACAAGTTGGTACGGAGCGCTATAAAAATTGGAGCAATCTCTTTTGTCATGCCGTCGTGTCACGCAGGCGTATACGGAGTGTATAATGACGAATACGCCTCTAAGAAGCTATGCGTCCGCGAACGATAAGCTTAAAGGTTGCTCTGTAAAACACGTCTCACCATTATTCCTCTAATATTGCAAGAAGTCTGTCCTACCTGTAACCGACAGACAATCTAGATAGCTAGATTTTATACCTAGTATTAAATGAATCTCATTTTTTGAAATCATGTATTTAATATTCCCATTCAAAATTGAACCTTAAAGTCACGAAGTTAAAGCGCATCAATAGGCCTACAAGAGCGAGTATGAGGAAGCATTCTCTCGCTCGCACGCACCACGTGTGAGCGACACAAAAGTCACGAATGTCGTACTCAAGCTTTCGTATTTTACTTAAATATTTACGAATAGGTGTAATTTTATTCACTAGTCAAAAAATATATACTTTAAATGGGAAGATTCTTAAAAATATATTCAAAATGTATTACTTTATGGTTAATTTATAATTAAGATTTCTATGTATATTTTTAGTTTAGATTTTAAGCGGTTTGTTGTCGGTGAGATTCTGATATAAGTACTATGTTTCTATATTGAACTTTAAAAATTAGAAGAAATATATTAACAAGGGTATAAAGCATCCTATAGCTTTAGGACACTGAAGGTGTTATGGATTGCTCAAACTATAGGTTTACACTTTAAAAATCAAGACGACGACTGGGACTCGTTCCGGACGATTACCAGATTGCCGGACGGCGAGCTACTAGACATTTAGGCATTTACATTAACTATTTGTACAATTTCGACCTCGCGATGAATTCGGCAGACAGTTCACTGTAATTTGCACTCGATAACTCGAAAGGAGCTGTGCGTTCTAATATCCCTTGACAAGTATAAGTATGTAGCCACGAAAAGAGACAGCAATACTCTTTGATTAGCTCTATCTCTTTCTTTGCACAGATCTAAAAATAGCAGAATATTACCGACAACAAACATACGCTACATACTATTGCACATTGTATTCATATCAAATAAAATAAATCACCATATTATATTATTGTTTGTTTGTAAGAACGCACCTTTGGTAAAACAAGTATTAAACATAGTAAGATTATGGCAAGAGAGGTCTTATAGAATGGGTTGTGGTCTTAGTAACAGCGGGCGCAGAAACTGAGCGGACTAAAGGTGGGGCGCCAGTGTAGTCGAACATGAGTGAAGCACAATCCGTGCTCAAATTCGTGTAGGATACAACACACATTTGAGCGCGGCTCATGATGCGCTAGTGCTTGACTCCTCTGGTGTAGACTCACCTTAATTAACTTACAAATATGTACCAACGCAGTCATTTCTGTCTGATCAGTTAAAAAAAAAATTGGCTTGAATCCTGTGGCGCGGCTACAAATTAAACCTTTGAAGTTATCGATACGAATGCAAGCAAAAATGAACTTAGCGGTGGTCAGGCGGAAGTGTCTTCGATGATCATATTATTTTACTGCAAAGCTCGGCTCAAGGCGATGAAGATCAGCCGTTTGATAAATTTTTGGACGCCTAAAAAATAGTTAAACATTCATTATTGCCAATAAATTCGTTCTAATTGGTGAGTATATTCTCTTTATTTACCTTCTTCCTATTCATACGAATTGATTTTAAACACTCATATGTGTGTTATTGAAGTACCTACCAAAAATAACCCCCCCCTAGCCAAGTTACGATCGTTTCGCTATCGTCGAACGCTTGGAATTGGCCACGCATTCAATTCCTTTATTCTGACCACGTGACAGCGTTGAGATGACGTCATAACAAAGGAATTTGGGGAGTGGCCAACTCAAAGCGTTCGACGTTAACGAAGCGATCGTAACTTGGCTAGAGGGGCTTGTGTGTTTGAAACCCGTTATTGCAAAGTACCACCACCTTATCTATTTCCGAACAGTTTTATTCATTTTACATTATTTGAAAGATACAAAAGAAAAATAACGTTTATTTGACGGTTTCTTATTATTCAAGTTTCTGCTTAGTCAGCAATATTAATTTGTTAAGTTGAGCTTAAAATATTTTTTAACTTTTATATTCTCCTTTGTAATCAAGATTTTAATAATAAAACTTTTAGACAATAGCGTGATATTTATGTTTAGAAAATATCATTTGATTTGTTTTCTCGGTCGTATTTTTGAGCTCGCAAATAGGTATCTATATAACTACAGTGGAGAGGTATTTTACCTCTCCACTGTAGTTATATTGCTTAACCCCCACTTGAGAGAAAATGAGTTATGTTACTTATTTACTTACGTATTAAAAAATAAATTATATAACTTATTTCTAAGTAAATAAGTTATCTATTTTATTTTCGACCAGAGTGGCGTTTACGCAATTTTACCATTCCACTGTTTATAAGTTGCATCTATTACAGCAACTTAGTAAAGAAAACGTCAAATAAATTATTTCTTGGATGCACAAAATCTTACCAGCATTATTCGCTCTCTAATTAATTTCCTTACCAAAGTTGTGACATGACAATAAATTTATTTTGTAACCTTAAACCTTCCTTGTCACTTTTCAAATTGTTTCGTCCAAAACATGAATGTATTGAATACGTATAAAAATTGCTACAAAATTGGAAATCCAGTGCCAACGTTTCCTTCTTTGTTTGATTATTATGAAATCGGCGTTAGAAGTTCTACACCTTTTCCCTAATACTTCTTTGATAAAATTGATTGACTAACATGAAACGTATGGTTTGACTTTGTTCTGACAGCTGTCATTGAAAATTGGCGCCAAAACTTCTGTCAATTTTATCAAAGGAGGTACATGTAATGTAATATGACCACAGACGATACCCTCATTGTGTGAGTGCGTGTAATTTTTGTATTTTTGGATGTTGTAAACCTACAGATATCCTAGCGTTAAGGCTCAATATTTGGAGATATTTTTATTATTTTGCATTTTTTTATTAAACTCTTGCTAAATTATTGAGTGTTTTATTTGTTAATTCAGCCTATAGCACAGCAGTGGGGTAGTCAGCCTTTCGGTATTTAACAGGATGCATTTTGGAGAGTGTGCGCAGGAATGACTTGGACCAGATTCCACTATTACCTTTGTACCATCGGAGTATACTTTGTTGAAATCTTTACGATCACAAATAAGCGTTTTATCTCTTCGTTTGTACCGCGAACATCGAAGGACTGGAAGAATTAGAAAGAAATAAAATTGCTATGGTTACTCGTAGCCCCTCACCTCGATTGAGACCCGAATATCGTTTATAATCCTCGTTACATAAGTTGAGCCATCATAACGGTCGACCTTGAATGCGCAGTATTCGATTTTCAATACTTTATTGCATTCCATATTATGTACACTGATGGTATAAAATTTCACAAGATCAATATGGACCCTGCCGGGCACAGCAAAATTAGGAGAGAGGAGTCATAATATTATTGAAAATAATGTTTGAGTACTAGACGACTGATAAAAACCTTATATATTTCTAAAATATCACTAAATAGTAAAAACAAAGTCGCTTCCCGCTGTCAGTCTCTATGTATCTTTAGAACTACGCAACAAATTTTGATGCTGTTTCTTTTAATAGACAGTGATTTAGGAAGGCTATGCTCAAAGTTTCGGTGCCCCTAGGGCTGACTTGAAGACTTAATCTAGCCTAACCTAGGATAAACCAGTAATTCCACGAAGAAACCCAGACACAGAACAAATAAATGATCATGCTCATCACACAAACATTTGTCTTTGGTGGGAATCGAACCCGCGACCTCAGTAGTCAGGGTCACTTGCGAATTGCAAATTGCGCGTAACATAGCAACAAAATGTCAATTAATTTTCTGTGTACTATACGCGTCCTCTGAATTAAATCTGGCTACTATACCTATGAGTATCATTCCACTAGAAGGTGACCGTTCCAGGGGCGCCGGCATTTAGAAAACCTCATGGGTAGTCATGCTCATTTGATGACTCGAAAAAGTGGCGATGTATGAGAAGAGAAATGCACAATGATCGAGCGACGATCAACAGATGCTGGCCGGGGACTCAATGCCCCGGGGCTGTTTGCGTATATAATTTTGGCGGCGATTAGGTACCTACTATCCTCAGGGATGTGCCGTAACAGGCATTGCACAGTGGAGGTTCCGGAATGGTCTTTTGAAAGGTCACGCAGCCTCTTCTACTTGCTGATGGTGATCACCGGGGTGGTTTTAGTGAGGTAAAAATTCCACACTCCCCGGACTTATCGCCAAGGTCCGGGCGCCTTTTGAAGGATTCCCCAGTTCCCCTCGACAAGAAAAAAAAAGGTACCTACTGTCAGTTCCCATGAACAACGCCGCGAACACTTGAGTGGATTCTCGTGGGTGCAGTCTTTTTCTCGTGGGTCCCCGAGCCCCCGAGCACCCACGGAGTTGGCGCCCCTGGACCGTTCCTTCAATTACCTCAACAAAAAATCCTCTGGACAAACCCATTGTGATGATACTGACATTTACCAATTAAACGTACGAACAAGTAATAAAATAACACACGCAATTTAGCTTCGGGAATTTACCAAATAAACATACCTAAACGTTATGGTACCAATAACTAATATTGCAATGTAACAAGGTGATGTGTTTGTCTGGGAAAACTCCAAGTGCGAGCTGGACTCGCACAAGAAGGGTTCTGTACTACGTTACTAAAAACGTTTGTATGGAAATTCTCTTCAATTTTTGAACTTTTCTCCTAATGTACCAAATTGAATCTACGGTGTACATACCTACAATAAAGAGTTTGTTTATCTATCTTTATGATTTGTTGTACAGTACGGCCGTCGGATCTTGGTGAGTCTGAAGTTAGACTAAAGAACATACTAAAAAACATAAAGGTATCAAAAAAATTTATGCCAATAATAGTTTTATCAGCAATAACAACTGCAAATTGACTCGCCAAGATCCGACGTCCGTACTTACGTAGTAACTATATTTAGTAATCTGTGGCCGTACTGTAACAGTAATAAAAATATAGCGAAGGTACGTTACGAAGCTCCACTGCTTACCATCAGGTGGGATTGTAGTCAGGTACTAGTATATAAATTAAAAGAAAATCATCTCCTCTACCTTTTATGGCGTCTCCACATTAATCCCGTGAATTTACGCTGTAAAATCAAAACTACTCGAGTCGTACCTTGCTTAACCGTCCAATCTGTCCGTATTCATGTTCACGCCTGTTTTCGGAGCTTCACCTACGGGCTATGGGGCTTCCCTTGATGGCGGCCCCACATTACTGCCGTCGTAGAAACAGCGGAGGCTTAGTAATAGGGTTTCGTTGATATCCTTTGGTTTTTTTAAATTTTATTTTTTTATGGCGGGCAACAATCATCTAATGATGAATCCCGTTCTTGAGCGGAGCGGGAAACAGTGTCAGACTGTCACTGACTAAACACCCCACCCCGTTCTTATTTGCCTTTCGCACTGGGGCTAAGCCTTCGTTTCAGAAAAAGACCTTGGGCTCCAGTAGGGCCCCATTCGTCATTGGATGATTTTTGGTCACCATAAAAAAAAGTAAGAACACTGTAGATTTCGCAAATTCCTAATACGACTCACCTTTTATTTTATTTTTTATTATTATGATTATTTTTATTATGCTTTCGGGTACAATATTGACTGGTCTACAATGTCCTTATATAATCATATAAATACAGTAATTTTAAAATATTGTAACAACCATTTTTTTAAAAAGAGTAACCTTGAAGTTTCTTGCCGGTTCTTCTCCTTAGGGAACGACCAATTTGGTACCGTGCACTAGCTTCTGACGTTTTATAAGTGCCCATGTAGGCCCATATGAATTAAAAACTTTTTTAGTTTTTTATTTTTGAGTAGATTTAATCTGTTGTAAAATTGATAACTGTAGGTAGGTACGCTTCTGCCTAGTACGTATTAACTTCTAAAACTTTAACCGGAAATTCCAAGTCACGCAACAAGTATCTAAGTCACGAAACTATAGATAAAACTATAATGAAACTGTATTGTCAACCCGTGTCGAGTCGCGTGGATTGATGGCCGCGCTAATCCCAGCGGTGAGGGGTCAGCAGCAATCAGTCCAGCCTTGTCACTCAATCTAATGAACATGTGCCCCGTGACGGAGGTGCAACGTAAATGAGTTGTCTTATTAATGTGGAACAGAACAATTCCGTATAGGATAACTGGTAATTAGTGACCAATACTTAAACATGTGATTGTAGCGATTGTAGTCATAATTACAAACAACTTTCACTAATGCACCAAACTTTAATCGCGAAAAAGTCAACAAGTTCAGTTGATTTTGACCAGGCAAACATAAATGTGCTAACCAGCAGATTTTTTTTACTTTATGGTTTGGTCCCATAGCAAAAATTTTGTGTCCCGCATTCCAGACACTGTAGGCGTGGGCTTGTGGACGGTGAGCAATGGGTAGCTCGCCGTTGAACCATTCGCTAACGGTGATGATGTACGGTGCTCCACGCGTACATCAAGGTTATGACAGCAAAACCGTAGGGGCTCAGCAGGGTCGAACCTTACTGAGAGAACTCTGGGGCTTTGAAACCAAAGCAAAGAAGGAACAGGAGTGGGTTTTAGTCCGTAAAACAGGAAAAGGCTCACACACTAGCTCCGTCCAAGGGCTAGAGATGTCATTTAATGATGTCCCACCGAAAAACACCCCAGATTTCTGAAAAAGATATCAAATTGAGTTATTTAATAGATAATTTCCCAACTAAAAAAGAGGTTAAAAAACTAAAACGATTGAAAAATCCAAACAAAATCAAGAAAAAAGTCTCTTCACACCGATGTAATTCAAAGGTAACTTATCTTAAGACTGCGCTAAAAAAAGGTCTCGTAAAAAGGTTTTCAAAGAACTATTAGTTGATCGATGTTGGCAATCTGTTGGCCCTACTTGAGTGCTGGTTGATCGCGACACCATTTTTTAGACTTACTTATCTTCAAGCTATTCCGGCGAGGGTGAATAGAAGGATAGGCGGTATCGATGCGAAGTGCAAAGTGCTTATTAAATATAAAAAATATCACAAGTTTTAGTGTTTTTTTTTATTATTCTGAAGGAGAGAAATGAAGTTTAGATATGATAGTTAAAACGTGTTTCTTTATTAACTTATTTATTTAATAATTTATGTTCCTACACACAACGGAAAATAAGACAAGAAGAAAGATACAGAAAACGACTACTTTCCTTCTTATAAATTAAACACACAGAGCAAACAATTATTATTATTAGTATTATAAATAAGAAAATAAAATTAATTGTTAACTAATCATAATATTAATTAAGAAGTTTCAGATTGTTTGTTATCAACCGACTTGATCGATTTTTTGTATATATTTGGTAGCCCAGCAGTGGGACATACAACAGACAATGAAAAAAAAATTGGTATGTAGTGTAGCCTATTTTTTGTACTCCTAGGTGGTAAGTCTACTATCGCGCAAGTGAAGACGCTGGTTGAAGTTAGTAATTGATGAAGAATAAGTAACGACATAAAAAAGCCAAAAGGCTCTTATCTAAACATAAGCACCTGCCATATTAAAAAAAAACGCAGCACTGGTAGATATTCTAACAGCGCTGTGATGGGTTACGGACACACTCCCGGAAGGGGCCGGAACAGAAATTCTCTAATTCTTTTCTTAATATTTTCTTTTAATTAAATCCTATCACGAAGATCTCGTACCTCGTAGTACTGAGTAAAGTACAGTAGTAAAGGAACTATGACTCGTCTTATTTTCTTTGTAGGGCCTTATTCTCGTAACATTACCCCGAACCTTGTACTAAAAACGCTCTACAATGTCACAGAGTCAAAATTTTAGTGGAACAAACGTCATTAATTGCGATTCTCCTCCTTTACGGGACAGATATTGCCTCCTTTAGTATCTAAGTTATTTAATCTAAGTAACGTACGCCGTAACTTTTGGGGCCAACTTATTTGTTACGGTGTACGTGAGCAACCTTACAGAGAACAGGTAAAGGTTTGTCGAAATACTCGCCTTGTGATGATCGGGGGCAGAAGTTGTGCGGCGAATTCGGTTTTACCTTTTGTCTATGATATATTGTGTCCTTGACCGACTTTGGAATGGAATCCTGGGTCTAAAACTTTGTAGAAATAGAAGGGATACCTCCCTTCTAATTCTACAAAGGTTTGTTCGAGTAGCACAATATAAGGAATCAGCAAAACAAAGATTTATTTAATAAAACAAAGGCATTGGCAAAATGCTTAAAAATGTAAGTAATTTTAGACAGCCCCAATTCGACTGGACTATTATTAGTCCAGTTAAATTAGATTAAAAATAGGGGTTAAATTATTGTGACCCCCTCACAATAATTTAACAAAAATTCACCGTGCTTATGTATCTACCCAAGTAGTGCGTGCATTTGAAGACGTGGCAGTTGGTTAAAATGTGTCACCCTGACAGAAGTCGCGATGAAATCTTAAAAAGTCCTCATCGAAAAAAAAACGGAACCCTTATAAGATGACTTTGTAGTCCGTCTGTCTGTTTGTCTCTGTCAAGACTCATCATTAACATGTGGAGCTATCGAGTTGAAATTAAGTCCATATTTAGGTCTGAAATCTCTTAAAGCTGTGAAAAAAAACCTTCCGTTCATGTTGCTAAAAACGTATATTTAGTACCTAACTTTCAAGGAATTCCAAGCTATTAAGAATTGACCGGACTATTATGACTTTATGACAAGACTTAAAGAGTTCATAGAGTGTGTGAGGAGAGTGAGTCTCAGTCAAAAGTGAATATTATATTATTATTATAGCTAATCTGTGCTGTCCTACTGCTGGGCAAACGCCCCCCTCCAATCCTTCCAATTATCTCGGTTACTCACTTTTCGTTCCAATTTTCAAGGAGCTCATCCAGCCCCCTAGTCAAGTTACATACGTTTCGTTTAGCGTTAGCCCTTGTAGATAGCGCCGCAGGGATTCCGATCCTGACTTCCGGCCACCGTAGGCGCGGGCTTGCGGACGGTGAGTATTGGGTAGCTCGCCGTCCGGTCGTCTGGTAATCGTCCGGACCAAGCCCAGTCGTCGACGGCGCGCACTGTTCCCGCACACCTCAAGGAGTTGTCAGCAACCGTTGGCTACGACCCTGCAGAAGGGTCGAAGCCAATTAGGGTCACGGGTTTGCGTCTGAAAATGAAGGCTCTGGCCCTGGTATGTATGGCGATGTAGGAACGGGGTAGGTTGTTTAGTCAGTAAGAGTCTGACACTTGTTTTCCACTCCGCCCAAGAGCGGGACTCGTCATTGGATGATTTTAACCTACCATAAAAAAAAAGCCCTTATAGATGGCCCTTTTCCCAACTCCCTTGTTTGGACGACATTTCAACAAAGGAATTGGGTGCGTGGCTATCTACAAGCGCTAACTCTAAAACAGTAGTTCCCAAACTTATTTTTCTCGTGGACCACTTTTAAAATTTTACTGGTTTCGGTGGACCACCTGCTGCTAAGTTTCTACCACATTCTTAAAGTCACCAGCCACCCTATACAGGGTGTATCTGTGAACATTTACATCCCTTCAACCTCGTGACCCCCATTAACATCTTATGGACCCCCATTTTTTATTCACGCCTACGTAGACCCCCAGCAAGTCTCCCGTGGACCCCTGGGGGTCCACCTGGACCACTTTGGGAATCACTGCTCTAAAAGAAACGGTTATAACTTGGCTAGGGGGGCAGGTCGTCACGCCATCTCCTTCAAGAGTGATTCTGAAGAGGTGGAACAAATTAAGAAGCTCTAAAAACATAAGTTTCTTCGACAATTTAGTAAGTACAATCACCGGGCTGGAATTCGTTCGGCGCGTGTTTTCTTCAAACAAGATATTGAGATTAAAACCGCGCCTTAATTTAGTATAATTGTATTTGCTTTTCGCCAATTCGCTAAGTGTTTCGGTGTGTTACGGCCGTGTTCCACAATTATAATATTAAGAACATTTCTGCTGCGGTTTTTGGCGTAATTATAAAACAGAAGCTGTTTTATTAAAATTTGTTTTTATTCGAATTAAAATGTTTGTCTGTGTTTTTTTTAAAGGTGCTGATAGACTTGAGTTTATTTGTAACAGAACATCGAGCATTAGCCGTTTTTATATTTGTCGAACTGTTGCCTAATTCTCGCAATTAAAACCGTAGCAATATCGTAGCGACTTTGACATTTCGTATATCCATCAATCGAGTTTGAACGACACCGATTTTGAACTCGTTCGATCGAAGAGAGATCGTTTAGAAGTCGTTCGATTGTCGTTTTATCGAATCCTCATCATGGAACACGTGAATACCGATTTGGATAGGACTACGATCAAACGACTATGGAATTGGGATTGTTTGATTTT
The DNA here is from genome assembly GCA_029852875.1 of Mythimna loreyi. NCBI lineage: Eukaryota > Metazoa > Arthropoda > Insecta > Lepidoptera > Noctuidae > Mythimna > Mythimna loreyi. Next base: position 3,176,172 of record CM056795.1, on the reverse strand, counting down.
ACGTGAATTAGGGCACTGGACAACGAGCTGAGCTAAGCATAGAGCCAAACATTCTCAAGAATGCTCATTACAAGTGAATGCTCAAGTTTATTAGCACCTTTAGGTGGAAATTCATGACATATCCAGTGCGTGAAGCAGTGTCAGACTCTTACTGACTAAAACCTTCAGCTACCTTTTGTGTTCCAGGGTTATGGTTCCACTTGTGGGACAAGGATTATACTCAACCGTTTTTCGGGTTTTAATCGAAGTTATTTCGATTTAGTTTAGAATCTTATTTGCCAGTACTATTTTGTAAACACCTCTGAAAATCTGCTATTTTGCGTGAACTTTGGCGCTACATAAATGAAAAAATAACGATAAAGAAAATATAACTAAGGAAAACTTGCGCTTTTAAGCGAGATTCTGAGTGATGTTTTTTTTCTCAACTGCAACACTTTAAAATAAAAAATATAAGTACAGATATTTCCTCGAACAACTTTTGTGAAATATGCGAGTGAATGATGGAACTACCTGGAACTACCGAATGCCAACAGAGCGTTCAGTGTTCTGTTTTTACACTTTGCCTCTTTATCAGACATTGCGTTGGATGACTATAAAAAGCATTTGCGAATACAGACAAATGCATTGACTTGATAGGTCCAGTCAAATCTTTATGGCCCTCTCTTCAAAGGACCATCTCAGACAAATCTGCATGGATCTCATGTGATTTGACCAATACATATTTACTGTGTGTACTTTAAAAGAGATTTTGACCCCTGAGTTTGTTACGATGTTTCTTCTCAGGGTAGTCAGATAGGAAACACCGGTCTCATCTGTTTAATTAAAGTAATGAAAAAAAAAAATTGACGTGTAAACGTGTTTTTTAGAATCAATTTGCAAAAAAAAAATATCATTATTTCATTTTATCTATGCTCAGGTTGACGATAGATGGCTTGGAAAGGGCCGTCTTAATGACAAGCTCACTGTCTTGTTGGTTGAAATAACACATTTGTATGTTATTGTGTATGTTATGTATAGTTTTTGGTGCCTTGATAACATCTTGATGTTCTCGGCTAAATTTTCGGTACGTATATAAATAGCGCCTAGTGCTCGGCCGAGCGTTTATCTCTACACCTTGGTCTAGTGGTTAGTGGCCTTGACTGGTATGCCGGAGATCGTGGGTTCGATTCCCACTGAGGACAAATGTTTGTAATTTGTTCTGTTCTTTGTGCAATTTATCTACAATATGTATGTATTTAGATATATATAAGTATGTTTACCAATTGTCTAGTACTCTTAACACAAGCTCTGGTTAGCTTGGGACTAGACGGCGTTGTGTGATATTGTGATAGTTGTGGCATACATACAACTCGCTTACACTACTGTCTTAGTTGTGGAATAAGTATATATAACTGGCTTACAGCACTGTCTCGGCCGAGCAACATTTTACAGTCTCCTCCTTTCACTCGGTACGTGTGATCAAGGCAAAACACATAGCATTCCTTCCACAATTATCTCTGATTGTCCCCATTCTGGGCACACAGTGTAACGGTAAATTCACCCATGGCCACCAGTTGACCGCACAATAATTAATTCCGATCTGACTCTCTCCAGCCAAGCTTGGCTTTGTTCTCAACATGGGCAGGTGGCGTGTCGTCCTATTATTCGTGGGCATGCTCTGCGTCCGAGGGTACAGAACAAGAGTGGCATGGAGTTGCCATAGTACTTTTAAATTATATTTTGATGTCATTGGCTTTAGAACCAGAGGCTCAAGTCTGCTAATATCATATATTTTAAGAAACGATACGTAATGAGTTCATTAATACAACAAATGTGTACTTTTTTCACATAGTACAAGTTTTTTTTTTCAAAAGAGATCTATTTCGAACGAGCGTAAATGAATTCGAGTTTTAAAAAACGCAATGGCAACGGTGCACTTGCCACAGTTGCCGTAGGCGCGGACTTGCGGACGGCGAGCAATGGGTAGCCCTCTGTAGCGGTCATCTGGTAACAGTCCGGACCGAGCTCAAGTCGTCGACGGCGCGTACTGTTCTATGCCCATCTCAAAGAGATGTTAGCAAAGCCGTTGGGACTTAGTAGAGTGTATGCCCCCTAGGGCCATGAGGAATATAAAAAAAAATGACTCTGTCCTAAAATGTAAAGGCGACTTTGGTACTGGGTTTTAGTTAGTAATACTCTGACACCTACTCTCTCGCTCTACACTAGAGTGGGAATAACTTCATTTTATTTCCACTTTCCAAAAAAATAGCTTAGAAAAATTTGTGGCTATCGTAGGCGCGGGTTAGAGCCCCCGTAAAGATTGGCCAAACCCGAGTCTATGATACGTTGCGTTCCACACTCGCCTCAAAGTATGGTAGCCGATTATAAACGGTCCAGACTCACGCGTCGTAGGGTGCGGGTTCAAACCCAGCCGGGTGCATATGTATTTTACTTCATCACCATTGCTCTCAAAACGGTGAAGGAAATATCCTAAGGATACCAGCACGTCCTAGGACAGACAATTTGAAGACGTACATCAACCCGCACGGGCCCGTGGGGTGGATTATAGCCCATTCTCTCTCCTAGAGAGGAGGCTTGAGTCCTGGGAGCTAGAGCTTTATTAGACTGATTATGCTATACTTATGCAATTAGGTCCGATGCTTGCCATGGCTGCCAATCGTTCGAAAAAGTAGCCATAGTCCTCCCAAAAGGCAACAAACACTGCTGGGTTTAAGCCAGTAAAACTCTGATACTCCCCCTCTCACTCTAACCAGAGAGGGAGAAGTTTATTGATTTCTCACCTCAAAAGAAAATAACAGAACAGAGGTTTTTTTATGGTAGGCAAAAGTCATCCAATGCCGAATCCCGCCCTTGGGCGGGGCGGGAAAAAATGACAGACTAGGCTTTTTGTCCGATAAAATCTGCCTTTTGTTAATCTCGTTTTATCCAGCGGCGGCGGGAGGTTAGGTTATTTGGTGAGTACTATCGTCAAAAACAGCACGGTAAACAGGTTCTAACTGAAATATTACCAATTAGAAACAAAGCATTGTGTGTGTAGTATGCGCCAAATAAGTTGAACACGTTACCGCAAGCTCGCGATTGACTATTGGCTATGTACTGCGCATTCAAGGTCTACCGCCATCATGGTTCAACTTGTGTGTCGAGGTTTATACTCGAAGACGTTGCACTTAATATTTATATAACCTTCATATCCTATTTCAGGCTGTTTAAATACAATTTTATTAGTTCTATTGCACATAATTGAATTGTATGGTCTCCTTTCAAAGAAGTTTAATTCAAGTCTAGACTATCATTTAACAGCAAACAGTTTATTTATAAACTAAATGTCACCCGCAGGTTTGTCCCCGTGCAATTAGTACCTACTTCCCACTGTTGAAGGCAATTCCCCAGGCGAAGTCTGAAGCGGTCATCAAAAATCAAAATGGTTTTTATTTCACATAGGCCTACATGGGCACTTATAAAACGTCAGAAGCACTGCACGGTTCCACATTGGTCGCTTCCTATGGAGAAGAACCGGCCAGGAGTTTCTGGCCTCTTCTGCGAAACAGTAATGCTAGCAAAAGAGGAGGCTGACCGCATCCCGCTGTCACGCAAAAGGTGACGGCGCTCATGCCGCAGACGCTGTCGTATCTCCGATCCCGATTGCCGGTCTCCGTAGGCGCGGGTTTCCGGATGGCAAGCAATAGCTCGCTGTCCGACTGTCCGGTAACGGTCTGGACCAAGTCCAAGTCGATAGCGCGCACTGTTCCTACGTGCCTCAAGGAGTTGTCAGCAAACTGTAGGGGCCCAGAAGGGTCGAAGCCTCCTGGGGTCATGAGTTAACGCGAAAGCGTAACACCAGGGCCCTGGAATTAAGACAATGAAGAAACGGCCACTCCGTTCCTTCATTGTTGTTTAGTCAGTAAAAGTCTGACATTATTTCCCACTCCGCCCCGGATTTGTCATTGCATTATCTTTACTCACCATAAAAAGTGTTTTAATGGGTTTTTCCTATTTTAATCTTTTGAGTACCGTAATTAGATACATAATAGAAAGACACTAGGTATGCGAACGCCGGCGTTTGCTTGAGGTTCAAGAGTTTAAAAGTGGTTCTATCCGTTTTTAGAATTTCATACCCAAATGTTAAAAAAAAAACTGTTTTCAAAAAAAAATACAACCGACTAAAAAAAACACAAAAATGACGTCAGTGTTTTACAATAATAGTTTGGTGGGGGACACCGGTGTTCGCACACCTATTGTCTTTTAATTAATAATAATAATAATAATTTTAATTAGCAAAAGTCCACAATTACAAAGTCAAAGTCAAAGATCTTTATTGTGAGACAGCGGTTTAAAAAGTTGTTCTTAAAAAAAAATGTTGTGTACTTGCACTGCTCCACCATATTAGGCATACAATCATTGTGAAAAATTGGCGAAGTACAAGATACTTGATCAAATTGTGTCTGTAATTTCGAAAGTCGAAAGGTTAACGGTATGGGAGGCCTTATTTTTTACTTATTTACTATTATTTTAGTAAACAACTTTATTGTATCAATTGACCTTATTCAGAAGTTCAAGAAAAACCATCAATTAACTTCTATAACTGTAGGAAAGTCCATATCATGTCGTGTTGCTGCGCGTGACATTAGGTGCGTCACACACTGGCTTCTGGTTTCCAACACAAAACGCTGGTAGAATACGCGGCACATAATTTGAAGGGGTACGTATCAAAATCCCGAATTTTAAAATACCGACGGATGAAATGCCGAAAATTTAAATGCCAAATAGACGTTTGGTCGAAAGTTTAAAAAACCCGAAAGTTCACTTGCCAGAAGGTACTTGCAAAAAACTTCGGGATTTTAATCCCGAAGTTCAAAATCCCGTAATTTTACTAGTTATAATAAGGATTAAGCATAGCATTCTAAAGCATAACTTTGTAGGTTTTTTCATGCAAGCAGGCATGCAACAATGCATGCAGCAAGCATGCTACATGTATGTTGACAGGTAGAAAATAATAATAATATAATAATAATAATATTCGACAACTATCACACAACGTCGTTTAGTCTCAAGCTAAGCAGAGCTTGTGTTATGAGTACTAGACAACTGATAAACATACTTATATATTTCTAAATAAATAAATATTATAGATAAATGACACCCAGACACAGAACAAATGATCGTGCTCATCACACGAACATTTGTCCTGGGTGGGAATCGAACCCACGACCTCTCGCATAGCAGTCAGGGTCACTAACTACTAGACTGACAGTCAAATCAAAAATGCCTTGTAGCATTAAGTACCACTACTGTACATGAAGTTTAAATAAATAAATAAACAAGCATACATCCGGTATGCAAGCAAGCATGTAGCATGCAAGGAAGCATGCAGCATGCAAGCAAGTATGCAGCATGCAAGCAACCATACAACATGCAGCAGGTATGGTGTCTGTCTCGGCTCCGGCGCTGCGGGCCTCTAGCTGCTCCATGCGTGCTAATCTTCGCAGACGGCTTTCGCTCATCACCATACAATTTAACTTATTAAATGATTAACCGAAAGATGGTACATCGCTGGTGCTCACTGCTGGGACACAGACCTCCTTTCTACTAGAAAGAATGGGCCTACGGCCCATTCTTTCACCAACCGGGCCCATTGCGTGTTGATAAAAATCAGTCTTCGAAATTTTGGTTCTATGATATGCCGGTTCCCTCACGATGTTTTCCTGTACCGTTTTAGGAGCAGTGGTTATGAAAAAAAAATACACAAAATAATGCCTCAGGTTTGGTGTGAACCCGCGACCTGCTACTCATAAGTTGGCAGTTACCACTGGGTCATCACTGCGTCCAACATAGGAAAAGTTATTCAACGATCTAAAAACAAAAAACAGAACATAAAAAAATACAAATTACTAGAGATGCACCGAATAGTATTTTCATCGAATAATATTCGGTTAAGTACTTTTCGAACGAAATATACTGCTGTATAATTCGGTTTCCTGTTCAATAGTTTTACCACCGAATGATTCGGCGGAATACGAATACCTCAAAATTGTGCCGAATTCATCTAATACCGAATATAAAACGAATATTCGGAGCATCTCTATAATCATACTCAGCCTAAACCAATAAAATATGAACCCAATTTACCTTGAAAAAGATCTCCCTATTAGGTCAACTAAATGTGTAGGTAGTAAGTAGTAACATTTGAAACAGTGTGGAATTACTACCGTCGCATATCACACGCGCTCTTAGTTTCATGTACATATTACTAAAATCATATGAAGAACACGTTCTTATTTTAAATTTTAACATATTGACATCTGTCATTTGGCGTGTTGAGCATAGTGAACCTTCTTTTTTTATACTCTTCTTTGTGTCTACTATTTGTGGTAATTCGGTATTTAAAAACGTAACAGTTTGCAGCTATTCCCATTGTGGCTTCTGATTGTATCGAGGACGCGCGTTATTTTATTGTCTAGTTTCATTTGTTTTTTTTTTTATGGTAAAGTGAAAATGTGACATTTTTTTGGATTTTGGATTTTACTTTTTGAAATAAAAGGTGAGCTTTTTCGATTACTTATTCGTTACGGTGCGGTGTAGGGTTTAAATCGGATACTGATAAGATATTTTTGGAAAAAAGTCTTTATAGATAGATATAAGGACTTTTTTTATGAAACTAATATTTTTTTTATTTTATTACTTGCTTGCAATTTTTTTTTTCCTAACTTTGTACAGGTGCAAAAATAATAGACATAAACCTTCCTCATCTATCGCTTTCTATTACCATTGCATCAAAATCCATTGAGGTGTTTAGGAGTTAGTTGATCGAAAGACAGACAGATCACAGATAAAATACAGACAGAGAGAGGACAGATGGACTTCTTTATGCTATGTGTTGATTTAAAAACGAAAACTGAAGTAAGAAGACTTAGGGATTTTAACTCTTGACTCTCGAGAGAACGCCGGCGTTCGCACCGCTATTGTTTTTCTATTATGTATTTAATTACGGTATTCAAATTTTGATAGGTACATAATTGCATCACTGCTTACCATCAGCTGGGATCACAGTCAAGCACTAGTACTCGTATAAATCAAATACAAAAAAATGATATGACTAATAAAAAAAACTTTCATTTTAAATAGAGAAGGTTGTCCCTTCATCAGAATATTATTTTAACACTACCATTTTCTGCTTCAATTTTAAAGCACTGACAATTAGTTGGTGTGTAAAAAAATGAAAAATAAAATGGCGATCACTCGTCGCACGCTACGGTTCACGGACTGACAACAAAGGAACCGCCGATGACCGGTGCTTTCATTGACACATTTACGTTTTCAAATGTGTTAACTACTGAATTATAAATATATGAATGTTGTATGTCTGTGTACGCGACAAGTTTATTTATATATTATACACTTTCTTGTACACCAAGACTAAAACATATAACATTGAAAGGAAAACTTATAATAAAAATCATACAATCGGCGGCCTTATCGCAATTGGCGATTTCTTCCAGGCAACCCTGGTTTACTATGAGCTTTGTCAGGGTTCCGTAACTAGAAGGTAAAAACGGACCTATAACAGGATTGCTAAGACTCCGCTGTACATCTGTCTGTCGCCGATTTGTACAGATAATGTATTTGTGTAGCCACAAAAACTAAATACCTGGCACATGTCAAGTTTTTTGTGCAAGTCGAACTCTCACACTGAGGGAAAATAATTCAATTTTGCGAATGGAGTAGGTAGGTACTTAAAGATTTTTCGAACCGAAAAAAAGGCTTTTTTGGTGACGTAATCAAAAATTTTACACTTTTCGGATTTATTCCTATGTAGGTATTATAAGTTTGGACTTTATATTAAACTTAAGATTTGTAAAAGGGCAATGGAGCGCAGCATAATAGGTGTTAAGCGAATAGATCAAGTTAGGAACACCACGCTGCGCTCCATAACTCAAATAGCAGAGGTCGGGAACTATTTTATTTTCTAGTAAAAACTAGAAAGTATGACACATCTTTTTCGTGTGAGGCATAGACACAATCAAAGACGACTTATGAACTAAGCAGTTTTCATTATAAAATTTATTATTTAACAAACTGAAGGACACAAGCAAAATTTTCCCAGTAAAAAAAAGAAGTCTACTTCTGAATCAGAAAAAATGATATGAAAGTTCTAAAGCAGTATAATTCTTAAGTGACATTAATTTGGCAGGTTTTCGTTTTTGAATATTATCTTGGTATATTCACGCTAATAACATAAAAATACCTGCTAGGGCTACAGGAATGTCCGAAATAGTGACTAATTTCCTCCCGACGGTTTTATGTGATATTTCTTTGACGCTCGCATGGATCACTATGCACCGTGGATGACTTAGGCTCAGTCTTTTCCGGATGGCCGGACGGCTAGTTTAGTTACCCATTGCTCGTTATCTGCAAGTCTGAGTCTAAGGTAGTCGGGATCGGCCCGCAACTCTCGACACCCAAAGCGTCTCCTGTGTCGATGGCTGGAGCGTGATGATGTTCGTTCCCTCACCACGGTGGCTCTTTCCTTCTCTGGTATTACTGCTTGAAAAATTATGCTTTAGAACTAGACTTGACTACTTGACTTGACTCGTCTCATATCTTTTTTCATTCTCAGTCAAATCCATTCAAGTTGTCTGTAAAAAATGTTTTCAGCAATAAGACCGCCAATTGAAACACCATTTTGAGCTCACATCTGTCTTGGTGAGAGAACTTCTGATTTTTATAACACTAGTGACTCGCCCCAACTTCGCACGGGTGCAATGGTGAACAGTATATATTATCTACGCATGAAGCTGAAGTAGGTGTCATTCATGTTGCTTACAGATAAATACAGTTCAAATTAAAGTGATATTAAATATATTATTATGCATTATTATACATATAAACCTTCCTTTTGTATTATCATTATATATTTAAATTCTTGAGCCCCAAGCGAGCGCCGGCGTTCGCTTGTCGGCACATCTATTGGCTTTCTATTATGTCTCTTATTACAGTATTCAAAAGGTTAAAAAACCGCATCAAAATCCGTTGCATAGTTTTAAAGATCTAAGCATACATATGGACAGATAACTGGAAGCGACTTTGTTTTATACTATGGAGTGAAGATATTTTATACAAACAAGAAGATTTGTCTACAAAGATTAAATACGAAATTTAAAAGGTTATTTTATCGTAAATAATATATTTCTTCGAAGCTGTCGCTTCCGTAAGCCGGAAACTTGCTCAGGAGTAGAGTATTTCCTTTTTGCTTGAAATGTAAGAGCACTGTAAAATGGCTTTGACATTATTTTAAAACTGCATTTCAGGGATATAAACTGATATAATAAACTAGCTTTGGTCACCGGTTTTACCCTCATATTTAAAAATAGTCCTATTATAAATTAAATATTTTTATTGATCATATCTGTTTCTCACATTTTTTTTAAATTGCAATAAACTAGTGCTTGACTGCGATCCCACCTGATGGTAAGCAGTGATGCAATAGTTGATGGTAAGGCGCATTAGTTTATTAAGAGCATCTTCACTCTAGCCTTGAAGACACATAAATTATATTCGGGCGGAAAGACTGCAGCCAGCAAACTGTTCCAGTCCCTTGATGTACGCGGTATAAATGACGAGGCAAAATGCTCACTTAGACGCCGTTTTCAATGGCGGCAGTAAGGGCGCGATGTAATTTGAGGTCAAAGTTCATCATCATCATCATCATTGAATTCATTAAGCCCCAAGAGGACACCTGTAGGCCTATCATTGGTCTATTTGAAATAAATGCTTGTGATTTGATTTATAATTTTTCAAACTAAAATACAAAATAAAGGCGTGTTAGTTACCCCTTTTACAACTCAACAACGGCTAGAGGGGTTTTAATTCATCGAATACATTAGAGACACCAATAAAAAGACAAATAGGTGTGCAAACGCCAGTGTTCGCTTGGGGCTTGAGAGTTTTATGATTTGCTTTATTGGATTCGTCTCTGTCCCGAATAGCGAAATATCTACTTACTATTACATCGGAAATGGTAATAATAACAGAACAAAATCTCGACAATGACAGCAACTGTCAAATACATTTGTGTCAGTGATTCCATCGTTCAGTCAATCATTCCATCATTCGTTCACTAGGCGGTACGAAGCTCGCCGAGTATAAAAACACAATTACATTAAATAATACACACAACTTCTTAATTCATGCCACAACTAGGGCAAAAAGAAGAAAACTAACAACACAAATGAATCATAGAGAGAAAAGAAAAACTATTATCAACAAAGTTGTACAGGGATTGTTCCACAAGATTGTTTGTAAGATTTACTGTGTAATATCCATGCTGATCGCATAATGGCGGAATTTAATGCTTTACGGATGGTTGATGGCGATTTGTGGCACGTAATATTGTCCCTCGTATGATTGACGTTTCATACCTCATTTGACGCTACGTTCATTACTAAACCTTTACCTGTATGGTATAGTTCTATCTTTTTGACATAGGTATATACAATGTGTAACTTTAAATGCACAAAACTTGAAAATATTTTGTTCAAAATAATGAAGACCAAAAAGGAGATGGCGGAGCGATTTGGAATTGGCAAGAAGTGGCTCAAAACCGAGAACACTTGAAATAATTCAGGGAGACCTTTGCCCAGCCGTGGGACAGTATGGGCTAGAAAAAAAATGAGCAGAATCAATATAACTGCTTTATAATATGGGTCACATTTTTCCTATACATTAAACTTGTCCTGTCTATTTACTAATAAGTCAAGCTATCACGTGCGTAAATCTGCCAACATACGAGTAGGTCAACGACTTAGAAAGGTTGTCATTCAATTAAAATTTTCTAATAATAATAGTTCTTATTACACAAATTATCAGTATTGGCAGTAAAACTAAAACGGCACATAAGACTTGAATTTTTTTAATGATTTTTTTTCCCAGTATTAGGTAAATTGATAAAAATCTTTTGGGGTGTCGGAAATTTTGCGCGTTGTAATGTTACACGTTGTATATCTATGTCAATAAACCTTTGTAACTCAGTGGTGATTTTATTGATATTTTATTTTTAAAAGTGGCATCCCACAGTAAAATATTTTTTAAATCGGTCCGGTATAGTTTCAAACTTATAAATTACAAATAACAAAATTCCCCCGTCTTATCGGGCCTCAGCAATAATTTTAGTATCGAAGTATAGAACAGCGTGTTTGAATATAAAATGTCAGTTTAAACTGTCCAGTGACATTACTACAGTCAATTTTGCTTATATGAACCTTATGAGATTTATCACAAAGCGGAATGGTCACGTAAAATTATTCGGCTCCAACAGCCGACCTGACGCAAAATACAGCAAAAAAGCACTGCCCAGCAGAAAAAGCAATAAATCGATCCCTTGTTCCATTCAATGACACACTTTTCAATGCGCTAAGTGCACTTCTAATTCCACTGATAGCCTTTAATATTTAATGAGCGTGCGTCGCGTGACATTATCGATCTTAACACAAACGCGCCCTAGATTCGTTCATAAGCTTTCCGCTAGTCGAGCCTTGGCCCGTATTTACACACAACTTTTTTTCATTCGGAACTTTATTTTAAATCGCGAACGATGTGATGTGAACGTTTTGTAGAGTGAACATAGTGGATACAAATGTATCCCATTTGTTCCAATTTTGACTAACGATCGGTGAAGTGAACAGGTATTGTCGAATGTGATATATAATTTATGTTTTAGGGTTTTAGTTCGTGTAAAATGTTGCCTTTTATGTTTCCCGCGTTTATTGTAAATTACAATAGACTGACTAAAGTGAAGTGGACTATAAAAAATTATGTCTTTAAAAATAATGTCTTTTGATTACCTTTCTTCTAGTATCGGTAAACCCGACATCCGGCGAGTATCAACTATTACTTACGTTGTTGAAACGTCTACGGTCCCGACTAAGCGTTTTACCTCGTTTATACCGCGTACATCGAAGTACTGGAACAATTTTTCTGCTGTAGTCTTTCTGTTTGATTATAATTTAGGTGTCTTTAAGGCAAGAGTGAATAGGAATTTAATTTAATTTTTTATTTTTGTTATTAATTATTATTAATAAACTAGCATGCTATGATTGCATCACTGCTTACCATCGGGTGGTAGCTCAGTCAAGCACTAGTTTACTACAATTAAAAAAAAAACATTTTTTATGCTTCCTGAGACTGCTCTAAGGTGGTTTATATGTTAAATTTTCTGACGTTTTTATCTACAAACAAGAGATTCATATCTTTATTATTGTACAATTCTATGACTACAAAAATAATACTCATATCTAGGTCAACGCGAATACAAATTAACAATGCATTGTCACGTAGTTTGAACTTTTGTAGTGTTTTGGCACCAACTTTACCTATTCATAACTGTTTACTTCGTTAGCATAACATGAGGGTGCGCTTTAGTTTACTGAAGTACTATTTGAAGTGAAATATTTACAATATCAAGGTGCTTTATTGCCGTGTATTGAACGCCATCTACCATTTCATATCCCAATTTGAATACAATCAATTTAGTGTTTTCTTCCTTTTCATCTCTATGAACTGTTATTTCATTAGTTCCAATCTCTTTTCTAGATATATCATCGTTCATCGTTTATTTGGCCTTTCCCTAATTTACTAATCAAATTGATACGCCAATCACAATTCACTTTTTTCTTTCTGTTGCAGATACAACCATGATTCTCTTCGCGTTCCTTTTGGCGGTAACTGCAGCAGCGGTTGTGGAGGTAGAAGTTGAACCACCATGTCCCTCCTGCATCTTGGTGAACACCACATGCTACAATATCTCTTACCTCAACGACCTCGACGCTCCCTTCAGAAAACAAATCGTCATCCACAAGATGGACCTCCTCCGATCCAAGAATCAGTTATTCTTCAGTTTCGAACCAACGTTTGAAGACGAAGAATATTACAAGACTGGGTTTGTAACCTTAGACGATACCAGTCAAGTTGGAATTATTAATGGCGGTCAAATACTTAACTTGGGTACTTTTGATATAGATCAAGCTAACGGCATGATTTACTTTGGAGGCAGTGATGGAGTATTTGTTTTAAACACAAATGCTAATACAATGTTATTTTACAGCAGTAGAGGAGATACTATAACTAATGTTTTTTACAAAAATCAACTTTATTTTACTAAATATGAAGACAGAGGTATTATTGTAAAGAAAGGCAACAATTTCGAAACTATACTTGAGTATTGGCCGATACGGAATTTTGTAGTAGTTGAAAGAGATACTTTGAATGTTGTCGTTTTCTTAACCAATTTAGGCTTATTTGTATGTAAAGGTAATGTTGTACATCGTCTTTCGAAGAATGCTTACTTCAGAGGTTTAACCATTGATCTAGACGGAGAGGTGTATGCATGGTGGGTAGATGGCATTTACAAAATTGTTTTTTCAAAGAATATAGTTTACTCTAAAATATATAGAGTAGCGACGCTTCCATTGATCGGCGCTATGGCTTTTGATAATGAGAACAATTTTCTTTTCACTTCTGATAAATCTTTGTATAAAATGGAGAAAACGACACACAGTTGTAATGTGGTGAAGGAGGAAAAAATCAGAGCCTAGTGATAAATATGTTAAGGGTTATACAAGATGCAGTTTTGAATCTGTAAAAAAAAAATTAAGAGGTAATTAATTCTGTTAGTGATTCTCTACCCGAATCAACAACTAATTATTTTTATTTACGGAAATCAGTAAAAACGTTTTGTAAAGTAGGCGAAGCCTCGTATGCCTGCCACATTTACGCACACAGATTGATGATTCGTTGTTTGAAAAGGTTTGTTAAGAGAGTTATTCTGAATAACAATCAAAATTAAAAATAAAATTAAATACCAAGTGTTATTGACTATTGAACAGGTTCCATATTTCCCATAGTTTTATAATAACCTCCTGAAATTTTATGAAGATTCAAAACTTTACCTTGTATAAATAATATAAGGTGTATCCGCTTTTGCAATACTTATATTCTTTAATAATTAATTTTTAATTAGATGCTATTTCAACGCTTGACCAAAAACTTATATTTTAATTAGGTTTACTTGAATCTTAATTAAAGTTATTTAGATATGTAAGATTCTAAGACAAAGTACCTGTGATTTTGTTAGTATTTTGAGGAAGAATTCTTCAAGTAGTTTCACTTCTTTATATACAATTTCATCACTGGATTTATTGTGAACCAATTTTTGTCCATTAATTTAAACTAGTGTTTGATTGCGATCCCTCCAGACTGTAAGCAATCGTTGATGGTGAATCGCACTAGTTTATTAGGAACCTATTCACTCTTGCCTTAAAGACACCTAAATTGTAATCAGATGGGTGACTGTAGCAGTCAAATCGGCACACGATTCTTTCCAGATTGATTCAGAGCTAAATTTATTTTGTTAAATAATTTTGAAATAATACTAAACAAGGCATGTTGAAATAACAATTAAAAGTCACTTGAAAAATAAAAAGAGTATTTTTCAGATTTCTATTGAAAACATTATCATTTTTCAATAAAATTGAAAAAGTACTATAACCATTTCACCAAACCGAAATTTACATATTCAAGAAACACGCCTATATTACGATCCTATGTTACCCTTACAAAAAATACCCATTAAATATCATTGAAAAGGAAACAATAAAAATAAGGAAAGGAAAGAAAGAAGGAAACAATAACTGTAGCGATGGGAAAACATATTATTTCTGGTTCGATAACTACCTATAACGTGTGTGATTTTTAAACACAAAGTTAAGATTATTTTACAGATATTTAATTGTTTTAACATCAAATTGTGGATGAGATATTTAAAATTGTGAGCATCACAAAAATACGTAATATTCTTAAGAATAATTCTGTAAGCAACCTTAAAATATTATTTACTGATATTATAAACTAGATGTAAAATATGTAGTTGACATAATTTAACACTGTAAAAGGTAGAGAAATAATTAAATGTAGATACTCGTATATTTCAGCAAGTAATAATGCATTAAGTAAGTAATAAAATAATATATCATTAAGTAGTTTTAAAGGACTATATTCATTTAATATCAAATTATGATATTAAATAGAATAATGTATTCATAGGTTAAAATATATTTATTTATATATTTATAAGACTTTTTTTTTATATTTCCTTTCTTCTGTATCGTGGCTATGTTCCGAAACATTTAAACATAAAACCTTATTTTTAGTATAGGTGTAGTATTTTTATGCAAAAAAAATATACAAAAGCTCCCGCACCCAGCTGTACCCTAGCGCCTAATTCCCGTTATGTCCTGCCATAACCTGTATTTATTTATTTATTTATACTTTATTGTACACCACATTACAAAAAATAGGACAAACATCAACATTTACATTGTATTTAGTGTCTTGGTGTCCAATTTGTCATTTTTCAAATAGTCTTGGAAAAAAATATGAATGAATTTTCATGTTGTGAAAAATATTCGAATCGATTCATTTACTGATTCTAAACAAACTATGTTCAGGTTTCGCATATAAAAATCATCGAATGACGAATCCCACCCTTGGGTGGAGCGGTAACCAGTGTCAGACTTTTGCTGACTAAACAACCTATTCCGCCTATTCCTACGTGGCCATTATATACCAGAGCTAGAGCCTTCCTTCCAGTCGCGAACTCTTGGCCCCAGTTAGGTTCGACCCTTCTGCAGGATCTCAACAGTTTGCTGACAACTCCTTGAGGTGCGCGAGAACAGTGCGCGCCGTCAACAACTGGGTCCGGACGGTTACCGGACGATTGGACAGCGACTCCTTGCTCGCCATCCACAAACCCGCGCTCCCTTTCAGTAGTAGAATTTGTCCGTTTTACTTTTTAATGCGTGTCCACATTAAACATAAAAAATCTCGAATAACATTTCCACCTTTTAGGCCAGTACGAAAAAAATACTTTTATCACAATACTTTAATTCTCTATCATCATAGCAGACGGAGTTTCCGTCACACACACGATACTGTCCTTACTCACACATTCTCAAGCAATGTTCCTACAATTGTCGAGGTCAGGGTGAGCTGTGAGCCACAGACGGGTTACGGTAAGACACTATAATAAGAACTATGCCGTCAATATTTGTAGCTGAACAATTAAGGCTTATTGTGCGAAGGTCGTGCAGAGGTGGCCGAGTGGTAAAGGCCCCGACTTACGAGTTGTAGGTCGCGGGTTCGAACCCAGCCAGGCGCATTACTTTGTGTAATTTATTTCATTACCACTGCTCTCAAAACGGTGAAGGAAAACATCGTGAGGAAACCGGCATATCCTAGAACCAAAAATTCGAAGACATCCACCAATCCGCACTGGGCCCGCGTGGTGGATTTTGGCCCATTCCCTCTCCTAGAGAGGAGGCCTGTGTCCCAGCAGTGGGAACATTAATAAGGCCATGATGATGAGAGAAGGTCAAGGGAAGCTAATTACTCGATCTTATGCCACTATGAGCTGTATGGAATGCCTGAAAGATTAATTGGCAGTTGTAATTATTATCAAAACGTTTACAAATAGATTAAGAGATTTGACATTGGACAGATCCGGTCATTACCCTTTGGAAATCTACGTTTAAATTGAAGATATAGTTTTCCCATGGATAAGTATGGCGGCCTAGCGTCCGAGTGGTGGCAAAAACAGTTATGTTCTGAAGCCTACTCATCAGTAATTACTGGGTTAATAGTTTATAAAAATATATACTGTATCAGCAGCTCATTTGTTGAATGTTAATGCATTCCACAAATAAGCTGCTTGTGCCGTATAGAAACAGGCGTGCCCAAACACTACCAACGAAAAAATGGCGAAGAAGCACTACTTACCTCTTTCATTTTTTTTCTCCTTTCTCGATCGAACTGGCTAAGCCTGCTTATCATAAAACACAGTTGCTTACCGCTGTCCCCATGTATGCTTAGATCTTTAAAAGTACGCAACGGATTTTGATGCGGTTTTTTTAATAGATAGGGTGATGCAAGAGGAAGGTTTATGTGTATAATACGAGTACATGCATAATATATTCAATATCAGTACACGTGCGAAGCTGGGACGGGTCGCTAGTATACCTGTAATAAATTATTTGTCAAGTAACCATAATACTGTATAGAGCTTTCTGTCTGCGAAATAAAATAAATTATGTTCTATTCTAGATACCCTAGTAAGACGGAATAACATAATAATATATTGTATCAATAGTTAGTCCACTTGAGTACTATGAATCAACTGGCGGAAACATGTTGTTGAGGACCTTAGTGGGCGGCGGTAGTAACATGCCCTAAGGATTACGTCACAGCTGTATGAATGAAAGAATTCTTATAGATTATCAGTAGTATCATCTTGGTGTAGGCGAAGTAGGTCAGTGAGGCGTAGGCCAAAAACAAGATAAGGTCTTTTTATATAGCGTGGGTAGAATGACAACAGGACGACAATATACATCTTTAAGATGAGAGAGAAGGATAGGTAGCTAACATTGTATGAATCTGACAGTCGCTGTCAAATCTGACAGCTGTCACCCGAATCTTCATAAAGCAATTGTAGTGTAGTAATGTTTTGTGATATATGTGTTTGTCGCATTCTTGACAAACTGTGGGCCGCCGTTAAAACAAAAGATTGGTGCTCTTTCTTTTACGTGGGATATAATCTAATAACTTTTTCCGCTTTGAATGTAACAGGAACTTTTTAAGGTCATCTAATGAGTTCTGTGAGCTATCTACACTAATATAATAAAGAGGTAAAGTTTGTTTTTTTGTTTTTTTGTTTGTAGGGGGTAATCTCTGGAACTACTGGTCCGATTGGAAAAATTTTAGCAACAATAGAAAGCTGCTTAACTCCTGAGTGACATAGGTTATATTTTATGTACGCGGGCGAAGCCGCTGGAAAAAGCTAGTAATCTAATATTTACCAAGGGTAATATTTTCAGAAGTCGACCAATAACCCTAGTAGGTTTCGGCCCTGCTGGGCTCTTAGTGTTTTGCTGACATCTTTTTGGGGGGCACGTGGAACACTATGTACTGTTGAAGACTCGGGCTCGGTCCGGACTGTTCCTAGACGGCCAGACACTGAACTACCCATTTCTGGTCGTTTACTGCGCTTGTCTACAGTTACTGGTAGTCGGGGTCGGGGTCGACGTGATGATATCCATCTCCTTTGTTAGCTTTATACAATTTCGCAGAAGAAAGCGACCGCTGCCCATTCCCACTCGCTGACCATGGACCAAGGCCTGTACCAGGGCCCGGCGCGAGAAGTTGTCGCCGCTGAGACGAGGATCGTAGCCTTTACGTTTCAGGGACGTGGCATCTTTTTCGAACAGTCTCACAGAGGAATGGTGCCCTCACACAGTGATGCAGGGTCGGACACGTTAGGGGCAGACCACGAAAGTGATGGCGGGGTGACCTAAGCCAAAAGTCGTATCCGCGTTAAGAATTGGAGGGATCCCTTTGCCCAGCATTGGGATAGTAATAATAATAATATTTTTTTAACCCATGGCTCTTTAGTCATGAGCCACCATCGAACACCATCTTAGAAAGCTCTTATTAGGCGGTAGAATTTGAAAATCTGGACACGGCTCGTATAGTTAAGTGGTTCCTTTCCCTAGAGCCCCGACCACCGGTAGGTTAGGCCCTATTCTCGATACCACTGGAATACTATTTTTTATACCTTATTATTTTTTTGTTGTTGAAATATTCACACATATAATTTATAGTATAGTAGCAAACCCGCACTGTGGCCGCGTTGTGGATTACGGTCTATCGGTCCCTCTCCTAGAGACGAGGCCTGAGTTTCAGCAGTAGAAACATTATAACGCTGATGCAATGCTATGCTATGGGATCACCAACTCCAGTTACCTCAACAGGGCAACATACTATGAGCATCTTGAACTTAATATGTTCACAAATTGGCAGTCATTTCAACCAAATCCTAAGCCCATAGATTCAGACAATCAATTCATCATCAGCGTACTCTATAATCTTTAAAAAATTGTGGAAGGATTGGATTGGATTGGAAGAATTGTGGAGGGTGTGACCCCACTTTGCTTGGTGGTGTGTGGTTGGCATTTTCATAGAAACACTTATGTAAATAGAACAGCAGGTGCAGTGTTTCTGACGAGTCGGTACGTCCTTGAGTGGATGGAATCGATATCATGTGGTAGGTAATAGAACAGCACTCAACTCACAAATCAATAATTTAAATAAAATGTATTCAGCAGTAATACATTTTATTTAAATTAATTAATGTACAATAAATTAATGTTATATGCGAAAGCCTATTACCGGGGCCCTGGGATCAAGGCAAGGAAGGAACGGGGTAGGTTTTTTAGTCAGTAAGAGTCTGACACTATTTCCCGCTGCACCCAAGGTCGGGATTCGTTATTATATGATTATTCCCACCATAAAAAAAAGTACTGGATTACCATCGACTGGATTAATAGCTGAGATCGACAGCTGGCCCTAGAAAGAGAAAGGAGGCCTGTTTCCCAGCAGTGGAAATATTACAAGGATGATGAAGATTTACAAGTCGACTATCTACTGGTTGGCCACACCTGACCTAGATGTTGCACATCTTGCACTAACAAACCGTAATCATTTTTCCGCGTGCCATAAGTTTGCCATCCCTGACCTAGTTCATCAGATAAAGACATATGAGATAACTGACCCATCGTTAATAACACCTACTATCAACCAATTGAGAAAAATAGTTAAAAATAGAAACACTAACGTTTCTGTTGGGGCAAAGTAATTAACGTTCGCTCGTTGAGATAAAACGATGTAATAAATAGAAGAGATATCCTATAGGCACTTAAGACATTTATACACATGGTTATACGTCATTGATCCCAAGCTTGATCTCATCTTTTTCAGGTTTTTTTTTTATGGTGGACAAAAAATTAATTCATTGACGAATCCCGCTCTTGGGCGGAGTGGGAAACAGTGTTAGACTCTTACTGAATAAACACCTCACCCCGTTCCTTCTTGCCCTTCGCACTGGGATCAAGCTTTCCTTTCAGAAGCCGAAGCCTACTGGGGCCCAGGGAGAGACCCTGGGCCCCAGTAGGCTTCGGTCCTTTTGCAGAGTCCCTACGACCTCTTTTCAGGTGGTAAATAATAATAGAACCAAGGTTGCCGACAGCGAAAAGAATCGCCAAACTTAAGTGGCCATGGGCAAGACACATTGCGCAGAACGGATGGTCGCTGGGGGCCGAAAGGTTCTGAAGTGGCGACCACGTAACGGAAGATGTAGCGTTGGAAGGCCTCCCACAAGGTGGGCCGATGACCTGGTCAGGGTTGCTGGAATCCGATGGATGCGAGACGCACAGGACCGGTCTTTGTGGCGGCCTATGTCCAGCAGTGGACGTCTTTCGGCTGAAATGATGATGATGATGAAATAATAATAATATACGACAACTACACAACTCCGTCTAGTCACAAGCTCAGTAGAGCTTGTGTTATGGGACAACTGATAAACATAATTATATTCTAAATTCATACACATTATAGATACATTACACCCAGAGACAGATCAAATGATCGTGCTCATCACACAAACATTTGTTTGGGGTGGGAATCGAACCCACGACACAGCAATCAGGGCCACTTACCAGTAGACGAACAGGCCAGTCATCAGACTTTTACTGATTTTTTTTTTATTTTTCGGACTACCTAGTTTCCGCAACTCCACGACTAAAGCGCGTATTTTGCGTACGGGTGGGACAAATGCCACGCAGTTCCAACCACTCCAGCTCCTCGAGGAAGGCCAGCAGTGCTTTGGTGCTACAGACCATTTTTGAGGTTATCTGGGTTACCGAAGTACTTTGCCTTGTATTCAGCGACAACTGGGCAGCTCATAAGCAGATGCGCTGTTTCTTTACTGACTAAAAAATCCCAATCCTGTTCCTTCATTGCCTTCGTTCCAGGGTCCCAGGCAGTAGGTTCAGTAGACTTCGACCCTGCTGGGCCCCTACGAATTGATGACATCTCCTACTTTTAGTTTTAGTCCGGACAGCTACCGGACGGCCTACCCATTGCTCGCCGTCCGCAAGTCTGTGCCTACAGTACAGCCTGAGTACCGATATTGTGTAAATTATATGTACCTATTTTGTGAAGAGATATTTTTAACTGTGTATAAAAAATATTATTCTTCACTAAAACACTGGTTGTACCTTCAAAGAGACTTCCGCCTGATCCCCGCTAAGCTCATTTTTGCTGCTGTGATTCGAAAACTTCAAAGACTTTTTTATAATAATTAAAGGATTGTGGCACCCGACTCGGACAGGTCAGGTGGGAAGGGGATGGAGAGGTCTCGATTACCGAAAACCCAGTGAACACATTTTTTTGTCACTATAAGTTTTATGCCTAAGGCATTAATTCCGCCTTTGTACAGTGTTATGTGCATAAAGTTTTAATAAATAAATACCACATTATTTTCACAAATACATCCTTAAATCCTCCAATTCCCTAAATATTTCTTGGCGATAACTTTCCACCGTTAATACTATTTTGTGCCCAAACGTTTTAAATACGGAACAGCAACAAAAGTAATTAAATGTTCCGATTGGCAAAAGAAAGTTAAATTCGATTCACTATCAATTTCCTTCTCCGTGTAATAAATAACGGACTTTATTACTTAAAGATCTTGTTTATTCTTTCTTAAGCACTTACGAACTTCCCAAGTCCTTTGAGTAACAGCTTTAAGAAACTTTACTGAAAATTATTTTGATGGAATGAGATATTTCGCAAAAGTCCAATTAAATTGAAGGCTTGTTAGTTTGGCTCCGATCGGCTTTTTAAAGTAGCTCCATTAATATTGTTAATAAGTAAGATCCTAATAAGTACTAATCTATTTTTGGACTTTCGATGGGACTTTATTGGTCCCAACTCACTTACGTAGAAAATCGAAATTTCTCTAGAAAGAAACAGACAGAAATGAAGAACACTTTATACTTGCACAAAACTTGACTTGGTGAAAGTATAAGGGTTCCTTGTTGACTACGGAACCTTAAAAATGATTAGCTGTTTGTTAGTCTCGCTAAAACTCGACAATCGGTCCTCGATTTGACCAATTCTGGTCTTGAGTATTCGTTATAGCTTGAGTTTTAAACCAAATTACACGGTGATAATGACAAAAAAATCGGCTATACGAAATTTGCTTGGACTAAAAGCTAGTAATAAAATAAATAAGTAATACCTTAACGAGTCCAACAAGGCATCTCTGTAAATGCTATAAAAAAGAAGGGCCTGTTATTTTGAAACGTTCAATGATGATACAAACACACTCACGGATCATAGTACCTTCTATAATTAACTGTACATTATTTGTCGAAAATATATAAAATAAAATAACTGAGATTAATAAACATAAAAAAGCATGGCTTTGTATACACAACGATTTTTACGAATATAAAAAAAAAATCTTTTATCTAGAGCACCACTTGTATAAACCAAATAGGTAAGTATGCCAGGAAAAACAATATACTGAAAAGTAGTCTCGAAAAACGCAAAAAGTGAAGCATTGATATATTATTAAATTTATTTATTTACAACTTGTACAACACAACAGAGGCGCTGCACAAGGAAACTTACAAACTAAAAATACATTTAAATAAAACAATAATATTTCCATAACATTGAATAAATCATTAGACTTGCGTTAGACAAGCACGTTCAAAGAAAATATTTGTCAAAATCCAAGTTAATACAAGTCTGCGACATCAGCAAACAGCTGGTCGACTCTTCGCGTGACCAGAGGGCTGGGCTTTACTTTTGTCAGCGAATCAGAATTGCCATCCAGCGTGGCAATGCTGCCAGCGTTCTGGGCACTTTTCCCATTGATATCGATGTGGATGAATTTTTTGATGCCCAATAAATCATTTGTAAATATTAGTGTATTTTTTTATTTTATTTAGGTTATTTTTAGTATAATTAAATGTATATTTTTATATATCCGAAAAAAGTGGATAAAAATATTTTAGTGTTGGTTAGCTTATTTATCAAGGAAGTATATACCTACCATCACGCTACGATCCACATAAACAGAACAATATGAAGCGCAGCAGCACGTTTTTAACATTTTTAAAATTTACAGCGCTCTTCACACTGCGTGAACGTCAAAACTGCACTAATGTCATCGATGTAAAGGTTCAGATCACCTAAAAAAACCTTCAGATCACCTAAGCGAAGCGAAGCGGTGACAGGCGAAGTGAATTCTCTTTACTTCGCATCCACTGCGTAGTACATATACATCGATGTGAAAACTGGTCTTGAAACACACTATACTCCTTTTGGACCAGTCTGATACAAAAACAAGTGTAGCGTTGACATTAATGCATGTGTATTCAGTTTAGCAATTAAACTTGCATCCAATAACATAGCTTTGAAATCCAAGCTTAGTTCGGGTCGTCAATTAGTCCTAGAGTCGGACGCGACGCAATCCTATCAAATCGTGTGAGCCCCTTGTCACCGAGTCGATTCCCGATTCCCTTCACTTGGCTTACCTCTCTCTGTATGACGTTTGACGTTTAAGACCTGCCACAGACTATACCGATTTGAATCGGTGTCCGATTTTCAACCGACCTGACGCAAAACGTTAGAACGACCAACCATGCTGATGTGTTTTCAGATTTCTCACACATAGTAAAGGAATATACTGTAAGGATGTTACAGGACATGGTCTAACTCGGATGTACCAAGTTTCATCGAAATCCGTTTGAGCGTGAAGAACACACAAGTTGTCGCCTATATGCTGAATTTACTTAGCTGCCAACGGATTTTTGTTTGAAAGTCTAAATTTTAGTTGCGTATACATGTTGATGTATACGCAACTATCGGTAACGAAAACTCATAATGAGGAAAAACTAAACTGACGTTTACTCGATTTTATTATTTTCTTTTATTGATTTACCTGGTCTGATGGTAAGTGATGAAGTGGTCGACGATAGAGCACACTTGCCTTGAAGTAAAATATTCACTCTTGACTTAAATACTTCTGGATTCTCAGAAAATTGGTCGCACAATGAATGTATTCCCAAAACGTTTGTTCGTATGGAATGTTCGTTTTTTGATTTCTGACTAACGATTGTTAAATTGAACGATTGTGAATATGGAGTTCAGTATCCTGGGGATCAAATTTCAGACTGTCGTAAGAAACATAAGACTGCGTAAGAAACATAATACTGCGTGCCAAAACTAAAATTAAAGACGTTACCCAAAACGTTCATACTTTTTAGGTGGGTTAAGCTGAACATGTCTGCATATCATCCATATCAGACAAACTGGGGGCTAAATCAGCCACTTCTAAGGGTACCATTAAATGCAAGGCGACATCGCAGCAGTCGAAGGAGGAGAGATGAGCTTGTCTCTTACTTACCAGAGGAACTGATGGACCTTGGCTAGGATAGACGTCTTTGGAAAAGGGAGAGGAAGGAATTCGCCCAGTATAGCATAGCATTAATCTTATAATGTTCCCACTGCTGGGACTTAGGCCTTTTCTCTAGGAAAGGGAATGGGTCATCATAATCCATCACGCGGGCCAAGTGCGGTTACATGTCTTCGAATATTGGGTTCTAGGACATGCCGGTTTCCTCACGATTTTCCTTCACCGTTTTGAGAGCAGTGGTAATGAAATAAATTACACAAAGTAATGCGCCCGGCTGGGCGAACCCGCGATCTACAACTCGTAAGTCGTGGCAGTTACCAATCGGCCATCACTGCTCTCAATTTGCCCAGCTGTGGGACGTAATAGGCCAATTAGAATCATATTGTTAAATCGGTCCTACTACATCGATAAGTCGGATCTTTCGTCAATTCCATATCGCTCTCTCCAATTTTCACAACTCCGCAAGGGAATACAGACGAAAATATTTTCCAGCACCGAGCGGGTATTGGACCGATTCGAAGACTGGGTTTGACGTGTGATGTTTCAACTTATGCCCCTACAAGTCGAGAACACTTTGTTGAGCTGCTAGAAATTCTAGAATTTTGCGGTGGTATATATGGAATGAACACCGAGTGTAGCTTTTGTTTTATATTTTTATTCTTGAGAGGCTCGCGTTTAACCACTGATGGTAAGCGATGATGTGGTCGCCAAGTGACTAAATTTTGTACTATAAAAGCCCTGATAATGTGCTAATTACAAAGGAGGAGGCCGACCGTATAAGGCAACGGCACTCATGCCTCAGACAACACCACCAGGATTCCGATCTCGATATCCGGCCACCGTAGGCGCGGTCTTGTGGATGGCGAGCAATGGGTAGCTTGCTGTCCAATCGTTTGGACCAGAATCGTTTGGACCAGAATCGTTTGGACCAGAATCGTTTGGACCGGAATCTGGACCAAGCCTAGTCGTCGACGGCGCGCACTGTTCTCGCGCGTCTCAAGAAGTTGTCAGCAAACCGTAGGGACCCTGCAGTCTGAAAGAAAGGCTCTGGCTCTGGTATATACATATATGGCTACATAGGAATTGGATAGATTGTTTAGTCAGTAAGAGTCTGACACTGTTTCCTGCTCTGCCCAAGGGCGGGATTTGTCATTGGATGATTTTTACCTACCATAAAAAAAACGTGCTAATTATTATTCATAATAAGTAATATAATGGTGTTGTAAATATTTACAGAACACCAAGAAAGTCCTAGTTTTTTTTATTATTATTATTTTATTTTATTTTTTTACGACCATCAGATAACGCCGTCTAGTCTTAAGCTAAGCAGAGCTTGTGTTATGAGTACTAGACAACTGATACACATACTTATATATTTCTAAATACAAAAATATTATAGATAAATTACACCCATACACAGAAAAAATGATCGTGCTCATCACACAAACATTTGTCCTGGGTGGGAATCGAACCCACGACCTCCGGCACAGCAGTCAGGGTCACTAACTACTATGCTGACAGGCCAGTCAAAGTTTTGTCACTGATTTATTCTATAAACATTACATAAAGGCTTTCACGGTGATACATCAGCTCTATAGTTAAAATGTAAAAGTGTCGAGTAACGCTTTTTAGTACCAAAATAGTGCTGTCTGCATCATTGATGTCACAAATTTGCTCTATAAAAGTAACCAAAACATGTCAATAGTACTAGTTTGCACCGTAAACGATTCCAGTGATCTTTTTTATCACACTTGATCGTGTTGTGATCGTGTCGTCATGAATGCTACCCAAGAAAACAAAATGCTTCATATCATTTGCCATTGTTGCTTATCGTAACAGGTTTTTCTTATGTGATACTAGCGACCCGCCCCAGCTTCGCACGGGTGCTATTATTTATATATTACACATGTATTATACTTATAAACCTTCCTCTTGAGAGTGATTCAAGTGGAGTGGACATAGGCTACCTTTTATTGCGAAAAAAAAGACGCAGACGAAGTCGCGGGTACCAGCTAGTTATACATATAAACTTTCCTCTTGAATCACTCTATCTATTAAAAAAACCGCATCAAAATCCGTTGCGTAGTTTCAAAGATTTAAGCATACAAAGGGACATAGGGACAGAGAAAGCGACTTTGTTTTATACTATGTAGGTAGTGATGACCAATACATATTTTCTATATGGACTTTAAAGAGACTTTGACCCCTGAGTTTGTTTCGGTGTTTCTTCTCAGCGTAGTCCGCTAGGAAACACCGGACTCATCTAGCATCGAAAAAAAAATGACGTGTAAAAGTGTTTTTTAAACGTACTTGTATCATTTAAATCCCTAACTGTCCCGCTGCTGGGCAAACGTAACACGTGCCTAATGAAAATTATATACTACAAAATCTTTATAAACCTGAAGTCTACCACAACTTGCACTTGCAAAAATAATTTTATCTATAAAATCATTAGGCTGACTACTTATAATTTTTGTGTTTTAATCAAATTTCAATTACTTCATAAAATAAGGACTTCTCCCGACTATGGCTGCTAGAGTACATATTGGCTCCAGCCATGCTGTTTGTTTAGAATAAGCTTTATTGGTCACCTCATAAAGTGGACAGGATATACAAATATAAGTGTACAATGGGCTGCTTATGTGCTACCATGGCCGAAAACAGCGGCCATATTTTTTCAGTTGAGAATTAGTCCATACGTTGAGAAGGAATGGGCCGCTATCCACCACGAGGGCCCAGTGCGGGTTGGTGGATGTCCCATGTCTTCGAATGGCAGGGTTTTAAACCGCAACCACAACTCGTAAGGCGGGAGGCTGTTACCACTCGGTCATCACTGCTCTTTTTCGCGATACCTCTTAATTGGGTTAGATGAAAAACAAAAAAGCTTTTCAACCATGCTCAAGTTGACGATAAACGAGACGGAAAGAGCCTTTTTAATTACGCGACTCAAAAAACCCACTCTTAATTAAAAAAAAAACTGTGTAGTAAGGCCTCTTATTTTCTGATCGTCACAATAAAACTATTGTCACATGTCAAGAC
Organism: Mythimna loreyi; assembly: GCA_029852875.1. NCBI lineage: Eukaryota > Metazoa > Arthropoda > Insecta > Lepidoptera > Noctuidae > Mythimna > Mythimna loreyi. Next base: position 3,148,766 of record CM056795.1, on the reverse strand, counting down.
CGAGTGCTAACCTTCTACAATATGCTCCATTCATTGTGTTGTGGTTTTTGTTCGTTCAAACACCTAACATTCGCGTGTCACACGCTCCCATATACACTGAAATACTGAATACTCGGCAGCTTGACCCATTTATGAAAGGGTAACGAAACTTCATGGACGTAAAGTGGTGAAAAACGTATGTCATCAAAACTATCAATTGGTATCTTTTCGTGCTAAGTAATGATGAGAATTTATTTGATGACCATTACAAGAACTGAGTGCCTTCAAATTAGTCACGCGACAGCCGCACGTTTTTTTTATATGAAAAAAAAAAAGCAGCGCGACAGCCGCGCTGCTGCCGCACTGCTATTGCAGGGCACGTTGCGGCTAATTTGAAGGCACCCTTAAAATCTTGCCTCCTGGGCCAAGGGTAGCTGCGAAACCGTAACACCAGGGCCTGGGAATAAGGCAAGGAAGGAATGGGGTAGGTTTTTTAGTCAGTAAGAGTCTGACACTGTATACCGCTCCACCCAAAAGCGGGATTCGTCATTGGATGATTTTTACCTACAATAAAAAAAAACCCTTAAAATCTTATAATACATACGAGATACAACTAATGTTACTCAAGTCTTTCGAAGACGTATGTATCTTGTAGTTTGAAATCCCTTTCCCGCGGGAAAATTAAAGTAACCCTTGTCTCTCAGTTATTTGTACTAGTAGCACTAACTAGAGCTGATAGTGCTAAGTATCTTGGAGTACAGATTGATAGTGGACTGAGATGGGACAAACAGATCGAAGCCATTTCCACAAGAACAATGCGCCTTATCCATATATTTAAGTCCCTTAGAGACTCAGCTAGCCCAGACACACTGAAGGTGGTATATTTTGCTTTGTGCCAATCGGTCTTGGGCTACTGTATAACTGTATGGGGAGGCGCTACAAAAAACAGTTTTCTGAGAGTGGAAAGAGCGCAAAGGGCTATACTCAAAGTCCTATGTAAAAAGCCCTACAGGCACCCCACTACAGAACTTTACTCCGGCTGTGGGGTTCTTACAGTACGGCAACTCTTTGTGCTTCGATCCATCCTTAGAACACATGTTGGTCTGCCTCCACCAAAGACAAATAAGAGAATAAATCTCCTTCCAAGAACCCAACACAAAACCGCTTTCGCAAAACACCAATTCTACATTCTAGGTAAACATATTTATCATAAAGTTGACAAACAATTACATATTTTAAAATTAAATTCACACAAAGTGAAATCCATAGTAACAGAGTGGCTACTCCAAAAGGACTATGCCTACACTGAATCTTTGCTCACATTCATCACATAACGACAACTCATTTGCTCATTTTCTTTTTCCACATACTTACACTGCTTCTACTCACAATCACACGCTAGATAGCGGCAAAAATACAAGGTGGCAAAGTTGACACATCAAAATCTATAAAATTACCAAATTTCAAAACTCCTGGAAAACGTTCCAGGTAACTACTATTTTTCTATGTATTTTTCGAACCAAATGACTGAACTATAAAACCTGTCAAGGACAATTTATTTCATTGTACCAAACGAAGTTAACGCCTACCAAGTGAAAAACTGCACAGTGAGCAAACATTTGTAATATGTAACAATGGAAAATTGTAAACTCGTTATTTGTTCAAACAATTTTCATCAATTCTGGGCCAATTGTTTCGCTCAACGAATAGTTACGATCGCTCATATTTTTGATTTACTAACTTTCCAATGCATTTCGTTTTTCCAATTATTTTCCTTCCAACATCTACACCAATATAATAAAGAGATAAAGTTTGTTTCTTTGTTTTTTTGTTTGTAGGAGGTAATCTCTGGAACTACTGGTCCGATTGGGAAAAAATTAGCAACAATAGAAAACTGCTTTACTCCTGCACTCAGGAGTAAAGCAGTTTTCTACATAGGCACATAGGCATATTTTATGTACGCGGGCAAAGCCGCTGACAAAAACTAGTTATTTATATGAATTGAATAATTGACATTGAAAGAAAAATAATTAGCATTACTTTTTTGAGTTCCTTTAAGATATTACCACAAAATAGATAAGTACAGAAGTCGATCTCATGTATGTACTTCTCTTTTTATGGGACGGCGAGCAATGGGTAGCTCGTTGCTCGCCTATCCGGTAACCATCGAGCCCAGGTCGTCGACGGCGCTCACTGTTCCCGCGCGCCTCAAGGAGTTGTCAGCAACAGTAGGGGCCCAGCAGGGTCGAAGCCTTGTGGGGCCAAGGGTTGATGCGAAAGCGGAACACCGGGGCCCCGGAACTAAGTCAGGAAGGTGCGGTGGGTCGTTTAGTCAGTAAAAGTCTGACACTGTCTCCCGCTCCGCCCAAGGGCGGGATTCGTCATTCGATGATTTTTCCCACCGAAAAAAAAAACTTCTCTTTTCATACTCATACGCTTGGCGGGCGCGCTTGGGTTGCTGCCAGCGCCGCCCTGTAGGAGTCCGCCTGGACGTAACAATAATACCTACCTTATGTAAATTTAAAGAATATGACATGACCACAAAGTTGTGTTTGCTACCTTATAGGCCACCGGGTACCGGTTTTTCCTTTTGACGTACGGAACACTAAAAGTCTTTTGATTAATCACACATCCCTGATTGGTAATCCAGGTACCGATTGTTTTTTTTTTCTCAAATCTTGAAATCAAACTAGCCTGTAGTCTAATATGAACTTCGTTTGTGAGTTTTGGCAGTTTTATTGGTAACTGCTGTGTATCAGCAGATCTGGTGCTACGGAAATTAATTCATATCTCTGATTTGGTGTTTGCTTGCAATCGCTAGGTATTGGCTTGTTTTGAAAGTTCCGTATTTCAAAAAGAAAAAACGGGACCGTTACAGAATCACTTTGTTGCCCCTCTGTCTGTCTGTTAGGGACCTTTCTCTTGATCACGCGTGGAGGCATCGAGTTGAAACTTAAATTTAATTAAATTGAAATCAAATTAAATAAACTATTCAGTCTATTTTTAAATCAAGAGTGAATAGGTTACATCTAGGTAAGCGCGCTCCATGGTCGACCGCATCGTCGCTCTCCATCAGGTGAGATAGCGGTCAAGCGCGAACCTATAATCAATAAAAAAAAACCAACCAATTCTACGGTCTCTTGAAGCTGTGAAAAGATCAAACTTCTAAGTTAAAGAAAAAAAGGATACGGCCGTTTCTAATGCAAAAAATGCATATTTCGACTCTCAAAAGGGAATGAAAATTTATAGGAAGGATTCCCGTTAATCCAGAAAACTTGTGCAATGTACTTGAGCTTGGCTTTTTTATCAGTATTTTTTTGACATTAGCAATTTTTTTCTATAGGAGCCTACTTCAACATAACGTTTCGAATACAATAAGCTAATTAGAAAAGGCACACACTTACTTTAAACAACGTCAATGCAATCAAACTAATAACGAATAAAAAGCTGTACGTTACGGAATTTTCAGTTCGCTTTTACAGAAACCTTTTACAGGAAAATGTAAGCTATTCTTTTGAGTTTGAGACTAAAATTGCTTGTCTTAAACCCGAGTTCTCACAATAAGGTGCTAAGGGTCCAACTACACAATGTAGGAGTACGCCACAATAGCGTATTTGGCTGGTTCATGCCAGTCACGCGCAACTGCGAAAAGAATTCATTTGTAACGAAAAAGTTGTGCGATTGTGCGACTCGGTATGGAGGTATGGCGACCGTCGTGTAGATGTATATGCTCCTTAAAATGTTTCAAAGTGTTGCACGCTTTTATCGAATGTTCAAGTTTCTAGGCATGTTCTTTCAGTATTTTGTAATTAGTTTCTGAATGGTTCTTCTAAAGGAAATTCCTTTTAATTTAGCGTGCGGTATTTTACTCAAGTTGATGGTTTTGTTTTGATTTACGCTGTTGATTGTATCGTAGATATTACTGGGTATGTTTTTTATGGTGGGTAAAATTCATCCAATGACGAATCCCGCCCTTGGCTGGATCGGTAAATAATGTCAAACTCTTACATTTGCATAGGGAAATGAGAGCTACCCTGAAACCGCTCTCATTATAATATACAATACAAACAGGCTAAAAGCAGTGGCGGTCCCTTCATACAAGCCCAAAAGCCCGGCATGCCTTACTAAAATGCACGATAAGAATCAATATCAAACCCGAACTATTTAAAAGTTCGCGCGCTTAATTCTTATCAAAATAACACAAAGTATCTACTTAGGCCCGCCCGCTGCATTACACATCGCGATTGTTCGCGCGCTTCGCTTACACTCGGCACTATATATAGCTATCTCGCTTTCACTTACCGGCTTTTACCGGGCTTTCAATGTCTCTTTCGCACTCATAGCGATGTGCCGTATAAGTACTTAGGACGTTTTGCGTCTAAAAATCGATCAGTATAGCAGATTTAAGCCGGGATTGCGCATGAAGTTGACCACGCATGCGTGACCTTGTCAGTTTGTCACACTTTAGTGTTGCCGTTTTAGCAACGTTGTGAGATCTTGGAGATTTTTAACGAGTTTGAAGACTTTTTTTAAGATTTAGCAACAGTAAAAACTAGCGACTTTTTAAAATAACTAAATTAAATATTCAAGCATTAACTTAAAAGTAAAAAAAATGCGACATTTAGCCAGATTTTTCATATATCTGGCGACTTTTTTTTGCCTAAATGACAACACTACAACTTTGCGTAAAATCGTAAATAGTTTTTGACACTCGAGTGCAACTAACTTCAGTTTTATTTGTTTTCTTAGTAAGTTTTTTATGTGTTTCCTTAGTTTTCCCAGTGTTATATGTAACTGTTTTGGTGACTTACCTACAACAATGGAGCTAATTGTACCTTGTGAGGATTTAAAATGCGTTCGAGTTTTGATTGGCGAAGATAAGGTAAAATCTTTAAACTTTGCTCAGAAAAAACAGTTAATTTCTTCATTAAAACCGACACCTAATCTGTGTATTTCTCAGTCTAGTAAATCGCATAAACGAAAATTTAATAGATCAGTGTAAGTATATATAAATTACTCACATTTTCCTACAGAGGGATTAGATCCATTATTTGACATTTATGCAAACTATTTCGACAAAAAAACAATAAACAGTTAATTGATTTGCCTGTATTCTATAATAGTCCTGATCTAAAAGATCGTAATGTTTTGGAATTAATTGATTTCATTCATGAGAATAACCTCGAAAAGATGCCTTTCCTGAATTGTTAAAATTAGTGTATCTTGTTTTAACTATTCCGGCTGTAATGTAATTTAATCATTTCAGAAAGATAGACAATTCCTATTAGAATATAAATAATTAATTTAAATACCTTTTTATATTCTATGAAGGTATTTTTTTAATTTTGCTTTGGAACTTTCTGTTTTGTTTTTTTTTTGTCTGTAACCTGTTAGTCCTGTTAGGAAGCAATCAACTACTTACCATAACTTTGTTTCCTCAAGCAATGAACCAAATCAAATGGCTTTTTTCAAAGCCACCAGAGGTATGCAATTGCTGATAAATGTTTATTATATTCAATCTAGTACTAGCATGCCTTCAGTGAGTGAAATTGAATAAAAAATATGAAAGAAGATTGATGAATTCACTTTTAATTTATTGTATCTAACCAGTAGTTTATGAGAAAATTGCGATGATCCATACGTAGGTACTTACATACTCAGTCCAAAACTGAACTTTCTTTTTTTGAAATTGGTTAAAATTTTTGGGCTTGCCTTATATTGAAACCCTAGGCACGCCACTGGCTAAAAGTCGATCAACTCAGTGGCTTATTGTTCTAGGACAGATTGCCAAGGTGCAGAAAAGACCAAAAAATAAACTCTTACTAACTAAGTAAATCACCCTTTCTTTAAACTCAGTTTGAGAACCTGTGTTCCTCGCTTGGAAGTGGACCCATGGCCCTGGTAGGCTTCGACCGTACTAGGCCCCAACAATTTTGCTAACATCCCCTTTGAGGTGCGCGTTACACGCCGTTGACGAATCGGACTTAGTCGGGACCGTTGGACGGTGAGCCACCCATTGCTCGCCTGCGATGGCTAGAAGTCTGGGTAGATCCCGGCGAGTGGGGCGTGAGGAAGTCCGTTCTGGTTACGCTTACTAATATTTGTTTACATATAATTATATAAAATACAAAGTCCTCGACACAAATAACCGCAGGCAAAACCGCTCGCAAAAGCTAGCTAAAATAGTAGCTAAGCTCAAGACTTCTTCATAAATAAGAATATAAGTATAATACTCAATTTAAAACTGTAATATCACTGAATCCATTATAACATTCTATCATTTACTTTTCAGCCGCGTATTTCAAGTTAAAGACGTAACTAAGTAACCAAAGTCAAGTGAATTACTAAAATAAACTAGAAGTTCCAGCCAAAGAAATGTAGAATAATAAATGATACCAATATAGCCTCTAAGTAATTGCCTTTTCCAGATGTAATTTACTAGACATTTTAGCTTAGAGCGCTTTGAAATCACAATATGGGAAAGTATAGTACGTTTCTAAAACTGTTTTCAAAAAGTTAACATTCAAGTCATTTCGTGTGACTGATTATTTTTGGTAGAGCTTCTTTTTAGGGTTTCGTATCTCAGAAAGAAAAAAAATGGTACCCTTATGGGATCACTTTTCTATCGGTCTGTCTGACTGCATGGCTAAAGCCCAATCTCGAAAATGCGTGGACATATTCAGTTGAAATTAGAACCATATATTTAGATCTACAGTCCCTTAAAGCTGTAAAAAATCACGAAAATAAAAGATATGGTCGTTGATGTTGCAATAAAATACGTTTTCGACACTCAAGGAATCAGAATTCATAGGGTACTTACCGTTGATGTAGAATACTGAAATTTGCATGAAGCAATGTCTCAATAGCATATTTATAGGAAAATCGGTACATTTTTAGTTACACCTCAAAAAAAAAATAATAATAAAAGAAAACTGCAAGAGAATTGAAACGTTCGTAACCTAACTGGGGGGGCTGTTCATAGGTGTACCTTATGGGGGGCCTTTCAACGCTGCGTCTTCCGGTACGTGGTTACAAATCTAGAAACTTTTCGCCCCATGGACCATCTGTTCTGCAAGCAATGTGTGTATGCAGAGTACGATACCAGATTTTTAATCCAATATAATTGTAGACAGAAACAAATTCACCATGAGAGTCACGGAAATCCGATGGATGTGAGACGCACAAGACTTATCATTATGGTGTCGCTTGGAGAGAATCTATGACTCCAAGAGTGGACGTCATTCTGCTAAAAGTAAAATTTCTATTATAGCTCTAAAGAAAACTAAAGCATTATTTATTAGATAGACGAAAAGTGAGAAATTGAGAAATAAAAAAATCTAAACGGTGATATTTATCAAGATACTTGAACGAGTCGTTTGTTTGAATTATAGTATTTGCTGTGATATAAAAGGAAATAAATATATTGTATCGTAAGTTGGGGTTCGGACAATAAATTGTAACTATTGTCAGGTAGAGAGGAGCGAGGGAAAGGATTATGTTTGACAAATATTATCTTACTAGTTTTTGTCAGCGGTTTTGTCCGCGTGAAAATAGTAAATCTACACACAAACATTTGTCCTGGGTGGGAATCGAACCCACGACCTCCGGCATTGCAGTCAAGGCCACTAACCACTACTAGACCAACAGCATTATTAGTTTCCTGGGTGTAGTCTGCTCACAAACTAGATATACCTAGATATTAACTTTTCTTTTATAAATAAGCCTAATATAATGTCAAAAAAATATTCTTTGAGAATAACTTAACCTTGTATCTTTTGAGAAAAAGCAGTATTTCTTTTACATTGTGCGAGATTTTCCATCTGCGATCATAAATTGTAGAATTCTACAGCTCCATTAAATCTTCTGCTGCGATACTAAATTTATTTATAATACTAGAATATAACATACTAACTAACCAGGAAAACGTTGTCCAGTCTGTGTGTTTGTAAATTATTAAAGAAAAAACGGTGGGTAAAATTACTCTCACACCTAACTACCATTTATCTATATATATATAAAAGGAGAAACTGACTGACTGACATATCAATGCACAGCCGAAACTACTGGGACTAGAAGAGTGAAATTTTGCACAAGGCTTGCGTTTATCACGTAGGCGAATACTAAGAAAGGATTTCCCAAAATTCATCACCTTAAGGGATGAAACGCGTGTCTAAAGTTTGTGTGAAAACCTATTTTCACGTGGGCGAAGCCGCTGGCAGAAGCTATAAGGGTATATTGCCAGGCTTTTGCAGACGATGTCGTCCTGGTATTTTCGGACCACGAGACGGGGGGACCCGTCTCGTGGTCCGAGAATACAGCAGAGAGCCAATGAGACGCTCGACATGGTGTCGAGGTGGGGCGCCCGTAACATGCTGCGTTTCGCCGCGCATAAGACCAATGCGATGGTGCTAACAAAGAAGCTGAAATATGACGACCCGGTTTTACACATGTCGGGCACAAGGCTGGGCTTAGTCCAAGAGGTCAAGCTGCTAGGTCTTATTATTGACGCCAAACTTACTTTTAATGCACACGTGTCCGCAACCTGTAAAAAGGCGGCGGGTATTTATAAGAAACTCGCGTGTGCAGCGAAGGTGACGTGGGGTCTTAATAGAGAGGTAATCAGGACTATTTACGTGTCGGTGATAGAGTCCATCGTGATGTATGCTGCGAGTGCATGGGCTCCGGCAGCTGAGAAACTGATGACAAGAAACCAGTTTGACTCGCTACAGAGGGGTTTCGTGCAGAAGATCTGCAAGGCATACCGCACGGTGTCTCTGACATCGGCATTGGTTCTGTCAGGTCAACTCCCATTAGACCTCCGGGTATTTGAGGCAGCGACTCTTTACAAGATCAAGAGGGGCCATTCACGGGAGTTCCTGCCACCGGGCCGCGAGCTGGAACGGAATATAAATTATTTCGATCAACCTCATCCATTGCGACTCACAACAACTGAGTACGTACGCCTGGAAGCATGGAATCCCGAAACCTTAGAGGCTCACCATGTTACCGGCCCCCAAATCTACACCGCAAGATAGAGAGAAAAGTATGTGCTGCCCTAACTTGATGGGAGGGAGAAAAGGAATCCATGTCCAAAACTTTTGGCTTGGAGCCCCACAATACTGTTTTCCAATCTGAAATGTATGCTCTTCAGAGCTGTCAGGATGGCAAGAGAATCAAATGCGGCCTCCATTAACATACTGAGTGATTCAAAATCGTCGCTCGACCTGTTAAGGAGACCATCTGTTACTCACCACCTGGCACTCCAAATAAAGAGTCTTAACCGCGAGATCAGAGAGGAGGGCAGAAAACTGAGGTTATTTTGGCTCAAGGCCCACGTGGGAACTGCCGGAAATGAGAAGGCGGATCAGCTGGCGAAGGAGGCAACCCTAACAAAGGAGACAGCAGACTACGACAAAGTCCCCGTATCATACGTGAGAAGAAAGATACGGGAGGGGACCGTAAAGAAATGGCAAGCGAGGTACGAGTCCTCGAGTACAGGGGCGGTAACAAAGGTATTCTTTCCAGATGTCCTTCTGGCTAAAAGAATCCTTAATGACACATTCCTAACACCGGCCCATACTCAAATCTTAACGGGACACGGAGGTTTTGCAGCATACCTTCACCGCTTCCACCTCAAAGACAGTCCCTCGTGCGTCTGCGATCAGAGCTGCGAAGAAACTGTCTGGCACCTTCTCTTCGAATGCCCAAGGTTTTGCCTTGAAAGAATGGAATGGAACGAAAAACCGGGATCCAGTTAAGTCAATCCTCACTCCACAACCCCATGGAGAAGCCAGCTTCGAGGACCCCATTCTTGGCGTTCGCGAGTAAAGTTGCCGTAACCGCAGCGGGGCCGAATCAATCAGATGCCCTCGCACGAAGTCGAGTCCATCTACTCAGACCCCCACCACAAAGGATACACTTACACTTAATGCACAACAACTATCACCCACAAATGCACGGCAAACAAACACAACACCGACACCAATTACACAAAATCCGTCACCTTCAACGTCACCTACACAGCAAAGCACAAACACACAACTAGAACCAGCGACAGCGCCATTGGTACCAATGACAGGGACAAACCAACAGGCGATTGAAACCGCCATGCCAGTAACACATTTCCTGGTATGCGGAAGAACCGGAGTCCCCGGTATCAGACTCCGAGGGGTCGCTCCGTTTATGAATAGGAATCAGAGACCCTGGGCATAGGTTTCTGGATTGGTTCAAGCCGTACTGGAGCTCGAATAACAATTTCTCCGGGAGTAGCTGCTCTAATTAACGGGAGCACATCAAAAACGAGCATCAAAGAAAGTAAGTACGCCGCGCTGCAGCAAGTGGAGATAGCCACTCACAAGTGCCGTTTAGTGCGATTCAAAGGTAAGACAATCGCACTACTTGAATGGGGAGTGGAGAGCCCATTTGCCCAGGCGAGTTCGTTGCTCCAAAAGATTAGGGAAGCAGGAGAAAACACGTGCATAGCACCCCGCACGATCAGCATCGATGCTATAGCAGTCGGTGGCAAAAGTGGAGACATCGCAGACCGGTTCGGCTGTCTTACTTAAAGCCTCAGAACAGCATGAGGTCGTGGCCTATGAGGACAGGGGGGAAACCTTAAGCTTCCTCAAAGCCCCCAGAGACCCTACAGACGGCACGATGAGTTCCACCAAGAACATGACTGCCATGAGTGGAGCTGAGAGAGCCCAGCAGAAATTAACGGCAGAAAAAGAAAGAAGGGACCAAGGCAGAAACATCTGCCCAGAGGACCGAGCCCGGTCCAAAAGTCATCACAAAGCAATCGGCACCTTCCTCAGTGCACTGCTCCCGAGTACCAGCCGCACATCACCAACTGAGCGGCAAGAGTCAGCGGTCATGAGGTTTTTCAAATCGAAACCTAGGGAAATAGCACCACCAAAACCCAAACCAACCAGAACCGACAAAGGGCAAGTCAGCCTACCGACACTCGCTGTAAACTCGGGTATCATAGACCACGTACAAAGCGCATTCCTCGAGTATGTATCAGTTGTGAGGGCAACCAGAGAGGTAAATCACATACCTGTTGGTTTGTGCTGGTTGTTTTCATAATGGATTTCTTTCTGTGTTATGTCGTCTGCTTCGCTTATGTATGAACTTCTAACATCTGTAAAAGTTATTGCTCCCTGAACATGAATATATCAACGCAATTAACCCTATACTCAACATGTCAACAATACATAGACATCATCTGATGAACATCATTTCAACAGTATACAGGGTGTCATTGACATGTTAACGCAAACGAATACCATAGATGGATCTAAAAAAAAAACAAAAAAAAGGATTTTTTTGTCGGTTTTTTCTTATTTTTTTTTAATGAATTTTTAACGTTTTTTTAATTAAACTGTATAAAAACGTCAATTTAACATTTTTTGCGAAAAAAATGAGTGCATTACATTCCAAATTAAAAATGTTATCGGGTTTGGTTAGAATAACGATTTTATTTGCCTCGATGATTTTTTTAATAATTTCTTTTTGTAAAAAAAAAATCTTTTTTTTTTCTAAAAATATCATTGGGATTGGTCAGAATAACGATTTTATACAGGTAAAAAATAAAAAAATAAAACTTTTTTTTCAAAAATTAAAATAACCGACGAAAAATTAATTCCACTACCTACTGTATTCGTTTGCGTTAACATGTCAATGACACCTTGTATAATCAACAGCCTTGCTAGGATGAATATGAAATAATAACATCTTCATCCTACACACATAAATTGGAGGTTAAATAAATCTAGAGGTCAACGTCGGTGATCCTCCTCTCCCAGGATCAGGTCCTGGGAGGACTAGGTTAGATTTGGGAGCCCGAACATCTATCGGAGCTCCTTCCCCCCAGGAGATCATTCCATAAGGGTACCAGCTGGTACAAAGGAACCTGGAAGAAACGCACCTCTCCAGAATCTCGGTCCACTCCATCATGCTGAAGGCGACCTACTCCTTATAAACATACATATCGGAATCCTAGAGATATTTTTATCCCAGGCGTCGGCCATTCCTTCCTGCCAGGATTGGCCTACTCCGCTAACCTAGTAAACATACCTCATACAGGCTTTCAACATTAACGTTACTATATAAAGGAGTCAATTGCGCTAAAACGCCAAATAACCTCACAGAGCTTGACTAAGATAATTACATAAGTAATACTTAGCTTTCATGCTTTCCAAGTCTGGAAACAACATGTCTTCTTCCAGACACAGCACGAAAGGTCTTTAATCAACATAATTCACGCTCGGTACACAATTGATCACAGTACACTTAGTTTGCGACTTTCAAAATGGCTGTTCCCCGTTACTGGCATTACATATTGGCGCCAACTAAAATTACTCTATTGAAAAATCTATTATTATTTATGCTTACTTGCTTACCATAGATAGTCGAGATGGCGCCTCTAGGTGTTGATAGAGTTGAATATACCTGTTTGTCTAAAGCCGGATCCAGACGATTGTAACGTGTAATGTAATCCACCGTGTAATGTAACACGAATTCCACGTGTGGACGTTACTACGAGCATTACATGTAACGCTCGCGCGGCGCTCGGGGTTGATCCATCAGCTGTCGGTTTTTAGTGCGAACACAAAGGAGCTCGCAGGACGGCATTCGTGACTGTTGTCTCGTGTGTATGTGCAATATGTGGAGTGACGAACCATCGCCCGTCCTATTTAGTATGTTCGTAGCAACTGATGAAATGCAGCTCCGAAAATAGATACGCGTACACAATTCGCTATGAGTTAGTGTGCCGTCCATACTGTTAGCGCTAAGGACACGTAATCTTACATTGCACGTTACACTAGTCTGGACCCGGCTTAAGAATTCGCGTTCGTCGCGACAAGAGCCAAGCACGCAAGAAATATTATACCTAGGGCAGAATGTAAGTATGTGCGCAAACTCAGGTGCACTCTCTGTTCCTTTAGTCCGTCTGTCCACTGTCCACAAATGCATAGAATGGGAGAAAGTGATTACCCACCTCAAAAAAAATCAGATTGCATAGTCATAGTTACAGTCATAGTAATTTTTTTGTAAGGGATTCTCACCAGTTATAAACAAAAAGACATAGTCAACAATCTTCTACACTAATATAATAAAGTGGTAAAGTTTGTTTTTTTGTTTGTAGGAAGTAATCTCTGGAACTACTGGTCCGATTGGAAAAATTATAGCAACAATAGAAAGCTGCTTTACTTCTGAATGACATCTACACTAATATAATAAAGAGGTAAAGTTTGTTTTTTTGTTTGTAGGAGGTATCTCTGGAACTAATGGTTCGATTGGAAAAATTTTAGCAACAATAGAAAGCTGCTTTACTCCTGAGTGACATAGGCTATAAATTATGCATATAACATGGATGTTAACCGAGCTATCACTACAAGAAATTTTCCGCGGAAAGAAGTCGCGGGCAGAAGCTAGTAGGCTATATTTTATGTAGGCGGGCGAAGCCGCTGGCAAAAACTAGTTAATTATACACAGATTGCATTTAAATGTCAAATAATGAAAAAAAGATGTCAAACAAATAAAAGACAATACAAAAAGTCAATTAAAATTTAAATAATAAAAACAATAATTTTCACAATTATTTAACTTTGATATATTAAATTCAATGAAATCTCAAATTCGTCTAAAGACAACACAAATAGCTACAGGCAGCCGATTATAATTATACTGTTGGGCCCATAACAGTAATAATAGTATTTAGCCTTTTATGTCACTCTGCTGGGCAAAGGCCATACCTTTTCTGCACACGTCTGTGCTCATTCATGCTCAGTCAATGCAGGCTCAATTCTCCATCTTCGCCTGGAATGACCGCTATGTCACCCAGTGTCGGCACCCAGTGGTCGTACAATGCGTTCCAAATGAGAATAACATCGATTGCCATGTTAAAATAAATAAAAAAACAAAAATGTTGTGACGAGAGCGTGAAAAGGGAGAGAGCGTGTAAGCAAAAAATGTTTAGTCAGAATCCAGTTCTTCAATTTTATACATCTCTGAGTTCTTCAATATTCCCATTTTTTTCGATTTGACAGTACGGCGTGAGGTTACATCTTGGCAATCGACATTCTCATTTGGAGCGCATAGTACAGTACGGTCGTTCTACCTTGGCGACCCTGAAGTTAGGTTCTGCAAACTTTACCGTTTGTGTACTCGTAAAAAAATGGTTTAAAAAATAAATGTCATGCCAATAAATGCCAGCTATTGTTATTGCTTTTAACAAATGTTACTGGCATTTGTTTTTATCTTTATTTTTGTACGTATAATAAGCACAAGCGCTAAAATTCGTTTATAAATTTTTTTAATTATAGTATGTCACTTTCACACAGTTACATTTTGATTTCTTTTCAAAGCAATTTGTCCGCTGTATTACTCAGTCACCCATCATACTTCATTTCTTTGCGGCACCCGCGGAGATACCTCCTATAAATTAATTAGCGTAGCGTTTCAAACGAAATGACAAATGACATCGCGAGACACGTTCATTATACGCCTATAATAATGTAAGGCAGACACACACTTGACAAATTAGCACTATTGTTTACCAAAACAAATTTATTACCTGCCTAATACCTTGCGTACCTGTCAGTTGTGTGCTCCTCAATTTATAATGTTATTTGTGTAATTTCAATTCAAATATTTAATGTTTCGACTTTATATTTACACACTAGCTTTCGCCCGCGTACATAAAATAAAGCCTATGTCACTCAGGAGTAAAGCAGCTTTCTGTTGTTGCTAAATGTTTTCCAATCGGACCAGTAGTTCCAAAGATTACCTCCTACAAACAAAAAAATAAACTTTACCTCTTTATTATATTAGTGTAGAAGTGTAGAATTTACACTAGCACTAGCTTCTGACGTTTTGTAAGTGCCCATTTAGGCCTATCATTTCATTATTACATAGTATAAAACAAAGTCGCTTCCCACGGTCCTTATTTATGCTTAGATCTTTAAAATAAAGCAACGGATTTTATTGCAGTTTTTTTAATAGATAGAGTGAATCAAGAGGAAGGTTTATATGTATAATACATGCATAATATATTTAATATCAGCATTGAACTCGTGCGAAGCTGGGGCGGGTCGCTAGTATGAAATATAAACAATTTTGATTATGACATTTGAAAACGCTAAAAGCAAATCAATCCGAGAACATTTACACTATTTTTCATACAGTCGTTTTTACGTTGTTATGTAGTTATTAGACATCTTTTTCTGTAATATGTTTTGTAACACAGACATTTTGTGGATATTATCTAGGTTTCCATTAAAATCGAATAATTTTGTGTAATCCAATAGACTTTTTTTATGGTGGGTAAAAATCATACAATGACAAATTCCGCCCCTGGGCGGAACGGGAAATAGTGTCAGACTCTTACTGGCTAAATAACCCAACGTAGGAAACGTTGCCTTTATACCAGGGCCAGAGCCTTCCTTTCAGACGCGAACCCTTGGTTCCTGTAGGCTTCGACCCTTCTGCTGGGTTCTTACGATTTGCTGAAAACAAATTAAGGCGCGCGGCAAAAGTGCGCGCCGTTGACGACTTAGGCTTGATTTGGATGGTAAGCGGCGATCGGAAGGCGAGCTACCCATTGCATTATGGCGGTAATGCCCCTCCTTGAGGCGTGGCTGGAAAGAACTCACGGCGTTCTCACTTTCCGCATGACGCAGGTCCTCACCGGACATGGTAAGTTCGGGAGGTACCTGCATCGCATTCGTGCGGAAGAGACGCCCGGGTGTCGCCACTGTGTGGACCGCCCGGAGGACACGGTGGAGCACACGGTTGAGGTGTGCCCCGCTTGGGCAGAGCATCGCTGTGTCCTCGTGGGAGCGATCGGTGGCGGCGATCTCTCGCGCCGGGCCTTGGTAGAAGCCATGGTTCGGAGTGAGGAGGAGTGGCAAGCGGTCGCCTCCTTCTGCGAAGCAGTAATGCTAGCAAAGGAGGAGGCGGACCGCATAAGGCAACGGCGTTTGCGCCCCAGACGCCGCCGCGATTCCGATCCTGACTTCCGGCCACCGTAGGCGCGGGCTTGCGGACGGTGAGCATTGGGTAGCTCGCCGTCCGGTCGTCTGGTAATCGTCCGGACCAAGCCCAGTCGTCGACGGCGCGCACTGTTCCCGCGCGCCTCAAGGAGTTGTCAGCAACCGTAGGGACCCTGCAGAAGGGTCGAAGCCAATCAGGGCCATGGGTTTGTGTCTGAAAAGGAAGGCTCTGGCCCTGGTATGTATGGCGATGAAGGAACGGGGTAGGTTTTTTAGTCAGTAAGAGTCTGACACTTGTTTTCCGCTCCGCCCAAGAGTGGGACTCGTCATTGGATGATTTTTACCTACCATAAAAAAAAAAAAAAAAAAAAAAAAAAAAGCTACCCATTGCAAAAGCATTGCTACGCTGTATAGCAATACTTATCTCTGTCAGAGAAATACTTATGCAAGTCTTAAAATAGCTCCAATGTAAAGAAAACTAGAAAGTTTCCACAAAAACATAATCTGCGAAAAGATCTTCAATTTCCAATTGCAACGGTTCTCCACTTGTTTGAAAAAGATAGAAACGAATCTATTCCAAATAAATGTTACGGTTTGCTCTTTCGCAAAAGCAAAGAGTTCTAAAAATAATCGACACTTCTCGGGATATCTCCGATTCCAGACTTACATTTAAAATTCAGCTTTGGGCACGTTTTATTTGACATCGTTGCACGATAACCCTTTGACTATGGCACTATATAGTTCTTTGTTCTTCCTCGCCATTCTTCTCCGGTTATTTTTAGGGTTCCGTATCTCAAAAATAAAAAAAACGTAGTCTATGACCACGCCACTTACCACTATGTTGTCCGTCTATCTGTCTAAACCCTTTATATCAGGAACGCGTGGAGGTGTTGAAATATGTACTTAATAAATACTTATATATAAATATAAAACTATACAGTCAGGGGGCTTAGACAAAGTCACATTCTCACTAACGATAACGAAATTCGAAACTCCGAAATGTATGGAACTGACATATGCCTTCGAAAAGTCACGTGGTCAAACGTTTTCGATTCGCTAATTGTTATTAGTTGTTTATACGTCAAATTGGACGTTTTAATTCGATAATCATAGCCAAGACGTTGTTATTTTATCGAACCAACACTTCGACTTATCGATATGTTAGTCGATGTCACTTTGTCTACCATTTTGTGGTCGACATCGTTAAGCGAAATCGAACTTAGAAATGGATTCGACACGGAGCGATTGCCACTTGTCTAGGGCCCCAGGTCTGTGATCCCTTGTAGCTGTGAAAAAAATCAAACTTCTAATTTCTCAACAGTAAAATATACGGCCGTTTATATCGCATGAAACGTATATTTCGATATCCTGAAGGGAATCCAAAATACATCATTTGATGATTTTTCACACCATAAAAAAATACATAAACTACTTCTTCCCTTTGACCTAAAATCCTGAAATTTGATTTATAGCAAGGTATAACGGACTTTGCTTTACGCCTAATTTTAGGATTCTGTGTCAACAGGAAGTACCCGTGAATAGACCAGGTATGATAATAAAACTGAAAAATAGTAAATTTGTTGTTACTTCACAAAAAATCTTCGAAATTCGGGTATTGAACTATTTGCACAGGTAAGGTTGTACAGAACCCTCAGTTTGAGTCCGACTCAGACTTGACCAGTTTTTTTCAACATGTCCGAACTATCCACAGATTTCATTACGTTTGTACAAGAATTCGCGAAACACGTAACAACGGGATCCGGGCGTAATTCCCAGCCCCGGGGCGCGGGACTGCCTGCCTCCGGGATTTAGCACGAACAAAGTTAGATGGAATAGCGTGGGATGGTAGTTTGGCAACTAAATACAACATATTAGGAATTATTTACATTGTTTCTATTGTAATAGAGCTCGATGTTCATGGGCAGCTAGAAATGCAGCTCACTTCTTGGATTATGCTTCCAATGAAGTCTTTTGCTTGAATTTCGTCACAAGTTGATAAACTCAAGGGAATCAAACTTCATAGGGTTTTTTATGGT
Organism: Mythimna loreyi; assembly: GCA_029852875.1. Classification (NCBI taxonomy): domain Eukaryota; kingdom Metazoa; phylum Arthropoda; class Insecta; order Lepidoptera; family Noctuidae; genus Mythimna; species Mythimna loreyi. The sequence continues at coordinate 3,130,756 of CM056795.1, read as the reverse complement.
AAAAATCAATCAATGACGAATCCCGCCCTTGGGCGGAGCAGGAAACAGTGTCAGACACTTACTGACTGAGCAGCCCACCTAGTTCCTTCTTTGTCCTTCGCACTGGGGCCAAGCCTTCCTTTCAGGAAGAGACCCTGGGCTCCAGTAGGCTTCGACCCTCTGACAATTCCTAGAGGTGCGCGGGAACAAAGCGCGCCGTCGACGACTTGGGAAACTTCATACGGTACTGCGACGCCTCGAGTCCACTCGAGAGGCGCCCTCAATCCTAGGGTCGTGGTAATAGCAATGAAACCACGTTAAGTTTTATACTTTTTCCTATATTTTTTGCTTTACGGCTCGACATACATTCCTATTCTTTTCACATGACAACGTATTATATTTCTTAATATTTCAAACTACAAATAGTCTGCGAACGTCTTGCCAGCCAGTACGCTAATTCGGAGCGCATGCGAACTCTTCAGAGATATCGCAGTACTCCCGTTGACCTTGAATCTTGGAATTTGGTATAGAGCACGGTCGTATAGCTCAAAATATAAGCATATAATTCCCTATACGTAAGCCCTTTTTTAAAATATTCTTTCTTCTTTTTTTTAAACATTGTTCTATGACAATTGGATCGGGCTTTCAGAAACTCGGTGACACTATCACCGAGTTTCTGTTCAACTGACCCAACTGTTAAATTAACAGTTGTGTCAAATTCATTTGGGTTGCTGAATCGATGCTTAGAATAAAATTAACTGATCTATGCCATGACATTAGGCATGCAGCTATTCCTATAGAAGATTTGACTACGCTGCAACTAACAAGATGATCAAATCAAAGTCGCTGATCATGGTATAAGTACATCAATTGAAACTTGACAAGAAATTTGACACCTAGTTAGTAGATTTTTACGTTGATCGGGCTCTCGGAAACCGGGTGAAAGGATAACTTCTGTATCGTGGGTGCATTCACAAACATGACAGCCAGACTTGGAATACTTATCTTTGTCTACACTAATATAATAAAGAGGTAAAGTTTGTTTTTTTGTTTTTATATTTTTTTGTTTGTAGGAGGTAAACTCTGCAACTACTGGTCCGATTGGAAAAAAATTAGCAACAATAGAAAGCTGCTTTACTCCTGAGTGACATAGGCTATATTTTATGTACGCGGGCGAAGCCGCTGACAAAAGCTAGTATGTTATATATTTTGTGTCCTGTTAATTTCTATCCACAATGGGTTGCTTGGAAGAAATCGCCGATTGTATGTTTTTTATTACAAGTTTTCCTTTCAATATATTTTAAACTTGGTGTACAGGAAAGTGTATAATAAATACAAATATTTGTCCTTTGCTGGAAGTGAATATACGACACACAGCATAACATCTAATCGTTTAATCATTACAACCGTGCCGTCAAAGAGATTTACAGTTCAAGATAAAATCCTCGCAGAATATAGAAAGAATTTTAAGTTTGGTTGTAAATTCGAGCCAAGATAGCTATCGCGTCTTCAAATATTTGATCCAATAAAACTTTTGTTGTATTTATTTTCAGAATATTCGGGATGATATGAACTTGTTTGAGACGTGTTTTCGTAAATTTTAAGGCTTTTAAAACTTTTCAGTTTACCTTAAAGTCAGTTTTGAGGTAATCAAAATCTTTTTAAAACACTTAGATCTTTTTATTTAAGTTAAGGATCGCCTTAATGTAATTGATTTCAGTTCATTAAGTCAGTTATCTGCGAACTTTCTTTGTTCACGGCACACCTAAGATATTGCAAATTTTAGAAGTAAAAATAATTGTTCAATACACTTACTCGAAAACTGCCTCTTATCGCACCCCTATTAGGTTCAATATAGCATGTATATCACCCAAGTGCTTTTTTGAGTTCATCACAACAAAGGCTTTTTTTATTCTTTCCTTATCGTCACGGTCACGGGTATTTATTTTTCAATACACTTACTCGAAAACTGCCTCTTATCGCACTCCTGTTAGGTTCAATATAGCATGTATATCACCCAAGTGCTTTTTTGAGTTTATCACAACAAGGGCTTTTTTATTCCTTCCTTATCGTCACGGTCAACGGTGATTTTCTTTTTTTACTTAGTTTGTCGAATCAGGCGCGAGGCGTCCCCCACGGGCGCTGGACGACCCCCACAAAATTAGAAACTGTTCAGAGCAGATTTGAATGCTATTACTGCTGTATATATTTCTACTGTATGTTTGAGATACGATTAAACGTTTCTTCTTTCTTTCTTTATTTCACAAGTCGTAAGTGTATTGAAAAACGTCGTTTGACACACGTGCAGATTTGTCTTTGCATCCCTCGGCTCCATAACACACTCGCCTACGGCTCGTGCGCATTTTGCCTCGGTCGCAATGACAAACTTCCTGCACTTGTATCAAAATGTACTATTGTTTTACTTAGTTTATCGAATCAGGCGCGAGGCGTCCCCCAGAGTCGCTGGACGACCCCACGAAATTAGAAACAGGCCACAGCAGATTTGAATTCTATATTTATATATTTCTTATATTTCTACTGGATGTTTGAGATACGATTAATTTTTTTTTCTTTATTTCACAAGTCGTAAGTGTATTGAAAAACGTCGTTTGACAAACGTGCAGATTTGTCATTGCAGCCCTCGGCTCCATAACACACTCGCCTACGGCTCGTGCGAATTTCGCCTCGGTCGCAATGACAAACTTCCTGCACTTGTATCAAAATGTACTATTTCAATGATCGTCATCATCTTCCTGCCCTTGTCCCGTTTTATTTAGGGTCGGCGCACTATTTCAATGATCGTAAAAATATAATTTAAAAAATAACAATTATGGTTAATTGAAAAATTATTTTTACATTTGAGGAGTGGCTGAAGAGGCACCACGGCGTCCTTACCTTCCGCCAAACGCAGGTCTTCAAGGGACATGGCCAATTCAGGAGGTATTGTTTTGCCTCTCCACTTGTATCATAATGTAACTATTTCGAGATTAGGTGTATCTATACCGATTTTTCTGTTTTGTCTTAACGTACTTTTTTTTTTTTTTTTTTTTTAAATTAATTGTAGGTTCGCGCTTGACCACTATCTCACCTGATGGAAAGCGACGATGCGGTCGACGATGGAACGCGCTTACCTTTTTTCGTTTAAGATGACTGTTGCGCCATTATACAAGGTATATCGTAAGCCTTGAAATATATAAATGAGTATAGAACGCGGCAAATAAGTTGAAACAAAATAGCCGTCGCCGTGGGTATAGTTACGCGCAGTTCAACGCTTAGATTGATTTGTTATCGAATGTCGATCACCATTTGGTTCAACTTATTTCCCGCGTGCTATAGCAACTTGCAAATGTGCGTCAGAACGTTAGTAAAATAATCGGCTTGCCTCCGACATAATGTTGTATTGTATGTCAATCAAACTTCGATTAATAACGTTCGGTTCAGGGCATCATTACAATCCCGCTCTCCCAACTAGGTGGGAAATTATCTAGTAACTTTTCTCGCCCTTGGGTGGAGTGGGAGTCAAACTTTTACGACTAAAACCCACTCCTGTTCCTTCTTTACACACATCCATAAATTAATTCGAGTTAAAAAAATACTCTAATTTTTATTGTTATATTTACAAATCGATAGTGTTTTATAGACCGGATGGACCCTCCACCGGATTAAAACGATCATAATTTGACAATGTATACAGTACGGCTATCGGATCTTGGCAAGTCTGTAGTAAGTTAGACTCTGCAAATTTTAGCGCTTGACACAGAGACAGTACAAAAAAAATGGATTAAACAAATAAATGCAATTTGCACTTGTTATTGTTGTTAAAAACTGTTATTAGCATAAAAAAAATTAAAAACTTACGTACGAGTTTTCAAGCGCTAAGTGTCTAAACACACTAAGCCGAACGTGCGCGACCGAAGTTCCGCGGCTGATTTTACGTTCCAACGTATTCGGTTGATATGACACACCATAAGTGCCGAACTTACGCGGCAGAAATTCAATGCGCAATTTTGTGTGTATATTCAGTGTTTCGAGCGCTGTCGTGGCGTCGTGTCGTGTTATCTAAACAGCCGGTCAGACAAATGCAAAATAAAACTCCGAACTTCGGTCGCGTATAATGTGTGTTCTACAGAATACGTTGCCGCCGAATTTCCGCTGAACTTACGCCCGACTGAAGTTCGGCTGCACGCTATAACGCAACGTAATTTCGGCATAATGTGTCGCTAGTAATTCAAATAGCATTGCAGGCGTAATCATGCCGAACTTCCGTCGCGTATCCTCGGCATAGTGTGTTTAGACAGACACTAAAAGTCGCAGGGCTTAACTTCCGACCGCCAAGATCCGACGGCCGTACTTTACTTAAAACTCTACTAAGACTGTACTGTACTCTTGTAAGAATCCCTTACCAATAAATAACTATGACTATGACTACTTATGACAAAATTTTACGGTGTATTAAGGATCATATCACGCGGAGTGCAATTTACGTCTCTCTCACAGCTCAATTGCAGTTGAAAGTTTTCTCTCAGGTGAGTGATGCAAAACTGATGCTATAACTCTTACCAAGTTCAGTCACAAGCCTCCAGAGATCTAGATTTATGCCTGTGTATCAGACTGGTTCGTTTTCACCGTGGTGCGAATAAATCTGAACTGGGAACGGTTGAATGGCCGACAGATCTGTTTACCATTGGTGGATGGGATGAAAACTCCTGAAAATACGAAACAAGTGTTACTGTGGCTGGTTATAAAAAAATAATAATTAAAAACATTAACCCCTCGTACGCGGGGGATATTATTAATAGGTGATTGCGCGTTTTAAAAAAAGTCGCTTAGAGTAAGAAAAAAAAGCTTTTTCTGGATTTTACCAGGCAAAAAGTAGATAACATCATCAACAGCCTCTTTAATGTTCCCACTGCTGGGACACAGACCACCTTTCTAGGAGAGGGATAGAAGATATACAAGCAGAAATTTTCGTCGTATTGAATTTCATACCACCGTTTGGACTAAGACAGTTAGCGTTTTTTCAAGGTCATCCAAGTTGTATAATCGGCGTTCAAGGGAAGGCAAAACAGAGAGAAAAACTGGACAGCAAAATTTATAGTAAGATGTATGGAGGTATGCGGAACAGACAGTAAAGTCCCGCTAACCGCCATTGAAAAGGGAAAATCCCCCGGCCAAAGAGACGCCATTTAAATTTTTTTTTTTGTAGTGGAAAAAATCATCTAATGGCGAATCCCGCCCTTGAGCGGAACAGGAAACAGTGTCAGACTCTTACTGACCAAACGACCCACCCCTTTCGTTCTTAGCCTTCATACAGGTTTTTTTTTATGGTGGGAAAAATCCATTGGGCGGAGCGGGAAACAGTGTCAGACTCTTACTGACTAAACGACCCACCCTTTTCGTTCTTAACCTTCATACCGGATTCGGACCTTCCTATCAGAAACCGTACTGGTGTACCAGTAGGCTTTGGTCCTGCAGTTGGGCCTCCAAGTTTGCTGACAACTCCTTGAGCCGCGCGGGAACAGAGCGCGCCGTCAACGACTTGACTTAGTCCGGACTGTAACCAGACGAGCCGAAGGCGAGCTACACATTGCTCGCCGTCCGCAAGCCCTGCGACAGACCTTCGGCATACTTCTCTTAGTCAGGTTACTGCTGTTAGTTTTATAAAATTTACACCTATAATGTACTCATCATCATCAGCCTTTTTTGACATTCCCACTGCTAGGGCACAGGCCCCCCCTCTCTAGGAGAGGGAATGGGTTATAATCCGCCATGGGAGCCCAGTCCAGGATGGTGGATGTCACATGTCTCCGAATCTTTGGTTCTAGAACATGCCGGTTTCCTCATGATGTTTTCCTTTACCGTTTTGAGAGCAGAGTATAATCTACTGCATTCAACTAAATATAATATATTACAACTCACAAAGCATATAAGTGTGAATACTAAGTACATAATAGCAGTATCAGAGGCCAGTGGTACGGCATTAAATTATCTCATTCCATTATATACGAAGTTAGCAAGTTCAGCCACTTACTTCGTTTACACGGAGCTGCGAAATCTTGGACGAGGAAGCACTATTCTAAAACAATAAGCTTAGTTCTTTTTTTTACATCTTGATAGGTAGAAACTTTATTATAATTTCAAAATCAATCTATGTGCTAATAATACAATATATATAAAAAAAATTAAATATAAACTAAATATTTACACCAAACCTAACTATGTACATATAATACAAAAACACAATACAATTAGGCGTCGAAATATTCCTCCACATCGCTTTAATCTGGGAACGTGCCCAGAAGACTGGCAGCATTGCCACGTTGAATGCCAATGCTAATTCTATGGGCAAAGAAAGAGCCAGCCCTCTAAAAATAAATAAATAAACAATAAATTAATCATATTAACACATGATTGATTATTATAATGATAATAATAATCATTTATTTGCGTACAATTAGTTTGATAACACAAATAAAATTTAGCCCTTATTCTGCCTTTAATTTCGGCGTGCAATAAAACATATTGATTTAAATTTAATTAATTATTGATTTACTGTCATGTCAAAATCATGCACAAAATTACACAAATTATATTGGATTATAATTATATTGTTAAAAAAAAACTAATCAAAATAATCATCACAAATTCATGTCAAAATAATCACAAATGTCAATAATAATCATATCAAAGTATTAAAATTCAAAATCAAAATAATAATAAAAATCAAAATATAATAATAGGTACGGATTTGATCTTGGAATATTTCTACAATATTCTTTTCTAATGCTTTTTATCGATGAACAAAATAACATCAGACATAAAGAAAGCCTTATTTACTGTTGATTCAATCGATTTTGAGTTTTATTACGTTCGTGAAATGACCAATGACGGTTGCAGTAAATACTTGGTTTTTTAACGACTTTTTTGGTTTTAATGCCAACCTTATATCTACGGAATAAAAGTTAAAAACGGTTGAACAGAAAGTAAACAAGGTTTCTTTAAATGTTTAATCTTAACACGAATAGGGTATAGGCAATTAGGCATGTGATTATAAACACTATCAAAATGCCAAAATAATTTAGAGCTTGACTGCGATTCTATCTATGTTTTTTATTTTATGGTGAGAAAAATCATCGAATGACGAATTCCGGCCCTTGGGCGGAGCTGGAGACAGTGTCAGTCTTCTACTGACTAAACGACTCACCATTCCTTCCTGCCTTAGATTCAGGGCCCCGGTGTTCCGTTTCCGCATCAACCCTTGGCCCCAGATGGCGATTCCATCTTATGGTAAGCGGTGATGCAGACGTTGAGGCGAGATGCACTAGTTTATTAAGAACTTATTCACTGAATCCTTGAATATACCTAAATTATAATCGGACAGGAAGACTGCAGCTGGCGAATTGTTCTAGCCCTTTGATGTACGTGCGGGGTTTAAACAAAGAGGCGAAACGCTTAATCCGAACCATAGCGAGGGTAGACACTCGCCATACGTCGGGTTGGGAAAAGGTGATGGCATAATCAAGTCATGTAATTCTTGCGCATACTCTCCAAAATGCATCCTGTAAAATACCGAAGGGCCCTACGCCTGTGCTGGGTTTTATATATCGGATTTAACCGGGTCTGGATCACCATTTAACCTATTCGCACGCCTTTCCACTGAGTTCAAAGCTGCTAGATGGTATTTTTTGCAGCACCAGCTCATAATTATGCAGATGCAGTACTCCAAATATTCGTTAAAATAAGCGAAACATGCACATTATTAATAATATTTATTATTTAACTTTCGCTCATGTTTATCTTCACAATATTACTATTATTATTTATTAAATTTTGATTTATTACTAACAGTAACCACTAATCAACCCTCTTAACTAAGTTACGATAGTTTCGTTAATGTCGAACGTTTGGAATTGACCACGCCATCAATTCCCGTATTCTGACTGCTTGACTGAGTGTTGAGACGGTGTCAGACGTTGAGATGACGTAAACGAAACGATTGTAACTCGAATAGGAAGCACTTTTCAATTCATGAATCCCAAAACGCTTTGTCGACGAACCTAAATTCTAACTTAGGAGGGGTCATCCTGAAGGTTGACATAAAAAATGCTTTCAATTCTGTTAATAGGGACACCTTGCTGGCTGAATCTAAAAAAAAAATCCCCTATTTTTTTTTGTTTCCTTTTGCAATACTATAGACATCTATCTAAATTACTTTATCGAGATAATCTTTTGAAATATTCAGTTAGCTGCCAACAAGATGATCCCTTCGGGCCAGTGATTTTCAGTTTAGCCATCCACCCAATCAGGCGACAGTTAAATTCTAAATTCAACGTTTGTTACCTCGATGATGGGAAACCTTGATGATGAAGAATCCTGGGAGGCAATGCAAACACAGTTTTAAATGATTTTTAAATCTTGAAAACTCAACTTCAGTCAATAGGAACTCAAACTTTCAAAATATGATTTATTTTTATCTGACAGTACTGACAGACATTAGACTTTTTCTAAATTTAACGCAATAGCCCCAAAAATTAAAATTATGGATAAAAGCTCTCTTTGTTTTCTCGGGCCTCCTATTTTCGAGGATTCCTTTTCAAATTTTGTTGAGGAAAATATTAAAAATTTTAATGATGTTTCGGAAAGATTGCTCGAAATTAACATTCATTTGGCTATCACCTTGATTCTTTTCTATTGTTTCGGCCCTAAATTGACATACTGCTTTCGCCCTTCTCATTTGTGGAAACATCCTCATCTTTTGGAAAAAATGGACCAAATTATCTTTCATTAATTTTGCCATGGACGACCGAGCTTCGGCTCAAGCTACCTTTCCCATTTGTATGGAAGACCTCGGTGTCCGCAAAATTACTAGTATCAGTTTACCGGCTTTTATTTCCTCGGTTCATGGCACTGAGAAATTAATCAAGAATATTCTAATTTTCATCACTGATTGATTTTGATGTGTCGTACTTCACTGGAACTCGCTTGCCCGAATTCTAAACTACCCGACAACCTCTTTTCCCAAACCAAGATCAGATCGCCCACAGATTATAGACAGATACTACGGATCGACGTTTTCCTGCCTATTTTGTTGTTTTTTTTTCATTTGATCGGCCGTATATTCAGCCAATATTTTTCATTTTATCAGTGTAAAAATAGGTTAGGTTAAAATATTTCCTAAATATGTTTAATTTTAATGAAATAGTGGAAAGTAAATTAAAATAAACAAAATATTTTTAAATTAATACTATCAGCCAGTACAATGAAATACCACAAAGGTATTTCATTGTACTGGCTGTATAGAAATTTTGGACACGGTTCAATAGAAATATGAAAATAGAACTAGTCTTTTAAAATAATTAGTACTACTTTTAACCTGCTAAGCAGGCAACTTTATACCTACTTTCAGAGTATGAGTAATGTAAATGTTTAAATACTGAAACTTATCATTTGCACTGTGCCAGTTTATTTAGCATGTTTGGGAGAAAATGGTTGGGAAAATCATTTAATGACAACTCCCGGCCCTGGGCGGAGCGGGTGATATTGTCGGATTTTACTGACTATAAACCACCCCGTTCCTTTATGCCTTAGTTCCAGGGCCCTTCACTTCTTAGATGGATGTAAAATGACAGCTGGTTTACATATTTGTGAGCACACCTACGATACAGGAGTAATTTGACCTTTGTGTGGGGCAACATTCATTATTCTAAAAAGGTTAAAAAAATATTTTTTCAATAGCTCTTATCTATTCCTATGTGGTGTGATAGCAGAAACCTAATAAAAAAAGCAAATTTCACAAACGCGCGTGCGGATAGCGCAATCGTTGCAGGCAAACATTTCTTAAAAATTGGTGTAAATAAAAAATATTCGAGTGCAACGAATCGGTATTCTAACTGGATATTAAACAATGATGGATCTAAAATCGATATAACAGTTCGTACAATTAAATTTAAAAAAAGAACAGTAGGTATGATATTTTCAATCGACCAACCCGAAAATCACAAAAAAAACGTGCGTCTCGCATTTATTGCATTTCCACGACTCCCACCAGGTCATCAGTCGCTTCATCATCACTTCGTGGGAGGTCTTCTATCGCTGTTATTTCTGGTGCTCGGTCGCCACTCCAGAAAATATCGGCTTCAACGATCATCTGTTCCACGGGTAGTCTGTAATAAATTAGAAAAAATAACTTTTAGTGGCTGGAAATCAGGGTTTTGTGGCTCATGGATTAAATCCCCAAAATAAAATAAACTTTAAAAAAACGTAACTATTAGTTCGTGTTTGATTTGAACGTAAGATTGTTCCCAACAGTTTTGCCATGGAATGGATCCTTGTTCGCCAATATATCAAATACGTGTGTGTGTACAGGATTTATCGCAACCCTCAGATGTGGAAAGTAAACAAGGAAACCCACACGTCAATAATATATTAGCGTCAGTATTCTGTACGTATAGTACTACCGCTAATATAGAACTTGAAGAAACTATTTTGTTGCAGTAGCCAAAAAAGAAAACTGGTTAAAACCTATCTACTGTTAAAATTTGACCATTTTAATCCCGTGGAGGGGCGATTTGGTACATGTAACACTATCGATTTGTGTAGATAAAAAAAGTTTACTTTTTCTTTTTCTAAATCTCGTATTGGCATTAACAACATTCATTTCTTTAAGTAAACGAGTCAATGACCTCGTTGGTGGTTGTCGGTCGTTGCGTACTAACTACATACAGGTCATTGAACTGGTCCAGCTGATTTTTACTTAAAGAAATCAATTTCGAACGTGTGTAAATTATTTCGAGTTTTAAAAGTTTTTTCTTTATTTAAACTTTTACGATTTTTCAAGCGCTAAAATTAGCAGAACCTAATTTCACACTCGCCAAGATCCGACTGCCGTACTGTAGTTACTTCTAAGCGTTTTGGTTCCAAAATAAATTTTGAATCGCATTGTATAACTATTAAATTAATTCAAACATATTAAAACTAAAATATATAGTAATCTTAGTAGTTCCTAGTCGCTTCTCGTGGCGTGTGGGTTATAAATCAGGGGTCGTTGAAAGTGCCCGAATATTGCGGCCGCGGTGTAATATCACGTCGAGTACGGCGGCTAGGCAGCGCCACCAGTCAGAGTGTACTGAGATAATAATGAAGGCGTGGGAAGATGGGGTTCTTCAAGGGATATTTGATAGTGCAATTTTTCTTTTAGGCCCTTTGTTGGTAGGATTTGTAGTGTGATTCAAGTTTGGGAATGTGCATTGCGAATAGCCCAATTTGAGCAGGCGATGAGAACTTAAATAATAATGAGGTTTCTAGTGTTCCGTATGCGAAGGGTAAATACGGGACTCTATTACATTATATAGGATCACTTTGTTATCCTTTATCTGTCTGTTTATTAGGACTTTTTATCTCGAGAATGAGTAGAGGTATAAAGTTTAAAACTATATATTCAGGTCTGTGGTCCCTTGAAGCTGTGAAAAAATCACACTTCTAAATTGACGAAAAGAAAGATAAGGTCGTTTATATTTTGTATGTCGCAAAAAACATATCTATGATAGACTCAAGGTAGACTCGTTGACCTAGAATCCTAAAATTTGGCATAAAGCAAAGTGTTATAGCACAGATCATGGGAAAAAGACTTAATTCGGGAACATAACTATTTATACGGAACCTTCAGAGCGCCAGTCCGACTTCCACTTGCCTAGTTTTTCAGTCGTCTACATTTTTGGTTAAATTACAATAAAAATTACTCGTAATTTAACTTTAATCTTTACAATAATAATTGTCACACTTAAACTCTTGAGTACCAAGCGAAGCATTCGCATATCTATTGTCTTATTATGTCTCTAATCACGGTATTGGAAAGTTTAAAGGTGATTTTTTATTAAGGCTAAAAGCCACAAGTAAAAACAAATCTAGAGGCATAAATAAAGGATTTCCTTTTATTACAATTTTTCACAAACTCTAACACAACAAAACGCGGAAACATTTAAAAAGTTAAATTGAAAAGATAATTAATTGAAGTTGAAATGCAAACCGTAATACGTCGTGAAACATAATCTCACTGTCATATAGGATCCGTCGTTTCAATTCGTGTATCATCGAATGTCCCGTTAATTTGTCACGCGTAATCCCTAAAGGGGTGAGCAGAATGAGAGTGCCCTTTGAATTATTTTTAATGGGGAACACGTTGTTAGATGAAGCGGTAATTGCTTTTGTTTAAATTAATTTGTTCTGGTGTATTGTGTGGGGGCTTTTGCTGTAATACGCGGCAGATACGTTGAACCATACAATGGTTATGCGAAGCCCCTTACTTCGATTGAAACCCGAAAATCGGGTACGCAAAATACGCGCTTTACTCTTGGATTTGCGGATACCAGCTCGAAATACAATAGAGTACAACCCGATAATCCGGTATTTGTTTGTCACAAGTTTTTCGTTATTTTTATTTTTAATCATTGCCTCACACTAGGAATTACTCCTGTGTTGTGGGTGCGTTCACAAACATGTAAAGTCACATACACAAGATACCCAGACACGGAACACCTATCTACAGGGCATACAAATATATGATATGTGTTTTTTTATGGTAGGTAAAAATCATCGAATGAAACGAATACGAATCCCACTCTTGGGCGGAGCGGGAGACAGTGTCAGACTCTTACTGACTAAAGAACCTACCCCGTACCTTCCTTGCCTTATTCCCAGAGGCCCGGTGTAACGCTTTCGCACCAACCCTCAACTCCGGGAGGCTTCGACTCTGTAGGGCCCCTACGGTTTGCTGACAACTCCTTGAGACGCGCGGGAACGGAGCGCGCCGTCGACGACTTGGGCTCGGTCTGGACTGCTACCAGACGACCGGATGGCGAGCTACCCATTGCTCACCGTCCAAATATATGATATTTGTGGGAATCGAAACCGAATCCCTTTTTGAGGAGTGGCTGGAAAGACGTCACGACGACCTCGTGATTCAATGATAAGTCAAGCAAAGTGACTGTATACTATGCCTAATCTAATGCGTAGTACATATTTATGAATCTATGCTATATGAAAATTCGAATTTTGGCAGTTCACTTATTTTTCTTTTGAAGAAAAAGTGGGCGTACCTATTGCAATGTTCGTGTTTGTTATTTAAACCGCCATTAGCACAGGGCTGGATTTGGGGTCGTTGCGGTCTTTTCACTCAGCTTGATTTATTCAGCGCCGCCCCTGTGCTAACTTATTACGGTTAAATTATTTATTTATTCATTCGCAATATTATTTTGAATGTATGCCTCTTGTAAGTAGACTAGTACTTTGCCAGCGACTTCGTTTGTTAGAATAATTTTGTAAAATCTTTGAATTTTTAAACTGTTTTTTGAGGGTATTTTTGAAAAATGATAATGACAGTTTTATTATTAATTCTAATTACTATTTGTGCCAAGTTTTGAGTATATTCGTTCTGCAGACTAGAGAATCAGAAAATTTGGATTACGGATAGTGAAAACTTTACCTATTTATTTTAATCACTGTTTGTGCTTAATTTCAAGTATATTAAAAATCCAGGAAAAAAGTAAAAAGTTAGCATACCTACAAAAGAATTTCCGCCTTTTCACGCTTAGTTCCATGTATATTGGATCTTCAGGAACAAAATTTAGCTTTGTATGCTATATTTTGTTGCGAATTTCCGCCTTTTCACCTCCTTAGAAGTAGAATTTTTAAAACCCCTTAGCACTAAGACTTTTTACAGTAACATACGTTTAAGTCATAAAAGGAAGTCTTGGGTAAAAAATCACGTTCCAAGACACAGTTCACGTTTCAGCTTCAGCAGAGTGCTGTGACTAATAGTAGCTTCAATTATTCGATTTTTTTTTGTCGATGTTGTAATATAAATTTGTAATACTTCAAGTGCCTTCAAAACTGAACAATATGTGTAATTTTATGTCTCATTGAAATGGAGTTGAGCATTTTACTGTAGTATTAACTACCTCAGCAAAGCTTGACAATAAGGCTAATTCGATACATTTACTACAAAATAAGTATTGCAGACTCGTTTAGTCTAATTTGAAATGCAGCGAATTCAACCAGTCTCCAGGAAATCTCTATTCATTCCCGTTTGCGTGGACCCAATCAAGGAAAACGATAAGGCTGCCAATTGTATGTATCTTGGTGGATATTATAATATATACAGTAGTTCTAGAAAAAAAAATTCGATGACATGTGACATCCACCAATCCGCACTGGGCCCGCGTGATGGATTATGACCCATTCCCTCTCATCATCCTTATTTTTTTAAATGTGGGAATATTAAAAAAAAGGTTGATGATGATGACAAATAACAGTAAATTAGAATGGTTACGGCAGTATTTTGTGAACAACAAAGCAACTGTATGCTGTTTCAAAAACGAAAAACTTTCTAAACATAACACTGGCTAACTGCACAAACCGTGCGAATGGAAAAGAAAAAAGTCTTAACTTTTCTCAATACCGTAACACAAACTATAATTTACAACTTGAAGTTGGAAGTGGCAAACAATACCGGCTCGTTACCGTCGCACCTGGGAACTATCACAAGAATCCGAAACACTAAGATTTATCACGAACACTTCTTCTGCCTTTATTGGACCTCAAATTCGCCATAAAATATTTCTTTGGCGAAAGTAAAGCACAAAGAGGAAGTTCCCAAACGTTATGGGCAGGGGCGGATTAAGACTGTAGTTGCTACGGGCCCCAGACTGGCTTAATCTGGTTTGTAAAGACCCCTTAAATGTTCAAACTCAAACTCAAAGGATTTATTTCAAATAAACCATTTACAGGCACTTTAGAATTGTCAAGGTCGGTCAGTCATTAAAAAGGGTGAAGCTATTTGTATGTTCCAAGGCGTACATCTCTATAGAGAAGAATGTGTATGAAACTCCTTGGACACTCTTTTAAATGAGTAAATAATTTGAAAATTATGCTTACAACAATTAGAAAATTTATTTTGAAATTATATACATGTGCGTGAAAACGATGATGAATATGCTTGCAAAAAAGTGTTTCAACAAAAAGAAGGAATTAATTTTTTTAACAGATCCTGGGTCCTTAGGTAGAAATGGATCTATAGAATCACCCTGCATTGTATAAAAACAAAAAAAAACAACTGTATGCTGTAGAGTCCTTACTATGAGCTCTTAACAAGATCCATTTCCCGACCTAAACTGAACTTTTAACATTTGAGGAAGGAACTGTATAGGATGTCAAGTTTCGCCCTTTTTTTTCGCTTTCACGACTGACATTTTCACACGCCAGGGTATGACCCCGGTAGGTTCTGACTTATTTTGTACATCAAGGCGGGCCCCATCTCATGGCGTGGGGCCTACAGTATTTTGTTACTTCAACTCCATGACTAGTCCGGCACTGGTCACTGGTCCGGCCACAATTCACCGAGGCTATTGAGGGCAGGCTCGGTCCGGCTATCCGAAGGTCTATAATGGTATCAACAAAACAATAACTTCATTCATTACTGGCATAACGCTATGCGTGGGCCGGTGATTATTTCGCTTTATTGTGAAGCCAAGCGCCCTACTCTTGGTCGCTGTTTTCGTAGAAGTGTGAGTGAGAAGCACATGCCTCTTTTTGTTGATCTATATTTGCTAGAACTAGTCCATTGATAATGGATTGGCCTGTCAATCTAGTAGTAGTAGTCTAGTTAGTGATCCTGACTGCTATGCCAGAAGTCGTAGGTTTCATTCCCATCCGGGACAACTGTTTGTGTGATGAGCACGATCATTCGATCTGTGTCTGGCTGTAATTTAACAAACATAATAAAAAAAAAAACATAATAAGTGCCATTAAACTTAATAGTTACTTTGTAATCCGTTATTAATATTTTATGTTTATTGTAGTAAAGTTTTATGTGCAGATTTTACCCTGATTGTAATCACAGTAAGTTTTTTAACATATATTTTCATTTGACCATGTAATGTTCCAGTTTGGTGCCACACCTGCTTCCCGAACAATGACTGATAAAGGAGGAAAAGGAGCTCATCAAAAAACTAGCAAGTTTTAAAGGGCGATTAACGATATTTTTCAAATATTTAGAGAGCTTGGAGGATTCTTTGACGCAAACCCAGGTCAGCGAGCTGCAGTTACGCCTTGGTAAGATTGACTTTGTTTATTCGCAGTACGACGAGATTCAATTAAGGTTGGAATACAAGTAGATATGTTTTTTAATCTGGTAGTCATAAGACAAGCTTTGTTTAGCTTGGTACTAGACTGTTGGCGTTCTGTGAAAGTTATGTAAAACGTGTAAATGTCTTTTTTATTGCTATAAACTAATGCTTGACTGCGATCCCACCTGATGGTAAGCAGTGATGCAATCTTTGATGGTGAGGAGTACTAGTTTATTAAGAACCTATTAAGTCTAGCGTTGAATACACCTAAATTATAATCGAACGGAAAGATTGCAGCTGACAAAATGTTCCAGACCCTTGATGTACGCTGTATAAACGACGTGGCAAAACGCTTAGTCCGGCCCGTAGATGTCTCAACATCGTAAGGGCAAATATGCATGCTGTACGCCGGGATGTCCGATGGTAAAATGTCTAATCCGGTGGTAAAAGGTAAAATGTGTTTGGTTTTGATACGTAATCAGATTATTATCTGTTTTTGTAACCAACAAAACCTTTCGTATTTCGCCGGAACGAAAATCTACGCAAAACACAATAAGGGTAAGGTATCCATGGAGTTGCTTGCACATTCTTCTCGATCGATGCTTTGGAAAGTGTAAAATCTTCTTGACAATTCAAAGGATTAAGTAATAAATAATTATATTGTTTTATATTGAAGTGAGTTTCAGTAAAATACTTTACCAGCTGTTATCCGTGGTTTTACCTGTGCGAAAATAGATTTTTCTCAAGGGAATTGAGAAATTGCCTCAAGGGATTATACTCTCGCGGTTGATAAGTACCTGTGTTAAAAGTTTCATTCCAAATCTGGCAAAACAGGGGGCGAATCCCTGTTTTTCGAAGGTGCGGGTTTGTGGATGGCGAGTAAGGCGTAGCTCGGTGTTCGACCGTCCGGTAACCGTCCGGGCCCAAGATGTTAAAGACGCGTATGTATCGTTCCTCGCGTGCCGCAAGGAGATGCCAGCAAAACGTCAGGCCCCAGCAAGTTCGAAATCTACTGTGGCCATTGGGGAATGTGAAAATGTAACCCGTGGATTGGGTTTTAAGTCAGTTAAAGTCTGATTGACACTGTTTCTCGCCCCGTGCAAGGGTGTAGAGATGTCATTGGATGATTTTCACACCGAAAAAAAGGGCCAGTTGCTTTGGTAGAGTGTGATCGCCGACTGTACAAAGAATACATCAGATATGTTGTAGCAAAAGACTCCTTATACAATCTCCTACATTTTATATTTACAGTATTCAGCCACATACAAGTTAATAAGCTCGAACAAATAGTAGCCCACAAGCACCGTTTGCCCGCAAACCACCCCGTAGTGCTGCATTAAAATCGCATTACGATGTCGATACTTTATATCGATATTTGTTACAACACTGGCACGACAGTACGAATATGTTCATTTGATTCCAATATATTTTTACTTTTATAGCAAATTGGCATTCGGCTGCAGCGGTGCGCGGTTGTAAAAACTAACTTTATTTTACTGTACATTTGTAAAAATATGCGATGGAATTGTGAACTGAAGTGGTGGAATATTTTTTACTTATCACTGTTATTTTTCAATATTAAGTGGGCAAGCCTGAGCAAACCTGTGATTTTGTGACTTTTTAACGGTGGTACGAGTATATCGGGTTTGCACAACCGATTCTGCCCAGTCCGTTCCATTATCATTCAAAGTTGTTGGGTACCTTACTGCATTGTCAGCGCGTTAGTATACAATCTAAGTAATGTATAACTTGAGGGGTGGGAACCTGGTGTCCTGAAACACAGACTTAGAGTCTAGTTTAGGCACCACGTTCCTACAATATATTATAGATTTTTTTTTTATATACTGTTTATTGTAGTGAGAAAAAATGAATATCATTGGACTAGTAAAAATCTAGGGTGAGGTGCCATGGTTGGGACCCATACTGATAAAACCGTTAAAATACACTAATTAGTGTGATTCTCCATCATCATTTGCATTACTGCATACCATCAGGTATGATAGCAGTCAAACAATAGTTTGCAAAATTCTTACACAATTCTATACACTTCACATCATTATATAGTATAAAACAAAGTCGCTTTCTGTCCCTATGTAAGCTTAAATCTTGAAAAACTGGGCAACGGATTTTGAAGCGGGGTTTTTTAATAGATAGAGTGATTCAAGAGGAAGTTTATATGTATAATACATGCTTAATATATTTAATATCAGCATTCCATTCCATTCGCTAGTTGTATAAAAATTATATTTTGGTAGTTGTTGTAAGAACATTTTCCCTATTGAGAATAAAAATATGAAATAACGATCTCACTTACCACCAATTACAAGACTTAAATAATACGAAATTTATTTCAGACAAAAGTGGATATGTTGTTAGAAACAAAAGTAACCTTTGACTGCCAATGGTCGCAAGGTTGCTAAGCCTTGTGACCATTGGCATTTTTGTATAAAACAAACGTGTATTTATTACGGATATCTGTTAGAATCAGAAAACCAAAATTTTGTCATTTAATAAATATTAACAGTTTCTTCTCCTGAGGTACTTTCTGTGAACCGAGGCATCTGGAAACAGTGGATTCTATGATCAAAGTTTTCGACAAGACGTGCATCTCTGAACAGAGATTTCTATTAATATGCTTTCTGTATCTAGTGGTATCGTACAAGCGTGTTTCTATCTCAAGTTCCACACTCCGGCCCGCATGCTCTTCAACCCAGATATTATTATGATTTTATTTATATAATTGTAAAGTGTATATGTTATTTTATCTGTGTAGCACAAATACTTTTTTTAATATACCAATGGCTGTCAAATACAGGGAATTGGCAATTAACTTATACTTTCATTGTCGTTTCTTTATATTTTCAACGGCCATAATTTGTCAAATATATTTTTATTATAATATGCTTACTTGCAAGGACAATACAATATTGACTAAGGCTTTAAAATCCTTCCTAATAAACATTGTATTTCTTGGAAATATGATTTGATTTGAGCTAAGGAAACAAACTGATTTAGGAAAAAAATACGACACGGAAATATTATAATTCCACGAAAACAAGGAGAGATGAAGGGTGCATTGAATTATTCATAAATTCTAAACGAGAAATCAAAGACCACCAATGAATATAATTTACTTACGTTTTTTCCAAATTCGAATTTGAATTGAAATTCGTTCCAACAAAATTTCGAATAATGTCAAATGATTCTATTTTATTACTTTATTTTAAAAAGAATTTGAAATGTGTTTGGGTCCGTCGAGTTCGTTCCGCGATTTATTCTTATATTCTTCATTGTATACAAACTTATACATATAATAAAAAAAGACAGTACGATTTTTTTTAGGGGTGAATTCATTAAATTGTAATTATCGCTCTTAGGCGGAGTCTTTTGCGACTCACCCCACTCCTGTTCCTTCTTTGTCTTCGTTCCAGGTCCCCGATGTTGGGCCCTGTTGGGCCCCTACGGGTTGCTGTGGAATACTACGCACCGTCAACGATTCGAGCTCGGTCTGTACAATTACCAGCCGGCAGGACGGCGAGCTAACCATTGCTCGCCATTCGCGATCCACGTCTACGGTGGCTGGGAATCAGGGTTGGGAACCTGGCGGCTCGAGGCGTGAATTCGGCAACTATTGACCGCATAAGGCAACGGCGTTTGCGCCGATTCCGATCCTGACTTCCGGCCACCGTAGGCGCGGGCTTGCGGACGGTGAGCATTGGGTAGCTCGCCGTCCGGTCGTCTGGTAATCGTCCGGATCAAGCCCAGACGTCGACGGCGCGCACTGTTCCCACGCGCCTCAAGGAGTTGTCAGCAACCGTAGGGACCCTGCAGAAGGGTCGAAGCCAATTAGGGCCAAGGGTTTGCGTCTGAAAAGGAAGGCTCTGGCCCTGGTATGTATGGCGATGTAGGAACGGGGTAGGTTGTTTAGTCAGTAAGAGTCTGACACTTGTTTTCCGCTCCGCTCAAGAGCGGGACTCGTCATTGGATGATTTTTACCTACTAAAAAAACAAAAAGCCGTCAACTATATTTTAGTTATTTTTTTCAAAACGTTTAATGTGTAAAAACAAGCATTGGTTTTCCGTAACAAATAAATCTTGAAATAGGAGCATCATTGCCAAGCATATGAAACAAGAAGACAACTTTCATTCCGAGCTTATCAGAGTCATAATTATATAATTTATATAAAGGTTGTATATAATTCGAGTATATGCCTTATGCCATTATTGGGGCTTAAAATACGGTAGGTAAGCAACAAATCTGAGCTTAGTAGCGCTCCGCCGGGTGGCACCACGAATCCCCACAAATTTGCACCCATTATGCTTGATACGGGATTTGGCGCGATTCTAAATCCTCGCTTTTCGGGGATTGTAGAACAACAAATCCGAGGTGACACACTTAATATATTGTTAATTTTGAATGGATTTCATTGTGTCATCTTTGACATAGAAGAATGAAATAGGCAATATACACCCTTAAAGTCTTTAAAAAATCGCTTTTAGCGATAAGACCCTATTAATTTTAAGTTCCTATTGTTATTTAATTTTTGGTGTGCAATAAAGAATATACCTATCTATACACCGATAAATTTAGGTCGTTTTATTCCCGCGGAGGGTCGATTCGGTACACGCAACAATATCGATTTGTAAAGATAAAATCGACCAATAGTTACAGTACGTCGATTCTGTAAAATTCGAACAACAACTCGCATTTCACTTCGATACTCACTCTCACTTCGGTTAAGGTTCAAAATGACCTTGATTTTGCATTCTGTAAGCATCACCTAGGCGCTTGCGAAGTGAAGTGAGTTTCGAGGCAGCCATTACTGTGCTAGTGATTGCCACACTCAACAAAATGTAAGTTGAGATTTATCGGTTTTTTATTTTACTAGTTTTTGACACAGAATTTTAGCTATTATGATGTTTAAATTAAAGTATCTTATTTTATGGAATTTGGGGCAGCTAATTAGTAAAATAAAAAAATAGAAAACTCTAAATTCGTGTCGTGAATCGTCATTAGTAATCTGTGGACCGACAATATTTTCATTGACTTGACGTTGCAGTTGAAGTTGACTTGACGTTGCATTGTTTTGTTTACGATTTGTTTGTTTTTTAATTGTTCAGTGCCGATAAAAATTTTGAAATAATCATGAAGTAAGTTTATATTTCTAGTTGCAAAGTTTTAGAATAATGTTAATTAAGGAAGTGTTTATTTAGTTTTCTAATCCAACAATAATGTTTCAGTCCAATTGAGACACGTTCCTCTCACCCATCGTCGGCTCAGGTTGAAACTCTGGTAGAGTTTATGGAAAGAAACCCTGGCATGGCGAAGGGTTTCTTGAGAACTCAAAATGCCAGAGAGCGAAGTCGGCGTCAGTGGGAGGAACTAGCCGTGCGCCTAAATAGTATAGGTGGCACCATCAAAACATATAAACAGTGGACAAAGGTTAGCAGTTCTTTTTTACATGTTGAACCACTTAACATTCCTTACCCTTAAACCCCAAGCGGACGCAGGCAAAACCACTTAAAATGTGCGACGAACCTTGGTTTGAAGTGTGTTCCTTGATTTCATAAATGTTTTTTTTTTTATTTTGACGTTAATTTTGCTCAATTTTTAACTATTACTAATATTATACTACTAATAAGAAAATGGAGATTTTAACCTTTCGATATTGTAATTGCAGAAACAATTAAAAAACCATAGATGTGCGAATGCTAGCGTTCGCTTGGGGCTTGTATTAATTTTTTTTGTTTGTAGTTATTTAATTGTAGTTTGAATAATACTATATATAATAACAGCAATTTTTTAATAATTTCTTTAACTAAATGTCTGATTGTAGTATTGGTCTGACAAAAAAAGTGCCATTAAAAAAAAAGTAGCAGCACGCTCTGCTGCTAGGCGTAGGACTGGTGGTGGGGTGGAGGATGAAGTGGAGCTTTCAGAGCTTGAAGAGAGAGTTGTTGCTTTATGTGGTGGTGAAAGCTTTTCAACAGGAGATGCACATTTAGGCATACAGCCATTTCCGGTAAGAAATTTAGAAATGCAACAGGTAAGTCAAGCCCAGCCAGGCGCATTACTTTGTGTAATTTATTTCATTACCACTGCTCTCAAAACGGTGAAGGAAAACATCGTGAGGAAACCGACATGTCCTAGAACCAAAAATTCGAAGACATGTGACATCCACCAATCCGCACTGGGCCCGCGTGGTGGATTATGGCCCTTTCCCTCTCCTAGAGAGAGGAGGCCTATGTCCCTGCAGTGGGAACATTAAAAAAGGCTGATGATGATGGAAACACTCTGAAAGGTTTACTGTTGTTTTTATAGCGCCAATTTTTTGGTAGATTTGACCCAGCCTAATGTAAATTTGAAATTGTACCCTTTCTTATGTAAAGTTAACTTTTATTAGATTTTTTTGGTAAATTTACCTACCTGTTTCAGGAAAATAATACTCCATCTCCATCACATGAAGTGCAACAAATAGAAGGTGCTGATACTGACAATGTAAGATATTTAAATTTGGTTAATAATTGTATGGGATTAAAATTGTATACTCTTATCTAGCATTTATCTGTTTATATTTACCTATTATAGGTTCATGTACCACTACAACAACAGAGTCAGGCACCTTCAGAGGAATCATCAGCTATTGTGTTTTATGTAAGCTATATTGTACTAAACACTAGGTAGTACCTAGTCACATCAGATTTATGTAGGTACATATACCCACTATTATAAATCTGATGTGTTTGGATTCAAATTCATTACTAATATAATTCAAATAGTAATTTATCTGTAGGTTACCTATTTGCAGTAAAAATATTTTTATCTAATTTTATCCCACAAGGAAGATATGGAGTAACATCCAATTTACTTTTCAGGATTCCAACCTGATTGAGGATAATCAAGAACAAAGGCATAATTACAGACCACCAGATCGTGCAATTTTGAGGAGAAGACTGTTTGCTTCCTCATCCAGCTCAACTGTTGGAACAAGCCAAAGCATTTTACGGGTATGTACCTGAGTAGAGACAGATTTAAGTTGTCACAGCAAGTGTGACTGTGATGATTCAAATCACACCTTGAGATTAGAGCTGCTACACTAACTCAAGCCATAGATAGGGCTTTTTTTTACTTTTATTTATCTAATTAAACCTAAGGAGTATTTTTTTTTACTTTCTTTTTAAAATTTCAAGTGCTTTAATATTATTTACTTTGTCACTAAGCAACTTTTCATGGAATTTTCAATATTTAATTATAATATTAGGAAGTGGGTTTCCTTATCTTAGGATTTTTTCTGTTGTTTCAGAATAACCAGTTAGAACACACTCCTCCTCCAAATCCTCATGTATATCATCCTAGCCTGTCCCCTCCTACTGTAACACTCTCACACACACCCACACCTTCACCTTCACGCCGTGGTTCTACCCAAGTAGCCTCCCCAGTGATTCATCGAACTGCTGCTTCATCATGTAAGTAACCAATTGTCACTACTATTAGATCGAGAATTTAAAAGAAAATGGAATTTTTCATACTAAAATTTTCTTTTTTATTTGTTATTAAATTTATTAATTACGATTGTTATATAATATAGATTAAGTGAAAAAAATAAGTTTTGGACTAGGTAAAACAAATAATGGTCATTTCTGCTCACAAAAGATTTTATGTTTAGAAAACTAAGTAATAAGGTTTTTTTTTACTATTGGCAGTTGTCTTTCATTAATGGTCTTTATTCGATATAATAATTATCAAGCAAGATGAATATTTTGAATCATAGAAGTGAAGACTATTTGTGAGAAACAAAAACGCCAATTTCATAGTAAAGATAGGAACCCAATATTGTGTGGATTTGCTCATGCTCAATGATGAACTCGGTTCATAATACATTTGGGTTGATTTATCCTTTTATTTTGTACCTAAGTATTTGATTTAGGAAAAAAAACTTTAAATTAACGGTACTATTAGGAACACAGCTGCCAACTTAAATAACCATTATCCATTTATCTTTTTAGCTTCACGTAACGCAGCTTCAGTTGCTTCACGTAATGCAGCTTCAGTTGCATCACGTAACGCAGCTTCAGTTGCTTCACCTTCTCGCCGCCCTAGGACAGTTCGTGGTAGTCGAGGTGGTTCTGTGTGTAAGTATACCTAAACTAATAATGGTTTCATTTTTTAAACAAATGAGAAAAGAAAAGCTGCTATTTATTTAAGAGGTTATTATTTTAACGCATCGTAGTAATAGATGTTCTATTTTCAGCATCACGTCACACGTCTTCAGTTGCTGCTCCTCCACCATCACAACGGCGAACGGAATTCTCCACCATCACTGACAGATTCCTGAGGGTGGAAGAACAGCAGCTGGAGTTACAGAGATCAAATCACTGTTGATTTCTCTGATCTTGCAGTCCTTTCTGGAGAGGAGTGCTGACAATGATAAAATTTTAGCTGATGCTGTGGCTTCAGTCGGGAATGGGCTGCAAACGTTGGCACAGGCCATAAATAGAGATAGGGTGTAACTTATTTTTGAATGAAAGAAGAAAGAAAGAAATATTTTTTTGATATTTAAATTAAACACTTTTAACGAATACTAGCGCAGTTTTATTGAAAGACCCGCCTCATACACCACAGAATACATACAATAAACGACACCATCGATCAATTAATTATGACGTGAACGCCAAAGCCTATTTACAATGTTTCGCCTACGTAATTGCCCTAGAGCTAAATCGGTGTTAGATGGCAAATCCCTAGTTTGCCTCCTTTGTACTTCAGCAATTGTTTGGAGCTCTTCTAGTCGCTCGTCTTCTGAAAATGTGAATGCTGGCAATCCTGCGCGGTTGCACATGTTGTGCAAAACACAACATGCTACAACTATTTTCGCAACTACGTCTGGATGATAGTTGAGCACTCTGTGTACTAACAAGCACCTAAATCGTCCTTTTAGGAGGCCAATTGTCCTCTCAACTGAATTGCGAGCAGTTAGATGACAGTCATTGTAATAAGCTTCTGCGGAATTATCTTCAGCACCACTAATTGGTGTCATAAGGTAGGCACGCTGAGCATATCCTGAATCACCTGAAAAAAAAAAAACAACTATGTAGTTTTTATACCTAGTAATTAGATTTATTTTCTAAAATAGGGGCAGGGAGGGTTTAACTAACCAAGCAAAACAACTTCTTCACCAGCGTTTGTTAATGCTTCTAAGTGGTCTTTTATAACACCATAGTTAAAAATGAAGCTATCATGAGTAGCTCCACCGTATGTTGGATCAACATGTAAAATATTTAAATCTGCATCAGTGATCTGAAAAAAAAAAGACTAATTGAATGTTGTAATTATTATCATTAGGTATGATAATAATTACAACATTGAATTCCATTTTACCAATTGGACATTTCTTGCATGGTAGCCTTTGCGACAGTAAAAACGTTCTTCATTTTCTGCTGGTTTTTGCATTGCCACCAGAGTGCCATCAATACATCCAAGAGCTGCTGGAAAGCCAAATTTTTTGTAGAACCTGTAATTTACAGTAACCAGTAACATGATCAACTGTCATAAAAAAATGTAAAAATCAATCACTTTAATTATAATATACCTACTAACCTTTCTTTTAACATTTGTCTTTCTTGTATATTTTGAGGAAACCTAATATATTTCTTTACTATTGCCGGATTATTGAGAGCTTCCACTACTTCATTAATGCAACGAGATGCTGATGATTGTGATAAATATGTTCTTATATTTTCTTTAATAATTTTCTGATAACTGCCATTAGCCAAGAATGACAAGGTGCATAATAACTGTGAAACAATAATAAAATTAAAACCTACTTAATCTAGATCTAGTCAAAACAAAATAGGGATCAATTTGGTTATTTACTAATAGAATACCAATATTATAAGTATACAGAGTCCTTAGATTAACATAAAAACATATATATAGCTAGCGGGGAAACCATCTAGGGAACCTAGGGAATAAATACTCCTTATTAAGAAGTGTTTCTCTTATTATGGTGTGCTTGTTTACAAATCTTTCGGCTACCTTTAAACTGTGTACATACGTACAAAATTAACTTTATACCAACTTAGTAATAAAATGAAGCACTTACTTTTATGCGAGTTGAAAGTCCTTTGCCTCGACGTTTTGTGGGCTTTATCAGAGGCAGTAACTCATACTCCAGTTGGTCAATTAGCTCCTTTGACAATCTATACACGCTCACATAGTCGTCATCGCGGGTTAATAAAGATAAACTTCGAATTTTGGTGGATTGTCGACGCTTTTCTAGTTTATCCAAAGTATGAGCTTCTTCTAATAATGCTTTAAATAAAAACATTCTTGCCATCGTTATCGCTTAAGTAGGTAGGCACTTATTCACTTTAAAACTTTAAAAACTTTATCTAAACACTATTTAACTATGATTTCTTCTATTTTCACTCGTAAAATAGATGCTTATAATTTGACACTTTGAATCGGGTTCGCGTTCGAAGGGAGCGTCGAAGTGACGGGGGAATTACCTTATAGAATACCACTTAAAACGTCATCTCATACTTTATCTGTCAAAATCTCGCATTCAATTTAGTTCAACTCGCAAACACGCTCGCAAGTGTAGCGCTAGTGTAGATTCGAATTGTCAATCGAGTTTTCAGAATGCCAAACAAGAAACTCACGGCGGATTCAGATTCGAAGTTTAGAGTGAAGTCTTACAGAATCACACTGCAGGTCATCATTGAACTCGCTTAGCTGTTGTTTACTTAAAAATGAATGTCGTACAAGCGTATATTAATTTGAGTTTTAGAAATGAGTACTTTATTTTTTCATTTTAGATCGACCTTCCGTGGGATTAAAACGATCATTTAGCGGTGTATATAACACTTGTTTTCTTTGTTAAATCAAGTTTTTTAAATAATTGGTATGGCAGTCGTTACCATGGTTACGGACAGTCCTCCGTTGTGCCTTCGATTGAGACCGGAAAATCTGTTATTGCGCATCGAAGGCCGATTGCCATATTAGTTCAACTTATATGCCTCGTAAAATATGGCCCTTTATAGTTTACTGCTGTTTACCATAATTTACAACAGTTCATGGATATTGCGTATGTTACTCTTTTATGTTGGTTATCTAATGACTTCCCTTGCCCTACGGAGCTACGAGGTGTCAGACTTTTACAGACTAAAACCACACCTATGTTCCTTTAGTTGCCGAGTCGTCAAAAGTCTATTGTTAAAGAGAAAGATTTTGACAAAAAATGGCGTTTTTGCGAGAGAGATAACTATAAGTAAGCTTGTTTACTTTTCGTATTATCTTGATTCTGTTTTCAATTTTAGTATTCTATTTTTGTATATTAGCAAATGGTAGATCAGATATATTTGAAAAATAACTTAAATTGACATTTTACGGTTTATTTTATCTGTGTTTTTGCTCGATCTTCTAAAAAAAATACACGTGTAAGATTCTTCTTCTTCCTTTCCTTGTCTCGTTTTATTTTGATCACCGCTATACAATTTTTTTCTTCCATTCTGTCCTGTACACGTGTAAGATTGTCTTATAATATTTATTAAATAAGTATTTAAGTCACGTACCAATCAATCAACGCTTTCAATAGATTTTGTATATAAGTATAAGTACAATGACAGCTTGGCAGCAATATTGATAGGAAAAAACGTTTAAAAAATATTGCCCTTTCCACGAGCTCCAACGCAATTTATTTGACGACCTAAACTGAATTGTTAAAGAGATGGAGGTATACATTCCACAACTGTCACACAACATCGTCTAGTCCCAAGCTAAGCAGAGCTTGTGTTATGGGTACTAGATAACTGATAAACATACTTATATATTTTAAATACATAAATATTGTAGATACATTACACCCAGACACAGAACAAATGATCGTGCTCATCACACAAACATTTGTTCTGGGTGGGAATCGAACCCACGACCTCCCGCATAGCAGTCAGGGTCACTAACTACTAGACTGACAGGCCAGTATTTACACCAATTTTTAAGAAATGTTTGCCTGCAACGATTGCGCTCTCCGCACGCGCGTTTGTGAAATTTGCTTTTTTATAATTCCCTGACTGCTATGCAATTCCAGCATAGCAGTCAGGGTCACAAACCATTAGACAAACAGGCCAGTCAAAAACGTTATGTAGAGTGTATAGCTCTATCACTGTTTCTCGTTCGCACGATTGTTATTTTAACACACCATTTTAACGCACTTGGGTATACTGTCTATATATACAAAGGTGAAAGTCTCTTTGTTTTAGGTTAGGTAACAAATCATCGAATGATATCTCCTGTCCTTGGCCAGAGCGGCAGGGTCTGTCTGGCTTTTACTGACTAAAACCCACTCCTGTGCCTTCTTTGCCTTCGTTCCAGGGACCCAGGTTTCCCCTTTCTCTTCTTGCCCCTTCCCTCTCTCATGGCCCTAGTAGGCTTCGGCCTCTCTGGGTTCGTATGGTTTCGCGGAAAACTATTTGAGGCAAGCACACCTAAGATGGCTGGAAACCGGGCTCGGGATCTCGGCGGCTGGGACTTGAAGGCAGTTCCTCCTCACTTACCTCCTTCGCGAGTATTACTGCTTCACAGATTTTCCCCAAAACAGAGCGCGTTGTCGACGACTTGGCTTGATCCGGACTTTTACTTGACGACCGGACGGCGAGCTACCCATTGCACGCCGTCCGCACGTCAACGCCTACGGTACCGCCCATACAATGGTGACACTCAGGCCTTTCTTCTTCCCGAATCCGGTACAGGAAAGGCCGCTGACAGCTATTAAATTATAACTCGAAGAATATCCAATTACGTACGACATTCATTTTAAACTCATAAATTATTCCGCAATAAAATTATTATTCCTCCTTACGTATGTTTCGTAGTCGGAAGTTGGCACTCGAAGTTTGCGAATCAATTAAAAGTTTAATTTCATATAATTATAAAGTCTTTTAATAATTCACACTTCTGTGGCTTGTTTTTAATTTGTTTTTTTTGTACAGACTGTGGTCCGAAGCGAGGTGGAGTGGCGGGCGGTCGCTTCCTTCTGCGAAGCTGTAATGCTAGTAAAGGAGGAGGCTGCACGCGTGAGGCAACGGCGATCACGCCTTAGCCGCCGCCAGGTTTCTAATCCCGATTTCCGAACACCGTGGATGCGGGCTTGCGGACGGCAAGCAATGTGGTCGCTGGCCGTCCGACCATTCGGTAACCATCCGGACCGAGCACAAGTCGACGTCACGCAAGGAACTGTCAGCAATTCATAGGGGCCCAGAAGGGTCGAAGTCTACTGGGGCCCTTGAAACGAAGGCAAACAAGGAACAGGAGTGGGTTTTTAGTTAGTAAAAGTCTGTCACTAACTCCCGTCCTGCCCAAGGGCAAGGAGATGGCAATTTCACACCGAAAAAATAGAGGTGTTTAAGTATAAAAGTTAAAGATACAGGGATCAAATAATAAATTGTACAATCTAATTTATAATCATCAAGAGCAAGAACCAAAATATACTTTTTGTTTGTAAATAAAAATATCCCGGGTATGTAGATCTGCGAAGAGCATTTATTTGTCTTTGACTCAACTTTTTGAGGAAAATTTTATTTATTATTTATTTTATTATATTTTTTTCTTTTTTTTTTAATTTTCATCGCTCTTTAAACTAGGAACGTCAAGTAACATACTTTTACTTTTTTCTTTATTTTTACTGGGTAGAGTGAATCGGAGAGTCAAAATTATGCCGCTTTATTCTAAAACGCGATCGAAATTTAGTTTCCGGGACTATTACTGAGTATCATACCAATTAAACGCAATCTAAATGTATTTTCGGGACTATTACTTGATTTAGTACCAATTAAACGAGATCTAAATGTAGTTTTCGAGACTATTATTAGATTTAGTGCCAATTAAACGAGATTTAAATGTCGTTTTCGGGACAAAACTAGATTTAATACCAAATAAACGCGATCTAAATTTAGTTTACGGGAATATTGCTAAGTTTCATACCAATTAAAGACAAACCTAAATGTATTTCCGGGACTATTACTAGATTTGTTACCAATTAAACGAGATCTAAATGTCGTTTTCGGGACTATTACTAGATTTAACGCCAATGAAGCCTAGCAATAGTCCCTGAACTATTTTAGATTGCATTTTTGGAGTAAGGCGGATATTGTCCAAAAACCTCCCGTTTTCCTTCAGTAACTTCACTGAAGGACATGAAAATGACAGGTATGGTTTATATCAAGAGCAGGAGAAGTCATTCCATGATTTCCCATTACCTTGAAAGTACATTACCCATGCCAGCTACTTACATAAAAAAAATACAAAAAGCGAATACAAAACCAAATAACATAAAGCTATTCAAAGTTGTCAGCCTTAAAAAATAAACCACGCGCTAAAGCTAAAATCTGGGTGCGCGAATAAAAAATGTTGCCAAGTAAAAAACTCAAGGCAAGTAAAAAAAGGCAGTAAATTGCAACATAAATTACGCAAGAAATCTGTAATACTGGCGAGGTGGGCCGTTCATCACAATTAGGAGTCTTGGAAATCGCGAGAGCATTCGTTGAAACGGTTTCTTTGTTAACGGGTTCCGATTGTGTTTGGAGTAAGCAGCGAGGTAAGCTGTGGTGAGTTGTTGGAACTTGTTCAATTCGGATTCCGATGTGATTTTGTAATTTGAAATAGTTGGAGATCGGACTAGTTTTTCACAGATAGTGTACGGTGAAACCATATACTAATCATGCAGTAATGCTTATTCGTGAATTTTGCCTCTCTTCACTAATTTGTATTAGTCGAGCATTCAGTACACGATTAGCGGTCATCGCGTGTTTCCTCGCTCCTTTGTTTTTGTAAACCTTTGGTCCGTTTAATATATCTGTTTAACTTAACTATTTAAACAGCAGTATCATATCAACATCTACCTAACTTCTACAGATAGATTTATTTAAGATCGGCCAACCTGGGATACATTTCCATACAACCGCTCGTACGTGATTGTGATGTTATTACAATTTTTATAGTTCACAGAGACTTGTATATACCGTTAAAATTATTTTGGTCGTTTCAAACCCGTGGAGGGTCGATCCGGTACATGAAACATCATCCGAAAGTTCTTTTTTTCAAAACTAAAATTAATCAAATTTTTAAATAAAGAACAGCTGGGTTCAATGACCGTAGGTAGTTAGTACGCATCGACCGACAACTAATTACGGCCTCGATCCTCGGGATTAAAAATACCAAAATTTAACGGTGTATTTACTTATTTAGTCGAGATTCTGAAAAACGACTGTATTCCCAAAAACTTTTAAGGCTTAAAAAAAAACACGTATTTCCTGAATCTAAATAACCAGAGGCATACAGAGCTATGTAGTTTGATTCAGTATATACGAGTAGTTGTACATGTTCTGCCAATTAAGTGAGATGTCTGTCTCGATATGTACTGGTGTCCAGTTGCTAAACGCGCTTAAACCGAATGGAATTTGAATATACTTCATCTGCTCGTATTTTATGTACACAGTTTTCGAACTCAACGGTTCGGTTGTCGCATTGGTTGAGCGATTGACTGCTGTGCTGAGGGTCGCGGGTACGATTCCTGCATGGAACTAATATTTGTATGGCTTATAGATAGGTGTTCCGGGTCTGGGTATCTTGTGTATGTGACTTTACATGTTTGTGAACACACCCACGACACAGGAATAATTCCTAGTGTGGGTCAAGGTCTTCTAAAAGAAAAAAAAACACTTTTTAGTCTAGTCAATTAAGACAACGGAGGGTTGTGAACGCTGATATTTTATTATAATGATTTTCATAATTTAGTACCGGATCACTCGATAGATGGCGATAACGTCAAGTTAACGTTTGTATAAGACGAGCAGATGAAACTCAAAGATCGTAAGCCCTAGCTGGAGGCTTTGATCCTAGAATCGAGGCCGCCACTGGCAAATCCGGTTAAGCAGCCGACAACCTCATAGGTTGACCTGTGAGAGGCCACACAAGAAAAAAAAAACTAAGTTTCCCATGTAGATCAGGACATAGTAGTTATTTTATTTTCAACCCTATTAGTGTTTACAAAGAGTTCAGAAAAGTACAACATTACCATCTCGGTGATAAACAAGGGTTGTAACAACCATAGACATCTATACGGCCAACCGCAAGCTAACGTAAACTGTAGTTCCGACACTCGGCAATAGATGGCACTGTAGCGTGACGTCATAAAGCTAGATCGCGATGTTAAGATTCTCCGTGATTTAATGACCCCCTGCGTGTTCGTTGAATATTGTGAGACTGACCTAGAGTTGCATTTTGGAATCACGTCCTAATTGGAATGATTACCAGAGACTTCTTTAGTAAAGTTAAAGAAACCACGACATCTGTCATTTTTTTTTGCGTTCCTAAATGTCCAGTTCCGCCCTTCGTCCTCCCCGGGAAAAGGTGATAACGGAATTGTCGACCTTTATTTTATTTAACAATAAAAGCTGTCGTAAAACGCAAATTGTTTACTGTCGGCCGGAGAAGTCAACCCCAACACCCTACTCTACAAGCTGGCGCCCAACGTGGGGCCCGACCACAAGTACGCAAAGACCACGCGTTCGAGGAGATTAGCGACAGCAGCGGTAAAGACCTCACCTGACGAAATGTCGATAAATCTATCCGAAGAGCAATTCAAGACCTTGTTGGAAAAAATCTCTCCATCCAGACAAGGATCCTTTACCTCCTGTACTTCACACTACGATGGGACCAAGGACACGGAACTTCTGGAAGCGTTCTTGGCTGCGGTAACCATTTTCAAACGTATTGAAAATATCAGTGATGAAGAGGCCCTTACCAGTATCCCGCTACTTCTAAAAGGGGAAGCAGCCATATGGTGGCAAGGCGTGAAGAAACACGTTTCTACATGGGAGTCGTTTAAGGATCGCCTGCGCCATACCTTTGCACCCAAGAAACCGGCGTTTGTACTGTATCAAGAGATAGTTGGCATAAAACAAACGAATAATACATCCACAGAAAATTTTGTGGCCTACAAGAGAATGCTAATCTCTCAGCTTCCGGCGCCTGAACCCCCAGAATCTCATCAGCTGGATATGATTTATGGATCACTGAGGACCAAAATACAGGATAAGATTCCCCGAAATTCCATCACCACCTTTGACGAACTACTGAACATTTCACGAGCCATTGAACAACTATGGAATGAACACAATAAAGAGACTAAACTTCCTACGCAACAGCCAACAAAATCGTTCCAGCCGAAAAAGAAATGTGGTTTCTGTCATTTCAATGGGCACAGCACTGATGAATGCAGGAAGCTTAAGAAGAAGCAAGAAGAATATAGCATCAAGGTTGAAGCTCCTGAAGCTCCTGTACGTTCCAAGGAGGAGAAATCCAGGGCAACACAAATGCCATCGCCTTCTTCTTCAGTACATTGTTACGGATGCGGCGCACCAGGCGTAGTTCGAAGCAGTTGTACCACGTGTGCTGGTAAAAAGCAACAGGCACCACCAGCGGATTTAAACTTCTGCTCCTTCAACTTCAACTCGGATGTGAGAGCCAGACCGATTGTGTATGTGGACATTGAAGGCATAAAAGGAGTCGCATACATAGACACTTGCGCCAAAACAAGTGTGGCCTCCTATATCCTGTATAAGAAACTTGAGGCAAAGGGACAGAGGTTTGTAAGCGAGAAAGCCCGTATCACCTTAGCAGATGGCATGCCGAGGGAACAAAAGGTTCTAAAAACTGTGGTACCTGTAAGACTGGAAGGGAAGACAATTCCCACTACATTTATAGTTTTGCCCGAGTCCAGAGATAACCGCACACTACTAGGAGTAGGATTTATCCAGGATGCGAGGATGGTGCTGGATCTGGCTCAATATACATGGAATTTTCTGGGCAGTCATCAGACATACGAGCTGTACCAAGAGGACTTTGTAACCTTTGACCATACCAACACATTGGAAAAAGTGGGTTATCGTCAGGAGCATTCCTCCTTGCCTCTGAGGTCTGAGCAAAGGGTAGTAGTACCAAAGCAAAGGGACGCCCAAGTGTATAAGCTTACGCCGCTAGACTTGGCATCAGTTAGAAAACCCACTCCAATCTTTGATGGATACTCGCCCCAATTTGTAGACTTCATCATGAATGATGCAGAGCGCAACGTCCGAGAAGCGGAAGACACCCTTACCGAAGAAGAGAGAGCCCTTTTCCCCAGTCCAGAGAAACATGACATGAGCTTGGACACTTCTCTAGAATTCTTTGATCTGTGTAGCTTAGACATAGTTAATCAACCTATTGAACTTAATAAATTACTAACAGAGTACGAGGATGTTTTCATAGATAATGGCAATCCCTCATCACTCGGAGAGCATTGTATTGTAACCACCGTTGATATCCCTATATCGGTGCCCCCTTACAGACTGTCTCAAACAAAAACAGACATTCTTAAAGCCGAAGTGGAGAAAATGATAAAGAATGGTATTATTGTACCATGCACCTCACCTTGGGCTTCACCTGTAGTAATGGTGCCAAAACCTAATGGAGATGTGAGAGTTTGCATTGATTATCGCCGTTTAAATGCGATAACGGTGCCAGATACTTACCCCATCCCTCGAATAGATGATCTGCTGCATTCAGCCAAGCCAACTCCATACATGACGTCCCTAGATCTAAAAGCAGGCTATTGGCAAATTAAACTTCGAGAGGAAGATGAAGATAAAACAGCTTTCATAACTCCTTTTGGCGTTTACAAATTCAAGCGAATGCCATTTGGATTGCGAAACGCACCTGCTACATTTCAACGCATAGTGGACAGATTTCGAGTTACCCTCGGTGATGTGAAACTGCTGGCTTATTTGGATGACATCATCGTATTTTCTACCACTTTTGATGACCATATTTCGGATTTGAGAAGAATATTACAGAAAATGAGAGAATGTAACTTAACAGCGAACAAAGAAAAATGCAAGTTCCTGCGTTCCTCAATAAAATATTTAGGGCATATCATAACGCCCGACGGTCTGAAAACGGATCCAGATAAAACCAAGGCTATCCTGGATAGGCCAACCCCTAAAAACCTTAAACAACTGATATCATTTCTGCAAATGTGTTCCTGGTATCGCCGATTTATCGAAAACTTTTCATCGATAGCTCAACCACTTACTCAGCTTACGAAAAAGGGTGCCACCTGGGTATGGGGTACCGAACAAGAACTTGCTTACAACAAGTTGAAGCAACGATTGGCAACTGCACCTGTTCTTAGACAAGCTGATGGAACCGAGCCATACATTTTAAAAACAGATGCCAGTGCATACGCTCTCGGAGCAGTTCTCGTCCAGGGGGAGAAAGAAAATGAGCACCCAGTAGAATACGCCAGTAGATTACTTACCGCAGCTGAAAAGAATTATTCCACAACCGAACGAGAAGCGCTAGCAGTAGTCTGGGCTCTAAACAAATTCCGAGCATATATAGAGGGCTCACCTATTACTGTTGTCACAGACCATCAAGCCTTGAAATGGCTGATGAACCTAAAATCACCCACTGGTCGTTTGGCTAGGTGGGCTTTGCAACTACAGGCATTCGACTTAAAGGTTATATATCAGCCTGGTAAAATGAATACGGTGGCTGATGCGTTATCTAGACCTCCATGTTGCGAGGAAACCTGTGATATTTGTACAATAACTATAGACATGCCGACGAGGAGTCCTAAAGAAATTCGAGAAGAACAAATGAAAGATGAAAAGCTTAAGAAAATAATAGAAGCTCTTGAGGAAACAAATTCCGTTGAGGATGCTACCTATTGGAGTAACAAGGGCTATTTATTGAATAATGGCATGCTGTATCGCTTACACCCAGATTCTGAAGTAGATGACGCTCAACTCTTGGTACCTGAGCATGAGTGGAGAAATGTTCTTAGTGCATACCACGATGACCCCCTAGCTGGTCACTACGGTGCTGAGAAGACATACAAAAAGATTGTTCAAAGGTACTACTGGAATGGTATGCGAAAATATGTGACAAGCTACATACAAAATTGTTTGGAGTGCCAAAGATACAAACCCTCAAACCAGAAACCTGCGGGTTTGCTTCAAACCACATCATTAAGACAAAGATTCGAAGTGGTGTCCTTTGATCTATTCGGACCTCTTCCGCAAACTGAAAAAGGGGAGACATGGATACTTATTGTTGAAGATATCGCGACGCGCTGGGTTGAATTGTTTGCCCTGACCACCGCTTCAGCAGAGAATTGCGCTACAACACTAATCAACGAAGTCTTCCTAAGGTATGGCGTGCCAAGAAGACTGATCAGTGACAATGGAACACAGTTCGTAAGCGCTGTAATGCAACAAGTAGTATACTGTTTAAAGATAAAGCATCAATACACTCCGCTTTATCATCCTGAAACAAATCCTGTGGAACGTAGAAACAGAGATTTGAAAACCCAACTGGCTATAATGATTCAAGGAAAGGAGCATAGTCGATGGGTAGACCTTCTTCCTGCCATTCGATTTGCTATGAATACCTCAAACTGTTCTTCGACAGGACAAACTCCTGCATACCTAACCTTCGGCAGAGAGTTGAGATCCCCAAGAGACAACGAAATTGATTTTAGAAATATACTCATCACAGAAAATTTCATACCTGAAATCACTCCAAAGCTGAAATCGCTCGCCGATAACCTCATGAAAGCCAGAGAAGTACAAGAAATGACAGAAGAAGCTCGCAAGGAATACGTTGACCGGCATAGACGCCCTCACCCCAAGCACCAACCTGGAGATCTGGTATTTGTCAACATACATCCAATCAGCAGAAGCAATCAGGGTGTGACAGCCAAATTTGCGCCCCGAAGAGATGGCCCCTATGTCATTGTGCAGCAACACGGTCCTGCATCCTTTAAAATAGCTTCGCCTCATACTCCTACCGTCCCAATCGGTGTATATCATACGTCAGCTCTGACGCCCTACAAAGGAGAAGACGCCACAGTTGTCCCTGAACCCGTACACCCACTACGTGGAAGAGGACGACCTGCTAAGAAGGTGGCTACTCAATCCGCTCAACCTATTACGAAAAGAGGACGGGGACGTCCTAAGAAGACATAAGACTCCAGTTCCAATCGCCGAGACGTCTTCAGGAACTGAGGGGGAGATTGTAACAACCATAGACATCTATACGGCCAACCGCAAGCTAACGTAAACTGTAGTTCCGACACTCGGCAATAGATGGCACTGTAGCGTGACGTCATAAAGCTAGATCGCGATGTTAAGATTCTCCGTGATTTAATGACCCCCTGCGTGTTCGTTGAATATTGTGAGACTGACCTAGAGTTGCATTTTGGAATCACGTCCTAATTGGAATGATTACCAGAGACTTCTTTAGTAAAGTTAAAGAAACCACGACATCTGTCATTTTTTTTTGCGTTCCTAAATGTCCAGTTCCGCCCTTCGTCCTCCCCGGGAAAAGGTGATAACGGAATTGTCGACCTTTATTTTATTTAACAATAAAAGCTGTCGTAAAACGCAAATTGTTTACTGTCGGCCGGAGAAGTCAACCCCAACACCCTACTCTACAGGGTGCAATAATTGGCAATAATTGAAATGTAAGTCCACATCGATTCGAGAGCAAAAAAAATGCTTGGAAAAAAAAATTACCCGGGATTTTTTATAATGGGTTATAAACAACCTTATCAATTTTCAGCTAGGTGCGAATGATTGTAATCTTACTCCTAGTATTCAGAGTTCCATATCTAAAAGAAAAAAACGGAATTCTTATAGGATTACTTTCTTGTCTTTCTGTCTGTCAAAAGCAAGAAACTAAAGCAATTTAGAAAACGAGTGGAGGTATCGAGTTGAAATTAAAAACACGTTCTCAGACCTGTGAACCCTTAAAAAATTGGGCAAGTGTGAGTCGGACTCGCACACTGAGGGTTCTGTACTAATTGCGGTTTACGATTTATGAGGTAGGTAAAAAGAAAAAGACTACTTACTTAATCTCCTTCAAACCAAATTTCGGTGGTAGTTTACATGATAATATACGTCATATATTTTTTTTAGTTTCATCATTTTCCTATTTCAGAATTTACAGGGGAGGGGAGGGAGTCTTATTTTACCACTTTGAAACCTTTATCTACACTAATATAATAAAGAGGTAAAGTTTGTTTTTTTGTTTTTTTGTTTGTAGGGGGTAATCTCTGGAACTACTGGTCCGATTGGAAAAATTTTAGCAACAATAGAAAGCTGCTTTACTCCTGAGTGACATAGGCTATATTTTATGTACGCGGGCGAAGCTGCGGGCAAAAGCTAGTGTATAATAAAGTCAGTCAACGACTCTATGGCCAGTTGCTAATCAATCTATGGTGTTTAATTACATTACATGGTGGCCAACGGTGGGATTAAAATTTAGAAAATAATACAGAACAGCAGAAAAAAAAGAGTGAGCGGAAATATTATGCGAGTATGGAGCACGCGCGACCACCGTCGGATCTGAGTTTGGAAGGCAGCTCCATCAGCCGGCCTCACGCGTGGAAGAAATGGAAAACGCAATTCATGCTGTTTTTAAAAGCATCAGGGGTGCATAAAGAGGAGCATGGTGAGCAGGCCAGTTTACTGGTCAACTTAATTGGACCCGAAGTGTTCGATATTTATGAGACTTTTACATTTGACAAAGAGAGTGACAAAGAAGATGTCAATTTGTTAATGAAAAAATTTGATGAATATTTCGGTGTAAGACAAAATATAACTTTGGCTAGATATAACTTTTTACGAGGAACCAGAAGGCTGGTGAAAAAAAATGATATTAGAAACTTTAATATCATTTTTAAAGACCTATCCATGAATATCCCACACATATGGGTTGGAAAAAGAAATGAGTTTGTTTTTGATCCAATTTTGTTAGTTTTTTTTTCGAGTTTTGATTATAGTTAACTAAATCTCTGTTATGAGAGATTTGTATTAAAACGATGAATTCATTAGATTCAATTAAGAATTTAACATCAGATTCTTAAGAGAAGAGGCTAAAGCAGTAGTGGAAAACCTTTTACCGCCAAAATAAAAAGAAAACCATACGGTGGCCTTTAACGACGACTCAGGTTTTTATTTTCCTTGTATTCGTAATGAAAAGCCCAGTGTTTACCTCGGGTTAAAGAGTTATTTAGTCCCTCGAACTATTAGCGACGTCGCTCCGCTCGGACGCCAAACCTACTTCTCTGGGCCTAAATAGTTTACTTTCACTTTTTAAACTTTGTAAATGTGAAGTACCATGGAGCATTTTTCGCTTGGTTGCATCTTATTTGACATACGAGCATGGCAGCTGAGAGTTTGTCATGCTCTCTCAAATGTCTCGCTGATGGTGGCGCGTGTGTTGGGTCATTCTGTTCCCTCTAAAATGGTTGAGCGGAGTGGGGCTGATACATGCGTCATGCTCGTGAACGGGTGCCGTCAGTTGAGACCGGTCATCTCTTGGCTGCTAAGCGCTTATTTGAAATTCTCTTTTTTTTTATTATTATTATTTTACTTTTTGTTAAGTACCGCTACATCGTGCTCGCATATTAGAATCAACATTTTGTAACCAAATAATATGTAAATATAAATTTTGATTTAAAAGAGTGCCCATGGAGTTTCTTGCACGTTCTTCTCCATAGGAGTCTACACCTTGGAACGTGCAAACTAGCTTCAATTTTGACATTTCAAAAGTGCCTGTAAATGGTCTATTTGAAATAAACGAGTTTGAGAGTTGAGAGTTCAACCCTAGGGTAACAATGTACTATTTAAAAGGGTTCTGCAAATTCAGAACGATCTTTGAATTTGATAGGAAAAAATATTCAATTGTTTTGGAATAACGATTAATTTTTTTTAAGTAATTTTTGATAGAAGATGTAATAGGGGTGGGACCGTAGTGCTGCAGCCACATATTTGCTGATGCTGTTAGTTGCAATTTATCAGCTTTGGACTCAGTGAAGAGGCGTGCGAAGAAGCTAATTGGTTTAAAGATTCAGATTTGATTTCAATTTACAGAGCCTAGATATCAGGGGTAGGGTAGCCAGCTTCATTGCGCCATCACTTTTCTATCATCAGACCACTCGACGTACAGCGAGTGTCTATCGCATCAATTATGCAATGATCACAGAGCCAGTGAAGTGGTGAAGTTGTAGAAATAAGTGCTTCGTCGAGCATTAGGCATTACGTATCGGGTATTCGGTCGAAAACACTGTCTCGTTCGGTACATGTGATGAAGTCATTACATTGTAACACCTCTACGATCTACCGGTCTGGACTAAGCGTTTCACTTTGTCGTTTATACCGACTGCATTGAAAGACTGGAACAAATTGCCTTCTGCGGTTTTCCCGATCGATTATAACTTAGAAGTCTTCAAAGCTAGAGTGCCTATTCACTCTAGCTTTAAACATACTTTGGAGGTATGCGGAACGGAGAATAAAGTTCCAAAACCTCCTTTGAAAAGGGAGGATCCTCCGACCAGACAGGTGTTATGTCTCGTGGGCCCGATAGATGATTACCGGCTGTTGTATATGTTCAAATCGCTCAGAAAATTTTAACGGCGTGAGATCAGGATTTCATATTTTCTTCCTAGTTCTTATGTCGCAACACAGATGTCGCTACAATTAAATTATTTCTTAACTGCTCCACTATCAGATTGGATTACGACATGAGCTAAACACTGGTTTTACTTAAGCACTCTACCTAGTTAGAGAACATGGCTACACTCCAGTTCATAGCTTTCCTCTTAATGTTAACATTCTTAACTCACATAGGCCTAACTATCTTAACCCAACGTGCCTGCAGTGCAGAGACGAAACATTTGCTGCAATTAATAAAACGGGCCCGTACATCCGGATTATCCTTCTCGCTTACGGAACCCGATTTATCGACATGAGTTTGGATCTGAATCCAGCTTGCAGTTTAGGCTTGAGTTCCAGTGGCAGACTTACGAAGAAAACTAATGTAGTGAACATCAATATTGTTCTTATTCCGCTCTGTTTATGCTTACATATCTCTTTAATAAAATATTTAACTGCATCATCATCATCCTATCCTTATCCCATATTACTTGGGGTAAGCGCAACATGTTTTATTCTTCCACTCTGTCCTACCACCCGTCACAATACCACTAACTTCCTTTTCTTTCAAATAACTCCTCACACAATCATCCATCTCTTCTTCGGCCTCCCTCTTCCTCTCCATTCATCTACGTGTAAACTCAGAACTCTTTTTATAACATGCGTTTCATCTCTTAAATATTTAACTACAAATCCTTCTATACTAAACCTATTTACATACACTGTTAAATTTTGATCGTTTTAATCCCGTAGAGAATCGATTCGGTATATGAAACACTATCGATTTGTAAAGATAAAATAAAAAAATAAAGTCTTTGCCCGCGGCTTTTGCAAGATTCATCCATCTCTCTCTATTCGAAGATGTTTTAACGAGGTCCATCCATCAGGTAGGTGATCGGCCGCGAAAACGCAGGCCCTAACTCTTACCTGTACCACTAAACGTTCCAAAGAGCTTTCATTGCGCATGAAGGTCCAAACGTCTTGAAGATTCGTTGTTACACAATCGACGAAAGTTTTTGTTTTATGCGAAGCTCTTTCAGAATGGTTATCATTGCAAACTAGTTTTTTTTTTTACTTCTGTGTAATTTAAAAATAGCTGAAACTGATTGAGAAGCCGAGCCTGTAGCTACTATTTTCAGGGTTTGCGTTTATTACGGGGTATTTACGTGTTTATATTGTCTTGATTTATCTTTTTCCACCTAAGTTTTAAAGGAAAAAGCTTAGCTTTCTGTGGAACGGCATCCTTACACCTGTATGTGGGTCGAATCCAGAGCTAAGGCCGCCGATACATTTACGACTAACCTCGGCAGGTTATAAATCTTAACTTAGTACCGATTTTAGGTTCCGTAGTAAAAGCCGTTTGGAGAAAAATATTAGTTCCAATCGGTGTTGCTTCTAACGTGATTTCTCTTGAAATGGACTTGAAAATTAAAATGCATGGATAAAGCGTGTTTGAAGGAAATAGTGTGAGTAATACGTAATAAATTTATGTTGTAAAGTGTAATATAATGAGCCTTTTTTAACCCCTCAAACGCCGATTATAATATAATAATAATATGTCCACAACTATCACACAACGTCATCTAGTCCCAAGCTAAGCAGAGCTTGTGTTATGGGTACTAGACAACTGATAAACATACTTATATATTTCTAAATACATACATATTATAGACATATTACACCCAGACACAGAACAAATGATCGTGCTCATTACACAAACATTTGTCCTGGGTGGGAATCGAACCCACGACCTCCCGCATAGCAGTCAGGGTCACTAACTACTAGACTGACAGGCCAGTCATTGTATGTAAGCTTGTACAACTTGAATAACCTTGATAAAACGCTAATTGTCGTATTGTACACACAAGACGAAATTCTAGTTTCTATATTATCTTTTTTCCGGAAAAAATGTGACAACTGGCAATGGTTTACCGGCTTATGGTTTTGAATTAGTTATTTTTATTTTGAGATTGTTACTGTAAGGATTAAATCTTATTAATTCTTCGCAATTCGCATTTTTTTTTCAGGAGAACCTACACCGATCTACATCTCAAATCTTTCTTGTGTGTAATTGTCTAAAAGCGCGGAATTACGTAATACGCCACGCAGGCAAGGGAGGTGCGAAATCAACCAATCATTCTCCTGCTCTACGATCGGCGCATCAGACTTTTACTGACTAAATCGACATCTATGTTCTTTCTTTGCCTAGCGTCCCAGAACGGCGAGCTACCCAATGTTTGTCGTCCGGAAGCCTGCGCCTAATAGTTATGAGCTAAGTCTTTTGTTTATAATTTCTTGTTTGCCATGTAGGTTCTTATTTCTTTAGTGTATAAAAAATATAGTATAAAGTATAATTACTTACTTTATACAATATTTTTTTTTTGAAATTGAAAACTAGGCGCATTGTCTAATGACAATGCGTCTAGTTTTTTTTTGGTGGAGAAAAAACATCCAATGTGATCTTATAGTGCCAGACTTTTACTAACTAAAAATCCACCCCATTTTTTTTGTGAAACATCATCTAATGATGAATCCCGCCCTTGAGTGAAGCGGGAAACAGTGTCAGAGTCTTACTGACTAAACGAACTACCCCATTCCTTCTTACCCCTCATACCTGGGTCTGACCTTCTATTTAGAAACCGGACCGGGGCCCCAGTAGACTTCGGTCCTGTAGTTGGGCCTCCCCCACCCCGTTTCTTCCGGCTTCGACCCTTCAGCAGACAATTCGATTACTGAGGTCTGCTTAACTCAATAGTGAGTATTCTCTCAGTAGACCCATAATAGTATAAGTATAGTAGATATGCGGTGCTAGAAAAGGGCAATCAAAAGTTGATGTATGTTGAGAATTGAGATGGAGGAATGAAATTAACAAATTCTTGCGCCTGCTCTCCAACAAGTAACCTATAAAATACCGAAAGGCTGGCTACTCTACGTCTGAGCTCAAGGCATTGAAAATTGCACTTACCTAAATCAGGATCACCAAATAGTCTCTTCTTTCTTTGTTGTTTTCTTCTTTGTTTTTAAATATATATAAATATACACCGTGAAATTTAAATGGTTGTTTTCCCTCAGCGAAATGGTTGTATCTTGGTAATACAAACGTTTGATAAAGAAATAAAATATTAAAAACAAAAAATGGACCTGTAGAGTGCAAGCTAATTATAACATATCACAACGTGCGAGAGCTTATTTTGATTTAAATATTTAATGAATCGGTTTCCTTTGACGGCGGGCTGCTCATGCGACTCTAGTAGTACCTACAAATTACGTCTAATGTTATTATTGTTTTCGCTTTTTTGAGTTGATAAATATTTTTAATAATTATTTATAAAAAAAACTTTTTTTTTTTCTGTATGCTTCAAAAGTACTCCTTATGGCAAGTCATTCTGCCGCGGGAAAACAACCATTTAAATTTCACGGTGTATAAGATTCGTGCTCATTTCAAAAACAAAATCCTGGATGGGAATCGACCCTACGACTTCCGCCATGACAATCAAGGCTACTGATATCTAGACCAACAGGTCTGCAATGCATAAACTACAAAGTCAAAAATTGTCTATCACATAAAGCTCAACTTATAAAATCTCTCACGCCACCTGGTGTGCATAAAATATCGCTGATCGTTCAAAGCATTTTGTGGCCATAGAAGGGTATTCAGACGTAAAAATCAGTGCAATAAAACTTGGCGACATGGTTGCAACGCAACTGAGCCAAAGTATTCCGAAGTCGACCGTTAGACGCCGGCCTTATGTAAGGACGTACCTATTTCGAATTGGCAACTACCTTAGTTAGGTTTTAATGTAGTTTCAGCTGATCAAGCTGGTTTATATTTATTCTCTAGTTTTGTGCTAAATACCATTGAATGCTGGTTTAACAGTGATATCTCTTCGCACTGTGACTTCAGTGCGGGTATATAGCATAAAACTTATAATGTTCTCACATCTGGGACACAGGCATCCTCTCTAGTAGAAGGTTTGGGCCCAGTGCGGACTGGTGGATGCCACAAGTTGGTTTTCCTTCACCGTTTTGAGAACAGTGATGATGAAATAAATCACACAACATAATTTATTTATTATAAAATTTATTGTACACCTCATAATATGGACAGGATATACATTAAAAAAACTAAGTGTACCTGGTTGGGTTTGAACCCGCGACCCAAACGAACACGTAAGTCGGGGCCGTTACTACTCGGCCACCACTGCTCTCAATCTTTTTGAATTCATTTTAATGTTTTCAATTTCAACTTAATTTATTCTAACTAAATATCTTTAAACGTATATAATATTTATTTAATTTATT
The DNA here is from genome assembly GCA_029852875.1 of Mythimna loreyi. Lineage (NCBI taxonomy): Eukaryota > Metazoa > Arthropoda > Insecta > Lepidoptera > Noctuidae > Mythimna > Mythimna loreyi. The sequence goes on along the minus strand of CM056795.1, from coordinate 3,085,817 downwards.
TTTAACGTTTTCATCTGAGTTCAATATATTTATAATGTATTCAATTTATATGTCTTCAATTTATTTTAATTTTGTTTCGACTTGTTCGATTTTATTTTATTAGTTTGTGTTGTTTTCTGCAATTCTGATTGTAATGTTAGTTTATGTTCTCGTGTTCTGCAAACCAGCGAGATTATTGAAGTATTTATAATACTATGGACGCCTTTATTGCCATGTTTATTGTCTTTTTTCTTAATTGTTGTGTATGCAAAATATGTGAAGTAGCTGTACTTAATTTAAATAACGATTAAGTTTTTATGTAAATTCAAAATAATTCCAGGGTGGGACTACTGGTGGGTAAACTGACAAGCAATACCTTATTATTCTTCTGAAAAAAAAAGAACGATTTTATAATATTTAATTATATTTACTGACATAACCCATAAAATTGCTAAATTTAAGTGGCAGTGGGTAGGGTACCTCCTTCGATAGCATATGATGGTCCTCATGGTACCCTTTTTTCCCTCTCCTAGAGAGGAGGCCTGTGTTCCAGCAGTGGGAACATTAAAAGGCTGATGATGATGATGGTCCCCTTTTAATGGTCGGGTCCCATTTCTTTTATTCCAACAACTGATCAACTAAAATGTCACTTATATTGTAAAAGTTTGTATGGTGTTACTCCTTCACGCTCAAACGTCTGAACGGATTTGAATGTAACTAGATATATGGGTACATCATATTCTTGAAAAGGAAATAGGATACTTGTTATCCCGGATGTATATTCCTTTGACGTGATCTTTGAAGTTCTTCGATTTTTGAGAAGTTAGCATATACTCGTAGTACTCTATCTACTACATGCGGTGATCACGTGGTAGTTCCCAGTTGTCATTATTTTTGATGACGCCCCTTAAAGTGGGCCTTCCCGACTCGCCTCGAGGATGGTTTAAAAGCTTGTTGCTACATCCAAAGCAATTCAATGTGATGTTTGAATCAAAATAATGTGAAAAAAGAGACATAACACCTGAAAATTCTGTTGGCGTTCAGTAATTCTAAGATTTACTCGAATATTTTACAAAACTTGTTCGAGGAAATACGTGTTTTTATTGAACACTTAAGGAATTTTGAAAAAAAAATTACATGCGCTAGGCTTCTATGAGGTACTTTTTTATACATTATGGAGAGTCAAAGTTCACCTAAAATAGCAGATCTTTAGAGGTCTTTACTGGATTACTCTTACACAAATTTACGTTTTTACTTCTATAGAAGCCTAGATAATATCCCCAAGATATCTGTGAATCCAAAATATCTGTAGAAAGGTGTGTCATAACATCACAATCACGTAAGACCGAATGTGTTAAAATGTATATCGGGTTGACCGCTTTAAAATTCCTAAACAGTTGAAGACAAGACATATATGCTTGAAACGCTTTGGGAACATAATCATTGGGCTTACAACTAAGGATTGAAATTTCCTGCCGGAATCTGTTTCTTGATAGCAACAACCTAGGGGTTTTTATATTTATGTCCGATCTTTGGTCTTATGTACTTATCTTTTTTTTTGTTTTGGCTAATTTTTCCAAGTTAAAAGGATCATTATAAGTTAATAGCACTAAATTAATGTCTGTATTTGTTGAATGAAAAACACTAAACACCGTTCATTAAAACTTCATTAGTGGTTAAAATACCATTACTCTAATTACACTAATATTCTAAAAGCAATAGTTTGTCAACGTGTGTATGTTTGTTTGTTATTTCTTCATACTCGAACGGCTAAATGGATTTGTATCTTTGATACTCTTGTTTCTTTTTTTTAATACACGGATTGATTATGTCATGAATAGCAGTTAAAATACTTTAGTACGAACTTACAGGAAAAAAATACTTTCTTGCGGACAAAGTCGCAGGCCGCAGGTAGTACTTAAATATTTGTTTTCCATTTTATTTTTTTATTATTACTAAGCTCGCGTCTGACCACTATCTCATCTGATGGTAAGCGATGATGTGGTCGACGATGGAGCACGCATGCGTAAAAGTAACCTATTCAATCTTAACTTAAAGACCCCTAGGTTGTAGCTATCAGGTAACACAGAGTCCGGCTGGGAATTCCACTCCTTAACTCTACAAACATACAATGTATTTCCAAAACGTTTCGTACATATGGGTGGGTTATTTCTAGTTCCAGTAGGTTCAAAAGATGCATAGAGGTAACATATAGTACATACCCCTGAATTTAAGACTTAAGGAGTCTGACCAGTACACCGTATCATACCATGGCCGCGCTAGGAACGGTACCGGTATGTATCATAGCCGTGTATGACGGTCTTTATACGCAGCTATAACCCGTATGTTCACCGTTTCGCCGCAAACGCACAACAGTTTGGCATATTATGTATATTTTGTAGGTATTGCTCTTAAATATGTCAGATGTCGTAAGGCATACCGCACGGTGTCTCTGACATCGGCACTTGTTCTGTCAGGTCAACTCCCACTAGACCTCCGGGTACTTGAGGCAGCGACTCTCTACAAGATCAAGAGGGGCCATTCACGGGAGTTCCTACCACCGGGCCGCGAGCTGGAACGGAATATAAATTATTTAAATCTACCTCATCCATCGCGACTCACAACAACTGAGTACGTACGCCTAGAAGCATGGAATCCCGAAACCTTACATACTCACCACGTTACCGGCCCTCAAATCTACACCGATGGCAGCAAGATAGAGGGAAAAGTAGGTGCTGCCCTAACTTGGTGGGAAGGAGAAACGGAGTCCATGTCGAAAACTTTTGGCTTGGAGCCCCACAATACTGTTTTCCAATCTGAAATGTATGCACTCTTCAGAGCTGTCAGGTTGGCAAGAGAATCAAATGCGGCCTCCATTAACATACTGAGTGACTCAAGATCGTCGCTCGACCTGTTAAGGAGACCGTCTGTTACTCATCACCTGGCACTCCAAATAAAGAGTCTTATCCGTGAGATCAGAGAGGAGGGCAGGAAAGTGAGGTTATTTTGGCTCAAGGCCCACGTGGGAACTGCCGGGAATGAGAGGGCGGATCAGCTGGCGAAGGAGGCAGCCCTAACAAAGGAGACAGCAGACTACGACAAAGTCCCCGTATCATACGTGCGAAGAAAGATACGGGAGGAGACTGTAAAGAAGTGGCAAGCGAGGTACGAGTCCTCGAGTACAGGGGCGGTAACAAAGGTATTCTTTCCAGACGTCCTTCTGGCTAAAAGAATCCTTAAGGACACAGTCCTAACACCGGCCCATACTCAAATCTTAACGGGACACGGAGGTTTTGCAGCATACCTTCACCGCTTCCACCTCAAGGACAGTCCCTCGTGCGTCTGCGATCAGAGCTGCGAAGAAACTGTCTGGCACCTTCTCTTCGAATGCCCAAGGTTTTGCCTTGAAAGAATGGAACTGGAGCGAAAAACAGGGATCCAGTTAAATCAATCCTCACTCCACAGCCTCATGGAGAAGCCAGATTCGAGGACCCCTTTCTTGGCATTCGCGAGCAAAGTTGCCGTAACCGCAGCGGGGCCGAATAAATCAGATGCCCCCGCACGAAGTCGAGTCCGGCTACCATCTAGTCAGACCCCCACCACAAACGATACACCTACACTCAATGCACAACATTTATCACCCACACATGCACGGCATACAAACACAACACCGACACCAATTACACAAAACCCGTCACCTGCAACGTCACCTACACAGCAAAGCACAAATACACAATTAGAACCAGTGACAGCGCCAGTACCAACGACAGGGACAAATCAACAGGCGATTGAAACCGTCATGCCAGTAACACAATTCCTGGTATGCGGAAGAGCCGGAGTCCCCGGTATTAGACTCCGAGGGGTCGCCCTGTTCATGAATAGGGAATCAGAGACCCTGGGCATAGGTTTCTGCATTGGTTCAAGCCGTACTGGAGCTCGAATATCAATTTCTCCGGGAGTAGCTGCTCTGATTAACGGGAGCACATCAAAAACGAGCATCAAAGAAAGCAAGTACGCCGCGCTGCAGCAAGTGGAGATAGCCACTCACAAGTGCCGTTTAGTGCGATTCAAAGGTAAGACAATCGCACTACTTGAATGGGGAGTGGAGACCCCATTTGCACAGGCGAGCTCGTTGCTCCAAAAGATTAGAGAAGCAGGAGAAAACACGTGCATAGCACCCCGCACGATCAGCATCGATGCTATGGCAGTCGGTGGTAAAAGTGGAGACATCGCAGACCGGTTCGGCTGTCTTAAAGCCTCAGAACAGCATGAGGTCGTGGCCTATGAGGACAGGGGGGAAACCTTAAGCTTTCTCAAAGCCCCCAGAGACCCTACAGACGGCACGATGAGTTCCACCAAGAACATGACTGCCATGAGCGGAGCTGAGAGAGCCCAGCAGAAATTAACGGCAGAAAAAGAAAGAAGAGACCAAGGCAGAAACATCTGCCCAGAGGACCGAGCCCGTTCCAAAAGTCATCTAAAAGCAATCGGCACCTTCCTCAGTGCACTGCTCCCGAGTACCAGCCGCACATCACCAACTGAGCGGCAAGAGTCAGCGGTCATGAGGTTTTTCAAATCAAAACCTAGGGAGACACCACCACCAAAACCCAAACCAACCAGAGCCGACAAAGGGCAAGTCAGCCTACCGACACTCGCTGTAAACTCGGGTGTCATAGACCACGTACAAAGCGCATTCCTCGAGTATGTGTCAGTTGTGAGGGCAACCAGAGAAGTAAACCTCGCAACATGTAGAAAGATTCTGGAAACCTTTCATTGGCAAAATGAGGGTTTGTTAAGAGTCTTACTCGGGGAAGCAGAGGCAGCCGTGTACGACAACGATCAGTCCCAGATCATTGCTGGAGAAATGACGGGGTCGTACATGGCAGCCTATAGTGCCAAAAGTGGTTTTGTGACCCTGAACGAAAAGGAAACGGAGCGCTCGGGGAAAGTTACATTCCATACACCCGAAGACGACCCGATAGTGGTTACCGCCAAGTGTACCAAAATTATGCTGGAGGACAGGATTCTGGAAATGGCGCAAACCATTTCGAGGACCTCCATTTCTTCGGCTTCAGAGGCGCATTGGGCGGTACCCAGTATCAGATGGGTAAATGGGGTCCCAGGATGCGGCAAGTCCACCTGGATGGTGAAACATTTTGACGAGGAGAGCGATATCGTAGTAACCACAACAACTGAAGCTGCTAAAGATCTAAAAGAAAAGTTAGCGCACCGACTAGGAGATCGCGTCAAAGTAAAGGTGCGCACTATGGCCTCAATTTTAGCCAACGGGGTCAGACCAGAGGAGAGGTGCCGTCGCCTTATGGTTGACGAAGCCCTCATGAACCACTTTGGGGCCATAGTAATGGCAGTGAAGTTGTCTGGAGCGAGCGGGGTCGTTCTCATCGGAGACGTGAATCAGCTACCGTTTTTGGACCGAGAGAACTTATTTGAGTTAAAGTACACCCGTCCGAACGTGGTGGCTGGCATCACCCAGGAATTAATGTGTACGCATCGGAACCCAATGGACATCGCACTAGCCCTGAGCGAGATATACCCCGGTATATACTCCTCCAAGACGTCGTGGTCGCGGGTCCACTCCCTGAGGGTGAGGAGGTTCACAGGTGCGCAAATACCGAAAACTGCCCAGAACACCTTATTCCTGGTCCATACGCAAGAAGAGAGAGCTTCTCTCGCCGACCAGGGCTATGGATCTGGTGAAGGGTCGCGCATCCTTACCATTCACGCAGCTCAGGGGTTGACCTGCGAAAACGTCATTATAATTAACACAAAGTCAAGGAGGCTCCAGATCCACGACAGCATCTCCCACGCAGTTGTCGCGGTGTCGAGACACACGGTCAGCTGTGTGTACTACACCGACAACGCCGACGACGCTACGGGCCGGTTCGCCCGGAAAGCGATGGATGCGCCTTCTAAATTGGTCGTCGAATACAACCTTAAGACGGCCATGCAGCATCGAGACACCGCAGTCATAAAGGCTCTGATGGAGTTGGTGAAGACTCTAGGCGGCAAATAAATAAAACTCCTTTACCTACCAACCCTAAAAACCAAATTACCCCCACCACCTAGCATTAAGTATTAGCGTTAAGTGATATGAAATAGAACAAAAGAAAAAAAGAAATACATAAGTTAATATTGTATGTTTTAATAATAAAATAGTAATAAGTAGAATAAGATAATAAAAGAAAAGAGTCTGGGGTGGACTCGCGTAGTTTTTTTTAAGCTTAGTTTTAAGTAAAGATGAGGGCATGACGAATGCCATGAAATGATAACAAAAAAAAAATAAATGTAAACAATAGTGCATATTATAGAAAAGTGCGCGGACCACCATGTCTGCGGTAAATTAAATATATAATAAAAAAAAAAAAAAAAATATGTCAGATGTCAAATAATTTGTATATAATATGACAAATAATTTGTATATAATATGACAAATAATTTCTATGAACGTGCATATTGTCTATTGCCACGATATAAGCAATGGACTAGGTAAGCGAGCTCCATCGTCGACTGCTCGTCACTTTCCATCAGGTGAAATAGCGGTCAAGCGCGAACCTATAAACAATAAAAAACCAAAGGTGTATTCAGCGGCATCCGGTTATAATGGAAGCCGGCCCCAAACTAGTTGGGGAAATTCATGGACGATAATGACGTTTCCGTCATGGTACGGCACGGTGTGATAGGTGGACTCCTTTAGTTGGTTACATATTCTAGCTACTGGTAGTGCAGTAAGCCAGGATCCGCAGCGGTCACTAATGGAAATACCGAGCTACGGTTAAAGTCTTACATACAATATATCTACAAAGTACAGAAGTAAGCCACAAAGATCTAGGTTGAATTCCCTGTTGTTTGAAATGAAGGTAAAATATGTTTAAATTAGCTTTCTGCCAGCGGCTTTACTTTAACTTTGGACACGCGTTTCATCCCTTTAGGGGGTGAATTTTGGAAAATCCTTTCTTAGTGTTCGTTTACGTCATAAAAGGAAGCCCTGTGCAAAATTTCACTCTCCTAGACCCAGTAGTTTCGGCTGTGCGTTGATATGTCAGTCAGTCAGTTTCCCCCTTTATAAATATACAGAGAAGATTAAGGAAATGCCATTTATAGTTTTTGTATTTGTATTTTGGGCTGGTATCTGCAACTTACCGACTAAAGCGCGTATTTTGCGTACGGGTGGGACAAATGTGTTATTCGATCCACCCCAGCTACTCGAGGCCAGCAGTGTCTTTGTGCTACTGACCATTTCGTGGAACTTACCTAGGGAAGAAATTTGCCCTGTATCTAGCGACAACTGGGCAGCTCACAAGCAGATACGCCGCTGTCTCGTCCTCCTCCATACAGGCTCTGCACAGTGGGCTGTCTGTAACTCCTATGACAGAGGGGTGCTCACAGAAGGAAATGCCATAAAAAACTGTATAATTTAATTTTTCAATTTTTTTTTTTAATATGCAGCTCAGTATGGTAATAAAAGTTATATAAAAAGATGGTCTTTTAGTTAAACATGAATAGGTAACTTCAAGGTATGCGTGCGTGTAAAAAGAAATATTTATAATAATGACAATTAGGTATATTAAATTTGCACGACTATGTACTTACTTCTTTTACTTATGTATATATAAAAATCTGCTTATCAGTACATTTATCTTCACCTAAATAGTCAAAGTGTACTGAACTTGCTAATTAATTTTATACATGATTTCAGGTCCCATAATAAAAGTAGTTTGTTATCATGACTACATTCACTTTAGTTTAAGTATAGGTCACTAATTACCATTACTATTACAGATTTTATATTTATTAAATCATCATCATAATAATTTTGTTAATTAGAAACTTATGTCAACAATTAGACTCATTAAAACCCTTTAATGAATACTAACAATTATTTTCTGACAATAATTAACTAACGAGTAGTATTTAAGAATATATAAAAGCCACCTTCTTTCTAATTACAACTCAGTTCTAAGTTACCCTTCGCGTTCTGCCAAATAGAAGCAATCGTACTAACAATCAGAGTATAGACATGGCCAGCCAATGGATTGATTGGAGTTCTGTGCTTAGTGAAGAAGACCTTAACAAAGAAGAAGACCTATTAATGACGATAAAAGAACAAAGAGGACTCCATTTTGGACCCTCAAGGACAAACAAGGACCATCAGTTCGAGACAAATGTTCCGCCAATCAACGAACCAAGGGGAAGTGCAGACTTAGCAAGTCAAAATGGAACCTCGGTGTCTTCACATGCATCTGACAGCAGTTGGAGTAAACCGGAAAATCCTAACGACAGAAAGTACCACAAAAATCGACAGTTATATAAGAAAACTAGCTTTCGTCTGCGACTTCGATCGCGTTAAATTTCGGGCAACATGGGTTTACTTTTTATCAAAAAGTAACTTTGATACAAACCCTTCAAACCTTTTTTGTACTTTTGAGGGTTGAATTTTCGAAAACTCCTCCATAGTGTTGTGATTTGTGTGTGTTGTTATACAATTTCATATTCTTAACCTCAGCAGTTTTAAAGATCTAAGTATACATAGCGACAGACAGCGGGAAGCGACTGTGTTTTATACTGTGTGTTAGTGATGTGTGTGTTCCCATTTTACAATTTATATATAAAACAAATAAGGTTTTTAACATTATGGTGTGATACACATATATGTGTACATATACTGCAGACAATATTTAGAGTACAATTTCTGTTGTATTATTAAACAGCATTCGTGTATGTAAAATAAATAGTCCTTGCAAGTATGCTTGTTTTTTATTTTCTACTTTTATGACAATATAATACAATATACAATATAAAACTACATTTGCAATCTGCGAGGTACTAAATTAGTAGTTTCATAAGAATCGAGCTGCCATTTTATTTGAAAGTTTAAATTTCAAAGCTTTTTAACAAAACATAATGCTGGAGTAATTTATGGCTTTGTTATTCCAATATAATATTATAATATGACAAATACACATTTATTTTCACTAACATTAATTAATAATTAATTTTAAAAAAATGCATTTATAAACAAGTAAAACTAATTACTTGGGTAAAAGTCAGTTGTCTAGTACTCATAACACAAGCTCTGCTTAGCTTGGGGGACTAGACAACGTTGTGTGATAGTTGTTGAATATTGTATTTATTTTACCGTGTCCCTGAAATGCACAAGGCAACTTGAGGAAAGTTGGTGTTTTCGTTCCGAGATGACAAGAAATCATCAAATAATTTCTTCAGGTCTGAGTGAAGTCAGTGGGTGTTACGACTTTTTTTATTGATATAAACTAGTGCTTGATTGCAATCCCGCCTGATGATAAGCAGTGATGCAATCGTTGACGGTGAGGCGCACTGGTTTATTAAGAGTACAACCTAAATAAGTTTTATTTCGCAGGCAGGATTTTTATCGCAGCAGGCAAACTGTTCCAGTCCTTCGATTTACGCGGTATAAACGAGCCAAAACGCTTAGTCTGGACCCCAGAAGTCTCAACAACGTAAGGGTTTTTTCGCCGTACGCCGTGTGGTCTGATGGTAAAATTGAGATGACGGAATCAGGTTATGTAATTCCCACGCACACTGTCCAAAATGCAACCTGTAAAACTTAACCCAACTATCCTCCCACATATGACATTTGTGTTCTAGGGTCTCAAAATAGGCTAAAGGTGTGATACCGCAGAGAAAAGTTCGCAAGACATATTTGTACAGAAGGGTATAATTAGCTACCTTTGCGGCCAGCCCTTATGGCCGTATATCACTCCTTATATCTCCACTAAATTCAGCGGAGGTGTCGAGAGGGAATAAAACTAAAAGTGGGCACGAAACAAATGCCCACCGGTGATATACGGCGTGCTATAATCCATACTAAATGTGTGAAGAACTATTTTGATATTAGCCCCTGTTTTTTGGAGGTGGGAAATCATGAAATTTTAAAATAGTGGAAATCATCAAATTTTATTTTATAATGTTAGTTTTATTTATGTATTTTATTTCAATTCTATTTTACACCAGTATGTAAAATATTTATTTCAACTACATATATATATTTACCCTCGTCCGTGCGTCAATGCGGAGTGCCAACTGTAAACCAGCGCTGGGTGTCTGACGCCCAGCAAATGCTGAGGTGGTCACCCTTTCGGTTCGGGCATGCTCAGCGTACACTTTATTTTTTACCGTGTGTTTTGTAACTGTTGTGCTGTGTCTGTATCGAATAAATATATTTCTATTCTGTTCTTTCTATTCTATAAATGACTTCTCTCGTTCGAGGGTAAAAGGCGTGTCAATCTTTTACTCACTAAAACCACCTATAGTTACCCTTTGCATCCCAGGGCTGCAGGATCTCTAATAAATAATCCCACAATACTGGGTTGATGATTAACATTTATTTTTCACTGGCCTGTAGGTGTAGTGGTTGACTGCTATGCCGGAGGTGTGGGTTCGATTCCCACCCAGGACAAATGTTTATGTGATGAGCTCAATCGTTTGTTGTGTCTGGGTGTAATTTATCTGCATTTATTTCTAAATACATACAGTATTTAGAAATAAATGAGTATGTTTATCAGTTGTCTAGTAGGTACCCATAACAAAAGCTCTGCTTAGCCTGGGACTACACTGCGTTGTGTGACAATGTCGTGGAAAAAATATATATTTATTAATTAATTTGGCGATCATCAAATGATTACTCCCACTCCCCCCAGGAGTGATGGACTATTACTGGCAATAATCCAAGTATGTCCTTCATTTGCCCTTTGCGTTCCAGGTCACTGTTTTAAAACATCCTGTGGCCCTGAAAGGCATCGCCCTGCTGGGCCTTAAGGGCCCAGTTTGAAGATAGGATTCTTCAATATAATAATTAAGCGCAGTAATTAATTTGCGATGTCATATATTTATTACTAGCTTTTGTCCGCGGCTTTGCCCGCGTACATAAAATATAGCCTATGTCACTCAGGAGTAAAGCAGCTTTCTATTGTTGCTAAAATTTTTCCAATCGGACCAGTAGTTCCAAAGATTACCTCCTACAAACAAAAAAATAAAAAAAACAAATAAACAAACTTTACCTCCTTATTATATTAGTGTAGATTGCTATCCGTGAGAACCTGTAATTGGCTCAATGTTTTTTTTATAAAATTGATATTCTTTAGTTATAGCTGTTGGTTCTCCTTCGATTAAATAAATGAATGTATGAATTTCATCATCAGCCTTCTTAATGTTCCCACTGCTGGGACACAGGCTTCCTCTCTAGGAGAGGGAATGTGCCATAATCCACCACGCGGGCCCAGTGCAGATTGGTGGATGTCACGTCTTCGAATTTTTTTGTTCTAGGACATCCCGGTTTCCTCACGATGTTTTCTTTCACCGTTTTGAGTGCAGTGATGATGAAATAAATTACACAACGTAATGCGCCTGACTGGGTTTGAACCTGCGACCTACAACTCGTAAGTCAGGCCTTTGCCACTCGGCCACCACTGCTCTCTCTCAAATATGAATTTGCAATTTCATATAACCCGACATTTAATTGACATGTTTATGATGGTATAATTTTTATCAGTTTCAGGTAAATTATATACTCTACCTGTTTCAAATTCTGTCCCCCGAGCCAATCTACAATCGTTTCATTTAGAGTCAGCGTTTGTAGATAGCCACGCCCCAATTCCTTGGTTGAGATGACGTCCGAACAAGGGGATTGAGGCGTGGTCAACTACAAGCGTTAACTCTAAACGATACGATTGTAACCTAGCTAGGGGGGCTGGTGATCGTAAAATCGACAAGATCTGAATCAAATAAAACCTACCAACACAAAATCAGGTTCTTTAAGCGCTTAAGAAAAACCCGAGTCTAGTCATGCATATGTATGTAACAAGGAGCGTTAAGAGCGGCCAACCCGACGTATATTTTCGTACAACCGCTCTTACGTGATATATGATGTTATTACACATCTTTCTTCGGATATTTTGGATACACAGATATCTTGTGGATATTATCTAGGCTTCTATAGAAATCAAAAAGTAAATTTGTGTAAGAGTAATCCAGTAAAGACCTCTGAAAATCTGCTATATTACGTGAACTTTGACTCTCCATAATGTACTCCTATACTAAAAATATACAAAATACACTTCTATAGAAGCCTAGCGCATTTAATCAAGATTCTAAATGTTGTCATTTTTTTCGAAAATCCTAAAGGGTTTATTAATAAAAGCACTCATTTCCTGGAACAAGTTTTGTGAAACATTCGAGTAAATCGTAGAATTACTGAATGCCAACAGAGTTTTCGTGTGTTATCTCTCTTTCTTGGCATTACTTTTGCATCAAACATCACATTGGATTGCTTTAGATGAAGCTACAAGCTTTTAAACTATGCTCGATGTAGACAATAGGCGAGTCGGGAAGGCCCACCTTTACCTGCTAGTCTATAGGGAAACAATAGTTCAGGTAGGAACTAATGAGCGTTCAAACTGTAATTCTACGTAGCATTAGTTGAACGCGGACGATCGCCGATTGGCAATGAGCCGGTCGGTCCTCGTGGGGCACGGTGGTACACGCTGAATTCTAGCCTTCACCAATGTGAGCACGCGATGGGGGAAGATCTAGGGGATATTTGCGATCCGTCTTGAGATACTCTTTATTTTAGGTAGGTACACCATAAATAAAATTACAGTAGGACCTTAAAATTTATACGATGTAATTTAAAAAAAACAGAACCATAGTGTTCTGGTATCCTAGAGATAGGAAAAGATAACGAGGCGGACAGTTTAGAAGGTGGGACGATGAAATAAAGGCAATAGCAGGAAAAACATGGACGAGGAAAGCGCTAAACAGAACCGAGTGGAAAGAGATGGAGGAGTCCTTTGCCAAAGCTGGGCAAACAGACTTAGCTGTCGGTGTCAACGACTGAACAGTCTCTAATTTAAAATTTAATATTATTTTGTAATTTTGTGTTTGTTTTGTTTTTTCGCCGTAGATAGGGAGGTCTGGAAGGAAAAAGGGGAGGCCTTTGCCCAGCAGTGGGACATACAATAGGCTAAAAAAATAAAAATTTTGTCTGAATAAAGGCTTATATTATTATAATTAAAGAGCACTTCCTTTTACTACTGACATCATATTTGTATTTACTAGTATTAACGTATATCTACACTAATATAATAAAGAGGTAAAGTTTGTTTTTTTGTTTGTAGGAGGTAATCTCTGGAACTACTGGTCCGATTGGAAAGATTTTAGCAACAATAGAAAGCTGCTATTTTATGTACGCGGGCGAAGCCACGGACAAGAGCTAGTTATTATATATTTTACTTATCTATGTAGGTTTATATAAATAGGTTTATAATGTACACTTGATTCTATCCTAGATGGTTTTCTCTCTGTTAATCAAAGGTTTGCTGGGTCATTGTTGAGTTAAGGTCGCCTTTGTCCATGAATTGACTTACTACAACTTACTATTAAATGTTCTGTGTACAATAAATTATGGTGTTATATAATGGGTGGTATTTTCACTAAAAGTGTGCCCTTGAGTTATCGCACTAAAATTACTATGGTGAAAAATTGTTTTTTTTTTTTAATTTGAGGAACGCGTGGAATACTACGACTTGTCGACGACTTGGGCTCAATCCGGGCGATTACCATATGATCGGACAGTGAGCTACCTATTGCTTTTCGTCCACAAACAAGCTCCTATCGTGGCTGATAGGGTCGGGGATGCAGCGGCTGGGGCGTGAAGATGAATAGTCGTCTTTTTCGCCAGTATTACTGTTTTGTAAAAGAAGAAGAAAGGAAGAAAGAAAAACAGTTTATTTACGCGTAATGACGCAAACTTAAAACTAGTAAACAAACATAACCAATTACATAAGGAAGATATGCACCACTTCCGCGCAAAACGGCCGAACGCTCAGCATAAGGCTGTGGCTTCACGCACATTGCGATGGGCTTCAGCGCTGGTTTTCAGCGTGGTAAAAAGAGGCATTGGCTTGCCATTCCTCCTCGCTCCAGACTAAACCAGGGCCCGGCGTGAGAGATCGCTGCCGTCGATCGCCTAAACAAGGACCCAAGCAGGGTACCTACACCTTCACCGTATGCTCCACCGTGTCCTCTGAGTGGTTTACACAACGGAGACAACTCCAGACGTTTTTTTCCGCTTGAATCGAATGTAGAAATCTCCCGAACTTACCATGTCCATTGGGAACTTGCATTATGCGGAAGGTGAGGATGCTGTGACGCCTCTCCAGCCAGTCCTCAAAAAATGGGGACTTACTACCATGACTACAGCGGTCCATGATCGTAATACCTGTGCATATCTTTACGATTTGTTTGTTTCTGACATTGACAATATCACAAAATAATTGAAAACATGACGAATTTTTTAAATTTATCTGTCGAACTAATTTCTTTATTATCTACATATTGTGCATAAATTTCTGAGTTCTGTCTTCGAAATCCATTAAATTATAGTCATTCTACGTATTCGTCGGGCGAGAATACCAAACGAACATTTTGATTATGCAGTCGCAATTAGATCGCGTTGCTTGAAAACGGGCTTATGGTTTATAATAATTATTAGAGAGGAAGTTGACTAAGGAGAGTCAAGTCTGAGATAGGGGCGACAAATTCCACAAATATCGATTGACCAAAATATAATGTTGAGAGATTTTAGTTCAAGCTTAAATAGCTTTTTAACCTTTTAATTAAATAATGCCTTTACGTAATCGATTTAATAAAACGGCTAGCTAGGCTTAGTTCAGTAATATTTAACGGCAATTAGTAAAATACCAAGTAAACTAGTTTTCTACGATAATAAGACAACAGCCAATTTTATTTTTTACATTTATCATCATCATTTCAGCTGTATGAGGTCTACTATATACTACTACTGAGGTCTATGTAATAACATATAAGCCCTAGTGTCGTCAGAGTGGCCAAGTCCTATGCGTCTTGCATTCATCGGACTCCTGTTACTTTCACCAGGTTATCGGTCTATCTTGCAGGAGACCTTCTAACACTGCGTCGTTCGATAACTAGGATTATTTCTTTAGTAACAAAATAAATCAGCATGGGTATTAACACTCCATTGATTTTATATTCCGTGTTTCTACAGGATCAGTACCACATGCAGAGAACTCGAACACTGTCCGTGCAAATGGTTCAAACTTTACGAAGAACCTCCATTCACATTTGATGTTAGCTTGATTAGTAATGTGCTATGTGGTGCAATTTGAATAGGTTTTTCTTAAATACGAAGTTCCTTTCCACGTGTGAGCATTTAGAATTATTTTTCCAACATATAAAGAAATGAAATGCTTTTTCTATCCCTCTCCTAGAGAGCAGGCCTGTGTTCCAGCAGTGGGGACATTAAAAAGGCTGATTATGATGATGATGAAATGCTTTTTTTTTCCAGTGGCTCCTCGTAGACCTGTGATGCTGTTGTTTGCTTAACCGGACTTGCCTGTGGTGTCTTTAATAAGATTAAAGATTTCAGCTAGGACTTCGCTAAGGGCACTTTATGTGGGGTATAGATATCGGCTTAGGGCATCGCTGGGGAAAGCCAACAGAGGACGGGTTGGATCGATACTATATGACGTTTACACATATCGCTTTGGCACTACCGTATTTGCTGATAAGTGATGAACGTGGCTACGTAGGCTTGGCTTGGCTAGGTTTTACAATGTAAGCTTGGCTTGGCTAGGTTTTGCTATGTAGTTTAAAGAGTTTCCGTGGCTCTAGAACACAAAAGGCAATTCAAAAAACGAACGCGGATTTAGTCAGTAAAAGTCTGACACGCCCTTTGATTGTCTAAAAAGGGAGAAATCTTTTGATGATTTTGTGTCTCAAAAGTGAAAATATTTTATTTCCCAGCTCAAACACGACATACCATAGACAAAGTAAGAAAGGGATAAAAAAAATCATTTTGGGTCTTATTCCAACCGTTACTTACCGTTATTGGTTTTTGATCTGTCGGGTTTTGGTACCTATAGGTATAAAAGTAAGTGCCAAAACGTTTTGTTTGGCGTTATTCCATGCACAAGGGGCGTAGGCACGTATATCAAATAAAATTCTATCTAGTCGAACGTGAATTCTGCCACCAGTTTTTATAGGCATTTTTGCTAGACTTCGTGGAAAAAAGTAAAAAAATTTTGTTCGAACTTTATTGTATTCCATTATTTTGAGCTTCACCTTGTTGTTTTCACAATGTCGTTCTTTAGTTGTTCTATGCTTTGTAGGACCGTAGTTTAAAACCTGGAAAATAAAGAGTTGTATTTTGCGTTCAATTAAATTTAGTGAGTTTTTCATTGTACCTTCAGTTGAAGGAAATAAATGTTGAAATAAATTAACGTGGAATAGTTGAGTTGAAATAAATTGACGTGGAATAGCATTGGTAGGGAGCGAAAAGGAATGAGGGGGCGGTTTGCTTCTATGAAGAAGTAATGGTGCGAAGGTGTCGGCCGCATGCATGAGGGAATAAACAATCACGCGATATCCACTACGAGTACCAGGTACTATAGGTGGGGGCTTGCAGACAGCGAACAATGGGTAGCTATTCGCTGTCCAGTAACAGTCTAGACCCTAAGTTGTCAGCGGCCCGTAGTGTGTTCCATGCGCTCCTCAAAGAAATGTCAGTTAAACCATAGTGGCCAACAGGGTCGACTTATGAAAGGGTCTGTGATCTGAAGGAATATATGAGTAAGTGAAGCTGTAGTCAGAAAAAGTCTGACACTCCTTGTCGCTCAACCCAACGCAGGAAAAGTTTTTTGATGATTCCCTACCCAAGAAAAAACAAGGACCGTATTTAATCTGTCGAATAAACGCGCAACTCAAGGTAAGTACTCGTATACTGTGCACATTAACGGATGTCTTAGATCAGGGATGGTGAACTTGTGGCACGCAGCAAAGTAGGTAAAGCTTCTTCTTCTTCCCGA
Source organism: Mythimna loreyi (assembly GCA_029852875.1). Lineage (NCBI taxonomy): Eukaryota > Metazoa > Arthropoda > Insecta > Lepidoptera > Noctuidae > Mythimna > Mythimna loreyi. Next base: position 3,068,937 of record CM056795.1, on the reverse strand, counting down.
ATAGAGTTACAAAGATTTTACGAAAAAAAAAAAAAATCTCTTGTAACTGTAACTACAAATTTGGAGTTTTCAGATTTTATGGGGCCTTGCTTCATGCATAATTTCAGGATTCTAGGTCAATAGGAGTACCCTATGAATTTTGATTCCCTTGAGTGTCGATGTATACTTTTTTGTGACATAATCGGCTGTATTTGTTTTCCGTTAACTTAAAAATTTAATTTTTTCACAACTTTAAGGGTCACCAGACTTGAGTTTTTGAATTTAATTTTAACTCGTTCGCGATAGAAAGGGTCTTAACAGACAGATGGACAACAGAGTAATCTTATAAGGATTCCATTATTTTCTTTTTGAGTTACGATACTCTGTAAACTTTAAAAATTGGATTACGATATACGATTTTTGGGTTATAAATTAAGAATGAATATCGTACATATATATTTTTTTCTATTAAATAATAAAGTCAAAATCATCTTACGTAATAGCAAATATTTTTTTTTGTATTTAATGTCACATCTTCCAATAAAGGTTCACCATCCCTGTCTTAGATAAATACTTCAAATTTTTTCTATCTACCTACACGTTCGCTACCATTTTCTCTCCGACGAGTGTTGAAAGTATTAAAGTATGATAGATACGAGTACGTGCCGACGACGTCTCGCTCCTGACGGATATTGAACACTGCGTCAAATTACCTCGCCTTAAATAAATTCTTCGCTTGTATTTCATAATACCATTCATTTTGGATGAGTAACATGTAAGTATAATTGGGCGTTTGCCTTTATTCCACCATCATAATCATTGAAGCCGAAAGACGTATATTACTAGGCCTTCTCCAAGTATTGCCACAGCGAAAGATATCTACTGTTACAGACTTCGGGTTCGTCATGTACCAGCTCGACATGAAAACTCTTTAGTACATACTTGACATTGTAACTTCTTGGTCTATTGACCCGAATAATTATAAATAAACGATTATCGCGCCTTCCGCTTGTCAACTTCCGGTACATCAAATAATTAGTAATAGTTATTATATTGTACATTATTCTTTGATATATATTATTGCTAATAATTAATATTTAATGAGCCATTTCATTAGATTATTCAATTGTAAATTAATAGTAATGTATTTGTGTGCGTTATAAAAGCCGCTGTGTTGACAGTTTTCCTTTCTTAAGTCTCCTTAGTTACGGTTGCTAAGCAAATAATATTATGAGAAAACTACTCGCTGCTGTAATATTTGAATTATAATTATAAACTTGTTGAATGAGAAGTATCCTTGTTTTACTGTGACCATCCTGACGTAACAGTTGGTTCACACTACAGTTGGACATAAGCCTCTCCAAGTGTTACCATAACGATAGTATCTGTGCCGTGTGACTATTTATAGTCCGGTCAATTTAGACATTCGAAGTTACATAAATTCCCACCTAGCTGAAAATCGGTAAGATTGTTTAAAATATCATTAAAAACAAAATTTGAAAGTTCCCCATCTTTCCCCTGTAAGGAAAAAATTTTATTCAAGGTCAAAAGTCAAAAAAAAGAGTTTTTCGCGATTTTCAGCAAAACGGTAAGTTTTATCATAAAAATACGTCAGACAAAAATTGTAGATCATAAAATTATCTACAAAAAATGTATTGATACTTTTTTTCTACGAGCCACCGTTTTTGAGATATTATATCGATTCTAAAAGTTGCAAAAGTTGTAATCGTCTTAATATGCACACGTTTCCTCGCCACCTATGAGGTAGTGTACTCAGCGCGTTTTTTTTAACGTGGTTTCCCCAGTAGGCCTATTCCACCGGTTAAACTCAAAACAGCACGATATAGGTTAGAATAAACACGAGTTTTCACTAGCAACTGGCATCCAAGACTAACAGTGTTTCATTTATTATAGTAGGTATAAGACCCTAGCCACGCACACAATTGACCAGGGGACAGATGTTTTCTCAAGGTTACAATGGTGTATAAATTAAGGGACTGGGTTTCATTTTACCTGATATTTGTATAGTTATAGCTTATGTATATTTTATATTAGTAGTTTAAGTTACAATGACCGATAGAAAAATATTTTAATATATATTACAACTATAGAGAATAGATGTTTATATACGTGGCGTATTCATGCATATTATGACGATTACAACTTTTGAAACTTTTAGAATCGTTATATCTCAAAAACGGTGGCTCCTAGAAAAAAAAGTATTAATACATTTTTTGTAGATAATTTTATGGTCTACAATTTTTGTCTGACGTATTTTTATGATAAAACTTACCGTTTTGCTGAAAATCGCGAAAAACTCTTTTTTTTGACCTTTTTGACCTTGAATAAAATTTTTTCCTTACAGGGGAAAGATGGGGAACTTTCAAATTTTGTTTTTAATGATATTTTAAACAATCTTACCGATTTTCAGCTAGGTGGGAATTTATGTAACTTTACTCTTATTTTTTGGTCTACTTTGACCGGACTATTAGTTTTCTCTAAGGGCGTCTTCATATTAGTTGCAAAGTGCCGCCGCGCTGCTTTGTTATTCCATATCAATAAATACGCGAGACTATCACGCTAAAATCGCGCAACGGCCGGTCTGCGCTTTCTGACTAATTTGAAGGAACCTTTAAACAATATTTTTTCAAACGCTTAGCATTTTCTAGTAATGGTATGAGAAAGATTGGGGGCGTGGTGGGGATATTTTGTTTTTGTGCACACGTAACCAAGTACCAACCGTACCACGAGTGACGTCCCATTTTAGTATGTGCATCCTTATTCAGTTAATTGAAAGTTTCTTCTTCCACCAGATTTGAACTTAATATAAAACAGATTGTAAAAATAATAATAATTTTTGATTTTGGATAAAATTAGTTTTTGATATAGACAATAAAAAATGTATATAGAAAGATAGCTAGAAAGGTATGTAGAAAATTTATCCTCAGAAGTGGGATCAAAATAGGTTCAGTAAAAATAATCCCAAGCAAACTATGTAACTGAGTTAAAGAGATAACCTTTCATACGCAATGAACTCATAAAGTATAATATGAACTTACACATAAAGTTGTACGCATCGTAGCTCCGTAGAGCATCTACGCGCTGCTACGAGTACGTCTACGAGCTACGCCGTAGCACTCGTAGCCCGTGAGGTTATAAATTAACCCATCCTCTATTCGGCAGATAAAGCACCCCGTATAATACATCCCTCGAAGATATATTTAAGCGCTGAGGGGAAAACGTTTCTCGTTTTATACGGGAATAAGCCTTTTTGTGAAAATGCCGATTAATTTTCAATTCACGCCTTGTGTTCTTTCGAATTTGCGTTAGGTTATTCGATTTTTGGTGTTAATGTTTTGGTGTCTATTATATTATATATCGATGCTAGGTTTTAACAGCGCCATTGCCTACGGGGGAATAGGATTTTCATACAAAATTTGGACTGTATTTCACTCTTTCAGGGGCCGAATTTTAAAAAAGCCTTTTCTCATTCTTTATAAACATCATTAAAAAGACCCTCTGTGCAAAATTTCCGGGGGAGAAGGTTCGGTATTGAGGGGTCAGGAATCTACATATGTTGTTTATTTGTTTGAACTTGATAATCTGTGTGTTCTGCTTTGTACGTATGGGTGGTGGGTCTACCATGTGCGATTCCAGTGCACAGGCCCCAAAATATAAACAATATAAAATCGCCAGTTCAGCAACTTGCCATCATTCCGTGTAAAAAAGATTTTACAAGGCAAAGGTACGTTACTTCGTAAAATAAAATGCCTCTATACGCGTATGTCGGATACAGTAGACATTTCTGTACAACAGTAAAATTTACGAGCAACTCTAAAACAATCATTAATACGCGTTTTATTGCGGGATACGAACGCGGCAGTATTCTGTAACACGCGGAATGACGTCACAGATTATAATGATGTTAGAAATAAGACATCAAGTCTTGCATGATCGCGTTCTCACCTTCTGCATGACGTAGGTCCTCACCTTAGATGGTAATATCGGGAGGTCCCTAAACCTATTTCGTGTAGAAGAAAGGCCTGGGTGTAACCATTTATTCTTTTATTTATCCTTCATGCAACTCTTACACGTCAATGAGTAGTGGATCGTTGGTGCATAAAAAATAAAATGTTATTTAGGAAATATAAAATATAAAGTAAGGAAAAAAGGTATTGAGGCGATTCTGATATTCGCGGAAAAAACAAGTCCGCTACTTCAGCTTAATTGCATACCGCCTTTTGGCCGCTCTGATATCGAGAGGAAGCGCATTTCACAGAAGGATGGACTGGATATAGAAAGAAGAATGGACAAAATCAGAAGTATAAGAAAGACAGCTTAGAGCAGTGAGAGAATGTTAGAGGAACGCATTGTGAGGACCGTTCGAAGGATACGGTAAAGCAAATGGCGTCAGTGTGCCCCGACTGGGCGGAACACTACCGTATACTCGTGAAGGCGATCAGCGGTCCCGGTACAGTAGTACCACACTAGTGAGAAACCCACTATATGGTAAACCTAAAAGGGACCCGATTTCCGGCCACCGTAGGCGCGGGCTTGTGGATGGCGAGCAATGGGTAACTCGCCGTCCAATCGTCTGGTAACCGTCCGGACCATGCCCAGTGGTCGACGGTGCGCACTGTTCCCGCGCGCCTCAAGGAGTTGTCAGTAAAGCGCATGGTAAGGTTTGCTGACAACTCCTCCGCAGAAGGTTCGAAGCCAACTGGGGCCAAGGGTTCGCGTCTGAAAGGAAGGCTCTGGCACTGGTATATATGGCAACGTAGGAATGGGGTAGGTTGTTTAGTCAGTAAGAGTCTGACACTGTTTCGCGCTCCGCTAAAGGGCGGGATTCGTCATTGGATGATTTTTACCTACCATAAAAAAAAAACCTAAAAGGGAAAAAAAACCTGTTTTTACGGGTTTTAAGTAAATGTGATTTTGAAGTCACTTTATTTAAATTAACTGCACGAATTTTTATGTACCTCCTGTTAGGTCAGTTTTAGCACATTATTTACTCTCATGGGCGTTACCAGGGTGAAGCAAATGAGGGTACTCTCTTTGTTTGTTTTTTAAGGGTTCTCCCGCATGAACGGTTTATCTAATTTATACATTTTAGCACCAGGAATGCCTTACGGCAACGCTCGGGTTTGTATTTTAATTTTCCGGTATGTTCCGGTATAGTACTTGTTCGTAGATTTTCTTAGTATCAAGTTATTTTTAAACCGACTACAAAGATCATTTTTATTTCAAATTTTACCAAAACAAAAAAAAAAAACATTTCATTTTTTTTTTGTTTTTGTAAAACACGATGGACAAGACTGACTGGCGAATGAAAACCCTTTTACAATTTATCGTCGTCATCGTTTTAGCTAAAGACCTTCAATTCTGGCCAAAGACTGCCTCAAGTGTCGCCATAATTATCGAATTCAGATTATTCCTAATATGTATAAAATCATCATCATCATTCTACCCTTATCCCATATTACTTGGTGAACTACCTAATTAAACTTACGCCACGCCTATGCTATTGCTTACCTATTTTCTTTACTTCCTAATATAAAATATTCTTATATAGGTATATCCACATACATAGAAAATATTTTCTTTATAATAATAATTGTGAGTGTGTGTATTATGTTGGTTACTTCTTAAAACTATCTTCACTCTTGCTTGTCGTCATTTCAGTAAAGTTTCTGTATATTAAGTCCCTCGCTTTGCTCGGGTGTTATTTAAAACCCTCACTGCGTTCTGGATTTAAATTTAGCAATTTTTATTTCGTTTGGAATTCATTTTTGACTGGCCTGTTGGTCTAGTGGTGCCGGAGGTCGTGGGTTTGATTCCCACCCAGGACAAATGTGATGAGCACGATCATTTGTTCTGTGTCTGGGTATCTATAATAATATGTATGTATTTAGAAATATATAAGTATATTTATCAGTTGTCTAGTACCCATAACACAAGCTCTGCTTAGCTTGGGACTAGACGGCGTTGTGTGTTAGTTGTGGAATATATTATTCTGCTTGCACTATAAACCCTCCATAAGTCACATAATCTGCTATTTTTTCTCGAATGTAAGTTCCCTTGGGATAGCAATAGCAGCCACTGGTAGCAACTAGTGATACATAATAATAACAACTGCACATTAATATCTAAAACGGAGTGGTATTTAATTCCAGGCTGTCGTGTTCGCGGTCGAATAACAGAGAAACGAATGGGCCGCGTATTATAAATGTTTATTTTTAATTACATTCCCGTCAAGCACGGACGTGTGGTACAGCGGACAGATGTGGTTTTTGTTATGTTTCTAGTATTTATTTACTTTGCAAACATTTTTGAATAACTTAACATATAAAAGTATTCAAATTAATAGTAGCCCACCTGCATCGGAAACAGAGTCCAAATTAGGGCTCTGACCCCTAGGTCTTGAGCGAGGAGTCAAGTATTGCCAAGATATATATGCCTTGACCAACATCATGGGAGGCTTGCGTTAGGCGACTGGATCAAAAGCTTGATTCAGAAAGCGGTACTCCTGGACACAGCTCGTATTGTTAGGAGGTTCCTTTCTCTGGAGCCCTGACCGGCGTAGCTTGGATTTTGTTTCCGATCCCGGTGGGACACTATTTCTTATATTTTTAAATGTTTGTTGAAGAGGAAGATGATAACGATTTATATGGGTGAGCAACCAAGTTATTTTTTTTTGTAAGAAATATTTAAAAACCTTAAATAAGTTTAAAAAATAAATTAATGGAATAATAATATTTTTTTTTATTCAAGACAACACAGGTCCAATCCAATCCAGGTTATGAATTTATCTTTACAAATCGATAATGTTTCATATACCCGTTTGACCCACCACGGTATTAAAACGATCAAAATTTTACAGAGTATACAGAATGAATAAATTTTGTATTTTTCAATTTTTCTGTTAAAAAAGTAAAGTTTAAAATAATAGGACCGCGGCAGTAAGTACTTCGTACACCGCGTCAATCTCGACAGGATCAGGCCAGTCAAATTTTATAGCCGTTCACTTTTAATGGGGGCTCACTGTTTTATAGTTCAATTATAAGATCGAGACGTTTTTAATTGAACGCTCATTAAATTAAACAATTGGGATTTTTTTTAAATGTATCAAGAGGTTTTTTAGTTAAGATTTGGCGTATTTTGTGTCTTTTTTTAAGTCTGCTGCAGTTTAATACTACTTTTTTGTTTAGTAACAGTATAGGTACTTTTCATGCATTTTTAGTTCAAATCAACTCGATAGTTAGTGTTGTATATTTTGGCCGTCCTCTGAATCGCGGTGTTACTCGTAAGATTTTCCGCGGTTACATGGCCTCGCTTGCATATTGTCAATAAAATCACTTGTTCTGAATTTGGCGTTTGATTCACATCGCTGCCTAGCAGGCTCCTCATACTTTTTAGGGAATTTGTACATAGTGATTCACGCGTACCTCAGATGACATGTTAGCAAACCACCTTACAAAAACGGCCTGGTAGAGACATGGATTTGGTTCTGAAAAAGATATAGGTAATAATGGTCCTAGACTGCAAAAAAAAATTTAAGGAACAGAGCTTTGGTCAGTAAAAGTCTGACCCACTCTCCACCCTAGAGTGGGAGAAATCATAAGATCATTTTCCTCTTAAAAAAAAACTTTAAGCTAACTACAAGCTCCCCCTATTTATCAAACACAAAGACAGAATATTTATTTATTTAATCTTTACGCAACACACAAAGCAGGTTTTAATGCCTTAGGCACTCATTACAAGTCAATGTAGGGTGGTGGAGAGATAATAAGGCAGTTGCATAAAAAAGGTTTCCTTTTTTATGGGAAGCAACTTTATTGTTGACTCCAAATCCACCACATTGACTGGTTCTGTGCGTCTTCCATCCAATGCATGCACAGCGTATGGCGTATAAAAATGAGTCTAGAAATCTCCATTCTAAGAGGAGAGGCAGATGCGATCTTTTGACTCTTGAGATGTAGGTGAAATGATCGTCAATCGAGTTTAAAGCGTGGTGCTTAATCTTTTATCACACTTGCAACTTCGATAATAATTAATTTATTTTTTGTTATACAATTTTATTAATGAGATATACACGAAAAACAGGTGTTTAAAATTAAATTACCCACATTTGAAAATTAAACTTCGACTTGCGATAGATAATTTAATTTAGTTGCAAAGATCATTAGTTCGGTTACTTAGTTAACCCGGAGTCACAGAGTACTTTGACGCCTAAGTGTGTTTTGTGTTTTTTGTATTATATGTAGTTACATAATTAGGCTTAGTATAAAAGTATTTATAGTTTAAAATAATATTAATTAAGAGAATATTATGTATAATGTAACTAACGTCACAGTACTTTGATTTGTGTAATGGCTGAAAAAGTATAAAATAAAGATTATTGCTAAAACTAACTCCCAGAAAATACCCAAAAATATGTATATGGAGCCTGAATGATCTCTTTTCATTATTAATTCTACCAAATATAATTCACTATAGGTTCAATATCATAAATTTTCTTTTCCTAGCTTCGAATCAAGAGCATTTTATCAGCCTTTTCACGCTACTTTCTAAACGCCAAGTGCTTACAAACGAGCAAGCGTAAGCACTTTTAAACTTAACACCTCTCAAGTCCTAAAATTTAAACGTAAAGGCACTCTGTCCCTCTTCCCGCCTCCTCCTTTAAGGGTGGATAATTTTCATAGTAATTAACCGTTCTACCGTCGTGTCACCTGCCCAGGGAGGACGGCCCTGTCATACACTTTTTATTCAATTTATCAAGAGCACTATTTTTTGTGCTAGCTTCATTTTTCACGTGAAAAAGAGGATCGTAGCCACCTTTGGGTGCTACATTTTTTAAGTTTAGATCATAATTAATCTAAAAACACTTTTGTGTTTCAGCTTCATTTTAGTGCCTTTTTTAAGTAAAATATTTATTTGTGTAAGTACCGGTACTCGTATTTTGAACTTTATGAAACACTAAGTACATCAGCGAACTTAATGTCTTATGCATTCTATACAAACCAAGGTTGCTGTAGAGACAACATGGCAGGTGCAATAATGAAAATATTATCAAGAAAACAAGAGTATGAAAGCATATATATATTTACATAATTATTATAAAATATATCTATGTATGTTTCTAAAAGACTCATGTCTTTTGTACTGCGTACAATGTACATCGAAGGACAGGAAAATTTGCTTGCTGCGGTCTTCCCGTCCGATTATAATTTTGTTTTTTTTTTTTAAAGTTAATATTTAGTGCTTTATTGCAATACCACCGATGGTAAGGAGTTATGCAATCGTTGATGTTGAGGTGCATTAGTTTATTAAAAGCCTATTCGCTCTAGCTTCGAAGACACCTAAATTATAATCGTATGAAGATATTATAAGATATCTTCCAAGCTAGTATGAATAGGCTCTTAATAAACTAGTGCATATCACGTATATGATAGCATCGCTGCTTACCATTAGGTGAGATCCCAGTCAAGCAGTACGTTTGTATCAATAACGGTTTCTTCAACGATTTATATGATTTTTTTTCCAGCATTTAATAGGTCTGGGAATAGGCCACCCTCCATTGATAATTTATATAGCAGAATAACATTGACTGACTCAGCTAGAATAATATTATCTTCAAATTGAGATGTCACCGAAGTAATCCTTCTTTCAGAACCAACTTCTTTGGGAATTCTCTTCATTAACGTCTTTAAGAACTTCCGCATAACACTCAGGTTTGTGTGCAAGCGGACAGCGGACGAATTTGTTGTTCTTTTTTTTGTTTGCTATAAACTAAAACTAGACTGTGATCCCACCTGATGGTAAGCAGAGATGCAATCTTTGATGGTGAGGCGCACTAGTTTATTAAGAGCCTATTCACTCCAGCCTTGAAAATACCCAAATTATAATCGGATGGGAAGACCTCAGCAGGCAAATTGTTCCAGTCCATCGATGTGCGCGAAACAAACGACGAAGAGATATGCTTAGTCCGAACCGTAGAGGTTTCAACAACGTACGGATGGATACTCGCCGTGCGTCTGGTTGTCCGACGATAGAAATGCGCCACACACTAGTAATAACTAACACGGAGAATTGTGAGTGCGATCACAAACATATGAACTCACAAACAAGATAAGATGACCTGGCACGTCTCTCTATAGGCCATATACATTTTTGTTCCGTGCAGAAATTGAACCTACGACAACGCAGTGCAGCAGTCAATCGCACATTTAACGCGCTAATAGTTCGCTAACAGAGACTTCAAAATATATGTGCTAGTCGTTGTGATAACAATTGCCATAATCTTCTGACGTATACGTCATATACCTAATGGCCAGGGTTGCTGTAAAGGCCTCACGGCATCACGATGCGAGATGCATTTTCATAGTGGGGACATTGGGGAGGCACTATGTCCAACAGTGAACATCTTTCAATTGAAATGACGATGAAGACACTGCTGGCAACAAAGATGTCAGTAGACAATATTTTTAGATTAAAAATCCTCTCCTAAAACAAACGGAGTGGAATAATATTCTTTAAGCCTACTTGTTTTTTCACTAGTACTCAAGCACTCACGGCTTGAGCATAACTTTTGTAATACTACAAATTCCGCTCGAGGCGCGCAAGATCATGTAATTACGTCACAAGTGATGATTGATCACGTACATACGCTTACGATACGTCATTTGTCTTCGTTTCGTGCCTAACGACTTCAGAAATGAAAGTCGGCCAGAAGTATAAACAAATGGAAGTAACCATGGAAGCGAATTTTAATATCAACTAACGCTGTTGCGCGTCTTCATTTGATAATTTTATCCAAATTCAAAAAAGTCGATTAAAAATTCGTCGGTTTTTTTAAAGTATTTTTCTTACTCTTATACTCAAACAGCTGAACGGATTTGAATGAGCACACAGGCAGATTATTTTCTGTAGTAAAACATAGGTTAAGATAGAATAGTATAAAATGGAACGGAACGGAACGAAACGAAACGGAGCGTAACGAAAAAAAAAACGGAGCGAAATGGAACAGAATGGAGCGAAACGGAACAGAATGGAGCGAAACGGAACAGAATGGAGCGAAACGGAACAGAATGGAGCGAAACGGAACAGAATGGAGCGAAACGGAACAGAATGGAGCGAAACGGAACAGAACGGAGCGAAACGGAATGGAATGGATTTACAAAAATAGTAAAAGTACTTTTTAGCCTTCGACTATGTTTCCGTGGAATAAATTTTTACTGTCACGCGGACGAAGTCGCTGGCGGAAGTTCGCTTGCAGTCACAGCTACACTCTATTCCTCTTTTATTTTTTCTAACATCCCTTATTATTGAATTAAGATTCAGCGAGGTCGTGTAATCCTTAGTAATTAACGAAGATTTTTTTTTAAACGTGCCATTTTTTGCTCTCTTTAATCAACGATTCGGATTTCGAGTGATCAGATGAAAGTTTGGCGACGGTCGCTTTGATGGTATGATCAAAGCGACCGACGACGAACTTTCAATCAAAGCAATTAAACGATAATATTCAATCAAGGTGTAATGTACACATGATTTAATTGATTGAAAGGTAGAAATAGAGATGATATCGTTTATTATGTGTTTGTAACTACCCCCATTTTGCATTTTTTAGTATTCGTTTTACATGAGAGATATATGACGCGGAAAATAAATTGGTTTCTATAGAAACCAATATTCCACAAGATATCTGTTCAATATGTATCAAAAATACCAGGATAAAGATGTGTAATAACATCATAATCACGTAAGAGCGTTTGTAAGAAAATGTTCGTCGGGTGAATATTTAAAGAAACTTAAACCTAAGCAAAGTAACCATTAGATATAAAATAGCTTAAATTTAAATAGAAACCAAATAACAGAATCGAATCGCGAGTACTAGGCTAACATAAAACTTAATAGCTCCATCACATAGTTCCACTGACATATTGATCACGTGCGGATGTAATGGCGCGTAAAGATCGCGAGCGATTCCCGCCTTCGTGCTATGGCCTTTTGTCTTATGTAGGTACTAGGCAAACATATGTATTGGGGAGCTCACAACTGTTTATTGAAATTGTTTTTACGGTGAGCATAAGTTGGGAAGACTTAATGCTAAAATTCTTGTGAGTGGAGGAAACTTTCTTTAATTTTGTCACACAATTAATGTCAATAAGTACATAGTATGCTCAGCCTTATGATGTTCCCATTGCTAGGAACCTAACATGGGCGTGGGCTTGCAGACGATGAGTAATGGGTAGCTCGCCGTCCGACGGTTCGGTGACCGTCCGGACCTAGCACACGGACATCTCAAAGAGATGTCAGTAAAACTGTACAATCAATACAGGTCCAATTCCTACTACCAGGGCCATAGGTTGGCTTCTAAAAGGGAAATCCAGGGTTCTGGCACAAAGGCAAAGAGGGAAAATACAGGAGTCAATTTTAGTCTACATATTTTATCTTATATTTTCGTGTTTGTTTATTTTTGTAGAATTATTCCTTTATTTCGAAGTGTATGAAAAATAATATAATTTGAAATAAAACTGAAAATTTGTAATGACGTAGCAAAAAAAAAAAAGAACCTGAAAGACGTCTACTGGTTTGGTCATAGCCTATCGCCACAACGGCCGGTCCTGTTAGTCTCACATCCATTGAATTTCCGCATTTCTCACCCGGTCTTTTGCAGCACTGAGCCGTCAGATCCAGGCATCTTCAAATAATAAGTATTTTCTGTTATTATGACTAGTTTATATTGATGTCAAATGTCATATTCTCGTCAAAATTTGACAAAGTGGAAGACCTCACTCATGCTAAAGTAGCGACAGCTGGTGGCGTTAATTAATAACAATATGACGAGATAATACACAAATGCGAATGCTGACAAGTATCAGAATACTACATATTTGGTAAACTTGACATACATGTCCACGTGCCTCACTTACAAAACTAAAATACACCGTTAAATTTTGATCATTTTCATCCCGTGGAGGGTCGATCCGATACAATAAACAATATCGATTTGTAAAGACAAAATTAAAAAAAATATTTTTTTTTTCAAAATCTCGTGAAGATTATCGCATGAACGAAAAAAAAAAACTTTAAGTTCAGCTGAGCGGGCTCAGTGACCGTAGGTAGTCGTCAGTCGTTGCGTACTACCTAAAGGTAAATAAATTCAGTTTTGGATAAAAAGTACTTAATTTTTGCTACATCGGCTTTTTCAACAATATTTATCTAAAAAAATTTTTTTTAAATCACTCTCCCGTAAAGTTTACTCAATGTCGCTTGAACATTTTAGCCATTTAAGCGTCGATATATAAAAAAATGCTAAAATAGAAAACCAATTCTCATAATTGGTTTTCTATTTTAGCATTTTTTAACATTTTTTACATTACCTAGAGTATTCTCATATAAAATTTAAAATTTTACAGCAAGTCTTTAAAAAATAACTAGCACTACAGAAAAGAAAAAAAGAACTAGGAATTTAAAAAGCAACGAAGCACTACATGCGTATTTTTTAATTAAAAAGAAACACTGTTTAGCCAACAGGGTTGCAATTAATAAAAGTTAATTTACATTTTCAGGTCAAGGGAATGCTTTAATAAAACAATTTTGGCCGTCTCTCGCCTGTACGCGGACTTTCCTAGAATGTTGGTACATAAATAAAGTGTATAATATTGTATTTCATTACGGCATACCCAGTTTCTCTAGTGATGATAATGGAGCCTAGACGAGTAATGAATCTGTCGAGAATTTTTTTCTTGTGTATGGAAAAATCTAGTACAAAATCAATCATTGGGGAGTTATTTTATTTTGAACTAGAGACCCATCCCAGCTTCACATGAGTCTCAAGGAGTTGTCAGCAAACTGTAGGGGCCCTTCAGGGTCGAAGCCTTCTGGAGCCGCCGGTTTGTGTGAAACTGTTACCGCGGCTCTAGGAATAAGGCAAGGAAGGAATGGGGTAGGTTTTTTAGTCAGTAAGAGTCTGACACTCTGGTCTCCCACTCAGCCCAAAAGCGGGTTTCGTCATTCGATGATTTTCACCTACCATAAAAAAAAGCTTCACATGAGCGCAATGGTGATATTAAATATGTTATGCATGAATTATATACAAAAACCTTCCTCTTGTGATCCAGACCAAATTAAAAAAAAAAAAAACATTTTTTTTTATCCGTTTATTGCGTCCCTTGCATATCTTCACTCCTTTACAAAAAGTTCATAAAACACACCCAAATGCAACCGGGAGTAAATTATGTGAGATTTTTATGCGTACTGTACTTGAGTCCAGTGTATTTAGACACGCGACAAAAAACGAACTAAATGGAAATGTATTTGAATAAAACATATTTTTGCTTTTCGCTTTGAAAGTAGCGCCGCCCTGAAGTGTCAAGGTAAAATGGTTACACAGTAAATGTTTAATAAACCATTTTTTTATTTGTGTTTTCGTGTTATACGTATTTAATGTCGTTGTTGTGGAGTGTTGACGATTTAAAAAAATAGTTTTTTTTCCATATATGTAAATAAAGATGAAGAGTCAATTTTATGGTAGAAATTATACCTACATACATATTTCTTTTGTCAATAATAATACAACATTACAAACGGCCGTATCTTTTATACTATTAACTTAAAAGTTTGATTTTTCCACACCTTTAAGCAACTGCAAACCTGAATATATTGTTTTAATTTAACTCAGTACCTACCTCGCAAGCAATTTTGAGATAAATGATAAATGGTCTTGACAGACAGACGGACAACGAAGTGATCCTATAAGAGTTCCGTATTTTTCCTTAAAGGTTCAGAACCTTAAAAATCTGGTCCAAAAACCACTTGATTTTGAGAAAAGTCCCCTTACCCCCAAAATATAAAAGGAAAAGAACAAAATCGCGAATTGCTTTAAAACGTACGTAGAATAGAATATAGCCGTAATAAAGACTCTTCAGACGGACGAAGTGGATGCACGCGGCCGCGCGTCCTTATCACGCGAATAAAAACGCGCGATGTGCCATTTTAATGTTTGCCCCTTCCTTCGGCCGTTTGGCAGTTACATGCTGTAGTACTGCTGCTACTGTCGATGTCGGTATGTCGATAAATTTTGAGGGGGGCTTAATTCATCAAGTCCCCTATAAATCATCAGGATACCGGTATCCGCACCGCACACTTATTGTCCTTTAATTGTATCTATAATTAGGTAGTCAAAATCGAATGATTTTTTATAGACAAAGAAAACTTTTGAAAATAAATTTCGACATAAATTTAGGTTCCATACCTAAGTTATCAGTTAATCCGTAAAAATATTTAGGCAGAGTATAGTTAAAGAAAGAAAGATGGAAAACGTGTTTATTTAGTAAAAAGGTATTTACATTTAATTAAATAACAATTATATAGAAATATAAATACCTACTTAACAAAAATGTTATGTGTCTCACGGCTCTGCAAAACAAGATTAGTATAATATATCAAAAGTATAAGCATAATATATATAATTAATTGTATTTATTAAAAATTGTTAGTATAAACTTAGTCTAATCTACGATTTAGTAACTTAACCTAACCCTTATATCACATTTAGATCGTGTTTAAGTGGTATCATACCTAGTAATAGTTAAAATATTAAATCATCATCATCAGCCTTATAATGTTCCCACTGCTAGCTCTCTAGGAGAGGGAATGGGCCATAATACACCACGCGGGCCCAGTGCGGATTGGTGGACGTCACATGTCTTCGAATTTTTGGTTCTAGGACATGCCGGTTTCCTCACGATGTTTTCCTTCACCGTTTTGAGAGCAGTGGCAATGAAATAAATTACACAAAGTAATGCGACTGGCTGGGTTTGAACCCGCGACCTACGACTCGTAAGTCGGGGCCGTTACCACTCGGCCACCACTGCTCAAATATTAAAATAAATAAATAAGTTCCGGTTGCAGTACCCTTGGCTAAATACCTGAAATTAATTAAATACCACAAAAAACTTCGTTATCAATTTTACAAGTTCCAGTGTTGGTACTCACTCAAGCCTTCTCTCTAGGAGATTTGAGTCTTAATTCAAAACAGTCAAGCTCTAAAATCTTTTAGTTCTTTGACATCATGGTTTCCTCACTTTGTTTTCCTTTACCGTTTTGAGAGCAGCAGTTGGTGATGAATTAATTTCTATGAACCATCCTTCCATTCTGGCTTGCGACGAATTTGTGGGGTCCGTTGCTGCCACCATTGTTATCTATCAAGTTTGATGATATTTTTTTTAGTATAATTACCGACAGGTCGTGTCCCATCTCTACTCAGAAACACGTATGAGTATGTATTTATAAGCAATTTATGTTCGCGCAGATATGCTTTAATAAAGGCAACTCTATTGGCTTTACATATATTTCAGGATTTATGTTATGATCCATTTTTTTCAGCTCATAGTAATACTACGAATATTTTTGCGTAAGTATTGTTAAAAAGGGATAAGTAAGAACATAATAATATGCTGTACTTTTTATACTGTACTTTTTTTATTAATTTAAAAGACTTAAAAGAAAGTACCCTAGATATTTATAGGGATTGTTGTACTAAAAGGGTGGCAGTCGCAGGAATAACTGCCCTTTAAGTCTAATTCTTTGCTGTATATTCACACAAAACTTCTTTCGTCTGTTTATTTCTAGTTGTGATTTCATTTTAAGTAATAATAATAATATTTATTCCTCACCACAATATTACAGCAATTACAAAACTAAGACAATGACAATACTTGGATTTATACTGTGGGAGACTGGTGCAATGTGTGGATTTACAATATTGCATCTCTATTAAACTTTCTAATTATTTAAAAAAATGTGCTTCGTTTGTGTGTGTGTGGTATTCTCTTGCCAATAAATGCCGCTCAAGTATTTACAAATTAAAGGTCACAGCTCATTAGAGCCACCCGGCACCCACCCCGCACCGCCTCGTCGCCCGGCGTCCACTCGTTGTCGACAGGTGGTCGACGGGTGAACACCGCGTTATCACCAATAAACGTCGCGCGGTCAACCAGTGGACCTCGCGTCGTCAACTAGTGGACCCGGCGTGGTCAATGAGTGGACGACACTTGCTCCACGAATTTCCGAGTAGTCTGTTAACAATTGGCACTAGGTCTACACGGGATGGTGGGGAGCGGCCCATCGCCAGACGCCAACGTATCGTCCTCGCGTGAATCATTCGCGGGTAGCGCGCGGTCCACTCGGGACCCGCGCGTTGGCAATGCGCAGTCAACGCAAGGCAAGCATGCGAGCAACGAGTTGTCACCTAGTGGTCCACCCGCCGTCCGCGCGTGGATGGCTTACGATTGAGGCGATCTGGTGACGCTGCGGAGTTGATGTAGTGAGCGCATACCCATACAAATTCATATAAAGAATACTAACCGCACGAGGCGAGGCGGTGCGGAGTGGGTGCCGGGTGGCTCTAATGAGCTGTGACCTTTAATGTTTAATTTAAAGAACCTCAACGTTACGCTTAGGTATACATTTTTCTTGCTGAATTTCTCATGAGGACTTTCGGCAACTGAAAGTTAGTTACCGAAATTACGTCATGGCGCTGCATACGGTGCTAAAAAGATACTGTAGCGACATCTATGACGCTACATAGGAACTAATATTGTAAAATTATGCATTGCGGTTACCACCTCACTTTGGTCGCGACCCGAAAATTTGTTATAATCTTCATCACACAATTAGAATTATCATGGCAGTCGACATTGAATTCACAGTAACCACCAATAAAAATGGTCATGTAAAAATCAACTTAAAATATACAATACTAAGGTACAATATTTGATGACGTTGGATCGAAATGTCTTCCGCATTATAAATTGAAAATATGCGCAATGTCTCGACACATTTTGACGGCGCAAATTCCGCTAAATTACTCACGGTTTACCCTTAAAACAGTGTTTGTTTATTTGCTAAGCAAATCTTCCATTATTACAAGATATAGCGTCCTTAGTTGATTTAACCGAGTAAATAAACATTGTATATAGTGCAAGCATTAGCTATCTCTCATCAGAATACTCGTACAATTAATGTCTGCCGTATTGTCAACGTTAACACATAATTCGAAGCGAGTGATTGTTTAACGTGGTGCGTTTTCACAGTTATGACGCAGAATTAGCGTTTTCACAGTTCTGACGCAGAATTAGCGTTTTCACAGTTCTGACGCAGAATTAGCGTTTTCACAGTTCTGACGCAGAATGTCAACACGACGCCAAACGTCAATTTCACTGAATGTCACCTTCACATAATGTCAACTCAAAAAGCCAACTTCTCAGAACGGCAACTAGTAAAAAGTATTTTTTTTAACAACTCAATATGTTCCAGGTACATACATCATAAAAGCTGTATAGAACATAACCAGTGTTTTCTAATAAAAATCGTCACTATTTTTTTTATAATGCGTTTGTATTTTAATCAATATTGGAAAAAAAAACGGTGTAAGTGGAATAAACGGACTTATCTGTATATATACAAGGAGAAACTGACTGACTGACATATCAACACACAGCTGAAACTACTGGGACTAGGAGATTTTTGCACAGGGCTTCCTTTTGTGACGTAGGCGAACACTAAGAAATGATTTTCTAAAATTCGCCCCCTAAAGGGATGAAACGCGTGTCCAAGTTTGTGCGAAAACATATTTTCACGCGGGCGAAGCCGCTGGCAGACAACTAGTAAAAAATAAAACATAATAATATGAACATGCATCAACGAGCTAGAGAGATTGGATATGAATGAACAGAGTCGGATGCCGAGAAGCACGAAGCGGAGGGTAACGGAGAACAGAGTGCAGAGTCCACTCTGTTCTCCTGTACCACTCCAATGGAAATACTTATCACTTATCATTACTTTTCTCCGCTCTACTCTGCCTAGCTCTGTTTCACAGGAAAGTCATCGCTCACTTTCGAGAATTTGATGTGAAAAAATTAACCAAGTCTACTGAATGTGTTAGATAGATAGGTATTATGTCCTTTATCGTACAGCAAACGATATGTATAAAACATGAGAAGTTTACAAATTAAAAGAAGTTTTTTTACAGACAACCTTTGGATGGATTAGAAAAAGAGAAAAGAATATATGCTGGTAAAAGTGCTAGGATATGCAAATAGATAAAGTGCCAAGATATAAAAACTGTACCTAGATTGGTGTACGTTAGAAAGTTTCGGGAATTACTGAAAAGTAAAAAGGTTCGAGTTCGAAATTCTGCCAAAAACGTTTAAATATGCAGTAAAACATCAACTTCAATAGTTATACAATGCGTTACAAATGAGAATAGACGGCACGATTTACTGTCAAATCGAGGCAAGATATTTATAAAATTCAGTTTATTTACGAACTGTGAGTGAAAAACGTTTAATCAGAATAGTTTATTAATTTTACTCTCTTTGAATTCTTCAGTTTTGCAAAAATACCTTCGATTTGATAGTACGGTGTGACGTCAAATCCTGTCAATCGGTCCTATTCTTATTTGAAACCTATAGTAACTAAAAATCCATTCTTAGTAGAATCAAGCAGCGAAAAATAAGCCAAGTGTTCAAGAAGCAACGATAAAAAAACTTTAACAATTAATTTTCACATTATGATTAATTTTTGTATTCGCCTCCACCATTACCAGAACTTTGGACGTAACAAAAGATATAAACAATACAGGCTATTAATTGAGCCGTTAAAAAAACTTGGCCAAGTATTGAATGGGGGTATTGTATCGCAAGTTATTGAAAGCTACTTTTTGTGAGTAGCGACAGGAGAAAGCACTTCTTGGTTCCCGCCTCTTGTTCGCCGGTTATCGATTGAGTTATGAATGTACAATGTAAAATTCATAATGACGATGGAGCATGGTTTCTTCATCGCTCAACTCCGGATAAAATATACAATACATTTGTTGATAATCTGGCTGTAAATAATAATGATACAAGGTCTTTGTTGTCACGAATGTTTTGTTTAGGTATCTTTATACAATTTGTTAGATTTATATATTAATGTTTGAGAGAACTTATTCGTTATTATTTTATCAGTGGGTTACTGATGAAACGTTTTTGTTGGATTAATAGAGGGCCGATTCCTCTATATTCGCTCTGTTATCTATCATTATCATTACATAGTATAAAACAAAGTTGCTTACCTCCCTATATATGTTTAGATCTATAAAAGTACGCAACGGATTTTGATGCAGTTTTTTTTTCATAGATAGAGTGATTCAAGAGGAAAGTTTATGTGCTACGAATATTTCAGTGTATTGTGAAAAAGGGATAAGTAAGAACACATACTGTACTTTCTTTTTACTCATCATTACATAGTATAAAACAAAGTTGCTTATCGCTGTCCCTATGTATGCTTAGATCTTTAAAAGAACGCAACGGATTTTGATGCGTTTTTTTAAATAGATAGAGTGATTCAAAAGGAAGGCTTATGTGTATACATGCATAATATATTCAATATCAGTGCGAAGCTAGGGCGGGTCGCTAGTACTTAATATTACAAAGCCGAAATGTTTGTTTGAATTTAAATGCGCTAATCTGAAGAGCTACAGGTCGGATAAAAAAAAATATATATATATATTAGATAGCTTGTTTATCGAGGATGGCTATAACAATGTTACATTACGCTACAACGTACGGGAGCAAGAAATAAAGATGCGGGTGAAACCGTAGGGGACAGCTAGTTAATTTAATAAAAGCAAAAATTTTGTGTTTGTTACTTTTTCACCCTTTAAATGTAAGTACCAAGTTCCATCAAATTCTTTAATGAACTTTTGTACACGGGTGGGATATATGCCCTAAAATGGCATATGTTAATATTAATAGACATAATAGATAGATAGAATAATTTTTATTGTTATTTCTTAATTCCCGAATCAAGTTACATACTTTTCCGAATCAAATTTTTTGTTGAGGATTATTAACAAATTTTAAGTTTTTAGATTTATTCCTATACTTATGCTATAAGGCATTGCTTCATGGCAAATTTCAGAGTTTTAAGTCAACGGGATACTTCCCGTTGACTTAAATTAATTCACGGGTAGGGTACTCCCTATCTGTGAATTTTGATCCCTCCCTGTGAAGTTGGATTTTTTCTCAAATTCAAGGAACAGTAGACTTGAGTTTACGGCTTAATTATCTCCACGCGTTCCCGAGATAAAGGGATTTGACAAACAGACTGACAGACAACAAAGTGATTCTATGTGAGTCCCGTTTTATTCTTTTTGAGGTACGGAACCCTAAAACACTAGATCAAATCAATACATATACAGTGTACATACTAACCAACTTTCTATTTTCACGTATTGAATGTAGAGGTCACAAAATGGCGAATTTCTTAAAAGGCGTTGAAGTTATAAATGGTTGTTGTCAGTTGAACAGAAAGCTTTATCGCAAGTTCACAGTTCTCGTAATTTTCTGCTTTCGCATTCACAATCGCGTTTGTAGCCGCGACCGAGCGACTCGATAAGATTCGGCGCGCCATTCACGCTACGACGGACATTTATTATGATTATTCCGAAGTCGCATTAGGGTTAACTCAAAAATGTTTTTAGGACACATAAATTACTCCTTATTGTACTGTAACAAATTATAACTAGGGGCTTAAGAGCTTCCCAGAAATTGTAAAAACGAGTCTTTATTGCTGAGATTGGAATGTCTGTCTGTCACCGGGCTGAATCTGTTTTTTTTATGGTAGGTAAAATCATCTAATGACGAATTAATAACCTGTCTGCTAGGCGGGGCGGATAACAGTGACAGACTCTTACTGACTACAAGACCAACACCGTTTCTTAGCCTTCATACCGGGGTCGGTATGAAGGCTAAGAAGGAACGGAACCCCAGTTATCGTTGCAAAAACTCGAGTCCTAGACTCCTGGAAAGAAAGGAGTCGATATATATCGATGAAAATAAATATTTTACAATATCATTCTTAGTTTAATAAATGTAGTAGCGAAATATCCTCTGAATTTAAAAACCTGTGTAGCGACCCGTTCATGTACTTAATAAAAATCAAAATAAAAAATAATATGTTTGAGATTTTATTTATTGTATATGTTATATGGTAGTGTATGTTTATGTATTTTGTACTAGCACTTATTTGTGTAGTTTATTTTTAGTATTAAGTAGGTAGATGTAATGTATTTTATGTTTAGGGTATAATAATATTAAATTTTGTTGGGCACAATGTTATATCCTCAAGCTTTTTAAATTTATTCAGTTATACTTTTAAGGTTTGCTGTAAGAAAACTCAATGTAGGTTAAGCTCGCCTGTGTACATCACCTGTTCTGTATTTTATAATTTGATAATATTTTCTTGTACATTAAAGAATATAAATAAATACAAACAAGAATATACGATTTGACATAAAAATGAAGTAAGGTGTCATTCATGATGCTTGTTAAAAAATAAAGTTCAGCTTAAAAGAACCAAACAATAAAACATCTTTTCTGCCACTCCTTTCTTACTTAAGGAGCTCATGATGTTGCTTAAATCTACCTTCGCTCTCTTCGCTCACATCAAAACCTCTCTCTGGAAATGTCAGTTATATTTATTATTATATTACATTATAAATATGTAATTTATTTTTACTTGTTTTACGAGTACTTGCATCAGCCTTATAATGTTCTCTCTGTTGGGACTCAGGCCTCCTCTTTTGGAGAGGGAATGGGCCGTAATCAACCACTCGGGCCCAGCGCGAATTGTTGGAAGTCACATGTCTTCAAATTTTTAGTTCTAGGACATGCTGGTTTCCTCATTATGTTTTCCTTCACCGTTTTGAGAGCTGTGGTGATGAAATAAATTACATAAAGTAATGCGATTGGCTGGGTTTGAACCCGCAACCAATAACTCGTAAGTTGGGCTCGTTACCACTAGGTCCACGAGCACTGTGTTAGAAATTATTTTCCTTATGAAAAGTCGTAAACTAAGTTTCTATTATCCAAATTTTTCTATTAGAGTTATTACGTTTGGACAAACTTGAATAAAATGAATCGACATTAGCAACCAAATTTATTTACGCGACAACATTATTGATGGAAATTGAAATATTAAATTATTGGAACTTAGTAGGCATTAGTTTCTAGAAACCAACGAAGGATTGTTTGAAGAAACTTTATTACGAGAGACAAAAGACATTTTTCAGAAGAAATTAATTTTATACATATGTATTGTAATGCGAGTTTTAGAAAAAAGTACTTTATTTTTTATTTTATCTTTACAGATCGATAGTGCTTTATCTACCGGATCGACCCTCCCCGGGATTAAAACGTTCAAAATTTAACGGTGTATAACTGTCTGTCAAAATTTAACGGTGTATAACTGTATTTAACTGTCTAATATGTACCTTAACCGACAGTTCTGACATCTATTAAAAACAAAATCTGCATTGCACACGAAAATAAAATAGCAAAATTTTCTACCACGAGCAGAAAATTATACTTTTAAAAATATAACGTAGATATATCTACGTAATGTGTATTTTGCGCAACGCAACATACAAAATAAATAAAACGAATAGATATGTCTGTGGACGTTTCCGCAGGAATTTCAGCACAAAAATATTGCTATATTACAATTTAACGTATGCAAAATCAAATATGGTGGGCTAAGATTTTCTTATTTATACCCCGAAGGAACTTCTTAAGGAGGTTGTACAATAAATTTTGTAAAAGGGTTCTACAAGGGGTCCTATTGGCTAGCAAAGGCCGCTTGTTGCCGGCTTTTGATAAATTGCCGCAAAAATTAGTAGCCCGCTATTATATTTTTAGCGGTACCTTGGGGTTTGGTGGAAGGTTAATGGAATTTTCAATAGCATTATTTTGATATTTTTTTATACTAAAACTGCTTTTTATAACTTGGCCAAATATAATTTTCTCTCAGTGTATATGTAATAGAAGATTTTTTTATAGTGGGAAAAAATCATCGACTAAGGAATCCCACCCTTGAGCGGAGCGGGAGACAGTGTCAGACTTATACTGACTAAACGACGGCTTGTACCCAAAGAAGGATCGAGGTGGGGTGTTTAGTCAGTAAGAGTCTGACACTGTTTCCCGCGCCGCCCAAGAGCGAGAATCACCATAAAAAAAAACCTTGTGAGAGGCCTTCCAACGCTGTCTTTCGGTACGTGGTCACCACTCAAGAACTTTTCGTCCCCATTGACGATCTGTTCTGCGAACAATGTGCCCCGCTCACTGCCACTTAAGTTTGGCGCTTCTTCGGGTCGGTCTATGGCGGTAACCTAAAGTTCTCCTGTGTATATCCTCATTTCTGATGTGATCACGCAAGAGAATTCCGAGCATAGCCCATTCCATCGGTGGCATTAAGTTTTCTGATGAGAATCAAGAATGTTGCCAATAAATAAATCTTCATAATCTTTAAAGTCAATTTAATATGCTCACTAAAGTGTATTTAGTTAGCGGGTAAATTATAATTAATATGCGTAACTCAATATTGGTATGTATCCTATACCAATTCTGTCACCAAACCAAACGAACAAAAAAATATGTTATGCCACAAGCGACAAATTCCCCATTTAGGTTGTAAAAAACAATAATCCCCGATTCACTCGTACACAGTGCTTTATAGGTTAATTTAGGCAAAAATTCAATTCCACTGGCAACCCCACGGACGAATAAATATTAAATACAGTTTAAATGAGGAACGAACGGTCACCATCATTGAAAGGATATTTGTAGCTGATAAACTGTTTTTTAGAAAAAAGTATAAAGGCGGGTATGGACTGCAGTAACGCAACATGCAATGTAACATGCGAAGAAAAGCCATGAACGCACGTACGAACAGAAACATATCAAACACAATCATTAAACTTGAACATTTTTTTTTTAACTAGAACTAGAACAACGTAGAGAAAGGGGTAGGCTTATTGAGACTTATAAAGCTATTCACAGGACATTATGATGTGCCCAGCCTTTAAGACCTTTTACACAGACAACAAACATTTACGAGGGTATTCGCTAAGTTGTGGGGAAATGCGTCCAGAAAAAAGCCTTTAAAGCAAATCCTACCTAACGGAGTTGTAACAGCATGGAACAAGTGTTGTGAAAGCTCCTACATTGAACTGCTTCAAAAATCAATTGGACAGACTAAATATCTCAAACCATATGATACACACGCATCAGCTACTAGTGTGTCTTACCAAATAATAATAACTTGGTTTGTTCGTACGAAAGGCATATCCGAACACGAACGCGAACGTACTTTGAATCGTGTTCGCACACAACAATCCTGGTCCCTATCTTAATAGTCACAGCGGTGCCGTTGGAAGTGGTCGATTGTGCAGTAGCAGAAAGTTTTTTTGGTGTTTGCAGTGATTCACGATGAAAACCTGTGGCGGTATTCCCTAACCAGCATTAATTAATTCCATGGCCAACTTTTATCTATTTGGATCAGTCATGTTCACGGATCTAAGTTTTCATCACATATCGTGTTATGACAATGTATGTATGAGTAGTATCCTGCCGTATTTTGTATGTTTACCTGATTATCTTATCATCAATAAACAGTATGGAAATCATTTTCCCAAACACCGTTCATACAGAACATACTAACAGGATAGCCGCAAACATGTTTGACGAACATAGCGACGGCTAAAGTATTAATGTATCATGCAATGTAACATGGATCACAGTGTGAACACTGCGCGCGCGAACCGTGCACACTATGCGAGTGAACTGAGCATTTTAACTATGTATATATGTGTACATGACATGTGCCTACTCGCATTGACTTCCGAATATTGTTCGGTTCGTGTGCTCGCGGTATCCACACTAAATACTCCATTCATGTTACCTTGCATGTTACGATATAACAGTCTGTACCCGGCTTAAAATATCGGTCATTCGTCCCTTTTTGCCTTTTTAGGGGTTGAAAGAGTCACGTTTTTTGAAAAGAAATGGACACTCGTCCTTTTCATGGTGATCAATGAGGTGGCCGTGTGTGGGATGGAATTATGATATTTTTGTGAAAAGCAGAGAAGTGTGGGCGCCAGTTGCAATTTTTTATTTTTAATAAAAATACTACGTAATTATTATACATATACGTAAATACTTTCATTTGGTGTTCTCTTTTTTGTTGCTTTTTTCATTATAACTATTTCTTTTTTAATTTCATATAAATTAATATTTGACTGCTATCCGACCTGATGGTAACAATCCGGAGCGAGCCCAAGTCGTCGACGGCACTCACTGTTTCCGCGCGCCTCAAGGAGTTGTTACTAACACCTGAATAGGCCCAGCAGGCTCGAGGTCTCCCGGACCCAAGGGTTGATGCCAAAACCTTTACTTATTTTTTGTTGTGTATGTGTAATCGTTCAGTTT
Organism: Mythimna loreyi; assembly: GCA_029852875.1. NCBI lineage: Eukaryota > Metazoa > Arthropoda > Insecta > Lepidoptera > Noctuidae > Mythimna > Mythimna loreyi. The sequence continues at coordinate 3,042,646 of CM056795.1, read as the reverse complement.
TTTAAAGATTTCATTGTGCTTTGGTTAGAGAACTCATGGTTTGCCAAAGAGTAATAGAGTGCAGTATACTAAGGTGTTAAAATAACGGATCAAGTCCGAAACAAGTTATATTGCAAAATGGCTCAAAGGGCTGCCCAACTGAAATGGGACTGGGTAGGACACGTCAGCCGTATGTCTGATAAACTGTGGGTCGCAGTCTGTAACGTAAAGTTGGTGTCCTGAAAGATATGGCGTGACAGAGTGGACAGATTCTTCCAGAACTGGAAAGAGGAGGAGCAGACCCGCGAAAGATGGCAGTGGAGTGGCGAGAGAGGAGGGAGGCTTTGCCCAGGAGAGGAACCGGCTAATAATAAAAAACAATGTGTGTATATTACGTTGCAACAAATATATTTTTATCTTTATAGTTACAATGCCAAAAGATATAGATGAAAACTATGCAGACTAATTAGAGTATGACTTAGCTTAGCTTCTTGTTCTGCAATCAAAGTTCTAAATACCTATCAAATATAAATTATTCAATTAATTCTCAATTAATCCCGGCGAATTATTAAACTTTGTAGGATGGCCTTTCATGCTTACTACTATTACATAACAGGAGGGATCGAAGGTAGGCTTCAGTAATGTTTAAACGATTTTAAAGTACACGGTAAATAAGTTGAACCCGTAGCTATTACGGTTACGTGCAGACCTCCTCGAATGAGACCCGAATAAAAATGACTATTGTATGGTCTAAATAACGTTTTTTCATTACGATTTGTTTTTTTTTTATGGTGAGAAAAATCATCGAATTACGAATCTTGCCCTTGGGCGGAGCGGTAGACAGTGTCAGACTTTTACTTACTAAACGACCCACCGTTACTTCTTGCCTTAGTTCCAGGGCCCCGGTGTTCCGCTTTCGCATCAACCCTTGGCTCCATTCTCGGGGTCCCTACAGTGGCTAACAACTCCCTGAGGCGTGATATTTTATTTGCATATTAGTTATAGCCGATCACTAAATGTATCAAAGGCCCTCATTTGCGCTCAGTGGCTTACGACACAAAACCGATGGAGACACAGGCTGGACTAGATGAATGAGACGTTCAAGTTGATGAATGAGGCTTCAAGGAGTCGCCCTGATACGCTCTCCTGATCCGCCCTAGGGCGAGAAAAGTCATATGATTATTTTCTATCTTAAAAAAAACTATATCACCGTGTATGATCGGTCCAGAACAGCTTATTTGCAGATTAAAAGTACATTGCACCCACATCGAAAGGGTCATGAGCCAAATTATAAATTGACGATCTAAAATGCCCGTGGTTTTGAGATTCTAACGCGTTGCCTTGTTTTTGTTGGGTGGATTGCGCGAACCCTTGTCAGTGTATTTCTTGACGTTCGTAGGTAAGGTTCGGGTTCACAATAGTTTGATGAACAGTTATTGTGTTCATTTGGAGTAGACGCAAATGTTTGAATACTGAGGTATCACAAAATAATGGAGTGCGCCTGCGTGGCAGGAAGTGGCATACACTTTAACGGAGACGCGACGCGTTGGGCGTTTGTTGTTGCCATATTTTTGTATTTTCCTATAACGCACTCCGCAGCTGCAATGTACGATAAACGCCTAACACGTCGCCCATCGCACCGCAACTCCATAAGCAAGCACTTAGGGTGTTTTTAATACGAGTATCATGCGGATTTCACTACGCATGCGGGATTGCTCCTCATGAAAAAACATTCACGCAGCGTGAAATGCATACACCAGGGTCACACTTTGCGTCTCTCGTGCGTATTCCGCGCATCATAATAAAAACTTGTAAGAAAAGGACCGCATGCGTATTTACACGCGCATATTTCCGCATTAAAAATACCCTAAAGGCGCTACATTGTATACACTCCCTTTGTCATAGGGAGTACTCATTGTGCTGTATTCCACCACGCGGCCGGGCATTGTGCGGTTTGGCGTATATCACATGCCTTCGAATTTTTTATCCTAAGACATGTTGGTTTCATGACGATGGTTTCCTTCACTTTCAAAGAAGTGGTGATGAAATAAATTACACAACGTAAATCACCTGATTCACCTGTCTTACAACACGTAAGTCGGGGCCGTTACCTTGGGCCACCACTGCTCTTTAATATAAAAAAATAACAAAATATTAAAGTAAATTTTGTTTGTGCAAAGTTTCGCGGTAAACGTTCAAACAAAAGATTTAAACGTAGGGCTTTTAAAATGGGATTAAAGCTCCATAATGTCCGGGATTGGTGCTGGACTCCCTAATTTATACACTTTTGGGCTCATTCTAAGATAGCTTTACGGTAATGGTTGTGATTATATTCAAGCTTAAAATCTTAAGTGTCCGTTCGGCGTCGGATATTGACCTGCTATTATCATTCAAGACTTGGTTACTCCTAAATATACCACTCATTTTTGCCTATTAAGATGAAAGCGACCCGGGCGTGGTTGCGATCAAAATCTACCTAAATTAGGCTGTTGGTATAGAGTAGCTATAGTGCTTAAGTATAGGCCTTTTTATTTTTTTTGTTATGGTGGGTAAAAATCACCCAATGACAAATGCCCCCCCTTGGGAAGAGCGCGATATAGTGTCAGATTCTTACTGACTAAACAATCTACTCCGTCCCTACGTTGCTTTTATGCCAGACCCGAGCCTTACTTTCATACGCGAACCCTTGGCCCCAGTAGTCTTTGATCCTCTACGGGGTAAGTATGGGGCTATACTTAACCGCTATGTTTAGTCACGAGAAGTCAGAATAAGGCAGCGCATTCACAGATGCGTAGCTTCAAGATGCCATTCGAAGCTCGGCTGCATTGCTATGGAGACAGGCAACACATGCGACGGCAGTACTGCAGCTATAGTCACGTTTGCAAAAAGAGTATCTGGTAAAATGGGGTGAATAGAAACTCAGAAGGTAAATAGAAATAAAAAAATTATGAGGATTATTACATTGGTTTCATATTTTTAGTATTAATGTTTGTTTTGAAGCCCTAACTGTCCCACTGCTGGGCAAAGGCCTCCCCCAAGTCTTTCCAAACCTTTTTCTTCCGCGCCGTCTCGAACCAGTCGTCTCGATACACGTCTAAATCATCTCGCCACCTCTTTCTAGGCCTGCCTCGACAACGCGTTCTTCCCTCTGTGCCCACTGTGTGGCGACGTTTGCCCAGCGGTCCTCGTGCATATGACTAACGCGACCTGCCGATCCCAAGCTTTTTTACCCACGTCTATTATGCCCGTCCTGGAGCGCAGCGTGTCATTCCGTATTCGGTCTGTTCTTCTTTCTTCTTCGTTCTTTTAATAAAGTATATTTATTTTCACAAACAATTTTTAAATATCGTGAAAAAGACTCCAAAATGTTGTTTCTATTCACTCCGTTTTACGGCATTGATATTATTATATTTCGATTATTATACTGCCTCACTTCTAGGGAAAGCTCCCTCCTTCCAGTGTTCTTGACTTTGAGCCAATTCTTAAGGGAGGCATCATAGATACTTAGATTAAGAGAAAAAATAAAGCAGTGATTCCAAGCAATGACTACAACACAATAAAAGTCACAAGCGACTAATATAAAGAATTACGACGTGTCAAGTGTCGAGGATCAGTTTAATTCTGGTAGTGCAGTCTCCCATTAAACTTGCCCCCTAACTTGATGGTCCCGTAATTCTGGAACACCCTATTATAAAAGCACTCGATATTTTAATCAAAGAATGACGCAATTTCGACAAAGATGTAGAAAGTACATAAGGAAACTTAATTATAATTTGAGCCGTTTGGAATTGGAACGCTTGAGTCATGGGGTCCGATCGCGCGTCATCTTTTTTGAGTTGTCGATGATTCCGACCCAATATAATCGGACACAGTGTCCGAATGGACAGTTTTTATGTTTAATATTTTTTCACTGATGATTCGGACAGCCAAATTTATTCTAAATTCGATTAGTTTGGCACTTAAGGGGGAGATATTATACGACTTTTGGTATGAAAAAATGTATTAAACTAGACTATTTTTAGATTAGATTCACATTATTTAATGCATACACATTCAAAAGTCTCAATCACTATCACGTACCTTTTCAATTTGCTCATTACTTATAATTTTTTTACTAGTTTTAGTGATGAAAAACTGAGACTGTGAAATATGTTACAATAATAATTAACACAATATATATTTTAACTAGCGACCCGGCCCAGCTTCGCACGGGTACTGATATTGAATATATTATGCATGTATATAACATAAACCTTCCTCTTGAATCACTCTATCTATTATAAAAAGCCACATTAAAATCCGTTGCATGGTTTTAAAGATTTAAGCATACATAGGGAGAAAGCGATTTTGTTTTATACTGTGTAATGATAATGATAACTAAAAATATCACTTATTTTCGTTCGGTCACGTTTAAGGAGCTGGATTTTTCCTTTGTATTGATATCTTGTATTGTTCTCCATTTAATTTGGATTTGGATTTAGTTTTTCTTTTCGACAGATATAAAACCTAGATTGTTTTATATCTGTCGAAAAGAAAAACTAAATCCTGCCAAAAGGTTCCATTGGCTCTTGTATGGAAAAAATATCGACTAGTAGGTATAACCTTAACAAACAATACTCAAAAAGCTTTCAAATTCGATACGTAGGTATCGTTTGTTTGCATAATCAAAATAATACCTAACAACTTTGTCGAAATAGATGGAATGTTATGATAACCCCTTTTCATAATATTGGAAGGGCAAACGAATATGTTGGCTTTTTTCAGTCGATTCCCAATACGATTAACAACGACAAAGGTTTTGATTAAAATTTTGATGTTTAACTGTGAAATAGGAATATGTGTCCCAATTAATAAAAAGACAAAAATATTTAAACAGAAAAATAAGTACAAAGTTATTTTTGAAAAAATCTCTTCTCATTAAGGGAGACTTTTTATGGTAGGTTTCTGTGGCGAGAGCGCCGTAGGCTTTGTCTGATACGGTCGGCTTCCTCCTTTGCTAGCATTACTGCTTCGCAGAAGGAGGCGACCGCCTGCCACTTATCCTTGCTGCGGCCCATGGCCTGAACCAAATACCTGCGCGACAGGCGAGAGGTCGTGGCTGCCAATCGCCCCCACGAGGACACGGCGATGCTCTTCCCAAGCGGGGCACACCTCTACCGTGTGCTCCACTGTGTCCTCAGGGCGGGCCACACAGTGGCGACACAAGGGAATCCGGTGCAGGATCCTCCCGAACTTACTATGTTCAGTGAGAACCTACGTCGTGCGGAAAGTGAGGACGCCGTAATGTCTTTTCAGCTACGCCTTAAAGAAGGGACTTACCACCAAGATAATGGCGTGCCCACGTTACTGCAGTGCTGCAGTGCGTAAGTAGCAAATCAGGATCTCTTTTATAGCGCGCGGCAAAGTCGAGTAGATAACGCGAGTTAGTACAAAAAGTCAATAATAAGAGAACTTTTACAAAGATAATAATATAACTGGTCACAACCATTCTAACTTCTGGGGCTAAGGGTTGATGCGAAAACGAAACACCGGGAAATAATAATAACTTCTTATAACTAAAACCTTCCTTTCAAACATTACTCGTAGCCCTAACTAGGCTAGACATCAGGTTTTTTTATGGTGGGAAAAATCATCGAATGACGAATCCCGCCCATAGGCTGAGCGGGAGACAGTGTCAGACTTCTACTAACTAAACGACCCGCCATTCCTTCCTGAATTAGTTCCAGGGTCCCGGTGTTCAGCTTTCGCATCAACCCTTGGTCCCAGAAGGCTTCGACCCTGCTGGGCCCCTAAAGCTGTTGACAACTCCCTGAGGCGCGCAGGAAAGCTAAACATCAGGGTGAGGTCATCCTTAGGTGACACGCTAAGAAGTAGGAGGAGAAGTAATTTTTTAAAAGCCTATATATAGGGGCCCATTAAAATAGATGGACAAAATTTTACAAATCATTCAGACCAACAAAATAAAGACAATGGTCAAATAAATAAATAAGAAAAAAACTTACAAAAATCTTGAGTGGATAACTGGCAACATTGAATATCAAGTAGTTGATTTTTTCATTTAAGAATATATGGTCCAATTTATAGCTTACAAAAACTACTAAATAAATATTAAATACTCATTAAAACGATTACAGCGAAAAACATCAACAAAAGTAAATAAATATGAAAACAAAATACTATGGACAGTTATGACAGATGTCAGACATAACACAATAATAAATATGACGAAAAACGAATGAAAATGATGCTATGTTGACAAGAGCAGCTGCACGACGTGCACGCCCACCACCTCCGGCGTCGTCGCTCAGCTCCGCCTCGCCGCCGCCGGAAACCAGACTCACGGAGAGTACTGTGATACCGCCGACGACACCACCACCTGTGCGTCGCCGGGGAGGACGCCGGCCGCCGGCTTGCTTAGGACCTCGAAGCCCACCGGCCTCTGATAGGGTCCCAGCTGTCGGCGCAAGTGTGCCGCGCATGCGATGGACGCAATCCAAAAACGAAAACGTCATGCGCGCATACTTTGGGGCTACAGAGGGAGGAAACAATGCCCCCATTCCCATGGATCAATTTATTATTGTAAGTCAAAATAAAAACACTTTTAATCAGTGTTTTTTTTTGCTTGGATAACTTTGGTTAGACGTACTGAACGCTGTGTCAAAATTTGTCCATCTATTTTAATGGCACCTTGTATAAATCATAGCTGGGCAAAGGTTCCCAACCTCTTCCAGGCATCTTTGTCTCGGGCCATGTCAATCCAGCCTTTGCGGTAAGCATTTAGTTCATCTCGTCATCTCTTCCCAGGTCGACTTACAAATTATGAAAACAAAAATATTCAGCGCCCTTCTACTACCTACTTTCATTGCTTATCCCAGAAGAAACTACGCGACATTCTACACGTTTTTAATTCTACCGTGACAATCCCAAAACCACTCGACATTGTTTCAAAGACTCGAATAGGGTCCCCGCTAACGAATTCAAGCCACGTGGCAATATAGTTAATTGAAACGAGTGAAGCCGGGTGAGCAACAAGTGCGTAAATTAAACCCTGCAAATGCTTATCTTCGTCGTCTTGGATCCATACTCCAAAAGGATTTACTTTATCGTAAGTTTCTTGTTTATGGAGTGGCCTGAAGGAGTGAATTGTGGCGATGATTGGGGGAAGCCTATGTTCTGTAGCAGACAAGATGAATCAAGATTCAAAGCAAAACTAGCTTTTTGCCAGCGGCTTCACCCGCGTGTAAATAGGTTTTTCCATACAAACTTTTGAATTTAGGGAGTGAATTTTGGGAAATTCTTTCTTAGTGCTCGCTTACGCCATGAAAGAAAGCCTTGAACAAAATTTCACGCTCATAGTCTCAATTGTTTCGACTGTGCGTTGATATATCAGTCAGTCAGTTTCTCCTTTTATATATACATATAGATAGAAGATAAACCACTTATTGACATTTTTAAATTGTCAAGTCAGTTAGAAAAATAATCCAAATTACACATACCAAAGCGTAGTCATCAGTCCACTTTGTGGGCGGCCTTCCAAAGCTACGTCTTCTGTACGTGGTCGCCATTCCAGTACCTTTCGTCCCCGAGGATCAGCTGTTCTGCGAGCAATGTGCACTGCCCATTGCTACTTAAGTCTGACAATTGCTCGATCTATGTTGGTAAACTTGGTCCTCCTACAGATATCATTATTTCTGATGTGCACACAAAACAACTAAACTCAATATTTACGGCAAACGGATCCCCTAAAATGATTAAACTATTCCTTAGCACTTAATACATCCAATTTGCGTATATATATAGCCATTCCGGAATTATGCTGCCCCTAAATTTAGTACTTAATTGATTAACAAAGTTACGGAAGCTCGCTTTAGGGGACTCCTATTTCTGGGTCCGGCTACTGGTAACTAGTTTATCCTGCAGTTATGTATCGACTGCTCTTTTCGTAGAGTAAGTTCGTTTGAAGCGGTGTGAAGTTCGTTTGAAACAGTGTGAAGTTCTTCGGCATGCTGTTGAAACTAGAGCTGAAATGTATTCTAATAAAGACGAATGCTGTTTTAATTAATTGTACATTTCTAATATTGTATTGATTTTTATTTCCATTTTTAGATTGTTATTATTTGCTATTTGCTCCATAGGGATTGACGCTTTGGAATATGCAATTAGCATATTTTTTATTGCAATCCATTTAATGAATAATTCCAATTTAGAGGCACTTTGAATTGTACCTACTACTGTACATGAAGTTTAAATAAATAACTATATAAACTAGATTCCTACGTTCTATTACCCACAGCTGCAAAACGATACTGGAACGCTGAAATTTTAATGAAGTTCGCGTCTGATTACAAGGCTGAATATTTTAACACAAACAAAACATTGGTAATTGAAAGGATTAGTTCATAAATATACGATAAGGCTACAACGCCATTAATTTATAGGTTTAATTTTATATTATTAATCATGCATTAAACATTTTCCGGTCACTGCTACATAAATGGTTAAAATTTTGGTGAATTGCTGGCTTTCCTAGCAAGGTCGCATCAGCTCCCCAATTGTCTAAGAATGTTTTTAGGCTTTTAGTTTTATCCATTGGATTTGTATGTGATTTGAATGGACCCATTTGAATTTCATCACTGGAGCAGCGCTGCGCTCAAGGCTGTTTTCTTAGAGAATATCAGACTAGGAATGAAAATATCCGCGAGAGAACTGACGTTAACTACATAATTTAAAGCTCCGGTAAAGTTAAATAGCAATGAGTAGGGCACATAGCACGCAGAACAGGGTCTTTAGGGCTGATAGGTTGGTAGAGTGGAAACCACGTCTACATCGAATATGTAGCTTCAAAGCTTTCCCGCGAGCCTCAAAGATTTGTCAGCAATTGTAGTGGCCCAACAAGTTCGAGGCCTTCTAGAGCCAAGGGTTGATGCGAAAGCGGAACATCGGCGCCCTGAAACTAAGGCAAGAAGGAACTGTGGGTTGTTTAGTCAGTAGAAGTCTGACACTGTCTCCCACTCCGATAATTTGATGATTTTTCCCATCATAAAAAAAATCAAAGCTGCTTTTTAAAGAGAAGTCTGACATGGAATTTAGAGGCAAAGTTCATCACGTCCCTGTGGCCGCAATAGAAAACCGCGTCTTGCATGACGAGAGAAATAGAAATATTTATTAAAACTTATTTCTCGTTTGCTATTCTACCAATTCTAAATTATTTTATATATTTTTTGATAAGCTCGTTAGATAATGATTTTGTCATGCTAATTCCCTATTGGTAAATAAATCTAAGTTAAAGTTTTAGAGAGAAAATTTCTAAACACAGACGTAAAAGACTTGTAAAATATTAAATTGAATATCTTACTGTCTGTTCCAAAAATTAAAATAACTGAATTTACGTAATACGTCCGTGTCTGTCAGTCTCAAATAAGTAATTTCCTCTGAGAGTACGCTATGAGGAGAGTAAATATTAGGTAGAAATTGTGGCTTGTGAGAAGTAATAAACTAGTGCTTGACTGTGTTCCCACTTGATGGTAAGCAGTGATGCAATCGTTAATGGTGAGGCGTAGTAGTTTATTAACTATTCAATCTAGCCTTGAAGACACATAAATTATAATCCGACGGAAAGACTGCAGCCAGCAAACTGTTTTCCAGTCCCTCGATGTACGCGGTATAAACGACGAGCGGAAACGCTTAGTCCGGACCGTAGATGTCTCAACAACGTAGGGGTGTATAGGTATTATTCGTACGCCGGATGTCCGATGGAATCTAAAACTGTAAATAAACTTTATTTACAATCTTTAGTTATTGTAATAAACTAATGCTTGACTGCGATCCCATATGATGGTAATCATGTTCGTTATTTCAGCCGGAAGACATCCACTGTTGGACATAGTTCAAGTTCTTATAATCCATTCTAAGGTTGTCAAGTAGATATGCAGTTTCTTGCACGTTCTTCTCCATAGAGATCTACGCCTTGGATCGTGCAAACTAGCTTCAATTTTGATATTTCAAAAGTGCCTGTAAATGGTCTATTTGAAATAAACAATTTTGAGTTTGAGTTTGATATCGCTGTCAGCGATGAGACCGCCTTTGTACCCATTCATATAAGTTTCTGTGAAATGGTTACTTTTTTTTGGTATACAGTAAAGTATTATACTATTCTATTCTATAGGCCTATCAAGTGTCACCATAACAAACCTTCCTGTGCATCTCGTATACGTTGCATTCCCGGGACTCTCACCAGGTCATCGGTTAATCTTATGGGTGGCTTTCCAACGCTGAGTCTGCCGGTGTGCTCTCTAGAACCTTTTGGTCCCAACGACCATCTGATCTGTGACCAATGTGCCCTATGGGTTAGGGCTACTTACACAGCTACTTACATTTGTTACCCGACTACGGCGAAGCAAAAGGAGGGTTATGATTTTGACCTGTATGTATGTATGTATGTGGGTATGGATGTTCATCTGTTCCCTCGTAACTTCTAAACTACTTATCAGAATTCGACAAATGACATATCATTAGAAGCGTCTTAATTGTCCGCTGGTTATAGGCTATATGGGATTTCACAAAATAAGTGGCGCCCTCTAGCGGACAAAACATACGAAGTAAAAAAATAAAGTTAAGATAAATATGCCGTGTTTGGTATCATTTGAAAGCGCTTTACTTGTACATTTTGAATATATATATATTACTAGTATTTGCTTGTGACTTTACCTGTATTCATGGGCTGAGAAATCAATGAACCCAAGATTAACCTATTTAGAACTCCAAAATATGTTAAATAAAAATAAAGTTTAATAAAAACTAACACCCGACTACTTAAAAACACGCTCTAAAAAGTACGAAACAAGAAAGCCGTGGTCGTATGCCATAAGAATAATAAATTAAAAAAAGTGGTATACGACCACGGCTGTGTTTTTAAGTAGTCGGGTGTTAGTTTTTAAGCTTTATTTTTGATTTATCAGGGTATGTCGGTAAATTTGGTTCTCTTGCGGATAACTTAATTCTTGATACGATCGCACAAGGAAGCTCCGAGCAATAACCCTTTCCATCGCCCTTTGGGTAACTTAAAGTTTTCTGATGAGGCCCATTCTAAGCCACCATGATTCAGAGTCTATGTTATCACTGTTAACATGTACTGGTCCTCTTTCGGACCTATCGACCATCTGTCAATTTCAATCAAGGGTCTATGTCATGTCTTGAGTAGGTATGGTTCTCGCACTTAGTCCTATGCGAAACATTGTACGTGGGATATGGCGGCCATAATCTTTGATGGGCTTATTCTAGCCAGCCTACTTCTCTCCAAAAGCTAAGGCCTCTCAGGTTTTTCGGGGCGTCAGTAAGGGTGTGCAGTCCAGGATAATATGGGATCAACTTCAAACGCTTAATTACCAGACCATTTTGTCGATACAACCGTTAGGTTAATAATGTCTACTACATATTTTTCCACACAAAAAATCTCTAGTAATGTCAAAATTCACGTAAGAATTCTCTTTCAAACACAAAGAACGGTGTTGCCAGCTGTAAAACGATTAAGGTACAGCTTAGCTTTGTTTAGTTTTTCTTCATTAGACACCAAATCCAATTTGCTTTTGCCCCTCAATTGTTATTTTTAATTAATGCCAATTATGCCCGTGCGGTTTTCTGAAGGTGTTCTTTGTGAATTGTTTAAATGGTTCTTTGTTAAATGGTATAAAATGTGGGTGGTTTAATTTTAAGATTTTTTGTTTATACCTAGATTCAGATTCCTTTATTTGCTCAAACATGTGTGTACATAGAATCATTATGGAAAACCATGCATGCAAGTGGTTAAAATCAAATGGAGTTGTGCTACATATTTTATTCGGCTGGGTCGTTGGCGTAGTGCTTAGCAGTTTTGACTGCTATTCCTGAGGTTGTAGGTTTGCTCCCAACCAAGATAAATGCTTGTATGATGAGTGTGATCGTTTGTTCCATACACAGAACAAATGATCGCACTCATCACAAACATTTTTTTTTGTAAATTATCTACAACAACCGATTCGCCCCAGCTTCGCACGAGTGCAATGGTGATTATAAATATATTATGCATGTTTAAACAAACCTTTCTCTTGAATCACTATCTACTAAAAGAACGAAACGCATCAAAATTCGTTGAGTAGTTGTAAAGATCTAAGCATAGTCATATGGATAGAAAGCAGGAAGTGATTTTCTTTTATACTATGTAGTAATAGATAGATGTTTATATATTAGCGAGAATAGATCAACAGAAATGGCAGGGCACATGATGCGGGATACCAAAGGAAAGTGGAGCCAGGCAGTGACGGAATGGTATCCAAGGGATGGCAAGCGAAATCATGGATGACAATTTACTAGATGGGAAGACGAAATTAAACTAACTGCAAGTCCTTACTGGAGAAGAGTTACAAGAGACAGGGTTCAATGGAAGGCGTTAGAGGAGGCCTATGCCTTGAGGCACGTCTGAATCATCAGTGCCATTCTGTAAACTTTGGTGTAAAATACTGTATTATTTATTTCGAAATAAAAAGGCTTATTTATATCATAAAAGAGGTTGCTACGACGTCGCAACCTTTTTTTTAGCGCTTGCCTAGTTAGAATTTTTCTCAGTAACAGAAGCATTTAACTGCAAAATGTCCAAACCTTATTATCCGTAGTAATGGTTCACTTAATTATTTCAGTCGAAGAACGTTCACTGTTGGATAATGACCGGTCTTGTGTGTCTTGCATCCATCGGATTCCCCTCACCTTGTCATCGGTCCACCTTGTGAGAAGCCTGCAACGCGAAATAATATTCAAGTATTAAGATGAAAGTAAATAATATTAACTAAATAATGAAGTCAGAGAGCAGTGGTGGCCGAGCGGTAACGGCCGCGACTTACGAGTTGTAGGTCGCGGGTTCAAGCCCAGCCAGGCGCATTACTTTGTGTAATTTATTTCATCACCACTGCTGTCAAAACGGTGAAGGAAAACATCGTGAGGATGTTTTTTCCTAGCCGATTTTTTTCCATAATTTAATTGAATAATCTAACAAATACCATGCAAAACCATCGAAAAATAACCCGTAAGAACTAATATTACATTCACCATAAAGTAATAGAAATGACTTGGCGATGAATTTTGTAAAATGCTGACGAGAAGCCGGGCGAAACACCAAACCACACGCGACCAACATCTTCGGGTTCGTCGCTCAGCTCCGCCTCGGAGCCGCCGGGACCAGTGCCAACCGTGAGTCCAGGGAGTCCGATAACTGCAGTTGCGTCGAGCTCGAGCGACGAATACTTCGCGTCGACGGGGAAGAGGCCGACTTCCGGCCAGTTTGGGACCTCGAGGCCCTCCGGCCTCTGATAGAGTCCCCGCTGCCGGTGGAAGTGTGCAGCGCATGCGATGGAAAACATCCATCAATGAAAATGTCATGCACTCATACTTTGGGGCTACAGAGGGGGCCAAAATTCGAAGACATGTGACATCCACCAATCCGCACAGGGTCCGCGTGGTAGATTATGGCCCATTCCCTCTCTTAAAGAGGGGGCCTGTGTCCCAGCAGTGGGAACATTGAAAAGGCTGTTGATGATGAAATAATGAAGTAATCATTTCAAAATTCAGTTAGCACTTCTTTACGCTAAAGTACCTTATTCTCCACAGAAGCGAATAGGCATAACAATTTTTAAAGCGTCCGCAAGATTGGAGCAAACCATAAATATGGTCCCTTCAGTTTTGTCGTATTGTAATTAATCTTGTTTGAGAAATGAGCCCGAAGATGCAGGCCGATACTTTGATAAATAGATCTTTGCTTCTTACCAACTCGTTCGTACCATTTGACGAGGACCAAGATCTGGATATCTAGAAGTGACAAAGAAAATTATAGAAAGTAAACTGTAAATCTAGAGTTGATTCTCTTACCGCCAGGACCTTGATCTTGATTTCCAGCCAGTGGAGGGGTTTTTTTTATGGTAGGTAAAAATCATCGAATGACGAATCCCACTCTTGGGCGGAGCGGGAAACAGTGTCAGACTCTTACTGACTAAAGAACCTACCCCGTGCCTTCCTTGCCTTATTCCCAGAGCCCCGGTGTAACGCTTTCGCATCAACCCTCGGCTGCAGGAGGAGTGGAGGGGTAGGATGAAGATCAATGGCTAGTTCGCCGTCTGTCCGTCCGGTAATTATCTAGACTGAGCCCAAATCGTCGGTGGCGCGTAGTGTTTTACGTGCAGCTTAAGGAGTTGTCAGTAAAACCAAAGAGGCCTAGCAGGGTTGAAGCCTACTGTGGCCAAGGGCCGTCTGATAGAAACACTGTGGGGTCCCGAGACACAAGCCAAAAAATGAATATAGGAGCGAGTTTTAATCAGAACAAGTTTGACACGCCCTTCTCACTACAGTTTTATTAGTTCTTATGTGGCGCCATAGATTTTGCTACAGCTACAAGGTAGCTACGGCCCCGACTTGCGTGTAGTAGGTCGCGGGTTCAAACCCGGCCAGGCGCATTACTTTGTGTAATTTATTTCATCACTACTGCTCTCAAAACGGTGAAGGAAAACATCGTGAGGAAACCGGCATGTCCTAGAACCAAAAATTCGAAGACATGTGACATCCACCAACCCGCACTGGGCCCGCGTGGTGGATTATGGCCCATTCCCTCTCTTAGAGAGGAGGCCTGTGTCCCTGCAGTGGGAACATTAAAAAGGCTGATGATGATGATGATGACAAGGTAGCTTGGTAAAGCTAATAGGAATACCTTGTACATTTTACCGACAATCTGTATAGAACAAGTATTATATACAATATCCAGGCAATTCATAGGATAAGTAAGGCTTCCAGGAAATGTATGAAATAATTGTTTTACACTTTACATAGGTGTTCTATACAATACCAAATGTATGGCTGATAATATGGGTAAGAGTCGTCTCTTACCCATATTATCAGCCATACATTTGGTCTTAAAATTACGTCATCTTCTTCCCTAGTTTCGTAACTAGGGAAAGACACTCCGATCAAAAATAGGACCGGAGTATTTGAACTTTATAAAATAGACGTGAAACTAAAAATTCTTCTGGCTATACGTTACGTAACATAATGTTATCTACTTACAAATACTCAGATTGTATTGCTACCTGCACAGTCTACACATTTTTATATTATATTTTTTTATTAGTTTATTATTTGGTAATGTATTATTTATTTTTATATAATTATATCTTTTTTCCCCTCCTAGAGAGAGGAGGCCTGTGTCCCTGCAGTGGTAACATTAAAAGGCTGATGATGATGATGATGATGATATCTTTTTTCCTATTATTTATGTTGTTGTACACTGACAGCCCCAGATCGATTTCTTTTGTTTAATCCATCCAAAAGTCTAGTATAAATGTGCAATATTAGACCGCCTATTATAAACTTATTTTTTATTAAATGTTTGTCCTTCATTAAAGAAATTAATAATTTACACGTAGCTTTATCCTAAAAAGTAAATAACATGATGATTCTATTCCTGTTCGATCGGTAAGTTTTACATCTTTGTATTTTCCAATTTTGCCCCTAAGTATGCGGGTCGCGGCGGAAAAAAGCGCCGAGGCCAATTTCTGTGAATGATTGCAGATATTTGGGGCCACACTATAAGTGCGTGGAAATGTCGGTGCTTTAGTTGCTATCGACAGCGTATGAATGTCGCCTTTTATTTCGTCTCCGTGGCCCGCGATTTATTACAAGTGAGGTTTGATTTGAAATATTTTGGTAATGCAATTAGGGCTTTGATTTATGGTGGGTAAATATCGTCCAAAGACGATTCCCGTCCTTGGGTTGAGCGGGAACCAGTATTAGACCCTTACTGACTAAACAACCCATCCCTTTCCTTATTTGTCGACCACATGTCGAAGCCTACTGGGACCAGGGTCGGTTTCTGAAAGGAAGATTCCGCCCCAGTATTAAAAGCAACGATGAAGCGACATTACCTTCTGCCTCGCTTTTAGCGGGGAGATGTAATTGGATGATTTTGTCCACCAAAAAAATAGTTGACCACATCGACGGTTTCCATCAAGTGGGTTATTGACCAAAAGCAAGGCTATCAATAATTCAGTAAACGTTTTTATTTAAAATGAATAAAAGCTAACAATAAAAAACTCACACAACCAACAAACATGCCACAACAGGTATAGTTTACCAAACAGTAGCTTTGATATTTTTATTTCATAACGACTAAGCCAGTTAGCTAGCAGTTTGGCAAAAAATAAAACTATACATGATTCGTTGAACCAAACAATTTTTAGGAACACTATAACAACAGGAAATTCAATTCAAAGCAATTATGTCATACAAATATGTACAATATTCATGGATGGTTGTCCTCTGACCGTGGCTTTGTGTTCCGTACTCAACCGTCAATGGATCTCGGTTCAATACACCGAATAGATTTGATTTACGTATGCCAATACCCGCTGTGTCGGACACGGTCCTAAGGGGTTGCGTAGACGTGTGGACATGATTCCGGGATGTGTGTTCTGGTATAATTTGGTGGGTGATTTAAGACGGATTTTGACATGGTCTTTGCATCTGAGGTTTTGTCACTGAAGTTTTTTTTATGGCTGACTCTCATTATATGTAACGACTCTCAAGAAGTTCTGTATCTACGCATACGGTCAATGCTATAATGGTAAACTTTGAATATTTAAAAAAGACAGACTGACAGACTGAGTTAGAAATAAGCAGCACCTTTGTACTCTTTTATTTGTATGTGTTCTTTCTCTTTGTATGTGTTTGTGTGTACATAAATAAATAAATAAAGACATATCTGTCAGAAATATGATATTATTTTAGTTTAGATAAATTTGTAAAAATAAACATTCAATATGTCGTTTCTTTGTTCACAGGTATTTTTAAAATATGTTCTAGTAATTAATGTATGTGATGAGATAACTTGTGTAGTTTTAATAATAAAAAACTCTTTGTTCACAGAGCAACTTTGTTTACATTTTCCACAAAGACGATCCCGTATTGGGTCTTATATATATATATCGTTGATATATCTAATAGGTAACGTTCTGTAACATTTTTATATAGCAGAAGGCATTTGTCTGGATCTGGACTCAATCGCTCCTGTATCCTTCAGTTCTCCTTTCCGTTGTAAAGGCACAAAATAATTCTAGTGCCTTGGTCAATAATTAAATTACATCATAAACACACGCATGACACGTGACAAAGTCATCGTAAAGACATTAACGACTTGGGCAAAACAAGGGGTCTTTGCTATGTATTTCTTATGCGTCTTCTATAGAAGATGGTAGTTAGTCGTTCACTCTTGACTGAGTGGTCGTGGTTGATCATGTTGCATTTTCATTGGCTAGTGAGACTCCCGCGATGCGTCTCCACTTGACACGGTTTACGGCGTCTCGGGAACTCTGTACTATGGAGGTTTATGTTGCAGCTGTAGTGAGATCTGTCCTTCGCGTAGGTGAGCCAACTCAGTTGGGCGCATTACTTTGTGTGATTTATTTCATGATCATTTCTTTCATGACCGTAAAGGAAAATATCATAATAATATGGCAACTGGTATGTCTTAAAACAAAAAGGTTCGAAGACATGTGGCGCACCGGAATATCATGATGAATTACGACCAATTTCCTCTCCTAGAAAGAAAGCTCAAGTCCCAGCAGTGGGAGCATTATAGAACGAATTATGGTTATGCATATGATTGCTACTGTGTTTTCTTATGCTCCTATCCAGTTATTATTTCTCCCTGAAGGAAAATGTACCAAAATAAAATCTTACGCTTCTGGAAAGCAAACGGGTTTTTGCCGTTTCTATTTTTGCGATATCAGTATACTTGCCTAGGTCGATAAAGTAAAGATTATAGATTAAAGGAAAATTAATGGGTTTAGTTCTAAAGTTCGAGAGACCTGCGTAAAACTAGGTAATAGGGTTAGGCTAACACAATCTAACTTATTTGTTAACAACGATAGTAACTTAGGTTCTTGTTGATAGCATCTTGATGTGGTTATTATTGTATAACTTTATACTTATGTATATGTAGTGGCCGGATCATAGAAATAAAGCACTTCATGATATAGCCAAGTAAAACTGACCAGATCGTTTTTAAACGTCAAAGTTTGACGATAAAATCGAAAAAAAATGCAAAACAGACAGATGATATATATTAACATAAATACAGATATAATAAAACAAAGAAGCAGATAAACGGAATGAAAATACGTTTATGATCATGTTGACGAGAGCAGCAGCCAGACGCGCATGCCTTCCACCGTCGGGCCCGACGCTAAACACTACCGGACATCGGATCACAAGCATCACCGTCGGCTGCAGTAGCATCAAGCTCGATCCACGAGTATTTTTCCCCGCCGACGTCGCCAGCACCTGTGCGTAGGACGCGGAAGAGGCCGGCCACCGAAGTGACCAAAACAAAATGTGACTGACCGGTGCCGCCTGGATAATTTTGCCACGATTTCATACTGGCGAAACATTTTGATCGGTACCTGTGAGTCACTCAGAAGGTGACTGGATACGCGACGAGGGCGCGTGTGTGAAGATACACACACACCACACACCTACCACAGTGTTGTCTTTTTTAACCCAAAGGTTGACAGGTAGAGAATGCCTTGTAGCATTAAGTCCGCCAATGTACCACTACTGTACATGAAGTTTAAATAAATAAATATATATATTAGATTTGGCAAAGCAACTACGAAATGTAACAGCCGTAACTTTTATTCTGTTAACTATTTTTCATACCTTCAAGGTACTTGAGTGAGTATATGGTTTTAATTTAAACTCGATACCTCTACGCGTCCCCGAGCCAAAGCGTCTTGACAGACTGACCGGACAACAAAATTATCCTATATATTGGTTTCTTTTTTTCCTTTGGAGGTACAGAACAATGAAATAGTGTCAAAAGATAGTGATTTCTGGAAGACAAAATTGTGCCATCATGCATAACAGCGTTAAGAATAGAGGCGCCTAACAATGTTTGTCCAAGACGGAGTTAGCTCTTACATAAGCCAATCTTAAGCCCAGTCTTGCCCGAGACAAAAGCGGAACGGATGTGGTCCGGTCCCAGCCGCACTTCCGGCAAAATGGCCGTTCTATTGTGATAAACAAACTTGATATTGAGATGTTTGGATTACGCAATTGTAGTGTAAATTAGGTTCTCCGATTTATTATAATATTGCAAATGTTGCGTTTGGTATTTTGATAAATAGTGATATATGGTTATTGTCTTGGATTAGGGGTTATATACAACAGAGGGATAGTCTTTTGTATGGAAATTAAAACCACTAGAATCCATTGTGTTTTTTTATGGTAGGTAAAAATTATCCAATGGCGAATTTCGCCCTTGCGTGGAGCGGGACACAGTGTCAGATTCTTACCGACTAAATAACCTACCCCGTTCCTACGTTGCCATCCGTTTCTATGTTGCCCAATTTCCACTTTTAAAACAAGGAAAAAACCATTTGGCCTACTTTTATAAAAAAAAAAACATTTTTTTTCCCAGTTTTTAGTTTTATACCCCCAAAATTATACCTAATTTGACTACATCTCACAGGTTCTGAAAGAATATTTTTTTTTCAAATCTGCCTATAAATAATGGAGAAAACCAAACAAAATACAACTATTCAGAACCTCCTCCTTTTCTGAAGTCGGTTAGATAGAAATGACGTTTCAAAAACTAAAATTCGTTACAAAGTAAACAGGAGCATTTTACGTAGTATGTCCACTTCACGTGAAATGCCCCAATATTGACAAAACAAGTAATAGATACTCGTACCTACATCAGCTGTTACCAGAACGAGTTACAGAAAACAATTGCATCAGAGTATACACCAGGTGACTGTGCAATCGGTTAGAAAGGTACGTCACATTGCACTTGCGATATTTGAATAAATTGGATTTGAGAACGACTGGAATACTTGGAACAGTATGGGAGATCTTAACGAGAGCGACGGAACTAGCTGAAGTGTGGTGAACGTTACATTTTGAAATCTCTCGACGATAACATAGTGGTTATATCTATACATATTTATAATAAAACTGTAGAAAGGTTTTTGAACATCACAAAAAAAAAATAACCAGGCTCCAATTCCAGTTTTTTTCTCGAATTTTCGTCTGTTTGTCTATTTATTTGTTCGGACATCACGTAAAATGTACGAAAGCAATGTATATAACTTTTATTCACAAGGATTGAGCGTACATCATACATACGTCATCGGGAGCGGGGGAGCGGAGCCGCGGGCGGCGCGGAGACAGGCGGTCCAGCGCACCGCGGCGGAGGATACTTCTCGATGGCAGGATTAGTTTCTGACGTAAATAAAAAAGCAGTATCCGTGTTCGTTTAGAACCTGCAACTTTTTAACTCCGTTCTCAATAAAAAGTCTAGACACGCTACAAAGTGTGTCTATTTAAATTCAAATCGCCAAGTACTTGTGTTATGGGCTGTTACTGCTAAATATTGTGATAACTGCGCGACCGTTGTGAAGGAAACATACGGGAAGCACAGACTGTACGGACACGTCAGGATGTCATGGCAATGTATGGCAAGGTTTTTGTCTTAAGTAGGTTCTTTCCGAGCCGTCTATCGTCAACGTAAACATGATTTAAAAGCTTGTTGTTTCAAACAACGCAATCATTACATAGTATAAAACAAAGTTACTTATCCCAATGTATGGTTATATCTTTAAAAGTACACAACGGATTTTGATGCGGATTTTTTAATAGATAGAGTGATTCAAGAGGAAGGTTTATGGGCATAATACATGCATAATATATTCAATATCAGTACCCGTGCGAAGCTGGGGCGGGTCGCTAGTGTTTAATAAAGAGACAACGCAAAAAAGAGAGATAATGCCTGAACGGTCTGTTGGCATTTGGTAAATCTTTTATTGACTCGAATATTTCACAGAACATGTTCCAAGAATTGCTTTTTTTTTACTTAATTTTAAAAGGGTCTGGAATATACTTTCTTGATTTAGGATTTAGATTAAATGTGCAAGCTTTCTATAAATACTTATATTTACTTAATAGTTTTAATTTGTGAGTTCTCTATACACGGGTGGGTACACGAAAAATAGTTGATTTTCAGATTTCTTTGCTACTTGGTTGTGCATTTTTAAAACTAGTAATATGAAACTAGTGTTTCCAATTTTATCTGGACAAAAATGTGTAACAAATTTACAGTGACGTACGCAAAAACCGATAAAAATAAAATGAATTCCACTTCATTTACCCATTTGAATACAGTAATTAGACACATAAAATAATCATAATATCTATGTTTAAATTTTATATTATTTCACTGTCGATTATTGTGTGTGTACAAATTTTCTCTTTTACTGTTACACACGGTGTCTACATGTCTATTTTTCTAACTCTCCTTTCGCAGGTATACTGGAAAATATTTCTTTAGAAATAAGTATTACCTCTGTACCTATTTTTCTGTTTCCTTATTATTATTTTTTTATTCTTATGTGTGTACATAAATAGTTGAATTAATAAACAATAGGTATGCTTAAATACACTAGGAACACCGGCTTCGATTGGAGATCAAGAGTTGAAATTAATGAATTCTAGCAGATCTGTTCAAAATATGCATACGTGTTACTTCAAGCTATCAAAGGACGGGACGGTCGCGTGGCAGTAAAAAGTAACCGCAGCGATAAGTGCTATTCCCACGGACCTTACGCTACAATACTTTGTACGACGCCACACCAACCTGTGAGCGAATTTATTATTTAAAATAGTAACACGATAGATTTCACACTTCACACTAGGTTATAAGAAAAAGTTTCTATGTATTTGTGTGTCACAGTATAGCTAATTGGTCATAATAACATAAATATAAGCTGTAATTAATAATGAAGGGTAGTACGCATTACGCCTTTCATTACTAAGGTGATGACTGTTAGAGAAATTAAGAATTTAGTCACAAGGCTTCCTTTTAGGCTGAATGCGAGAAATAAGAAAGGATTTCCTAAAATTCACCTCCTAAAGGGATGAAACGGGTGTCAAAAGTTTGTATTGAGCTGAAGCTGGTGAACCCGTGTGCAGAAAACTAGTCTCATAAAGTTCACCAAATCCCTATTGTCTACGCTATGCACAAACTATATAATCCTCTAAGGAGTTTTTAGCGAGTATTCGTCCTATATTAATGATAAACTAATGAACTGTGCATACGAAGACGCGCCTTAAAGAACTTGGAACCCAAGTCAAAAATAACCCAAAAGAAAAAAGTAATCCACCACGGCAGCTAATTTACGAATTAGCCGGTGCTAAGCAAGCAACGTGCGCGTTATCTAAGCCAAGCGTTGGCGTGAGTACAAGTTAGCGCACCGTCCATTCTGTTGACGATGTCCCCTCGAGTCGGCACATGAAATAATTATTATTTCTCTGCACTGCGAATGAACGAAGAATTCTAAATTTCGTGCTAGATGGGTTTATTTTGAATTTGTTGTGTATACACGGTGCAACTAAAATATTTGCTTTATTTTTTTTGCGTTTAAAATGCAGAGAATTGGAACAAGCTTTTGAAATTCACACACAACGTATAGACCAGTGCAAATAGCTTTTGAAAGGGACTTAAATAGTAGTAGAATGAAACCCATTGGAAAAGGAAGATAATATAGCAAAAATTTAAGGAAAAATAAATTACGGTCGATCTGAGGTCGGGAAGTGGATGGGTGTGCGCTTTTAAGGGGAAAAAATGGTTTATCTCTAATTCCGGCAAAACTAGTGGTTTTATGGAAAAATGACTATTAGCAAACTTATAGGTCGTAGAAAGATCTACCACTTTTGTATTTACACTTTTTCACATAGCCTCAAAATCTATGTGAAAAGTCCAAAAAACCAAGTTTTTGAATTTAATTTTTATCTCCTTTAAAAATTACTTTTTTTTCACAAACTTTGGTAAGAAGTTTTCTTTTCATGTCCCAAACTTGCTATAATTTTTTTAATTAAAAATATTCACAGTTGCTCTTTATTTTGACTTTACATCGAAAAAACAGCATATTTTTCAATCGAAAAATCTCACGTAAAAATATGTGTTTTTTAAAAAAAGTTTATTGGCTTCTTATTCATTAGAATCTTTATTTTTTGATGGTGTAAAAAAATATATACATTACTATAGTAATTTTTTTCAGAAAATGCAAAAAATTTAAAAAATCTCCAATCAGAAATTACTTTTGTTTAATCATTATTAGCGACCCGCTCCAGCTTCGGCGGGTGCATAGGTGATATATTATACCTATAAACCTTCCTCTGGAATCATTCTATCTATTAAAAAAAACCGCATCAAAATCCGTTGCGAAGTTTTTTGCATTTTAAGATCTAAGCATACACATGGATAAGCAACTTTGTTTTATACTATGCAATGATGTACTGAGGTATTTATTAATTTTTTTTATAAAATATTTAAAGGGTATTTCATGTAGGAAATGTGATTGCTACAATTTTATGCGGTAAAAACGTTGTTTTATTAAATTTTAGCTTCGTTTAATCAGTCAACGTTATTTATATTCATTACATATGTTTAAATAATATAATCTTGCCTCATATATTTTATCTTACATTCTAATCATTTATTAGTTTTTACCACTAGTTTTTGTCTCTTTGATAGCATTTCTTCATGGTTAAATTCGAAAAACTTACTTACTTATGATTCAGATGATGAAATTCATCATCTGAATCATTAACTTCCTCGTAGGTTTGTTCTTCCACATTGGAGCATTATGTAAGCATACGCAATTGCAGCAGCCACATTTCCAACATGAAATCCCCTTTAAATCTTGTAAAAAATTTAATAAACACCTCAGTACATTATTACATAGTATAAAACAAAGTTGCTTATCCCTGTGTATGCTTAGATCTTTAAAACTTCGCAACGGATTTTGATGCGGTTTTTTTAAATAGATAGAATGATTCCAGAGGAAGGTTTACAGGTATAATATATCACCTTTGCACCCCTGCGAAGCTGGAGAGGGTCGCTAATAATGATTAAACAAAAGAAATTTCTAATTTGAGTTTTTTTGGTTTTTCGCATTTTCTGAAAAAATTTACTATAGTAATGTATATATTTTTTTACACCATCAAAAAGTAAAAATTTCGACGAATAAGAAGCCAACAAACGTTTTAAAAAAATCACATAATTTTACGTGAGATTTTTCGATTGAAAAATAGTCTATTTTTTCGATGTTCAGTCAAAATAAAGAGCTACAGTGAATATTTTAAATCAAAAAAATTAGGGTAAGTTTGGGACATTAAAAGGTAACTTTTCATAAAGATTTGTGAAAAAAAAGTGATTTTTAAAGAAGATAAAAAATAAAAACTAGAAACACAGTTTTTTGGACTTTTCACATAGATTTTGAAGTTATGTCAAAAAAGTGTAAATACAAAAGTGGTAGATCTTTTTATGATCTACAAGTTTGCCATTTGAATGTTTCCCCTAGAACCAGTAGTTTTGCCGGAATTAGAGATAAACCATTTTTTCCCCTTAAAAGCGCACACCCATCCACTTCCCGACCTCAGATCGACCGTAATTTATTTTTCCTTAAATTTTTGCTATATTATCTTCCTTTTCCAATGGGTTTCATTCTACTACTATTTAGATCCACTTTTTATCGTTAACGGTGCTATTTGCACTGGACTAGTAAGAACGGACTTTACTGGCGATACTGTGGGTAATATCGCCAGTAAAAGTCTCGACACTATCTCCTGCTCCACTTAAGGGCGGGAGTTGTCATTGGATGATTATACGAGTACCCACCATAAAAAAAAATATTTAAAAAAATTGGTTTTAAATAACGTTTCAGCAGTAAAATATAATTTATTTATAAATAATTCACTCTATCCGGCTTCACTTACGAGTCAGAGAAGATTATTGATCATTTCCCCCCCAGGGGAAAATATAGGGGAAAAATCAAAGCCATTTCCATATCTTTATCTCTGTCATGTTCATAAATGCAGTAGTGTAGTCGCACCAGGAGTAATGCATGTAATTCTAACGCGTGTCCAACATTTGCATGCAAATAAGATGTTTGTCCACTTTTCGCTCACATACCGTCGCTTTTAATTAGTTGCCGAGATGCTGGACAGGTTATGTTCCCTTGTTAAATGAAAATGCTTGTTAAACTAGAATTTTGAGTTCTAGAAATTAAGTTTGCGGTATTTTTGTTAAGTAACGTAACGTAAAAATTAACTAACTAGGTGTAAAATCTCTTGTCAAAAATCAATTGATGTACTTTTAGCATGATCAGCGACTTGGATTTGATCATCTTGTTAGTTAACAGCGTAGTGAAATCTTCTATGGGAATGGCATACAATAATTGTATTATAATTTTAAACATTGGTTTAGCCAGCAACCCAAATAAAATTAACACCGCTAGTAGTAGACGAAGTAGTAATGCTAGCAGCATAGGAGACGGCCCCATGCGAGGAAGCAATGAACATCCTCAGGTCTTAGTCACTGTGACTGTAACCCCGATTACCAGCCTCGGCAGACACTCACCGTACTGTTATAGCTCATCTACCAGCCGTAAGGTACCCTAAGGAAACAAGAGTCCGGCAGGGAATTTCATTCCTTAGCTGTACGCACCTTCTTCCCTGATTACAGCTCCATATTTATCTACTTAACTCAGGTTTATCCGGTAAGCTAATCTAGTTTTCTATCTTCATTACACTCAGTTTCATAGCGCAATATGTCGCATTACGTCACTGTTAGAGGCTCGTATATGCAGTGGCGTAGCTGGGTATCCAACAACTTGGGCAAAAAAATCTAGGCCCCTTTTATTTTATGTGCCTTAAATTATAGAACAATGTTTCCTGCTTTGACTTGACATAGAGTGGAGTGGAGATGGAGTGTCAGACTTTAATTGACTAAAACTAGTTGCCATGATTAAAATGATATTGCAATCTATTTTATTTGGTTTTGAGAGAGAATTTTTGTTTAAAAAAGAGGTTTGCTGTAATATATTTAAATAGATTTAATTTTATGTTTACTTTTTGGTATGTTTGTGTAGATGTGATTTGTTTTTGTACGTGTAATTTGTTGTGTAGGATATTTGTAATTGTATCGTGTTGATTTGTTTTATAGACTCCGATGATCTGAAATAGAATATATTATATTATATATTATTCCTACTAATAAACGATAAAATTTTATGTAGGTATTTGAAGTTATTTCTTAAAAAAAAACTATTTAAAAATATAATAAATAGTATGTCACCGGTAACCCACGAACAGGTTCGTACAGTGGTCACCGAGCCCAGATCCCACATATCGACCTAGCGTATTAAGTCAATATACTTAATATGTTAATTTTTTTCGGCTTTCGGGACGTTCTCATGGTGCGGAACGAATATGTCAACAATAATTATTCCGATAATTTTAATACGAAAGAAAAAGAAATCGTATTATTTTTGTTATTATCCAGGTTTTTAGCCGCCTCGCCTGGAGGCCCCAGGGCCCTCGCCTAGCTCTACGGTAGCTACGCCAGTGCGTATATACCTGGCCATATTAATTTCCTGCTACCCGATCGCAGTGACATGTTGCAGCCCGCCAGTGAATAATAACACGAATGAAGGGAAAATTATGTGGCCGTGTTGCCATAATGCTTTGAATATTTTAATGATGTTTGTTTTAATTTCGTTCACTTTGTTGTTTTTTACCCCGACTGAAAAGAGGGGCATTATACGTTTGATGTGTCTAGGTATGTGTCTTTTGTGTGCGTGTAGTTGTTTGTCCTTGGTGACGGAGAGAAATTAAGGTGTGCCTTCCCGACTCGCCTATCGTCTATGTCGAGCATGGTTTAAAACCTTGTTGTTTCATCTGAAGCATTCCAAAGTGATGTTTGATGCAAAAGTAATGTGAAAAAAGAGAGAACACCTGAAAACTCTGTTGGCATTCAATAATTCTACGATTTACTCGAATGTTTCACAAAACTTGTTCCAGGAAATACGTGTTTTTATTAAACCCTTCAAGATTTCTGAAAAATTACATCATTTTCATCATCATCATTAGCGCATTTAATCGAGATTCTATCTCGATTAAATGCGCTAGGCTTCTATAGAAGTACTTTTTTATAATTTTTAATATAGGAGTATATTACGGAGAGTCAAAGTTCACGTAAAATAGCAGAGTTTCAGAGGTCTTTACTGGATTACTATTACACAAATTTATGCTTTGATTTCTATAGAAGCCTAGATAATATCATCAAGATATCTGTGTATCCAAAATATCTGAAGAAAGATGTTTAAAAATATCACAATCACGTTAGAGCCGTTGTATGAAAATGTACGTCGGGTTGGCCGCTCTTAAATCACTATTTATTTTGGATGTGTGTATATTTTGGAAACGAATTAATATAATATAATAATGATAATCTTTATTATCGCAGTTTACAGTTCACAGGGTGACTTATAATTAGACACAAGTAAATTTGAGGTGCCATAGGTATTGGTACTGTCGCCCAAACTAAGCGAGTGCTTGTGTTTTGGGTGGCAGTGTTCAGTCGTTTAGTAGGGCACATATTTACCGATATTGGTGTAAGTGAACGTAGTCGATCATAAGAAAAATGGTTACAATTTACAATTATTATTCTTGCGATTATTATAAATTGGTGGACCATGTATTGTTGAGTGCCATGTTGTAATGTTGAGTGATTATGTAGGTGTGTGCGGCTGTTTGTGTACATAAAATAATGTAAGTTTGGATATTTGTGTTGTGAGTATTGTGTTATAACGGTAGGAGTGTCGTGTGTTTGTGTGAGTAGGTTACGCGATGTAGGTTATTTTGATGTAATTACATTACAGATTGTACTTATAGTTAAGCGCGTCTATAGGTGGTCGTTGCTACGGGCAGACGAGAGCCCGGGCACTGCGCACTCGCATGGAACACAAAATTGCTTGCGTCAGCGCCGCTACATGTCTTTGTAAATTGTATCTGTATGCCTGTGTATATGTGTATCTGTATCAGAGTATGTGTGTGACCACAACATCCAAGTTCTGAAACGAATGGACTGAATTTTATAACGGTTTTTTCGTTTGAAAGCTACATACTTAAATGGCTCTAGAACTACACTGCTGACACGTGTCCCACATGTTGCTATACATTTTATACTATATGAAAATTAGACTTATAGGGCTACACTTTATACAATACGGTCGTCGGATCTTGTCGAGTGAAGTTAGGTTAGGTTAGTTAATTAGTTAGGTCAATGTTAGCGCTTGAAAACTCGTAAGATAACAGTTTTTACCAGCAATATTTATAATTGAATTTATTTGTTTAAGCCATTTATTTTTTTACAAGTTTTTAAGTGCTAAAATTCGCAAAGCCTAACTTCAGATACACCAAGATCCGACGGCCGTGCTGTACATGCCACGCGATGTCGTTCTACGTACAGTCAGCACATTCTCCAATACATTTTGAACCTTGTTATATTATGTTAAAAGTTGAAAATTGTTTGAAGAATTTTGACAGTTTGTTGCAGTCTGATGTGTTGCTTACCGTACAAATCGGGCGTGTTACACATGTGTGTCGGTTTAATGTAGTTCTAGCTTAAATTGTAAGCGTGATCGGAGAGTTATTGTGCAGTTCGGCTGAACGGTTCCCCTTGGGTCTGTTTTAAAATAACTAAATAAATACCTACCTGTTTGTTCTTTATGTTTGAAATCAGTGCCGTTAGTAACTGTAAAATAAATGATGCACACTTTACCGAAAGCAATAAAACAGTAGAAACGGTACTACATTTTATTTACGACCGCTCAAATACACTTTGACCTCTTGTACTTACGAGGACGAATAAAGAATCAAAGCATTTATTTCAAATTAATCATTTACAGGTACTTTTGTATTGTTATGAAGTCAGAAAAAAATATGGTAATCAACCAAGAAGATAAGACCAAGAAGACGCTTGGGAATATTTGATAGATATAGATCTATGAGAAAAATATGTAATAAAGTCGTATGGAAACTATTTTAAAACATGTTAACATCCTATGTATTATACAATACAATGTGGAACCGGACCATTGACATTCCTCTTAAACACGTAAAGAATGGCATGTTCTTTACCCGTATACAACAAATCAATCGAATCCAATGTATACTTTAGCCACAGGAAATTATTTTACATTTTCTTATTTTTCAACACGATATGGATCGGTGTCCTTAATAAGAGGTAAACATTGTAAGGTAAGGACCTGTGCTAAACATACGATCCTATTCTTTACTTTTTCAATATGCTTGAAAGACAGAATTCGTTAAAATAAGCCACTGCCATGGCAGCCAAGTCCGTTCACGAACATGACACATATATCAGCAACATTCTGCTCAACCATTACTTACGTACCTAATTTAATTTCCTACTAGTGCAAAAAAGCAGCAGTAAAATGTTTTTACACTACACTCTCCATTAAAATAAATCGAAGCACTTTGCATCGATGGGGTACAAATTGTCCCGGGTGAAAGGTCGCCGTCTCGAAGGGTTAACAATGAGGCGCCATTATTTCGTGTGAATTGAATTGGCATAGACGATTTAACTTGCTCAAGCTACGCGGATTTGTCGCTTCAATGACCTCCGGTGGATTCGACCCTCGGCTACAAAAAGCCGACTAGAATTTGTATAGCCTTTTGAGGGTTAAATGATTTTTCTGTCAAATAAAATGTGTGAACCTTTGTTCTGGGGGCATCCGGGTTTTGGAAAATCGATAAAAATCGAGATGAAAAAAAATTCAGGTGGTTATTTCATATCCTAATACAAAAATTCGAATCTGTGCAATGTTTCCTTTTTGTTCTCGTACACAATAGGGCTTTGTTGGATGTTTATCCCAATATTTTGTTTTTTACACAAAGTGGGTTGTTTTTAATATGGAATATTAAAACATGCTTAATTAGCTTTTTCCTGCGGTCAGTCCCATAGGAATCGTGCACGTTTTGTTTATAAAGTAGGTATATGTTAATGACTTGCTGTCCCACGTGGTTTCAGCCGCATTACGGCCAAGTCCCTGACACATTTCGTATCGTCAATAGCTGCCGATGCCTCTCGAAATAAAAGTGGTAAAAATCTCCAAGTCCATTACCTTCAAATGGCGTGGAAAGCCACCGTTCATTCGTCACAAAACCAAAAACGAGATTTCAACCGTGCAGGCGATTCCAGTAGACATTGCGTGATCCCAAAGCACGAAAAACCATGCACGCAGAACCTCAAGTGGCTGGTTGTCATCCGCATCTGTGCCCATCTCAAAACAAAAACGACTTTATTTGCCTTCATGATTTTTTTAAATATTATTGGGGTTGGTTAAAACAACGATTTTATACAGGTAAAAATTAAAACAAAAAAAATAATTGAAAAAAGACCGACGAAAAATTTCACCACTGGGGGTCCAGAATCATGTACTGGATCAGTAGTATTCGTTTGTACGACGATGTCAAGGACACCTTGCATAGTATTATTGTTATATTATTTTCCCTTGGGCAATGGATGAACGTGGCAGGCGACAGGGACACTTGGCATTCTCTAGAGGAGGCCTTCACCTCCAACTAACGGTTCTTACTTCTTTTTTTGCTCAAAAATATAGCATACTTGTAACTACACTTCTCATCAAAAAAATCGAAACACTTCCGTTTTCATTGTTTCTGTCCGAATTTAACACAAAAAAGAATTCATACGATGAAAAAAAATACATATATTATAGCTGGCAGTTTGGCCATTACAGTAATAAGCGAAAATTCTAAATTCAAAATTAGAATTTCATTTGTTTATCTTATAAACGAAATGAATCACTGTTTTGAGACAAATGTGTGTTTAGGGTTGGAGTACATTTAGCGTTTAAAAACTAAAAATTGGCGCCTATCCTTAAACTTTTTGTTTTTTATTTCAATACTGTGACTTTGGGACGTCTGAAAAAAGGTTTTTTTTCTAAAACGTATGGATACTTCGCCCACAGAAGCCGCCCAAGTTGTGGCATTGCTGGATTCTGGCCTTAGTCAGCGTGTTGTGGCTGCAAGACTGCATCTAAGCCTGTCATCTGTTCATAGAGTCTATAAACGTTATCGGGAGACTGGTTTGTTCACGCGCCGTTCAGGATCTGGCAGGAATCGGGTCACTTCTGAGCGAGATGATCGATTTATTGTAACAACTTCTTTAAGAAATCGACGCCTTAACGCTTTTCAACTGCAGCAGCGGCTTCGTGTTGTACGAAGGGTGGCTGTAAGTGACTCTACAATTAGAAGAAGGTTGAAGGATCGTGGACTGGTACCGCATAAGCCAGCAAATGGGCCGAAATTAACTGCAGACCATCGAAGAGCGCGCCTTAACTTTGCACGTGAGCACCTAAATTGGTCATACCTACAGTGGAGCAAAGTTCTCTTTTCTGATGAGTGTAAAATTATGCTGTATGGTAACGACGGAAGGAACAAGGTCTACAGAAGAGACGGAGAACGCTATGCACAATGCTGCATTGAAGAAAAGGTCAGCTATGGTGGCGGTTCGTGGACGGTTTGGGGAGGAATCAGCGCCGACGGTAAGACAGAGCTTGCTTTCGTGTCTGGGCCACGTCTGCCTGCACTAAACTGTCATCGGTACGTCGAAGAGTGTCTCGAGCCTCATGTGATGCCCTATGCACATTTTATTGGCAACGGCTTCATATTCATGCACGACAATGCTAGGGCTCACACCGCGGGCGTCGTACGAGATTATCTTAACGAAGTCGATATCTCTATTATGGAATGGCCAGCAAGAAGCCCGGACATGAATCCCATTGAACATCTATGGGATGAATTAAAGAGACGAATTCGAGCAAGAGATCCTGCCCCAGAAACACTTAGCCAGCTGCAAGATGCAATCCAAGAGGAATGGGACAATATACCACAGCATGTGATCGTGACTCTCATCCGATCGATGAAGAACCGTATGGAAGCAGTAATTAGAGCTCGGGGAGGGAATACAAGTTATTAAATAAACGTTTTTTAGCTTTTTTTTTCATTTACGTGTGTTGTTTTATCCATTTCCTTTATACTCCATACGGAATAAAAATGACTCATTTAACAAAATACGAAACCTATGAAAAATTCATTTAAATTTAGAACATTAACATTAAGATTTGATAAGCTCATATTACTCACTATTAAACGACATTTAACATTTATTCCTAAATGTACACATTTTTCTGATAATCCTGACAAAACGTAAACTTGCAAGGTGTTTCGATTTTTTTGATGAGAAGTGTATTAGTATTTAATCATGTTTATTAGTTTTATTGTTAATTTTGTATACAGTAAGAAATAAAAGGCTTATTTATTTTTTCATCAGTTATATCAGTTTACACCTGGCTTAAAAAGAAGTGCGGCCAAGTGAGCAACTGCAACTGTAGTTTTTCAGGGTCTTTATATATTTTCGTGAAGAGAAATGATATTTTATTTAAAAAAACTAGTGGATTTTCCCAAAACTCAATTAACAAAATTAATATGCGTATTTGGTTTGAAGCAAATAAGCTATGAGCGCAGTAGTTCTGTAGCCGGAACTTAGGCTACAATTAACTGAGCATTCACATGACTTTCAGATTTTATTGTTTATGCATATAACTAGCTTTTTATCTTGCATATATTGTTTTTTTTTGCTAAAGCACGTTCCAGATATGCATCTGTAGTAGCAATTGAATGTTGCATCATAGTTTCTTGTAGAAAAAAAAAACCGTTCTGTAAACTTCTGAACACGCCATAAAAGCAATACAGACAAACCCACAATCAATAATCCCAATCAGCTCGAACCACCAACCTGTTACTTCGACAGAAATAATAGAAAAAAAAATAAAATTATGATAAAACAGGGATCTCGAGACCGCCATTTATCAGAGAGGGTGTCAAAAATATCAACGTGCAGGTTTCCCTTAGTGGTAGGGTGGGCCACCAAGATTTATGCTCTGGCCCTCCGATCGCCCTGGATACTCCTTAGGGAGGAGTGACGAATGTATCTGGCAGACTTCAATTGTTTGCTGAACCGGCTATTGTAATTTGAGGATCAATAATTTTGTTGGTTCTTTATTGATGGGTAAATCTACCTAAGAGCAAAGAACGACGATTATGTATTCACGATGTATCAAATAATTTAATTGTAGCTAAAAATCATCAATTATGTTTAATTTTTCTAAACTTTTCCAGTTATGTTTTTCAGGAATTCGAAGTAATTAATTATAATAATAATTTATACTATGGAATAAATTTCCTGAAACAAAATTTTCGAATTAAACGATTCCGATTCGGTTGTCCTAGTATCGTCACAACCATAGCATAGCAGCCAGCTGTAGTATGTAGTTATCAGCCGTATTTTTTCACAGCTGGAACTCAGGCCTCCTCACTAAGAGTGGGAATGGACCATAATCCACACATAAAATTAATAAAAAAGTAGAAAAGTGGTTTTTAAATTAAAAAAAAAATTATCAACATATCACACTATACTCGATCAACCGGTTTTGAATCCTGTGTTGTATTCATAAGGATGGCATTAAATGCAAAAATGTGGTTAAAACCATAAATATATTTTTATACCGGGAAAATTTTCTACTTCTATGCAAACCGCTGACAGCGCCTAGCAATGTATATTTCGGGTTTCCGCACTACATCCCATTTAGCTGTCGAACTGTGGTCACGTGGTGGCATCGCGGTTTACTAAGTAGCGGTTAAGGGTTAATCCGAGTTAATGAAACTGGCCAATTGACGTCGATTAAGCTCGACACAATATCAATATAATTATTTATTGAGTAGGTGTTATTTTACTTCTATTGTTTCAATTAAATAAACTAAGTAAGAGGAGCCGGTTTTTTTAATTAAATGTAATACTGCGCGCGCGTTCTAAAGTACTAATTTATTTAGATAAATAAACAAGCCTAATAAATTATAGTCTCGACTGCCAAATTATTGACCCATAGACTCCATTACAAACAAGTGATTGTAGTCATAACAAATGACTTATTTTGGGACCAAAACCTGAAATCGCGAAAGAACTCAGCAAGTTCAGTACATATTGAACATTAAAGCGTTCATAAATGACCAACCGATTTTTTTTCACGTTTTTAGGTTTGGTCCGACAGTAAAAGTGGTTTGTTATCATGACTACAATCACGTCTTTAAGTATCAGTCACTAATTAAAGTGACCCTACACACCTATTACTAAAATACACGGGAATAGAAAACACGACCACCAGCATAAAATTCAGGACCACTTATCTTAAGACGAACTGGCCTGCCAGGCCCGTCGTTGTAATGCAATTGTTGAAGGCGAGGCGTGCTAGTTTATTAAAAGCCTCAAACTCTAGCCTTGAAGACACCTAATTGTAATCGGATAGGAAAATCGCAGCAGGCAAACTGTTCCAGTCGATGTATGCGGTATAGACGATAAGGCAAAACGTTTAGCCATATTTAAGCGAATTGTTAGAAGTGTAGCGCTATTTTTGGCGACATATAAGAACTAATCGCGCTATTTAAGTTCTCTGAAATCTCTCTCTTTCTAACGGATACCTCCGTTAGGAAGAGAGAATCCTCCGACCGGGTGTGGGACTTTACACTCTGTTCCGCTTGCCTCCAAATAACCATAGTAGGTAGCATAATATAACGTTTCTAACTCCACACAAATTCAATTCATGTTCCACAATTTTTCGAAGTTGCAAACAAACATCATGTATGGTTTACCCACTCAATATTTCTCCATTGCCCCAGAGACGAGACAACTTGTAAGAATAAACCACGAGATACTTTTCTATTTCATATATTTTCCATATGATGCATTGTTTCCATGTATGGTAGCATATTCGATATCAATTTGGCAAGAAAACAGCGTCATCTGTGTTGCGATGCCGCAGTTGTAAATCAAACACATTATTTATATTTAAAGGACGCTTCAGGAAGTGTAGGGTCCGAGTTATAAACGTGAGCGTAGGGGTCAAGTACTTCTTAATGAGTTTATGGGAACATTAAAAGCAAGAAAACAGCCGTTTAATTTTTACATCTAATATTAGCTCTTAACGTCCTCTTTGAGGAGTGGCTAGAAAGGCATCACGGCATCCTCACCTTCCGCAGGACGCAGGTCCTTAGCAGGCATAGTAAGTTCGAGGAGTTCTGATCAGCTTCGGCGAAGCACCATCGCGTCCTCGTCGATGATACTTTTCTGCAAAGCAGTAAGGCGAACGAAGAACTATCTTTCTAACGCTGCATCTTTGTAGTTGCTAATCCAGAACCTTTCGGCCTTAAAGACCATCTGTTCTTCAAGCAATATGTGCCCATTGTCACCTTAAGTTTGGCGATTCTTCTTCTTGTTCTTCTGCGGATAACTTTATTCCTGATGCGATCACTCAAGGAAACTCCAAGCCCTATCCATTGCTCTTTGCGAGATGCTCTGAATCGTTAACTGTGATAACACTTGAGCGACGCTTAAGCTCAACAGTGGATATCTTTCGCTGAAATTATGATAATGATTCATATTTCTAAAAGAAAAGTTGGACCATCGAAACCACACGTTGGAAAAGCTCAAAGCTCAAGTTTACAAGAATGGAACCATAGCAATATCTCTTATCAGCTCCAATGTCTGTTCATCCCTCCGCCTCCTCCTATAACTTTGACCTCTTCACAAAGGGACGAAACACCTAAATCTTCCGGACAATAATGTTGCCAGATAAAAACGGGCCTGATAACGAGTGTTATACGGGCCCTCTAATGTACACAGAAGCCCGTTTTACAAACGTTTTGAATAATCACAATAGGTCCGGTTTTCTTATGCGTTTACGTTTTTTTTTATTTTGTTTAAAATTTGCCTGAATATGGTGTTACATTTTGTGGTGTTTTTTTGGCCGTGAAATCTTTTTAGTCGCGCTGAGTTCTTTATTTTTTGTGTATTGTATGAGAATTGAGACTGAGCTGTCACGTTCGGTTTTGTAACGCTCGTTCGGATAAAGTCGGCTCCAGTCCTTAAGACCAAGGGTATCTTTATATAATTATAACCAACCAGGGATATCTTTATATATAAAAAAGGAGAAACTGACTGACCTATCACGAGACGCAGGTCATCCCCCATGTGTAGTAAGTTTATTGAAAAATGGCGCCGTTTGACACACGTGCGAATTTGCTACGGCAGCCCTTGGCTTCAAAATACCATGCAGAATTCCGCCTTGGTCACAATGACAAATTTTCTATACAAATTTACTTACAGTTACCATGTTCAGCAAAGGACGTCTATAAGCTGAAATAATGTTGAATAATGATAGTAACTTTGTGATGCTTCATTGCATTATCAATTTAAAACAGTCCACCATTAATCAAAGAAGACCACTATTAATTTCAATTACGGACAAAAAACACTAAAATATTTACGTCTAAAACATTTAACCGCGTTATAACCTCTCGTTTCTTTTCAAATGCCATTCAACCACAGTTAATTTTCTTTTCGTAAGAGCCAAAATGTTTATTTCAAAAAGTTTCCATTATTCTTTGAAACGTTTTAAAAGATTTATGCTCGCAAGCTTATCTTACAAAGCATAGCATTTTATTTTGCGAGATATCTGGAATGCATTCTCAAATATTTAAATGTCCCTAAGAAAGTCTACGTAATTTGGTTTTAAATGAATTCATTTGGCGCGAGATAAAATTGTATCAAACATGATTACAAAAATCTTTTTTACCGTTTTATTATATTACATATTTTAATGTTTGCTTTATAATGAAAACATGATAAGCATATATAATATGCCTATGTTCATCATCGGGATCGTCATCATCATTTCAGCCTAGAACAGCCGTACTGTAATTACGACCTTAGAGAAGTTAGACTCTGTGAACTTTAACGCTTGTGCACTCGCGTAAAATGGTTTAAAAAGATAAATGCTATTAGCAGCTGATATTGATGTTAAGACCATCATCATCATCAATGTTCGACCGTTCCGACCAAATCTATGCTACGCAAGGAGGGGGATTATCTCTTAAATCTCCTATCTTCTAAAAAAATAAACATGCACTTGTAGCATGCATTTTCTCTTTGCGAAACCATACGAACGCATGATTAAGTATGATTTGATGTTAAATAAATTCACTTGAGATATTCATCCCACACACTCATCAAACGAAGTTATGCCGTTCAGCCTCTCGATGTAACAGCGGCAAATCATCATCAGTATTACATAATAATCTCTGAATACTAATCAGGGAGGATCCCGTGACAGATGTAACAAAATTAATATGTATCGCGGTTCGTGGATTTCCCCAGTGACGGCGTGTCAAATATACAAATATACCTTATTAGATTCGTGGGTAGGGATGCCATGGTGACGGGTATTCAAATTTCATCGAATTTTTTATTCGATTACCATATTTTTTTTTCGATTCGGTATAATAGTTTAATGATAAGAAGAATAAAAGAATACAATCATGTGTTAGTTTTATATCCATTGGGTACATTCTTATAGTACTATTATTCTGTTTTTAATCTGTTGTAAAATTGTGAATCGAATAAAACAATATGGTAATAAAATGGTCGACTATTTTTAAATTAACTTCCAAATGAAAATTCGAGGCTAATTAAGATATCCAAAAAAAATTTAGTCTTATTAAAACATCCAAAAGACTGGTATTAACGTATCAACTAAAGGAAAACTATAAATTCTATTGGTAACATCACAATGACAGTAATAGATTGGATTTGGAAGAAATTATTATTTTAGTATAGCTATTATATTTGCTATGGTGGGCAAAAGTTATCCAATGATATCTCCCGCCTTTAGGCATAGTGGGAGATAGTGTCTGACTAAAAACTCATCCCATTCCATCGTCGCCTTACTTCAAGGGCCTTGACCTTACACTTTCACATTTACCCATGCCCCAAGAAAGCTTTGACCCTGCTGGTACTGTAGACTTTGTTGATAACTCCTTGAAATCATGCTCTAGATTGAAAGTATGTTTTTTGGGACAATTTACTATTTTCACGCAGGCAAAGCGAATTAGAACTAGTTAGTTAATAATAAATGAACTGAAGAATTAGCTAGACACATTATTATTGTGAGCAATAAATCAGTCTGCTGGGTTTAGTTGCTTAGATTCTAAATGAAAGTTAACCGATCTTTACTTGCTTTAATTTATTCGTAATTTATTTATTTTACGGAAAAATGTGTCTTTCGACCCACTCCAGGTCCTCGAGGAAGGCCAGTCTCTGCACAGTAGGCTGTCTGACACTCATAGACAGAGAGATGCTTATTAAAGGTCCAGGGGGCCAGTTGTAACGGCGTTCAGTTTTCTGAACTTCTTGTTCAACTAATAATTATGTGATTGGAATAACGCCTACGTATAATAAGCGATAATTCACGTCGTTGATTTGGAGTATAGAAAATTTACACTAGGTTTGACACGTCACGCGACTCACAATCGAATAAACTAATATATTTTGTTTTTATTCGTGTCCCATCACTAGTGACATATGTCAATATACAGGGTGTAACGGAAATTGGTGGTCATATCTTGAATACTGGTTCTGCTCATCAAAATAACGAATAACGACCTTCTTCAAGAACGAAAAATATATTTGACCTCCCATAGTAATTTTGAGCTAATTAAAAAAACTGCACAATTTTAATTTAAGTGTGTTGCATCCAAGGCGAAAATTGCCTGAGGCGCAGGTGGTGTAACGGGTGTGTTTTGTGGGTGAGAACCTCGCGCATTTTTTGGCACTAATGCAGAAAACAGTAAATTGCAATACAATACTATTTACATATTTTTACAATGTAACAATAACCTTAACTATGTTAACAAACTGTGTACTGAAAAGCTGGCTTTCTATGGCGGTATTAAACATCCGTTTCTATTGAGATACTTCCTTGAAGAGAGTTGTTAATTTCTATAGGATAAACCAGGCTTATATGCCCCAGTCGGTAACATTCACATAACACCCTTGCAAAACTAAGACATGCTTTTAAAACTAAGTAAACTATTCAACGCAAGTTAAACTTGCAATACCTATCTACTTATCATGTATACTGTTTTTATATTTACAATAATCTAACCAGATAAGCTTAAATAAGCGCCTTTTTTAAATGTGTGTCTTAGTTGTGGGGCACGTTTCCGACTGGGACATGTGTACCTGGTTTAACTTAGAAGTAGCATCTAAAATATAACCCATCCGTTTCCGCATCCCCCTGTAGTTAAATGTACAGGGGTATCGCGATGAACCGAAACCCTTTGAACGCCGAATGGTGTCAAAATTAATTTGTTCACATTTAAATATGTGGGTAAGAGAATTAGGTTACACAATTTTGTATATTAATTGAATTTTATGCAAATTTTTCAAAGGAAAATATTTGAACGGCTATTTTGGGGAAGGTTTTAAAATTGATTTATTACTTCCTGGGTGACGAAAATGGAAAAACAATATTATGATTGTAATATTGATCTACCAAGAGACCAGAGTAATGAAGAGGTCAATGAAACCCGTAAAATTTAATCGAGATCTAACATTAGCCAAAAGTTAATTTTAATTTACTCATTACATCACTTTGGTCAATGTATTTAATTTTTTTCTCTGAATCTAATTTTAATGTACACGTCGATGACGTCGACTTAAGGTGGGCCTTTCCGACTCGCCTATCGTTTACGTCGAGCATGGTTTAAAACTTTGTTGCTTCATCTAACACAATCCAATGTGATGTTTGATGCAAAAGTAATGCCAAAAAGAGAGATAACACCTGAAAACTCTGTTGGCATTCAGTAATTCTACTTTTTACTTGAATATTTCACAAAACTTGTTCCAGGTGTAGCAACCTCATTTGTAAATAAAAAAAAATAAAACAAAGATATTTTTAAAGGTGATGTCACTTGGGGTTGACGTCTGTTGTCAATATTTTTCTTATGATAAAAAATCAGCTCTCTGTTATATAAAAATCTAATCTAAAAACATCTTTCCCTTCACTCCTTCTGATATTACTTTACCCCTAAATTGGTGACCCCACAACAAGAACACAAGGATGGCCCAAAACAAAGCTTCGCAGTCCAAGCAGGACTTGACGGAGTTGGCAGACCGGATCCACGACGTCGTCGGTACTCAGATGGCATCAACATCTGCCATCACGACACCAGTACCGTCGACTCAAACATCGTCGAATACCCAGGGCAGCAGCGTTTACTCCGCGATCGCCGCCCTGACCAAGCAAGTGGAGCAATTGTCTCGCTCCAGAGAACATTCCCGCAGTCGTACGCGCCATCGATTCAGCTCAAGACGGACCCAGTTTCCTCAGTGCTGGTACCACCAGAACTTCGGCTACCGGGCTAAGAAGTGCGTGAAGCCGTGCGACCACTCCGCGTCGGGAAAAGAGCGGGGCAATCAGTGATGGCGACCGATCGCTGGTCGCTTGTTCGTCACTGATCGAAGGTCAAAGATGCAGTTCTTAGTCGACACTGGCAGCGACCTCTGCGTCTACCCCCGATCAGCAATTACGAGGCGGCTAGAAAAAACCACGTTTCAACTGTGTGCGGCAAACGGTACATCAATAACTACCTACGGTTTTATTAATGTATCGTTAAATCTAGGGTTGCGCCGTGACTTCACTTGGCGATTTATTGTTGCCGACGTTACGAGGGCGATAATAGGTATGGATTTTTTATCTTTTTATAATTTGGTTGTTGATTGCAGGAACCAACGCCTCATCGACAACCATACTACGCTCTCCGCCCCGGCGTTGCCTGTCCGTCGTTCTGATGGCGTCTCTTCGGTAAGAGTAAGTCTCGGTAATTCCGCATACACACACATACTACGGGAATTTCCCGACATCACTCGCCCACAAGGGACACACCGCACGATAAAACACAACACAGTACATCACATTCGTACTACACCAGGGCCACCAGTATCATGCTCACCTCGCAGATTGGCCCCTGATAAATTAAAAATTGCCAAGGGGGAATTTGAGGCAATGTTGCAGTGTGGTACCTGCCGTCCATCAGACTCACCATGGTCATCACCTCTCCATCTAGCACCAAAGAAAGACGATGGCTGGCGCCCGTGCGGTGACTACAGGATGTTGAACGCACGTACCTTCCCTGACCAGTACCCTATCCGGCACATCCAGGACTTTGCTCATAGCTTGTCTGGATGTGCTATATTTTCGAAAATCGATTTAATTAAGGCGTACAATCAAATCCCTGCGCACCCAGAAGACGTCCCGAAGACAGCGATCACAACGCCGTTCGGTCTTTTCGAATTCCCGTTCATGACGTTCGGTCTTCGGAATGCCGGACAGACGTTCCAGCGCTTCGTGGATGAAATGCTCAGGGGTTTAAATTTTACGTACGCATATCTTGACGATTTTCTGGTCTTTTCAAAAGACCAGAAGACCCACGAGCATCACCTACGTCTATTATTTTCCAGGCTTCAGGACTACGGCATGGTTATCAACAGCTCGAAGTGCACCTTTGGAGTGTCTGAGATAGACTTTCTAGGCTATCACATCTCAGCCAAGGGCACAAGACCATTGCCTTCCAAGGTTGAAGCCACACGAAACTTCCCAGCACCCAAGACCGTAAGAGAGCTACGCAGATTTCTTGGGATGCTGAACTTTTATAGACGGTTCGTTTCAGGCGCAGCTAGTTCTCAGGCACCCCTGAACGCTCTTCTAACTGGGTCAGTTAAGGGTTCACATCCCGTGAACCTCTCATTTGAAGAGTACGAGGCTTTCGAGAACTGCAAGATCAGCCTTTGTCAGGCAGCACTGATGGCTCATCCTGACTGCAACGCAAAGTTGGCGTTGGTCACGGATGCATCAGACAAAGCCATAGGTGCTGTCTTGCAGCAAGCTCACAGCGGGAGCTTGGGAGCCCCTTGCCTTTTTCTCGCGAAAGCTCAGCTCAGCACAGATTAAGTATTCACCATACGACCGCAAGCTGCTCGCCATTTACGAGAGTGTGAAGTACTTTCGGCACATGCTGGAGGCTCGTGACTTTGTGATTTACACAGACCACAAGCCTCTCACATTCGCCTTCCACACCCGTAAAAGCAATTGTTCACCACGACGTTCCCGTCATCTTGATCTGATAGCCCAGTTCACAACGGACATTAGGCATATATCAGGCAAGAATAATGTCGTGGCAGATACACTCTCGTGCGTTGAGGAGATTACTCAACCTGTGTCCGCTGAACGGATTGCTGAAGCGCAACTGAAAGACCAGGAGTTGAAGCGACTGCTCAGTGGGGATAATGCTCTACGCTTGAAACAGGTCAGCGTACCAGGTTCCCAGAAGCAGTTATATTGCAACTTCAGCACCTCTACGCCAAGACCATTCGTCCCCAAGGAGTTGCGCAGAACAATTTTCCTTAGCCTACACTCCTTGAGTCACCCAGGCACCAAAGCGTCAGCAAGATTGGTTGCTGACAGATATGTGTGGCCTGGTATTAGGAAAGACTGTCGAGAGTATGTGTGTCGAAACGAAAAATTCGAAGGGTTGGTTTGGCGCCGTTAAGTGATCAGGCAGGAATGACCGAATGGTTCATCTAGTAATGATGGAACGGAATTTTCGGAATCGGTCTAACCCCCTTAGCCAATTAGTAATCTACAATTGTTTTATCGATTAACGCTAGTAAACAAGTAATGAAATGTATGGGAATGACTTCATTTCAACAAAATTCACATCATTCAAAATGACAGAATGAAATGTAATCGTTTCTATAATGATCATCACAACATCCTGCAGTTTTATGATATAATTAATACTTAGTAGTTTTTAAACTTTTTTATTTTATATAGTAGTTTTTAAACTATTACAAACATAAATACAAATGTTTTCTCTTTGTAATATTTTTTTTTAATTGCAATAAACTAGTGCTTGACTGCGATCACACCTGATGGTAAGCAGTGATGCAATCGTTGATGGTAAAGTGCACTAGTTTATTACGAACCTAGTCACTCTAGCTTTGAAGACACCTAAATTATATTCGGACGGAAAGACTGCAGCCGGCAAACTGTTCCAGTCCCTCGATGTACGCGGTATAAATGACGAGGCAAAACGCTTAGTCTGGGCCGCAGGTGTCTCAACAACGTAAAGGTGGATATTTGCCGTAAGCCGAGATGTCCTAAGGTAAAATTGGGATGGCGGAATCAAATCGTGCAATTCAAGCCGCTAGATGGCATTTTGCAGCACCAGCCCATATGTGGCTGCAGTACTCCACACATGATCGGACCTGTGCTTTGTACAACATTAGAAGCTGACTCGGTGTGAAGTACCGTCGGACTTTTGCAAGAACGCCGAGTTTCCTAGCAGCTACCTTGGCTTTGAAATTTAAGTAAATTATTTTATTATTTAAATCCTTACTACTACATAATTGAAGGTAAAATTCAGGGATATCATCAAAATGCAACCTTTTGTAAGCGCTAACAAAATGCTATTACTATAAAAGAATATTTTAAAGAAACCATTTCTTGAAGTTCAGCGGATACAAAGTATTGACATTCCAAGGTAACTGAAAACTGAGAATCAATTGTAGGAAGTAGGTCACTGCGGTTCTAGTAAGCGGATGTTCACGACAACGATAGCATACCTACTTCTAAAGACGTAGTTTTCTTCTCCCATTACTTTAAGAACGTCACACGCGTAGGAACTCTGCAAAAGGGTGGAAGCATACAGGCCAGGGTCTCTTTCTGAAAGGAAGGCTTGGCCTCAGTGCGAAAGGCAGAGAAGGAACGGGGTGGGGTGTTGTAAGAGTCTGACACTGTTTCCTGCTCCGCCCAGGAGCGGAATTCGTCATTGAATGATTTTTGCCCACCATATAAAAAATAACGTAACACTATTTTGATGATAATGGCTTTTGACACAAAACTTGAAAGATATTTGCCACGATCCCTTGCTTTTTGAGGCGAAAATCATGCAATGTCTCCCGTTCTAAAATGGAGCGGAAAGGTCATGGTAACTGTTTTAAATTCCGATAGTGTGTATCTACGCGATTTACGTCTACGCGGTTAGAGTAGGGCCGATACACGCTAGGGCTGCGGTGATTTTATGAAAAAGGAAATTACAAAAAATATGTATATTTATGTACATACTTTGTTGGTGTAGCAGCCAGTCATAATACTTACGTATCTACGATTTATGACAAGAAGCCCGGCACGTCATACGGACAATAGAAAAATTGTGTCAGTCTTAAGTTTGTAAATGTTCCCTTTTATTTTGTGATAATTGTTGGGTGAACTGTATATAAGCCGTGATACCAAATAAATGACAGATCGTTATTCGCCTTTCTACTTACAAAAAGTAACCCCTAAATTGGAAATCATTTTTTCATAGATAAAAATAAATAGCTGTTCGTTAGTCTCGCTAAAACTAGAGAACGGCTCGACCGATGATTTTGGTCTTTTTTATGGTAGGTAAAAATCATCCAATGACGAATCCTGCCCTTGGGCGGAGCGGGAAACATTGTCAGACTCTTACTGGCTAAGCAACCTACCCATTCCTACGTTTGCTATATACACCAGGGCTAGAGACTTGCTTTCAGACGCGAACCCTTGGCCCCTATGCTTTGCTGACAAACTCTTGAGGCTCTCGGGAACAGTTCGCGCTGTCAACGACTGGGTTTGGTCCGGACGGTTACCAGACGTTTGGAAGGCGAGCTACCCATTGCTCACCATCCACTAGCTCGATGATGACTCGGTGATGACTCGATGATGACTCGGTGATGACTCGATGATGACTCGGTGATGACTCGATGATGACTCGATGATGACTCGGTGATGACTCGGTGATGACTCGATGAATTTAGGGTA
Organism: Mythimna loreyi; assembly: GCA_029852875.1. Taxonomy (NCBI): domain Eukaryota; kingdom Metazoa; phylum Arthropoda; class Insecta; order Lepidoptera; family Noctuidae; genus Mythimna; species Mythimna loreyi. The sequence continues at coordinate 2,997,917 of CM056795.1, read as the reverse complement.
GGCTTAAATGGCGAGTAATAAAACTATAAGGTGGGTACAAAGTTTGTCGAGTCAGCTAGTCTCCTTATATATAAAAATTAATAGCTAAATTGGCTCGACCGATTTGGTTCATTTTGGTCTTGAAATATTCATGATAGTCCAAAGAAGAATTAAACGATCTTAGGCTTAAAAAAATTAGGCTGTGCGAATTTTACCGGGTGAGCCAGTAAATAAATAAATAATTCAATTGATTGTTCTATCTAGAGGTATTCCCTATGGATATTTCAGTATGTACTTAATTCTTGTCATCATTGGCCTACAGTCTTGTTTGCTATCGAAGTGTCAATTACTGAACACATTGGCATCCCCCCCTAGGGGCGGAGGAGGTTGCCACGACACTAATTCAATCAATGTAGCGGATTGATACATCGTACCTATTGAAGGTAATGCTGTAGTTAGTTCACAGCCTTAGGGAAATTACGTTACGTCACATTTGTGATGTTTCAACTGCATATTCCACACACATACACATATATATAAATATATAACTAGTGACTCGCCCCAGCTTCGCACGGGCGCAATGGTTATATTAAATATATTTATAAAACTTCCTCTTGAATAGTTACTTACTCTGTCTATAAACTGTATCAAAATCCGTTGCATATACGCCTAGTAGTATATTATATATATACTACTAGGCGGCTGGGGCATGAGGACCCTTACCTCACGCGTGCTACCTCCTCCTATGCTAGCATTACCGTTTAGCAGAAGCAGGCGACCACCTGCCACTCCTTCCCGGTTTTAAACACAGGTGGCCCCGAGTCCCGGCCATCAGAACTTTGTAAGGCTGAGTATTTATATACATTATTATGCATACAGTTATTTTTTGTTTCAGCCATTACCATACTGAATACAAAAGAACTTATAAATAACGCCGGTGAATTCAAAGTTTTTCGAAAATTAATATCAGCATCGATTTGAACCCTCGGCCACGCTCTGCCGATGTTGCAAATTGTTGTGTGGTCCAATTTTTTACGCGACGTAGGTAAAAACCGAGATTTAAAAAAATAATTAAATATGGTTAGCGTGATCTTGTTCAAAAGACTGTACCTAACAGGAAAAGAAAGAAAGAAAATACGTTTACACAACAGAAATTTGGTTTGGGTTTGGTTTGGTTTATTTGGTTTTACTTCATTAATCATCCTACACGGATATTATAACTAAACGTTATCTGTGCTATGTCTATGGTACAAAATACACGTTTATCAGAAAACGTGAAATATTTAAAATTGTAATTATAAACTTTGAATATCGTTCCGTTGTTTACAGGTATGTATCTTGGTAATTAATCTTATATATAAAAATGAATCGCAAAATGTGTTGGTAAGCGCAAAACTCGAGAATAACTGAACCGATTTCGCTAATTCTTTTTTTGTTGCGTTTGTTATTGTTAGGAGAAGGTTCTTACGAAGAAAAAAAAAATTGGGTATAATAGGGTAGAGTTGGGTAGAGTAGTCAGTTCACGGGAGCGAAGCCGCGGCCAAAAGCTAGTTTATGATAAAATTACTCTTATAGAGTTTTAACAATAAAAATCGTTGTTCACAGAGCAGCAACACATTAATTTGATTTTCCCAAATGACCCAAGATTTAGTCTAATGTATTTAAATAATATATATGTCGGAAATGAGATCGATTTGTTGACAACAAGACAAGGCACGCTATCTATTGGCAACTAGAAGAATTAAACAAAGATGGCGCGCTCGACAGAGACAGTGACGTTTCCGCTTTGCTGCGAGCTTGTGGAGGAGTTGCGAGCCAAACCGTCGCAGAGTTAAAAAGTTCTGAAACTGTCCGGTTTGTTGTTTCTATATATAAAACTAGCTTTTTCCAGCGGCTTCGCCCGCGTACATAAAATATAACCTATGTCACTCCGGAGTGAAGCAGCTTTCTATTGTTGCTAAAATTTTTCCAATCGGACCAGTAGTTCCAGAGATTACCCCCTACAAACAAAAAAACAAACTTTACCTCTTTATTATATTAAGTGTAGACTAGTGTAGATAACAGTGCACTGTACCGAAAGTATTGAGAAATAAACTGATTCAACTCCTAGCCGTTGTTATTCATTGCACGATACCCACATAGACCCACATGATAGATCAGAGCTCGAAAACCATCCTGGACACGAGCCGGCATAATATACAGGGTGCCATCGATATCATTAGCATTCTTTGAAACCAAGGTTCCACTCATGATACTGAGTGCATTAGGACCATTATTACGCAAATCAAAAATGCCATCAATGCAAGTATGGAAAACCTTAAAAGTGTAGTAAGTCATACAAAGTATCAAAGTTGCGCATCGCGCTAGCGACTGCTGCTGTAGGTACCTACGCCGTACGGGTCATTGTGCGTGAACTCTTTGACCCCGCTGAGCTCGAGTCATGTGATATTTAGCAAATTTGATTTTTAAGTGCATTCCAACTTTTCCTTCATGTGGCTGGATAGACCTCACGGCGTCCTCACCTTCCGCATGACGCAGGTTCTCACCGGACATGGGAAGTTCGGAAGATTCCTGCACCGGATTCGTGCGGAGGAGACGTCCGGGTGTCGCCACTGTGAGGCGAGCCCGGAGGACACGGTGGAGCACACGGTGGAGGTGTGCCCTGCTTGGGAAGAGCATCGCCGTGTCCTCGTGGGGGTGATCGGCGGCGGCGACCTCTCGCGCCGGGCCCTGGTTCAGGCCATGGTCCGCAGCGAAGAGGAATGGCGGGCGGTCGCCTGCTTCTGCGAAGCAGTAATGCTCGTAAAGGAGGAGGCCGACCGCATAAGGCAAAGGCAACGGCGTACTCGCCGTAGCCGTCGCCGCCGCGATCCTGCCGATATCCGGCCACCGTAGACACTGGCTCGCGGACGGTGAGCAATGGGTAGCTCGCCGTCCGGTCGTCTGTAAGACCGAGTCCTAGTCGTCAACGGCGCGCACCGTTCCCGCGCGCCTCAAGGAGTTGTCAGCAAACTGCAGGGGCCCTTCAGGGTCGAAGCCTCCCGGAGTCTAGAGGGAAGTGGGAAACTGTTACCTCGACTCCAGGAATAGGGCAAGGAAGGTACGGGGTAGGTTTTTTAGTCAGTAAGAGTCTGACACTAGTCTCCCGCTCCACCCAAGAGCGGGTTTCGTCATTGGATGATTTTCACCTACCATAAAAAAAAAAAAAAAAAAACTTTTCCTTCATACTTTGCCGGCTTAGGACGGTCAAAACTACATCAACTACTACACATTAAAACAAATTAAAAATATTTATTTACGTAAACTTAATTTCCTGTACGTAGTTTTGGCGTATTTAAAAAGTTGAAATCACATTCCCTAGATATTTACAATAATTGTTCAATAATCACGTTTTATTTACAATAATTTTGGTTATTTAACTTACTAACTAGCACTTACGCGTATTTTAAAAGCTGCTCGAAATGTCCACCGCCTTGTTGAAGACAAAACTGAGTCCTACGTCTGTGATTGTCTTTCACTCGATTCAACACAAATTGCTGTGATTTCACTGTATTGAATGCCATAATAATTTTGTTTTTTAAATCGTCTCGTGATTCACTTTCCCGTTCATAAACGATTCTTTTTATTTGACCCCATAAAAAAAAGTCCAGGGGTGTCAAGTCGGGCGACCTCGCTGGCCACGGTACGGGCCCACCGCGACCTATCCATCGCTCGCCAAAAGTTTCGTTGAGGTAGGCACGAACATCACGTCGGAAATGCGCCGGGGCACCGTCGTGCTGGTAATACAAGTTAGGTACTTCTTCTAGTCGATGCTCTTCTACTACGTCCCTCAACAACTGTAAATAGTTTGTTCCGGTTAAACTTCCTTCGATGAAGTACGGCCCAATTATTGTTTCGTTCAAAATGCCTGCCCAGACATTTACAGTGAATCGATGCTGGAAAGCATCGCGTCGTGTAACATGTGGGTTACGCCCACGTTTGCTCCACCAATGCTCGTTATGAATGTTGAAGAGTCCTACTCTTGTGAAGGTCGCTTCGTCGGTCCACAAAATGTTATTATTTAAATTTTGTAAAAGCCAGTTACAAAATTCTCGCCGTGGTGTGTAGTCTGCCAAGGTCAATTCTTGCACTTTTTGAAAGTGATAAGGGTGCCGGCCGGAACTGTTTAACAGTTTCCAAACATAATAGTGGCTAACACCAAAGCGTCGCGCCGCATGTCGTGTGCTAGCTTGTGGATTCGTTTGGAAAAATCTTCTGATTTGTCGGTAAAGCGAAACAGGATATACTGGTGCTCTACCACGAGCTTGTGCATGTGCTGGGACGTGAAAGCCCCCAAAATCCAGCAGGTTCTGCGTAGTCCTCAAAATGAGACCCCGTGAAGGAATAGGGTCGTTCGGATAGCGGCGATGGAATAATTCACGTGTTCGTACTAAGTTTTTCGTGCGATCATAAATTAACACCATTTGTAAATACTGTTGGTTTGTGTATCTAGCCTGCACATTGCGCTGTCGAGGCATTATAATACTAGTCCACTTACACTAATGCACTCTAGGTAATGTCACTACACAACTAGGTAGGTCCGAAAACACTGCACTAAACGCGAGAGACACGAGTCGCGTGCGGCGATTACGTCACGGGATCGATTGCACAATACGCGTCCTTACACCTGCGCAGTCGCTAGGACACTAATTCGGGAGGTGTCGACCTTACGCAAGGGATGGGATGACATCATATTTTTGCGAGTGAGAGAGCGGGATGGAGAGAGGGGCGGGCTCAGCGGCATGTCTTTTGTACTACTTGTAAGAAACGCCGCCGCCGCACGCGTGGCGGCCAGCCACAATAACTAGTTATTAGTATTATTAAATGTTTGTTTACTTTCTGTGCGTGCGCCGCGCTGTACTGCACTTTAAGATTTTGATACATGACGATTTTTGGCGTTTATGGAGTATGTTTTTTTTTAAATTACTTTTAATGTTTATTTGCAATAATAACCTTTTACAATATGACTTACTACACTTTTAAGGTTTTCCATACTTGCATTGATGGCATTTTTGATTTGCGTAATAATGGTCCTAATGCACTCAGTATCAGGAGTGGAACCTTGGTTTCAAAGGATGCCTACGACTTCAATTGCACCCTGTATAAGTATATTTATCAGTTGTCTAGTACTCAAAGTGCAAAATTGTCTGCTTAGTTTGGGACCAGATAGTGTTGATAAAACTAAATGTTGATGATAGTTGTGGAAAAAAATATTTCGAAAAATTCTGTATCTACTGCTGCGAAAATTAAAATGGAAATCGCTCACAACTTGCACCGCGCTACAATTTGCAAGTTTCGTGCTTACAGCAAGTTGTACGGAACCCGAGCCGGGGGCATTGCTTTCTTTGCAGTGTTTATTTAGATCCGACATTTTTCAAACCCCTGCCATTTCTTACGAGGTCTGCTAAGATTTCCGTGACAACATTTGTTATCGTAAAGATATTTTAGTATTTCAGAAATCATAAAAAGTTTTCAAGTCTTTCTTGAATATGGATTTTATATTATTAACATTATAAAGTTGCAAGAATTTGTAAAATGAAATCAAAAATGTTTATTTGGAAATAGACCATTTACACTTTTAAATTATCAATACGACAAAAAAATCTAAAACACGATATATACATATATATATATATATATATATATAAATAAAAACTTCACGGGAAACCCGTCTCAGGTAATGGAGTTATAGTTGCGAGTCAACAAATTAGATGATCTGTATAACGAAATCAAGAAAAAAAAAAACATCAACATGAAAAATGCGTATAAACACGCGGGAAACTGTGTCAGATTCTTACTTGATAGTTTTGTCCTCTATGATGACGCTCGCCAAACCAGTTACCCAACCGAACATGCCCGCGTACGCGAAAAGGTGGAAAGCAGCACTTGCCTCGGCAAAGATCACTGACCTGGTCCTCGCAGAATCATGGTTCGTCACAGGACCGGACGAGCTGAGACGAGAGGTGGTGGACAGGGTGCTGGCACTTGAGAAGGCGGGGGCAGAATGGGCGGTGCTGGCACAGATAAAGCTTGTATGGGAGTTCTCATCGCTAAAAACAGTTCAGTATATGGACCTGTTTGTGAAGTCCCAATGTCGGGCTCTTGAGATTCCCTCTGTTCTAAATCAGGTTAAAAGAACAAATGGGATGTAGCCGTGTCTACAGTCCCCAGACCCGCTTACAGCCGGGTGAGAGAAATAAACGCTCACCAGGAACTGCATCACGCACACTTCCCTGACTTGTACTACGCAGCAATAACGTTTGCAAAGACCAACAAGATGATAGGGGCGAACTTCCAGATCTCGCAGACCCATACAACAAGTCACACCTTGCTGATAAGACATGTGTTTTAAGAAAACAGCAGCAGTGGAGCTAGGAGAACTCTCGGAGGACACCAAGAGACAGCTCATCGAACTGGGTTACCCTGTATCTAGAAGACGCCATCATGAGGACTCGAAACTCAGAAGAGGGAGGCACCAGAGACAAAAGGGGAAGGAGGAATTAGCTCAAAGTATAATGTGATTTCTTTAGAAAAAAAAAACTAATCCCTACAGACACTTTCCCAAGGAGGGTTTGTGTTAGTCTGGCGGCCGATCATAAAACCATTGCCAAATCCATTTGCAACTTGTTTAGTATTGATAGAATGCGCGTTAGGGCTAGGGCGTACTTCATAGGCGACGCGCAGGAACAGAACTCAGCTACTGTGGAAAATGGACTAGGTATGTTGCACCACCGCGGGGGCAATGAAAAAAACTAGCTCGGGAAATGAGATTGAGGTATGCAAGTTGAAATGTTCGCACTATGACTAGAAGAGCCAGAGAGTTAGCCAATGTATTGAAAAGAAGACGAATAAATGTAGCATGCTTGTAGGAAAACAAATGAGGAACAATAGCGAAAGAAATCAATGAGGGATATAAGTTTTACTACTGTGGAAGTGATGATAAAAGAACTGGTGTAGAAATAGTGTTCGATAGTAAATTGAAATAAAGCGTGATGGAAGTACGCGTAAAATTTTCATTGGTACACTCTTTCGTGTTTATTGTTTTCGATTTCATTGAAAAAAAAAGGAATTAAAACGAGTTTGTTAGCTTGTGAATTTGTAAAATCGAAGATAGGCAAAGAACTACTCGTCGTTAATGGATTCCTGTTTTCATTGGACAAAAATCGCAACAATACATCATACTGGAATTGCACCCAAAAAGCTAATGATTGCGGTGTATATGTAAAAACTTTGAAAATGAACAAAAGCCATTACATGAAAAAATCTAAGAATCTTTTAGAACATTTACACAGTCCAAACCCAGAAGAATACGTCGTCGTTAACTTAATTTTATGACATATAATGATAATAATAAAATAATATAAACTGGCAACATCAGACGTCAACATAAGTTCAATAATTTTTTCAGTGTTTTTAATGTTCAAATATTAATTTCTGAGCTCATTTTTACACCATTTTTAAAATAATAGCAAATAAGAAAAAGTCAAACAATAAAAACCAAAAATAATAAAAATGTTTGAAAATGCCTGTTCATGAAGACTTTCTAAACATAGTTCTCAAGCACGGGCAGCAAAGAAACTCGTATGGGAGAATCTTCACCTGAACGTTCACAACGACTTACTGAACAAAGTCAGAGAAACTCTCAGGTACGCGTACGAGAATCGAGTATCGAACGTTCGCAACGCCTTGCACGACAAAATCTGAGAACCTCTGAGTTACGTGCACAAGAATTGAGGCTAGAGCGTTCCCAACGTCTTCATGAACAAAATGTAAGGACCTCTCAGTTTCACGAAAGAGAGTCGTGCGTGTCGAGCGTTTGCAGCGACTTAGAGCTCAGGCAGAGAGACAGCAGTTATCCACAAATAGTCCGCAATCGAATTTTAGCCGCCTGCTACTCTTCTACGCTCCGGATCATGGCCTCTGCCAAAGTCCACCGCGAGAGAGTTGGACAGGAGGTGCTTCCAGAGTTTCTCGATAGAGTGTTATCCAGCTTAGAGAGAATTCATTCTCTGTGTGTACGGGGACATCAGTCGTTTACCGCACCAGCAGAATTCTTTGGTGTGTGGGCGGGCCATTTTGACGTCCAAAAATGATCAGGCTGCAGCAATTAACGAATGCATTATCTCGGAGATTGAAGGAAAAGCTGAAAGTCGGAGTACCGATTATGCATCTTCGGAACCTATCTCCTCCAAAGTTGTATAACAAGACCCGTCTTAAAGTCATCTCGCTGCACAGACACACCATTGAGGCAAAAATTGTTACGGGTTGAGGCGTCGGCGAGGCAGTATTTGTACCTCATAACTTCCCGTTCCAGTTCAGCGTACAGTTCCCTGTGAATGTTTGCTTCACGATGACCATCAACAAGTCGCAGGGGCAGACACTGAGTCACAGCGGGTTTCAACTTCAGGACGCGTTGCTTCTTACGCGGGCAACTGTACGTCACTTGCTCCCGCGTCACAAGTCGTGACTCTCTTTACTCCTGGCAGCATAACTGTCATCGTAGTGTGGCGGAGTAGTAAAGGCTCTGACTTACAAGTTGTAGGTCTGGGGTTAAAACCCAGCCAGGCGCATTACTTTGTCTAATTTATTTCATAACCACTGCTCTTAAAACGGTGAAGGAAAACATCATAAGGAAACTGTGACTGTGAATATCTTAGAACCAAAAATTTGAAGACATGTGTCATCCACCAATCCGCACTGGGCCCGCGTGGTGGATTATGGCCCATTCCCTCTCCTAGAAAGGAGGTCTGTGTCCCAGCAGCGGGAACTTTATAAGGCTGATTGCAATGCTATTTTAAAAGCTGATTGCAATGCTATTTTAAAAGTTGATTACTTATAAAGCTATAGCGATACTGCAATCTTAGGTATTTTTGGTGCTATAGAGCCTTCACGCAGACAACGTCGCGGGCAGCGGCTAGTAGAAAAATAAAATGCAAGCCGACAGATGACATATTATGTAACCAACACGAAATACAATGAAATATCCAATGCACGGAATAAAAGTATGAAAGTATGTTGACGAGAGCAGCAGCCAGACGCGCACTCCTTCCATCCCGGGGAAGGGATTCCATCTCGTCGCTCAGCTCCGCCTCACCGCCGCCGGACATCGGATCACCAGCTTCACCGGCGGCTGCAGTTGCGTCGAGCTCGAGCGACGAGTATTTTTCCCCACCAACGTCACCAACATCTGTACGTCGGCAGGGGAGAGGCCGGCCACCGATCGGCTTGGGATCTAGGGACTAACCGGTCCCGAGCAGGGTCCCCGCTACCGGTGGTTGTGTGCAGCGCATGAAATGGACTCGTCTATGTATGAGAACGTCATGCGCGCATATTATGGGTCTACAGAGGGGGGAACTAACCTCAGAATACAGAAGGCACAGAGGGGGAACTAACCTCAGAATACAGAAGGCACAGAGGGGGGAACTAACCTCAGAATACAGAAGGCACAGAGGGGGGAACTAACCTCAGAATACAGAAGGCACAGAGGGGGGAACTAACCTCAGAATACAGAAGGCACAGAGGGGGGAAATAACTTCAGAATACAGAAGGCAGTATACGCCTCGACACGGCTCGTATTGTGAGGAGGTTCCTGTCTCTGGAGCCCTAACCACCGGTAGCTTGGACCCTGCTCCCGACACCGGCGGACTAATGTTTTCCACACGTGATTAAAATTGTGCATGATTGTGCAGCTTTTCGACGTGAAAACGTGGGAATCTTAGCAGATTAAACATTACGCCTGACCTTTGCTAAGATTCAATTTTACAGGTAACTGAACTTTAGTCTAATATATATGGCCAAATAAGTGATCGTATTGAAAAGTACTCTACGTAAAGTTACATGTACTGGAACACAAAATATTAGCTGTGGTATGCGATTTACGTGAAGATGTTGTAACTTCAGACGAACCAGTACAGAAGTTATATGAAAAGAAAGTGGGGCTATAGGGGAATCACTGTAAAAAAAAACCGGAAAAATTCATACGCGCGGTGACATTTTCTATATTCTGCCAGAAACAAAGTATCGAAGAAGACAGTGTTCATTGAAGGCAAAGTGGAAACTGACGTGAAGATGTTACTTCAGACGAGACTACAGAGGTTATATGAAAAGAAAATGGGGCAATAGGGGAATCAATCTGTCAAAAAGAACCGATAAAATTCGGTGACATTTTCTATATTCTGCCAGAAACAAAGTATCGAAGACAGTGTTCATTGAATGCAAAGTGGATACTAAAATTTCAGAAACTTCTGCTAGCAGACTATAAAAATCCACTAACTTATGCTCGTATTATAGTTTTTTGTTTGGAATTGCAAAAAATAATACCAGAAATTATACAATATTTTGCTGATGGTACATTCTACAGTTGTTTGAAATCATTTATACAAATGTATAGATACTTTCCACGGCGATATGGATAAAACCGGTACACAAACCTAAGCGGAGATCTTAATTTTTGCTTTAATGACACAGCCCTCAAAAAGCACAGCTGTGTACTTTTTAAATTAATTAAATCTCAAATACCACAATGGAAACCCATCAAAGTACATTGTGACTATGAAAAAGGCATTGTAGCAACCTCATTTGTAAATAGAAAAAAAAAAACAAAATTTTTTTTAAGGTGATGTCACTTGGTGTTGACGTCTGTTGTCAATATTTCTTATTGTAAAAAATCAGTTCTCTCATATATAAAATCTAAACTAAAAACATCTTTCCCTTCACTCCTTCTGCAATTCCTTTAACCCTAAATTGGTGACCCCGAGAAGAACACAAGGATGGCCTAAAAGAACGGGAGCATTTCGCAGGATGTCAGCGGAGCAACAGCGGAAACCCTACGCGTGGGGGTGCAAGTCCCACCGTTTTATCCTGAGAGGTCGGCGCTGTGGTTCGCCCAGATAGAGGCCCAGTTTATGCTCTCGAGCATCAAAACGGACGACACCAAGTTCTATTACGTGACGGGAAACTTAGATCCCCAATACGCTGTCGAGGTCGAGGACGTCATAAGCAACCCTCCAGAGCGGGGAAAGTATGAAAAATTAAAAGCGGAGCTCATAAAGAGGTTGTCGGCATCGCAGGAAAAGAAGGTAAAGCAGCTTCTCATGCATGAGGAGCTAGGCGACCGAAAGCCGATACATCAATAAATACTTACGGTTTTATTAATGTATCGTTGAATCTAGGGTTGCGCCGTGACTTCACTCGGCGATTTACTGTTGCCGACGTTACGAGGGCGATAATAGGTGTGGATTTTTTATCTTTTTATAATTTGGTTGTTGATTGCAGGAAACAACGCCTCATCGACAACCATACTACGCTCTCCACCCCGGCGTTGTCTGTCCGTCGTTCTGATGGCGTCTCTTCGGTAAGAGTAAAAAAGAGGCAGACAATGGGTTTCTCTATATCATAGAGGACAGCCCAGATGAACATTGTGTCCGACAGTTCAACGATTATTTTGTACAGAAATGATTTGACGCGCCGGCTAATTAAGAATTAATGGTGTTGTTTTGGAGAGCGCCATCGCACCACCAATTTACTGGGAGGTTGGCATACTAGGCTTAACCCAGTTAAGCCATGATGATATCTTCAACACAATCTAAGCGAAGATCCGAAGACATTGAAAACGACAAACGCATTAGACATAATTATTATGAATCAGTTTGTTAATAAAGAAATCTCGGTAAAACTTTGTTTAGAAAAATTAAGTCCGTTCATTTATTAGGATTTAAGTAATACTGGTAAAAGAAAAGAATTAAACTCTTTATTTTACTCATATTGCTAGTTTATTTTTTTAATATCAATTCTCTAAAGGCAGTTCAGTATATGGCCCAGTTTGTAAAGTCCTATTGTCGGACCCTTGAGATTCCTGCTGTTCTAAATCAGGCTAAAAGAACAAATGGGATGCAGCCGTGTTTACAGTCCCCAGACTTGCTTACAGCCGGGTGAGAGACAAACGCTCACTAGGAACTGCATGCACACTTCCCCGACTTGTACTACGCAGCGATAGCGTTTGCAAAGACCAACAAGATGATAGGGGAGAACTTCCAGATCTCGCAGACCCATACTTCAAGTCAAATGAATATGTCAAAAATTTTAGAGATTATGGAGCTTTAGTCGCTTTGCAGCCATGACGGTACTCATCCGTCGTGGCAGCAAAGCGGCTGAAGCAGCACGCAACGTCACTAATGGAACGGCTACGGAGAGAACATTACTAATCTTTTTCACAACTTTTCTTTTCACAACTTTTCTATTCACAACTTTTCTATTCACAACTTTTTTCACAACTTTTACTTTTTCACAACTTTACTTTTCACATTTTTAGTTAAAGTTATATGTCGCGTTTTCTACCTGGTTAAGAACGTTTGTATAAGCAATTGATTTCAAGCAGTCTTATAAATTAGAGTGGTATCTAATTTTGTACCTAAATAAATAGAACAAGTCTCGATCAAGTCCCTGACCTCGTCTGCCGAACTAATTGAATATGTCTCCTTCAGGAGTTGCGCTTCAGTAATTTGCTTCTGGCACTTCATCCGTCTACAGAAATATTCGAGCATGGTTCCGAAAAATACCATTCCTTCCTTTTCTATTTTAGTATTGTTAACCTTTTTGGCGTAATTGAATATCCTACTTGTATTTTATTTTACCAAGATTTATTATCATATCTTATCTTTAATTAACTGGTTTGTGCCGGTGGCGTTGCCCGTAAAAGTACAAGATTATTCCAAGGGATCGTGCTCCTTTGTTAAAAAGTGTCCTATGTGCTATTTATTCTAGGGCATAGTCTATCCGTGTATCAAGTTTGATTGTTATCCGTTCAGCCATTCGAGCAAGAAAAAATCTCTTACAAAATTCCGTCTTTGTAGGTAATATTACTGTGATTTTAACGTGTAATCACGTGAATAGTGCTTGGATCGCGTGTACCCGATACCGGCGGAAACCTACTAAAAAAAACTACTTTTTGTATATTTATATATTTTTACTTTGTATTATTTTTTAATCTTAAAGGAATAATAATTAATTCATTTAATACACAATAGATACAAACATTAGTGCTGCTTTGGCTCTTGTACTAGGATATCCTCTATCACAAGAATTAGTTAAAGTATATAGTAAACTACATTTCATGACTTTTGGTGAAACATGTACGAACAAATATTAATTTTATAACATCCCGCATGCTAATATTGCATTATGTACCCATGTTTAGAGAAATAAAATTATTTTTATCAGACCTTAAAAAAAAACAGGGTGTTTTCAGGTGAAAATCGGTTTCTTCATACAAAGTTCCAAAACCTGTTGTATCCCCTTAGAGATTTATTTATTTATTTATTAAAACTTTAGGCACATAACAATGTACAAAAGCGGACTTAATGCCTTAGGCATTTTCTACTAGTCGACCTTAGGGTGGTGCAGAAACATACAATGGTAGGTGCAACTTAAAAAGATAGACAGAAAAAAAAAGAAACCAAATATAATAATAATAATTACATACTTAGATACATACATATAAATAAGTAAGGTCATTGTGAAAACAAATCAAACTAGTCACTGCTGACATAATTCCGCCAACTTCTCGCGAATGTAGTCTCGTGCCTTCAGCTTAAAAGACAAACGGCTGGTCGCCATCCTGATATTCGGAGGGAGCGTATTCCACAGTGATATCGCCTGGACAAAAAAGGAGGAGTGATAAGCCCAGAGCGGTGAAGGGGACATCGTAGAAGATGATTGTTTGATGACCGAAAATTCTTTTTTTCTTAGATTTTACGAAACTTTTGTAGAAGTTGGAGGATGTCCACACACTATAAAGAAACTGCCTGCTATATTCCTAGTTTATAGCTGTTTATTTTTATGGTATGTAAAAATCATCCAATTACGAATCCCGGCCTGGGGCGGAGCGGGAAACAGTGTCAGACTCTTACTGACGACTAAACAACCGACCCCGTTCCTACAACGCCTTCTATACCAGGGCTAGAGCCTTCCTTTCAGACACGAACCCTTGGCCCCAGTTGGGTTCGACCCTTCTGCAGGGTCTCTACGAGTTTGTAGGTGTTATAGTTCCTGAGATTTCGTGATTAATTAGTTAGTAGTATTTCGCTTGTATATATATATACCCACATTATGATATTAATAACAAAAAAATCCTAGGAACTAAAATTAAACAATAAGTTAATGTACAATATGACAAAGAAATTCGTCCAATACTTTTCGTATTGTTTCCTGCGGCGCTCACTTTTTGCACTTACACTTCATTAAAAGGACTAAACTGAGAAAACTAATTTAGATAGCGCTCTCTCTGCCGTTGCGAAACTAAAAATAAACATTAAAATCTACGCGTATGTACCATCTTGATAACAGCACACAGGAAATTGAGAAATAGCGAAAAAAGAAAGGCTTACAATCCACGGACGCATAGCTTCATAGACGCGTAGTAGTCGTCATTATACGCTTGGTGTACATCTGCTAGCATTGAGCACAACTTTGATATGTACGACGAAGCGGCATATCGACGTGCCGTTGTTTCGTTGCCACTTAAGAAACGGTCGACGAAACGACAACCGTGACGCGGTTATCAAGCATATAAAGAGGATAACGCGTTTATGAAGCTACGCGTCCGTGGAAGATACGCCTTATAGTCTATAGAATGAAACTATAGTACTTGATAAATAAGTTGAACCCCTTGCTGTGGTTATACGCAGACCATGCTTCCATTTTTTTCGTCAATAGGTTCGAGCTTGACCGTCGACAACGGCGTGCGCTTCCTTATAAGTGACTTATTCACTCTTGGCAAGGCAAGGAATTTCATTCCTTAGCTGTACGCATGAATGTTTTCTTAAACCGTTTTGTGAATATAGATGGGATGTCTATCATGTGCCGGTGATGTATTGCCGTACGTCACGTCTGGTGGTCTAATAATGGAACGGGCAAGTGATCAGACTTGTGCATTGATTAGTTTTGGCAGACTAGAGTGGGGCTCACAGTATGACCAGGATATCAGTGTGTCCCAATTTAAGTAATAAAGCTACTTACTATTATCGCATTAAGGTGGGCTTTCCTCACTCGCCTATCGTCATCGTCGTGCATGGCTTAAAAGCTTGATGCTTCATTTAACCCAATCTAAAGTTATGTTTGCTGCAAAAGTAATGTGAAAAAAGAGAGAACACCTAAAAACTGTTGGCATTCGATAATTCTACGATTTACATGAATTTTTCACAAAACAAGCTTTGCGAAACATTCGTGTAAATCGTAAAATTACAGGTATTACAGGAAATTTGTGTTAATAATAACACAAATTATACTTATATTATATAATTATACTTATATAAACTTCTCATCAAAAAAATCGAAACACTTCCGTTTTCATTGTTTCTGTCCGAATTTAACACAAAAAAGAATTCATACGATGAAAAAAAATACATATATTATAGCTGGCAGTTTGGCCATTACAGTAATAAGCGAAAATTCTAAATTCAAAATTAGAATTTCATTTGTTTATCTTATAAACGAAATGAATCACTGTTTTGAGACAAATGTGTGTTTAGGGTTGGAGTACATTTAGCGTTTAAAAACTAAAAATTGGCGCCTATCCTTAAACTTTTCGTTTTTTATTTCAATACTGTGACTTTGAGACGTCTGAAAAAAGGTTTTTTTTCTAAAACGTATGGATACTTCGCCCACAGAAGCCGCCCAAGTAGTGGCATTGCTGGATTCTGGCCTTAGTCAGCGTGTTGTGGCTGCAAGACTGCATCTAAGCCTGTCATCTGTTCATAGAGTCTATAAACGTTATCGGGAGACTGGTTTGTTCACGCGCCGTTCAGGATCTGGCAGGAATCGGGTCACTTCTGAGCGAGATGATCGATTTATTGTAACAACTTCTTTAAGAAATCGACGCCTTAACGCTTTTCAACTGCAGCAGCGGCTTCGTGTTGTACGAAGGGTGGCTGTAAGTGACTCTACAATTAGAAGAAGGTTGAAGGATCGTGGACTGGTACCGCATAAGCCAGCAAATGGGCCGAAATTAACTGCAGACCATCGAAGAGCGCGCCTTAACTTTGCACGTGAGCACCTAAATTGGTCATACCTACAGTGGAGCAAAGTTCTCTTTTCTGATGAGTGTAAAATTATGCTGTATGGTAACGACGGAAGGAACAAGGTCTACAGAAGAGACGGAGAACGCTATGCACAATGCTGCATTGAAGAAAAGGTCAGCTATGGTGGCGGTTCGTGGACGGTTTGGGGAGGAATCAGCGCCGACGGTAAGACAGAGCTTGCTTTCGTGTCTGGGCCACGTCTGCCTGCACTAAACTGTCATCGGTACGTCGAAGAGTGTCTCGAGCCTCATGTGATGCCCTATGCACATTTTATTGGCAACGGCTTCATATTCATGCACGACAATGCTAGGGCTCACACCGCGGGCGTCGTACGAGATTATCTTAACGAAGTCGATATCTCTATTATGGAATGGCCAGCAAGAAGCCCGGACATGAATCCCATTGAACATCTATGGAATGAATTAAAGAGACGAATTCGAGCAAGAGATCCTGCCCCAGAAACACTTAGCCAGCTGCAAGATGCAATCCAAGAGGAATGGGACAATATACCACAGCATGTGATCGTGACTCTCATCCGATCGATGAAGAACCGTATGGAAGCAGTAATTAGAGCTCGGGGAGGGAATACAAGTTATTAAATAAACGTTTTTTAGCTTTTTTTTTCATTTACGTGTGTTGTTTTATCCATTTCCTTTATACTCCATACGGAATAAAAATGACTCATTTAACAAAATACGAAACCTATGAAAAATTCATTTAAATTTAGAACATTAACATTAAGATTTGATAAGCTCATATTACTCACTATTAAACGACATTTAACATTTATTCCTAAATGTACACATTTTTCTGATAATCCTGACAAAACGTAAACTTGCAAGGTGTTTCGATTTTTTTGATGAGAAGTGTATATTATATAATACCTTTCAGAATTTTTGAAAAAAGAAATGACATTTACAATCTCGATTAAATGAACAAAGCTATAAATTACTTCTTTATATTTTTAATATAGGAGTACATGAGAGTCAAAATTCATATAAAATAATAGATTTTCAGAGGCCTTTCTGGATTACTTATATTACACAAATTTATGTTTTTTTTTTATTGATTATAGGTTTGCGCTTGACCGCTATCTCACCTGATGGAAAGCGACGATGCGGTTGGTGATGGAGCGCGCTTACCTAGAAGTAATCTATTCACTCTTGACTTATTCCTGGGTTGTAGCACAGACTCCGCACCAGGAAACACAGGCTCCGGCAAGGAATTTCACTCCTTGGCTGTACGCACAATGAAGGTGTTGCCAAAACGTTTTGTACGTATATGAGGGATGTCCACCATGTACCATGTATGTTTTGATAGAAACCTAGATAATATCCACAAGATATCTGTGTATCCAAAATATCTCATGAAAAAGTTTCATATCGTATTATAATCAAGTAAGAGCGGTTGTATGAAAATGCAAGTCGAGTTGGCCGCTCATAAGGTATTTTTGTTCGTCGCTTACATATATCGTTACGTGTATTTAAGGTAATTTCATATGAATAAATCCTACCTCGAATCTTGAACAAACCATCACAGACATCTTCAGTATAGATCTACGAGATAAAATTTACAGGACTAGACACATCCCGCTGGGTTATTGTCTCGACCATAAGCAAACGATTTTGTTGTTGATTTTTTTTTTAAGATTAAGGACTCAAGGACTTGCCACGTTGTAAGATTTGTATTATACATACAAACAGCTGATACAACTGTGATCCTTAAATTGCCCCTTGTGTTTTGGGGCCACAATAATCCTTTGTAACGTTCTCGCAACATTCTGCATACACCAAAGGAGTGAAAATTTACAACGGGAAGTACTTATCCTAATAAATTTTATTCATTTGAAGGTTCGAAACATACGGCCAAACGGCCGTTATTTCTTTTGCGACGTAACGGAAAAAGATAACGGCCTTGGCTTTTAGTTAGAAGTTTGATTTTTTTACAACTTCAAGATATGACAACTCGAGGATATGACTTCAAATTGAAAACATATCCTCGAGTCTTTGAGATATGATTTCAATTTCAACTCGAAATGTTCATGTACAGATACGTTTGTTCCAGAGATAAATGGTCTTAAAAGACAGGTAGACAGACTGCTAAGTGATCCTATAAGGGTTTCGTTTTTATTTTTGAGGTACGGAACCCTATAAAGTATACTTATACGAATATGTGAAGCCATTTAAATATAGATACTTGAATATAAAACAGACTACTTGTAGTTTCAGTTCTAATGTTGCGGCAGACATTACATTATTTTTAATGATGTCATTATTTACCTTTGCTTCTAGCTTTTTGAATTTAATTTTATATTCATATATTTGACTTGTTCCTTGGTTCTTTTAGTTTTAAGTAGGTAAGTTGCATTTTTATGAATATTTCCTTGTTACTGTTTGTTAGCGACGATATATTATGTATATAATAATTTAAATTTGTTTGATTTCAAATTAGTTTAAATTGTTTATTTTTCATAATGTTAAATTCTCTAAGTTCATAATAAGTGTTTTTAAAAATTAGATTCTATGATAAGTGTTGTGCATTCCAATCGCTAGGGGCGCCACTTGTACCATATAGTTATATAAGCTTATATACTAGAGAAACTTTACCGTACCGAGAGCCATTTCAGTATTTTAATTATTTTAAGGTATAAATTAAGGATTTTAAGACCATTTTTTATGTAAATAATTAGAATAAGTGCGTCATAAGATTAGAAGTGTAGGAAAATATTGTAAGGGGTGTTTTACCGCAGAAAACCGAAATTTTAAGTTTTCCATACAAAGGTCACCTGCGCTCTGATTGGTCAATTCGTGGAAAATTAGTGCCGTGTGCAAAACTGAAGGGCTGTGATTGGTCAGAATTGTCTATAAAAAGGGCGGTTTTCTGTGGTCAGACATTCCCTTGCTGCCCTCCCCCAGCGACGCCCTAAGCCGAGGCCCGTACCCCACCTGGGGTACCCTTAGCGTAGTCGCTTAGTTTTTAAGTAATTAAGCCCTGGCTGGAGGCTTTGATCCTAGTATCGAGGCCGCCACAGGCAAGACCGGTTAAGCAGCCGACAACCTCATAGGTTGACCTGCGAGAGGCCATACACAAAAAAAAAAAAAACATGGTCAGACATTCCAAGTTCAGCAGTGCGAGAAGAATCTTCAAGAAAATAAATAGAAGAAAATCCGAAGAAAAGCGTTATTATTTACTCCTCCTGCTGCCACCGAACACTCTCCAGTCGACATCCCGCCAGCGAGCCCGCTCCACAAGAACTCAAAACACGAGCGTCAACACTGTTTTTTTTTTTAATTGATAGGCTCGCGTTATCTCACCTGATAGGCAACGATGTGGCCGACGATGGAGCACGCTTGCCTAGCAGTAATCTATTCACTTAGTATAGGTGTATTTAGGCAGACACTAGCATTTAAATAGTTTTCTTAATATTTTTTATGCATCACCAAAAAGAAAAAATCTAAAAAAAAGAGAAAGAAGGAAATTTCGCTATTACGACAAATATTTGTTAATGTTACGGTTGTTAGGTTTTTTCTTGACTTACTCTCCGGTACTTAAAGAAGGGGTGGGATACAAGTGACAAATACTTTAAAGCATTTTCTAGTAGCTGATTTTAGACATCTTCTCATACAGATTTAAATACAAGAATTTTAAAAATAGAAATGAAAAAACACTACCTAATGCAAATAACTCTTGCAAAAAAGTTAATAGCAAAACGAATACACAAAACTCAAGGCGCTTCCCTGGGTAGCCGCTGCCGGAGGCAACAGCTAGGACTATAGAGAGACACAGAAAAATTATTCCAGAAATCCAACACCGTTAAAGTAACTGGGGACAGGGGTTCGCGTCTGAAAGGAAGGCTCTAACTCTGGTAAATATCATCGAATGACGAATCTCGCTCTTCGGCGGAGGGGAAAACTGTGTCAAACTCTTACTGACTAAACAATCTACCCGTTCCTTCCTTGCCTTAGTCCCAGAGCCCCGATGTAACACGCTTTCGCATCAACCCTCGCCCCATCAAGGCTTCGACCCTGTAGACTGTCGACGCTTAGACCCCTACAGTTTGCTGACGACTCCTTGAGGCGCGCGGGAACAGTGCGCGCCGTCGATGACTTGAGCTTGGTCTGGACTATTACCAGAAGACAGGACGGCGATCTGCGCATTGCTTGCGCCTGCGGTGGCCGGATATCGGCGGGGTCGCGGCAACGACGGCTACGGTGAGGGCGCCGTTGCCTTTGCCTTATGCGGTCGGCTTCCTCCCTCACTAGCATTGCTGCCTCGCAGAAGGAGGCGACCGTCTGACACTCCTCCTCATTGGGGACCATAGCCTGAACCAAGGCTCGATGCGAGAGGTCGCCGCGGCCGATCGCCCTCAAGAGGGCACGGCGATGCTCTTCCCAAGCGGGGCACACCTCTACTGTGCGCTCCACCGTGTTGTCCGGGGTGGCCACACAGTGGCGAAACCAGGGCGTCTCTTCCACACCGTTAAAGTACGCGGTAAATAAGTTGAACCATTGGCTATAGGGCTATGGTTACGCTCAGCTTTGAATGAGACCTAAACATTGGTTACAAACCTCGTCACACAAGTTGAACTATCATAACAGTCGAACTTGAATGCGCAGTGACCGATTTTCGAGACCCAATCGAAGTGAGGGACCGTAGGCAACCACAGCATATATTTGCTATAGAAGTCTGATGCTATGTTATTGCATAGCATCAGTCTTTTTATGTTATCACTGCTGGGAGTCAGGCCTCTTGTCTAGGAAAGGTAATGGGCCGAAGTCTAACGCGGGCCCAGTGCTAATTAATTATGAAAAAAGTGGAGGGTAGTCCTGACGTAAACAGTAAATTTTTCTAGTCGTATGAATGTCACACGTCTTCGAATGGCTCTTTTGGCTCTTGGATATGACGGTTTCGTCATGTTATTTTCCTTCATCGTTTTGAGAGCAGCAGTGATGAAGTAATAATAAAAAGTAATGCGTGTGGCTATGTAAACCCGAGCGCTACTACTCGTAAGTCGAGACCACAGCATTTGCTGTGGTCTCGACTTACGAGTAGTAGGTTTAACTTATTGGTCGCGTACTTTAAGGTATTTTTATTTACCCCACAACAATAACGCTTTAGCTTTATCTTCTGTTTTGACTTCACAGCGAGAACAGCAAAGCAAGAATAAGTGTAAAGCTAATGATTCGTTTGAGCACGGTGTCGTTCGTTTGTCTCGGAAATGGATCGGGGTCTTGCTTTTCCTCTTGCGCCTTTGTTTTCGTTTCTGGCTTTACTTTTGCAAGACTCTGAGAATGCAAACGTGTCGCAATATGCTCTTATAAGTGTGTGTTCGTGACGTCGTATCGTATAAACCTTTTGTTCGTTTTAATATTTTGTGTGCTGTTATTTTAAGTGTCTAATATCTTGTCATGGTAAAGGCTCCATAGAGCGTCTCGTAGTACGGGGCAAAGTTGATCGCACAGAAACCACGTGCTAGATCACTAATGAGTTGGACAGACCAGATCAAGGCCGCAACTAAGCGCTCAGTGTACGAATGTACCCGGTAAGCTGCAGTCCAAGGTGAAAGGTGCCGCCTTATGACCAAGATGATCACTTATTGTGATTCAGTGATGACCACGACCACTCTGAGAGTGTAGCGACTGATAGAATAAGGATATGGTACTAGTTGCTTTGTAAGCTTAAAAAAAAAATGTGCGTCCCGGACTGGGGATGTCTCCTCATCATTATGATGTGCTTTCACTTGGGACGCTTTGCGTAGCTTCGCGTCGTGAGCTGTGATACTAATGCATTGGGGTGCTTCTTCAGCTTCTCCCGGTATTTTCAGCTTACATTTTGCTTTATCCTCAACATTTTTAGCTGTTCGTAAATTTCATGGTTGGTGTATAGGATGTATGTTTTTCCATTCTCTGCAAGCATGAGATGATAGAGTTACAGGCACTATCCCAGAGTTAAATGCCGGACATCCATACCGGTTTTAATATGGCTTTATATATGAAAAGCTTGTTATCTGTTGACAATTTGCTATTTCGACCAATTTGTAATATTTAAAAATAAAGTTTAAAAACTAACACCCGACTACTTAAAAACACGCTCTAAAAAGTACGAAACAAGAAAACAAGAAAGCCGTGGTCGTATACCACTTTTTTTAATTTATTATTCTTATGGCATACGACCACGGCTTTCTTGTTTTCTTGTTTCGTACTTTTTAGAGCGTGTTTTTAAGTAGTCGGGTGTTAGTTTTTAAACTTTATTTTTATTTAACATATTTTGGAGTTCTAAACAGGTTAATCTTGGGTTCATTGATTTCTCAGCCCATGAATACAGGTAAAGTCACAAGCAAATGCTAGTAATATATATATATATTCAAAATGTACAAGTAAAGCGCTTTCAAATGATACCAAACACGGCATATTTATCTTAACTTTATTTTTTACTTCGTATGTTTTGTCCGCTAGAGGGCGCCACATTAGATTTTGTGAAATCCCATATAGCCTATAACCAGCGGACAATTAAGACGCTTCTAATGATATGTCATTTGTCGAATTCTGATAAGTAGTTTAGAAGTTACGAGGGAACAGATGAACATCCATACCCACATACATACATACATACATACATACATACATACAGGTCAAAATCATAACCCTCCTTTTGCTTCGCCGTAGTCGGGTAAAAATAAAATGTATACCTACCTAATAATATAAAAAAATTAAAAGCAAAAATATAATTATTATTTATTTTAAATAGCTACAGTCAGAGACACAATAAAGTCAAGGCATTATGAACTCGAGATGATAACAGTCTTTAAAAGAGCCGCGAAAACAAAGTTCAAAGTTGCGTCGTTCAAGAAACTTCGTCCTTTCTATTCGAATCTAGTCTTATTTAGTTAAATGTTGAACGGGAATTAATTTGCAAGTCCTGGACTCGGTATTGGACTTAGGTTGTTGTGAAGCCATTTGGATACTATTGAAATCTTTAAATGAAAGTTTCAAAGGTATTTGTTGCTGAAGAGACCTCAATTTTGTATTCACACCAGATAATAGGCCCTCCTTTTTGAGATGGTAGATCATTTAACGACTTTTGCCACTCTATGGCGGGCTACAAACTAAGACCACAGTATGTTTCTTCAGTTGCCGTTAATGTTCCAGGATCACGTGTTTCCTTTTTACAAGTCAAAAAGTTTGACCTTAGGCTTCAACCCTGCTAGGCTCCTACGATGCACTGTATTGTTTTTTAAGGTGAGAAATTATCTGATGACATCTCCCGCCCTTGGGCGGAGCGGGAGGATATATCAAACTTTTACTGACTAAAACCCACTGGTTTGTTCTTTCTTCGCCTTGCGTTTCAGGGTCCTGAGTGTTCATTTCCACTTGATGGTTCAGTTAATGGAGAAGCCGCATTAGTTTATGAGCAGCCGTCATTAAAACGTCACTATGTATGTATACACCAGTGTGTCTCGTTTTCACGTGCCCACGGGGTGTATAATAAAACAAATAATAGAAGTAAATAGCTAGCAGCCAGTGAATTTTATTCACATTTTAACTTTAAAATCTAGTTTTACATCGATAAAAATAAAAACGAAAAGGAAAGTTTGAAAAGTGACATAAAACTCAATATTGGAACAAAATCGCTACAGCACGATGAAATCGCAGTTTCGTTCTAAAACACTTTTTAAACTGAATAATACCCGGAACGATTTTAGTTCAGGGAACACATAAATCACATCGGTAGCACTTACTATTGAGTTTTTGAGTTTTTAACGACCGCAGCGAGCTGGAGTTATAAAATTCTGGAATATAAACTTGGTAATTAATTTTTTAGTAACGTTAGAGGTTTTTTTAATATTTTTGGTGGGTTTAAATCATTCAATGACATCTCCTGCCCTTGGGCGGAGCGGGAGATAGTATCAGACTTTAACTGACTAAAAATCCACTCCTCAGTGGTGGTGTTCAGTTTCACATTAGCTATGGCCTCAGGATGCTGGGCCCCTGCTGGGCCTCTACAATTTGCTGCTAACTCTGAAGTTGGGATCGGATACCCGGCGGCAGCTGGAGCGTGAGCACCGTTGCCTCGTGAGGTCGGCCTACTCCTTTGCTAGAATTAGTATTTCACACAAGAAGGCGTTCGTCTGGACATGGCGATGAACATCCCAACCGGGACACACCAGTAAGTTTACAGGTAGAACCTGGAACGCAATGGGCTACTGAAGGGTACACAAGTGGGTTTTTATTCAGGTTTATCCTTCATAATTGTTATAAAACAAAGTCCAAGTGCGTCTATCCTAAAAATCTAAAATATCTATAGTTTCGGAAGTCAGTGTCCCTATTTAATATCGATTTCCGACATGGGACCAATTTGGTAGCATGTCTTAGAATATTTTTGGAGAAAAAAACAAATTGCATATGATCTGAAGTAAAAAACGTAAAAAAAAAAATTCAACCGGACTTAGTAACTTTTTCGAACAATTTTGCAATCGCCAGGTTTTTAATTCAAAAAAAAATGTCTTGTGATTAAGACCCATCATTGTTGAACGTAGATTTGTTAAGATAATAATACATAGCTTAATAAGACCGCCATTGTACCCATAGATTTGAAGTAGTTTAAAAGTTGTTATTACTATTTTGATGTACAATTAAGTTTCATTGTATTCTATCCATTTTTATATAATTCGAATTAAATGAAATTATAATCATTGTACCACCACGTTTATGTACCTACCAACGCTTACAGAAACTTCGTGCCAAAAGAAACCTCCCGCCGACAAGAAAAAATGAAGGAAAGAAAGCAAGAAAAAAGAACAAAGAAGGGAAGAAAAAAAGGAAAAACTAAGAGACAATCACCACCAAGAGAGGAAGGGGGGCGAAGGGAGAAGAAATTCGCTGTACACGATAAAAATACAAAGTAATAATTAAACTCCTCTTTTTCAGCAGAAACTTCTAACAATAACTGTTGCGAACGCAATAATTATATAGGAGAAGAGCCGTGAAAATGTAAATTAAGTCTACAGCTTTTAGCCGAGTTTAAAATAACACTCATTTAGAACTTAAAGCCTAGATTCCTGGCGGAATAAAAACTTAAATGAGCGACGACGTGCCGAGCGTAGTCCGTTGAGGCTTTGTACATGTGGTGCAATTTAGAAGCGGAAAACTATACAATAATAAAAATTATGTGGCTTCGTTATGACGATCTGACAATAGAAGAGCAACACGTAAAGAAAAAGACAAGTCTTTTTTTGCAAACAAGCTAGTTGAAGCCGGTATTAACTAGTTGAGACCGAATTAACTAGATGAGGCCGGTATTTCTTGGCTAAGTACCCTGAGAAAAAAACTCTGAAAACAAAATCTCTTTAAAGTCCATACTACAAAAATGTAATGATCAAATCATAGAAAAACTATGTAGATCGGTGTCCGAGATGAGAAGGTCTTTCGAGGAACCACACAGATTTGAGGAAACCTGTTTAATCAGTGCAAGCATTTGTCAGTCTTCGTCTAGCTCCACTTGATGTTTTTTAAGCCACATTTTAGTTTGTTTTTAATTTTAATTAGGTATAGGCGTACGGTTAGTTTTAATAAATATTTTTTTGTAAACAGTATATGAATATGTTTTTTTTGCTGTTGTTAAATTGATGCATTTTGGAGAGTGTGGGTCGGTATTGCATTGATTCCGCCATCGCCTCACTACCATCAGACAACCTTATGCACGGCGAGTATCCCTTTGTTGAAAACACTAAGGTGTGAACTAAGCGTTTCGCCTCGTCGATTATACAGCGTACATTGAAGGACTGGCACAACATTCCCGTCCGATTAAAATTCAAAGCATCTTCAAAACTAAGGTGAATAAATAGGCTAGGAAAACTCGTGTGCCTCACTATCAACGATTGCGTCACTGCTTACCATCTGGTAGGTTTGCATTCAAGTAAAGTACTAATATCAAGAAAAAAAAATTAAAGTGGTTCGCCTCACAGTGGGCATCAGAAGGAAGGAACCGTCGTCGAGGCAGGCCTAGAAAGAGGAGGCGGGACGATTTGGACACGTTTGGGGACGACTGGTTCGAGACGGCGTGTGAGAAGAAGGTTTGGAAGGACTTGGGGGAGGCCTTTGTCTAACAGTGGGACATTTAAAGAGGTTCTATAATAAATTTAAATACGAGTAATAATTGATTAAATGACATATTCGTTTTGTACTGATTGCCTACTTACATTGTTTCACAGATTTGTGTTAATTGAATTTTATTCTGTTGATTGATCTATTGTTTATAAGCTGAAATTGAATTGAATGTTATGTAATTATTTTAATTATATTTTTGTGTACACTATCGCATTGAATTTGGTAATGGTAGCTATGTGTCTGCGAAAAAATAACATCGATATATGTATTCTACGCACTAGATTAGGCGTACCGTACACTCTGCTTGACTTGTGTTCTGCAGACCATACACCTTTACATTGATGACTTGATGACATGCTATTTGCCGCTGTATATTTTATTGAATTTTTTGTCATTCAAGTGCTGCAGCAAACCTATGTTCTAAATTTTCAATATTTTAACAAATAGTTTTCATAAACGTGCTTGACTATCACTATGTAGAATACAAGTTCATGATAAATAATAATATTAATAAATAAAATTTTATCTAAATTTTATACAATTGTACATCTTCTAGCTTGTACCGCGGTCACATCGGTTCCCTTGGGAGCAAGTAGCGAGTGGGGAAGGCCTTACCGCCACAACTGGCACAATGACGTGTGGCGACTACGACCCGCGGTTACAAGATTATAATGCTACACACAGGTTCTCAAACTTTTTGTAATACTCCTTTTTTATATCAAATCTATTAATTATTTTTATTTTATACGACTTTTCTAACTTATTCACATAAATCCGCGAGCTTTAAACATATACATCCATTAGGCTGTCGCCCAGACCAGACAACACCTATCTGATTTATTCTGAGAGGTTTCAGAATTTTACACCCGATTAGGAATATACCTAAAAAAATATAAACATCATAATGGCGAAACCAAATCGTATATTTTGTACGCTTATGTGCTATTTTGTTCCCGTCCTGAAACTTTTGTGCCTCACACGGTATAAATAGAATCCTACGAAAACTATAAACCCCACCATTATAACTAGTTATATTGGCGGGATCATTCCTGTACTCCAAAACTATAGCGAATTTCATCATTCTGATGAAACTAGTATTTTGTACGTTTTTGTACCCCCACAAAAATCAACTATAGGTGGCTGAGACAGTATTAGTCTTTATTAAATAAATTTTTAAGTTTTGGAATTTTTAGTCCCTAATTGTTTGTCGAGCAAAATTACATCAAGTAAAAAAAGTAGCAACAACATATCGGGCAGGCATTTTATTATTGTTTTATTTAGATTATTACAATATAACACTACATTATTAAGTCATATTGAGAAGGCCACATAGAATAATTATTATTATGCGTTTAAATATATTTTATAAAAGTTTATTGAAAGCGCTACAAGAGAAAATGAGGTAAAATCAAGAAAGTATTGAGTGTGGCCAGAGTAGCGTAGGGTGGGCTTTCGCCGCTTGGAGCCGACCGGAAATACGCCGCCCTTTTTAACGGACGTACTCGTAAGTAGTATTTCGTACAATTTATTAAAAGTCAAGATAAATTCATATACCACAACTTCAGAAGGAACAAATTTTGTTCCATACATGCATGAGAAATTCCTAGGAAGTTCTTCTATTAAATAATTAAAACTAAGTCAGTACAAACAATAAAAAAAAAACAAGAACTTGTATTCATTACTAATAAGAATAAATGGTTTGATTCAGAATTTACTTCACCGTCATATGTGACCTTTAGCTTGGGATGCAACGACTTTTATATCAGCAATTGTGGTTAATTTATATAAATAAAAACAATACACCCACTGCCGCCTGCAGGGTAGACTTAACATGGACATCAAAGATATCAAAAAGTAATTGCATCAACTTCATTACATAGTATAAAACAAAGTTGCTTATGCCCTATGTATGCTTATATCTTTAAAAGTACGCAACGGATTTTGATGCGGCTTTTTTTTTAATAGATAGAGATTCAAGAGGAAGGTTTATGTGTATAATACATGCTTAAATATTCAATATCAGTACCCGTGCGAAGCTGGGGCGGGTTCGCTAGTATTTTGATAAAACCTGACTGATCTTGCTAAAGTATTTCTTCATTATATATTTTTTAAATAACTTGCTTTTTTTTAACTAAAAACCCTTACGTATTCGTTGTTCTTTCTTTATTTGTATTGAAGTTTGAGAGCCACACGCTATGCGTAGGTACAGACACGTTTGTTTGTTCGCCGGGACTGCGTTATATTTGCGCAAGCCGGATGAATATTTTCATATTTATACACTCTTTATTTGTTTAGTTCTTCTCGTATGTGATTCTATAGAATTGCGCATATGTACTTATATAGAGTTTATAGATCGCGAAGTGAAGTTATTTTTAATTGGTTTTCGATATGTAACGGAAAAAAGAAATCACTTTTGTAGACTTTTACTAGTAGCTCTGAGGCCGGGATCGCGAATTTTTATTGGAGAACGTGCCACTATGTACATGAAAAAAAAACTAGGTGGTAATAAACTTTGTAAAAACTATCTTAGAAACTGGATGTTAAAACTCTGAATATGCAATCTTATATCATAACGTATTGTACAGTAGTTTGTTAATTAAATAAAATAAAAAAGAAATTACCGCCACATAAGATCTTTTTTTTTGCCTTTTGAAATTTTCTGTATACGGAGCAAATCACCGTGCGTGATGAAAACCGCAAAGACCAAGAAATTTGTACAATCTATAAAAAATATGATCTATTCAGAATAGTACCGAAAACAAATATTGATAAAATATTTAAAAGATTATTTACTTAAGTTACTATTTGTGTTAACTTTCAAGTATATTGGTACACGGAATGAGATTTTGTATACAAAAGACATTTCCCTTTTTTACCCTCCTAAGGTTAAATTTTCAAAAATCCCTTCATAGAGTTCGCCTAGAAGCTTTTTGCAAAATTTCACGTTCCAAGTCCAGGTACATAAACTTGCAGGTCTAACTGCAATGCCACCAAATGGTAAGCAGTGATGCAATCGTCTATCACTTATTTTAGATAACTACATTATAATCAGGCGGGAAGATCTTTTTTTGAATTAATCTATTTCTTTATATATAAAACTTTAAAAAAATATTTGTGTACGATAAATCACAACCCAATTCATTAATTCCCAACATAAACGTGTCTTATTAAAAAAAAACTTCTTTTCGCGATATTTTTCAATCTTTTAGCGATGATGTTTCGGTAACAGACAACTAGCTAGTACCCCACAAGGTAGGTATATAAACCATTCATGCTCACCAATTTGCATGGTAAATATCTCAGGAACGTGTTACAAATTCCCCCAAGTTTGTGGACTAGTTAGGGAGAACTTGCAACAGCTGACCGATGTTGCAAGATATTTAGCCGCCACTGTGCTACTTCGCCGAATACTTGTTTGACATAATTTCCATGACGACTGTAGATATTATTCATATGTAAGTTGGACGCCTTAAGCAAATAACATCTACCAGAATAATGGTTGCACACATGTGATAAGATCTGCAATGCGGCGTGCGAGCTCGTAGATGTTTGGATGATACGTTGCATCGCAATTTTGTGTAGAGTTTATATTTATATTACAATTACCTATAAGTTTATTTTTATTGAAATATGAATATAATCCATTCAGGTATTTCAGAGAATAATGATGAAAAAGATGGTCAAAAAAATTGTACGATAATTCATTACTAACCTAATTTAATTTTAGGTTAGAGGCAGACATCAGCCATGCAAAATGCGTTTTTTATTTACACCCTAACAATTTAATCGTTTTATACATAGAAGTACCTAGTTGAAATATGAATACTAAAAATTCTTTTTATTTACTTGGGTTAAGATTAAATTTCGAGTAGAATTTTGAACACAAAAGAAATTCTCCTAGAATAATAATTTTCTTAGTGCTTGCCTATGTTGTGCCAGAGCAGTGGTGGCCGAGGGGTAACGGCTCCGACTTACGTGTTGTAGGTCGCGGGTTCAAACCCAGCCAAGCGCATTACTTTGTGTAATTTATTTCATCACCACTGCTCTCAAAACGGTGAAGGAAAACATCGTGAGGAAACCGGCATGTCCTAGAACCAAAAATTCGAAGACATGTGACATCCACCAACCCGCACTGGGCCCGCGTGGTGGATTACGGCCCATTCCCTCTCTTAGAGAGGAGGCCTGTGTCCCTGCAGTGGGAACATTAAAAAGGCTGATGATGATGATGATGATGCCTATGTTGTAAAAGGAAGTTTTGCAATGTTTTACGTTCAAATGAATAAATAAAAATATAGTGCTTTGGCGTGTTAATCAGTCAGTTTTTCCTTTTAATCTTTATATAAATAGAAGATCTCATGACGCGTTCAGAAAACTAACAAGAATATTGAATGCATGCATGCCACTAGGATTTAAGCAATCTGTTTCAGTAGAAAAACACTCAAAAGAGGAAAATAATAGAACCGGTGATGGAAAAACGTTTCCAAATAAAATGTTAGAAGCGTCGATTAGTTGAAACGTGTCCAAAAATCTAGCAAATGGTGAACGATTCGCAAAATCGATTGCCCACTCGCAATCCGACTAATGCCCGTTTTTAGAGCATCGAAACGGGCATTTGGGGCATTTCCCTTTACGCGCAAAATACTGACCATAAAGTCGTGTGAATTATTTGTTTGTGAGCGACGGAACTGGCCGACATTATAACAAGCCATTGCCGAGCGCACATTCCGATAAACATTGCATAAACTGATCTAAATGTGTATGCTTATTGTGTTGGCGAATCAGTAAAGTTTTAAAGTGACAAGCAACTAGGGAAATTACAAATTACTGTGTCAGGGGATTTCGTGGAATGTTAGGATATATTTAGTAGCAAAAATCAGAAACGTTTATTTCAAAAAGAAAATTTAGGGCGTGTGCCTGTTGGTCCCACCGCAGTCATTTTCCGCGACAAACTTACAAACTACGGATCCTATTGATGCAGTTTTTACCAAAAGACAAAGTGTTCTTAAAAGAATTATATATGATACATGTGTGTGAACTTTATGCGCATAATACTGTACAAAGGCAGACTTAAGTAATGTCTTAGGCATTTTCTACCTGTCGACCATGGGGTGGTGAAGAAACAACACAAAACCATAAAAGAAAAATAGACTAACAAAAAAAGAAACCAATACATACATAAAAATGTGCAATGTTATTATGCAAAAAAACAAATCCAACAGACAGCAAAATCAGTGCTGTGATGATTCTGCCAACTTCTTGCGAATGTACTCACGTGCTAAAATCAGCAGGTCGCCATCGTGACATTCAGAGGGAGCGCATTCCAGGAGGATATCGCCTGGACAAAAAAGAGTGGCGTGGGGACATCGTAGAAGACGATTATGTAGATCGGAGATTTTTGTTGTGCTTCGACCCAAGAAATTGTATTTAGAGCTACGAGTATATAAATAATAATAACCTGTTTTACCGGCGGGAGACTATTTTTTATATTTTTAAATGTTTTTTTTACATTATTAGAAAATCTTAAAAAATAAGTTAAATATGTTTAAAAATAAATAAATGGAATAATAATAATAATTTATATTTTTAAACGTTTTATATTTTTATTCGAATATTTAAAAATGTAATTTATATGCTCTTTAATGAATAAACGGAATAATAACAATAATAGCAGATCTTTTATTTTATAAATTTCGATCTTACTAATAAAAAAAACATATCCACAACATGGCATCAACTTCTGGGGCATCAAATCTAAAGAAAAACAACATATCTTAGTGGATCCAGTCATTCTAAAACCCTTTCGGTTTTAGGACGCTAAGAAACCGAAAATAGACCTTAATTTCGACAAAAAGTATTCATGTCTTAAATCAATTGTTGAATTGTATAATGAGATATTGAAACATGCTTTCAAACCCTCCGATAAATCTTGGACCGACAAGATGGACACTGACCAATACGTTGTTTGCGAAGAGGAGGACCCGACAAATATTATTACCGTAGACAACCATATAATTAGCATTATTTTCACAATTCATAATCAGGCAGAAAGTAAATTCAGCCGATACTAACATGATCTGGAAGACTGAGAAGACCTCTTTCAATATTCATTTCAAGGGGAAAGACTACTCCATTACGAATTGAACTATAATGAAAACTTGGATAGCAGTATTAGAAAGGAACAGCATGAGCTATAAAGAATTTTCTCCTGAAGATACATCAAACTGGTATGGGACAATGGACCCCTATTTAGACATGATCTCAGCTTATGCACTACAAGTTAAAGAACTTAGCTGGGGCAAAACAACACGCCTATTACAAAAGTGGATGGCGCTCACAAGAGTTTTCCTGTGGCCAAGTACGGTTTGTCAGGTGCCCATCATGACCTTTTAGAAGGGGCCTCCTTTCCACCAGAATGTAGATCATCCATTGTACAGAGCAGTGGGCCGATGACTGCTTGGCTCTGCATGATACGTAGTGAAGGGATTTATCGCCGCAAATATGCAGTAGCAATTAAGCGTGCAATGTCGCATGTTCCTTGCATTGACGACATTACAGAATTAACAAAAAACACAAATCAAGCATCAGAGATCTCCGCTTTGACCACTTTTGTTGCCGAAATGCTATATATATAATGCTAGTTACCAGGTGGTGGTCTAGAGGTCTAGACAAGCTATAAGGACGTTCTTCCCCATCGCTGTTTTTGCTCATGTGTGGGACCTATAAGAAGATACTAAGAAATTCTGCAAGTTCTTAAGCACTACGAAAAACAGTGCGGAAAAAATAAAAAAAAAACAATATTGCATCACTAACATACCATCGAACGAATATATAATACGTTTTGTACATTTTGTTTTTGCATTGTTGTTCAATGAATGAGTGTGTGTGTGTGTGTGTGTGTGTGTGTGTGTGTGTGTGTGTGTGTGTGTGTGTCTGTGTGTCTGTGTGTTGATGAGTTTGAATGAGACATGACAAAATGCTGACGAGAAGCCGGGCACAAAAACTACACACACACCCAACATCTTCGGATTCGCTGCTCAGCTCCGCTTCGCAGGAGCCGGGACCAGCGCCAACCGTGAGTCCAGGGAGTCTGGTAGCTGCAGTTGCGTCGAGCTCGAGCGACGAATACTTCTCGCTGCCGACGTCACCACCATCTTTGCGTCGACAGGGAAGAGGCCGACCTCCGGCCAGCTTAGGACCTCGAGGCCCGCCGGCCTCTGATAGGGTCCGCGCTGTCGGTGGAAGTGTGAAATAAAGAAAGAAAAAGAAATAATTTAATCGGAACAACACAGTTGTGGAGTATTATAAGTGTTACTTTTATTTTAAAATACTTGCATATTAGAAGAGAAAAGCCTAGAATTTCAAAGATTTCAAACACTTGGGCCGCCTTTGGGCCTCCTTAACCATGTCATCAAAAGCAAATTATTGTATTAATATATATTTATAAAATCATGTTCATGAATACATGACGCTAGATATCAGCGGTTCCAAAAAATGTATTCAATGAACAAAACTAAAGAGTATTTTATCAAGAAGATTTAAAGCATGGACTCTTATTCCACCGTGCTGGGTTGCACTAAAACAAAAAATCTTGCAAACCATATTTGTTATTTCTATGTCGTCGAAATCAACTAATTCATGTTGTATGAAAATAAACCTTGAAGAATGCGGTTGGTTTTTGGATGAAAATTTGAAGCCTACATGGTGTGTAGGGGATCTAACACCCTTGCAAGTAAGCGATATAATATTGGTTCCAAAAAATATAAAATGAAATGAATGTATTTTAACAAGAAGTTAGATAGATAGATAGATAGATAGATATACTCTTTATTGTAGGTACACCATAAACAAAACTTGGTACATAAGGACACTTAAAAATTACTACGGTGTTACAATGGGCGGTCTTATCGCTAAAAGCGATTTTTTAAAGACAACCTTTGGATGGATTTGACAGAGGAGAAAGATACACGGGTAGTTCGTGGCGTACTATTTACATATATACAATACATAACTAATAAACTAACTAACTAACAAAAATAATATATACCTACGTATGTAAATAAATATATAATATATACAAATACATAATATATATACATATATATATATATGAAAGCAGAGAAATATGTACCTAATGTCGTTCAAGAGGAGAGGTAGTGTTCCTTGACCGTATTTTTAAAAGTTGTCCAAGTTTGGGCCTTTCTTACCGACACGGGCAACTCGTTCCATAGTCGCACTGCTTGAACGGTAAACGACTTACCATAAAAGTTGGAGGAGTGGCTTGGCATCTCCAGTCCCAAGTTTTCTGATGACCTAAGATATTTGGTATGTGTGTCATGAAGGAACTTGAAACGTTCTTTAAGATAAGTAGGGGTTTTGGGATTGAACAGGACACTGTAGAGAAGAGATAATAGGAGATAATATAAGAAGGTTAAAGGACTGTAATTTCCACCGTGTTGGTTTACTTTAAAACAGAAAATGTTGCAAACAATATTTGTTACTTCTATGTCGTCGAAGGTAAGTAATGCATGTATGTAAATAAACCCCGAAGATTGCGGTTAGTTCTTGGATGAAAATTTGAAGCCTACGTGGTTTGAAGGGAACCTAACACCCTTGCAAGTAAGCGATATAATGAAACAATCTAATAACGAAGAAAAAAATCAAGAATTCGAATTAGATTTGAAGACTTCTGAAGACCACTTCTGAAGACTCAGAACCAGAATAAGTTTTTATATATTATTAGCTGTAACCAAAGATTTTTCATACCATGGATAAAGGACAAACAAAAATTACAAAGTGTACTTTACTAACAGGATCTAGAAGACTAAGAAGACCTCTTTCAATATTCAGGGAAAGACTAAATGAAAATATAATGAAAACTTGGATAGCAGTTTTAGAGAGGAACAGCTTGAGCTATAAAGAATTTTCTCCTGAAGATACATCAAACTGGTATGGGACAATGGGCCCCTACTTAGACATGTTCTCAGCTTATGCGCTACGAGTTAACGAACTTAGGCTTGGGCATAACAACATGCCTATATTACAAGAATGGATGGCGCTCACAAGAGTTTTCCTGTGGCCAAGTACGGTTTGTCAAATGCCCATCATGTCCTTTTAGAAGGGGCCTCCTTTCCACAAGAACGTA
Source organism: Mythimna loreyi (assembly GCA_029852875.1). Classification (NCBI taxonomy): domain Eukaryota; kingdom Metazoa; phylum Arthropoda; class Insecta; order Lepidoptera; family Noctuidae; genus Mythimna; species Mythimna loreyi. The sequence continues at coordinate 2,962,575 of CM056795.1, read as the reverse complement.
GATCATCCATTGTACAGAGTATCGGGCCGATGACTGCTTGGCTTTGCATGATACGTAGTGAGGAGATTTATCAACGCAAAGATGCAGTAGCAGTTAAGCGTGCAATGTCGTATGTTCCTTGCATTGACGTCATTACAGAATTAACAAAAAACACAAAACAAGCATCAGAGATCTCCACTTTGACCACTTTTGTTGCCGAAATGCTATATATATAATGCTAGTTACCACCTCTAGACAAGCTATAAGGACGTTCTTTCCCATCACTGTTTTTGCTCATGTGTGGGAGCTAGAAGAAGATACTAAGAAATTCTTTAGCACTACGAAAAACAGTGCGGAAAAAAAATACAATATTGCATCACTAACATACCATCGAACAAATAAACTTCTCATCAAAAAAATCGAAACACTTCCGTTTTCATTGTTTCTGTCCGAATTTAACACAAAAAAGAATTCATACGATGAAAAAAAATACATATATTATAGCTGGCAGTTTGGCCATTACAGTAATAAGCGAAAATTCTAAATTCAAAATTAGAATTTCATTTGTTTATCTTATAAACGAAATGAATCACTGTTTTGAGACAAATGTGTGTTTAGGGTTGGAGTACATTTAGCGTTTAAAAACTAAAAATTGGCGCCTATCCTTAAACTTTTTGTTTTTTATTTCAATACTGTGACTTTGGGACGTCTGAAAAAAGGTTTTTTTTCTAAAACGTATGGATACTTCGCCCACAGAAGCCGCCCAAGTTGTGGCATTGCTGGATTCTGGCCTTAGTCAGCGTGTTGTGGCTGCAAGACTGCATCTAAGCCTGTCATCTGTTCATAGAGTCTATAAACGTTATCGGGAGACTGGTTTGTTCACGCGCCGTTCAGGATCTGGCAGGAATCGGGTCACTTCTGAGCGAGATGATCGATTTATTGTAACAACTTCTTTAAGAAATCGACGCCTTAACGCTTTTCAACTGCAGCAGCGGCTTCGTGTTGTACGAAGGGTGGCTGTAAGTGACTCTACAATTAGAAGAAGGTTGAAGGATCGTGGACTGGTACCGCATAAGCCAGCAAATGGGCCGAAATTAACTGCAGATCATCGAAGAGCGCGCCTTAACTTTGCACGTGAGCACCTAAATTGGTCATACCTACAGTGGAGCAAAGTTCTCTTTTCTGATGAGTGTAAAATTATGCTGTATGGTAACGACGGAAGGAACAAGGTCTACAGAAGAGACGGAGAACGCTATGCACAATGCTGCATTGAAGAAAAGGTCAGCTATGGTGGCGGTTCGTGGACGGTTTGGGGAGGAATCAGCGCCGACGGTAAGACAGAGCTTGCTTTCGTGTCTGGGCCACGTCTGCCTGCACTAAACTGTCATCGGTACGTCGAAGAGTGTCTCGAGCCTCATGTGATGCCCTATGCACATTTTATTGGCAACGGCTTCATATTCATGCACGACAATGCTAGGGCTCACACCGCGGGCGTCGTACGAGATTATCTTAACGAAGTCGATATCTCTATTATGGAATGGCCAGCAAGAAGCCCGGACATGAATCCCATTGAACATCTATGGGATGAATTAAAGAGACGAATTCGAGCAAGAGATCCTGCCCCAGAAACACTTAGCCAGCTGCAAGATGCAATCCAAGAGGAATGGGACAATATACCACAGCATGTGATCGTGACTCTCATCCGATCGATGAAGAACCGTATAGAAGCAGTAATTAGAGCTCGGTGAGGGAATACAAGTTATTAAATAAACGTTTTTTAGCTTTTTTTTTTCATTTACGTGTGTTGTTTTATCCATTTCCTTTATACTCCATACGGAATAAAAATGACTCATTTAACAAAATACGAAACCTATGAAAAATTCATTTAAATTTAGAACATTAAGATTTGATAAGCTCATATTACTCACTATTAAACGACATTTAACATTTATTCCTAAATGTACACATTTTTCTGATAATCCTGACAAAACGTAAACTTGCAAGGTGTTTCGATTTTTTTGATGAGAATTGTATATATACAAAATGACATGGCAATAAAGTTTGAATGAAATGCTGACGAGAAGCTGGGCACAAAAACTACACACACACCCAACATCTTCGGATTCGCCGCTCGGATTCGCCTCCCAGGAGCCGGGACCAGCGCCAACCGTGAGTCCAGAGAGTCCGGTAGCTGCAGTTGCGTCGAGCTCGAGCGAAGAGTACTACTCACTGCCGACGTCACCACCACCTGCGCGTTGACGGGGAAGAGGCCGACCTCCGGCCAGCTTAGGATCTCGTGGCCCGCCGGCCTCTGATAGGGTCCCCGCTGTCGGTGGAAGTGTGCGGCGCATGGGATGGACACCATCCATCAATGAGAATGTCATGCGCTCCTACTTTGGGGTTACAGAGGGGGAAACTAACCTGACTGCGTACCGTGGTCGGAATGTTTCAGCCCAACGACTTTCGGATCAGGTGCGGGTTATTCAGCGTAATCATATGTTGGATGACGCCGTACTTGATAGACTGCGCCTAGAATCACGGACTGGCTCACAGTTTCACCTGCTTCGCCACCGGCGGTGTTTTGAAGGAAATATTTAAAAATATAACTTGTTTAAATATTTCCTGAACACATGAGTGTTTTAAATGAAATAAAGGAAATAATAATAATAAAATCTTCATTTCCAGCATAAAATTTTATAAGAATGAGGTTGCTTTTTGGATGACTATTTGAAGCCTACGTGGTGTGTAGGGGAGCTAACACCCTTGCAAGTAAGCGATATAATATTGGTTCCAAAAAATATAAAATGAAATAAATGTATTTTTAATAAGAAGGTTAAAAGCATGGACTCTAATTTAATTTCACCGTGCTGGGTTGCACTAAAACAGAAAATGTGGCAAACAACATTTGTTACTTCTATGTCGTCGAAGGCAACTAATGCATGTTGCATCAAAATAAACCCTGAAGATTGAGGTTAGTTCTTGGATGACTATTTGAAGTCTACGTGGTTTGAAGGGGATCTAACACCTTTGCAAGTAAGCGGTGTAATGAAAGAATCTAATAACCAAGAAAAAAATTAAGAATTCGAATTAGATTTGACATCGCCACTTCTGAAGAGTCAGAACCAGAATAAGTTTTTATATATTATTTAGCTGTAACCAAAGATTTTTCATAACATGGATAATGCACGAAGCAAAATTATACATTCTAAAGTATACTTTACTGTTATTGCACCAAAGTTCATTTCTTTTATTTACACGGAAAAGGGAAAAATGGTTCTGAGCAAGACAGCGACATACGGGTGGTGTGTCCCTTTCTTACCTACTGTCAATTGATAAAAAGATAAAGAAAGATGATGTTTTTAAATTGTTTAGGTAACAGTTAAATAGTCCAGTTCATTCATATAAGCCGTTCTGTCGCACTTCGAAGCCTGGCTGACAAGAAAGGATTAAGGAACGCATCTCCTACAAACTCACTCAGGTGCTGGGTCCTGGGACGGGCATGGTTGCTGCGGTGAGTACCTGAACAGAATTGGGTGAGAGGCCACAGCAAATTTCCATCATTGGGGCAGCGATCTGGATCCTGCACAGCATACGTTGGAAGGGTGTCCAGCGTGAGGCAATGGGCGACGAGACCTGGTTATTAGGATCGGACGAGCTCTGTCTCTGCCAGCAGTAGTGAGGGCGGGTATTGCTGGCGGAGCCAGAAAATTGGAGGGAAGTTGCTTCCTTCTGTGAGACCGAGATGATCCAAAAGGAGGCCGCCGAGTGAGATCGCGAAAGAAAGAGGCTGTGCGGTCGTGAAGGCAACCCGCCTCGATGCCTAACACGCCGAAACCCCGCTTGCATAATCTCATACGGGGACGATTTTGTAACCACGGATGCTCAGAGTGGGGACTCTGCTCACCTATCGAGTGATCCCAGGGAAAACATTGGTACAGTGATCATGTGCTACCGTGCTGAGTGAGGCATAGAGGAGAAAATTGGAAAAAAATAATTAATGACTTGTTGGCCTAGTGGTTAGTGGCCCTGACTGCTATTCCTGTGTGGGAATCGAACCCATGACTTCCTCATGGGTTCGATTTCCACACAGGAAAAATGTTTGTGTGATGAGCACGATTATTTGTTCTATATCTCGTAATTTATCTATAATGTATATTATTGTATAATGTATGTATTTATGTTTATCAATTGTAAAGTATTCATAACAAGTTCCGCTTTGCTTGGGACTAGACGGCGTTGTGTGGTAGTTTAGACTAAGAGCCAGCGGCCCGCAGGCCTTCGGTAAAGTATAAAAGCTGTAAGTTTCTCAATGTCCCCAACACAGGTAAGAACGAATCCCGTCTATGTAACTTGGGTCGCGGTGGATTTTGCAGGTATCAGGTAATAAAGGTGTGTAAAATGGTGTGTAAAATTGTGTGTTAAATTTGGTAAAGTATAAAACTCAGTTTTTACATATTTTACTTACAATAATCACAAAAGTCACCTTGCCGAAAGCCAGACACTTCGTACGGTTCCAACCCTCTGCCAGACACCCTTAAAGTATATTTAATTGTTACTATACTTACGGTATAGTATAAAAGCTGCAATTTATATATGTTATTTGGATAACTATAAAATAAAGTTTTTTCAATAGCCAGACAGTTTCAGTGGTTCCTTTATGTTGCCAGGCACATAAAAAGTCTAATGTAGGTGCGAGCGCGAGGGATATTAAAAGATTGCAACTTCTGGTAAAGAAAATATTCCGGCTTCTGATAATGAAAATATTTCGACTTCTGATAATGAAAACACTTCATCACATAAAAAAAAAGAAGAAGAACTTTCGAAGAAATAAGTATAGAAGTAATTCCATATCCCAAACGAACAAAGATGACAAACGATTTACAATTATCGGTCGATGATTTGGTATGTATAAACTTTCAAAACTATACAGAAATAGACAACATATGGATGGTTAGCCATGCTTTAAAACTACCTGATATACCTTTGTGGATTGGTTTCAACAGTCGGATTTATAATAGGGGGCGTTCAAGTATTACGTAACGCGATTGGGGGGGAGGGGTTGTCTCGTAAAACGTTACGATGCGTTACAGGGACGGGGGGCGGGTCTTTCTTACTACACGTTACGTTACATTGTTTTTTTTTTTAAATAAAAAATTAGGAAATCAAAACTCCTAAAATGGCAACCTTTTTCATATACGTGGTACTTTTCATTTAGGAATCCCTCGATTGTACCTATTAGTCTGGTCTTAGACAACGCCTAAAAAATGCTGAAAAATAAAGAAAAGTTTAGGTAAAAATGCTCACTTTGAATGTTACGTAACGTTTAGAGAGGGGGAAGGGGGGGTACAGAAAAAAGTTACGGTGCTTAAGTCAATGCATGGAAATCAAACAATGGTACTTCTCGATGACCTAAATTACATTACCTTAAGTATAAATAATTTTAATATAACAAAGTGCTAAAACAGAGCAGTAATTAGCACTTACAAATCACGTTGACTGTTCCAAGTCTATAAACGTGAAACATTGTTTGCTAAAGAATCTCGATTTTAATCGATACTAATTCTAAATAGCTTCGGATCGTTTTAATCGAACGTTTCCCTCGACCAAATTGTTCTGAAGTAATTTGTTAATGTTTGCCTTTTGTTACCAACTTTTCATTCAAATGCTTGGATCAAAGTATGTTTAAATTTTACAGGAATCCGGGATTGTAGATGTTATGTAAACGGTTAATTTGAAATTAAAAATGTATGTCATAGATGATTGATCTCTAAACTTTGAGTGTTAATTATAATGGGGTTAATACAAGCTAATTAAAATAAATCTGTAACATCTTAAAAGGTCAACTGAAGTGAATGAGGATAACCAAGTTGACTCCTTGAGTTGCTGCTGATTATGGAATCCGTAATACTTTTTTTATTGTTCGTTTTCTTCTTTTTTGAACTACCAATTAAATTTAATCGATATTGTCTTTTAACTAATAATCTGTGGATAACTTTGCAGTGTAGGTATAATATGTTACAACCTTTTGACTAAGCACTGATGTATTGTATGGATACTGCTGTTTGTTATCAATATAAAATTAAATAAATGATGACAAAAATAGGTTTTCCATAACACTTTTACAAGTCAATTTTTTTTTCGTCAGTTTAAACTAGATGAGTCCAATTAAAATAATGGTTTTAGGGTTACGAATTCAAAGGTTAAAATCGGGACCTTTTTGTTAGAAACCACACTGTTCATCTGTCTATGACCAGGCTGTAAAACATGAACCCTGATAGTTTTTTTTACGATGTATTTCTATTGCTGCTGTAAGAACAAATACTAAAAACTGAAAAAAAAGACAATTATTCATACTGCCCTGTTGGTTTAGTGGTCAGAAATTATGTGGCTGCTATGCCGGAGGACATGGGGTGGGCATATAACAAACGTCATTTTTGCTACTATGTTTGCTACGGACAGTATAAAACCCATGTGGCGCGAGTCCGAATCGCACTTAACCAGTTTTTATTTTATGTTATTATAGCTGCAATAATAACACACAATATAACATTTAAGTTTCTGTAATTACACTTCCTGACACTGACAGACAAAAAGGCAAAAAAGACGTTTTAAGGCTCTGATTGTCAACAGAAAGTTTCATTTCTAATTTGCAAATACCAAGGCGTCCCATTTTCTCATAATAACTTTAAAAACTTACAGTTAAAAGCCTCACACTAACAAGCCTGCAGCACCTACTTCCACATTTGGTTTTACTTTATAAAACTTTTCATAAAGTCGCAAAGAAAAATCCCTCAAACGAACTAAAGAAAGTTGGGTCTACGCCGTAGCACTCGTAGCCGCGTAGCACTCGTAGCGTCGTAGCACATGCTACATAGTTATGAAGTTCTGTTAGTATGGTGGTTAATATTTGATGTGATTGTTCTTTTTATTTAGTTTTCTGCACAACAATTTTGTTAGCTGTTACTAAAATTGCTTAAGTTGTATGAATATTGGATGTGTCTCTTTAATGTTTATTTTTTTTTTATATAAGAATTTTCGGCACTTATTCATTAAGCCCCAAAGCGAGCGCCGGCGCTCGAAAACCTATTGTTCTTTAATTGTGTCTGTAATTAAGGCTGTCAATAGGTTAATACATATTATCATTTCATTGGAAAGACGACCACTGTATAACATTGGCCTCCCCAAGTGCCGCCATAATTACCAGTCCTGTGCATCTCGCATCCATCAGATTCCCATAACTCTGACTAGGTCATCGGTACACCTTGTAAGGAGGCCTTCCAACACAACGATTTCCAGTAGGTGATCGCCACTTCAAAACCTTTCATTTCCGTCACCTATATTATTTGGAGTAGCTTGGGAGCAGTGGCAAATGTCTGTCTGTGTTTCAACCAAAGACGTGCAACTTGAACACGGACAGCGACGTCTTAGTAAAAAGGTCCCGTTTTTTTTAGCTTTTGAGTATAAGATTCCTTACCGAAATAAACCAATTGAAGGTAAATTCGAACTCAACTATTAAAATAGTCAACTACTGAGCTACCGCACATTGGCTCCAAAACGATGCAATTTGATTTGCATACGACTATAAATGTACCCATTTGTTAGTAGAGCGGTCTTACGCCGACGGCATTTAAATAATATTCACTGTATTTCAAAAAAACCCTCTCACTATTTAGTTAAAATCGGATGGCTGAGTTTCACCCTGAATTTGTTTAAAATTTGAACATGGTATTGCAAACGTATTCAGGTCTTTTTGTGCTTGACTGCGATGTACTTGGTGGTAAGCAGTGATGCAATCGTTCATAAATGATATTTATTTTTGCAAATAGGTTTTCCATAACACTATACACGTCAATTTGTTTTTGTTAGTTTAAATTAGATGAGTCTGGTGTTTAGGAAACACCACACTCATCTAGTTTACTGACTACTCTTAGAAGAGATACCGAAACAAACTCAGGGGTCGATTGGTCGTCAATACAAAAATTACTTCTTACTTCTTCCTCTCTAGATCTCTTCTCTCAGATCCTCCTTCCGATACGTAATCGCCAATCTAAACTTTAACTTCTTACTACCTCTTCTCTTTAACTTTTTACTTAAAACCTTTCGTCCCTATCGATCATCCGTTTGACCATTACTTGGGTTATGTTGGAAACCTTGTTTTTCCTGCAGATATCTGTATTCTGATGCGATCACGCAGGGAAACTCGGACCCCTGTCCATTGCTCTTTGGGTAACTTTGATTTCTTTGATGAGGTCACAACAAAAGTAAGCGACAACGTTTTCGAGCTATTTGTCATCACTGGTAATTTACAAGCACTGGACATTGTTATTATATTACTCGTAGACACGAGAAGATACCGCGCAGCTTTACGAACGCTGCCCAGCAGAGTTGGATTTGACGATTGAACTCTTTCTTGAAGTTAGACCTACTCAACTAGACCATATTTCCGGCCACCGAAAGCGTGGACTTGTGGACGGCAAGCAATGGATACCTCGCTGTCCGGCCTTCCAGTAACCATCCGGATCGAGTCCAAGTCGTCGACGACGGTGTTTCCGTGCGCCTCAAAGAGCTGTCAACAACTGTAGCGGCCCAGCAGAGTCGAAGCCTTCTGGGGCCAAGGGCTGATGTGAAAGCGGAACACCGGGGCCCTGGAACTAAGGCAAGAATGATCAGTGGTTAGAATGATCAGGTTATTTAGTCAGTAGAACTCTGACACTGTATCCCGCTCCACCCAAGGGCGGGATTCGTCATTCGATGAATTTTCCCACCATAAAAAAAATCTAGATCGTCTATCCCACCTAAAAGTAGTCGTTTACAACATCGAGTATAGAGTCTCCAATCTTGATAGAAATGTGTGCAATAAAGTACTCAGAAGTTTTAATTTTTAAAAAAATCTGCTGTCCAGTTCCAGTTAGATCACCTACTTTTCGTGCGCCACAAACAAAACCTAGACAGTCACTATCTACAAGTACGTTTCTCTCTAAGCGATTGAAGTCGCAAGACGAAGTCGCTTCAATTCCCATCACTAACAACTGTACGGTTAAGTGGATTGCCGTCCCCTGGTGGAATAATTGAACGATGTTTTTGTACTATTCCCCGGGAATTCGATTTATGGCCGTATAAATATAGAGAACGGTGAAGCTGGATTAATTGTTGTAAAGTATTACTCGGTTCAAGTGAAAGTTCTTTATAATGATAAAAACTTTTATAATAATAATATGCATTTACAAATACTGGCAACACTCACTGTCAACAGGTCGTAATTTGCATCTCATTTTTAAAATAAATATCAGTTTTTAATCCGAAGTTTTAGTCTCATTACACGCATTTCTCAATACTATCATCATCATCATCATCTTAGCGCCAGTCCCGGTTGCACACCTTGGCTTTCACCTCGGTGACCGGGGTCCGCTTTCCCACACATTTCTCAATACTAGAAAGATACAAAATAAATACTCCATAAACACACACAATATACAGCAAGAAAATGAAGAAAAGAAAAATAATATTTACTTAGACTGGACAGGTGACATATGTCACTTCATCATCTTCCTGCCCTTGTCCCGTTTTATTTGGGGTCGGCGCTATATGTCTTTTTCTTCCACTCTGTCCTGTCACCCGTCTCGCTATCACTAACTCCTCTTTCTTTCATATCCCTTCTCACACAATCCATCCATATTTTCTTTGGTCTCCCTCTCCCTCTCCATCCATCCACATGTATACTGCATAGGTGACATATGTCACTTACAAAATAAAATCAGAAAATAATTAATGATGAAAATACGATGATAACAAGAGCAGCTTCTGTAATGCGGGGCTGTTGCGGTATGTCGTGTAACTAATACTAAGTTTCCTAGTTGTGAAGTAGCTACGCGACCAAAGCCTGCCGCTCCAGCCTGGCAGCGCAGGATCGAGGGGCGTATCGATGGGGCCAGAGCGGTCATTGGTAAGCTATACTGCTTCAGGGAGGACAATACACGTCCACGTGTGATGTAATTCGTGAGACGGGCATTCTCAGGAACTGGAATTACTCCCCGAGAAAACATGTCCCATGTCACAGAGCGCATCGACTTTCTTCTTCTTCTTTTATGGTACTTGGCACTTAAATTGCAGTCATCCTTAGAGTCTGGGTCGTGTTACTTCAGTTTGTAACAACTGGCGTCACCCATCTGCTTCACAAGACAGGTAATACTGCGGAACCCAATTTTATATTAATTAATGTTTTTTTCTTATAAATATTTAAAAATGTAATATAAATAAGTAAATTAAAATAAATATTAACATCCCACAATTTTCACACAACGTTCACGTTTGACACATCTAGTTCTAAACTAAGCAGAGTTTGTACTATAAATACTAGTAGACCATTGATAAACCTATATTTCACATTGTTATCATTAACAATGTTCCTAGATGGGAATCAAAGAACCACGAATTCTGTCATAGCAGTCAGGATCACGAACCGTTAGACTAACAGGCCTGTCGAACGCAAACAATACTGTCTGTCTGTCAAGATCTTTTATCTCGGGAACGCGTAGAGGCATCGAGTTGAAATTTAAACCATACCCTAGTTAGCGGAAGAAATATACGGCCGTGTCGATACACACATTTTTTGCGACATTTATGTCGACACTCTTAAAAAAATCAAAGTTCACGGGTGCTTCCCATTGACCCAGAACTCTAAAAATTGTTATTACGTCACAACAAAAAAAAATACGATTCAGAAAAACTCGATCGTCGACTTGGGAAACGAATATAGTTTTCATAAATTGGCGGTACAATCCTCAGTGTGCGAGTCAGAACTAACACTTGCCCATTTTTTTTTGCAATTACACATTATCCTTAACAATTTTGCTATATAAACAACTACACTAATAAACAATTTAACTGGTATACATAAAACTAAACTAAATACAAAATTATATTCCGCTACTATTAATAATGTAAGAAAACTCGTAGGTATTTTTGTGACTAACTGTAACAAATTGGTAGCGAAGTTCTATTTAAGTTAAGTATCTCTAAATTTATTTGTTTGCTAGCAATTCAAAAATAAATATGAATGCATAAAGAATAGCCTCAAAATTAAATAATTCAAGAATCAGTCCTCTGTTACTTGTCGAGCGCAAAGTTAAGTTTTTTGGAAAAGCTCCAACAACGTTTCGAAATAAAATACTATGTATCTCTTTAGCGAATAAAGCGAACGTTTTTAACCGTGAAAAAGCTTTGCAATATTGCTTCAGAAGACATATTTTATTAACAAATAAATACTCTTTGTTTGAATTCCTAGGCCCTCGCCCACGGCGACCTTTTGTAGTGAAACCATCGCGCGTTTCGTAAGCGCACGATAGCATAGCTACTAACGCGCTATAAAAACCAACGCGCCAATGCGATAATAACGCGCTACAGAATCACGACGGTATCGATGCGAATGCGCTTCAGGGTCGTTTAAAAAGTCACCATGGGCCTTGGGGTTGAAACTGCGTGAAACGAGCACCAGCGGGATTCCAAACAAAAGTTTTTACTGTATTAAATATTTATTATCGTGAAATACCTAGTCATTTTAGTTTCTAAATAAGATATTTTTTGCGACCCTATTTTATACCATCAGGTGAGATTGTGGTCATACACGAGAGCCTATGCTTCGTGTTTGACCACAATCTCACTCAAAGTTACCGTCGATGGAGCACGCTTGCCTAGAAGTAACCTATTCACGCTTGACTTAAAGACTATTAGGTTGTAACTCGCCATTAACATCTGGCGATCCTTAAACTGGCCATAACATTTTGAAGTCAACTATTTTGTTGATATGTATGTGTATCATGGGATTTTAATTAGACGCTTAATAATTTCATCAAAATCTCCTATCAGTGTTTCCTTTTTTTTATTTGTAAATATTTATTAGATATTTCAATTTGACGTCATTTTAGGGAGTCATGTCCCCTTTGACCCACCGCTTTGGACGGCTCCGACTTAACGTTTGAAGAAACACACAATATGTTGTACACAATAATAAGCATATAACTCAAAGCTCCGTGTATTACCTACTCCAAAAATAAACCTTAATTTTTTCTTAACCCAAAAATATATCGGTCATGAATAAAAGTTAGTCAAGCATTTACGTATTGGGCACCTAAGGAGCGGTATAAAAAATAAGTGGCCGTTACATGGCCGTATCGACGCGTGTACGGCCATATTTGGCCGGAACAGGGCTATTTATAAAATGCTCCTATCATACAGGGTAGCATTATAGCCTTTTTTAAGGAGATCCATATGAAAGGCTTTGTAGGACAGATTTTGCTAGGTGTATAGGTTGCGATATATATTTAATGTAAGCCGATATCCGTGCAGGGGTGTATATCGAAAGTTAAATAGATTTTTTTGAAGCATCGCTGTAGTTTTTGTAATATGAACGTACTTATATGTGTCGTGGCCAGATCATAGACGTTGATGATATGGCCAAGTAAAAGTGGCCACATCATAGAAGTTGACGATATGGCTAAGTAAAAGTAGCCACATCATAGAAGTTGACGATATGGCTAAGTAAAAGTAGCCACATCATAGAAGTTGACGATATGGCTAAGTAAAAGAGGCCACATCATAGAATTTGACAATATGGCTAAGTAAAAGTGGCCACATCATAGAAGTTGACGATATGGCTAAGTAGAAGTGGCCACATCATAGAAGTTGACGATATGACAAGTAAACCTAGCCAGATCGTTTTAAACCGTTTGGCCTACATTCTTTACACCTTTTATTACCATAGAAATCCTACATCAATGACATGACCAAACGAAGATTGACAAAACATCAAAATTGTTAACGTTTAAAAGATCTGGAAAAATTTAGGTCGTTTTTATTTAAAAATGTGTTAGTATAGGTTTTGTATTGTTTGACTAAGAATATTAGTAAGTAGTTTCATGATGATTAAAACTATTTGACTCTGAGAAAAACATCTTTTGAAATTCATTTGCAATCACCTCCTAATTAGTCATCGATTATAATTATATCAGTCTGATTTGTGTGTCAACCAAATTTCATAATTTAAACCATATTTAGGTATGTTTTACTTTAATTGTACGTTTTATTACAGAATAAATGTGGTTACTCAGTTAGCGAATTTAAATTTGTTATTTTTAGTTCAAGCTTTGTAGACCTTATTGACATAGATCTGAAGTATAAATCTTTTGCAAAGTTTGTAATTCTTAAGCAAAAAATATTGCAATTAGAGTTCCTGACAGACCGAATTTATGACTTTTCAAAAGTGCCTGTAAAGGTTTATTTGAAATAAATGCTTTGAATTTGAATTTGTACACGTAAGTAAATGTTGACAATTGAGTAGTTTAGTTAAGTTATTGGAAGTACATGTAAGAAGAAATCTTTACATATAATTTTTTTTGCCAAATTCAAAATTGAGGTTTTCTCGTGAGTAATTTTATTTGTATTTTTTACGACTGCGATTTCTTTTTTCACTTAAAACGATATCTATTCCTATTTTCTGATTGATCTATGTTTAATTACAATTTCCAATAAAACTAATCGGGATTTGAGAGTTTGATCGTCTTATCGAGAATAGTTTTGTTGAGTTGTTCGAAATAATCGTACCTATTTGTTATAAAGGCGCCGCTAAACGCTAGCGAACAAAAACTTTTTACAAAAAAAAACCGCCTTCAAAAAACACCGACTCCAAAAAGAAGTAATAAATTTTGAATATTTGCAAAATATTAATGTCAAATAAGTTTACCTATAAATAAAATTTCTTTACAGCAATTCAAATTTTTATTTTCAACTTTTTAGCGTAGGAACTTTTATCGTTTGGCTTTTTTTGAAGGCGGTTTTTTTTTTGTAAAATGTTTTTTTTATTTATAGCCGTTTAGTGTTTTTTATTATAATGTGTTATGGCAACGAAGTCAATATCGTTTCTACATGTCTTTTGGAAAAGTCACCAATGTCATATAAGTAGAAATACATATTATAGGTACATTGTTACAGTGTGATCGTTTTGATCTCGTGGAGAGATGATATGATGCATGAAATACTTATGATTCATCTCATGAGTACATCTTATGACAGCTCTCATAATCATCATCATTTCAGCCAGAAAACGTCCACTGTTGGACATAGACCTCCCCCAAGCGTCGCTACAACGACCGATTCTGTGCGACTCGCATCCATCGCGTTCCCGTGATTCTCACCAGGTCGTCGGTCCACCTTGTGGGAGGCCTGGGGTGATCGGCGGCGGCGACCTCTCGCGCCGGGCCCTGGTTCAGGCCATGGTCCGCAGCGAAGAGGAATGGCAGGCGGTCGCCTCCTTCTGCGAAGCAGTAATGCTCGTAAAGGAGGAGGCCGACCGCATAAGGCAAAGGCAACGGCGTACTCGCCGTAGCCGTCGCCGCCGCGATCCTGCCGATATCCGGCCACCGTAGACACTGGCTCGCGGACGGTGAGCAATGGGTAGCTCGCCGTCCGATCGTCTGGTAAGACCGAGTCCAGGTCGTCAACGGCGCGCACCGTTCCCGCGCGCCTCAAGGAGTTGTCAGCAAACTGCAGGGGCCCTTCAGGGTCGAAGCCTCCTGGAGCCTAGAGGGTAAGTGAAAATTGTAACCTCGACTCCAGAAATAAGGCAAGGAAGGTACGGGGTAGGTTTTTTAGTCAGTAAGAGTCTGACACTGGTCTCCCGCTCCGCCCAAGAGCGGGTTTCGTCATTGGATGATTTTCACCTACCATAAAAAAAAAAAAAAAAAAAAAAAAAAAACCTTGTGGGAGGCCTTCCAAAGCTGCGTCTTTTGGTGCGCGGTCGCCACTCTAGAACCTTTCGGCCCCATCGGCCATCTGTTCTACGAGCAATGTGCCCTGCCCACTGCCACTTAAGTTTGGCAATTCTTCGGGCTATGTCGGTGACCCTGGTTCTCCTGCGCATTTCTTCATTTCTGATTCGAACACGCAAGGAAACTCCGAGAATAGCCCTTTCCATTGCCCTTGACAGCATTGCCCATGACAGCTCTAATAAACTCAAACAATACTAGGATATTTTATTTTGAAGTTCCCATGCCGACCTTCCACCTTACAGCTTCATCATCACATCAGTTCAATAGTACCTTACCGCCAAAGTGCATGTTATGACAATTCTAACAAGCCCAAACACGGCTAGGATATATTAATTAGTTACGCAGTTCCAGTGCCGACCTTCCACCTTCCAGCTTCATCATCACATCAGTTCAATAGTACCTTACAGCCAAAGTGCATCTTATGACAATTCTAACAAGCCCAAACACGGCTAGGATATATTAATTAGTTACGCAGTTCCAGTGCCTACTTTTCAGCTCCATCATCATCATCAGATCAGTTCGATGATAACATTTTCAACATAATTATTTAAGATCATTGGTTTATAGTGCATTTTCATAGTTGCTTAACTACCTAATATGTTTTCGTCCTATGATGAGTTCCCTGACAGTTCCTGTCTGACAATTATAGTGATGTGACCTAACGAAATTTAATCGATTTTTTTATAATATCGATTCAGTTGGCAAAGAAAGTGGAATCGGATTGCTAATTTTCGATTTTTTTTCCTACTAATATCCTAATGTTATAAATGTGAAAGTTTGTGGATGGATGTGTATGAGGATGATTGTTACTCTTCCACGCAAAAATTACTGTACGGATTTTGATAAAATTGTACAGTAATATATGTAGCTTTTATATCACAGTATTCTAGCAGAGTAATATATCCATATCGGAAGGATACAAGGCAGACGCACTCGTACTGACGCGACGCAGTCGCGATTGCAAGATCGCCATTCCGATTCATCAATTTTTTGTCGATTAGAGTCGATTAAGTAGTGTCAATCTCTATAGTCAGAAGTTCCGTTCAACGCATTACACATTTTCTAAATTTATACTTTTTTATTTTATCTACTTAATTTTAGGTACTTAAATTATAATAACGATAATTTACTTTGTAATTTACAAAAGGCAGTATTTTTTATCATTCAATTTGTAATTATTTTGCCAGTTTTTTTTTTTAGTGTACAGTAGTATGCGTGCCACGGAAAAAAATGAACTGTCAGGGAACTCATCATAGGGCGAAAAAACATTAGATTGTGATATCTATGCGAGTGTCAAGTTTCGTTAGCCATTTTCTGATCTTCTTCACCAGTTCCACCTCATCAAATGTTACTTTTTGACTGTAAATGCTGAGTTCTCGATGAAAATATTAAAAAAAAAAACTATATAGTTGCCTATAATATTTGAGGAGTTCCCTCGATTTCTCATAGATCCCATCATCAAAACGCAATTTTGAAAAAAAATATCCTTCCAAGTACAAAAAAAATTTTGCAAATCCATCCATAAACAACGGAGTTCTGAGGTAACAAACATAAAAAAATAAAATAAAAAAAGAACCTCCTCCTTTTTTTGAAGTCGGTTAAAAAGATGAGCTAGCGTCACTTCCCGCGAATCAAGATTATTAGAATAAAAAATTGTCCTTCATTTATTAAACACAAAATGAATAAAAACCATATATCAAACATTGGTAATTCATAAAAATACACCCAAAGGTTTTTGCCTGATCTTCGCATTTCTGTTTTTTTAACATCATTTTGAAAATAAATCACATCAAGTTCTATGAAAAAAATTATAATTATCGTATAACAAATCATTAAGCAAATAGTTTAGTTTAACATATATTTTTTTCAAAACGTATGAATTAGCGGTTTGGATGTGATGTTAGATTTAAAATCATCAAAAATCGTACATCTGCCCCTTAAACTTGTGTTTAAATTTCTAAGAACTAAGCAGTAGTATACAACATCAATATTATATTAAATGTTCGTATATCTGAATCACTAAGTTAACGTGAGTAAACGGTAACCGCAAGTATTATCTGGTTCTTGTATAACTTTGATTAATCAGTACATATTGAAGACATAATTGTTTGATTAAGGAGAGTTTAGTTTGCTTGGAGATACACCCTTCTCCTTGTTACTTTTAAGTTGGGACGATATACCACGAGGACGTGGAAGTTCCAACAAGCTTCATTTGGTTTTTTTTTTAGGTGGGGATGGGTGGGGTGGGAGACAGTGTCAGACTTCTACTGACTAAAAAACCCACTCTTGGTCCTTCGTTCCAGGGCCCGTAAAGTTTAACTGGGTGTAACGTTTTCATATTTCCATATGGCCCCAGTAAGCTTCGACCCAGCTCGTCCCCTGCGGTTTGCTGACTACTCCTTAAGGCGCGTGTGGAACAATACGTTTTATTGTACACCAAAATAATAAAAAACCTTTAACTTTTTTTGTAGCTAAAGGGTGGAAATCATCTCATGACTCGGCTATGGGACCTGTTAGACTTTTACTATCTAAAACCACAGATGTGTCTAATTTTTTCAGTTACCCTTTGCTTTAAAAGACTTTAGGTTTCTTTTAGAGAAATTCCGCGTGGTCCTATAGATAACTGGCACTGGCCCTGCTGGACCGCAACGGTTTGCTGACATCTTCTTGAGACCTACGTCAGTTGTGTGTTTAATTTTGTCAGTTGTGTGTTTAATTTTATCAGTTATCCTTTGCTTTAAAGGCCTATAGGTTTCCATTTGAGAAATTCCCCGCGGTCCTATAGAAAACTGGCACTGGCCTTCTGAAACCCAACGGTTTCCTGACATCTTCTTGAGACCTACGTAGAACACCACTATGCTCTGTCAACAACTCAGGCTCGGTGCTTATCGGCGAGGCACCAGAAACCTTCCAAACTTACCATGTTTAGTGAAGAATGCGTCAAGTGGAAGGTGGGTAAGGACAGTCTTTCAGTCGCTGTTATCATATCACCATAAGATCCCGCCGGAACTCTGTCTGCCATGATACAGTTTGTTGCGGCAGTACACGCAATCGGTAAATTTTAGATTTGTAAGTACCGTTAATTGCGTAGTCAACTCCATACAAACATCATGTGAATATTAACAATCTGAATATGTAATGCTCAATGTACATTTAACTAAGCGGGTTGCCGCCAGTAATTGCGTCAACTGAATCGCTTCGAGCGTGTCGGGTTTGTGACTTTATTTGTTCAATTATAGCTTTCGTCAATTTGATTGTTAGGATGAGTTCAGAAGCTACTGGGAAAGTTATAACAGATACACGGGTCGATTTTGTAGATTAAACAATACATGCTGAGATTGATATACTAAGAGCGGCCAACCCGAGGCGCTCTTATGTGATTATGATGTTATTATAAGTCATTCTTCGATATTTTGGAAATACAGAATCTTTTGGATATTATCTGGACTTCTACAGAAATACCTTTTTTCAAAAACTTAAGGATTAAAAAAAAAATTCTGAAGCAAGTTTTATGAAATATTCGAGTAAATCACAGATTTACCGAATTCCAACAGTGTTTTCAGGCGTTCTCTCTTCGTGTTGCCTGTCCATCAAAAACCATGTTGGATTGCTTTAGATGAGGCAACAAGTTTTTAAGTGATGCTCGACGTTGACGATAGGCGAGTGGGGAAGGGCCACTTTAAGAGCGTCCTGTCAAAGATACATTTTCATATAACCGTTTTTATGAGAGCTTGCTTTCTTTTGTAAAAAAATATACTGACTTACGACTGTTCACGGGTCCGAGGTTACGTCACGACGGCACGAGGCTTCTCCGTCGGCAATTTTTTTTAGTTTTGAACGTAAATGAAAAATACGACAAAAAAAGTATAATAACGAATTAATACGTGTTTTTGAAGCCCGCTTATGTAGCTACGCGTCTATCTTCTATGATGTTATTGATCGGACAATTTATTTGGTGGCAATAGCATTGACTTCTCCCGTGTTTGGGCGGAGTGAGAGTGATAGAGTCAAACTTTTACTGCCTAAAAAACCACTCTTCTTTTTAACATTCGTACTCTGACGTTCTTTTTCATCTCATTCATGAATGAATTGGCATTAAGCCGGCCTTTCTACTTGTAGATATGTATTATGTTTTTAATAAACAAATGTAGGTATATTTGGGATTACATGATTATAAACTAAAATTATAAAAAACTGTGTGTAAAACTTTATCGATTTCGAACAAGCGTCAAAAGACCAATGACTCATGAAAAACTAGAAAATAAATTACAGTCAGCCGACGCCCATAAAATCGTATTCTGAGCGAGGACCAGAATGTTCAAACTTTTATGCCATTCATTTGAAAAGTTACAAGGACATAATTAATAACAATTTTAGTTGAAACTTGACAATTTTTTATCCAAGTGGAATCTATTTTACATAAGAGAAGAAATAAAATAAAGAGAAAAGATGAATTTCGTCTTCTGAATTTTCAATTTAGTTTTTCCCCTTTTAGTGGTTAAAAGATACTCGTATGAAAATATATTTTTTTACTCTGGGTAAAAGAAATATTTGAAGTTCTTTACTCTTTTATTCAGTGAATTACTAAAATTAATAAGAGCACCGTTGTATCCTTGTAAGGCTAAGAACTCACGGAACTGTTTTCACCTGTGGTTACCGCAGTTGCGGGCTCGCAGCTTCTGTAGAATGCAAATATAGGTATACAATGCGTTCCAAATGAGCATAGGATCGATTGCCATGGTGTGACGTCACGTCGTACTGTCATGTCAAAAAAATTTTGGCAAAATTGAATAACTCAGAGATGAGTGAAATTGAACACCTGGATTATGATTTAAACTTTTTTCGTTCATAGTTTAAATAAATTATATTATTTAAAATAAAAGTTACCTCGATTTGACAGTAAATCGTGACGTCACAACAACATGGCAATCGATCCTATTAAGTAAAAAATGCTCATTTCACGACGCGTTATACGACCGAGGTTTACGCGGTTGTTCGCAGCTCCTGTTGCACCGGCGGGCGGTCTTATAACCGCATGTCATGCGATTACACGCCAGGTTTGCGGGCAAAAATTGTAACAGCGTAACTGCACAAAACTGGGGTCTCTTGACTTAAGAAATAAGGTAGTTTCTACATAAGCCGCTTCGTAACGAAGAAAGCGGTCGTCTCCTTCTGCGAAGCAGTAATGCTAGCGAAGGAAAAGATCGCACCCGTTGGAGAAAGAACATCAGGCACCGGCCGTCGTGAGAGAAGACGCCTCGAGCATGGGGAGTCGAGTTCTAAATCCTGGTTATGTAGTTTATTTTTAGCTCAGCAAACCGTACTATGGATGGAAGTGTCCTCTCTGGGAGAGGAAATAGGCTGTAATCTACGCAGACCCAGTGCAGGTTGGATGTCATATGCTGGTTTTCAAACGATATTTTCCTTTAGTGTTTTGAAAGCAAACGTGATGAAATAAACTACTCAAAGTAATGCGCCTGGCTGAGTTTGAACCCGCGAACAACAAGCCTTAAGTCGGGACCGGTATCACTTGACCACTAACCACTGCTCTCTTTTACTGTTGCTTAGTCCACCATATGCAATACGTTTAACACAAGCATAATTTATTCTTAAAAAAACACGTTATATCTATAAAAATTATTTGAACTGTTGTTTCTCAGTATATATGCAATACCAACATACCGCACTTATCCGCAGAGGCTGAATATCCGCGTATGAATGGCCGTACGTGCGTGTTTAAACCACAAATCATGCGCTGTATCGCGAGCCCGAAATAAATGTGAGCCATTACGAACGCACGCGAATATCACCAGAGGCAGCGATTACACCGACATCCAACTGGATTAAAAATAAGTCAATAAGTTAAACCTTTCGACAATACTTGAGTTTGGACTTTTAGCAAAACGGCAATGGACCTCAACAAGCGAATAGATCGCATCAAAAATATTACCACCATTTTGTTTCGATTCTCTTGTGTTGGCCCTCAATTCATTCCTGGCCTGACTTGTCCCCCTAGCCAAGTTTGAATCGTATAATTTAGAGTTAGCGCTTGTAGTTGGCCATGCCCTCAGTTCCTTTGTGCCATCTCAACAAAGGTATTGGGGCGTGGCTATCAATAAGTGCTAACTCCTAACGAAACGATCGTATTCTCGGAGCAATGCTTTCTGCCTATTTTGGTTCTCGTTCGGACAGTTTTATAACAGTAAAAATAAAACCAATTTAGCTTTTTAATGTTCCTAATGCTGGGACTCCGGTATCCTCTCTAAGAGAGAAAATAGGCCTTAATCCATCACGCAGGTCCATTGCGGTTTGGCATTCTTCAAAATTGAGGTTCTAGGACAAGGCAATTTCCCTACCATATTTTCCTATAAATAACACAGAGTAATGAGCATCAAATTTAAATTATCATTAATTTTTTTCTCTTCGAATCGGTGGTAAACTTTTTAAATAGTTTGGGTCCATTAGGTGGCTACGCTGTCTCCGGTTCTCCCTCCAAATCAGGGACTTGTGCCCCTGGTTACGCCTGAAGAAGTGCATGTGGCTCTTCGCCGCATGAAGAACCGGAAAGCTGTCGGTGCCGATGGAGTCCCCATTGAAGCCTGGAAGGCGATGGGTCCTCGTGGTGTGGGCATCTTAACCCACCTATTTAACCGCATGCTCCTCACCGGAAAGATCCCGAGTCAATGGAGACTGAGTATTATCACTCCAGTCTTCAAAGGCAAGGGATCGGTGCAGGAGTGTGGCGACTACCGTGGGATTAAGGTTATGTCCCACACCATGAAGCTCTTCGAGCGGGTGATTGACTCTCGGATCCGACAGGAGTGCACCGTCTCGGGATGCCAATATGGGTTTCGACCAGGCCATGGCGCCATGGATCCCATCTTTGGCCTAAGGGTTACAATGGAGGGATACAGATCAAAGAATACGCCTCTGCACCTCTTGTTCCTTGACATGCAGAAGGCCTTCGACTGTGTCCCCCGTGAGGTGATCTGGTGGGCGCTGAGATCCAAAGGAGTGCCCGAGACCTATGTTGACATCATCCGAGATATGTACCGAGACTCCGGTTCTGTGGTTCGGACCGCTGTTGGCGATACGAAACCCTTCCCCATCACCGTCGGAGTTCACCAGGGTTCTGTCATTAGTCCGTTTCTGTTCAGTGTGGTGCTGGACGTGCTGTCCTTCAACATCAGGGACTTACACGAGCAGCCGCCATGGCTGCTCATGTATGCAGACGACATCGCGCTGGCGGACTCGGACAGTGGGCGTTTGGTTCGACGTGTGACAGCGTGGAAGGAATCGCTGGAAAACGGCGGTCTGAAAATTAATGCGGCGAAGACCGAGTACTTGGCCTGTAACACAACAAACGCTGCTCCTGTTCGCATTGGCGAAGACTCAGTCGAGCGCACGGAACAGGTCAGGTACTTGGGATCGGTGCTCCACGAGTCCGGGGACGTCGATTGCGACGTCGAGTCACGTATCTCGGCGGCCTGGGCGAAATGGCGTGAGGTGGCGGGGGTTATCTGTGACCCCAAAATGCCGGTTAGGCTCAAAGGACAGGTCTATAAGACCATCATTAGGCCTGTTCTTTTGTATGGCAGTGAAGCGTGGCCTGTACTTGAGGGGCACAAGCAGAGCCTGCGTGTCACGGAAATGAATATGCTGCGCTGGATGTCGGGAGTGTCGCGGAAAGACCGCATTAAAAACTCCCGCATCCGGGGCAGCCTTCAGGTCCGTGACATAGCGGATAAACTGCAGGAGGGTCGCCTACGCTGGTATGGCCACGTATTACGAAAACCAGCAGACTACGTGGGTAACAGATGCCTCGCCATGCCACCTCCGCCGGGACCCGGAAAACGAGGAAGGCCTAAGAGGCGTTGGATCGACGTCGTAAGAGACGATATGCGTGCCAATGGACTTATGGCAAAGGACGCGAAAGACCGAGCGAAGTGGAGGCGTTTGAGTTGGAAAGCGGACCCCGGGCTCCGAGGTGAAAGCCAAGGAAGCAACCGGGACTAGCGCTGAGATGATGATGATGAGGTGGCTACGTTAACTGCTGCATCGGTGGCACTCATTAAATCCTCCAAAATGCAGGTGTAAGGGTACTTGAGACATTCTAATGTGTGGCTCATAGCTTGAACAGCACCGCAATGGACCATACCGCTATTCAGAATCTATACACAATAAAAAAGTACTGGCATTTTTCAAGCAGTACGGTGTGACAGTCGGCATGATACACAAAACAAAAACGTAAATCTCACATTGACCGCTCCACCTGCTTACATTAAGTCGTTGGAACGTATTCTGTGACGTCACGCGAGGATGTGACATTATAAGCTAGGGTTCATAAAATGTCAGTAAAGGATTGTCGGTAACGCCATTCTGGAGAAGAGCTGCTTTTTATTTTGGTTAGGATTAAATTCATATTTGAATATATGATTTTGATTCTATTATAATTCCTAATTCTGGAGAGTACGTCTCTGCAGGAGAAGGAAGAAATATTTGTAAGCACTACGAGCTAAAACCCCAATGTGTTTCTCATTTCTCCTTATGAGTTCGGAACACGAAGTGATAGGTAGATGATATCAGAAGCATGGTAGTAGGAAAAGCGGTGAATGGTGAAAAATTAGTTTAAGAGTACGTAATAATGGGAGTTTTTTGCCGGTTCTTCTCCAAAAGAAATTACCAATTAATTGGAAACAACCGATCGGAACCGTACACTAGCTTTTTTAAATGTTGTCTGGATTAAAGCTTGACACGGAAGTTTGAGGATAACCTGGATGAATTTCGCTCAGGACGATGAGAATTGGCAGCAGTAGAAAAAGTTGGGAACCCACTCATGGCGGTGCATCGTGGAAAAGGGAAAACAATCGTGGAAGAGCCATCATGGAGTTTCTTGTCGGTTCTTCTCCATAAGAATTGACTAATGCGTACCGTGCACTAGCTTCTAAGATTTTACAAGTCCCCATGTAGACCTATTTAAAATAAGTGAATTAAATTGATAAGTGATAGAAACAAAATATCGTCTGACAAATATAAAAATGAATCGTTGAATGTGTTGCTAAGCGCAAATCTCTAAAACAGTTGAACCGATTTCGCTATATTTTTTTGTTGTATTTTTTATTATCACGAGAAGGTTCTTATTAAAAAAAATAGGGTAGAGTGGAGAAGAGTAGAATAGACAAATCAATTGACGGGAGCGAAGCTGCGGGTAAAAGCTAGTGTCTCAATAAAATACAAATAATATTATATCGTTTCGTGTCACATATGACGCCATGACACATATTTCGGTTTATTAACATTGTAATTAAAATATTTGCTTGTAATAATTGAAGAGAATACGGTTTCAACGTGTCAGTTATTTAATTTTGAACATGGTTATTGTTTTCATAATATAGTTTTCAGCTAGAACATCAGGGCGCTGGAACTAAGGCAAGAAGGAAAGGGGTGGGTCGTTTAGTCAGTAATAGTCTGACATTGTTCTCGCTCCGCCCAAGGGCGGAATTCATGATATATGACTTTTCCCGCCATGTATCTTAGGTTATTTATACCGCAGAGGACCAGTAGGGCAAAGCCTTCTAGGGCTATAGGTTATGTGAAAGTGAACCCCGGCCCTGGAACATAAGGTAACGGTACTGGAAAGCAAGGCAAAGAAGGAACCAGAGTGTATCTGTCAATAAAAGTTTTCGACACGTCCTCCTGCTACGCGCAAAAACGGTAGTAATCATCAGATGATATCCCACCCAAATGTCAAGTAATAAATGTTGTCAAATCTCGTTTATTAGTATTATTTTTTGGATTTATTATTATTATATTTTTTATTTATATTATTTTGTTTATTATATTTTTGGATTTATTATATATTATTATTTTTTGGATTACATAGTATAAAACAAAGTTGCTTAGATCTTTAAAAGTACGCAACGGATTTTGATGCGGTTTTTTTAATAGATAAAGTGATTCAAGAGGAAGGTTTATGTGTATAATAGATGCATAATATTTTTAATATCAGTACCCGAAGCTGGGGCGGGTCGCTAGTAAATTATAAAATAACTTTGGTTCCAAGTCGAATGACCAGACGTGTCAGACTTTTAAGGCAAAAACTTCGTTTTCACTCAGTTAACCTTGCTTTTTAGGGTACCTGTAACGTCTTCGAACAATACCAATTCCGATATATGTTTACCTGTAAAATAAAGTATAAACATATTTTTAAGAGTTCTCTCTACAAATAAAATACAAGTTGGAATCGAGATAAAAGTTTATGTCCATTCCTATCATAGCGTTGGTCTGCGTGCCAAATCTACGAGAGTGCGATTAACTTTGGGAGAGTAGAAGTAGCGCAAACTATACGACTTTTCAATTGTCGAAAAACAAGAATCTATCTACGTGAGTGTAGACCAAAAAAATGTGTTCTTTATCTTTTTCTGTTTTGTTTTTTATTATTCCTTGATAGTTACAACTTGACAAAATTGGAAAAGAAATTGTCTTGGTATAGTCATGTGAAGAGGACGGATGAAACGCATGTTATAAAACCAGTTCTAAGTTTACACGTAGATATGGATTGGAGGAAGAGGGAAGCCGAAGAAAAGATGGATGGATTGTGTGAGGAGTGATATGAAAGAGAACGGAGACAGAATGGAAGAAAAAGCCTTGACCTCAAGTAATGTGTAATAAGGACAGGAAGAAGAAGGAAGTTACAACTTGACAATTCAAAAGTGAATAGGTTATGGTTTATTTAAGCTTCATGTACAGTAGTGGTACGTAGCGGATTTTTAACGCTACAAGTCATTTTCTACCGATCGACCTTTGGGTTAAAAAGAGATACCACTGTGATAGGTGTCCAAACATTAAGTGGCTAAATAATAATATCAATTTTAAACTAATAAATACTTTGCTATGCTAGGTTTTTTCTAGGCTAGCACGTTCAACGTCGACTACATCATTCCTTGCCATCAAATGAGGTAGTGGTAGCCAAAGCAAGCCTTACAAGAAAAGATTAACTCCAGATTAAAAGGGCAAATCATTATCAATCAACTTTGCCAGAAGGAAGGGTTTTGTTTTTCATAAATACCGTGTGTCCGAGTACGCGTGCTATTGTCGCGTGCAGTCACCTCCGCTGGTCGCACTTCGATTGAGACCCAAAGTCAATATTATTAAAGTAAATTATAAGTATAGGAAATAAATAAACGAAATAATTGATTGATTGTTATATGACAGTTGTGGAATATATTATATTGTTAGAGGAATAGTGAAGAAACGCCAACAAGGAGGTGTGACAAGCGATGGCGGCAATCATAGATAAGTTCGTGCGCGCGTCATGCTGGTGATTTTTGGACTATCAACGGGCGTAAGAAAAATGGCTCCCGGTTTGAAAAGTCAACCTGCCTAATTTTGTAATGTAAGATGGTTTAGTGTTATTTCTTTTGAAAATAATTAAGCTAATTCCGTTTGCTTTCTTTTTTGTGATTTTGGTTTTTTGTTAAAAAGGAAATATAAAGTGTCATAGTCTGTGGTTATTGGGTTTTTAAATTAGACTCACTGTCGGTTTTTTCTAAAAATATAATTACATATTAATTGATTCCCAAACCAAGCAGGGCTTATGTTATAAGATAACTGATACACATACTTAATATTTCTAAATACAAACATATTCCAGATAAATTACACCCAGGCACAGACAAAAATGATCGTGTTGGTCGAACAATCATGTGTCTATAAATGTCACTAACTACTAGACATCAGGAGCATAGATGTTCGATTCAACTTATATACCGCATATTGTAAACTGTATGAATATGCGCCCGGTATATTATGACAGACGCAGGTAGGTGACTTTGTCAGTATAAAAGAAAATTCCTTTTAGAATACAATTTCAAAATAACCCCTTACAGTAAACACACAGTAGCAATGTATTGTGTACCGTACTAAGACAAAACCAGTCGGCTAAAACCTTTGTAGCTAGATTAAATTAGCAGCGTTGTGTTAATGGCTACATTCGGTAGATTCTCACCACAAATCCCTCTAAACGCATTCCGGGAACAGACGCCTCATAACCTTGAGTACGTGCTTTGATGTTACCGGGTTTATGTTGGATTTGAGGAAACGGCAAAATGATTAATTTGAGGAACCACGATTGTTGATAAGTTAGCAAGGCTCTAGAAGGCAGAGGGTATAATCCTCAGCACACATGTTAAACCATCATGGCTGTCGACCTTAACTTTCAGGTCTTTGATTATAAATTTAATGTTTGATTCCGATCCCATCTGATGGTAAGCTGTGATGCAATCGTTGATGATGAGGCGCACTAGTTATTAAGAGCCTATTCACTCTAGCCTTGAAGACACCCAAATTACCTATAGTCGGATGAGAAGACCACAGCAGTCAAATTGTTCCAGTCTTTCGATGTACGTCGTATAAATGACGAAGCGAAACGCTTAGTCTGGACCAAAAACGTTTCAATAACGTAGTAATATTTATTTATTTAGAGGAAATCGGAATTTTAAAATCTGTTGCTTTTTCTAACACCGTGTACGCGATGAAGTCGAACATATAGAGTGACTGGTAATTAGAGTGTTGATTTTCATAATCTAGTACCGGTTCGTTCAATAGATGGCGTTAATTTCAATTTATAATTCGCTATGGTTTCGTTACTAGCGTTTGTATATAACCAGAAGATGTTATTCAAAAAGTTTTCCATGTAGGTCAGGTAATAATAAACTCTTTTATAATAAAACGACTACTGTAGTAGTATTATCAACCCTATTAGTGTTCGTAGAGTTCAAAAAAGTGCAACTTTACTATCTTGGTAATAAACAGGATAATAAAAAGTATTAATGAAATGTCAATTGTAATTAGTGATGGATAATGTTTTCTTGAAATCAAGAAAAAATCTGCTGTTCAAAACAATAAAGTACATTTATTTCGCCCTACTGGTCAAAATGTACCTACTGAACTTGCTAATTTTTTTCGCGATTTCACGTTTGGTTTGCTAGTAAAAAATAAATATTGTTTGTTACATATATCAAATATCTGTGTAAAACATGAAAACAAGAAGTCTGTCAAACTGCATTTAACAAACGGAAATACTCCGCTACAGATTTACTTACTCAGGATCCAACTTGCAACTGTCATTGTTATCTAGATTAAGTGCAAGCTTTTTGTCAAACTTCACTCTGCAAAGTTGGCACAGTCAAGTTTCCCTCGAAGGCGGGTTTTAATCGCTTGCCACTAGTCGTGTTTGTTACTTCAAGTTTTAAGACTTTTGGAAGATTCTCATTTGTGATGACTTTTTTTTAAATCTTCCGTTCTTGTCTTTTTAAAGCTGTATCAGCAGTGTGGCCCGACTGTAAAGTTGACATCAATAATCGCTTGAACGGATAGTAGAAAACCAGGCAAGATCGAGTTGAAATTCGCACTAATGTACCTATGAAAACATTGCGATTCCCTTTTAAATTGTTGTGCTAATGAGACTTTGCTTCATGTCAAATTTCCAATGAATTTTGATTCTTTAGAGTGTCTAAATGTTTTTTTTTTGTGACATACGTCCGTATCTTTTTCTCTTAATTCAAAAGTTTGATTTATTCACAGATTCAAGACACCACAGACTTCACCTTTGTAAACGCGAAGTTGTAGACGATTAGTTTTACCTGGGATTAAACAGCCCAATTAGGTGGTTAATCTACTATCACTCTCTCTCACAGAAATGAGGTTTTCTGTGTGAGAGAGCAATGGAGTGTATCATTTAATTTTATTTGATACCTCTACGCGTTCCCGAGATAAAGGGTCTTTGACCAACAGACTGACAACGAAGTGGTTCTGTCTTGTTAGGGTTCATTTTTTTTCCTTTTGGGTACCAAACGGAACCATATAAAAACAAACAGATATATAAAAATATTTAAAGTTTAAAACTGTCTATGAATAGCGCGTGAACCGTGCATGCATATGTGAGCGAGTGGCTGCAGCGCCAACAGTCTGCGTGAATACTTCATGTCCGCTGCCGGGATCAACGACGAGCTCGTGAATTCTTGATAGCCAATGTATTGGAAGCAGTGATTAAGTAGAGCTGATACACCCGCTTTTAATAAATACGACGATTAAAGAAACATGGAACATTTATATCTTCGTTTTTAATCGCGCGGCAAAAACATTTTAGCGCACCGGTTATTACAGTTTTTTTTTTTTTTGGTAAGAAATCATGCAATGATTTCTCACACCCTGAGGTAGAGCCAGGGGCTTCTCAGAAAGTATCCATGCCGTATGTAGTTAGTTGCCAGTTTTTGGTTGCAACCTCAACGATTTGTAACAATATACCTAGGTACTCTTGAAGAATGTTGTTTAGCCTTTTGTATGCCGTAATTAGAGACACAATTAAAAAGCGATTGTATCTCGCGTAGATCTGCGCATCGGCATATGAGAGGTCATACCATGGAAAATGTTTAGACCATTGGGTAGATAAAACCTTTGAAACAAAGACTTCAAAAATGCTGTCCTATTCATTTACCATTAAAATTTCGCACCAACTTTTGATGGTAAATAACAACCTATTATTTACCATCGACAAAAAAAAGCAACGAATGTCTAGAAACCTATTCACTCTAAAAGGCCTTCAGTTTGTTCTCGACTTGTCTCTCAGATTGCAGCATTTGTAGCTATCAGAAAACATACAAAAAGATAGAAAGATACTCCTTTCTTTTCCCTATTTGTTGTGTACGTGTGGAGGTGGGTTGTCCATTATGTACCGGTGTCGGATCACCGTATGCTGACTGGTCAGCTGATGAAATGGGCTTGTTAAAATTAAGTTACGCAAACCTGATGCTCTCTTCAAAATGTAACCGAGAAAAATTGAGAAGCTAGCAACTTTCGGTTTCCAAGAACCCAATCAACTTATTAGGTATCAAATCTCTTGTCAACTGTGAATTGACGTGCATAGATCATGATCAGCACGACTTCCATTAAGCTTTCATTTGATCATCTTGTTAGTTGCCAGCATAGCAAAATCTATGGGAATGGTATGTCTAATGCATGCCATAGATTTATTGTATTTTTGCGAAGCATCATTTCAGCAACCCAAATTAATTTGACACAGCTGTTAATTTACAGTTGTATCAGTTGAATGACAATTTGAACGAGCTTTCAGAAACTCTGTGTTAGTCTTTAGTCTACGCTAAGACTTGAGTCTCGATTCAACGACCACTTTCTTTTTATTCCTTGATTGAAGTATTTATATAACCTAAATTCCCGGCCATTTCACAGCCAATCAATACTTACGCCCAACTTTGATTACTAGGGAAGATTAAAAACAAAAGATCGTATCAAGGCGTTCTTAAAGTCTAATGGCGTTTTGAACAGCGAGCTCGCAGCTGCCGATAATGTGTTCTCAATTAATCATTCTCACTTGATGGATGACGGCGTAAACAACAGTTCGGCAGATTTTTAATAAGCACTTAATGTGAAGATCGGAATTAAGATTTTCTTTTCCTTTTCGAGATTTTGCTGTTTATGCTGGTCATTTAGTAATAAAAATAAAAATATCTTGTTTTTCTTAGGTTGGGAAAATATCCAATGACTTCCCGTTTTTGTGCGGAAAAGGAGATAGTGTTAGACTTTTACTGATTAAAACCCAATTCTGTGGTTTCGTTTTTTTTTTTTTATAACAGAACCGATTCTTCGTTTTAGAAATAGACCCTACGCCCCAATAGACTTCGATCATACTGGGTCTCTGACGCTTTCCTGACATCTCCCTGAAGCACGCGTGGAACAATACGCGCCGCCTACGGTGGCCGGAAATTAGGATCGGGATCCCCTTGGCGGCAGGAGCGTGAGAGCTGTAGTCAGACGCGTACGGCAGCCTCTTTTTCTAGCATTACTGCTTCGCAGAAGGCGACCGCCTGCCACTCTACCAAGCTTCGGACCATGGCCTGTACGAGTACCAAGGCTTAGCGAGAGGCATCGTTGCCACTCCTATGTTCCTTCTTTGCCTTAATTTCCGGAGTTCACTTCCGAGATCTGTGTCCTTTCATTGCTCTTTCAAATTTTTTTGAAAGAGCAATGAAACACTCGGTTGGTCACTCGTTCAAATTTTTTTGACTTTATACTGTTGTCAGTATAAAGTCAAAAAAATTTGAACGAGTGACCAGTATATACGAGTAGTTCAACACTTGTGTGTTGAACTACTCGTATATTTGTTAAGGTTGAAACTATCTGATGGACTCCTGTAATAAATAGAGTATTTACATATTTTTGGAAAAGGCTCATTAACTATTAGTTTTTTTTATTTAATCGAGATAAGTGGCGTAAAAATGTATTTAAATTTTAAATAATTATTTCCTTGAAATCTTTATATGAAAAATTGATACAAAACCTTCTAAAAATAGTTTATAAAAACCCGTAGTCACAGATTTCATTATAGATGTAGTCGCAGATTTTATTAATTTGATTAATCTATTCACCACAACACGTTACAAGAACGATATAATATCCTAAAAATACTCGAATCCGACGAAACCAGCCTTTGACCTCCACCCACGCACAAAAAAAAACCCGCAACAGTACTTACTACAAAACCGTAACGAAAATTTCAAAGCTGAACGTTCATCGTTCTTGGTCAATAGATCCTGAATTTGAGTCCCCCTCCTTATACAAACAAGCTACTCGTTCATGCTCTATAATCTACATAGCCTTTTAGAAAAACGGGTCAAGTAAGAGTCGGACTCTTCGCGCACGATGGGTTCCGTACTGTCCGGAGCAAAATAGAGAAAGAAAGAAAACATGTTTATTCTGCCTGTATATGAAATGTACCATAAAGTTTATAATAAATGAATAACGCACAATTACCTATTTACAAATATCGTTTTTTTGGTGTGCGTCAGAATGGCTGGTTGCCTGTGGCGTTATCAATTATGAGTCCCGCCTAAATATTTAAAATAATAATAAAATAAAATATCACAACTATAACACAACGCTATCTAATCCAAAACTAAGCTGAGCTTATCTTATAGGTACTAGACAATAGATAAATATACTTTCTAAATACATACATATTATAGATTAATTTTACTCAAACAGAACAAGTAATCGTGGCTCATCACAATAACATTCCTTTTTTTAGTTGGGAAAATGACATTTCCCGTCCTTGGGTGGAACGGGAGATGGTGTCAGATTTTTACTGACTAAAAGTCCAGTGTGTTTGCCTTCGTTACAAGACAGGATTTCATTTTCACATAACCTGTGGAATTTGTCTTGGATGGGGACAGAAACCACGACCTCCGGGGCGCATATAGCAGTCGACCAACATGTGAGTCAAATTACCAACATGTAAGTCATGATCCCGCTGTACCCAATGTTTATATCATAACTAGCTTTTGCCCGCGGCTTCGCCCGCATGGTATTGGGGTTGGGGTTTCCGGGATAAAAAGTATTCCGGAATTACCAACAAGTAAGTCAAATTACCAACATGTGAGTCAAATTACCAACATGTGTGTCAAATTACCAACATGTGAGTCACATTACCAACATGTGAGTCAAATTACCAACATGTTAGTCAAATTACCACCATTTAATTTTATTCTTTGTTTTAATAAATATAAAAAAAACAAAAAAAAAATCTGTTAAAATGACAACTGTCCAGCTGTTTAGCTTTAACGATTAATGGTGACAGACAGACGGACAACAGAGAACAAAATCCCATTTTTCCCTTTGGATACAGAACCCTAAAAAGTAGGAAAGAAAAAGTGCTTTATTGAATTGAATTTCAAGGAGCCTTTGTGGCAATGGAACGGGCGGGTGAGTGACACGTGGCAGCTTGACGTGTGTAAGGCTTTAGAGATTAAGATCAAGGGTATAGGCACTTGCCTCAGGCTGTGCGTTAAATAAGTTAATGAGGCCTTTGAACATGTGAAAATACTAATTGTAGCTAATTAGAACTACAGACGGAAATATACATGGTTGTAATATTAAGTGAATTTAATTCGCATCGAATTCAGCACTGTATTTGCGATGGGTCGGCAACACGTGTCAGTGTGGTGCCCCTTCATAGGATATGCGTCACCTACTTTCCTGTCCAGCATGCACTACCATCTGCACCTATAATGACTACCTAGTACAAAGCCAACGAAAGAGCTGTTCAGGTGGCTAAATATTGGTCGGAAAAAATCTGAATCAGTTCGACACAAAAAGAAGAAGATATGATGTTATAGATTCAACATTATTTGTTGATATGAGGCAGTGTAACTCTGCACACACTGGTGCAGTGTAACTCTGCACACACTGCTGCAGTGTAACAATTTGGCTATCTGGTGGTAATGGCCCGAACATGCAAATTATTTAATTACCACTGCTCTCTTTCGACTACTATCAAAATTCTGTAGTACTGGGTCTGCGTGGTGGATTACGCCCATTCCCTATCTTAGAGCGTCCCAGCCTTTGATGTTCCCACATTGAAAGGCTGAAGTGTTATATCAAAATTCATGCTGAGCAGCTACATGAAAATTCTTAAAGCAAGAGTAACTGTAAAAAAAAATAACTCATCAAAGTGACAATTTCCGCTGTCTTCATAGCTTCAATCCTACAAATACTTACATTTAGATTAAGGCTCGCTTTTAGTCGCCTGCCTCCGGATCACTTATTATTGAGTAGCTAGTGTTGTCGGATTAGGCTTTGTAATCTCTTTGTTAAATCATTTTAGTTTATAAAGATCACCAGGATAATTTATGTATTAAAATTCGAGATCGGTTGGACCGATTTGGCCAATTTTGGTCTTGATATATTCGTAATAGCAGCTCAGGGCAGGTAAAAGCGATGAGAACGAAAAAAACTATCGGTACAAGTTTGCTGGATCAAACTAGTTAGCTCTAGATATGTATCGCGTTTGGTAAGCGCGCTCAACGCGTTTGTGTAAACCAACCCTGGTTTGGATTTGTTGGCTAATGAATGAAAGAGAATTTTTGTTTGTAATTCTATGGAAAAGACAGAGTGAAAGGGTTAACGTAATGTAGTGTTAATGACTATATTGCTGTTGTAAATTTAATCATTAAATATATAGAGTGATTGGTAATTAGTGGCCGATACTTAAACACGTGATTGTAGTCATGATAACAAACCGCTTACTATGGGACTGTTCAAATAGATTAAAAAACCTACGTGAGTGAAGTGTGGAGCTTAGTAAAAAAATAAAGGCGGCTATATATATACTATACTATCATCATCATCATGTCAGCCGAGCGACGCCCACTGCAAAAGGCATAGACCTCCCCCAAATACTATTAGTATAGTATTTGGGGGAGGTCTATGCCCAGCAGTGTTTTCACATTATATGCTTCCTTATAGTTAAGGAAGCATATAATGTGAAAGCAGTGGTGGTAACGGTCCCGACTTACAGTGTTGTAGGTCGCGGGTTCAAACCCAGCCAGGCGCATTACTTGTGTAATTTATTCCATCACTGCGGCTCTCAAAACAGTGAAGAAAACCATCGGTGAGGAAACTTCTAGGACTGTCCTAGAACAAAAAATTTAAAGACGTGACATCCACCAATCCGCATTGTCCTTATCATAATTATGGCCTATTCACTCTCCTAGAGAGGAGGCCTGTGTCCCAGCAGTGGGAACATTAAAAAGGCTGGTGATGATGAGGAAGCATGACATCAGTTCGGCGTTATACTCGTAATAACAAGTGTTACAACTACATTGCTGTTTTGAGGACGTTATTCGGCACCAAGAAATTTCTAAACGAGTTAGCCAGTGCAATAAGAAATTTATTAGATACTAGCGACTCGCCCCAGCTTTGCACGGGTACTAATATTAAATATATTATGTATGTATTATACACAAACTTTCCTCTTGATCTATTAAAAAAAACCGCATCAAAATCCGTTGCGTATTTTTTAAAGATCTAAGCATACATATGGACAGCGGTAAGCAACTTTGTTTTATACTATGTAATGATGACGTCACACGAGATTAGATAAATCTGAGTGAAAACTCTTTCTTCACGCAGGTAAATAAAAGTGATCATCATCTGGTTTAGGGAAAGTTTCAAAACCTTCATTTTAGTACCGATGTACTGCTGATAGGCGAGTGATTCAGATAAACTTGGCCTACACACCGCGTGTTTTATTGCCGGCAATAAAATTGGATCCCTGAGAGACTGACAGATCGATGTCTTGATTATCTCCAAGCTTTATATGCCCATGAATGAGAGATTCTTTGTAATGATTTAAAACATTTATTGGACGGGTTTTTGGCGGGAGATTATAGTGTTATAGTTCTATCATCATATTGCCTAATAAAATTAATAATAGCGGGGCCTGATTCAGAGGGCGGCACATCTTTCTTTGGAGGTCTGACCACCGGAGCTTTTTTTTTAATTTTCAAAATTATTCTTTATATCAAAGTCCATATTTTTTTTGTAACAATATGTTAGTAGGAATTAATAATACCACTACAATACAACGTGAAGCCACACCACTGAACCGATCCTAGTGGGTTCCCTCTATCCTACTCCACACCGTCAATTTCCTGTTTTTCTAACCTCATCGAGCAATTTATAGAGCATTGCACCCATCATGCATGAGATGAAAAATGCCAGTTTTCCTCTAGAGTCAAATAGGCATGCAAACCAGGAAGTTTTCATAACATATCCCCCATAAAATTTTATCTAAAATAGCCCTGAAGATATTCCGTGGCTTATTTGCTTTACACACAATATCATCCTTAACGCATCAACTGTGCCCTACTTTTTGTGCATATCCAAACACAAGACAAAAGATTATCAACTTTACAGCTTCCATTTAAGGTTTGTTATGGGTTTTTGTTTGGAACGAGCACACCCCATGACGTATTGGTGATAAATGAAAATTTCTGGTGAAAAACAAATTTTGTTTCGTGTCTACGCAACGCTAGCCAAGATTTGGTCCCAACGATTTTCGGAGGCTTTGTCTTGGTCCTTCGATAAGTTGAGGACTTCTGTCAATAATCTCGCTTATTGTCATTGAAGTATCGGTATTGACATGAGGATTGTGGGGTTTTCGGAACGAAATAGGATACCGATTGTTGACCTTTATTTGGGAGAATAAAAATTGAAATATATCGTGGAATTTTCCAATTGCTTTGTGTTTTTGTTGTGTGTATTGTATGTTTTTTTTCCTCTTTTTCTATCTGTATGAATTGGCTGGCACTTGAATATGAATATTGAAGTTTGGCTCAAAGTGTTTATCTAGATTTTATGTGTATTTTATTCTTGATAGGTTTCCGTTTAACTATTTTCTCAAAATGCTTACCTAAAAGTAACCGACTCATTCTTCACTCGAAGGATGACCCCCAGGATGTAACCATTAGAAGACATAAGACTCACGATTTCACTCCTCATATTGCAATGGCTAGCTAGGCGCTTTACTTTTACATTACAGCTGAAGTGCGCGTGAAGGATAAGACTACAGACAGAGATACAACAATCATAAACCCATGGCAACAAAAACAAAAAAGTTAGGTAATACAATAAAAATTCTCTGAGCATCAGACACCCCGTGCCGAGTTTCAGCTGGCGCCTCGGTCAGTGTCGCATAGAAGAGGATAATTTAAACTAAATTGTATGCCTGTATATTTATTAAAACTTGCCGTCATAGTTTTCAGCTACGTATTTACCATGAATTTGAACAATGGCAGTCGAATGCCCCACATTATTGCTAGTGACGTACAACGAACCTTGAATATTTTTCTGCGAAAATTCGACGGAAATTACAATAGTCTCTTGAAAAGAACAAGTGTAGTGATGGGGAGTGGTTCGGTAATAATCGAGTAAATTATTTTTATCGACTACATTTTACAATACTAATTTGAAGAGCTCGTCGCTAACCTATTGTTAGTCAAGAGGGTCAATTTCACGATGCGGATGACGAGCAAACGGTTGCTTACCGGCCAATAGCAACAGAGCCCGAGTCGTCGACGGCGTGTAGTGTTTTACGCGTCATCCGCGCTCCAAGACTCATGTCAGCAAAATTGTAGGAGCCCAGTAGGGCCTTCATAGACGTGTCAGCAAAACTTTAGGAGCCTAGTATGGCACATTATAGACATGTCAGCAAAATTAAAGGAGCCCAGTGCGCCTCATCAGACATGTCATCCAAGTTGTTGGATATCCCAGTAGAGCCCAAACGACCAACGGGAAAGACTTGAACAACTTATCTTTAGAGAGTGTTGATTTAGATTTTTTTTTACTGCTGCTTGAGGTAACCGAGCTGAGTTTTTAATATCAATTTAGCTGTGAAGTATGAAGCTAAATTACTTCACTTTATGCGAGATCCTAAGGCAAATAGTATTGACAGAAGGACAGACAGACTAAAAGTGATTCTTTGAGGTTTCCGATTTTACCGGTTTAAGTACAAAAACCTAAAAACTAATATCTAACTGCAAACGGTTTGACTAGAAACCTGAAAGTTGTGTTCTTACAATTCATATAATCATCATCATCATTTCGGCCAAAAGACGTGTACTCTCACTGATCCTAAGGCAAATAGGATTGAAAGAGGGACAGACAAACACACAAACTAAAAGTGATCCTTTGAGGTTTCCAATTTTACCGACTTAAGTACAAAAACCAAAAAAACTAATATCTAGCAGCATACGGTTTGACTAGAAACCTGAAAGTTGTATTCTTTACAATTAATATATTCATCATCATCATCATTGCAGCCAAAAGACGTCTACTGTTGGACATTGGGCTCCCCCAAGTTTAGCCATAACGACTCATCCCGTGCCTATTTATTTTTTTACTCATTCATATATGTATTTAAATCCCAAGTTCCGAATTGCTAGTGATATAAACAAAGTTTAAACAAAAATACTTTCATGTTTATGTTTAGTATATCGAAAAACTGCTGTAAAAGTTATGACAAGTAACAAATTGTTGTTTTCAAATATGTCAATGATAATAACGAAATTCTTGACAGAATGAACAAGATTTATGAAGTTTCTTCAAACACGCAATCTTGGTTAGTCGAGCAATTTAAGTTTTCAAGAAAATAAATTTAGAACTAATAATAAAAATGCCTTGTTTGTTTATAACTTTTTCAGATATCTATTAAGTTAAACGAAGACAAACTGCATACAAGTTACTTATGAGAAACTTTGCAACAAAATTTTGTAACGTAGAGCAGATTTTAATTGACATTAAAAAAGAAGGTGGTACTTAATCATATAAAATAATAAAAACAAAAATATTTAATAAAGTCATAGCTTGAAACGCTTTCCAGATCATCAGCGAGAATCTGATTAAGAATCTTGGAGAAATCGGGAATCTTTCTTTATAGGTTATGGTTATATAATTGTAGGTAGGTTCTAGACCTTAAAAAGGTTAAATTAAAAGGAATCAAGGTATAACTAAAAGCATTTACTTATCTCAAAAGAGCCATTAACAGACACATTTTATGATAAAAAAAAAACATGTAACGAACTCTGTGGACACTCTTATTTTATGTAATTTGTTATTAGGTATGTGTTCAAAAAAAAAACAATTCATTGTCAATCAACTAAATTTGATTACCTAATGATTTTTCAAGTCGCATTGTAGTCTAAATGTACTTGCTTATTCGACTAATTTGCTTAGATGTACTGTTACTCGACCATCTCGAGTAAGCGTTGAAGAAAATCTCAGTGTCCCAGCTCTATTATAGGCCAAACAGATTTATTGAGTTGTCCCACGTTGGTACTTGTTACCTCTAGAGAAGGGATTTTCCACTCTAGCGGTTATTGTGAGAAAAAACCTCGTATGAAAGTATTGTTAGGTGAGGGGTCGAGATTTACAGGTGCGGTCACACGTCGTCTTTTATGGTACTTTATGTAATGTATTGAAAGTAATGGCGTTAGTTTCGAAGCTCTAATATTGTGGGGTGAGAATTGACAAAGGGAATATTTGTTTCAGTTATTCATTTTGCCATACTAAAGATATGGATGTCCCAGCCCACAGTTGGAGATTTTGCGTATTGATCGAGCGCGTCAGAAAATCATATTGAGAAAAACCTTGCACCATGGAGTTTTTTTCGATCATCGGAAAAACTCGAACGCGTCAGATTAAGACAAGGTAAGTTAAGTACATTCAGAAGAGTGTATAATTATCTTAATAAACTGGTAATTTGGGCATGTTATAGACATGGGTGAGTTCCCTCGTCACCCACAATGAGTTGAATTGTCAGATTAATATCTATATAGGTTATCCGAAAGGCAAAGCGCTTATACCTTATGTATTATCTGACCCGCTCGAATATTTTATGTGACTATTTGTATTTTTTTCTTCTTTGAAAAACTCTCATACATGCTATCCACCCACTAAAATGAAAACTTGCCACAGACTTTTTTTCGTTTTAGAACCCAATCTTCACAATCGAATAGATCCCCATGGAGCTTTAGTAACTAGGTACAAAAGCATCCTGGGCTCCCGTACTCCCACTTATACTTTCAGTTTTCTACCTGGTTACGCTTACGTTTTCTATATCGTAATAAGTTATTCATTTTATTTTTGGCTGCATTTTGCTATTCCCCATCCCTTTCCTGCACTCGTGTGAGCGAGTAGGACTGGACTGCCCTCGTAATTGATTATGGCATGACATTTCTGTTTCCGCAAATTCAATGGCCTCATTGACTGATCCTGTTTGTGTTACGACCGCATTCTAAATTCGGAAATCGAGCGAAATTTGGTATTTGTGCCTTGAAAATAGTAACATAACCGGGTACCGTGGAAACTTTATTTTTCAGGGATAGCTTCTGACGACGATGACCAGGTGAGTCAGTTTTGACGCTCGGACCGTTCGTTGTGGCGACAATTGGGGGAGGCCTATGTACAACAGTGGACGTTTGATCAACAATGGACCTAGTAGGACCTACTCTTCCTTTTTTATATTAGATACACAGAGCCATGCATTTTACACCACATTTTATAGTTATACTAAATATTGTCTGCACTTAATTTGACATATTTTTCTCTGTCTACTTAAAAAAAAAAAACAAATACCTGAAGGTTTCACCCACGGGTCAGATACGAACTTTAACTGTTTATAAGGATGTTTAAGTTTTTTACGGTCCTCATTTCATGGTACATTTTAAAGTTTTATTCGCATAAATTTTACGCGTAGAATAGGTATAATTTCTATGGCGGTAAATTATTGGTTTTCAAAGTTTTTTTTTTTTTAAGTTGGGAAAACCTGCAATGACTTGTTTTTTGGGCGAGCTGGACTATTACTTACGGGTCTTTTACTGTCTAAAACCCACTCCTGTTCCTTCGCTGCCTTTATTTCATGGCCCCGGAGTTTACTTAACCTACGGTTTTAGTAGGCCTCGACGACCCTGCTAGGCCGCTATGATTGCTGACATCACTTTAAGGCGCGCGCGGAACACTACGGGCCTTAACGACTCGAGCTTCGTACAGACGGTCAGCTACTTTTTGCCTGCAGTTCAAAAATCTGTCTTCGAAACACACTTTTGAATGAATGAATATTTGTATTTTTTTTTATGTTGTGGTAAATTTGAAGACTGTGGTTTTTTTTCTTTTCAGTAATTTTAAAGTAGTCTAGCAGTTTATTTCTATGGCCTATCCAGAACTGTTCGATAAGTCATCGAGTTCCTTAGACTGGACAGATCCGGTCAAACCTCCTATATATGACCATTTCAGACACTAATTTGAATTGATTCGAATTTTATATGTTTGCTGTACGGAAGAACTACTGAGTTTATTTCAGTGTTTCCTCTCAAGTGTATTTAAAGCCTGTTTGCAAAATAAATATTATTCATTTATTTAGCTAGCAATAAAATAACTGGACCATAATTGGAAATACCTGGAAATGAATAACGAGGTCTACAAGCCAAAACATAAAATTTAGAAAAAGTATAAAACTCGAAAGGAATAATAAAAAGACAATCCGCTCAGAACTTAACAATTACTTTAGTCTGTTCACAACTATAAAGTGTACAGGTGGTCGTGTGTATTTATCACCTATCTCCTTAAGGGCTGGGCCTATTAGTATTACATAGACAATACACGTTCCCTTAAAGAGGAGGCTTGATTCTCAAGCAGTGGAAACATTATAAGACTCATTTATATAAGCTTATATATTATTACCCAAATATCGGCCAAATTAGTAACGATATACTGCAATGATTCGACCATCAATCGTGTTTATCAATGCCCCGGATCAGATGAGCATGGACCGTGATTAACCATACATTACAACGTTTGATTGATTTCATAGCCGATTGATTCGGTTATACGAGAATCGATTACGGGATGGTAATGGCGGATGATGCGTTGGAATGACTCAGAAACTGGAATTATAAAGGCCTCTGCACACCACGGTCTTTATTTATTTATTTTAAATTGACACATCAACCCTCACTGGTATACATGTACTGGAAATCGATGTAACTTTGCAACGACGAACAATATTTTCTTATTTTGATAATTTTAAAAATATTTTAAATAAATGTCATATATTTCTAAATACATAAATTACTACATTACTACTACATTTTTTTCCCGAAATATAAAATCATCTGCGGTCGTTGCTCTTGAGTATTTTAATCTCTAAAAGTGGTAATTCCAACGCAAAAATATTAGAAGACTACAACAAAAAGTGGAAATAATATATAAAATACAGTTGTGCACACAAAAACGCAAGAAATCAGCGTATAATTCAGAGAAATACCGGAAGATATATTACAACAAGAACAGCATTAAAATATAAATATTGTATTATGACATATCGACGGAGCGATGCCTGCAGCCCAGCTTGAGCCCGGCCTAAGTAGCCCGCAACGCTAAAGAAGGTCCTGCATGCGCGGGGCGCCGCCGCGCCGCCCGCTTGTTCCCAGGGCGACTGCGCCACAGCTGACTTTTTTTTATGACAGTGACATTTAATTATTTTGTTGGTGTTTTTTTTTGTGTTTAGTTATTTTGTAGTAGTTTTATAGATTATGTAGTATAAGTGGGTGGTGTAAATATAATCATGTGTTTTAAAAAAAAAATACCAAACATTTTAACTGTAAGTATTTACTGCATTTTGATACGAACTTTTACATGTCCTCTAACTATGGCGATAGTAGTGATGCCGTACGAGGAGCCGGTCAACCTGCCACATCGCTGGATGTCTTAGTCAGATGTCCGCACTGTCCCCAAGCACGCTTTTTTAAGGGTGAAAGGGGCTTGAAGGTACATTTGGGTAGGAAACACAAACCCCACAATGTACCTTCAACATGCCCAACAATACCCACCCCTCTAACATCTGAGCCTCCCCCTCACCCCTTTGGAAAATCTTGTCAAAATTCAAATCGTCTACTCCAGTATCGTGGTGCGAGACCATCCGTAGCTTTCAATTTAGCACGATGTGCCCGCCTCGCCGTCCAGGAGAACTCACTGCGTGCTTGGGAACAACTGTTAACTTTCCCGTTTAGGATTCTTCATGTGCAGAAAAATTTGGCAACAAAAAAGACTGACAGCTCAAATTAAAGAAAATTGTGATATTTCGGCCCAAAGTTTCGAACCTAAATTAACATCACGTCTCCCCCAAAGAGGCTTATTGCACCATGTAGAGTCCAAACTGGGCGAGGGTGACATCAGAGGTGCTGCTAGAATTATCTTTAGCAGTGATGTGGTTGCGCCGTACTCTCCAAAAGACACTTTTGGCTCTGGAAAGCAAACATCCCGCCCCGGCAGATGACCTCACCTTCCCTGACTCTCCCAATCTAGAAACCAACTGCCTTCATATTACAACCAGAGAAGTAAGTGCGGCCGTGTGCTTCTTTCGAAGTGGCTCCGCTGGCGGTCTCGACGGCCGACCTTAAGGATCTGATGTGCGCAGGCGCCGGGGAAGCTGGTGAGTCCCTCTTGAAGGAGCTGACGGCCCTCATAAATCTTATGCTCTCCGGCAATGTGAACGAAGCCGTCATTGATATCTTGTACGGGGCAAACCTGTGTGCTCTGCGCAAAAAAGATTTAACTTTTTTGAAAAATAAATTTTCTTCTATAGGACTACAACTTAACCTTTCAAAGTGTGAAATTTACCTCCCCCGAATGACTGACAGACAGACGACCTTAGCAAAATTTAACTCAATAGCGCCAAATATCCAAATCACCGATAAAAATTCTCTTCTCCTCCTGGGATCCCCAATCTTCGATGAATCTTTTTCAGAATTCATTGAACAGAAAATAAAAAATTTTAATGACGTCTCGGAAACAAAATCAACATGCATTCAGCTTTTACATTGGTTCGATACTGTTGTTTTGGGCCAAAATTTACTTATAGTCATCCCATCTTTGGAAATATCCACAACTTTTGGAGAAAGTCGACCAAATCATTAGGAATACACTTTCTTCGATCCTAAATGTGGCCTTGGACGACCGAGCTTGGCAGCAAGCTATGCTTCCTATCCGGCTAGGTGGCCTCGGCGTCCGCAAAATTTCAAGTATAAGTTTACCAGCTTTCCTCTCCTCGGTGCACGGTACTGAAACTTTAACCAGGAATATCCTATCTTCCTCACTGGTTGATGTTGAGGTACCGTGTTTGTCCGATGCGTTGATTGCTTGGAAAATAGCTTGTCCCAATACGGATTTGCCTGACAACCTGTCCTAGCAGAGACAGTGGGATGTGCCGCTCTGCAGTGTTACACGTAATAATAATCTTATAAACTCGTCGTCAAGTACTGCGGAGCGTGCGCGTCTGCTGGCTGTGGGAGAATGGGAGTCGGGTTTATGGCTTCAGGCGCTACCGTCATCCACCGTAGGCACTATGATGGATGACGCCTCGTTTCGACTCGCAACCTGCTTACGCCTAGGCGCTCCTTGTGTTGCTCCACATCGGTGCCACTGTGGCGAAGCTGTCGGCGGCCTCGGACACCATGGCTTGTCCTGTTGCAGGAGCGCAGGCCGCATATCACGACACGCTAGCATGAACGACATTATTCGTCGAGCTCTAGTCACCGCCGGCGTACCTGCCGTATTAGAACCTAGTGGCTTGGTACGTGACGATGGGAAGAGACCAGAAATGTATGACGTTAGTGCCGTGGAAGGTGGGTAGGCCTCTGGTGTGGGACGCAACCTGTGTCGACACCCTTGCGCCATCCCATGTTCTT
Organism: Mythimna loreyi; assembly: GCA_029852875.1. NCBI lineage: Eukaryota > Metazoa > Arthropoda > Insecta > Lepidoptera > Noctuidae > Mythimna > Mythimna loreyi. The sequence continues at coordinate 2,918,675 of CM056795.1, read as the reverse complement.
AGTTCTGTGGGCTGTGCTGGCGCTGCCGCTGCGGCTGCCGAGACCCTCAAACGGCGCAAATACAATAACCTTATTGGTAATTATAGTTTTGAGCCGTTTGGGGTCGAAACGCTTGGGTCATGGGGTCCGAGTGCGCGTCACCTTTTTAAAGAAATATCACGCCGTCTCATCGATACTTTGCGTGACCAGAGGGCTGGCTCTTTCTTTGCCCAAAGAATTAGCATTGCCATCCAACGTGGCAATGCTGCCAGTCTTCTGGGCACGTTTCCAGGTGACAGCGATGTGGAGGAATATTTCGACGCTTGAGTATTGTGTTTTTGTATCATATGTACATAGTTAGGTTTGGTGTAAATATTTATTTTAGTTATGTTTATATTTAAGATTTTATTCTATGTAGTAATTTTAAAAATTGTTAATTATTATTAACAATTTATAAAACATCATAAGAATAGACACAAAATACAAAAGAATCTGTTAAAGACTCAAGCATTTTCCGAAAAAAAAAAGTAAATTTGCAAATGACAAAGAATTAGTATGGTGAATTTGTCACTTAGGCAGGCATGCACAATACTTATACTTTCAATCATTAAAAAAGGTTATACATAGATAAATAACATTTAAAAAAAAATGAAATGAGATTGATTAAAATAAATTAAATTGAAAATTATATCCAAGTGTCAGCAAAATATTAAAAATAGAATAAATTGCGATCAGTTTGATTATAAATATGAATTACAAATAATCAGGTCAGAGTACATAAATATAATTGGATATATTAAACTAGGAGGGAGTAAGGAGGGAGTAAGGAGGGAGTAAGGAGGAAGGAAGCATTAAGGGGAGGATATACGACTTTTGATGATTTTAAATCCAACATCACTTTTAATAGGTTAGTATTTTTATAGTTTTATATTTTGAAAAAATCATTTGGGTGTATTTTTATAACTTTCACAAACTAATAGATAATTTAATTACCAATCTTTGAATATTACCATATTTAATTAATGAAACAATTATTATTCGAATAATTTTTACGCTCGAGCAGTGGTGCGCATAAGCCTTTGAAGAAAGACTTTGTCTCTAACTCGAGATTTAGAGAAAACCATTGGTACAGCATTGTGGTAACGGCCCAGAATAAAGAGTTGTAGGACCCAGGTTCAAACCCAACCAAACGCATTATTTTGTGTAATTTAATTCATCACTACTGCTCTCAAAATAATGAAGAAAATAACATTTGTTTTATGCTATGAAGTCGTGTGACATCCACAAACCTGCATTAAAAAAAAAAACGAAATAGCTTTTAAAGGCCGGTAGTTTTTTTTTCTAATATCTTTCAGCGAGTCTGTGACAGCTAAGTTGATTGAGAGGTGTAAACTCAACACCTCTCACTCAAGATCTCTCAATCTATATATTTGGAAACTTAAAGACACATAGTAGGTATATACGGCTACGTAGAAACGGGGTAGGTTGTTTAGTCAGAAGAGTCTGACACTGTATTTCCCACTCTGTCTAAGGGCAGGATTCGTCATTGGATTATTTTTACCTGCTATGAAAAAAGATCGTAGTAACTACATTTAAAAATATTTAATTGAACTAAAATAATTGTACTTAAGTAACAGTAAAACGTAAATGCAAAAATAAATATATATCGGGATCGGGATTACAATGTTTTTTTGTGAATAATGGAATGAGATCATTCCGATGCAGTATTGAGACTAAGAGACGGATTTGAAAAGTAACAAAATGCAATATAGGGTCCACTCCAGCGATCCCGATTCTGCACTTCAAATAAATTACTAGTCAGGCAATATCTAGCGTAATTTGAACTTATTGTCAGAGCTCGTATTTCTATCTAGAATTACCAGAAATAAACCCTCGAGAGCTAAAGAGGTAAATGATGGTACTTGTGATAACAATTTCCGTAACTGTGAATTAGCTTATTTTTATTTTAAGACTGTAACGGTAATGTACCCCAAAGATAAAAGGTTCTTTCTATACTCCGTTCAAAATAAAATTGGTATTTTTAAATGTCTAATCTTAATGTCAATAGAGTATAGACAGAAACAAGTTGAACAAGACGATACATACAGAAAGTTTTCGAGTTCTCAATCCGTTTGCTGAGAGTAGCGATAAAGGCAATACCAAATTCGGTTTTGAAACGCCATACGATATGGCTATGTCGTCAGTTTTATGGGTTCACATCCAGTCGATAACGATACGGAAGAATTTTTTAAGACTACTTGCAGACCCGCGACTTGACCGAATCACAGCATCATACACATTGGTTTATTTTTTCGTTGTTTGTCCCCCGCCCGAGAATACGCAGGGCATGAGGGATTGTCCTCCTGCGGCGCAGACGGTACCCTTCTGGGGTATTCCTTTTTTTGAGAGACGCGTCCATGATAGGTGTTGAACACAGCTTTGCCTTTTTGTGGGGTTGGGTCCCCAATATGACGTTCGCCATCTTGATCATGTCTGATGAGCAGACACGTACCGGAAGCGAACCTGCTATCCGAAATTTCTGCCTAAAAACACCAACTTACTGTTGGTGCCGATACTCCCGGGCAGCACACCCGCCCTCTGTGGTGATCCGACTGGACTTCACACAGTGTGTGTTCCTTTTGGTCTGATCTTTCTCTCTCTAGCTCTACCGGAATAGTTCTCAAAATCACAGGGACAAGCAAGCATATAAAATGCGTTTAGTAAAAAAAACTATATTTATAATTTACATAAATATACACAAGTTTTTTTAGGATAGAATAAAACATACTTACTCATAATTATGAGAAATCGGACCAATATTTTTTTATGTGTGTCTAAAATCTAGAGGACATTTATAACAAGTGATATGATGACATAAAAATATGTAAGAATCCATCATTTCATTAGCAATGTGCGTCACATACGAATGCCACGGGACATTGACGATGAAACCATTATGGCGACGCTATTATCGTAAATCGAAATTACCATTATAAGTTGGTACAAGACATAAAAGTTAAGTGGTAAGACGCCGTTAAGTGTAGTGTGTATGGAAGTGGGGATAAATAGTGATATAATAAAGTGTTGAGAGCAAAAGTGGTTGGAGTTTTACGAAAGAAAGTAGATGTTTTTAAAGAAGCGTTATAATTTTTATTAACTGCTCAATTTCTTTTTTATACAAAATCACGAAATTACCGAATGCCAACCAGAGTTTTCAGGTGTTGTCTTTTTTCTAATTGTCTTTTCATAAAAAATCACGTTGGATTGCGTTAGATGAAGCAACAAGGTTTTAAACAATTAAATGAAATAACGTTGACGATAGGTGAGTGGGGGCTCCTTTTAAAATAGTATTACTCTTAATATTAGAACTGTTAACTAACCTTTGATGTTTTTTAAGTGACGATGTCATTTTTTTCTTAACTTTGCACAAAAACTTCTTGATGGCGCTAATGATACATAAATAAAAACAGCTCTACCGCACTACTAAAACGACGTTTTAAGCGGTAAAGCGTCCAATAACTTCTGTTGCTTTTGGGTGATGCGAGAGGGAGTGTCAGAATTTCAGTAACAAATCCACTCGCATTCCTTCAGTTGCCCTTTACTGGCTAAAAACAAACCTCTATTTCATTATGTTGTCTTTTGCATTTTAGAACCATGAGTATCTTTTTCACACGTTTTCTCTTGGCCCGAGCACGTATCGGCCCAGCTGGACTACTACGGCCCGTCTGCCTAGAGGCAGACGGGCCGTAGTAGCTGCTTAGAAGCAGTAGCTGCTTAGAAGCAGTAGCTGCGTAGTAGTAGCTGCTTAGAAGCAGTGTGTACTTAGGACATAATATTAATAAATAAATTTTGTAGAATAATTTTCGCGATTTATCCTATCCTATATATGTATATAAGAATACTAACAGTGAAATTAATTATTATTATAAATATTCTTGCCACAGTATTCTTGCCACAATATTCTTGCCACAATATTCTTGCCACAATATTCTAGCCACAATATTCTTGCCACAATAATCTTGCAACAATATTCTTACTCTAACGCTTTCTCCCTTAACTTGAGTTGACGTCATCTCATATCGTTGCCATTAGAAACGGGAATAATTGATAGTGTAGCCGTTCATAGCCCGTATGTTTGTGATACGTGGTCGGTCGGTGCTGTGTGATACGATCTATTGTAACTGTTACATACTATAGTTATCGTTATCAAAGATGGACTTCGTTATGAAGCTGTGGACGGTAAGAAATAAATAATAGGTCTTTGTAACCTATGTAATTGTCATTTTGTAAAAACGGGTTACTTTTCTTTATTGTGGGCAAAAATTATCCAATGACGAATCCCGCTCTTGGGCGACGTAGGCTGCGGCTCTTGGTAGGCTGCGATCTTTTTGCGAGTTTTACGGCTTTGCTGATAACTCCTTGAAACGCGCTGGAACAGAGCGCGCCGTCGACGACTTGACTTGGTCTGAACTGTTAACAGATGACCAGACGGCGAGCTACCCATTGCTCACCATCCGCAAGCCCGCGCCTTGATGTGTAAGGGTTACTTCGAAGTGTATCTTTGGATTGACTTGGAAACTTTAATATAAAAGACACGTTATTCTTTGTTCTAAATTAGGTTTTATTGGTTTCTTTGTGTTTTGTGTTTTCTGTAATCGCAGTACAAATAACTATGAAAGCTATAAAAACGTTATTTCATATTAAGAGTTTAATGTTGAAACTATGCATTTTATATGGAAAGCAATATTTATTTATAAAAACTTTATGCACATAATAAGTACAAAGGCGGACTTAATGCCATAGGCAGTACCTACGCACAATATGAATGACGTCTACCTACGATTTTCTTTTAAAAAAGAAAACTGTTCTTGGTTTAATATGTTTCGTTTTGGAAATTTTGTTTTATAACTGCCTTGAGAAATAATGTTATTCTTATACAAAAAATAAAACATTGGAAAACAAAATAACGTGCCTTTAAGAGTTAACTAAGTCAATCCCCACCCGTTTTAAAAACGACTATTTCAAAGGTAGAAACCTATTTATCACTCTAATTTCCATCTACCAACCCGCACTGGGCCCGCATGGTAGATTTCGGCCAGTTCCTCAGGGAGGACCAAATCCCAGTGAGAACATTCTAAGACCGATGCTATGCTATTCTATTCACTCGAATGCCGATGGAGATAGTCGTATGCATGAGGGAACGGGCATACTCACGCCCCAGCCGCTGCCACAGGAGACGCTTCAGGCGAGTTAACACCCAGGACGACTACCGACCGCCTTGATTGTATTTTGATTTCCTTTTCATTACATTTTCATATAAAAAAAATTTTATATGAAAATGTGATGAAAAGGAATAAAGTCGTAGGCCTTTAGGTATGAAAATAGATGTTAATCATTACATAGTATAAAACAAAGTTACCGTTCCCAATGTTTGCTTAAATCTTTAAAAGTACGCAACGGATTTTGATACGGTTCTATTTAATATATAGGGTGAAGAGGAAGGTTTATGTTTATAATACATGCTTAATATAATATTCAATATCAGTACCCGTCCGAAGCTGGAACGGGTCGCTAGTAAAAAAGAAAGGAATTGTTTTTTTTTTTTTTTTTTATACATTTATTTTACCGCAGACATGGTGGTCCGCGCACTTTTCTATAATATGCACTATTGTTTACACTTTTTTTTTTGTTATCATTTCATGGCATTCGTCATGCCCTCATCTTTACTTAAAACTAAGCTTAAAAAACTACGCGAGTCCACCTCAGACTCTTTTCTTTTATTATCTTATTCTACTTATTACTATTTTATTATTAAAACATACAATATTAACTTATGTATTTCTTTTTTTCTTTTGTTCTATTACATATCACTTAATGCTAATACTTAATGCTAGGTGGTGGGGGTAATTTGGTTTTTAGGGTTGGTAGGTAAAGGAGTTTTATTTATTTGCCGCCTAGAGTCTTCACCAACTCCATCAGAGCCTTTATGACTGCGGTGTCTCGATGCTGCATGGCCGTCTTAAGGTTGTATTCGACGACCAATTTAGAAGGCGCATCCATCGCTTTCCGGGCGAACCGGCCCGTAGCGTCGTCGGCGTTGTCGGTGTAGTACACACAGCTGACCGTGTGTCTCGACACCGCGACAACTGCGTGGGAGATGCTGTCGTGGATCTGGAGCCTCCTTGACTTTGTGTTAATTATAATGACGTTTTCGCAGGTCAACCCCTGAGCTGCGTGAATGGTAAGGATGCGCGACCCTTCACCAGATCCATAGCCCTGGTCGGCGAGAGAAGCTCTCTCTTCTTGCGTATGGACCAGGAATAAGGTGTTCTGGGCAGTTTTCGGTATTTGCGCACCTGTGAACCTCCTCACCCTCAGGGAGTGGACCCGCGACCACGACGTCTTGGAGGAGTATATACCGGGGTATATCTCGCTCAGGGCTAGTGCGATGTCCATTGGGTTCCGATGCGTACACATTAATTCCTGGGTGATGCCAGCCACCACGTTCGGACGGGTGTACTTTAACTCAAATAAGTTCTCTCGGTCCAAAAACGGTAGCTGATTCACGTCTCCGATGAGAACGACCTCGCTCGCTCCAGACAACTTCACTGCCATTACTATGGCCCCAAAGTGGTTCATGAGGGCTTCGTCAACCATAAGGCGACGGCACCTCTCCTCTGGTCTGACCCCATTGGCTAAAATTGAGGCCATAGTGCGCACCTTTACTTTGACGCGATCTCCTAGTCGGTGCGCTAACTTTTCTTTTAGATCTTTAGCAGCTTCAGTTGTTGTGGTTACTACGATATCGCTCTCCTCGTCAAAATGTTTCACCATCCAGGTGGACTTGCCGCATCCTGGGACCCCATTTACCCATCTGATACTGGGTACCGCCCAATGCGCCTCTGAAGCCGAAGAAATGGAGGTCCTCGAAATGGTTTGCGCCATTTCCAGAATCCTGTCCTCCAGCATAATTTTGGTACACTTGGCGGTAACCACTATCGGGTCGTCTTTGGGTGTATAGAATGTAACTTTCCCCGAGCGCTCCGTTTCCTTTTCGTTCAGGGTCACAAAACCACTTTTGGCACTATAGGCTGCCATGTAAGACCCCGTCATTTCTCCAGCAATGATCTGGGACTGATCGTTGTCGTACACGGCTGCCTCTGCTTCCCCGAGTAAGACTCTTAACAAACCCTCATTTTGCCAATGAAAGGTTTCCAGAATCTTTCTACATGTTGCGAGGTTTACTTCTCTGGTTGCCCTCACAACTGACACATACTCGAGGAATGCGCTTTGTACGTGGTCTATGACACCCGAGTTTACAGCGAGTGTCGGTAGGCTGACTTGCCCTTTGTCGGCTCTGGTTGGTTTGGGTTTTGGTGGTGGTGTTTCCCTAGGTTTTGATTTGAAAAACCTCATGACCGCTGACTCTTGCCGCTCAGTTGGTGATGTGCGGCTGGTACTCGGGAGCAGTGCACTGAGGAAGGTGCCGAAATTGTTAGAGAAACTATGATTATGATTTAAAAAGTTCAATTACATGAAAAAAAACCTACCAGCAATGACAAATATAAAACTTTCAAACAAGATCACTTTTTAAGCGATCTCACGCTGATGGTGACTTTTACCTCCAATTTTACGACTGTGAAAACCATGACTAAACAAGCCCCTAAAACAAAACCATAAAAATAATCCTGATAACATCAATAAAAATTGGCCAAGTGCGAGTCGGACTCGACCTGTACATGAAGGGGTTTTTTACTACAGTATTAATATTTAACTAAAAAAAGCTAAAAAATGGAGTTTGTTGAATAGAGCCTCGGACGGCGAGCTACCCATTGCTCACGGCAAGCCCGCGACTACGGTGGCCGGAAATCGCGATCGGAATCGCGGCGGCGTCTGCGGCGTGAGCTTCGTTGCCTTATGCGGTCGGCCTCCTCCTTTGCTAGCATTAGTGCTTCGGTAGTATGTTAAACCCCCTATTTAAATTTTATTTTGTGAATTTAAATATTTTGTGTACATTTTCTACCTGTTACCGCGCGTTATTGATATAAAAAAAAGCAAAAACTAACATTTGTTGCATGGGAGCCCCTTAAATATTTTATGTTGTTTTTAATATTTGCCGTAGCGGCAAAAGAGATATATCATTGTGATATTTTGAAACTTATCTATCTAAACCTATCTATCTACCTAGATGTCTTGCTTAGGAATTGGAATGAGAAAGCTTGAAACCGGGATAATTGGAAAGAATTGAGGAGAAGGTCTTTGTCCAGCAGACGGACAGCACAAGCTAGCTAAAATAATAAGATTTTTTTTATACAATTTTGAATATCAATACTGTAAATAAATTAAATAATATTAGGACATATTTTTTATATTTTATTGAAATGTTTAAAAAAATAATTTTATTTGTATATACAATGAACAAAGAGATTATTATATCTGTATCACGAAAAGACGACGGTACATCAAGAAAAATATACAAATACATTTTAAAGTATTGTGTGTATTATGGTGCAAACCATATGAAACTATTAATACTTTAAATATTTATATAATAATGACGGAAAAAACGGAATATAAAGAAAATATGAATATTAAATTAATACAGCAGAATTAATTATTCGACCAAACCATGCCACTGGAAAAAGATACTCAGAGAACTGACAGCAATGTTAACAGGGCCTGCTATGCCCCGTTGCCTGCAATTACTGCTCTTGTTGTAGCGTGTTATTAATTATTATTAATTAATTATTATTATTCAGACGTAGCGAAAAGGTTTAGCGAGTTGTTGTACCACATCGATTAAGATTGTCCTCTTAGTTAAATAATAGCACTGTTAAGTGTAAAGTAGTTCGCATAAGGCATGATGGAGTTGGCGTATCCATTGGGATAAAAACTCCATTTAAAATTTAGATAAAAAAAAAAAAATATTATTATTCAAGTTAGATGAAAATTAAATTACGTGGGAAAGTCGAAAACAAAGATGCATGGCACTGTTATTTATCGATGCTAGTATTGAGATGATTGAAGATGATTGCAAGACCTAATAAGCTAATGGACTGCTTGTTAAAGATACTTTTTGCATCTTTAGAATAGGTTTAAATTTACTACCAGTCAATCTTAGGGTGATTGAGAAAAAAATGTGGTAGCTGCAATAAAAGAGAGAAGAAAGACGAATACAAGAATATATATAGTAAAGAACCTTAAATATAATAAAAATATATAATGTATTATTCAAATTAATAAATTATCTAGACTATAAACTATTACACAATTGTTTAAAATCGACAAATTTTTATTATTATGAACGATATGATTCTGTCAAATAAATGGTAATTAAAACATAAAATGAGGAAAGCAAACACACTTTGATGCTGCAACCATTTCTACAAAGCCATGTGAAGGAATTCTGATATTTTACACTAATAAGGGTAAACCTCTTACGCTTTTACGTTCGTCGTTTTCTATTCAAAAAATTTTCTTACTTTGTAAAGCTTGTTATGCATAATGAGAGTGCTCTTGGTACACACTATGTTTATTTTCTTAACGATATATATATATTGAAAAATATACTGTTGGAAAAATAGCTACATATTTTTATTTGTTTGCTCGTACTAGCGGACTTGCTCGCCCGTGCTAGCGGACTTGCTCGCCCGTGCTAGCGGACTTGCTCGCTCGTGCTAGCGGACTTGCACGCTCGTGCTAGCGGACTTGCTCGCTCGTGCTAGCGGACTTGCTCGCTCGTGCTAGCGGACTTGCTCGCTCGTGCTAGCGGACTTGCTCGCTCGTGCCAGCAGATTTGCTCGCTCGTGCCAGCAGATTTGCTCGCTCGTGCCAGCAGATTTGCTCGCTCGTGCCAGCAGATTTGCTCGCTCGTGCCAGCAGATTTGCTCGCTCGTGCCAGCAGATTTGCTCGCTCGTGCCAGCAGATTTGCTCGCTCGTGCCAGCAGATTTGCTCGCTCGTGCCAGCAGATTTGCATATTCGTGCCAGCAGATTTGCATGCTCGTGCCAGCTGATTTGCATGCTCGTGCCAGCAGATTTGCTTGAATAAATTTTAGATTTTACTTTCAAGAAAGATGCTGTTGACGAGAAAAAAAGGTTATTAGAGGGCATGATTAGTTTATTCTATTATTGGTTTATTTCACTTAAACAACTCATTGTAATGCCTATAGTCTTGAAAGTGAGGTGAAATGTCCATTCAGGACACTTTTCTTATTTGATATAAACTAATGCTTGGCTGCGATCCATCCTGATGGTAAGCAGTGATGCTCTCGTTGCTGGTGAGGCGCATTAGTTTATTCCGTTACTAGCATTACTGCTTCGCAGATGGAGACGACCGTCCGCCATTTATTTTCGATTCTGGAACGTTAAATAAACTGTTTTTCCGCGGCAGAGGAAATGGTGCGCTCATAAATACTATGTCACAGTTTTACGAGATAAAAATATCGAAATAAATCTGGGCTAAGTGAAATATATGCACAAAAATAAAAATCTGTCCAAGCCTGCTCACGACAAGTGGTCCTAAATTTAAACGTAATTGCTTTATACATTAGCAACTTGTTGCTTTTTCAGGAAACTATTAGTTACTTTAATTTCATTTATTCTGGTTAAACTCCTCGTTGAGGTAAACTGTTCAGTTTGTATAGGTCGAGTTAAGTATGCTTTATATTGATTTTTAGAGCAAACGTTTCAGGCACATCGTGACTGTAATTATTACCGGTTTTTTTATATTGTATAGACTCGGTGTTTGAGCACTCTCTCACTCACCTGATGGTAAACGATGATGTGGTCATTGACAGGGCACGCTTGTCCAGAAGTAACCTATTCATTCACTATTAACTTAAAATCCCCCAAGGCTCAACTTAAACCTTCCGAAAACTCCGGTAGGGAATTCCACTCTTTGCTTGACCAAAAGAACTTTGCTAACATTTATAATGTACTAAAATAATGAGTACACAACACTGACACTACAATAATAAATAATTTATTAACGTCGGTATATTTCATCCATTGTTCATATCAGCTAACTGGGCAGGGTATCGGGAGGACAATCGCGAACAAATAGCGCAATTTGTCTTGTTTTTTGCGCGGCGTGTCGTGTCTGATACATTGCAAGCCAGGTCGGGAGACACGTTAGTCCAGAATATACTGTGGGGATCTCTCTTGGTCTATATTGATTTTCTTTTTGTAACTTAGGAACGTATCCTTAAAACAATTGCTTGAATAGATTAACTTAACACATACTGCTTTTTTTCGGTGGGTAAAAATCATAGAATGACAACTCCCGCCCTTGGGTGGAGGAGGACATAGTGTAAGAATCTTATTGATTAAAAAACCCACTTTATTCCTACACTAGCTTTTGTCCGCGGCTTCGCCCGCGTACATAAAATATAGCCTATGTCACTCGGGAGTAAAGCAGTTTTCTATTGTTGCTAATTTTTTTCCAATCGGACCAGTAGTTCCAGAGATTACCTCCTACAAACAAAAAAACAAACTTTACCTCTTTATTATATTATATTATATACTAGCTTTTGCCCGCAGCTTCGCCCGCGTACATAAAATATAGCCTATGTCACTCAGGAGTAAAGCAGCTTTCTATTGTTGCTAAAATTTTTCCAATCGGACCAGTAGTTCCAGAGATTACCCCCTACAAACAAAAAAACAAAAAAACAAACTTTACCTCTTTATTATATTAGTGTAGATTATAGTGTAGATTACCTTTACTGTATGTATACGATATATTTACTTCTTTTTCACCTTACCTTTCATACCCGAACTCATATGATATATCGTTTCATTTGACTCGAATGAACCTTATAATGCAAAGGAATTTAGGTTTAGGTGGATAATCCTCCTATGATTTCTCCCGCTCTAAAGCAGAACGGGAGGGCGACTCGAATTTTACTGACTTTAAGCCACATATGTTCCTTCTTTGCGGGGTCCTGAAACAAAAGGCAAAGATGAAACCTACTTTGCCTAGTTTTCCAGGAAAGCGGGATCTCCATTAGGAAGGCAACCCAGCCATTTCAAAATTGTTATATTCATTGAATCCTTTGCGTTTTGTATTTTATATAATATGTAATATTTGTAGTATTTTTTGTATGAAATCCACGAACATTCATGTTATATGTATTATGCGTTATTCAGTAACAATGAAGCTCAAAATGAAACCCAATATTATTGTGTATATTTATTCAGTGCTGGTTGGTGGATGTAACATGTCTTAAAATTTTTGTTTCTAGGATATATCGGTTTTCTCACAATGTTTTGAAAGCAGTAAATAAATTACGCAAAGTAATACGCCTGGCTGGAACCTGTAATCTACACTACAATTCGTAAGTCGAAAGGGATTTCCTTGATGGAGACAGACTAGTGATCCTAAAATGGTTCCAATTTTTCCTTTCGATGTAAAAAATTTCATTGAAAAACCTTCCGCGTCAGAGGTGCTAAAAAAAGAAACTCACAAAAATCCTTCATCCGTGCTTACCATGTGTAACAAACACAGGGTGTTCGCAAAACAAAACATAAAAAAGAGCGTTTGATTGTCGCGTCGCCATGAATATGCATCGATATGTATCAAGTGGTGTCACTTCTGGCCGGTGCCGACCTGTGCCAGATGAGACCGTACTTAGTTACCGGCTTTTGTTCTTTTGTGCCATCTTTTTGAAGGTCGATGCTGGATATTGGATCGAAAGTACTGCCAGTGGCTGCAAAAATAAAAAAAGGATCGTTGTTTTGGTCTAGCCATGTTGAATTTCAGGATTCTAAGTTTTTTTTTCATGCTTTTAAGAATCGCAGCTCTGAGTTTAAGGTTTTAATTACAGCTCGATAACTCCACGTGATCCCGAACGTTTAGAGTCTTGACAGACAGACAGACTGACAATGAGTAAAGTAATCCTATTAGGGTCCCGTTAAGGTATAGAATACTAGAATGAGTTAAAAGTTTTGAATGGAGAGGGAAAGGGAGTAAAGATGAATAAAATGTTTGAGGAGTGAATTATTGGAGAAAAAGGAGTTAATGATAACGTGGTAAACGGCCAAAATTAGTGTCATGATTGAATTGGAAGTTCGATTTTATACAGCTGCAATGTATTGTTTTAATTTCAACTAAATATTCTACAAATTCTCGAGACAAAGCGTCTTGATATACGGACAACAAAGTTACCCTACATAAGGTTTCCATTGCTTCTTTAAAGGTACGGAACCCTAAAAATGTGGTGGATCACATCTTGATCCGTAAACATTTACTACATTTACTAGTGTAGAAAGTAGGTAGATCAATTTCCCCGGTGCAGAGTGCAGGGGTGATCAATGATCATACATCAAGTGAACGGGACGCGAACAAAATTCTTTTAGCACTTTATATCTATTTTCACGACGTATATTTATTGGGTGTCAGTTAATACGAGGTGAGTTCCACCGTTTATCTTAACGGAGATATTTGAAAATTTTGCTGGTTTAAAATTCGTTTAAGCGTTTTTAAAATTTGTTTTGGATTTATGGCTGCAGTTTATCTAAGTTCTTTAGAGGAATCAGTAGAAATCAGTGGTAGGTACATTTCGTTTAGTTACGTAAGTAGTAAGATTTTTTTTTTGACATAGCGCTGAACACGGAGGGTGTGTCAGACTTAGTTACTAAAAACCTACTACTGTTCCTTCTTTGAAGGCCCTGAAACGCCTTCGTTTCAGGGCCCCCGGTCCAATTATATGCAACCTGTGGCCCCAGTAGGCTTCTATCCTGCTGGGCCCCTATGATTTACCGATATCTCCTAGAAGCGCGCGTGGAACAATATGCGACGTCGACGATTTGGGCTCGGTCGGAAAAATTCTAACCTCAGCCATTCAAAATCGCAAATTTAACTTTGGTGCAACACACCCACACGACTAACCGAGAAAAATAAAATATATGGACTTGCATCCACGTTAATCTATCATACCAACCATATTTTTATTAATGTACAACTTATTTTCAACCAAAAATGGCGTATTAAATGAACAGGGTGTATTTAATATCGTGCGGATTTTGTTACGTTATTCGGATTCGTAGGTCGCGGGTACAAACCCAGCCAGGCGCATTACTTTGTGTAATTTATTTCATCACCACTGCACTCAAAACGGTGAAGGAAAACATCGTGAGGAAACCGGCATGTCCTAAAACCAAAAATTCGAAGACATGTGACATCCACCAACCCGCACTGGGCCCGCGTGGTGGATTACGGCCCATTCCCTCTCTTAGAGAGGAGGCCTATGTCCCTGCAGTGGGAACATTAAAAAGGCTGATGATGATGATGATGATTCGGATTGGATTTCACCGCATGCATTTCCTTTTTATGTTATTTATTATTAAGGGAAAAACAAACAGTGACACATAACAATTTGTAAAATAATAAAATGCAAAACAATGTGGTTAACTGCTCAACCAACGACGTTTTCCACGGAATAAACAAATAAAAAATTAAGTTTTTTATACAAGTACTAGCTTTTGCCCGCAGCTTCGCTACCGGCAACAGAAAAAAAAGTGATAAGTGAAGAACAGCTCAACCGATTTTGTGCAAACTTCCCATAAACCGTCTACTAAATAGTCCAACAAAGTGTAAACATTCGGTTTGGATAGGTGAGCCCGTTCTTGAGTTATAAAATTACAACGGGAAAAGTGGCATTGATTTATATATTATATATATTGATACGTACGTATTTAGAAACATTTAATTCAGTTGTTTAATTTAAAACATTAAAAAGAAAAATGTAAGAGATATACATATAAAGTATTTCACTCAGTCTTCTCGCAAATCACCAGACTAATACATATAATACAAGCTCTGCTTGGCTTGGGAAGACGACGTTATGTAATAGTTGTGGAATATATTATTACTATGTGAAATATATTATCTTAGCTTTAGTAATATTTTTGGTCATACTCGTTCTATTATGAAATATTACTCATCGTCATCATTATCCTGGGTGGGAATCGAACCTACGACCTCCGGTATAGCAGACAGGGCCACTAACTACTAGACCATCAGACCAGTCAAAAGTAAACAATAATACCCTATTGTTAAACTCACACAGACCTCAGCCCGCACAAAGTTTTTACTTGTGGTGTAAAGGTAATTTAATACTGTACTTATTGGGCAGTTATTAACCAGTGCAAATTGATTGAAATTTAATCATTTATATTTCAGGGTTCATAATCATTACGTACGCAAAAAAAAAATCTCATACGAATATTAAATAATTACAATTCACTTAAAACAAGATACGGAAGAGCTTATATCATACTACTGCCTATTTATTGAATTTATTTCAAGTAGATTACCCATAAAATGGTAGTATAACTACTTTAATCTTCTCAGTTTCTTGCACGTTCTTCTCCATAGGAGTCTCACTTGGAACGTGCAAATTAGCTTCAATTTTGACATTTCAAAAGTGCCTGTAAATGGTCTATTTGAAATAAAAGAGTTTGAGTTTAATTTCGCCACCTTCTGGTTAAACCTGGCAACAGTACACGCATTGCACGCAGGTGCCCCTTTAGGTGACCTTCCGTCTTACTAACAATAATGCTCGGAAGAATGTTGTCGCTGCCCCACATCCAACGCAGCAGTGCAGCCGATCTATTCCGTATGATCGCATAGAAATCGTCTATACGCGTTGTTGCGAACATAATCCGATGCGTTACAGTAACGTGATTATAAGTTAGAAATAAGTCAACATCAAATAAACTAGGGACTATGATAGAAGTATTATGCTAAGATCTACAAATATTTTGTCAATAATATTTGCGTATTTTATCACATTTCTTTGATTATTCCGGTAGGTAAACCATTATATTTATTGTATGTCTTACGAGTAATTTTACTCGAACAGGCTGGCTTTTTGAGAAAGGTCAGTACCTACTTCACCATTTTATTTATAAGACAACGTTCCTAAAATTCATAACTTTTCTAAGAACTTTTGGATTTTATGAATGCGTAATTTGTAAAAACAAACTTTTTTGCATTCTATTTCAAATCAAAGTTACGGACGAAGTCGGTGTTATTCTTAGCACCACCGCATTCAGTATTGAACGTTATAACATTATTACTTAAATTATGAAACGAAAAACTCTTTTCCCCAAAAAGCGTAAATTTAAGCTTACTATGATTATCATAATATCCAGTGGCGTGGCTACGTGTGCCCAATGTGGGAACCTTCGCTCACGACCTCACATCCAAAGGGGCCTCGCGCAAGCCATCGTTTCTTTAAGAACGAGGATTTTTTTACAATAGATGGTGGTGAGGCTCTCTTTGGATCACTTTTTCACCCGATGATAAGCGACGATATTATCGAACGCCGGGTTCTGACAGTGGCTGTCTCTTTTTCAAATTTATGAAAGAAGAAGTATAACATTGCTTATTTAAATGTAGGTATGTGTGTACGTACTCGTACTCATACGAGTATTTATAATTGTATTTGTGTCTTTTTTTACATGTTGCTCCTACTATTCATGTTTTTGCACCACACTAAGGTCGACTGGTAGAAAGTGTTTAAGGTATTAAGCCCGCCTTTGTACTGTGTTATCTGCATAAAGTTTAAAAGGCTTAGCTGATGCACCTTCGCCCACGCCTAAGCACGCTACGCCTCTGATAACAACACTTCATCCAGTGTCCTGGCTATTCAGCTTAATTTGCTATTTTATAGTCCAACAGAGTATCCACAATTTGCATAACTTTCTGCTCGTTAATTTAGGTCAGCACTAAAATACTCCACATTCATGGATACTCCCTGCCTCCCTGCTACTTGCATAATATTCCTATTTTTTCAATATTCTTGTTCAAACCAGGCTAGTGAGATCGCTGAACAAGCGACTATTGAATCTCTAATTGTGCAAATAAAACCCTAATTAGTTCGGCTGCTTTAATCTTAGGAATACTTGCATACTAAGACTTATTCTTACTCCTAGAAATTTATTTTCTTTGTGAACACAAAGCAGCTGTTGCTAGCGGTTCCGATCCCGTGATAGTATGGCTCGGGGATATTGCAGTGGTAGGCATTTCCTGTTCCTAAGCAGATCTCCGGAGAACTCCACATCTCCCTTATGGAGCTAAGAGACGTCGTCGCTAGGTTTGGTTCTGTCCCCGTGGTCGTCTGCGGCGACTTTAATGCCTGGAACTTCGCTTTAGGTTCCCGGTATATGACGTTGCCGTTGTCGGTTGGTGGAGAACTGGGCTCTGGAGTTGGGCCCGGTCGTCCTTGACCGGGGCTAGTGTTAATTTAGTCATTAAATTGGTTCATAATTCGTTTAGACTTAAGTTTTGTTACTTTTTGGTGCAAAATAAAGTTTAATCAATGTATCTATGTAAACAATTGGTGGCTTAACTAAATAAAGAAATGGATTATAAATGAAAATCATTGATGGTTCTTACATAAACCAACTCCCGTTCGCCATCCTACAGACATAACCCTACTAAATCTAGAGGCTTTAGCTCTTCACTCGCTATGTTCGTGGTTTCTTTGCCGACTAATTAAAAGGCGTTGGTTACGCAAATTACCAGCATTATGGTTTCATCAGGCCATTATTACTTCCGGCTTAATGGCTTGCCTTCGGGAAAGTGGAACAATTATATTTTATGTGGGTGTCGCTGTTTTTGGGTTATGATGTGTTTAACAACTGCTGGCAGTTGTGGCTTTGTTGGTTTACTGTAAAAAAGATAAATTAAAATATGTAAGTCTCGAATAATTTTCGATGAAATGACGACAAGTTATTGAAACAACAGTAAAAGCCAAATCCGCTGTAAAGTGAAGCAAGAGCGGGTATTAAACTTATATATAGCCTGAAGAGCAAGGTATACCACGAGAGGACTCGACGGTGCTTTGCCCAAGCCTGGCACTTCACCATATTATTGAAAACATTGAAATCTTTTGTGAGTCTTAGGTAAAGTTACTAGATGTACTGTTTATCTTAGTTACTGATTCATGCCCAAAGTAACTGACTAGCTAAAAGGATCGATAAAAAAAATGAAAACAAAAATTATTTGTTCAGTTTATTTACATGATATCAAAGAGCAATATGTAAAATAACATGAACTAATGTGCCTCTTGAAAACATTATTTCATCATTATTAGGCAGAGTGGGAGATAGTGTCAGAATTTTACCGACTAAAACGCACACCTGTTCTTTCGTTGCCTTTCATACTGAACCGAACCTCCTTTTCAGAGATCAATCTTTGACACCAGTAGGCATGTAATTTTCCACACCTGCGTCTTTCTACCAGCGCCTGGTTAAAGGGGGGTTAAATGTTGCGCCTTTCCGTCCCCATGCAGGAACATGATGATGTGATTCTTTGATGCATTAGAACGAGATTCTTTTAAACTACTGACATTTTTTTTTTAGTTCGGTATACGTGACAAAGAAGGATTAACAAGCAATCCTCAAAAACCACTGCCAATTGCTGAAACACAATAAGCCTTCTAGAAAATGCCGGTCTTTTATTATAAGCGTTAGGAGGGCATAACGTTATGGCCCTTGAGTTAATGGCGACACATACGATCGACACTACACAATAACTGTATTTTTTATTATTACATTAGCTTTTTTAGTGTACAGTACTCAGAGAGTAAGAACGGGACAATATTTACAAACAATCCACTGTCCATCCGTCTATCACTAGGACGGATCTCATGAACCGTGATAGCTAGACTGCTGATTTTTTTACAAATGACGTAGGTACTTTTGGGGCTATTATAAGAACAAATACTAAAAAAAGAATATAACAAATATTTAAAGGGGGTTCCCGTACAGCAAATGTGTTTTATTGCCTACATTATAATGTTTACTATTGTAAAGATTACGATACAGAACCTTTTTTTAATTTTTTTTAAATTTTTTTTTTCGTGCCCAAGTCCGATTTGCACTTGGCTGGTTTTTTTCCTTTATTCATTATTAGAAATGGAAAAGTAAGTCTGTCCGAGTATCTCTTTTTTTTTGCATTGCCTCTTTATAAAATTATATCTTGGACGAAAAACAATCTTTTTGGAAGGAAGGGCCCGCTAAAACAATTTCTTTTTTAAATTGATATGAGTATAATTATACTAGCTTAACTGCGATCCCAATCCAAGAACGTAAAAAAAAGTTTTTATAGACAAATAACTTTCCGTTAATACCCGCGAACGCCGGCGTTCGCTTGATGGCCGAGAGGTTAACGCAATTGTTGATGATTCAGGCGCATTACTTTTAATTTTTAAGAGCCTAAAGTCAGAGTGAATAGGTTTCTACCCTGAATTTTAATCGGACGGCATGACCGCAGAATGCAATTTGTTCCAATACTTAGACGTATTAACGACGAGGCTGTTGAAAATTCGAAAAAAAACCTCAATTCTAATTTTACCTGCAACTCGCTGTTTTACAAAAGAACAACTGAAAACAAATACATTAAACATGCAACGTTCCACAAGAAAAACGTTGAACTTGAGACATTAACAAACCATAAATCTGTTTATCCTAGCAATCCTGCTAGTAGTACCACAAAGATTTATTCTATACGAGTAACAAATGAACGATTTATCTCCTAGATTACAATAATGGTTGCCACAAATGGTGCAAACAAAATAAATGTACCTTTTTCTGTCAAACAGCGTTGAAGGTTTGAATTTGTGAATTGAATTTATAGTCTTAAATGTTTATTGCTAGATAACTTTAATACGGGGGGGCTTAAATGATTTATAGCAGTGACTGGCCTGTCAGTCTAGTAGTTAGTGACCCTGACTGCTATGCGGGAGGTCGTGGGTTCGATTCCCACCCAGGACAAATGTTTGTGTGATGAGCACGATCATTTGTTCTGTGTCTGGGTGTAATTTATCTATGATAAGTATGTATTTAGAAATATATAAGTATGTTTATCAGTTGTCTAGTACCCATAACACAAGCTCTGCTTAGCTTGGGATTAGACGACGTTGTGTGATAGTTGTGGACATATATATATGTGTGATAGTTGTGGACATATATATATAGAGAGCTAGGTAAACGAAGGTGATCGAGCCCAAAAAATCAGTGGCAGTGGGTAGAGCACATTGCTCGTAGAACTAATTGGCGATAGGGACAAAGGGTTCTGGAGTAGCAACCACGTACTTGGAGACGCTGCGTTGGAAGGCCTCCCAGAAGGTGGACCGATGGTCGTTACGGTGAAAATTTTGGAGAAATCATGTCCACCAGTAAAATGATGGTAATGATGAGGGCGTGAGAGAGGCCTTTACTGTGAGGAGGGACAAATTTGCTTAACAAAGGGGAAAATACACCATTTTGTTACTTTTTTCAGTCAAACAGGATTGAAGGCTAAGATGGTAGCAATGCCGCCAGCGTACTAGACACTTTTCCCATATCTATATAATTAATTATATGTAGATGTAGATGAACTTTTTGATGACCAATAAATTCTGCCCATTTTAAATCTTTTGTAAATAATAATGATTATTTTGTTTTTTTTTTATTTATTTGTTATTATTAAAATAATATTCTCATTACTTGATCAAAATAACAATAAGGTTGTTTAATTAAAAAAAGGTTAAGATAATGGTTCAAAAATACCCACTCATTGATTCTAGGAATACAATGTAAATACAATTTTAACAAAGTATATTAGGGGGCTAATATAATGAGCTCGGATTTTATCTAATAATAGAGAGATTTAAAAAACAGTACAACGCCATCTATCGATTCTTCAAATTCTCAACGATTCTAACATTCTTACTATAACGTTAAACAGAGAATTCTACTACCAAATAGCATTAGCCAAAGAAATTAACACATTCTCATAATATAAAAAAAAAAAAAACAGAAAATGGTTCAGTAAAGTCCAACAGCTGTTAGGCTGTTATCCGTCAAATCGTTTGTAAAACTGCCTACAATTAATCTACCAGCATTTGATGGCAACTGTAATTGTTGGGTAGGCCTTTTTTGATCGAACTTTCTTTAGAAATAAGGAGCTTTTCATCACAATGCACTTGTTTGTTATCAATGTCTCTAGCGAGTTAGGTCTGCAGGATTACAATACGCAATTACTCCGCAGTCTGTTTACTGCCCCCTGTTACGCCTGGCATCCCACTTGTATATTCCACGTATTACAACAAATACTATGAAAAGGACATCTACGGGGACTACGCGTGCGGAGCAATCCTGCATGCGTGACAAAATCTGATCGATATTTTAACACCCAAAAAATACCTATTCTAATCTTCGCCAAACAACCAATGTGCAAACATAATAAAACGTTAGCCAAAAAAATATATAAAAAAATATTATTTTTTTCATCATCAATCACTTGTCGCGACCAGGTTGCCACCTCCGATTGTGAACTCTTCGGTGGGTGGAAACTCCAGTCATTTCTCACAATGACAGACTTTTCACGTATAAATCTATGTCACGGGCATACTGCACGGAAACGTTGGCTTCAACTTGCCCGATATTAGTTTAAAACTTTCTAGATTCAGTTTGGAAATGTGAAACCGCACTTTTTGTTAAATTGGCTTGTGTAAGATTTAAGATCAGGACGTTATCAAGCTATTTTTTAGCCTTTAGTTTTGTGGCCACGACATGCAGAGTTTTTTTGAGGTGAGAAATCGTCAAATGATAAAATATGTTAAATGATCTTATTTTGCAAGTTGACTAAAAACACTTTTACACGTAATTTTTATTTCGAAATTAGATAAATCTGGTGTGGAAGAATCCTAAACGAGAACGTTTAGGATTCTTCATGTGCCAAAAAATTTGGCAACAAAAAAGACTTTGTCAGCTCAAATTAAAGATAATTGTGATATTTCGGCCCAAAGTTCGAACCTAAATTAACATCACATCTGCCCTAAAGAGGCTTACTGCATCATGTAGAGGCCAAACTGGGCGAGGGTGACATCCGAGGTGCTAGGATTATCTTTAGCAGTGATGTGGATGCACCGTACTCTCTCTCTCCAGACAATTTTGGCTCTGGAAAGCAAACATCCTGCCCCGGCAGATGACCTCACCTTCCCTGACCCTTCCAATCTAGAAACCAACTGCCTTCAAATTACAGCCCGACAAGTATGTGCGGCCGTGTGCTCCTTTCGGAGTGGCTCCACTGGCGGTCTCGACGGCCTGACGCCTCAACACCTTAAGGACCTGATGTGGTCAGGCGCCGGGGAAGCTGGTGAGTACCTCTTGAAGGAAGAGGAATTCAACAACTGGTATTTGGATGACGGAACCCTAGGAGGTGATGTAGACACGTGTCTTAAAAGATTTAACTTTTTTGAAAAATAAATTTTCTTCTATACGACTATAATTTAACCTCTCAAGGTGCGAAATTTATCTCCCTCGAATGACTGATAGACAGACGACCTTAGCAAAATTTAACTCAATAGCGCCAATTATCCAAATCACCGATAGAAATTATCTTCTCGTCCTGAGATCCCCAATCTTCGATGAGTCTTTTCCAGAATTCATTAAACAGCAAATACAAAATTTTAATGACGTCTCGGAAAGACTTTGTAACGGCAAGCTACACATTTCTCGTCGTCTGTAAGTCTGCATCTATAGAGGTAGGGCTTGTGACTACAGATGCGCGACTACAGATGCTCAGAACATTTTGCTGTGGCTAGGGTGAGAGACGCACAGAACCAGCCATAATTGTGATATTTGAGGAGATCTATATATGACAGTGGACATCTTTTTTGTTGGAATGTTGATGATGATGATAATGATATTATTCAAAATTTGATTTGACCGAGTGCTTGGAAGTAGAAAAACTATCGTCTGTTATCGCAAATAAAATCTCTGGGTTTATACATAAATAATATATTGGTAGAGTAATTATGATTTAACAGTCCTCTCATTATAAATAAATTCTATCAGAATAATGACGGTGCCTACTCATTCGATATAGCTAATGATTCGTGCGATACAAATCATTTTGAAATATAGCATTCAAAATGGATTTTCCGCTGGCGTACTTAAGGGTAAATCAATAATCTGGCAACACTGATTTATATTTGGCAAGCTTTTTACCTATACGCGATAAAAGGAGCCGTGAATACAGTTATTTATGACACCGAAGTTCATTCAATGTCGTTCAGACGATGAGAAACGGCTGAGCAATTTTTCAGGAACTTCTGACTGTATCAAATGTTCCCTGACAGGTAAGTTTTTCATAGTTTGGTATTCCGCATGAGCTGTGCCGTGTAGTTTCAGCCAGAAATATATTGGCAACTTTGTTTCGCGAAGTTATATAAGGTAAATAAGGTACTTTGTAAACGTAACTATAGAGCTTTGGTGCTAAGCAGGTAATTTCTAGCTAATGTAACAAATAGTCGATTCAATTCAAAATAATTTATATTACATGTGAGAAAATCCTCCAATGACATCTTCTGCGTTTGAGCTGATCGTAAGAATTTGTCAGACTTTTACTAAGTGATGCGAGCGACCTTGAGTTAATACGACCTAAACTAAACCTTAAATTTTTCACCAGAAACAAAAAGAACAGTTTCTTCAAAGATTTTGTTCCATTGATTGACGTATGAGAGGTCAGTGTAGACGTCTATATGTAAGTCAACATATCAGAATTTGAATTACAGGTTTACACAGTTAAAATTTACAAGCACTATCAAAGAGCCAAGCACGACACTTTTAACTTTCCGTCACAGCACTCAGTCCGTGATCACGATCCGAATATCCTTACTCTCCTTTCAAACCCGCATTGAAAACAAAAAAAACCGTACGATCCGTACATGTCCGTATAAAAGCGTTGCACGGCTAAAAGCGATCTGATAGGTATTGGTGTGAGAGCGACACGGAATCTAATCTCAGGATGGTATGTGATGTCAGATCAAACGCCCGCTGCAACGGTCATCAAGGCAACCGACTTTGGTAATTGAATTGAAAGTTTAGCTTTTCAACCGGTATTGCTGTTGTTTGTATTGGACATTTAGAGGACGTGAGAGGCATGGAGTTAAATATTGTATCATACATTTTAAAAATATACATTACTTTTTTTTTGAAACAAATATTTACAGCGTTGGAGGGCCCATTACAAGTTTGTGTTTTTTTTGGGGCGGGGGCAAAAAACGTCCATTTACATCTACCGCCCTTGGGTGGAACGGGAGACAGAGTCTGACTTTTACTGACTAAAAATCTATCCCGTTCCTTTATTGCTTTCGTTCTAGGGCCCTGGTGTTCACTTTCAAAATAACCTTAGGGCTTCTACAAGGTGGGCCGATAACTTTGTGTGAGTCACTGGATTGATTCACACCATATTTCATATATAACGATACGAGATGCATAGATCCAATTATTGTAAAAACACTCGGGGGAGGCTTATGTCGAAACAGTGGAAGTCTGTCGGCTGAAACGGTGATTATGGTGATGATGATAAATACTTACACAGTAATAATTAGCCTCCACCAAAAAATAAATCATAAACAAAGAAACTAAATAAAAAAAGACATGATGAGAAAGTTATCGCCTACACACGAAGAGACTACAAATAATATAAATTGACAGCTGTCATGACACCAAACAAAAAAAAAACAATGAAATGTTGATGTAAAGACGGGAAATGTTATCAAGCAAGCCCACCATGACACGGCTTCATAGCTTTATGCTTATAGCCCCGACTTTTTACGAGGATATTACGTACGAGTATCTTTATTTTTCTATACAATAATGATGGTGGTAGAGTTGAATTTAGATAAGTCTGCGCGCGGCGAAAAAAGGAAACTAATTATTTGCCGTCATCTTGACATTTATGTCAGGTGTCAAGAGAATGTTTTGTCTTCCGTGTTTTTAATCGTTTCCAAAGTAAATAATCGTCATCATTATACTGAAACTGGTTAAAAGTGCTGGTAAAGATATTATCTTGAAATTCAAACGTGCTTGTTAAGAGGAATGAGAAAATATCGGGCCTACAATACGATTTTCCAAAAGTGGACCATTTGTCAAATATTTTTTTCGGGTGACCAGAACAACAAATCTCCCTGAATATTCGTACCCGAGTGGTGCCTGGCAGAGTTGGTTGAAAATGGACTGCTACTATGTATTTGAATCTTAACAAGTGATTATTATAACGAGCTATTAAAGAGTTTGTTGAAAATGGACTGCTACTGTGTATTTTAATCTTAATGAAGTGACTATTATAACAAGCTATTATATATTATATAAAGTACATATTTTCTAAGTTCTCATGACTTTTTTATAATAATTAATTAAACAACCTATAATTCAATCTATTTGTTTACTTTCATTAAAGTAGTAATTATATAGATTTGGATCTATATCAATATATATTATACTAGCTTTTGTCAGCGGCTTTGCCCGCGTACATAAAATATAGCCTATGTCACTAAGGAGTAAAGCAGCTTTCTATTGTTGCTAAAATTTTTCCAATCGGACCAGTAGTTCCAGAGATTACCTCCTACAAACAAAGAAACAAAAAACAAACTTTACCTCTTTATTATATTAGTGTAGATAAAGATCAATGCAACTATACGTTGTAATTTTATAACTCAAGAACGTGCCCACCTATCCAAACCAAATGCTTAAGCTTTGTTCGGACTATTTAGTAGATGGTTTATGTGAAGTTTGTACAAAATCGGTCAAGGGGTTCTTCATTTATCACATTTTTCTGATACCGGAAGCGAAGCCGCGGGTAAAAGCTACTAATATATAAAAGCGAAATACCACTCACTGATTAATTACTATATCTCTGAAACTATAACAACTAGAAACTTAAAATTCGGCAGGTAGGTTTCTTACAGGGTGTAGACGTCCGCTATGAGCAGATTTTACGAAACTCCACCCCTATGGCGGTTAACAGACTTTCACGCAGGCGAAGCCGCTGGCAGAAGCTGGTACACCTATTACAGAAAAAAGGCTGCGTGCGGCTAAAATTTGTTTTAATTTTTTGACAAAATTGGTCGTTTATGTCAGGTGTCTGGAGAAAGTGTCGCGTCTTTTGTTTTTAATTGTTTCAAAAGAATATATTCGTCATAATTATGCCGAAAGTTATTAAAAGTGCTGGGAGAGAGATGGTCTTGAACGTTAAACATGCCTGTGAAGAACGAAATAACAACGAGCCTTTGGTACCATTTTCGAAAGTTAGAGCCCGTGTTGCTTACTTGACAAGTAATTTTTAGAATGACCATCACAATAAAATTTGATTTCAAAATGTATTTCTTGTGCTTTGTATTTTTTTATTATATGAGGGAAAGTAGATTAATTAAACTGGCAACATTAGGCACGCCCCCAGCCACGCGCAGACTTAACGTAATCCAACTCTAGTAAGCAGCTCCTAGTTTTAAGATTATGTCATGTTGTGCATATGAATTGTTTCTTTTTTTTCAAACCCAACCTCGTTTCTCAGTTCCACTTCACCGAATAGTAAAAACTCGCGACAGCAATGCCGCGTGACAGCAGCGCGGCGTCGCGTGACATTTATTTATGTAAAAAAATTAAGCAGTGCGACAGTTTGAAGGTGTTGTATGAAGGCTTAAACTGCGATTGGATTTCGAATTTTAGTTCCTATGTGGCGTCACTAGATGTCCGTAAAATCAAGTTTTTTTTATTGATATAAACTAGTGCTTGACTGCGATCCCACCTGATGATATGTTTTGTTTATGTTTTTTTCATCAATTTATCTTTCAATCGTTGCTGGTGAGGCGTACAAAACTAGCCATGAAGGCACGTAAATTATAATCGAACGACCGCAGCAAGAACATTGTTCCACTTCTTCGACGCACGCGGAATAAACGACAAGGCAAAATGCTTAATCCAGACCATGAAAGCAATAAGAAATGTAGTTTCAGAAAAAGAATAACCTTCTTAGTCAACAGAAAAGTTTGATCGTGTGATTATTTTGCAAAAGTGTATCATTTCTTAAAAAGACTTCCATTAAAAGAGAGACACGCTTGAAAGTTGGGACTTGTATTGACACAATTTGATGGGAAAAACGTTTCAGAAAGTTTTCGACGCGACTTCAAAAAATAACTTTGAGTGAAACATTTTCGCTTTAGAACTGAACAAGAATAAAAATGCTTAAAATGGAGCAAAGTACTGTAAGTATTTACTGCATTTTTATACGAACTTTACATGTCCTCTAACTATGGCGATAGCAGTGATGCCGTACGAGGAGCCAGTCAACCTGCCACATCGCTGGATGTCCTAGTCAGATGTCCGCACTGTCCCCAAGCACGCTTTTTTAAGGGTGAAAGGGGCTTGAAGGTACATTTGGGTAGGAAACACAAACCCCACAATGTACCTTCAACATGCCCAACAATACCCACCCCTCTAACACCTGAATCTCCCCCTCAACCCTTTTGGAAAATCTTGTCGAAATTCAAATCGTCTACTCCAGTACTGAAACGAGTGCCTCGTGGGGCGAGACCATCCGTAGCTTCCAATTTAGCACGATGTGTCCGCCTCGCCGTCCAGGAGAACTCACTGCGTGCTTGGGAACAGCTGTTAACTTTCCCGTTTTAGGATTCTTCATGTGCAGAAAAATTTGGCAACAAAAAAGACTTTGACAGCTCAAATTAAAGAAAATTGTGATATTTCGGCCCAAAGTTTCGAACCTAAATTAACATCACGTCTCCCCCAAAGAGGCTTATTGCACCATGTAGAGTCCAAACTGGGCGAGGGTGACATCCGAGGTGCTGCTAGGATTATCTTTAGCAGTGATGTGGTTGCGCCGTACTCTCCAGAGACACTTTTGGCTCTGGAGAGCAAACATCCCGCCCCGGCAGATGACCTCACCTTCCCTGACCCTCCCAATCCAGAAACCAACTGCCTTCATATTACAGCCCGAGAAGTATGTGCGGCCGTGTGCTCCTTTCGGAGTGGCTCCGCCGGCGGTCTCGACGGCCTGACGCCTCAACACCTTAAGGATCTGATGTGCGCAGGCGCCGGGGAAGCTGGTGAGTCTCTCTTGAAGGAGCTGACGGCCCTCATAAATCTTATGCTCTCCGGCAATGTGAACGAAGCCGTCATTGATATTTTGTACGGGGCAAACCTGTGTGCTCTGCGCAAAAAAGATGGCGGCATTCGTCCCATTGCCGTAGGGTCTACTTACCGACGCATCGCAGCCAAAATTTGCTGTGCTGTCTATAGAGAAGCGCTTGCCAGCAAATTCCAGCCCCTTCAGTTGGGCTTCGGTTCCAAAGGGGGCTGTGAGGCTGCGGTACATGCACTTTCTACCTACCTAGACAGTAATAAAGGTGAGGTCATTCTTAAGGTTGACATTAAGAATGCCTTTAATTCCGTGAACAGGGACACTTTGTTGACAGAAGCTCAAAACGAAACACCCAAAATTTATAGTTTTCTCTATCAGTGTTATCGGCACCCCTCGAGATTATTATACCAGGAAAACCTTTTGGAATCAGCCGTCGGCTGTCAACAGGGTGACCCTCTTGGGCCAGTTATTTTCAGTTCGGCAATAAATCCAATTATTCGGCAACTAAATTCTAAATTCAACGTCTGGTATTTGGATGACGGGACCCTAGGAGGTGATGTAGACACTGTCTTAAAAGATTTAACTTTTTTGAAAAATAAATTTTCTTCTATAGGACTAGAACTTAACCTTTCAAAGTGTGAAATTTACCTCCCCCGAATGACTGACAGACAGACGACCTTAGCAAAATTTAACTCAATAGCGCCAAATATCCAAATCACCGATAAAAATTCTCTTCTCCTCCTAGGATCCCCAATCTTCGATGAATCTTTTCCAGAATTCATTGAACAGAAAATACAAAATTTTAATGACGTCTCGGAAAGACTTTTCAAAATCAACATGCATTCGGCTTTTACATTGGTTCGATACTGTTGTTTTGGGCCAAAATTTACTTATAGTCTTCGGTCATCCCATCTTTGGAAATATCCACAACTTTTGGAGAAAGTCGACCAAATCATTAGGAATACACTTTCTTCGATCCTAAATGTGGCCTTGGACGACCGAGCTTGGCAGCAAGCTACGCTTCCTATCCGGCTAGGTGGCCTCGGCGTCCGCAAAATTTCAAGTATAAGTTTACCAGCTTTCCTCTCCTCGGTGCACAGTACTGAAACTTTAACCAGGAATATCCTATCTTCCTCACTGGTTAATGTTGAGGTACCGTGTTTGTCCGATGCGTTGATTGCTTGGAAAATGGCTTGTCCCAACACGGATTTGCCTGACAACCAGTCCTCGCAGAGACAGTGGGATGTGCCACTCTGCAGTGCTACACGTAATAATCTTATAAACTCGTCGTCAAGTACTGCGGAGCGTGCGCGTCTGCTGGCTGTGGGAGAATGGGAGTCGGGTTTATGGCTTCAGGCGCTACCGTCATCCACCGTAGGCACTATGATGGATGACGCCTCGTTTCGACTCGCAACCTGCTTACGCTTAGGCGCTCCTTGTGTTGCTCCACATCGGTGCCACTGTGGTGAAGCTGTCGGCGGCCTCGGACACCATGGCTTGTCCTGTTGCAGGAGCGCAGGCCGCATATCACGGCACGCTAGCATCAACGACATTATTCGTCGAGCTCTAGTCACCGCCGGCGTACCTGCCGTATTAGAACCTAGTGGCTTGGTACGTGACGATGGGAAGAGACCAGATGGTATGACGTTAGTGCCATGGAAGGTGGGTAGGCCTCTGGTGTGGGACGCAACCTGTGTCGACACCCTTGCGCCATCCCATGTTCTTAGTTCCGCGGGCTGTGCTGGCGCTGCCGCTGCGGCTGCCGAGACCCTCAAACGGCGCAAATACAGTAACCTTATTGGTAATTACAGTTTTGAGCCGTTTGGGGTCGAAACGCTTGGGTCATGGGGTCCGAGTGCGAGTCACCTTTTTAAAGAAATATCTCGCCGTTTAATCGATACTTTGCGTGACCAGAGGGCTGGCTCTTTCTTTGCCCAAAGAATTAGCATTGCCATCCAACGTGGCAATGCTGCCAGTCTTCTGGACACGTTTCCAGATGACAGCGATGTGGAGGAATATTTCGACGCTTGAGTATTGTGTTTTTGTATTATATGTACATAGTTAGGTTTGGTGTAAATATTTATTTTAGTTAAGTTTATATTTAAGATTTTATTTTATATGTTATGTAAAAAATTTCAAATTAAAATACTTAAGCAAAGATTAAATGTGCATTTTGAATGTCGTTTCTTTTTTCACAGGTATGTATTTTGGTAATTAATGTTTGGAAAAAAGCAAAGGCTTTAAATTTAACTAAAAAAAAAATTACGCGAAAACATGTGGCGTTGTGTACCGTCTTGGCACATCTTCCTCAAGAAGAGGTAGACAACGGGTTTCTATATGTAATGGAGGACAGCCCAGATGAACCTTGTGTTCGAAAGTTCAACGATTATTTTGTAAAGCAATGGTTAGAAAACCGGCTGATGAAAATTAAATGGTGTTGTTTTGGAGAGCGACATCGCACCACCAATTCACTGGAAGGTTGGCATGCTCAACAGAAAGTTGGCAAAATCCACCAACATTATACAATTTCTGAAAGTAATAGAAGACTTTACTTACTAGATTTATAATAATTAAAAAAAAATCAAAATTGATGAAGTAGTGGAAGTGGTGAAGTGTGAGTGAGTGAGTGACTTTTTTGAGACTTACTAAAATTTTTTGTGTAATTAATATTAAAACGACCATATTTTTTGGAATTGAAAAGTTAACTCTACAATTAAAACAAATCAAACAACAAAAGTTGCGGCATATCGTATAGCCGATATAAGGTTTCCCAATACTGATTGAACTATACTACCAAAGCCTGCTGTACTGGAGGTAAATGTCAGCCATTTAAAAAAAAAGTTGTTCCTGTTTCTAGTTGAAAAGACGTATTACTCGATTGAAGACTTTAAATGACAAATTGTGACTAAATTTAATTTCCTTTGACATTTCTTAATAATAATTAATAATACAATTAATACAATTACTTTATTTTATGCGGTTCATGATAGTTTTCAATTGCTTCATTTCTTTTATCCTAGAGTATAATAATTATGATAGTAATAATAACCTGCTTATAATATTATATTTGTATGCCGATTATTGGCCGAACATACAAAAATCAGCTAAAATGTATAAATAACACCTTTGTACTTATGTTCAATTGTTCACAAATAAAGATTGATTTGATTTGATTTACTAGCCTGGCAATATAGGATCGAGAAGCGTATCGATGAGGCCAGGGTACTCATTGGCAAACTACACTCCTTCAGGGAGGGTAATACACGACCACGAGTGATGCACTTTGTAGCCTCATAACATAACGTGGGCTGTTTTGGGGACTGGGATCTACCCTCAAGACTACATGTCCTCGAGTCACAGTTCTTGAGAAGGATCATGTCTCGTGTCTCAGTTCTTAAGCAGGATCATGTCTCGGTGGGTTCGGTCTATCCATCCGTCATTACTGACCGGACTATTGTAGCCAATAAGCCAGATATAGTGGTGATAGATAAACCTACTAGCGCGCCGCGCAATGATATCGATGTCGTCATCCCACATGACGATGAACCTCGTAAATGTTGAGAAAGAAAAATATCTCGACTGCACACGAGGTTGTCGACATGTAGACTGTGAACTTGGCTGCCATTGTGCCGATTGTTGTGACCGCCAATGTCTTTATAGCCAAAAGCTTCGACGACCATCTTTCGAAGCTGTCGTTACACGGTTGGTTCTAGGGCTTGATACAGAAGGCAGTGCTCCTTGATACGGCTCGCATTGCGAGGAGTTTCCTGTCTCTGGAGCCCTAACCACCGGTAGCTTACACTGGCGGACTACTATTTTTTATAATTTTAAATATATTTTTTATTTTTTTTTGTAAAAATATGGGAAAATAATGATTATCACAAAATGTATCAAAAATACAAAATTTATTTTGTCTACATTTTTCCGTAATTTTAGGTTCACAAAGCAGACCGTAAACCTGGTTATAGTTACAGAAATCAGATAAATGTGAGACGCATACGACTAGACATTGTAGCGACACTTTGCATAAGACTTGACACTCCATTACGAGAGCGAGAAAATCATCTATAGAAAAGAGAATCATTTCATCATCCGAGCAAGAAAATTGTTTGATTTCCCCATAATAAAGACAGTAAAGAGAAATATACTTTTTTCTTTAGTGTTATATCATCTAATGAGACCTATTGCACTCTAAGGCGAAGTGGAGGGGGGTGGGGCGGTGGAGTTGTTACTGACACAAACCAAACCATGTTCGTTTAGTTACTTTTTGCACCCACCCGATCCCAGTGCCTAATTCACGTAAAATCAAATAATCCCAATTCCATTGTCGTTCGATTGTAGTCCTATCCAAAATCGGTATTCACGTGTTCTTTGATGGGGATTCGATAGAACGACAATCAAACGACTTCTAAACGACCTCTCTTCCAATGAACGAGTTCAAAATCGGGTGTCGTTCGATTGATAGATGGGAATATGAAAATGTCAAAGTCGCTACGATATCGCTTCGGTTTTCATTACGAGAATTAGGCTACTGGCCTCTTTCAGATGACAGAATATCATTTAGTTTCCTATAATAGAAATAGTAGAGAAGAATACACCTTTTGTTGGCTTTTCCCGATCTAAAGTGGAGCGGGAGGGCGACTCAGGCTTTTACCGACTAAAAACAAGGTTCGTTTAGTTGCCCTTTACGTCCCAGGATCATAGACCGGTCCCTCCCTCTTTTAGAAGTTGACCTACGCCCTTAGTTGACTTTGCCCCTACTGGACCCCTACCGTTTTGCTGACATTTCGTTGAAACGCGCGTAGTACACTACGCGCGGTCGGGACAGTGCTAAACCTAGGTCCAAGACTGTGATTGTCACTAACAAAATAATACGTTCGCAAGTCACGTTCGATTTATAACTTATGAAACAAAATATTATTTTAGGTAAACTTGTTATTTCAGCTAAAACATTCGCCTTATAATCTGGGCCCGTTGATTTAGGCCTGACAGGGATGAATATTAAGTATATGTAAATATGACCTTCAACATCTCGTTCCATTCGTTGGAAATAAGTAATAAACGTTAGTTTTGGTGTGATGACCCGTGATAATCTGTTTAGTTTGTATAAATTTTAATTATGTATGTAAATGATTCCAAATGATGGGGTCTATTTTATTTGTTTAGTAATTAAAAGCGGTTATCTGGTTTAAATGCTTTTTGTTCAAATCGTTGACTTGTTTTGCCAAGGTTCTTTGAGTTTGCGGTGTTATTCTAAAGTTACGGTGACGCTGTAACACAAAGACTAACTGTAGGAGTCGAGATGTGTTTTAGTCAGAAGTCTTATACTCGCTCGACTCTTGTCAAAATTGGCAAACCGGACAAGTACTGATTTTTTTTTAGGGTAGTATATTACTGACACCCCGTCCCTCAAAAACCAATTATTTATTGCCTTTGGTACCAGTTGTCATTCGTAGTCATCTTTGACAGTCGTTACAGGTGGCCAGATAACAGAAAGTCCGATCAAGTCATTAGGCTATCCAAAAAATACTGTATTGCCCAGTTACTGGGTTGTGGAAGTCTGATAGGGAGTTACTCCATGCGTCCATGCAAAATACAGGTATTCTTCACGCCTGGCTTGACCGGCTGGGGGATGATTGATTGAACATGTCAGGTGTATAGATTGCGGGTTTAAGCATAGACATTTAAGTCTTCTTCCCTTCTTCCCTATACACTCGAATTAGAAATGAGATCCCCAGGAGAACAAAGGTTACTGACACTACTCTAAGAATTGAAACTATATACTGTATGAAAATAGTCAATATGGGACCGAAACGTTAAGTAGTGGCGACCGCATACCAGAAGACAGCGTTGGAAAGCGAAGTGTGCCAACTGTTCGGTAGTTTTTGACTATATCGTATTTATACAGACACTCAAACGCGATGAGAAACTTATGTATATAAAGATTTCGATAAGAAAAAACAGCATCAGCGAAGTTTCCCAAACATTTCATTGTCCAGAAAAAGCTTGTTTCAAACATTTTCAACGTTACGACTTAGTTTATAGGAGCATATATTTTATATTTTACGTTCACCTGGTGCAATAAAAAAGGGACCGGAACCGAAGGAAATCGTCGCAAGCCGACAAGCGACACTCGTTTTGTGAAATGTTGAGTTTTTTGTTTGTTTTGATAAGGTCTGCGGTGGCGGGTGTTTCGTTGGTTTGTATCAAAGGCTTGCAATTTTTTTTTTGTGTTGTCGGATTAAAAAATCGACACACAAACTACTGCAGAAGCAACTGTGAGAAGAACTGTAGATAGAATTTCTCGTTTTTAAAAGCGTAAATTTATTTTTCACTTTGCCCGAGTGTGTTAATGTTTCATAAAATTTCTTCCAGTACTTTTTACTAGAAAGAGTAACATAGATCGCGCGATCTATCCACACAGCTATAAGCTATCTTAACACTTCAACTGAAACATTTTTCACGAATAAAAATCATAAAAGCGGAAGGCTGAACGTATTTATAGATAAAATTTGGCACATAGATGGACATAATATGAAATAGCACATAATTATGATACTTTTTAACCCGTGGTTATGTGCACTTGGGATATGTTTCATTTCAATATCATTAGTTTGCTATACTAAACAATACTATACTAATCAATACAGCAGGTAAGTACATATTTCTGCGTACCTATTTATCTGCGTCTACCTACTTGCATGTACCGAAAATTTTTACATCGCATTTAAGCAAATGCAAAATATTATTAACAAAGTCGAATCATTTTATGGAAGATATTCAAGCCTTAAAAATTGACTTTTTATAAGCTCTATCTACTAAATTTTTAATTTAAATATGTTCAAACCGATATTCACAAAAGAAAAGTTGCAGGCTTTCTCAAGCATGTTAAGGTGAAGTATTTTTAATTATATTACAAAAATGCCTCCAAATTATCAAATCGAAGAGCCGCTGAAGTCATCTCATTAATATTAAAAGAGACAGAACCTCATGTACCGAAATTCAAGCTCTTCATTAAGAATTAACTTAGTGAAAAGTGAGGGATTCCAAGACTACCTAAAAGTCAAAGTTAAGTTAAAATAAGTGAGTTTTGAGTTGCTGAGGGGTCCGCTTTTACATGTTTTTTTAAGTTACAAGTGAAAGCGACTAATTATTGTCGTATGGCATGCTATTGTGCGGTACACCAGAAACACGGCGGGTAAGGGGAGCTCTTTGAGAATAGGCTTTCACCCAGACGCAGGTCTTCACTAGACCTAGACAGTTCAGATTATTCCGTGTTTATCACTATTGAACGTAAATTAGGATGAAACGGAGATTTCGCGGCGCATTGCCGTGTTTTTGTAAGGGTGGTCGAAATGCTAATGAATAGTCGCCGGCGATGTGGATGCTGCAGACGTCGGGAGTCTCAGGTGGATTTCTGGTCGCCGCAAAAAACCAGAATAGGTAGCTCGCTGTCTGGATCATCTAAGGCCCAAAACAGAGTTCATGTACGCGCGCCTCTTAGAGAAGATGTCAGCAAAACTGTTAAGGCCCAGCTAGGCCCAAGTCTACTGGAAACGTTTGTTTACTTCTGAAAGGGATACACGAAAGGGTATTGAAGAACACACAACATATGTGTGGGTTTTAGTTAGGTCTGACAACTCCTACTGCTCTCTACATTACATAAATTTTTACATTTTTTCAAGGCCCCTATCTTAACTTTTACGTTACCGTACAAAAAAATCGCTACCTCTTTTCAACTTGCACACATCGCATTCGACATCGAGTTCTCCTAACAGTAGAATCTGTTTTCACAACGAACACCAACTTAAATTAGAAAGCTTAACCCGACTGTGAATCTTACATCCAAGCAGAATTGGCAGCTAATGTGTTTTACTTTATACGCCTTGTTGATTTCACTAGACTGCAAGGAATACGAAATGAGACTTTAAAAGCATTTGATTTAGAAGGAAGGGTAAGTATGTAGGCATACAGTGAGATTGTCGAGGTTTGGTTCACCCTTATCCCATACAAAACACAAACGTATAAGTATGATAAATTATATCTATATATATAAAACACACAGTATACAATACTATACAGTGTTGTCTTTTTTTAACCCAAAGTTTGACTGGTAGAGAATGCCTTGTAGCATTATGTCCGCCTGTATACCACGACAAAATTTACATTGTACAATTTACATTTTTTTTTTTTTTTTTTTTTGTATTTTGTTACAATTTTATAAATCACCTTTGCGAACCAAATAATAGGCTTTGTTCGGACTATTGGTATTGGTTGTTGGAATAATCTAGTTTGTCAAATACAATAGAATGAAACTGAGTTTAGTGTAAATAGATCCGATTCATAGTTATGAAACGCAAAATGAAGCTGTAATCTCTGTTATATGCACGAAACAAAACAGTTTGTATTTTAATTTAAATAGTCGCTATTAGTTATATTGCGACTATTTAATTTGTATTTAAATTCAAATACAAATTTGGTGAATTTGGCCCATAACTAATCAAAACCCCAGAACCGATGTTTT
Source organism: Mythimna loreyi (assembly GCA_029852875.1). Lineage (NCBI taxonomy): Eukaryota > Metazoa > Arthropoda > Insecta > Lepidoptera > Noctuidae > Mythimna > Mythimna loreyi. The sequence goes on along the minus strand of CM056795.1, from coordinate 2,882,236 downwards.
TGGCGTTTAGCCTACGTAACGCCAACTGAAATCAGAGTGTCAGAAAGGTGGGTTTCCTACTATTTTGCTCTAGTTAGAATGAGAGAAATTATTTGGTAATTTCTCAACATAACAAAAAGCCCCAACCAACGAATTAGTGGCATTCAATAATTGTTCAGTGCAATCTAATTTCTAATTCAATCATTTGTTACAGCAAATCGCTTAGTTAAACTCGGTATTCAAATGAGTCATGTACATTTCCAACAGTTTCCCATTGAAAACTAAATCGATTTCCAATTTTGTTCATGCCAACAATAATATCTAATAATCACATTACACGATCAAATTCCGTTTGCGCATTATTCCTGTGGAATCACGATGAGAGTTCGAATAAGCACAAATCGTTTGTTTTGGGATTTTCGATGATTCGACAACATAATCATTTTTCAATTAAATGGCATCATACACTGCTGTTTGGGCCTCCCCAAAGTGTCGCCACAATAAACGGTCCTGTGCATCTCGCATCTGCCAGATTCCCGAAACCCTTGCCAGATTATTGCTCCACCTTGTAGGAGGACTTCCAACACTGCGTCTTCCGGTACGCGGTTGCCACTCCATAACTTGTCGACTTCAACGGCTATCTGTTCTGCGAGCAATATGCCCTGCCCATTTCCACTTAAGTTTGGCGACGATTACTTGTGACAAAGATCGCCAAAGATCGCGAAACTTCAGTATGGAAGCGTCGTCCGCGGGCAATTCGATGTGATTGTGGTTGAAAAGTGATCCGATGCGATTGACGCCAATTCACCTCAACGCGGAGGCTCCGTCCTATGTTCACTATTTATATAAAACAAGCCACCGCCACCGCAAGAAATATATAAATAAATTAAATATAATTGTTTTCACTTCGCTTCGCTCGTAGCTACTCCGCAGTCATATGTGTGTGCATGCAACATGAAATGACTTGTGTGCGTCAAACATTTCGAACCATAATATAATAATTTCGAGAATTACGTGTAATAAACTCCCTCAATCAAGACCCTGACGGCAATGCGAGATTATGTTATGCGAGGACCTCGCGGTGAAGGAGAGATGGCGCTCGTACTTCCACGAGCTGCTGAACAAGCAGCACAAAGAGGTGCTGTCTCCGGTCCTCCCTCCAAATCAGGGACTTGTGCCCCCAGTTACGCCCGAAGAAGTGCATGTGGCTCTTCGCCGCATGAAGAACCGGAAAGCTGTCGGTGCCGATGGAGTCCCCATTGAAGCCTGGAAGGCGATGGGTCCTCGTGTTGTGGGCATCTTAACCCACCTATTTAACCGCATGCTCCTCACCGGAAAGATCCCGAGTCAATGGAGACTGAGTATTATCACTCCAGTCTTCAAAGGCAAGGGATCGGTGCAGGAGTGTGGCGACTACCGGGGGATTAAGGTTATGTCCCACACCATGAAGCTCTTCGAGCGGGTGATTGACTCTCGGATCCGACAGGAGTGCACCGTCTCGTGATGTCAATATGGGTTTCGACCAGGCCATGGCGCCATGGATCCCATCTTTGCTGTAAGGGTTACCATGGAGGGATACAGATCGAAGAATACGCCTCTGCACCTCTTGTTCCTAGACATGCAGAAGGCCTTCGACTGTGTCCCCCGTGATGAGCTCCAAAGGAGTGCCCGAGACCTATGTTGACATCATCCGAGATATGTAACGAGACTCCGGTTCTGTGGTTCAGACCGCTGTTGGCGATACGAAACCCGTCCCCTCACCGTCGGAGTTCACCAGGGCTCCGTCCTTAGTCCGTTTCTGTTCAGCGTGGTGCTGGACGTGCTGTCCTCTAACATCAGGGACTTACACGAGCAGCCGCCATGGCTGCTCATGTATGCAGACGACATCGCGCTGGCGGACTCGGACAGTGGGCGCTTGGTTCGACGTGTGACAGCGTGGAAGGAATCGCTGGAAAACGGCGGTCTGAAGATTAACGCGGCGAAGACCGAGTACTTGGCCTGTAGCACAACAAACGCTGCTCCTGTTCGCATTGGCGAAGACACATTCGAGCGCACGGAACAGGTCAGGTACTTGGGATCGGTGCTCCACGAGTCCGGGGACGTCGATTGCGACGTCGAGTCACGTATCTCGGCGGCCTGGGCGAAATGGCGTGAGGTGGCGGGGGTTATCTGTGACCCCAAAATGCCGGTTAGGCTCAAAGGACAGGTCTATAAGACCATCATTAGGCCTGTCCTTTTGTATGGCAGTGAAGCGTGGCCTGTACTTGAGCGGCACAAGCAAAGCCTGCGTGTCACGGAAATGAATATGCTGCGCTGGATGTCGGGAGTTTCGCGGAAAGACCGCATTAAAAACTCCCGGCATCCGGGGCAGCCTTCAGGTCCGTGACATAGCGGATAAACTGCAGGAGGGCCGCTTACGCTGGTATGGCCGCTTACGCTGGTATGGCCGCTTACGCTGGTATGGCCACGTTTTACGAAAACCGGCAGACTACGTGGGTAACAGATGCCTCGCTTGATGATGACGTGTAATAAACTCCATAGTCACTCTTAAAACCAATATAAATACCCTGGTTACATAGTTCTTGTCACAGCATGAACAATAAATAAAATAACACAATTCATAGAAATAACAGTAAGCACTACCAATAAAACTCTCAAGCCCCCAAGCGAACGCCGGCGTTAGTACACCGCCGAAACACATACCTTTCACTCCGTACTGGTAGCCCTGTCGATTTTAGAAGCGTGGCGCGGCGCGCGGTTATATGTTTCAACCCTAAGGGAACTGACAGCACCCGTCGTCGAACATAGCGCATATCAACGGGAGGTTCACCATTCCTGACATACGGTAAGTCACATGCAAGCTTTATCGATACTCGATTGAACACCAATCGATTTGGAATCGAGTGCTGTAGCTTGTAAACAATATCAAGATCTGTCAATACCATAATCTAGCCGACGTCTTCGCGGTCACGTCCTTGTCGAACTAACGCATCCAACTAAATATATAGCGGTTTAGAGATTTGTGGTCGAGTGTCTTTAACTGTTATACTGATTTATGAATGTCTAGACTTAGAGCTATTCGTTTCTGTGTCTGTAGCAACCACAATCTGTTAATTACTTAAAGTTAACTTGAATATACACTAATGGGACGAAGATTAATATTAAAATGGCTACAAAGTGACTATTTCTGTTTTTAAGTTATTTATTTAATTATAAATACTTTATTGTATATTACGCCTAGAAACAAAGATAGCAGAGAGGCGCTTTTGTTTTAAACGGCGGTCTACTGCGCAGGGTTTTTTCTGTTCATGCCATGGTCCGAAGCGAGAGAGAATGGTGTACGGACGTCTCTTTCTGTGAAGCAGTAATTCTAGGTAAGGAGATGCTCGTAACTGTGAGGGAACGAACATTCTTTCGCCACAGCCCCCTGGCTGCAAGTTGCAATGCAGCAACATCCTGGCGCAAGCTTGCGGACAGCAAGCAATTGTTAGCTCGCCATCCGGCCGAACGGCAAGGACCGAGACCGAGACGTTGACACGTAATGTGTCGCGTAGTGTTCCACCGGCTTCTCAAAGGGGCCTCGTTATTAGTATTAGTTAGACAAACTGCAATGCCTTCCTGCTTCACCCTTGTGCGGGAGAAGTCATCGAATCATATCCCACATCAAACGTGAGGATGGTCTTCAGCTCACACCGCCATCTCCTTCACCATTCCTTCAAGCTCTGCTACATAATTCTTTCATCGTCGTTAAACTAACATGAAGTTTAATAAAGTGTTAAAAAAAAATCAAATCCAAATGGCCTAATTAAGAAAATCGTGTGTACTTTTAAATTCGGTTCTAATAAGGTTTATTTGAATTTACAATTTTAATTTAATCCAAAATTATCCTAGCTTAAAGTTAACGGCTTTATAAAACAGTAACTTCATAAGTGAAGACTTAATATTATTTACCTTATAATCTTGTTTCTAAATTCAAAAACTACATTAAGTTAATAGAACGCTGGCTCCAATAATTATGTTTGAGATTATCCGACAATTTTAGCTCCGAAGTCAGACTTATACGATTGCGAACGAGTTTAAAGTTCCACAGTTTTGCTCAAAACTTTGTTAAAGATGGTTAAAGTAACTGGGGGAAATAATACGGGGTTTAAGTTTAAGGCGAGAAGGGTGGTTTTACGACCATTTTCAATTATGGCGTTAGAAAGAATCTTAGGGAGTAAACAATAGGTACATATTTATAAGACATTTTTTATGGGAAATTATAAGTCTAGCCACAAAATTATTTGTTGGCCACGTGATTAAACTTCTATTTTTATAACTAAGCAACGGGAAAATGACATAGCCTCTAATAAACTAATTCGTCTTTTTTTCAACGCCAACTAAATATTCTATAGAAAGCGTCAAGTAAAGATCATCAATTATTGTGACTTGTCTTTCTTATTTATATTTGCCATCTAAATTTCTAACTCGGCCACGGATTTTACATCTCGTCAACATTTTACCTTTTACAGGATCAACGCACTGTCCTCAAAAAAATATAATTCAAGCTGTTATAGAAAGCATCATTTATTCTAACTTAGCATGTAAAACAATGTTTCAAGGAGTAAAGAGGAATCTTTTGTCAATTTTTTCTCAACTTATAAACCAAAGATCCTAGTTTGCGAAGCGGCTAAAAATATACAGAACTAGCTTTTGTCAGCGGCTTCGCCCGCGTACATAAAATATAGCCTATGTCACTCTCCTGAGTGACATAGGCTATATTTTATGTAAGCAGCTTTCTATTATTGCTAAAATTTCTCCAATCGGACCAGTAGTTCCAGAGATTACATCCTACAAACAAAAAAAAACAAAAAAACAAACTTTACCTCTTTATTATATTAGTGTAGATGTAGATGTATGTACCTATTTCGTGATGTGTTTGGAAAATAAAATAACGGAGAAGAATTTTTGAAAACATTTATTGGAAGGGATAAGTACTGGTTGCTATGATTGTCCAGATTTTTATCGCCAGTAGAGCTGTAAGCTTTTGATAGACCCTGCAATCAGACTGAAATACGTGACGCCACCATTAAAGGCAAAGTCACAACCACTTTTTTTATGGTAGGTAAAATCATCGAATGACGAATCCCGCCCTTGGACGGAGCGGGAAACAGTGTCAGTCTCTTACTGACTAAAAAACCTACCCCATTCCTTCCTTGCCTTATTCCCAGGCCCTGATGTTACGCTTTCACATCAACCCTTGGCCCAGGAGGCTTCGACCCTGTAGGGTGTACAGTTTGCTGACAACTCCTTGAGGCGCGCGGGAACAGTGCGCGCCGTCGATGACTTGGGCTCGGTCCGACGGACGGTCCGCGAGCCCGCGCCTACGGTGGCCGGATATCGGCGCTACGTTAATAATCCAATAATGTTATCATTTTCTTTTTTGTTTAGGTTAGGTTTGGTCTCTCCTCAATAGGTTCTAGTAATACTAGTGGCCAATAGTATAAAAAATAGTAAAAATGTCATCAAATATATACATATTTGATGACATTTTTAGCAAAATTTTGACGAATAATTAATATGAGATGAGTTACATTTTAAACGTACTGAGTTAAAAAATTAGAAGCTAAATAATTATATTTTTTGATGTCATTTAATGGTTTTTCAGAAGTTTACTGTTAGAATGCATGTTACAAATTTAGATGCTAAAAAATAACGATCGTGCTGAGTTGTATTTAGAGTGGTTTGCATAGAAGATAACTAGCGGTTATGATAGTATTATTTAGATGCTCGTTAATTGTGGCTGACTTAGTAATTTAGAAGGCAACATACATTTTTGGGGGCGAATAATGATATTAAAAAGAAGCCTGTTTAAATAGCACCCATTTTTTATTAACTTTTGATCATAAGACTGGTGGTGGCCGTGTGGTAAAGACTCAGTTTACACACACATACACACACACACACACACATACACACACACACACATATATAGGTTGTGCTGGTTCAAACTCAGTCAAGCGTATTACTTTACTTTATTACGCGCACCGGGCACTTGTGGTGGATTACGGCCCATTCTCTCTCCTAGAGAGGGGGCTTGAGTCCAAGCAGTGGTAACATTATAAAGCTGTTGACAAATTTATTGACTTCGTATTCTTCAAGAAGTTTTGTGAAAAGTCGTTTAAGATCCAGGTGGTACGTTTGTAGAACACATTATTGATCCTATTTAGGTAAGCCCATTTCATTATAAGCCATTCGAAGTAAGATGAGATATATATCTAACAAAAAGTGTTTATCGCGCGCTATCCCTTGGGAACTACTGATTTCTCCGGGATAAAAAGTAGCTTATGTTCTTTCTCAGGGTCTAAAGATTGTCTGTACCAAATTTCATCAAAATCGGTTGAGAGGTTTAGGCGGAAAAGTGTAACAGACAGAGTTACTTTCGCATTTATAATATTAGTATGATAGCGGCCCGTCAATCTGTGGATCGTATCTAAAAGCCGATCTTTTACTGTGGGCTAAAACTTGATTGCGACTTCTCGCTCTTGACGTCTGTTGTCGTTCTCTCTGATCTTGAAGGCGTTGGAAACGCTCAGAGCTTGATTCCCTAGTGCGAGATTGAATATTTCTGATATTTTGCTCTTCAAGCCGCTGCAAACGCTGAGTACTTGACTCTCGCGCATGCACATGAGAGGTTCTTAGATTTTGTTCAGTAAGGCGCTGCGAACGCTCAAGACTGGACTCTCGCGCGCGTACCTGAGAGGTTCTCAAATTTTGTTGAGCTAGACGCTGTAAACGCTCAAGACTCGATTCTCGCGCGCGTGCTTGAGAGGTTCTCAAATTTTGATCAGCTAGTCGCTCTGAACGCTAAAGACTGGACTCTCGCGCGCGGACTCGAGAAGTCCTCACATTTTATTCAGCGAGCCGTTGAGAACGCTGCAAACTGGATTCTCGCGCGCGTATTTGAGCGGTTCTCATATTTTGTTCAGCGAGCCGTTGCGAACGCTCGGTACTCGACTCTCTAGCACTCGATTGTGCCACATATTGTCTATGAATTGAAAGACGATTTTCAGTTTCTGATGAAGATTCTTCATTTCGACGTATTTTTGATGCCCTGGCCTGGGAACTATTTCTAGAAAGTTGAGATCTTGATCTTTTAGGCATTTCAAAATGACAAAAGAAAAAATGCCTTTGAACTAAATTAGCATAACTGTACGCTATATATGCTACTATATTACAACGTACACAACTACCTACTATTTATTAAAATTAAATTGAAAATCATGAAAAATATTTATTTTTAATATTTACTTCTGAAAAGAACTTTTTAAATCGGTTTAGTTACTTACTAAACGAATTATTATCAAGCGTAAATTCCGCACACGTCCATCACGTAGGGAGCCGACCGCGCGAGTGAGCCGCGCGGCAAGTTTATTTCGTGATCTTAACCCCCTTCCCGTACCCCTGCCCGAGTGACGCCTACAACGCATAGCTAGCCGAATACAGTTTATTTTTTAATTTTTTTTAACTCGTGATATCTTTTGAATGGATTGTCAGAATCGAATAATTCAAAAAGTAATATAAAGATATTGAAGCAGTCTTAAATAATACATCATTTATTTTGATAAGGGTTAATACCAAGGTACAAATAAAGAGCTTTTTGTAGCGGTGGTATTTTAATTTCTTTTTTTCAATAAAAAAACGCTTATTGTGACATGAATGTAATAGTTAGAGATATGCTGCCGCTGATTTTTTGTAGATAATGGTGTGTTCTAAAAAAATGTAGTATATCATTTTGTTCTATCATCAATAGTTTTCGCAGCGCACGCGATGTAAGGTAGTTTTTTGATATTTTTTTCACACCTTGGATTACGTTATCGTAATTTTAGTAAGGATGCCTATTTTTTTTGAAAATGAAATATAGCCTATGTCACTCAGGAATGATGTAGCTTTCCAACAGTGAAAGAATTTTTCAAATCTGCCAAGTAGTTTCGGAGCCTATTCAATTCATACAAACAAACAAACAAACAAAAAATCAAACCTTTCCTCTTTATAATATTTGTATAGATATTTGTATAGATTAAAGACCATAAGTATATTTTTTGTCACCAATCTTAATTACATATCAACGTTGTGAAAATGAAACTCGACATATATCTTAATGTGAATGTAATTGACTGCAACCCAACAACCTTGGTAAAGATGACGTGGCCATATACATACTTGTGTAGGTACGTAACGCAATGCACGATTGAGGAGCGCCTTATAGGATGCGTTTTGGGGTATAACATACCTGAAATGATTGATTGATTGTGAAGGAAATCCGACGTGTGAAAACTTGATAAATTTAATTTTAATAATAAATTAAAGATTAACCGTGAAGTTTCTTGCTAGTAATTGTCCATAGGAAACGAATAATATTGGTAGCGTGTGCTAGCTTCTGACGTTTCATAAGTGCCCATGACGGCCTGTGTGAAAAAAAAAATACAAATTCGAGATTTAAACGATACATTTCGATATCCACATGTTTAATGTTTGCGTGATCCACACATTTGATATGGTTTGTCTGATGATCTAATAGACAGGGTTTTTAGTAGCGAGTGAAGATCATCTAATGAGAACTTTCGCCGCCCTTGGGCAGAGCGGGAGATAGTGTCAAACTTTTACTGACTAAAACACTCACCCCATTTCTACTTTTCCAGGTCCACCTTTCATTCCGAGGTCGATCATTTCTTTCAGAAGTTTGCCATGGCTCCAGTAGCTGTAGTAGTTCTGGGCCTCTATGTTTGCGATTTACGACAGTTCCTTGAGGCGAGCGGAAACAGAATGCACCGTCGACGACTTGGACTCGGTCCGGACTGTAAAGACTGTTACCGGACGATCGGATCACAAGCTACCTTGTAACTAACTGTCTGCTGGTTAAGTGAACGGGGCGGATTGTCTAATTAAAGGCCCATGTATGAACCTCAGGGGCCGTTTTTACTGTCTCAAAAAGAACAAATATTTCAATCTCAGAAATAAATCGACGGAAAAGTCAAAGCACAAAATCAGAATCTCCAATAATCACGGCTGAAGGAATTGAGACATTAAACTGTGAACCGCTCGCCTCTTATCGCTTGTCACATTCTTAACGCTTGGTTGAAGTTTAGAACTTTAACGCGTCATTAGCCAGAGCTATGATAGAAAAGAATTAATGGTTTCCGATGGGTAGGTACCTCTCTTTTTAATAATATTTCATATAATCGAATGGCCTTTTTTCTTTTACGGAGATTGTGAAATGGTTTGTTTTTTTTTTGTTTTTGTAAAGTTGACTGAAAATATTGGGGTAGTGTACTTGTATTTTACTACATACTACTTTATTAGGTACAGCTGGGGTCACTGCCTAAGTTTGACATGAATTATCTACTTGTTTCTTAAATCAAGTAGTAGAATAGAATAATGCTTTATTATAAGTGCACTAAAATAGACAACTAATAGAAATTTATACTATACGCAAAACCTTAAAATGGACTATAAATTTCGTAAAAGAAGCAACATAGCAACATGGCAAATGAAGAAACATAGGTGGGTTTTAGTCAGTAAAAGTCTTACACGCCCTCTCGCTTCACCCGTGAACAGGCAAAGTTGACGCAAAATAAATAAGTTGATGACTAATATGAGGGATTTCCCTCATGCGTCCAAATATATTGTCGAAAAAAAAAATCATATTTAAGATATATATATGTTACCGGCCAAACCCGATTTCAGGACAAACTAGTTTGGCCTAGGCTAAACTAGTTCTTCCTATTCGCGATAGGATAAACTAGTTTAGCCTAGTCCAAACTAATTTGTCCTAAGTCCGATAGGATAAACCAGTTTAGGCTAGGCCAAACTAGCTCGTCCTGATATAAATGCGCACACTCTAGGATAAACTGGTATGGACTAGTCTCAACATTCTAATATATCTAGAAAGTCAAAATAAATAGATAAATTACTGAATAAAATACTCCGTAACTGTAAAAATAATCAAATTTATTAAACTATAATGATTCGTTGTTAAACAATAATAAATTTCAAATGTCCATAGTGTTGTGTCTGAAAATCGATCAGATCTACTTGGTACGTACTATAAATTTCCGAATGAACAATGGACTTAGAGACTAATCCTCTCTTCTTCTTTGTTTTCTTTTGCTGACAGCCACTACACATAGATAAATACAAGCTATCATTTTTTTTTGTGATGTTGGCATATTTTTTTGATATTTCGGCTAACATCATGTCACGACCACCGTGGCCATCATAAAGTTCATCGGATGGAAGATAGTATTTTATATTACCTTTTTTTTGTAAGGGTGGCTACCCTTACACTTAAAAGAAATATGTGTATCCTGCCCGTCCTACCCTACGGTGCTTAAAGTTGGTCACTAACTTACTGAACAACAAAAATCCCAAACTGAAGATCTGTCAAAGGGCAATAGAGCGTAGCATAATAGGTGTTAAGCGAACAGATCGCCTAAGGAACACCATGCTGCGCTCCATAACCCAAATAAAGATGTCGGAGACAAAAAAGCCAGGCTGAAGTGGGAGTGGGCTGGCCACGTCGCACGAATGCATCCGGACAGATGGGCGAAGATTATCACTCACTGGACGCCTGAGGGAGGTCGACGCCGTCGAGGTCGACCACGGCGAAGGTGGTGTGATGATCTAATCACGTTCGCGGGGCAAACTTAGCCGGAGATCTCCCAAGACAGAGAAGTTTGGAAGGAGAAAGCCTTTGCCCAGCAGTGGGACACAAAGTAGGCTATAAAAAAAATATTACTTCTGAAATATCGTTACGAATTGCAGCTACGAAACATTCAGTTGGATCAGGCTAAAGATTTGTGAGATGCAACTGCAACAAAAACTGTTCCACAAACAGATGCCAGTGCAAGAAGGCAATGATACTCTGCAATTCTAAGTGCCACCAAAGCAAACCATGTAAAAATAAATAACAATTTTAACAATTGATTTTTGTTTCTATTAAAAAAAAAAACAGTATTATTTGTTATAGTATGATTGTTCGTATTACCCTTGGTATTACCGTTTAAATATAACTTTTAACAACGAATCATTACAGTTTAATGAAAAAGATTATTTTTCCAATTACGGAGTATTTTATTCAGTTTATCTATTTATTTTGACTTTCTAGATATATTAGAATGTTTAGACTAGATCATACCAGTTTATCCTAGAGTGTGCGCATTTATATCAGGACTAACTAGTTTTGCCTAGCCTAAACTGGTTTATCCTATCGGGCTTAGGACAAATTAGTTTGGACTAGGCTAAACTAGTTTATCCTATCGCTAATAGGAAGAACTAGTTTAGCCTAGGCAAAACTAGTTTGTCCTGAAATCGGGTTTGGCCGGTAACATATACACGGATACATAACTAGTACAGAACCAACATAACAAATAAAAATTGTTTTTTATTTTATATTTAAATTTTAGTTTGATATGATGAATAATTAAAAATTAATTTAAAAGTATTAAGATAAAATTGTCAGATTGATTAAAAAACCGATTACGATTACGAGTTTCTTTATTACACTTAAGCAGTTTCTTTATCACACTTAAGCAGTTTCTTTATCCCGAAACAAATTATGAACATAAATGCAGAAAAAATGCCTATATAAACAATATTTACGCTTAAAATATCAACACCGTAAATATCTCATACGCTTATACAGTTCAGTAGATATTTTTATAGAGATATTTTACTTCTTCACATAAAAAGACGAAATATCTCCGATAGACTTTTAAGGGACAATTTATGCAATGTATTTCATACCTCAGATTATCCAAATCTTCTCAAATATTCAGGCTTACACCAAATGCCTCTAAATATTCAGAGACAGTATCGTGTTATTTAGAGAAAAAAACGCTACCAGTATTTTTCTTATGAAATAAGATGTGAATTTGAGAACTGATCAGCTTTATATTATGTTTTTTTTTTTCGTTTGTTGATAGTTTACTTTATTTTTTGCAAATATTGACTTGATTCGCGAGTTTATCGACATGTGGGATGTTGACTCAACGATCATTTATCGATAGTCGTGTCAACCAATGGTTTAATGGTTACGAGCCTTAACCAACACTTTAGGAGGTTCTCGTTAGGCAGTCGGATCAAGGGCTTGTTTCAGAGGGCGGTACTCCTCCTGGACACAGTTCGTAAGGTACCAGTAATATAATTTTAGTTTTGTTGAGGTATGCATATTTTAATAACATTTCATGTAAATGTGGAAGATTAAGCAATACAATAATTCAAAAAAGAAAATGAGCCTGCTTGATAAAGTAGATAATTTATAATTATCCAGTCAAAATAGACATTCCAGTTTGCATTAATTCCCAACAAGCTGGAATTTTTTGCAGGCCTTGAATACATCATCAAAAATGATATGTCAAAAGTCCCCATCGATCCCGCTTACACATACTCGAAAATACGACTTTCCTGTGGTCTAAAGTCACGATATCTCGAAAGCGATGCTTTATAGAAGAGATGTGTTGGTATCTTTTTTGTAGACAATTTTACGATCTACAAACTTTGTCTAAACCATTTTTTGACAGTTCTCGTTGTTTCAGAGATATACGCAAAAAACCCAAATTCGTGACCTTTGACCTCGAATAAAAAACAACGCACATGCGCAATCGATGGGGACTTTTGACATATCATTTGTAATGACGTATTATTGTAGACCTGCACAAAATCCAGCTTGTTGGGAATTAATGCAAACTGAAATCATAATTTAGTCTATTTTTAACCGACTTCAAAAAAGGAGGAGGTTCTCAATTCGATTGTATTTTTTTTTTATGTTTGTTAACCCCAGAACTCCGTTGTTTATGAATGGATTTGCAAAATTTATTACTTCTTTTTGGAGACTCCAAAAATAAGTAATAAATTTTGAATATTTGCAAAATATTAATGTTAAATAAGTTTATCTCAGTTTCTTTACAGCAATTCAAATTTTTATTTTCAACTTTTTAGTGTAGGAACTTTTATCGTTTGGCTTTTTTTGAAGGTGTTTTTTTTTTTGTAAAAAGTTTGTTTTATGACTGGACTATAAGTCCTTCTAACAAACGAAGGTGATATATATTAATTAGCTTTTGCCAGCGGCTTCGCCCGCGTACAATATATAGCCTATCTCACTCATATATATATATTAACAACTAATTGACCGTCGCACAGTGATTGTTGATAAAACGGTCCCCCATGCCGAGAACCTTATAAAAGCTGAGAGGCATAAACAAACTAAATACCTTGACTTGGCTCGCGAGATTGTCGACATGTGGCAAGTGGACACAGCAGTCATTGTGCCGATAGTCGTGACGGCCAATGGCTTAATAGCCAAGAGCCTCGACCAGCATCCGAGGAGGCTCTCGTTAGGCTGCTGGATCAGGGGCCTGATTCGGAAAGCAGTACTCTTGGACACGGCGCGTATTGTCCCGAGGTTCCTCTCTCAGGAGCCTATTCCCGATGCCAGTGGGCTACTATTTTTTAATTTAAATGTTTTTTAAGGAAATATTTAAACATGTAAATAATATGTAGGTATATATAATAAATAAAGAGAACAATATTTTTTTTTTTTTTTATTTTATATTGTAATATTTAAAAATGTAATTTTTATGTTACTAGCTTTTGTCAGCGGCTTCGCCCGCGTACATAAAATATAGCCTATGTCACTCAGGAGAAGCAGCTTTCTGTTGTTTCTAAATTTTTTCCAATCGGACCAATAGTAGTTCCGGAGATTACCTCCTACAAACAAAAAAACAAACTTTACCTCTTTATTATATTGGTGTAGATTTAATTAATAAACGGAATAATAATATATGTATATAAAGTAAATAATAATAACTTTAGGTCATTATTTCAGAAAACGTATTACACAAAGCGATATCATTTCTCACTTCATGCCGCATCAATATCTTGCGTGAACATAAGCTCTACTAAGTTACGCACCATCTTGGATTGTTCAGCGGTGACAAGCACGGGCAAGTCATTAAACGACATCCAGCATTTTGGGCCAACTGTACAGGACGATTAACTTAGCAAATTAATCCAGCTCGAATTTGGATATTAAATAATATTATAATAAATCATTTACTTGGATTTTTTTTTTGTTAACGAGGGCTTGTGGAAATGATGACACGGGAATTATTATAGAGAAATATAACAATAAAAAAAAACTTGCACTGATCCTTCAATAATAATAATAACGCCGTCTAGTCCATTGTGAAGTGTCTTTTTACAATACTGGAGTAACTTCTAGTATAAAGCAACATTAAAAAAAAATAGCTTGGATCATTTCTGTAGCACCAAAACAAAGGTATAAGTATTTTTTTTTCTTTGCCCAAATTCGTTCGTCCCAAAACATCTTTACTTGACATACCCAATAAATAATTTTATCTGCGGGCGACATTGTCGTATTTACCTGCTCTACGTTTCCCTGTATTATAAGTAGACTACCACCCCCTGGAGGGACTTAGGGTGTTAAGGCAAAGCGATTTATGTAGTTCCCTTAAAGGGACGTCACCGCTTCAAAACAATTCCCGAGATTTGGATACAGGTTTATTAAAGTTTATGTCTGTTAAGGAATTTTGGGGATCGACAAGATTTTGGTCCAGAAATAACGTAGTAAGGGGTGTCTCATGAGGGTTGGGTCTGAAGGATTTGTTGTAACAATAGGCGACGTCACTGTTAGATATTATTTATTTACCATAAGGAATTTTGCGCTAGGAAAGAACGACATAGGTGGTCCGTATTAGTGATTTTCTTTAGAAAGTTTAGATGTACGAGTATACTGTGATATCGCATGGATAACGTACCAATAACAGTGAGTAAATAAGGCTTAGTAACACTTCACTTTGCACTACGTTCACAACGTGCAATTCTGTGGCACCTGCCCGCGAAAGCGACGGAGTAGAAAAGTGTTTGGGACTCGTACCACGAATGCCTTGAAATTGACGTTACGTTGCATCGAATGTACACCAGATAGTGAAATATTAATAAAGTAGTTTTTTCCGCCAGCGGCTTTGCTCCAAAGAAGTTTTCTCAATACAAATTTTGAAAATCAATATTTTATCTTCTTAGGGTAGAATTGATTATAATACATATATTTTAATATTTAGTTCAAGCCGTTGTTCTTTCTTGAAATTTTATTTTATTGACCGTATATTTTGTATATTTATTTACGAAACTATGGTAAATTTTGATACTAGATGGCGTTGTTAGATGAGCTCACTTTTCTAAATCTCGCTATGGTTTCATTACCGTGTTTTTTATAGGGTCTCGACCGAAAATTGGTTAAATGAAATGAAAAGGTTTCATTGGAAATTACAAGTTCTATTACATTAGTGGTGATTGTAGACTCCTTGTAAGCGTATGAAGCCTGTATTCGGGATTAAATGTCTTTGTCTTTAGTAGAATTGGTTTTTATTCATGGTCTATACACCTAATACTAGCCATTTACATGATGCCGTTTCAATTGCTTGGTCAAGGCTCATTTGATTAAGCCACGAGATCGAGTGGCATGATGATGAGAGGCCAGCATATGGAACCTTCGATACATTCCCTTGTAACATCTATCATGAATGTCCACGAGTAAGCAGTAGATTTTGACGACCAACATTTTTGACCTGGTTTTATTAACTGTAAGTCCTACTTTTATTCAATAAATAAATAAAAGGGAATATTCAAATTTCTTAGAAATGCTGACTTACCTCAAGATTTAAGCATGAAAAGTCTTTGAGACTCGGATGCTGTTTCATGTTAGAAAACATGATTAATTATCGTTTCAAGTCCCAAATAAAAACCAAAATCACAGTCATGGATACCTCGAACATGAGACTGAACATCATTATTTCCAGTCAAAGCCAAAGAGTACTCGTCAAAAAATGTGAAAACCGACCCTTACTCTAAGACCATCAATAAGACGCACAAAAGAGTATCTTAAACGAACTTTAAGATTAACAATGTCGAGCGGGGTTCGAAACCGGAGCGATTGATTACAATTCACACATCATTAGGCACCCACCGGCGGGTAAGGCGCTTGATACATTACCGAGCTATCTCTTTTAAGGAGAATGACACGTGGAAGTGTACACAGAAGTACTAATTGGTATTCAGTGGCGATATTTGAAGTACAGTACACAAGTACAGTAAGTAATCAATGTTTCGATTCAACAATACAAAATAAAAATGATTGGGGTTGAAACTCTCGGATTGCGGATCGTGGGCTGGCTTTGATCTTAGCCAAAAGGTAGGTCTTAGGTACATTACCAGTCGACTACGATGTGGAGGACTTTTCGACCCCATATTTTAGATTACTTTTAATTTATTCTTACGTAACGTGTTTGTTTTTTAATATATACTATATAGGTAATAATACCAACACCAAAATTTGGTCAAAAGTAAGTTAGAAACCTTTTAAAATCTTGTCGAAGGGGAATCTGTCAAGTAACTAGAAAAAGGATGTACGCACAGAAATATGTGAGATCTCAACAAACTTTTAGAATTTCCTCAGTAGACGTAACTGAAAATATTTCGACAAGTTTAATACAAATATAATATTTATCATAATATTTATTAATTTATAATATCTGACAGCATATATACGTAAAATATGATTTATTATTTATTAATTGTGCACACCTACTAGTGTTGTCTTTTTATCCAAAGGTTGACTGGTAGAGAATGCCTTGTTGCATTAAGTTCGCCTTATGTGTCCACTCCTGTACATGAATTTTTTAGGGGATCGAAAAAAAAAAATCGGCCTATCCATACAAAAAAGAAAACTTGATTGGGAGCAAGTTATTAAAGTTTGAGGAAACTTGTACCGTACACCCTGTATAATGGAAGTTGATTCGATTGACTATTAGCAATAACTAGTTTGAGAATCTTGATCTACTGCCTTTCTTGTCACATTACATAAGTGCAAAGGATACAGGAAAGAGGTGGAATAATTCTTCCTGGAAAAAGCTACCCAATGATTGAATGTGTTTTATGGTTTACTCAGGTAAATGCACCGTTTGTGTTGAAAAAGGAAGTCATCACACTTATGTTACAAAAGAGGTAAAACGGGACTAAAAGGATAATGATGGGAAAATGTTTCTAGCTAGTGTGATTTATATCTTCAGCTCACACCTTTTCTGGGAAGAAAATAACATGAAGAAAAACTTCATTCGCTTCCTTAGTCAAATAGTTTTTTGTTCTTGTGAAAAAGAATATAGACCCTTTTGTTTTCACGGAATTGTTGAAAAAAAAGCCTTAGATTAGGCTTCCTATATTATATAAATACGAAAGATTTTTTACCTCTAATAGTATTCGAGGTATTTGTTTGCTCATATCATGAATAATAAAGGTTTTAGCATAGTTAATATTTACGGAGGGTTTATGATATTGAAAAATAAACTAAGCTAAGATTAATTTTACTATCCGAGTTTGAATATTTTTATTTATTTGTTCATATCATCTACATTAATAATACTCTTAGAGGCAATTTTTACAATAAGAAACAACATTAATTCTGTAACTTAAGATTTTTTACCACATTGTGATTGGCATTAAATAATGTCGAAATAAAACTTTTTTTAAATCCATTTACGAAAGTTACCGCATAGTTAAGACGGTTTGCAGACATCACAACCGTCTTAAAAATTACCTTCGTTGTTTTTACCAAAAAAAGAATAGTAAAAAATCTTGTAACGCTTCATAAAACCGATTAGGTTAGCACAATCGTTCGTATACGTCGTTATGTTGTATGGTTTTTCGATAGCTATAAAATAAAAACGTTTCTCTTCACAACCCCATCAGCCATTGTATCCATTGTATGGTATCCTGGAAATGCATAGTAATAGCTTTATTACACGAATGAGGCTGTTCAATGTTGTAAAGTGTTTACTAGCCATGTTAAGGTATTTGGGTACAGTCAATTATGTTTTACTAGATTTTGGTCGTGACTTCTATACCTACCGCGTGAATGTTGGTTACTGCAGATAGTAGGACATACCTACTTTAAAGAACGATCTTCACCGATCTGTTTATTGGATGAAAAGTATTGTATATCAAACGTTATGTTTTTAAATAATGCAATATATACATAGCGTTTGGGGTGCCTAAAATCCAGAGTATCATTAATAAAAAAATATTTTTTTTAAATACGAATAAATTTAGCCGAAATGTATAAAGCCTATAAAATATGAAAGCGTTGAGTTTTCTATTTCCATTTATTTCCTGACATTGCTATTGGCACGTATAAATTTAAATTGACGTGCAAGTGGTCCTTTGAAACCTACTTACAAAAAAACATTCATTTATAAACAGGTATGTCGATACTTGCCCTTTTTCCCCCTTATTCCCCTCTCATAGAGAGGAGGTCTGTGTCCCTGCAGTGGGAACATTAAAAAGGCTGATGATTGTCGATACTAGTTATCTTCATCTCACCTTCTTCACCCATTTGTATAATAAATCAAAACGATATGAAAACAAACGCGAATAGAATAGGGTTGTCAGCAAAAAACCTGGCTTAAATAACGGTTATCGAGTTTTAAAAGTATTTTGGTGTGAATGAAAACTTGTGACAAAGGGCCTCAAAAACTCAGCTCAAGCCTCAAAAATTCAACTTTTTTATTACAATTTTTGTTTGGTATCTACCTACCATTACCAAAAAATTGATTGAGTACCTACCTATGTTTTTTTCTCTGCAATTGGCCATTTAGAGGATCAACTGACTACTAGAAAGTTCAAGACTTCGATTTGGTCAAAAAACCTCTAATTCCAAACGTTGCGTATGTACTTATGTACGAATTAATATGAATGATTCCATGAAGCTGTACAAAAGTCGTAAAGTGTCGGTCATAAAGTTCAACTATGCAGAACTGCTAATCGGATTGTCGGCCGTAACACACGGCGGTTTAACTGCTCGGTTCAAATTAAATAGTTTTATTGTAAGCCGCCAAGCAAGTAAGTATATTCTACCAAAGAATATTGAAGTCAAAATGAAAACTGTTACATTTAACAAATATATTGAGCGACTTAATTAGTGACTTACACACGTCATTGTAGTCATAATAACAAACAACTTTTACTGTTGGACCAAACCTGAAATCGCAAAATTTTTGCCAAACAAATCGAATACAAAAAGCATTTTTTTGCACAAAATAAATATACTTTCAACCAAAATTTAAGTAAAATAGCAGCTACTATTTAAACCACTTTCATTTCGTTGTTATGCATACAAAACTACTAAAACCTCTTTCTAGCTGCAAAAACAATTGCGAGTATATAAGATAAAGATACTGAAATTCGTTTGCTCAGTAAAAACGTACTGAATTCGAATAGCGACTTAATAAAATGAGAAGTGTACACGTTTTTATTCGAAGCGCTTCGAATAAAATGAGAGGTGTACAAGTTTTTATTCGAAACGTTTCGCTACTCAGTGTAAATGCAGATATTCACGGGTTGGCGACCTCTGTAATGCAGCAGCAAAGCTCAGGTGAATTGAAGAAGTGTCATTTAAAACAAAACAGTAGCTCGTTACCAGGAGTCACTTGTCATTTCTATTGACATTGTATTGACTCTATCAATTAATGTGTTGATATGATATATTACATTGGAAATAAATAAATAATAAATGTGACAGATCTTGGGTCAAGCTGTGCACTTTGTGGTCTGGTTTTTTTTTTGAGAAATGAAATGAAAAAAGCAGTTAATTGTTTTATTACACGAACATAAAAATATAAGGCTCTTATTAACATTCTCCGGCTCTATGGTGAAGCGAGAACGCGTGTTAGACTTTTACTGTCTTTTAGTTACCATTTACGGTATAAATTCTCACAGACGAGGCGGGCATCAAGCTCTACTCTGAGCCTCGTTCGGTTTTGCTAACGACGACGCGTTACGGCTCGTGAGAAGGTCCGTTTCCTCATCTCTTTCGCTCGCATTATTTTGCTACATAGAAGAAGATAAAAGCAGGTGTCCCGCTTTTCAATCCCTCTCATTCTGAATTGCCGCCTGAACTACAGCTGGGTACCAGAGGTTCTTAAACTTCTAGTTAAAACCTGTATACTGGTTGTGTGTTTAGAAAATATTGTCCCACGAACCTGTAACGTTGCAAGGCGTTGTTTTTCTGCTACGATTTTATTAAACACCCTTTTAAATATTTTCACAACAACAAATTGGGTATTTTTTGTAGAACGTCTGCATTTTATAATGTTTGTGTTTTGTGTTTAGTCTATTGTTTGTGTTTAGTCTATTGTTTCGTATTAGGAAAAACTTATTGCGATGAAGATGTTTAATCTCTGATAACAGCTGCGAACGAACAAAAAAAAGTCCGAGTCTAACTCACGCACTGAGGGTTCCGTACAAATGTACTATGGAAACGAAAAAATCTTTCAAGACTCGACTCTTGTAACATTCACGAATTGAGTCTCCAGATTTTTCCGAGTCGCAAACAAAGTATTTTTTTTTTTGTGACGTAGCTACAAAATTACCGTTTTCAGATGTTTACCCATACTAGTGCTATGAGACCTTGATTCATGCCAAATATCGAGATTCTACGTCGACAGAAATTACCCCATACATACACCTACACCTAAACGCCCGTATTTTTTTCCATAAAGGTTACAAATCCTAGTGTATCTGCGCATCTACGCGTTCCCGAGATAAAGGGTCTCTTCACTGACAGAGGGACAACAAAGTTCTCATAAGGGATCCGTATTTTTTTTTCGAGGTACAGAACCCTAAAAAAATAAAAACTCTTCTTACTTTAGAAGTCTTAAGCTTGTATTTCGTTGTGGCGGCAAGCGAGCGTTCGATGTCAGATTGTGTAGCGCAATGCAGTCACAACGACTTCTGACAACCGCCTCAGGCAATACTTTTGTGTTTCTTCTGTCTTTAGAGCTGCTAGGATGCTAGCTATTTCAACAACAAATATTTGTGTCTACAAAGTACGACAATCTTTCCTTTGTCATCGAGATTTAAGTCAATTTTAACCGTGGATAATGTTTTTGACAACTGTTTTCTATCTTACTTATTTGACGTGATGGCAAAATTTTATCATTCATCATCAGTCATTTCAGTTGATGAAAAAAAAAGGGAAAATAAGGCTGGAATGACGTACACTGCTAGAAATGGGCCAACAAATAAGTCGCATCCATCGGATTGCCTCGATCCTCACCTGGTAATCCGGTCCACCTTATGGGAAGCCTAAAAATACTTCCATTACGATATTTCCACTCCAGAACCTTTCGATTTCATCGATGTGTCCTGCCTACCGTCGCTAAAATTTTAAAATGTTTTGAACTATATCGGTTGGGGCTAAAACTATTAATACAACTTTAAGCTTGGCATAGAGTTTAAGGATTTTTAAAAAAATAATAATATTGTAGCTGTCAAAATAAAAAAAAATATCTGCTAGCGACAAAAACCTAATTGTGCTTGAGTAAAACAAAAATCTTAACTATATATTTTTTTATTTTCATAATAAACAACATCAACTTTCAAAATTGCACCCTTATGTATTGAGTATAGCTTACCCCGAACAATCTTTACTTTAAATTTTCACGATGTACTTCCGCGTATTTGTGCTAGTTCAGTGCATACTTTGTTAAACGTAAATAAATCACTTCACACATTTCTCATTTTTCTGCCTCTGTCCGATATTACTTAGGGTCGGTACAAAATTTTCTCTTCGATTCTATCATGTCAACCGTTGCGCTAACAATGACACCATTTTCTTTCATATCACTCCATACATTCCATACATCTTTTAATTGACTTCTCTATTTTCCATCCAATGTTTGTTTAAAGCTCAATATTTCATATAATTTATTTATTTAAGTTTAATGTTTGTGTAAAAATTGAACATTAGAATAAGTGTATGGATATGTTATTACTGGACATCCTCTCTGACGTTGTACAAGTGCTTGTAAATATTTACAAGCACTTGTACAACGTCAGAGATATTTATATATATATATATAAATTAATACATTTTAGCACATTATACTTGAAGTTGTGTCGCTACATTGAAAATACAAATATTTTGAAAAAAAAGGAAATGATACTCATTCCTTGAATAATGCATTTCAGATCCAACCTATCACTTTCAATGCATCGAACCAAAAGCAAGCTCCTCCCTGAAGCTAGCGCAATACATTTTACATAATATATTTTAATATTATCCTTTGAGAGAGAAAATGGAATGATGAAGATAAGTGCAGTATCGTGTAGTTGTATGTGATAATGCTTAGTTACCCCTCGGGCGAAGGGGGTGCCGAATCTGAAGTGGTGTTTGTGACAGATATTTCGTAGATAAAGACTCACTTGTATGACTCTCAATCTCTAAATCTCTACCGACTATCTAAATTAAACTAGTGCTAGGCTGCGACTCCACCTGTAATCAAAGTGAAACTTTTTTTTTTGGTTTAAATTTTTTTTCTATAGTTTACTAGAGGCGGTTGGTAAATGTTGGTTTTGGAAAAAATACAATTGTTATGGTTAACACTCCAATTCAGATTAACCCGACTTTCTACAATATAAACCAACCTACCTAAAATCTAAAATGTAATCCAACCAATCCGGTTAGGTTGGAATGTTGTGTAAATTAGAATTGTGGTTATATTTTTAACTACCTTGCCATATCTGTATATTGACATTTAACGTATATCCGAAACAAACCTTAAGATTTGACAAATGAGTAGTGGTAAAAAGCTCGAAATAAATTAAGATCATGAAGACTTTTACGATAACTAGTTGGTGACTTTTAACCACAACTAGTTGGTAAATTTTAGGTGTTGTCGTAGTTTGTGTTTTACAGCATGTATTTAACACCGTTAATTAAATAAAGAAAAATACAACAAAACAATTGAAAAAGAACTACGTAATGCTGTTAAACCAATTTGAATAAAATGCAGAATATTTTCGGTTATTTGCCAAAACAAGCAGCAACGTGCAAATGTGTGAATAAAATGAATACAATTTATAAGCGTTCCGGGTTATAAAGTTTGCTATGAAAATGTATTTTTATTGTTCACCCAAGTTTGTGTTGATGTAATCATTATGCTTTATAGGGCAGTATTAAAGCATGCATCACACTGATGTAATCTAGCGTCCCAATAAAGGTGGCCTTGCTTGCTGCAATTCGTGATACAGCAAATTAGCTTCAATTTTGACATTTCAAAAGTGCCTGTAAATGGTCTATTTTTTTTTTATAAATTCGACAACCATCACACAACGCCGTCTAGTCTCAAGCTAAGCAGAGCTGGTGTTATGAGTACTAGACAACTGATAAACATACTTATATATTTCTAAATAAATACATATTATAGATAAATTACACCCAGACACAGAACAAATGATAGAGCTCATCACACAAACATTTGTCCTGGGTGGGAATCGAACCCACGACCTCCGCCATAGCAGTCAGGGTCACTAACTACTAGGCTAACAGGCCAGTCTATTTTGAAATAAACGAGTTTGAGTTTGAGTTTGAGCTATGTAATATTTGACGGGCTTATTGGTCTAGTGGTCAGTAGCTTTGATTGCTATGCTGAATGGCATGAGTTTTAACAAAGATCACATCGGTTGGAGTGTTGTTTGTTCGCAAATCAAATCAGTCACTATAATCTAAACTGCGGTTGGAAAAACCCACCCGCCAACCAAGGACGTTGAAGGTTATAGATTACAACTGCGGAACACGGATTGAAGCTAGTAAGGTCACCTTTGTTTTTGTACGTTGCCGCTGGATACCATCCGTGTGGTCCATGCTTTACTTTCAACTTTATCTGTACCTAACCCATCTAAAACGTTACCTTAGCCATTATTACTTAGAACTATCCCACCAAAGATCCCAAAACAGTAATTAAGTATCATAACAAGATTACAAGTCCCCACACAGTGTCATGATGACCATAGAGTAACCAAACGAGCAAAGTTACTAACTGCCCAACTTATGACACCTGCGCCAGATAAAGTTTTGATTGAACATTCGCATCTTGGGCGGATAATTAAATAGTTCAGAGTACCCTTGCAAGGTAACTATCTCAGTTGATATATGGTTGCAACGTAGACTCAAGGGCAGAGTGAGAGAGGGACTGCAGTTGCACTCTAACAATGTTAAAGTGTATATTTATTTATAGTAGAATTTCAATAGTTAGCTATTTTATTCAATATTTTACGATTTTATGCCACAGTTTAAAGCAGTATTAAGACATTAGAAATGTTAATAAAAATACTGTTAAAATGCCTATCTGACGAAAAATGTTAAGCTTGATTATTATATTTACTGCATAATGGTATAATATGTTCTGCACCTAAAATTCGTTCAGATTGCATATCATATTTTTTGTTGGGAGCAGTCATGGTGGCCCGAGTGATAAAAAAGACTGAAGAATTGTTGGTCGCGGATTCAAATAGGCCAAATGCATTAAAACTACTTTTTTATGATAGGAAAAATCATCCAATGATGAATCCCACCCTTGAGCGGGGCGGGAGATAGTATCAGACTTCTACTGACTAATCCATCCACTCCGTTCCTTCTAGCTTTACTTCTAGGGCCCTGGTATTCCATTTTCGCATCAATCCATGGCCCCAGAAAGCTTCGAACCTGCTGGGCTGTAGGGACAGTTGCTGACAACTCCTTGAGTCACGCGGGAACAGTACATGCTGTCGAAAACTTCGATTTCATAACCACTGCTCACATAACGGTGAAGGAAAACATCATGAAAAAGTCAGCATGTCCAAGAAAAAAAAAATCGAAGATATGTTACATCCACCTACCTGCACTGGGGGCCCGCCCACGTGGCGGATTACAGCAGATTCTTTCTCCTAGTAAGGAGGCCCGAGCCCCAGTAGTGGAAACGTTGTAAGGCTGATGTGTTGTGGCACTGGCAATATTACAAAACGGCATCGTAAGAACAGTAAAATAGATTATATCGTGAACAGATCAAACAAAATATATAAAACACATAAATAGTATGTTGTATATTCATCGTACATGTTTATATTTTATAACAAAACAGAAATTTTGAGGAATTTTGACTATTACATATTACAGACCTTGTGTGAAGAGTGGTCTTTTCATCACCATCCAATTTTTGACAAGCATTAAGACTTACACATTTATATTTTTAGCAAAACAGTATATTATATATTCAAAGACCATTTGGTAGTTCGTAAGGTGTGTATGTGTGGGGTGGTAGGTACTCACTGGGTTAGTGGTGAATATAAAACAAAGTCCTTGCAGTTTCTCCAGGTGTATTTTCCACGCACACAACACAACACGATTGTTATAGAAAGCGCAAAATTTAAGCTCAAGCAAGTTTATAGCGATCACAAATAGTCCACAGTAGTAGGTTCCCGCGGGTAGATTTCGCGAACTACTTTTTATCGGCGCGAGCGCACGTACGTCTCTCGGACAGCATAGACCGCGACTGGCGAGAAACAAATATAACAAGTGAGGCGGTAGAAGAAAATAAATCACCGTCAATATTGTCTGTATGATGTTCAGTGTTATATATATGTATGTATGTGTAAATATACATATAAATGGATGTTGCTGATTTGTATTTTATTTTTTGTTTACGTCTAGTGTGTGTACACTGTATAAATATAATTATGTGAGTCACCCATAACCACTTGCCTTTTATAACTAGTGGTGTTTCCTTCACCATCAACAATTTTTATCAAGCACTAGCTGTGCCCGCGACTTCGTCCGCGTGGAATAGTTATTTTGGGCATCATATTTATTTTTGCAATCAACCTCCTCAGCTTTATAAATTATAGCTGTTAACCACGACTTTGCCCGTGTCAATTTCTGTTAAGTATTATTTCAGACAATTTAGTTTTTAAAAGAACATAATTATCTTAAAGTACTTCATAGAGCTACACCCCAACTTGGGCACGCCATAATCTCGGCGGTAAGTCCCCTCTTTGAGGCGTGATGTCTATCACGGCATCCTCACCTTCCGCATGACGCAGGTTCTCACCGGACATGGGAAGTTCAGGAGATTCCTGCGCGCCGGATTCGTGCGGAAGAGACGCCCGGGTGTCGCCACTGTATGGTCAGCCCGGAGGATACGGTGGAGCACTCGGGGGAGGTGTGCCCCGCTTCAGAAGAGCATCGCCGTGTCTTCGTGGGGGTGATCAGCGGCGGCGACCTCTCGCACCGGGCCTTGGTTCAGGCCATAGTTCGCAGCGAAGAAGAATGGCAAGCGGTCGCCTCCTTCTGCAAAGCAGTAATGCTCGTAAAGGAGGAGGCCGACCGCCGATATCCGCTCTCCGTAGACGCTGGCTTGTGGACGGTGAGCAATGGGTAGCTCGCCGTCCGGTTGTCTGGTAACAGTCCAGACCGAGACCAAGTCGTCGACGGCGTGCACTGCTCCCGCGCGCCTCAAGGTGTTGTCAGCAAACTGTGGGGCCCTTCAGGGGCGAAGCCTCCTGCAACTGAGGGCTGGTGCGAAAGCGTTATACCGGGGCTCTGGGAATAAGGCAAGGGAGGAACGGGGTAGGTTGTTTAGTCAGTAAGAGTCTGACACTGTTTCCCGCTCTGCCCAAGAGCGGGATTCGTCATTGGATGATTTTTACCTACAATAAAAAAAACCCATCCGCGCCGCCCGCAAACAACCCCTCTCCTCGCTCGCCGGCCAGGCGCAGCGTCAAGTTTTGCACATCATGCATCGCGTGTGAATTTTATATCGGAGTTATTTTAAAATTATAATATCTTCTAAGATGTTCATTGAAATTAAATCATGTCAAAGACAATTTTGTTTACAATTACATACTCTTAATCAACAACACATTTATTTGGATAAAGTTTAATATTACTATGTTGATACAACTCTAACAAATAATCGGTAAAAATTGGCTAAATTTGTTTCGCATAAAAACGGTTCAAGTAAGTTAATCTTTAAAGATAGACATATACTGTCGCGGACATTTTTTTAGGTCATTTTAAGAGGAATAATTCTTTCATACATATTTTTTTGGTATCTTAAACCGTATTGGCAGCGCACGCAACGGAAGCCCTCAAAGATGAATAATTTTCCCCGTTTTTTCCACATTTTCCGTTGTTTCTTCGCTTCTATTAGTCGCAGCGTGATGCTATATAGCCTAAAGCCTTCCTCAATAAATGATCTATTCAACACAAAAAGAATTTTTCAATTCGAATCAGTAGTTCCTGAGATTAGCGCGTTCAAACAAACAAACAAACAAACAAACAAACAAACAAACAAACAAACAAACAAACAAACAAACAAACTCTTCAGCTTTATAATATTAGTATAGATTAAGAATCAATCTCGATATTCTAATGTCATCATTATGAAATCTTGTATTTTACTGTAACATGTTGGTCATTTTATTTTTCTACAATGACAAAATTACGACTAAGAAGTGAAAAAGATTAAATCATTTCGAGAAATATAGATAAGCACACAGACTAGCACATATTCAATCGCCACGCATCAAGAACCTTAACATTGTGAAATGTTGTTTTTTATGGTAGGTAAAAATGAGAAACTTTATAGAACACTAGCGACCCGCCCCAGCGTCCAGTATTTATTGAATATAATTATTATGCATGTATTATTATGCACATAAACCTTCCTCTTCAATCACTCTATCTTATAAAAAAACCGCACCAAAATCAGTTGCGTAGTTTTAAAGATCAGGAATCAGCACACAGGAAGCGGCTTCCTTCTTTTGATAGTAGAAAATTATCCCAAGAGATTTTTTTATGGTGGGTAAAATCATCTAATGACGAATCTCGCCGTAGGGCGGAGCGGGAGACAGTGTCAGACTCTTACTGACTAAACAACCTACCCCGTTCCTACATCGCCATCTATACCAGGGCTAGAGCCTTCCTTTCAGACACGAACCCTGGGCCATAGTTGACTTCGATCCTTCTGCAGGGTTTGCTGACAGTTCCTTGAGGCGCGCGGGAACAGTGCGCGCCGTCGACGACTGGGCTTGGTCTGGGCGATTACCAGACGACCGGACGGCGAACTAACCATCGCTCACTTGCCACGATCTTGTCCGCAAGCCCACGCCTACGGTGGCTGGAAAATGTTGTGTTTCATAATAAAAGGTCGCTTATCGATTTCACTGTTGGTACACAGCTTTAATCCCTGCAAAGTTATCTTGTGACGTAACAATTTTTTCTTTTTTGTCGGACTTAAATTTTTATTCATCGATAGTAGATATAATATATATGACGGAGAAGGCACGTCTGTAGTGTTTTTTAAAAGTGTGACGTCAGCATAGCTGACGTCATCGATGTTGTTTTCATGATGGTTATTCATATTTGGATCTTCAAAATAAAACTTCACAAGTTATCTAACACTTCGTATATTCAACGAACAGAGTAACGACGTCACAAAGAGGTCCGTACTGTCCGGCGGCTCGAGCAAGAATGCCTTGGCACCTATTATTTGTGTGTGGCCTCTCGCAGGTCAACCTATGAGGTTGTCGGCTGCTTAACCGGTCTTGCCTGTGGCGGCCTCGATACTAGGATCAAAGCCTCCAGCCAGGGCTTAATTACTTAAAAACTAAGCGACTACGCTAAGGGCACCCCAGGTGGGGTACGGGCCTCGGCTTAGGGCGTCGCTGGGGGAGGGCAGCAAGGGACGGGCTGGATCGAGCAAACGATTATTTAGGGGATCTTTTAAAACTACGGCTCAGCGGCGCGGGCTGGCTCGAGCAAGGGTCGGGGTGGACAATTACGGGACTGTCGCGGCGGGCCTCGACGGCGAGGACGGAAGGACTGCGGTTTGTAGATGTACCGACGGAGTGTACTAGTTTCCCTACGGCTCTCTTGGAGCAGGGTAGTGGGGTCGTCAGGAGTGATGAGGGTGTGCCTTGGGCGGCGAACCTTGGAGATTCGCGAGGGTTCGTATCGGGCGGCCGATACGATCAGGGGGTTGCGGTGTTTTTCAGCGGTATCGAAGAAACGCTTGCAGAGGCGTTTCATGAACTGCTGGATGGTGGGGACTCTGAGATCTAAGTGTAGATTCTCATTACGGACGAAGTATGGGGCGTCGAGGATCTTACGGAGGGTCAGGTTTTGGAGGGTCTGCATCCTGTGAAGGTGACGGGGTTTAGCGTGTGCGAAGATGGCGCACGCGTACGTCATTATCGGCCGGATGACTGCCGTGTAGAGGCGCAGCTTGCACTTAAGTGACAGTTTGCTGCGGGCAGTCAAAAGGTAGTGGAGCCTTCCTCGAGCAAAAGCGGCACGCGAGCGGGCCTGCTTTGTGTGCTCGGCGAAGGTCAAGTGCTGGTCAAGGATCACGCCGAGGTACTTTGCTTATGCCTTGGCACCGACAGCGCGGGCCTATTTATAATGTTTCGCTCCTAAGTGGGGCGACCACATGTTTTAGAAAAACGAAACGAAACGTTTAAATAACAATAACAAAAACAGTTATTGGCTGTCTAACGTTAATTTTACATCGCAATGAACTTCTACTAATTTTTAGGGCTTTTTAATTACAAATCTTAATTATTTAAATCACAAACTATTGTTATTGCGCCGACACGGCCATTCTGACAAGCGGTGCGCGCTCTGCACCAGCCTCGCCAGTTCTCGTAGTGTCTCGTAGGGTTCTCGTAGTGTCTCGTAGGGTTCTAGTAGTGTCTGCCTGCGTTGTGAAGTTTGATGCCTGAAATCAAGAAAAAGTTTTCTTTTGAACTAGGTATCCGTAAGCAAACTATGTTTGCTTATTATTATTATTATATGGTTGTAAGCACGGTACACAAAGACGTCTCTTGTGCCCTGCCTTGTTAGTTTAGAATCTGTGGTGTATACATGTCTACCCATGGTTCCACAAGGCGTCCTAACGGTATCTCAAGGTTCGCTTGTGGATACATCAAGGACCCGTAGTAAGCTCAAGGGTAACTCATGGTATAGCTCAGAGGTATCACTCTCCAGACATTTTATTCTCGTAGATTTGTTAGTTTAGAATCTGTGGTGTATACGTGTCTAACCATGGTTCCACAAGGCGTCCTAACGGTATCTCAGGGTTCGCTTGTGGATGCATCAAGTACCCGTTGTAAGCTCAAGGGTAACTCATGGTATAGCTCAGAGGTATCACTCTCCAGACCTTTTATTCTCGTAGATTGTTATTACAAATACTAGGGTCGAAAATATTATGAAAATAATGGGTTTTGATTCACCTGATTTTAATCCAATGATAAATTTTCGTCGTCGTAAGCTGGCTGTCTTTGAACTGGCAGGTCAGCTTGTGATGTGGATGGCACCGGATCGGAAGCAGTTGTCATGTTGTTCTGAGGTGTATCTTCACCCGCCGACACGGCACCTTGGTCGGTTCCAGTTGATCAGGTGGTGGACGAGCTGACGAAGAAGCGGCTTGGGTAGGAGCTTCATGCAATCCCACTTCTGATGACGGAGAAGGCACGTCTGTAGTGTTTTTTAAAAGTGTGACGTCAGCATAGCTGACGTCATCGATGTTGTTTTCATGATGGTTATTCATATTTGGATGTTCAAAATAAAACTTCACAAGTTATCTAACACTTCGTATATTCAACGAACAGAGTAACGACGTCACAAAGAGGTCCGTACTGTCCGGTGGCTCGAGCGAGAATGCCTCGACACCGACAGTGCGGGCCTATTTATAATGTTTCGCTCCTAAGTGGGGCGAGCACGTGTTTTAGAAAAACGAAACGAAACGTTTAAATAACAATAACAAAAACAGTTATTGGCTGTCTAACGTTAATTTTACATCGCAATGAACTTCTACTAATTTTTAGGGCTTTTTAATTACAAATCTTAATTATTTAAATCACAAACTATTGTTATTGCGCCGACATATAAAATGGAAAAAAATATTTAGTAAACTGTACAAATAATTAGATAGATAGTGCCCACAAGTTGTTTAATGAACTTTCTAAACGACATGTTGACACTTCGCGTGACCCAAGGGCTGGCTTTTACCTTGGGCAAAGAATAAGCATTGCCATACAGCGTGGCAATGCGGCCAGCCTTTTGGGCACTTTACCGGTCGACAGCGATGCAGAAGAGTTTTTTGACGCTTTATTAGATTAGGTATTTTTAGTTAATTAGGGTTATGTAGTTTTAAGGTTAGATATCTAATTATAACATAACAATTATGTCTTAAACAAAAATTGTTCAGAGCCCGGGTGAAAAAAAAATTAAACAAACATTTATAAAATTATGACAGAACTAATCATAGTTCTTTTTCTTAAGGGTTTTAACCATTAGCGATACATTGTCATTTTAGTACAAAATTATAATACTGCAGCAGATTTAATTTCAATGTAAAATTGTTCTTAAAATCAACGTCATCAAACCAGATTTGTTCTATAATCGACTACTTAAATCCGTTGTCGCAAAACCAATACTTTAGTCTTGTCAACATACAAATACTTTGTTGTATATTCATCTTATATATTTATATTTCTAATAAAACAATTTCAATGAACTTGGAATAGGCCACTTGTAGTACCTAGTGTCTTTATTTGACATTTTGATATATGCATTTTTTTTAAAGCATCAATTATCGTTGAAATAACGTTTAGCACGAATACGAAATATGTCGGTAACGGCGGGTAATTACAGGGGTATATTGGTCGATTCGGGGCAGTATAGAGTTATCTCAAATATAATTGAATTCAAACACGTAGTGCACTTTAATCCGCCCAAAGATGCCGGTTCGTTGGGCACGTTCCTAGATAGAATTTGGTTTCGATAAGGCCATAGAGATCCATACCAACATTTGTTGACGCCGCAAAACTACATCATGTGCTAACTGATCTGTGTAACTCGGGTCTATTATATGACATGAGAGGATTTGCAATACCTAGTTCTGAGGGAGGAATGTATGATCTCATGCATGAGGTCATCAGCGGAAAAGCGACCTTCATATTCAAATGTAACTAAATACGTGATATCTTAGCATCAAAGACGAAATTACGTTAGTGCGGTGCTGAATTTGAGTCCGTATTCAATCGTCACATCTATCACAACGCCACCGAAATATGCGGTAACGCAGTCCTAGGGTTCTATTTTTCGCCTCTCGGCGGCATTGTAGGCGCCTTACCGAAGCCGATGAACGAATCGCACCTGCGTGAATCATACGTTAATGTTATTGAAGCACACGATGATGATGGACAGCGTAAATTGGGCCTAATTTATATACGCTGTACCTCGCGTGGGCTACAATATTGTCTACATCGAAGGTTCCCCAGGCGATGCCTGGCTTAACACCCTCATCAGACGCGAATTTGCAGGGACCGTCGTTACAATCGATCCTGAGCTATTGTCATTGCGGCCTACCACAGTTTGCAAGATTATTGAAATCAACGCTATGGTCACTTCTGTACAAGACATACCCTCCATGCTTGAAAGGGAAGGATTTGGTGACCTCCACGATATCATATTTATATGGGATGTACGATATCATATTTATATGGGATGTACGACATTCAGACGCGAGCATTATGGATGAAGACGCACGTGCAACATGCATAGCGTCTGAAATCGTCCTCCTGAACGGGATATGTAACTCCGTATGGTTTAGAAATCATGTGAAAATCTATCAGCTTAAAATTAATTCGAATAACTTAGACCTTTATGAAATGCCCGCGAACGCGTGCATCTACGCGCAGCCTTTCACCTTAACCAGGGACGTTTATGAGCTTAGACGTTCCTGATTATTCACTTGTAACGCTCTCCACAGAAATACAAGTCGCGGTACGCGAATATTCTCACGCAATAAAAGAGATGATCAGCAGTGGTCAGATAGACGACTATGACCTTTTATTAACTTCATTTGCAGTATATATAGACGATGTGATTACATCGAATCGCCTCCATTAGTCGATCCAGATTGGGAGATCGCCCTATTCACATTGAACTGGAATCCTAGCGCTAAATTAGCTAGGTATTTCGATAGAGTATACAGCTCAGGAATCAAATTTCTTATATTCTTATATTCTTTATTGTACACTAATAATTATAATTACAAGTAAAAGAACAGGTGATGTACACAGGCGAGCTTAACCCATAGTTGGGTTTTCTTCCAGCAAACCTTATACAAACATAAAGAAATTTATAAAACATGAGGATAATCCATCCATGTGCACAACAACTTAATACAACAAAACAAAAATTATGCTATACTTAAAACTAAAACTAAACTACACAAATACATAAACATACTATATATACAATAAATAAAACTAATACATACATATATATGAGTCATGTTGACAAGAAATGTTCCCTAATTCTTCCCCTGAAAACCTCCAACGAGGGGCTATCTCGAATTGTGTGTGGAAGAGAATTCCACAGGCGTACAGCTCGAACAGTGAAAGATCCACTGTAACGACTAGAAGAATGGACAGGAATTTCATAATCACTAAGCAGAGACTTACTGACAATGAATATACATTCCCAGAACATCTACTACTATTACGTTATCCATCTATGGTATTTGATTCAAGAGCCCTGATTAATGCAAAACTTGAAGGACTCTATTTCTTTACAAATACCGTAAACTGCAGATGCATGGAAAACGAGCTAGTTTTCTCTGAAAGCTACCTCATAGGTTCTACTGAGTACAATTTACATTCAGTTGGAAGAATGCATCAGTATGATGAGGTTCGTACGATTGAATGCACGCTCGCGAACTGGGTTTTCCCTAAGTTTCCAAACACTTTTTCCGCTTCTGAGAATATCATCTCTCCTTCTGGTCATGCGCTTCGCACGTTCATTGTATATACTCAAGATTGCGGCTCATTATGTATGTTCGCTCGCAATATAACGCCCGTTCATAAATCAGGTTCAAAAAAAGTGTTGAAAACTACCGTCCTATCTCCATTTTGTCCACCTTGTCTAAGCTTTTTGAAAGACTGGTTCACGATGAGCTCTATCCTTTGTTACACAACTTGATAATTAAGCAGCAGCATGGTTTTGTTCAAAAAAGATCCACAGTCACAAATCTTTTGGTTTTCACAGATTTCTTATTCAATAATATGGACCACCAAATGCAAGTAGATGCTGTTTACACTGATTTCCAGAAAGCTTTTGACAAGGTGGATCATGAACTGCTCTTGACAAAAATAGCCTACAATGGGATACGATGTGATTTGTTACGCTGGTTTGCATCATACATCACTAATAGAACTCAAAAAGTGGTAATTAAAGGCTTTGAGTCCAGGTCCATACATGTCACCTCCGGAGTACCCCAGGGATCGATTTTAGGCCCTCTCCTATTCATTCTTTTCATTAATGACTTGAATCAATGTTTCCGACATTCAAAATTTTTACTATATGCTGATGATCTTAAAATTTTTAGACACATTCAAAATAAAACTGACTGTATTTTATTCCAAGATGATTTGGATAGATTCTCGGCATACTGTATTAAAAATAAGTTAAAGCTAAACACCCTAAAGTGTTCCTCCATAACATTCACCAAAAATAAAAATATTATAACTAATACATACAACCTAAATAACACCTCATTGCAGCGATTCCTTAGTAAGATCACAGTTGGAGTATGCCGTAATGGTATGGAACCCCCTATACAAGAAATACGTAGACAGTCTCGAAAACGTTCAACATAAATTCCTTAAATCCACACATTATCGTTGCTTCCGAAAGAAAGCATCACGCGTTGATTTATTAAAATATTATAAACTTACAACTTTAAGTAATAGACGCAAACTTTTGGAAACTAAATTTCTCTATGACCTATGTAGTAACAAATATGACTGCTCAGAGTTAACGAACAAATTATGCTATATAGTTCCGAGAACTGTTATCCGGCGTGGGGTGCGCGGATGCCCGCTATTTGCAGTGTCTTCTTGCCGCACCAACGCGGGTGTACGTGCGCCTCTACGACGTTTAGCAAAAAATTATAATAACCTGTTTACGGATTTGGATTTGTTTTCTTTGTCAGCAAATCGATTTCGCATTGAGGTACTTAAAGTTATTGAAAACTCAGAACATTAACTGCAAATGTCATAATGGTGCAAATTTTGGCAATGTATAATTATAATATTTATTTATTTGTGTAATTAATTAGTGTATAAGTATGTATGTTGTACTCACTGTCTTCCTAACAATTTTGTATAAGTAACACGTGGATGACGTAGTTAGTTACACACTTATTGACCTAGATTGTAAGCTTTGTTAATCTTATATAGTGTGTAATTGTTGGTTTTCCCTAATAAATAAAATAAAATAAAATTCTATCGATCTTTTATCGGACAGGATCTTCCAGAATTCGTAAAGAGTATGTCAACCTATTTTTCCCCGATAATGAATCTTCTTGGCTAAATACTATTACGCCAAAATTCATATCTAAGAAAAATAGAATGGAGCGTGCAGACGATACAATCTGACATAGTAAAGAGGAGTGGGTTGTTGGATACTCCTCTGGATACCGAATTTCTCAGTGTTGCTCTGAAGTACTCGGCGAAATAATAAATTTTCTTAATAAAATCATAGATTGCGATCTAAAAGGCATAGAAATCTTTACTTATAGGCAACAGGGCTGGCAGCAAGTCGCCACTTCCACGTCACGTATGCCTAAACTCATACCTCAGCTTAATATAAGGGATCCATACATTCTGAAAATTTCTCACTTATATGAGGGTTTTAAGAAAATGAATATACTTGATTATGCTAAAAAGCTCTGCTTATTATGATAGCACAATTTTTATGTTATTAAAAATAACCGGCAATTAAAAATAATCTATTCGTTGATAGTCAGCATGGTTTCAGAAAAAATAAATCAATTAACATAGCCATCTACAATTTCTTGCATATGGTTAGCGGAAGACTGGATAAGAGACTACCAACTCTGGCGCTTTATATGGACATGTCAAAAGCTTTTGATCGCGTAGATCATAAAATATTGATTGGTAAGCTTAATGCATATGGGATTAGAGGAAATGTATCTAAGTTAATAGAATCTTATCTTTGTGATAGGCAGCAAATAACGACAATTAGTAAAATTTCAAACAAAAACGTAATTACATATACATCAAGCAAAAGAACGGTAAATTATGGAGTATCACAAGGCACTGGCACTGTAGGCACTGTACTCGGGCCGCCGCTATTTGTAGTTTATATTAATGACTTTCCGACAGCATCACCATATCCTATGACAATGTTTGCAGATGACAGCACTATACTTTTTAACATTGAAGAGACAAGCTCATTAGAAGCTGAAATTAATTCTACCTTACAGTCAGTAGTAAATTGGTTGAAAAATAATAATTTAGTTATAAATCTTGATAAAACAGTGCTAATGAAATTTCGACAAAGACTAAATCACAATATGGACTTAAATATTAATTACAATGACAAAATTATTAATGAGACAAATGTGACTAAGGTTCTTGGACTAAACATTGAAAATAATTTAAAATGGAATTAACATATTGACCATGTATGCAGTAAGCTAAACCAACATTCTTATACCTTGTACATGCTTAGTAAAACGGCCAATCGAGCAACAGTCTTAACGGCGTATCATGGTTTAGTAGTATCAACATTGAGATATGGAATCATATTTTGGGGAAATACCACGGGCAAAGATATGGTATTTAAATGCCAAAAAAGGTGCATAAGAGCTATACATAATTTACAGTCAACGGACAGCTGCAAACCGTTTTTTAAAAATACGAAAATATTAACTATGCCTTCCTTGTATTATCTATGAAACATGTATGTTCTTTAAAATAAATTTACATAAGTTTCCACGAGTGATTAGTCAGCGCCGTTGTGATCAGTTGCAAACAGTGGGATCTAGTACTGCACTTCACAGAAACAGTATTTTTGTAATGGCTCCAAGGGTTTATAATAAATTGCACAAATGTATAAGGAATGAAGATAATGTCTGCAAATTCAAAAGCAAATTGTTTTCGTTTTTAGTAGATAAGACTTATTATACTATTGAAGAATTTTTAAATGAAAAGTTATGACATTGGCAGCCCTTTAATATTATCATTGACAATTGAAGCAGATTATAATTGGTAAATTATTGATTGATTTGACGTAAATTATTGTTGACATTTTATTAATTATTATTGTGACATTAATAATTGTTGACATATTATGATGACATTGATTATTGTTGACTAATTCTTATTATGACATGGTTTATTATTGACATTTTATTGATTCTTATTATTTATTGCATTGATTATTATTGACATTTTAAAATTCTTATTATGATATTAATTATTCTTGAAGTTTTATTCATTATTGTTATTAACTAACCATTCATTTAAAGCATACATAGGGACGAAGCGACTTTATTTTATACTTCGTAATGATGTAGCAAACAAAATGGAACAGACTTAACAGGTTTTTAGTTTTTTCGATGACAGCACTATAGTGTAGTACTTAAAGAATATACACACGAGCTCATAAGTCGCTTTATGTACCCATTGTTGGTACACAGCTCTTCTCCTGTGACGTAAATAATACAATACGATATTACAATGAACCGATCTTGTGGTATTCAATATGTCTTTATGGAAAAATTTGCATTGTCCAGGTTAAAACAAGTTCCTAAAACTGCATGATGTTATAATTTTTTCATCATTTAAAATATAATCAACATACATACAACATTATGACAATACTGCATCAGTAAAACAGTAAAGCAGATTTTTTCGTGAATAGAGCAAACAAATGTATAATCAGTTTTGTTGACAACATCGTAATAAAATCGAATTTGTTTTTTATCAACTACTTAAATCCGTCATCATAATACCAATACTTTACAGTCACGTCAACATATAAGTAGTATGTTGTATATTCATCCTACAAATATTTTAAACAAAACCGTAATTTCGAGGAACTCGAACTTTAACACATTCAAAGGCTTGTGAGAAGAGTGGTCTTTTTATCACCATCCAATTTTTACCAAGCATCAAGGCTAACACATTTATATTTTTAGCAAAACAGTATATTCTATATACATTCAAAGACCACTTGTCTTTTATAACTAGTCGTGCTTTATTCACAATCCAGAATCAATCCAGAACTTGTTAACATTATGAAATCTTGTATTAATATTTACATGTCTTCATTCTGTTTTTCTACAATGAAAATATTACGGCAAAGTAGTATTTATCGTAATTTTTTTTTTTATACGAGTGTTTTTTGCATCTACCAATTTCCTTCTCCATCAACTTTGG
This sequence comes from Mythimna loreyi, assembly GCA_029852875.1. Lineage (NCBI taxonomy): Eukaryota > Metazoa > Arthropoda > Insecta > Lepidoptera > Noctuidae > Mythimna > Mythimna loreyi. The sequence goes on along the minus strand of CM056795.1, from coordinate 2,844,073 downwards.
TTAATTGGTAGAGAATGCCTAAGGTGTTGTTAAGTCTATCTTTGCACATTTGTGTTGCATGAAGTTTTAATAAATAAGTTTTAAGTTAAAAAAAGTGTGGTGTAGAAAATATAAATATATTTTCTAATGACATTTAATTAAATACATTGATTGCATCCAGCGATTAAATTCTACACTGCCATGAAAGACAACTCTCAAAGCAAGTAATATTTTCTATCATGTGGATTAACAAAGTGCTATTTGCTCTCTGCTCTACTGTGTTGTTCATGGACCAACAGGCTCATAGATGACATTGAATCGGTTTATTGTCTTCCAGATCATTTTGCATTATTGCACTATGGACCTTGAAATGGTACTTTGAAAGAAAAAAAGAAAAAGAGTTTATTTGCGTCAGATGTGACTTATTTTGGGTCCATTTAGTTTTCCTACTTTTCTATTTTATAAAATTCATGTGCACGTGTTTAATGAAGTCATCATCAACATATAAATTAGTTTGTTGTATATTCATCTTACATATTTATATTTCTAATAAGACAGTTATTTCAAGGAACTTAGCTAGAACTAGATTTTAACTGGACACACTAACTCCTCAATCTGGCTAAAGCTGCTTGTTTGCAACTACTACTAAAATCTTCTTTTTATTATCAACTAATTTTTTACTAGACTTTCAAGTACCAAACTAGAACTCATAGAAGTTCGACTAGCATGTAACCAAGTTTTATGTTAATTTTAAGAAATTTGTTTTGTAATATATTGTAAAAAAGGTTACAATTTTGTTAAATTTCAATTATGCACAGAAAAAACAAAATGGACTTAAACAAATAGCAAAGAACTCTTTAGTCTGGTGTATCTTTTAGGCATGTTTTTGGTTAACAGAACTTTAGTGGAGTACTCAAATGATGCCTTATAAATCTTGGGTATCGTTTAGTTGATGAAGTTGAAGGTGAACAGAAAACACAGTTTGTCTTATATTAACTGTGCTTTATATTCACCAACAATTACGAACAACTTTGTTTACAATCTGATTGCTATTGTTTAAGAACCATATCAAATAGCTCAACAAGCAGCCTCGTGAATACGATATAATATTTATATTATTATGGACATGTCTAGATACATTTGAAAAAACAATAGTTTTTTTATGCATCTGCCATGATTCACGAACCTTAGTTAACTATTAAAGAATACGTAAGGTATTTTTTTTTATGGTAGGTGAAAATCATCCAATGACGAAACCCGCTCTTGGGCGGAGCAGGAGACCAGTGTCAGACTCTTACTGACTAAAAAACATAACCCGTACCTTCCTTGCCTTATTCCTGGAGTCGAGGTAACAGTTTGCACCACCCTCTAGGCTCCAGGAGGCTTCGACCCTGAAAAAGTCCGCTTCTGTACTTATACAAATACAATGAACTGATCTTGTGGTATTCAATATTTCTGTATGGAAAATTGTACATGGTCCGGGTTAAGACAAATTGAAACCTAAAGCTGCTTATAAATGTTATAATTTTCGTGTTTAATGAAGTCAACATATAAATTAGTTTGTTGTATAATTATTCATCTTACATATTTATATTTCCGTTAAAGTTGAAGGTGGACAATAAACACAGTTTGTCTTAATATTAAGTATGCTTTATATTCACAATATAACACATATTTATATAAATATCTAGATAAATTTGAAAAAAACAATAGTGTTTTATGCATCTGCCATGTTTTAAGAACCTTTAGTTAACTATACATAAATATTCAACAATAAAAACCAGAGGCCCCTCTCTCTAGTATTTTATATTTTTAAATGTTTTTATATTCTAATTTGTACGCAAAATACGCACTTTAGTCGTGGAGTTGCGGAAACCAGCACGATATACCATATTCAAATTTTTAAAAATGAAAATGATATCACTTAATTAGGAGCCAATGATTTACAAACCGCTTTTTGCTTTTCGCTCTTATGTGTAAAATTAATTAATTTAATTTCTCGCTTTAAATTACTTGTGCTGTATGGGCTTATACATTAGATTGGCAAGTTCTCTTTCGGGACATTTTGAATGACTGCAGTTTGGGAAAAAGTTTTTAACGGAAGAAAGAAAGAAAAAGAGTTTACTTGTGTCCTGGGTATGACCCCCATTATACTGGGTTCTATTTCGTTTTCCTTCTTTTTTTTTCAAATTGACAATAGTGTAAACCGGTTACTCTATTGTGTTGTATATTTATCTTACATTAGGTATATATATTTATATTTTTAACAGAAACAAAATGGTCTTTTAATCACCATCCAATTTTTACAAAGCTTTAATTTTATTAATCTGAACTCATAAAAGATCGACTGACACGTATTGGTTACGTGTGAGTTTTATGGTAATTAAAAAAAATTACTATATAATTATATTGTAAAATGTCATACTATTAATTTTCATTACCACATACCTACATTGATAAAGCAGTAAAGTAGATTCTATCGTGAATGAAACAAAGTACACCTTGCGTTTACGAACTTTTTTGCACGACACCCTGGCTACTTTAGACAGCGCACCTGCATGGAGAAACAAATACTAAAACTGCAAATTTGTATTAAGACATTATTTGCATGGTGGTATAATTTGTTATTAATTTCTTCTAATACCCATTCGAATTATATTCTTGGCAAATTTAGTTAAAATTTGTTGCATGGACATTATGACAACCAATTCTTCATTTCCTTATAGGACAAGGCTTTTGTACTTTAAAAAATAACCACGTTATTACTGCATTGAAAACTGAATTTAGTTACTTGAAAACCAGGTCTATTTTTATTTAATTGTTAATTTAATACTGTTAATTAGTCATGTGATATTATGTTTCATTGACATTATGACAATACTGCATCGGCAAAACAGTAAAGCAGATTAAATCGTGAACTGAGCAAACAAATGTAAAACCAATCCTGATATCAACAGTCATAAGATTAGATTTGTTTATAATAAACTTTAATCCATCGTCGTAAAACCAATTTTTGACACGTCGACATACAAAAATTTTGTTGTATATTCGTCTAACATTTTTATATATTAAACAGAAACAAAATGGTCTTTTCATCTATATTTAATAAGCATCAAGTGTCTATCAGAACTTAGTTCGACTGATATGCAACAAGTATTAATGTCGTGTTTTAAAATGTAGTAAGATTTTCATCGTGTTGGAGATAAATATATTGACAAAACAGTAAAACAGATTCTTCAGGATAGAATCTGATCCGGGACCATACGATGACGAACTTGTTTTTACTTGTTAGGCATGTTTTCAAACGATAGCGCTATAATGCAATACATCGAGACCTGAACTACTATAGATTTTGAATGAACGTAAAAATTGGTTACCAATACCATAACTATTCGTACGAATTTATACAAATATTAGATATGTTATGTTTGTTGCATGATGGTATAATTCGTTCTTCACCTACAATCTATTCAGACTGCATTAATGGCTAAAGTGTTGTTGCATTGACGATTTGACAATACACACCACCCAAATAGATTAGCATAATTGTACAGTTTAGGCTGCACCCCCGTTAGTTTACAAATAATTTCCTTGTAGGGCTTTTGTACTAACGTAATTAAGCATTAAAAAGTACGTACTGCATTGAAAACTGAATTTTATTACTTGAAAATAAGGTCTATTTAATTGGTAATTTCATACTGTTACTTAGTTTACTTAGTCACGTGATATTATGTGGCATTGACATTTTGACAATACTGCATCGGTAAAATAGTAAAGCAGATTTAAATCAAGAACAAAACAAACAAATGTACAACTAGTCTTGAAATTAATGTCGTCATACAATTATATTCGTTCTATAATAATCAAATACGTAAATCCGTCAACATATAAACAGTTCGTTGTATATTCATCTAACATTTTTTATATTTTTAACAGAAGTGAAACAGTTATTTCAACTGTCACATATTCAAAGGCTAAGTGGTTTTTTTATCACCGTACAATTTTAACGAAGCACCAAGTATCAATCTGAACCCATAGAAGATCGACTGGCACGCAACCAAGTTTTTATTAATTTCATGAAATGTTATGATTAATAATTGTATTGTATCATGTTGTAATACTAATATTTTCCCATTGCGTCGTCACTCCACCATAAAGTAGTAAATAGATAAAGCAGTAAAGCAGATTCTATCGTGAATCAAACAAATTAGACCTTGCGGTAACGAACTTTTTACTTAAACGACCTTAGCGACTTTCGACAACCCAACTGAGTATAGAGAATAGTCTGTTGTATATTTATCTCACATATTTATATTTTTAACAGTAATTTCGAGTTGAAAGGCCAGTAGTACCCAGTGTTTTTTCATCACCATCCAATTTTTACCAAGCACTCATAGAAGATCAACTGGCATGTAACCAAGTTTAAATTTACCATAAATATATATATATTTATTTATTTACATGTACCTGCATTTTGTTTTTCTACCGCCTTGGGTTAATTGGTGAGAACACCTAAAGTATGATTGATTATATTATTTATTTATTTATTTATTGTAAACTTTATTGCACACCAAAATGAGGACAGGATATACAAATATAAAAATATATAAAATAATAATATAAATAATAATATATATTTATATTTTTAAATGTTTTTATATTTTCACATCCTAATATTTTTAAACTAACAAAATGGAACCCTAATGGAGTGGCGCTATTATTTAAAGACATTAAGTACATCGAGCGACGAAATATTAGAGATTTCTTCTGAAATCCTGTACCGCTTTAGAAGACAACTTTATCGTCGAATCAAGTACTATCATCCTCCATCATATCGATGCACAAAGTGCTATTTGTTTGTCTTATTTTTTATATATTATATAATTTGTTGTCCGTAAGACTATATCATAACATTGGATTCCATTATTTTCATTTTCACAGGGACATTTTGAATGACTGCACTATGGAAGAGTACTTAAAAAGAAAGAAAGAAAAAGAGTTTATTTGCGCCAGTTGTGACTCAATATTTTGGGTCCCATTTAGTTTTCCTCCTTTTCTATTTTATTAAGTTCATGAGCATACAGATCGTGTCAACCGTTTACTGTGTATTTTGTTTCACATAATATTTGTAAAGAAAGTTTCCTTTAGACCCCTTAATATATAAATAGTTTGTTGTATATTCATCTCACATATTATAATCTATTGTTAACTCAGTGGTCTTTTGATCACCACCCATTTTTTACCAAGCATCAAAGAGTTTTTTTAGTTAATTAGTTAAGTTAATAATTAGGGTTATGTAGTTTTAAGGTTAAAGTAATTTTTATATTATCTGTTTTTAATAAAACTAATATAGTATCAAATATCAATCTAGCAGATTATAAAGTGATCCTAGCAGCTAACCTTCAGGTGACGTTCCTATTTTTGCTGTAACTGAAACTACAAGCTGGTAACTTGTTACTTTTATGGTTATTTTGACTGATATTGACAAAATTATCTTATTCAATAAAAAAGGCCGTTTGAAATACAACCTCGCGATTGCGAGTTACAAACATAACTAGATACATGCGAGAGATAGCGCAGAAAAAGTGTGTCAGAGCAGTGTATGGAGCAGAATATTTAGACCATTGTAAACCATTATTTAAATCACTGAAAATTCTTCCACTTCCTTGCCTGTACATTTTTGAAATATGTATGTTTATAAACTATATTCGCGCATGTTCCCATTGTATGAACACATTTCTAAAAGAGTAAAAAGCAGAAGCCCAAATAAATTATTTGCGCCTAATCAGAGACTACATTTGTACAGCAGAAATTCCAATTGCATGGCAATCAAACTCTTTAATAAGTTACCCTCACGTATATCAGAGTGTTGCCCACTAAAAAATTTAGAAAAATGTTATTTGACTGGCTTCTGGACAACTGCTTCTACTCAGTAAATGAATTTTTAAATTATAAATGTTGACATTATATTTAATTATTTTTTTTCAATATTGTATACCTACGGACTAGTGTTTCTGGTCTTTTTTTTTTTAATTTTAGTTTTTAAGTATTTGACATTATTATAAATTTTGATATTTTTTTTCAATCAATAATATTTTATCAATAATATTCTTAAATTTGACATTATTAGATAAGTATAATTGTGACATTCATATAAAAGAATATAATTATTGAAAATTGTGCTGTCTTGACATAAAAATGACATGATTTGTTATTTTTTTAATATTTCTACACCGGCAACGGTAGTATTTGTGAAACTATTTTTAATATTAATACCCTGTATGCAAATAAATAATAATTATTATTAGACATAATTGGTTGTTTTAAAAATATCTTTTATGTGTCTTTATAATGTCCAGTTTAGAATGCCGATCGAGTAGAGATCATATATTTTGTGGGAATCCTAGAGATGTTGTACCTACTATTACTATTATTGTCATTCTGTTAAATTTTTGCATCGTTACTGTACCGACAAAACAGTAAAGTAGATTCTATCGTACATGGGACAAACTGAAACGGATTAAAACAAATGGTGACGAATTTGTGTTTACTCGTTTAGGTTGTTTGAAGAATCGTCTATAAAACCTTTTTATTAGTTTGTACAAATAGAACACTTGTGTATGTCCTTTTATTTTTACTATATTTTGATTCATGTATGCATCTGACATGTTATTTTCCACAACCCTTCGTTAACTGGTAAAGAATGCTTAACACATAAAGTTGGCCATTGTATATTTGTATTGGAAGAAGTTCTAACGTACAATATAATTTAAAGTAATTGACAATGACAATAAAAGGTTCCACTCGTTTAATGTGTTTATATTTTTATATTCTAATCTTATATATAAAAATGAATCGCAAAATGTGTTGGTAAGCGCATAACTCGAGAACAGCTGAACCGATTTCGCTAATTCTTTTTTTGTTGTGTTTATTGTTGTCCGGGGAAGGTTCTTATGAAAAAAATAATTGGTCATAGTAGGGTAGAGTGGAGTAAAGTAGAATAATCTGTTGCCGGGAGCGAAGCCGCGGGCATAAGCTAGTATTTCATAAAATGAATATAAATAACATAATTGGGATCGATTATTACATAAGAGTGAATGGATACAAATCCAGCTGGATACATCTAGTAAGTACATCAAGTGATGAATTATTTGCGACATCTTTAGAAATGCTGGACTGCCATGGACGAAGATTGTCAAAGCAAGTACTACCCCTCCATTAGCTCGTGCTATTCTATGACCAGGCAACACGCTTACGACATTACTTTAGTTTTTGTCTTCTGGGACATTTTAGACTGTACGTATTGCAGTGTTTCTATTGAATGTGTGTGAACAGATCATGTAAACCGTTTACTGTGTGTGTGTATTTTATTTTGCCATATTCGCATGATTATTAGAAAAGTTTGACTGGCTTTTTTTATGGTAGGTATAAATCATCCAATGACGAGTCCTGCTCTTGGGCGGAGCGAGAAACAAGTGTCAGACTCTTACTGACTAAACAACCTACCCCGTTCCTACTTCGCCATACATACCAGGGCCCTCTGGCCTTCCTTTCAGACACAGGCTTTTACACACTAAAATTCCTAGAAAACTATCGGGGGTTAGGTTGGAATAAACTATCGGGGGTTAGGTTGGAATAAAGTGTTTGATTTAACTATAGATCAGGTATCTCTATAGATCAGGGAGCAAGAACTACTATATTATATTTATCATAACCAGCCAAACTCATTTAATCACCATCCAATTTTTACCAAGCGTTAAGTGTCAAAGTGCTTTGAAAAGGGTTCTGAGATACCTTAAGGGTACATCTGAATATGCCCTATGTTACAAGAAAACTGGTAAACCTATGACGGCCTACGTGACGCTGATTGGGGTAGTAGTAGTGATGGTCATAAAGAGTAATACAATATGGTGTTGGTTGTTTATGTTACCCTATAAAGAAAAAGAAACAAAAGGTATAACTGTCATATCTAGTTAAATTGTATTGTCAGTAGATTTTATATTAATAAAATCTATATTATTCTACTGCGTGGTGTTACTTTACATTAGGTTATGGGCACGCAAGCAAGATTTGCAACAAAATAAATTTATTATTATGATGTTTCGATAGTAAATATATTATTTTGTCAAGATGCAAAATCTTTCGCCGACAATACAAAAACTCGTCGGTCAGAGTAATTATGGAACGTGGTCGTTTGCTATGCAAATGTACCTGATCGATTGCGATCTCTGGGACTGTGTCAAAGTTACGGACAGCTATAAATTGGACACCGATGCCGCTAAGAAACGGGATGCCAAAGCGAGGTCGAAAATATGCCTCATGTGTGCGGAAAACGTATTTCCGTTAGTAGTCAACGCCAAAACTGCAAAAGAAACGTGGAGTGCACTACAAGCAGCTTACGCAGATGGAGGACTCCTCAGGCGCCTGACTCTATTACGGAAACTGTTTAGTTTTAAACTAGAAAATTTTGCGGATGTCTAACTGAGGCACTGAGGTACAGTCTACACATCAAGCTCTACAGTCAATTAAAGCGGGTTTGGACGATGAATTTGTTGCTATTATTATGTTGGCCGGGTTACCAGAAGCATACGATCCTTTAGTGATGGCCTTGGAACACTCGAAAGAGAAGCTAACTTCTGATATTGTTATAATGGCATTAGTTAAGGAAGGACAACGGAAGGCTGTAACGTCAACTGATTCAGCAATGATGTCGAAACCAAACGGTAGCCAGAGGAAGATGGTTGAAGCAATAAGCTATGGTCGTTAAAGCTATTGTGGATAATGTGTACAACCGAGTCTGCAATTCGTGTCTCGATTTCGAGTCGAGTGGTTCGCCCATTGATATATGGTGCACGGTTAGCCCTTGTGGCAATGAATACGGGTAAGGCCTTTAGAGCCTAATGTGTGTGTGTGTGTAAGGTTCTCATGTAACTTTTTAACCTTTTTATCTACTTCATGTAGTAGTTTATCTACTTATGTAGTAGTAGTAGTTGGGTTATCGAATCTAGCGCTATGTCTCACATGAAGCCTAATCGTACACTTTTGTTTCCGGCTAAATCATGTTCTAAAATAATAACATGCGCAAATAATCAGAAGATAGTTTCGATTTCAGAAGGTCTTGTCAAACTGAGCGTGCGTCCTGAGGGTCGTAATTCGGGAATAAGATTAGATGATACTTTAGTTATTCCTGAATTAATAACCAATTTGATGTCCGTAAGTAAGCTTGCAGATCAAGGAAAAGTTTCTATTTTTTATAATATTGTTGTAAAATTTTCGACTCTAACGTATTTGTAAATGGTAAACCTTTAATCTGTGCACCACGCAAAAACTGTCTTTATGTTTTAGATTCGGATAGTGATGGGTCGACGGCTTTTTTAGAAAAGGTGTATGCTTCAGGATAGTGGTCTCAATAAGAAATTTTGGGGTGAAGCCATTAATTGTGCGATTTATTTAAAAAATAGATCACCTACTCGTACTATGGCTCTTACAAATATGGTGCCTCAGGAAGTGTGGTCAGGAAAGAAGGTTGATGTCTCTCATTTCAAAATATTCGGAAGCAAAGTTGAAGTACTTAAATCAAAAAGGTTATCGTTTTGTGAATTCAAATGATCCACGAAGGATAATAATCGCACGAGATGCGGTTTTTAATGAAGCTATGGTAGTTTCAAGTAGTCCTGTAAAAGATAACTTTCTTTCTAAGGATATATTAATACTTGATAACAATATTAACAGTAATAAGCTGTAGTGAGTGTCCCACTATAACTGGAACTATTCAGGAATCAGCAGGAGTTGATGAGTTTCTCCCCATTAGGTCTAGTCAATCAAATTTTTATGTGAGGAGCCCCGAACCTGAAGGGGTGGCTTCTTCAAGTGATCGTGAAGTATATACAATTGTAGAGGAACTACTGAGACCTGAATCTGAGGATCAATTCCACGATAGTATCGACTCGATGAATGTACCCCTAGATTTGGATGTTGCTTCTTTATCAGCAGAGCGACGCTATCCATTGAGAAACACAAAAACCAAGAGATATACATAGATCACCTACTATACATATTAATTGCTTTATGTTTGTAAATATTTATTGTTATTTTTCTTTATAGGGTAACATAGACAACACCATATTGTATTAACTCTTTTCAACAGACTGGCATAACAAAGTTTTATTATGAAACGTTTATTTCACTAAATATTGCAACATGTTCTCATTGTGCTAAATTTCTATTACGGTAATATTATATCGACAAAGCAGATTTCATCCTGTACAGAATATACGAAATTGACAGTAATTAACAAACGTGGTTTTCATTGGGTATGTTTTTAGATGGCAGCGCTATATGATGTGTTTTCGTTTTGTTGCATTGACATTATGACAACACTGCATCGGCAAAACAGTAAAGCAGATTATATCGTGAACAGAGCAAACAAATGTAAAACTCATTCCTGAAATCAACATCGTTATAAAATCTTTGTTCCCTTATCAATTCTATTTCAACTAGGTCGTCTATCGGTGTAAATCTCATTCTTTAGTCACGTCAACATAGAAACAGTTGTATATTAATTTTACATGTTTTATATTTTGAATAGAATAGTAAATATCAAAAACTTAGACTAACACATATTTAACTTCTAAGCGTGACGCTTATCTCTAGTTAAGGCCGCTAGTAACTATTACTAGTACCGTTGGTCCTTTTATCAACCATTAAATTTTTACCATCAAGTAAATCAGAACTGACAGAAGTTTGACTAGCAGATTAAGTAGTGATCGCTGTCACACATCAACATCTAAATAGTTTGTTGTATATTCATGTTACATATTTATATTTTTAATAAAACAGTAATTTGGACTTTTACATCCAATCGACATCCAATCTTACAAAACAAGCCTCAAAAGTATTATAGAAAACAAGTTTGATGTTAGCATTGAAATGATTTGTAACACATATCACGTAACATCCTATTTCTCACAAATTCTCAGGAATAGACGAATAAGTGCAATAAGTCGCTTATTGCAATTCACAGTTGGTACCTATACGACCCTTCCCCTGCAAGATAAATATGACTGAGATGAACATGTGTTAACATTGAAGTCATCTTGTGATAAATTAACAATTTTGTCATAAACCAAAATCCTGGATTGTCTGGGTGGAGGTGTTGATACAAGCAGAGTTCACCAACATTGGCAGTGGGCACTACCAATGTTTGTGAACTCTGTGCAATGACATGCAGCACACATCACGTAATATCCAAATTCTCACGAATATACCAATATAAGCGCATTAGGTTGCTTAATGCACTCACAGTTGGTATTCAGCCCTTCCCCTGCAAGACAAATATGACCGAGATGAACATGTGTATTAACATTGAACTCATCTTGTGATATAACAATTTGTCATAAACCAAAATCTCGGATTGTCTGGGTGGAGGAGTTGAAACAAGCAGAGTTCACCAACATTGGTAGTGCCCATGTAGGCCTATGTGAAATAAAAATATTTGAATTTAATTGGTAAGAGATTTGCATTATAACTGTTGTTCTAGGATATTTACATCGCGACTAAACTGTTTTGACAAAACAGTCAAGCAGATTCCATCGTGAACAGAACAAATAAAATGGTCCTTACGATGACAAACTTGTTTTTGCTTTGAAAACATGTTTTCAGATGACAGCGCTATAATTGGAATATACTGAGACCATGACTTATGTATTTAGAAACCTATTCCCAATACCACAACTGCAAATTTATACAAACTAAGTAGATAATTGCATGTTGGTATGATTCACCTATTCAATCAAATTGCATGCATGGCAAAAGTTTCATTTTGTTGTATTAATATTTTGAAAATACTGCAAAACAGTCAAGCAGATTAAATTATGAACAGAGCAAACAAATGTAAAACAAGTTCTGAAATCAATATAGACATAATATAATTATATAAGTAAATCCGTCATTGTACATCAGTCTTCGTAAAACCAATTCTTCAAACACGTCAACTTATAAATAGTTTCTTGTATATTCATCTTACATTTTTATATTTTTAAAAGAACTACTATTTTTCTTTTATTACTTTTAAGATTTTCTATTGGGAAATTATAAGTCTAGCCACAAAATTATTTATTGGACACTGGATTAAACTTCTAATTTTATAACTAAGCAACGGGAAAATAACATAGCCTCTAATAAACTAATTTGACTTTTTTACACCGCCAACTAAATATGCTATAGAAAGCGTCAAGTAAAGATCATCAATTTATTATTGTGACTTGTCCTTCTCATTTATACATTGCCACCTAATTTACTAACTCGGCCACGGATATTACATCTCGTCACTATTTTACGTTTTATATCTTCAAAACACTGTCCTCAAAAAAATATAATTCAAGCTTCGACAGAAAGCATCATTTATTATAACTTAGCATGTAATATATATACATCATATTCTTTTATCGCTAAAACTGATACCAAAATTAGAGTTTTACATTCAACATCAGCCAGCACCACGTATTTAATTCCAGGCAACAACTAATTCAATTTTAATCAAGCTGACAAGAAATTCAGGAGTTTTGAAGAATACAAAAAAGTGTATTTTTCAGCTTGGAGCGTAATACTACCGAACAATTAGACCGAGTGGTTTACTGGTTGCTGTGATTGTCCAGACTTTTATGGCAAGTACAGCTACAGAGGTAATCGTCGGCGACGACCTCTCGCGCCGGGCCTTGGTTCAGGCCATGGTTCGCAGCCAAGAGAAATGGCAGGCGGACGCCTCCTTCTGCGAAGCAGTAATGCTCGTAAAGGAGGAGGCCGAACGCATAAGGCAAAGGCAACAGCGCCCTCGCCGTAGCCGACGCCGCTGCGATCCCGCCGATATCCGGCCACCGTAGATACTGGCTCGCGGACGATGACCAATGGGTAGCTCGCCGTCCGGTCATCTGGTAACTGTCCAGGCCTAGTCCAAGTCGTCAACGGCGCGCACTGTTCCCGCGTGCTTCAAGGAGTTGTCAGCAAACTGAAGGGACCCTTCAGGGTCGAAGCCTCCTGGAGCCGAGGATTGGTGCGAAAGTGTTACCGGGGCTCTGGGAATAAGGCAAGGGAGGAACGGGGTAGGTTGTTTAGTCAGTAAGAGTCTGACACTGTTTTCCGCTCCGTCCAAGAGCGGGATTCGTCATTGGATCATTTTTACATACCATAAAAAAAACCATTAGAGGCAAAGTCACAACCACTGGGATTAAAAAGAAAGCGTGGATAGCCAACTGAAGCGCGCGCTGCATTAATTAACCAATAATGGTTTTATTTTCTTTTTCGTCTAGGAAGGTGCCTAATTTATTCTTTTTACGTTTCTATTATTTACTATACGTAAAATGACGATAATTGAATAAAAAAAAAATGATTTTTCAAAAATAAAGTAAATTATTTTGTCTCTCCTTAATACCTTCTGGTAATATTAGTGGCCAATAGTATATATTTGATGTCATTTTTAGCAAATTTTTGACGATCAATTAATATGGGATGAGTTACATTTTAAACGTACTGAGTTAAAAAATTAGAAGCTAATAAATATTGTTACGCCGTGAAAATAGAACACGCCGTTTCTTCGACAAAGTTAAGAGTATCACCGAATAATTAAAACGCATTGCTAATCGAAACCTCCAGAATAGAAGTACGTACCAGGGCCTAGCAAATTCTAGAAAAATCTGTCACGCGATACGTAGGTACTCAGTAATTCTGAGAACTTTTGTAGGTACTTAAGTAACCTGGTAAAGGAATTTGTACCTTCACTCTTTTGCTATAGAGTCGAAGTTCGTATGAGTCGTGGGGTAGGTACCTACCTACCTACTCGTAATAAAAATGATTTATTGCTTCGCGGAAACGGTTTCTTTTGTTCTGGTGTGGCCTCGAACCTTCGGTATCTAGAATTTTCTTGGCTCTGAGTATAAATACGTGTTCGCTGGCCGGACGGGGTCAGTTTTGATTTCGACTGCGATCAGTGCGAACTATCCAAGTCAAGTGAAGAACGTTTTCATCCATACGACGACCTAAGCGATATTTCTACGGATCTCTAGAGTGCATTACGAAGTGGTTTATTGGCGATTGGACTAAATTGGTGTTTTGTTTGTGGTAAATAAATCTCTCTCTAAGTAAACCGGCATTTGATTACTCACGTTCGTAACAACTGGTGTCAGAAGTGGGATGCCATTACTACAGAGAGACGACGAACAGCGACCACGAACAAGGAGACAAACGGAGATGGATGCTGCGCGCCACCGTCTGGAGGAGGAAGATCAGGTCAGTGTGGGAGCAACAGCAGCTGCTGAGGCGCCAACAGGACCTTCCTCGGAAATTAACCTAGCTGCAATGTTGGCCGCCATGCAAGTTAGTATGGAAGCCGCTCGCCGCGAACAGGAAGCTAACCAGCGCCAGCTCCAAGACTTAATCGCGGCTAACCAAGAAGAAGCCCGCCGCGAACAGGAAGCCGCTCGCCGCGATCAAGAGGCTAAGCAAAACCTTATCCTCGACAAAATCGATCACGGCCTCGTCACGCTGGGCGAGAAAGTAAAGAATCTCACTTTAGAGGTTAAGGAGGTTTCCGCCCGAACTGATAGTTTGGAAACTAGAATAGATGGCCATGAAGATCGCCTGCTGGACATCAATAGAAAAATTGTCAAGCTGGAAGCACGCGAACCCATTGCCATTGGCTCATCAGCGCACACCCACTGTACGTCGGCCGCAAAGTTTGATGTGCCACGTTTTGACGGCACGTCGTCATGGACTGCCTTCAAATACCAATTCGAAACGTTGGAAAGGACAAACCGCTGGGATGATGAGCAGTCTTTCGCGGCGTTAACCTTAGCTCTACGTGGGGACGCGCTACTGGTCCTAGAGAACCTTCCTTCGGACGGTAGGACCTTGGAGCGTCTAATGGAAGGGTTAGACACCCGCTACGGTGACAAGCACCTCGAGCACGTATTCCGCGCGCAGCTTCGCGAGAGAACACAAAAGCCCAACGAGAGCCTCCAACAGTGGGGTGTCGAGGTTGAACGGCTGGTGCGGCGCGCATACGTGTCGATGACACCGGAGACCGTGGAAGTATATCTGGTGCAGGCATTCATCGACGGTCTACGGGATACTGAAGTAAGAGCTACGGTGCGACTTGGACACCACCAAACTCTGAAGAGTGCGATGGCTCACGCTTTGGAAGTGGAAGCTGTACGGCAAGATTCACGCACGCACAGAGTTCGAGAAGTAGTGGATTCGCCGTCAGTGCAGCCGCGTCACCGAGAAGGGCTGGTTTCTTCTTCGGCAACGTCCCGCTATATTCCGACGAGTTACGGGTGCAGAGAAAAAGGGCACATTCGTACCGATTGTCCCAAGAGGAAGAGGGCAAGTGTGGACTCCGCAACCCAAGTTAACGAGAAGACGATAAAACTTAATGTCGCTAGGGCTGCGGGGTGCGTGCCAGCTGGTCAATTAAAGGCCTCAGTCATCACCATCAATCAAGTCAATAACGGAAATAGTTTAACCATCGAAGGAACACTGAATGAACGTGTTTGCAATTTCACCGTTGACACCGGGGCGTCACGGACTATTATAAGACCTGAGTTGCTGAAACGCACAATCTTGTGGCAAAGAAAGTCCCCATCCTGCCGACTACAGACAGCAACCGGCCAGCCAGTCTCCGTCCTCGGTGATACAGATGTAGAGTTAAAAATCGGTGATCAAGTGTACACCCATTCTGTTTTAATTGCGAATATTACCGATGATTGCATTCTGGGTCTGGACTTCTTGCAGAAGTACCGGTGTATTCTGGACATTGATAGGGGAGTATTGAAGTTCCCAGACCAAGAAGTCTTCCTGCGAGGAGTTAACACATGTAACCTCTATTGTTTAAAAGATACGACATTGGCTCCGAGAACAGAAACTTTAGTCGAAGTAAAATTCCCCAAGAAAATCAGGCAACAAAGGTGTGTAATAGTTGAGGATACTGGCCGACACCCGGAACTCATCACTGCGAGGACATTAGTAATGACGAAAGGGAAATCTAAAGTAAGAATTGTAAATCTCGGGAAAAAGGACGTCCATTTGAAGAAAAACAGTGTAGTTGGGAGATGTGAAGAAGTGAAGTATCTCCGCCAAATCAACACATCTCCAGTGAAGCAGGACTCGACAAAAGATGAACCTGATCACATCCAGCAACTTCTGGAAAGTTCTAAGAAGAATTTGTCGACCTCAGAACTACAGCAAGCCAGGGAATTTCTGCTACGGTTTCAGGATATTTTCGCAACGGGAAAGGACTGCGGAAGAACAGGCCTCGTCGAGCATGAGATAGACACAGGTGATGCTAGACCGATTAAACAGAGACCGCGCCGCATACCCTGGGCTAAAGAAACTGAAGTGGCAGAAATGGTAAAGGACATGGCTGATAGCGGAATAATTGAGCCTTCTACGAGCCCATGGTCTTCTCCAGTCGTTCTCGTGAAGAAAAAGGACGGCAGTACAAGATTCTGTGTAGACTACAGAATGCTGAATAACGTCACGAAGAAGGACAGTTATCCCTTGCCGAGGATCGACGATACGCTGGACATGCTCAGTGGTATGAGGTGGTTTTCAACCATTGATTTGAAAAGTGGCTACTGGCAAGTGGAAATTAGCGAGAAAGATAAAGAAAAGACAGCGTTCAGTACGGGCATTGGCAATGGCCTGTGGCAATTTAACGTCATGCCTTTTGGGTTGTGCAATGCTCCAGCAACATTTGAACGCCTCATGGAACGAGTCATGGTTGGTCTTCTTGGTGACGTCTGCCTAGTATATTTGGATGACGTCATTATAATGGGCCGCACTTTCAAGGAAAACCTAAGAAACATGGAAAAAGTGTTCACCAGAATACGAGGGGCTAACCTTAAACTAAGCCCAAAGAAGTGTGCCCTGTTCAAGAAGGAGGTCAGCTACCTAGGACATGTGATTTCCGCCGACGGAGTGAGAACCGACCCTGAGAAGATAAAGGCTGTGCAACAGTGGCCAGTTCCGAAGAACAAAACAGAAGTACGTGCATTTCTAGGGCTATGCACATACTACAGAAGGTTTGTTATGGGTTTTTCGGACATTGCAAAACCTTTGCATCAACTGACTGAGGATAAACGAGATTTTATCTGGGACAAGAATTGTGAGGCAGCGTTCAACGAGTTGAAGCAGCGGCTATGTGAAGCACCTATACTGGGGTATCCGAGTAGAGATGGAAGATTTGTCGTTGACACTGATGCCAGCAATACGGGAATTGGTGGCGTATTGTCACAGATGCAAGGTGACCGACAGATCGTGATCGCTTACTTCAGTAAGGCACTTTCAAAGCCTGAGAGGAACTACTGCGTTACTCGACGAGAACTGCTGGCTGTGGTAAAAACCTTGCAGCACTTCCACAAGTACCTCATTGGAAGGCAGTTTACGTTGAGGACGGACCATGCTGCATTGAAATGGCTGCTACAATTTAAAAACCCGGAGGGTCAAGTTGCAAGATGGCTCGAGCAGCTGCAGGAGTTCAATTTTGTGACGGAACATCGGAGTGGAAAAGGGCATAACAATGCTGATGCCCTGTCGCGACGTCCGTGTGATGAAGACTGCAGACATTGCCAGCAAAACGAAGCCAGAGAACACGTGAACTTGATTAGAACTGAAGGCAACTTCAAGAAATCCCAGGAAGAAGATGACGATATTCGACCGGTACTGGACTGGTTGCGTAGTGGAGCTAGGCCCCAATGGAGTGAAGTATCGTCACTTAGTCCCGTCACAAAGAGCTACTGGGCGCAGTGGGACAGTTTAGTCCTGGAGAATGATGTGCTCTGTAGGAAATGGGAATCGAACGATGGCAAGGAGGTGACCACGCAAGTGATAGTACCACGAAGTGAAGTGGTCCCCCTGCTACAGGAAATACACGATGGTGCTTCTGGTGGACATCTGGGGATCAAGAAGACTCTACTGAAAGTGAGACAGCGGTATTACTGGCTCAATTGTAGAGAGGACATAGAGCAATGGTGTCGGAAATGTACAGCGTGTGCATCTGTGAAAGGACCACAGACCAGAAGCAGGGGCAAGCTTCAGCTGTACAATGTGGGAGCCCCATGGGAACGCAATGCCATCGACGTTGCTGGACCATTTCCAATTACAAATGATGGAAACAAATACATAGTGGTGATCCAGGACTATTTCACAAAATGGCCAGAAGTCTTTGCCATTCCCAATCAGGAAGCGACGACAGTGGCGAAGAAGGTGGTCGAAGAAGTAGTGTGCCGATATGGCGCACCTTTGGAGATCCATTCCGATCAAGGCCGTAACTTTGAATCTGCGCTGTTCCAGGAGATGTGTACCCTTCTGGGTATTTACAAAACACGCACAACACCTGCGCATCCACAGTCGGACGGAATGGTGGAAAGATTTAACCAGACCCTGGAGAATCACCTGGCTAAGGTGGTCGATGACCATCAGAAGGACTGGGACCGGTATATTCCACTATTTCTGATGTCTTATCGATCGGCAATGCACGATAGCACGGGATATACTCCAGCAAGAGTGAATTTCGGCAGAGAGATGAGACTTCCAGTCGATGCTATAACTGGCGTGCCACCTGACAAGACCAAGCCAGTTACGGACTATGTCAGTGACCTTCAAGATCAATTGGACGAAGTGCATAAACGAGTACGTGAGAATAGCATGAACACCAGCTCCAAAATGAAAACTAGGTACGACCGTAATGCCAACACCAAGGGATTTGAAGAAGGTGCACTAGTCTGGCTCCACAACCCGCTCCGACGAAAAGGGAAGTCGCCGAAACTTCAAGCTCGATGGGAGGGACCTTACACCGTGATGAAAAGGATTAACGACGTGACCTATCGCATCAAGAAAGGACTAAGAGGGAAGCCTAAGGTAGTCCACTTGGATAGACTGGCGCCGTACCGTGGATCTAATAATGCTCGGGACGAGCATGACTAAGAGGGGGGCACTGTTACGCCGTAAAAATAGAACACGTCGTTTCTTCGACAAAGCTGAAAGTATCACCGAATAATTAAAACGCATTGCTAGTCGAAACCTCCAGAATAGAAGTACGTACCAGGGCCTAGCAAATTCTAGAAAAATCCGACACGTATAAGTAGGTACTCAATAATTCTGAGAACTTTTGTAGGTACTTAAGTAACCTGGTAAAGGAATTTGTACCTTCACTCTTTTGCTATAGAGTCGAAGTTCGTATGAGTCGTGGGGTAGGTACCTACCTACCTACTCGTAATAAAAATGATTTATTGCTTCGCGGAAACGGTTTCTTTTGTTCTGGTGTGGCCTCGAACCTTCGGTATCTAGAATTTTCTTGGCTCTGAGTATAAATACGTGTTCGCTGGCCGGACGGGGTCAGTTTTGATTTCGACTGCGATCAGTGCGAACTATCCAAGTCAAGTGAAGAACGTTTTCATCCATACGACGACCTAAGCGATATTTCTACGGATCTCTAGAGTGCATTACGAAGTGGTTTATTGGCGATTGGACTAAATTGGTGTTTTGTTTGTGGTAAATAAATCTCTCTCTAAGTAAACCGGCATTTGATTACTCACGTTCGTAACAATATATTTTTTGATGTCATTTAACAGTATTTTAGAAGTTTATTGTTACAATGCATGTTACAAATTTAGATGCTAAAAAATAACTATCGTGCTGAGTTGTATTTAGAGTGGTTTACATAGAAGATAAGTAGTGGTTATGATAGTATTATTTAGATGCTCGTTAATTGTGGCTGACTTAGTAATTTAGAAGGCAACCTACATTTTTGGGGGCGAATTATGATATTAAAAAGAAGCCTGTTTAAATAGCACCCTTTTCTATTTCAGATTATGATTTGTTATTAATTTACTCTAAAACCTATTTGAACTGAAATTGTAGCTAAATTTGTTTAATTTCATTGCATTGCGACAATAATTATACTGCATTGGCAAAACAGTAAAGCAGATTAAATCATGAACTGAGCAAACAAACTTAATTCTATATCTACTACGTCGATGCATCGGCGTAAACCAATTCTTTAGACACGTCTGCATACAAATAGTTTGTTGTATATTCATCTAACATATTTATATTTTTTATTACTTTTTATATTTTAACATATTTATATTTTTACCATAATTTCAGGGAACTCCGGCTAGCACATATAATTTTCCGTCAAAAACTCATTCAGATCGCACTAGCTCTTCATTTTGGTTAAGCCTGCTAGTAACTACTACCACTACCCAGTGTCTTTTTATCATCATCAAATTTTTAACAAGCATCCAGTATTAATCAGAAATCGATAGAAGTTCGATTGGCATGTAATCAAGTTAAGAAAATTATAACAAAAAAGATAAATTTGATTCTATCGTGCATGTACCAAGTAAAATGACGAAAATGGTGACAAGTGACAAACTTATTTGTGTATTTTTTAGCCGTCTAGACACTTATGAATGACAGCACTAGTTTGGGTTATTTTTAGCTCTGCTGTTTAAGGAGCCCTATATGTGTATGCATATTTTATTCTGCCTTAAAGTTTTCACCATCCAATTGTCTTCCAGACACCATCTACAAGACAAGACGTTCCGAGTCCGGACTTTAATACCTCGCTTAAAAGTTGTATGAACCTCAGGTATATTTATACAACTTTTGAAGCTACAGCAATCAGATTAATAATGAACTAAATTGTCAATTCATGTCAAATCCAGCTGCAGTTAATACAAACAAACTTGATACATTTGAGAGATTTTAAGCACAAGATATTTTTATTGTATTGGTAGAAAATGTCTAAGGTATTAATTCCATCTCTGTACGTTTGTATTGCATGAAGTTTTAATAAATAAATAATTTATTTTAAGTATTTAGCCGACAACGACAAGAAGAGATTCCACATGTATTTTTTTTTTATCTTAAAGCAGAGGAAATTGTAAAACCAGTTCTGATACTGATAATGAGATTATTTAGAATATCAACATACAAAATAGTTTCGTTGTATATTCATTTTACATTTTTATACCTATTTATTATTTCAAATATTAGCATGACATACAATATCCAAAATCTCACGAATATACCAACATACATAGGCGCAATAGGTCGCTTAATGCACTCAGAGCTGGTATACAACTCTTCCTTTGCAAGATAAATATGACTGATAAACATGAATTAACATTGAACTTATCTTGTGATATAGCAATTTGTCATAAACCAACAAACAAGCAGAGCGCACCAACATTGGGAGTACCGATGTAGGCCTATGTGAAATAAAAATATTTGAATTGAATTGGTACAATATTTGCAATTTATGATTATAATTATCATTCTGTGAGATGTTCATTACGACTAAATTGTATCGACAAAGCAGTAAAGCAGATTCTATCTTGAACGGAGCAAACAAAATGAACATTGCGATGAACAAACTTGTTTTTGCTTGTAAGGCAAGTTTTCAAATGACAACTATGACTGACTACACAGATACCTTAACGACTTTAGATTCTGAATGTATAGAAAAACCTATTCCCAACACCACAACTGCAAATATAAACAAACATAAGATATATTTATTGCAAGTTGGTTCTTCAACTAAACTGCATCCAAGGCAAAGGTTTCACATTTTGTTGCATGGTAATTTTGACAATACTGGCATCGGTAAAACAGTAAAGCAAATTGAATCATAAGTAAATCCATCATAAAACCAATTCTTTAGACACGTCAACTTATAAACAGTTTGTTGTATATTCATCTAACATTTTTATTACTTTTTATATTTTAACATATTTATATTTTTACCCTAATTTCAGGGAACTCCGGCTAGCACATATAATTTTCCGTCAAAAACTCAGAATTAACTTCAGATCGCACTAGCTCTTCATTTTGGTTAAGCCTGCTAGTAACTACTACCACTACCCAGTGTCTTTTTATCATCATCAAATTTTTAACAAGCATCCAGAAGCATCTAACATTTTTATATTTTAACAGAAACAAAACCGTAATTTCGAGGAAGTCTTACTTGATAGTAAGACTTACGACGAATGGTCTTTGAATATAATTATGATTAATTCAAAGACCACTCGTCGTAACCTGGTCATATTATTACTATTAAATTTTTACTTAAGATTTTCTATTTCAGATTATGATTTTGATATTTATTTATTCTTATTTGAATTGCGCTTATGACTAAATTTGTTTCATTTTATTGCATTGCGATACAATTGCATTGGCAAAGCAGTAAAGCAGATTAAATCATGAACAGAGCAATTAAACCTAATCCTATATCAACTACGTCGATCCATCAGCGTAAACCAATTCTGCAGACACGTTAACATAAAAATAGTTTGCTTATAAAAATTATATATTTATCTTAAAAATACAATAATTTCAAGGTACTTGGATTAAACTACAAATTAAATTTCTGAGCGCACTAGTTCTCACACTGGTTAAGGCAGCTTGTGCCTTGTTTTTTCCATCCAATTTAAACCAAGCATCATGCATCTACCAGACCTCAGAAGTTCGACTGATTAAGTTTTATATTAACACAAAAAAATAATAAAGGTATTTTTATTTATAAAAAATATATTTTTTATAGTATTAGTAGAGAATGCCTAAGGTAATAATTCCATCTTTGTATGTTTATGTTGCATGAAGTTTTAATTAAAGTACAGCTCAACCAACTTGTCAACCACGACAAGAAAATATCTGAAATTTAAAACAGAGCTATTTAAGTGATATTGCCATAAAATTTGATTTTATAATGGATTTACATATTCAGTAAAACTAATTCTTTAGAACGTCAATATACAAATAGTTTGTTGTATATTCATCTTACATTTTTATATTTACGATAAAACAGTCGTTTGACTATTACATATTCAAAGACCACATCACCATCCAATATTTTCTAACCTTGATGGTTGGTATTAATTAAAACTCGTATAAATTCGACTGGCATGTAACCAACTTAACAATATGTTACGTTACATTGTAACATGTTGTCATACTTTTAAATTTCTATTAGAATAAAATCATATCTATACCAAGCAAAGCAGATGTGTGCGGAACAAATAACATGGCCCAAGACATGGTGACGAACTTGTTTGTCTTCTAGTCATGTTTCTGAATGGCAGCATTGTAGTGGAGTACACAGACTATGCCTTAAAGACCTTGTTTTCATTTATGTCTTAAAATTCGACTTAAAAAAGAGGAGAGTTCTACTCACTCAAAAGTGATGAATTAATTGCAGATTCAACCTAAATCTTGAATTGATCTAAAAGGTGAACAGTTGAATGAGGAATCGTCTATTTATATGATTTGCATTGCATTGTTTTTGGCATTAAAATCACGATCTATTGTTCTTGGCATCAAAAAATACAATGCAGGAATGTACTTTGTCATACCTTCAAAAGGATATTAAAAAAGAACTAATTATAGAACAAAAATCGTTACACATTGTTGCAAGTTTTGTATCACTTTCTTAATGATAACGATGACATTCTGTGACATTGACATTGTGTATACATTGCATTAAAAATCTTATGTAACTTCAGCAATCAAAGCAGACCTTAAGGTAACGATTCTATTTTTACTGTAACTGCACTTAGTACTATGTTCACAATAATTGTGTTATTTCAAAACAATTGTTGTATCATGTGACTTTTTGGTAATTGTGACTGCTATTGATGAAAAACCAAATCAAATAAGGAGCGTTTAACAAAGGACCTCTGGAGTGGGAATTAATACAAACACAATTATATATTTATGTGCCCATGTCTTTTTGTGCATCTGCCATGTTGTTTCTTCACCATCCTTTATTAGTTGGTAGACAATGCCTAAAGCCTTAATTATTAACCACCTTTGTAAGTTTGTATTGCATGAAGTTCAAATAAATAAATCTTTAATTTGAGTCCCTCTTTATAATTTATATTTTTAAATGTTTTTATATTATTAAATTCTAATATTTTATAAATTGGATAAAGGAAATATAAATGTAAGCATAGGTATAATAATAAGTCTGAAGGGTGCGAATGAATACAAACCTAGCTACTATATTCAGTGCATCGAATGTGGGAATAGTCCCAAATATTCAACGAATTGCTGTCTGCTTTTTGCTCCCTGCTATAACGTAGGGCCAGGCAAGAGGCTAGTATATATGGTGTTGGTTTGATTTTTTAGTTTTCAAGGACATTCTGTTTGACCGAGTTGTACTTTAAAAAAAGAAAGAAAAAGAGTTTATTTGCGTCAGGCAGCCCCAAAGCTGCCAAGGAAAATTAAACGAAGCAATCTTCGGGATTCTTTAGTTTTTGTCCTTTTCTTTTATTTTGTATTTGTCTCCACTTGGTTTCATTTTGACCTTGGTGTATTTGAACACTCAAAAATTTACCCACATAGTATGGAGAGAGCGAGTTAATACCAAAAATTGCAATTTTCTTTTAGCTACACCAATTTTTATGTTAAATAAGCCTTTTAGATGATTTTCTACTGATGTTTTTTAAGGAGGTTTTCGAGTGAGGTCGATGTGAAGGAGTAAGTACTTCTTATATGTTATACATCATTTTTACTAAGTTTAAAGAGCGTAGTAGAAGGTAATACCTTAGGGGAACATTTTCGGAGTATCCGAGTTCGAGATGAGAAGTGGCTAGAAAAGCGTTACACCGTCCTCAACTTCCGTGCGACAGGTCCTCTCAGGACTTGGCCAGTTGGGGAATTCCCTACGTCGGATTTAGGGGGAAGATTGTGTGGCGATTTAAATAAACGCGCTTCATAAAAAATCTCTTAAAATCTCAATTTAAAAACAAATATTTTGATTTTTTTTTATTTTAAATAATAAGCAGATTATATTATGAATAAAGCAAATAAAATATATAAATTACTTAGTAACTAGTTTTAGACGTGCTTTATGTAAAAATCCAGCTAAGACTAGGTTGACTTAAATGTTTTTATTTTTTGTAGTTACAGAAAAGAAAACTGTATTTTATTACTTGAAAACTGTATTTCATTACTTGAAAACTGTATTTCATTACTTGAAAACTGTATTTCATTACTTGAAAACTGTATTTCATTACATGAAAACTGTATTTT
This sequence comes from Mythimna loreyi, assembly GCA_029852875.1. Taxonomy (NCBI): domain Eukaryota; kingdom Metazoa; phylum Arthropoda; class Insecta; order Lepidoptera; family Noctuidae; genus Mythimna; species Mythimna loreyi. The sequence goes on along the minus strand of CM056795.1, from coordinate 2,819,005 downwards.
ATTACATGAAAACTGTATTTTATTACATGAAAACTGTATTTTATTACATGAAAACTGTATTTTATTACTTGAAAACTGTATTCTATTACTTGAAAACTGTATTCTATTACTTGAAAACTTTATTCTATTACTTGAAAACAAGGTCAGCATTTGTCGCTTTCATACTATAGTGTTTTCGTCCTATGATGAGTTCCCTGTCAGTTCTTGTCTGACAATTACAGTGATGTGACCTAACGAAATTTAATCGATTTTTTTTTTATAATATCGAATCAGTTGGCAAAGAAAGTGGAATCGGATTGCTATATTTCGAGTTTTTTTCCTACTAATATCCTAATGTTATAAATGTGAAAATTTATGGATGGATGTGTATGTGGATATTTGTTACTCTTCCACGCAAAAACTACTGTACGGATTTTGTTAAAACTGTACAGTCATATACATATGTAGCTAGCTTCACTGTCAGAACTTGATTTTTGATTAGAGCTCATATCCATATCGGAAGGATACGAGGCAGACGTACTCGTACTGACGCGACGCGGTCGTGATTGCAAGATGGCCATTCCCATTCATCTATTTTTTGTCGATTAGTGTCGATTAGGTAGTGTCAATCTCTATAGTCAGATGTTCCGTTCAACGCATTACACATTTTCTAAATTTATGCTTTTTTATTTTATGTACTTAATTTTATGTACTTAAATTATAATCACGATAATTTACTTTGTAATTTACAAAAGGTAGTATTTTTTTATCATTCAATTGGTAATTATTTTGCCAGTTTATTTTTTTTAGTCTAAAGTAGTATGCGTGCCACGGAAAAAAATGAACTGTCAGGGAACTCATCATAAGGCGAAAAAACTACAGTAAGTAGTTATTTGGTATTAGAGTGACGAACCTATTTTTGTTGTGATTTTGAGTATTCATTTTATCCTGACAATATTTTAGTAGTAATTGACATTTGATATTATTATGTGGCTTCGATATTATTATATGGCATTGACATTATGACAGTGCGTCGGTAAAGCATATTACATCATGCATGGAGTAAACAAAAATATGATTTAACGTAGTTATTTTATCCTGACAATATTTTAGTAGTATTGTTACTGCATTACTACTAAAATCAGATTATATCGTTAACAAAGAAAAAAATATATACTTTGGGATACTAGCTGCTAAGTAACCTGTTTTAATTTAAAAAATGCGTCAGTTGAATAATTTTTGACTTAAAAAAAGGAGAAAGAAGGGCAGTTGAAGCTAGCACAAAGCACCACATTGAAAACGAATTGTATTCAGACTCTTAAGTTGGTTGATGGAAATGTAGGTACTCGTATTGTGTCCCTAATCAAAAATCCTAGGTACAGTGTCTACATGGCTTCATCTAATTTCTTCCTTTTCTATTTTATTTTGTTTTACTGTTTTTAGATACTTGTAAGACATACTCTTATTACTCGCAGAACAAATGGTCAACGGGTTTTGGATTGAGGTGTTTTATTCAGTCCTTCATTCCTTTTCATTCCAAACCAGTAGAAAACTTGATGTAAGGAGAGTACTGGATTAATGCATATGTGTCTACTTGATATTACTTCTCGTTTCTTCAAGGGACTCTCGATTAGTTTCAAAGTCTGTAGAACCAAATTAGACTAGCATAAGCAAAGTCATTGTACAGTCTAGACTGCCTTAGTCAATTTACAGAATATTTCCTACTAGGACACACGGTTTTTGTACCTACAGAAAATAAGCACATTAATGCATTCACAGCTGTATTTTATTACTCAAAAACAAGTTCTTAATTCTTCATTATTGTTAATTTCATGTAGCATTATTATGTGGTATTGACATTATTACAATACTACATTGGCAAAGAAGATTAAATCATCTACACTTAATATAATAAATAGTCCAAGATCCCAGAGCGATCTGACGTAACTTATTTTCAAATGGATAAAACCTTACGTTCTCAGTAGCGTCTCATGTGTTTTGACTACCTGTGAGTTTATGAAGCTTGCCGTCGGGCACTTAGCCAGGTACCAGATGAGAAAGGTAACTAAAAATAAGAGTAACTTAACTTAAATTCTAATGGCTGATTTTTGTATATGTTTTGTACAATATTATTCTAAAGTAGTATCATAAGTGTCAGACACTTTCCATGGACCAAAACTTTGGTCAGACGCTTTAAAGCTCAAAAAAAAATTAAACAACTTTATTTATTTTTAAATGTCTGACTTTTGAATATGTTATTAAGGCATTTATTATTAAGTTATATTTCATTTGTCAGACAAATTCTAATGACCCAACAACCCTTAAAAACTAAAATTATCAGCGAGGAATATTAGCGCGAGAGCACTATGCGCATGCGCCTCAGAGTTGAATATTTCAATATTTTTTAAGTACTTACGGTTTTTAACTCAATATTTTCTCAGGTCTTTCTAAATTAACCAAACTTAAACATTAAAGTAATCATTAATTAATAAGTAACTCAATCAATTTATTGCATACTAGCTTTTGCCAGCGGCTTCGCCCGCGTACATAAAATATAGCCTATGTCACTCAGGAGTAAAGCAGCTTTCTATTGTTGCTAAAATTTTTCCAATCGGACCAGTAGTTCCAGAGATTACCCCCTACAAACAAAAAAACAAACTTTACCTCTTTATTATATTAGTGTAGATATATTCGGATGACAAAATTTATTCGGAGTAATTCTGTTTTATGAAAAATTATTTTTATTTTATTCAATTATAAAAAGGTGACAGTTGAAAAAATTTAATGAAATAATTTCATAAAAAAATATTGAACTTTGAAAAGTTCAGCAAGTACTTTTTCATCTTTTAATTGTCGTAATCGTCGTCACAATCAATAGAATTTTCATCATTCGCCCAATCATGATTTTGTCCATTCGTGTCGTCATCTTCATCATCATCAGCTGTATTGTCGTTGCTGGCAGCTTCTTCTGAAAAAAATAGTTCAAAAAATTAAAAAAACATAAAAGTACGGGTAGAAAAAAAAAATTTAATTTGTCAAAGTACACTACCTGATTTTTGGAGTGATTCACTAACAGCTCCTGGTAATTGGTCACCATCAAACCAATGAAAGTGATACTGGTTCTCTTCTAAAGTCCACCCGTTGTTTTCAGGAGTGAAAATGGTAGGTTGTTTTTGATGAGCATAATTCCACATGCTTGCAATGTAATTTGCTCGGAGGAATTGTTGAAATAATTCAGATTTACATGGTGGTAAACTGCTGGCATCAAAATTTCTTATATTTTTGGGTTGGAACTCTTCGTTAATGTTAGATACGCTGTAATTACTTAAAAACATCTCATACCGTGCAGAATTTACGTCATGTATATTTGGAACACTATAAATTTCACAGATAAATTTTTGTATTTCATTGAAAATATCTGTTTGTATATCTCTCTAAAACGCATTTATAGTGCTCTCGCGCTAATATTCCTGGCTGATAATTTTAGTTTTTAAGGGTTGTTGGGTCATTATAATTTGTCTGACAAATGAAATATAACTTAATAATCAATGCCTTAATAACATATTCAAAAGTCAGACATTTAAAAATAAATAAAGTTGTTTAATTTTTTTTGAGCTTTAAAGCGTCTTACCAAAGTTTTGGTCCATGGAAAGTGTCTGACACTTATGATACTACTTTAGAATAATATTGTACAAAACATATACAAAAATCAGCCATTAGAATTTAAGTTAAGTTACTCTTATTTTTAGTTACCTTTCTCACCTGGTACCTGGTTAAGTGCCCGACGGCAAGCTTCATAAACTCACAGGTAGTCAAAACACATGAGACGCTACTGAGAACTTAAGGTTTTATCCATTTGAAAATAAGTTACGTCAGATCGCTCTGGGATCTTACTCTAAAAGAGGTAAAGTTTGTTTTTTTGTTTTTTTGCTTGTAGGAGGTAATCTCTGGAACTACTGGTCCGATTGGAAAAATTTTAGCAACAATAGAAAGCTGCTTCACTCCTGAGTGACATAGGCTATATTTTATGTACGCGGGCGAAGCCGCTGACAAAAGCTAGTAAAAAATGTAAAAGCAGTCATTAAATCAATATCAGCATACAATCAGTTTCTTTCAATAATTTTACGTAAATCCGTCATCGCAAAACCAATTCTTCAACATAAAAATAGTTTGTTGTATATTTATCTAACATTTTTATATTTTTAATAAAACAGTAATTTCGAGGGCTATTACTATACTTGGGATATTGTTATGTTTTTTTTTATGCTGGAAAAAATATCGTCGAATGACGAATCCCACCCTTGGGCAGAGCTAGAGACAGTGCGGAACAGACGGACTCCCTCCACTTTTGCTAGCATTACTGCTTCACAGAAGGAGGCAAGCCGCCTGCCATTCCTCCTCGTTCCGGACCATGGTACCTATTTTACAAATTTGGAAAATTGGGCACAATTCCAATTTTTTTCAACCTACGCTGGTAAAGATTGGGCAATAGTTAGTCGGACTTCGGGAGTTCTCTTCTGAATGGAGTCGCAAAGAATTTTCCGAAAGGATTTTTTATTTTTATTTTTAGAGACATTCATATATTTATGTTATAAGACCTTTCTTCATGCCAAATTTCAGGATTCTAGGTCAACGGAATGTACCCTAAGAAGTTTTGATTTTTTTCAGGGGTCGAAATATACGTTTTTTGCGACTTAAACATCCGTATCTTTTTATTTCGTTAGTTTAGAGCTTTATCATTAATATAGAACTTTTTTTTCATTAGATTAGAACTTTTTTTAGTCTTGACAGACAGACAACACAGCGATCCTATAAGGGCTCAGTCTCTTTCCTTTTGAGTTATGAGAACTCGTAAAAAGGACTACGATTTCTGAAAAGCTGGTTGTAGAGCGCAAAGTATCTGATCTGTTATTGCTGGCACTATACAACAGAATGGAAGGAAAAAAGTTTATGCTAAACTCGCACAAGGGATGAAATGCAAGAAAGATGATGAATGTGTAGAAATTTAAATAACTTGTATCACATGTAGTGGAGAATATCAGGAAAACGCTGGACCTGACTATTTAAAACCCTACTAACGTACCTAAATAGTGCAGTGAGTAGAGTTAATATAGAAATTAGACGAGCTAAGCCGAAGATCGACTTCAATGGCGCGACATAATTAGATCTAAAACTTGTTCGATACTCGGAAAACATCTGCACCATCTGTGTTATTGAAAATTGTAACTTTTTATGCTTGCATTGGACGACATTATTATTAAACTCTGAATTTATTTTTCTTGACCTATAAGGTTGGTGCTTATTAACGTCCAACAAAATGTTTACTTAATGCATGTCTAAAAAAATTTATTATTTTTATTTAAATCATTTATTTCCTAATAGTCTTTTAAAACCACTATTTGTCATAGCCCTCCCTCAGGTGTTGCCATAGGGAACAGTCCTGTGCGCATTCGCATTCATCGGATTCCTGCAACAATTTATCTACCAGGCGGTCATCAGTCCACCTTGTAGGCCTTCCAGCACTATGTCAACTTCTTCCGGTAATGTCTTCGTCAAAAAAAAGTCAACTTTACTTCTTTTTAACTAAATGGAATGTTTAGATTAAAATATATACTGATGCTCAAAGAGATTACGTCAAAACAAATTATATATTGTAACACAGCATATAATTTCTTCTCTCACAAAAAAACCTATAGTTAAATAAATATTCTGTAACAAATTGTGAATCTACCAATTCGATAATACTAATACATAGAAATATATGTAATTATGATTGCATACAAATATTATCATTACATAGTATAAAACAAAGTCGCTTCCTGTCCCTATGTATGCTTATATCTACGCAACGGATTTTGATGCGGCTTTTTTTAATAGACAGAGTGATTTAAGTGGCAGGTTTATATTGTAACACATGCATAATATATATTTGGCGAAGCTGGGGCGGGTCGCTAGTTTTATATATTTCACGATTTCACTGTTAAATTTTGATTCCAATGTGGGTTCCGATGAATGGGAAAGAGATATTTTTCCAAACACTTAATAAAAAAAGTTAAGAATGTCTCAAACATTAAAAAACCGTACCAGTATTAGCAGTGAGCCAAAAAAGCAACATGACAATGAAGAAATCATCAAAACAATCCCAAAAACCATAATTTTAATCCAAAAAGTCCACAGCAAACTTATCGAAAAGCCGAAAAGGATCAGCAAACAACCCCTTGGAGGCCGGAAGCTACCCCTTAATAGATTAAAATAGCTGAACATGGGGGACTAAATGAAATAATCCCGAAAGAACAGGAAAAAAGAGGTTGTCATGGCAACGACAGTGATAATAAATTCTTTTCTGAAAAGAAGATCCATATTAAGCTGTTTACATAATTTTGCGAGTGGGGCGGATGGTTCTCTTTTCATGGCACATACAGTTTTAAGCTGGTAGAAATTCACTTAAAATAGGGGGAGGATTAGAGTTAACGTAAGCAGAGATTTGAATTGATAAAATATGCTACATAACCTACAAATTAATCCATTACAAATTAATATAATAGTCTACCAGTCAACCTTAGGGAGGTGTAGAAACAGAACATGGTAGAAGCAACTTATTGCAAAAACTAGGAGCAGGCGAGCGCATTCCAAAAAGAGAAATCGCCTGTACAAAGAACGAAGACTGAATAAACGACGTACGTGTACATGCTGATAGTTTGATTTCTTAATAAACATGACATGTTCCTGAAAACGGAACATGACGACGACGGGTGACGGGTTCATAGTTAGCAGGAACTACATTAGACCGACACATTTGTAGGTTAAGTTGTGGCGCAGCGAGTCGCGTGGTGTGGACCTAATGTAGCTCAACAAGTCTAGTTGCCTTACAAAATGTAGGAATACTTTCGCGCCCATATCGGCGTACGCGACCAGCGTGTGTGCAATTTTAGTTCTTTTTACCTACCTTAATCATCAAAGATTAAAATATTTTTTTTAATTGCAATAAACTTGATAATTACTATGTATTTACTTTTTCCAGGAATAATTCTATGTATGACGTGTTCAGTTTCAGTCGAATCCGTTTACCCGTCAAAGCGTGATAGCTTAACAAAAGAAAAATTAAGTTGTGGCTTTCATATTTTTGTAAACCATTCTTATTTTTAAGTATGGGAAAACTAAACAATTAGTATTTACTTGAAGAACATTCTGAAACAGGATAGTCATTATATGACTTGTTCATGGCATCTTCCAAAACAAATTACGTTTTAAAAGTGTTTGTATATGTGTACATACCATATAGGTAGCGATTTCGAATTTTGAATCATGCGCGCTTTTCGACCACTGCATGACAGTGACACAGATTGAAAACGTAGTTATGAGCATCAATCATTGCAAGGATATAAAACACGAAAATTACCACTACTACTACTACTATTTCACTTCGGAATACGCTCCCTCCGAATATCAGGATGGTGAACAGCCGATTGTCTTTTAAGGTGAAGGCACGAAACTACATTCACGAGAAGTTGGCGGATTTATCTCAGCACTGATTGGTTGGATTTGTTTTCACAATGACCTTGCTTATTTATATGTATATATCTAAAAGTATGTATTTTATTATATACTATATTTTGTTTATTTTCTTTTTGTCTATCTTCTTAAGTTGCACCTACCATGTTACGTTACTGCACCACCCTAAGGTCGAGTGGTAGAAAATGCCTAAGGCATTAAGTCCGCCTTTGGACAGTGTTATGTGCATAAAGTTTTAATAAATAAATAATATTATATCGTAAATAAAAAAAGTGCTTGAAAACGGTGACCCGGTAGGACAAAGGAATTGTAAAGAAGCTTACAGTGTAAATGTTAAAAGTGAATCGCCAAAGGTGCTCGACCTCATGATCGCTTATATATCAGGCAAGCATTGGTCCAATGAGAGCCATTCAATAACCATAATAATAAAAAAAACGATACGGTTCGTATTGTTAGGAGGTTCCTTTGTTCGGACGCCTGACCGTCGGTAGGTAGCATGGTTTCTGTTCCTGGTCCCAGTGACAACTGTGTTATATATAATTATATTATTTACATTTTTTGTTTTTGCCAGCGATATTGGCTGAATCGAAATAGTCACCGACTGAATAGAAAGATCACAGTTGGAATTTAGACAGTAAAAATTATACAGTATCTAACTTCACGCTCGGTGCGAAAGTTGTTAGGTAGTTATTGGTTGATTTCTCATCACTAAAAAGGGCTAGCACAACTAAGCACAATTCAAACAATAACCAATTTCAAATTATTCGAATCGTCGCACTTCAATATGGGGGTCAATTGGGCAAACTAGGTCACCAGCCTCGATGGGATCAGCTTACGAGTTGACAATACTTGTGTAGCAACTATTTGCTAGCTGTAAGCCTTGCCTAGGCTTGTACAGCTTTGAGAGCTTATTTGAACAGCTGCAAGAGTTTTATTCTGAAGTTAAGAGATAAGGAAACGGCTGTGGCTGGGAGCTTTGCACTAAGCTTTATTTAGTTGTACATTGTTAGGGTAATGCTAGCTTGGGGTGTTTAGCTAAATTTAGTATTTGGATATAATTATATGACTATAGAGCCTGTTTTAAATTTGTGGACGCCAGTCAAGAAGCAACCGTAAGGCCACGTTCGAATATCGTCTCTAGCTGTTCCTATTTGTCGTGAACACACCTCAAAGTTTAACAACGACATATGATTAACCGTTACGGTTTAATCTTGACCAATTGTTTTAAGACTGTAGTCTTAACCGTTTTCACTATTATGGCAGTCACACGTCAATTGAAAAAAAAGGAGTAAACGACAGTTAATCGTGTCGCACTACACAATTATCTGTCGTCACGTCTAGTGGGAAAGTGGCCTATAGCCCAGTCATATTAGGTGAAAAAAGGGGTCAACCTCGGAATGAGAGATAATAAGCTATAAATTGGTATTAACCTTTGTTTTGTCGTTCTAAATGTTGTCTCAAAAGTCACAAATGATATCGTGTCCGCGTCTTAAGATATTGAAGGTCAAAGGTCATAAAAATTGGTTTTTTGTGAATATCTCGCTTTCTATTGCTTAAATGAATTTTTTACCTTAATAAAAGTTGTAGAGTATAAAATTCTCTACAATTCGTCTTATGTTTTTTTTGATACGATCAACCGTTTTTGAGGTAGAGCGCGAAGAGTGCGCAGCGCACAACCCTCCAGAATTTCAGGATCGTATGCGTTTTCTTCATCGGGATTACTTGGATATTGTGCAGTGTAATAGACTTTATATAACGTACTGATAACCGTAACTCACGCTTGACCTTGCATTGGACCATATATGACTGTGCGCTGCGCACTCTTTGCGCTCTACCTCAAAAACGGTTGGTCGTATCAAAAAAAACATAAGACGAAAATTGTAGAGAATTTTATACTCTACAACTTTTATTAAGATAAAAATATCATTTAAGCAATAGAAAGCGAGATATTCATAAAAAAAAACAGTTTTTATGACATTTGACCTTCAATATCTTAAGACGCGGACACGGTATTATTTGTGACTTTTGAGACAACATTTAGAACGACAAAACAAAGGTTTATACCAATTTATAGCTTATTATCTTTCATTCCGAGGTGAAACCCCTAAAATGACTGGGCTACTATTACGACGTTAGTTGACAACTCGTCTAAACAGCTATACTATTGATGTAGTGTAATAATTTTGGCGACCATCATCAAGATTTACGACATTAGTTTTTAAATAATATAATGTTGACAGTGTTACTTGTACTTTTTTTTAATACGATATGACATTCTGTTATGTAGATAAGCAACATAATGAAATAGGCGGCTCCGGGTCGGTTTTTCATAGCGAACTTATTATTGGGACTACTTTATCTGTTAAATGGTTCGTCGATATGTAGTTAATAACAAGTGTTTATATACAATAAAAACCAGATGAATAATGTACAGTTGAACCATATTTAACGTATAAATAACATTACTTGTAAAAAAACCTTAAGATTGTGCCTATGCTTTTGAAGCAATTCTGTGTAGACTCGTAAAACCACTTCTAATTTGACGTTAGTGTTCAGCTCTCAGAAAATCGAAAACAGGAGCAAAAGAGCTCCAGTTATTCCAGCAACCCACGCGTACCTTATTCTGTCTTTGTATTTGGCTCCGAAAACTTTCATTATCCAAACAAAGACGGGAGTAAGGTAGCTGTATTTCACCCCACAAATTGCCTATAAATTTTTATTATGGCCACTCTTATTTGAGGTACAGAGGTTTTCCAGATAAATAGGTTTGTTTTATTATGTAAGACTGACCATGATTTGTGGTGTCGTTAATTTTTTTGCTTTATGTGTAAAAGTTTTCTAAGGGCCTTTTGATCGTAATAATTGAAGGTTTGTTTTGGTTTGAATGTACTATATATTATGTGATTTTATATCATGATCACAACGTTTTTTTATTTAATATGCTCGACTGCGATCCAACCTGGTGTTAAACTGCGCTATAACCGTTGATGGCGAAGCGCACTAGTTTATTCACTTTAGACTTGAAGACACCTAATTAATAATTATACGGGAAGACCACAGCAGGCTAATTTAATAGTTACAGTCTTTTTTTGATGTACGCGGTGTAAACAAGGCAAAACGCTTAGTGCGCACCATAGAAAGATGATGATGATGTCAATGGACACTCAACGTACGTCAGGATATCTGGTGGAAGAAACGAGATGGCGGAAGTGTATTTTGTGACCTAATTTTTGGCTACTCATTAGTTTTTGTAGCAATTTGTGAGGTGTACTCAAATTTGGGCGATGCAGCAAGATCAGTTTCTTTCCTCACAAGATTAGGGGATTATGATGATACGCACTAAACTTTGAAGTCTAATGTTTCAATCGAATGAAAACATCCGTTACATATGGACATACTCGTAGTGTATTTAAAAAATCACTTGTGACTAGTGAAATAACATTTTTTTCTCTTCATTTATCTATCTACACTAATATAATAAAGAGGTAAAGTTTGTTTTTTTGTTTGTAGGAGGTAATTTCTGGAACTACTGATCAGATTGAAAAAATTTTAGCAACAATAGAAAGCTGCTTTACTCCTGAGTGACATAGGCTATATTTTATGTACGCGGGCGAAGCCGCTGACAACAGCTAGTAATTTACATTTAAAAAAAAATGTAATACGAGATTTATTTTTATCATTTAACTGCATATTTATATAGTAGGATTGGGAGATTTTTGTAGGTCCTTTTTAAACTTTGACAATGTTAGTCTGAATAGATTAGTAATTATCAGTGATAGAGTGGCCTTCATAATCTATTCAGACTAACATTGTCAAAGTTTGAAAAGGACCTACAAAAATCTCCCAGTCCTACTACGACAATCATCACTTCAGTGTTAAATTTGGCTATAGAGGTTGCATCCACAAAAACTTAAATTCTATTACAACAATAGGACAGCCATTTTAACAACCATCATCATACTAACTTTTATTAAAAGCTAAATAATTATGTTGTAGAAGTGATAGTTTCAATTTCTTTTAAGCGTACTTAATAAATATACTGTACCTAAGTAGCACTGATTGATAAAAGGCCAAAAAATACTTGTTTTCAGGGTTTCAAATATACACAAATTGATATCAATACCTCTGTGATTCCAAATCACGTAACAAAGCAATTTATCAGATTTCTAGCAAACAAAATACTGCGTTATTTATTTTCCGAACAACAGACCTGTAAGCACAGACACGGACAGTTTGAAGGGAATAAATTAAATATCTTGCTTCGGCAGACCGAGAAATCGAATCGGATCTGTGCGGTACAATAAGACTTTTTTACAAGTCAATGATAAAAATCGTTTTGTTGGGAAGTACATACGAGAATAATTTACGACGAATTATCTAGGTAGTTTTTCTGAAAGACATTGTTCGGCTGGTTCTTTCACTTGTAATAAACATACGTAAAAATTGAGTACACCTCAATTTTATTCGCCTCACGCGACATGCTGAAAAAGTAACAAAATCTCGCTCATCGTGTAATTTTAATAAAAAAAAATTCTATTGTCGAAAAACCGACAAAATAAGAAAATATGCTATAATAAAAAAATAAATTTGAAAAATAAATACAAAACAATTTAATTTGACTGCTGATAGTGACAAACAAAAAAAAGGAAAATTCAAATTTGAGAAAGATGAATTAGCCAAGTTATGACTTGTAATTCGCGTTTTATTGTACATACGATCTAAGATCAGCATATTGGCGTACACATAGACATGCACATATACACATATATAAGTCTACAAGCTGGTTTTCGTCACAACCACTCATAGCAAAGGTTAAAATTTTAAAAATAACGGATATCTATAACGTTACAGTCACTTATGGTGTGTTGGTCCACAAATTCACAAATGAATGAACGATGCATCACATAGAAGAGAGTGAAGCCGTTCTCAAAACTTGAAGTGAAGGCACGTAGCCATGTGCTACAGTTTGAGAGATCGTGGTGAAGCAAGTCGTAACTCATAGGCTGGTAGCTCGGGAACATTGAGATCAAAATATAGAGAATATTTTATATGAATACTTTGTTCATGAAAATTAAGAGATTTTTAAGAGATTTTTAAAATATTTATGTTTCACAATCATGGGTAATATTTTGCCGTATTGATCAGTTCAATTTTTTCTTTTTGTCAACGTCTAAACTCAAAAAAGTTATGAGGAAAAACAACGATATAGACGCCACATCGCGCTCAATTTTTCTATGATGGAACGTTAAATTATACAGTAAAAAAAGTTTTTACGAGCCACACTACAACTAAAAAAAATCATATATACACGTAATAAAAAGTACCTCCTATTTGGATCAACTAATTCTATGCTTAAAGATGGCAACAAATTATATAAATACAAAAATTAGAACATTAGAGGAGTGAAGAAATCTTCCAAGTTGTAGGACGCTCCCGAACTATAAGAACTTGAATCTTAAAACCGCTAGTCACGGAGGTGTTGAAGAGATTTGCTGAGTCATTGCTTGCGTTCAACATTCACTGCTCCAGGCATCCTAAGTACTTGTTAACTTGCTATTTTTGCTTTTATACGAGAAAAAGTGCTAGGGCTGTGTACAAAAAAATAATAAAACGTACCCTATCAGGAAAATTATGAAAGATTTATGTGAAGTAATGGAGGATACACGAGTAAGTATTTTAGTATTGTAGATACTCTTTTATCAGCATGGTTTAGAACTCATAATCGTCACAAAAATTGACTGACTTACATATCAATGCACAGTCAAAGCCACTGGGTCTATAGAATCATAGAATTTTGTGCTAGATTTTCTTCTATGACGAAGGCGAGCACCGAGAAGGGGTAAAAACCCCTTCCAAAAGGAAATTCAACATTAAAGGGTTCACCACAGGCGTGGGCTTGCGGATGGCGAGCAATGGGTAACTCGCCGTCGCTGGTGCTACTAACTACCAATACTGAAAACATTTCGAAAGGTCCTCTCAGGTCTAGTTTTTATGTAGGTCTATATTGAAATAAAAACTATTTTGATTTTTGATTTTGAGCCCTGAGTTTTCAAACGAGGTCATAAACGCCCCGTACAGCAAAACGGAAATGAGTGCCGCATTGTCAGTTTATCTTTCACTATGCGATCCTTTTAAACTAAGTAAGCGCACAATGAACACAACATTGGTAGAGGAATACTAGGAGCGTTTCATTTCATTGCTTCATACGGCAATTGTCATGGTTCCTTTTATGTGCTGTTAAAATAGAATGTTTACGAGTATGGTATGTTCATCGTTAAACTTTGGTTTGTACACTATGTTGCAAACCTTTCCAACTGATTGATATTGTGCTCTTTCATATCGTTTAACTACTATAGAACATACTCGTACCTATAGAACATACTCGTACCTATAGAACATACTCGTACCTACAGAACATATCTATTAAATTTAAAAAAATTGTTGTGTTTTTTCAAAAATAAATGAATTTATATAAGAATCATAAATTTATTTTTACTAATCGTATGCTTACTCATAAATATCACAATAGCTATACTACTCTGGTATTCTTACTTACCATTCAGTGGGAAAGAAACTACCATACAACATCTCACACAGAAAGTAAACAAACATGAAATACATAGTACAATTTATACTAACAGACGACAACAAAAAAGGGATAACAAAAGTAATGGAAATGACTATTAAATAATGAACAAGTATGAGTATAAACTACGTTACAAGACAAACCATATGCCTAGTCTTTTTGTAGTTTGGACCATAGTTTGTTAGGTCGATTTCAATTCGGACCGAATGCACCACACACATGGAGTAGCAAGATGCACCTGCCTGTCTGACCTACATGCAAAACAGCATGCCCAGCAACTAGCTAGAACAGTAAGAATGAATTCTTGGCATCCAACTATTCGCAACAACATTTACAAATGACAACCAGCACCAAAGCCTAAACGTGCATGGAGGAAATTTCGGGATACTGAGATGGTCACCCATCTACTGACTGAACTCGGCAACCGTTGCTTAATGTTTCATAAACCTTACATTTTGATATTTAATTTTTTATTTCACTATAAATACGGATAATTTTAAAATTTTCGTTACTATTTTTTTGCTTTTACTGGTAATTTATCTAATTACATCTAAATTATTTAATTCCTTTTCTTTATTTATGGTTCATAAACCTATATTAATTGTAATCATATTGCATGTAAATAGATAGATACCTATACTTTTTATTGCAGGTACACCATAAATACACTGTTATTTTCACAACATCCATCATTTAACGTTACATCCCCTTTATCCAGCTTAAAGGCAAAATAATGTAACTGTTTTAACATGAATAAATTAATCGTGACCTGTGCAGCTATTCTATATTATTATTCAAGACACGAGAGCCTCTAAAGAGCAAGACAACTGAAATAAAAAATCAAACACGCCTTTGAGTCACGCCTTTTCTTACGGACTAGCAAAAAACAATATAATAACCGATTTAGTATTTACATTTGCACTCAGCGTGGAAGTTTACTCAAAGCGAAAAAAGCAGCTTTAATGATCGCATTCCTTTAGTTATTCTAGGCGACAGCGTGCGCCGGTTTAAGCGAAAAAGGGGCGCATTTTTAACAATAGCTCGGCGATCTGACCGCAGCCTTAACAATGGGGCCACAAAATGAGCTCGGGGAACTTTGCCTTGCCTACTCAATTACATTGAAACAATATGAGCATACGTACCACGAAACAATAGATCATTTGTAAAACTTTTCATTTTACTGCGAAACATGGCGGCTGGTTGCTCCGAGGTTTTTGAATGCAATATGTAGTTTTTCACTTCATATTTTTAGTATATGCGGCTACGTATGCCAAAAAAGCAATAGTATCGGAAAACGCGTTCAGGATTTTACGTTAGGTAATATAAGTTGCCTGGAAGAGATAAGAGTGAGACCTTAAACGTAAAAAAGCAGTCGGTCACAGGTTCAAACTCTGCCAGGTGCGTTTCTTAGTGTAATTTATTATTTATCATCATGTTTCTCAAAAAAGCTGACCGTTCATCATGGCGAAATATAGCCCACCAAAAACTTTCGAGGTCCAAGACGCTCAGCATTGAGAATAAGCGACGGAAGAAGAAGGAGGATCACCATTTCTCTCAAAACGATGAAAGAAAGCATCGTGAGGAAACCGGCATATCCTAAACTCAAAAATTCGAAGACCTGTAAAATTTGCCAACCCGTACTGGACCCACTTTTATAGAAAGGCAATTTAATACCAATAATTGCAAATTTTATGACAATACATGTAATTCCCGTTAAGATTAGAATATTCTGGCGATGGATGAGTATACTGATTATTGAGAGAAAAAATGTTCTGACTATTGGCAGAAACTATCAAGTACGAGTCTTGCCATAATTCCAGCAGATTGAGAGACATTAAAAAGCTGATGATTATACTTATCTATAACATAAAATTGGTTCTTACGTCAGTAGGTAATTTAATACCACATTTTAATACTTTATTTTAAATATAGCGGTCAGATCAACACTTACTTGGTGCAATTCGCTAACGATATCTCTTGAAGGATTACGAACTTAACTGTATACGTAATCTCATTTCCTCCTAAACGGCTTGATCGATTCAGAACTGTAACTGTTCTGTGTATATTTGCGTGGCCCTAATTTAATTTTTTTTTCGCAACCAGTAGGCACAACGTCTATTCACAAAGTTGATCCAACTGCTGGTAACAACCATGACATTATCATTTGGGCCGAGAGTAGTACACTATTGGATATAAGCCTCAGCCAAGTGCGATACTTGGCTGAGGCCAGAGAGGATAATAACTAGCCCTGTGTGCGTCTCGCATTCACGGACATGTTTATTGTGTGTTACGTAACTTGCTCCCTTTGAACAGCGCTATGACTATGTTATGTAATACAAACCAATCAATAAATGAAAAAAGAATGAAAAAATTATTAAAAGAATAAACAAAAATATTACCAGATTTTTTTAACATTCCAAAATATTTTTTTGTTATAAATACAAAACAAAATATACTCCAACTGCTGCTGAATTTTATCTTTTAACGAGCCTCATTGAAGAAATAATTTTGTTTTCGCAAAGGTAACCCATCCCAGCCAACTGCAGTTCAAATTTGAAGGCCATGGACTTTAGACGACACTTATCGTGTACCATTAAAATATACCTCATCGTGTTGGCAGAACAAATGAGAAGAACTTATTGTAGGAAAAAAATCCTTGTAAGAAAATAAGCATTGCCATACAACGTAGCAATGCTGCCAGCCTTTTGGCACTATTTAGTAATCTGTGCTTTTGGGCACTTTACCAGTCGACAGCAATGCGGAAGAGTTTTTTGACGCCTTAGTAGATTAGGTACTTTTACTTAAGTTTAAGTTTTAAGGATTTTTTTTTATTTATGTGTATGATGTAGTTTTAAGGATTCTTTCTCTTTATTATAAATATATCTGTAATACACTCATACAAATAAAATTGAAGAGAAAAGTGTAAGAAAATAATTTCTAAAAAAACGGTACGTTGATGTTTTTAAAATTTAATAAATAAATAAATTATAATTATATAAGTAAGTCACTTTAAATGTTTGCATGCCGATTGGTAAAATATGGCTGAGCTAAATATAATCTTGAAAAACCAATGTATTATTTGTTTGCAAACTAAAATTCTATTCTATTGTTCTTTTTTTTTTGTAAGAAATTACTGACGCGCCATCCAGACGATGACGCCATGGGCCGGTAAGGTTCTTACATTCATTTTGAGAGCTAAGACACTACCAATGTAGGAACGGGTCCCGCGGTACTATGGGGCTGCTCTTCATTGATATGACTATTAGCAAACAGATTCGACCGAAAGGATCTGTTAACATTAGATTGATTATAGTAAGATAATTTGACTTTGTTCCTCATACATGACTCATGAGGATGCTGGAATTGTACAAAATTGATACAACACTACGTAACTCCCTGATGATGTGTCTCTATCCAGGATGTCGACATATCCAAAGAAATAGCGAACCTGGTGTAGCAAACTTGTATATAGAAAAAAAATAAAACAAAAATATTTTTTATATTATGTCACTTTGGTGTTGACGTAGATTGTCACATACTTAAAATCAGCTCTCTCATATATAAAATCTAAACTAAAAAATATTTTTCCTTCACTTCTTCTGCAATTCCTTTACCCCTAAACTGGTAAGGATCGAGCGAGTTATATTCCAGGGTGATAGTTTTGAGTCAAGCAAAGAAATGGCTCTGCGGAAAAATTATTTGACTCCAGTAGTGAAGATGTTAGCAACTGACTGGAAGTGTATTCTTTTTATTTTACTAAAGAAAAGACGAACAATGTTTTTCTTAAAAGAGGTAAAAAGTATCAGTTTTGATTACTCCCATATATTTTACGTATATGTCAAAATATGTCACAGCCACTAAACGTTTGGGAAACAGACCCCGCATTGACAAATAGTAATTATAGTAGGCCTTCTTTCACGGGGTTTCGAAAACGCAGTTTTATTTAAGAATTGCTCTCTTATCTTTCTACGGGATAATTTGCGTTTAACAACAGTTCAGATCCTATGCAACTACAGTTCGGATCTTATGCAACTACAGTTCGGATCCAATGCAACTACAAAAGATTTAAGGCTCATTGATGAAAGAAAAAGATTCGGAAAAAGTTCTCTCAGTAGGAAGAAGTGGGAGACATTCAATCGAAGTCTTTGGGTTGAAACTGAGTTCGTTTCTGTTGAGGAGAGCAAAATAATTATTTGACATAAACGCGTAATTTTAGTATAAGTATCTTGTAATGTGTTTTTTGTATTAATTTATATTAAAATCAGCTGCTCCTTACAATTTTATGAAATGCTAATGAAAATTCGTTAGGAATCA
This sequence comes from Mythimna loreyi, assembly GCA_029852875.1. Lineage (NCBI taxonomy): Eukaryota > Metazoa > Arthropoda > Insecta > Lepidoptera > Noctuidae > Mythimna > Mythimna loreyi. The sequence goes on along the minus strand of CM056795.1, from coordinate 2,800,614 downwards.
AAAGAAAATAAGCAAAGACAAAAGCAAACAGCATTTTAATACTATTTAAACAAATACTCCCATTTTTGAGCACCATCCAACACATTTCCAGACATTAAACCAGATACATGTAGAACCGTAGAACCAAGATTTTCTTTTACTATCTAAAATATCTCTTGCAGTTTGTTTAGTCATACGAGAAAAAAAAGTTCAACTGCTTTATCTTTACGAGGCATATTATCTTATCTGAGTAATAATTTATTTTTCAACGCTAACCATCTTAGCCGATCTATTATATGGTAATGTCAAAGACTCCATTCGTCAAACAATTTCATTCCAGTTTGCAGAATCATTTAGGTACCTAAAAATAAATCGTTTTGATGATCCTAGAGTCATCTCAAGTCAAAAGAGAAGAAAAGAAGAAACCAGCAGATTTTAGAGAGACATTGAAGAAACCAGCATGTTTTAGAAAAACATTGAAGAAACCTGCATGTTTTAGAAAAACATTGAAGAAACCAGCCTGTTTGAGTTATTTATAACTATCACACTTGTTTTTACTTTCATAACCATTTTCATGGAATCCTTGTACTCATTTATAATGTTTCTCGTTAGCTTTACAAAATTTCATAATGTTCACTATTTGCCTGTCTTTACGTACAACGCTGTCAGAACATTACTTTTTCTTTGCCATTGGTTAATTCTGGTTTCATACTAATAGCATTTATTATACCGCCTGTAAGGGTAAACACCGTTGTCACTAAAAGCATAGGTAGTTGATTTAATTATAAAAATGTTTATCTGAATTTAAAAATTAATAATTAATTTTTCTTTAATAAAAATAAAAAATGTTTATGTCCAACACCGTCCGTAAATTCATGGATAATGGCCTGCAAAGGACGTTGACCTGGGGCTCCGTTATAACTACCTACATTAATTTTAACTCGAGTTACGTAAAGTGGTTACGTTAAGCAAAGGACGTTGACCTAACAACAAGTTTTCAACATAAGTTTTAACTAACCACATCATTAGGTACCTCGTATTCTCCTCTGGGTTCTCCGCGAAGAAATTCAGTATGCGTTCCTAAAGGTCAACTGGCAGCTATTGGTTTCCACACACACACGCACTTTGAGTAGCCGCCAACATAGTTTCTCGGTTTGGCACAGGTTGTCCAGGGAATAACTTTGAGTACATTCTTCGAGCCTCGTTTATGTTATCACCCGATGCGGCGTAAAGCCGAATCATTTTGGTTCACTGTATTTGTACGTTTGTGTACGACACAATCACTACACAATAACCTAGGTACACATTCGCGTGCGCGGGCGACGCGGGCGCGGGCGCTGCGCTGCGAGCAACCGTAACGTGACGTGCGATCGATAGCGAGGCGGCCGATAGACTGAGGGGCCGAAGGGGTGTCGTGTCGGCGCCTCGGCGGGCTCGCTCACCGCCGCGCCGCGCGCGGCGGCCTCTTTGGACTAGCGCTCTGTGTGTTCCCACGCTCCGTTATAGTCGAGGTAATAATAATAATTTTGAGGAAAAATGGAGATTTTCCTAAAAAAAAATGTATTTTTTTTTTCGTTGAATATACGTTCTATAACTGAAACCAAATCACTGGTTTAAGGATAACGGTGTTTACACTAACAGCCTGTATATAGATCACTTTTAAACTTATTTTTACATATTCTTTAAACTACTTTAGTTTTTACTTGTATGACTGCCATGCTGCTGGCTGGCGTTTTATATTTATGAAGTCAGTTCCGGAGTTATACCGAAGCAAATTCTCTTGAAGAAGTCTGAGAACTTGAACTGTCCGCCTCACGGCTTCTGTCGGCGTGATGTCGAAGGACATCTTTCCCTTCGGGACTTCTACGTATTATTACCCTCCAGACTGAATTTTTTGTATGTGTTATATCTCCTCGATTGTTTTTTATATAATTATTTTGTAATCAACCTGACAAGGATACATATCAAAATTTTATTCACTCTCCCTTCTTCGATTTGTTAAAAAGACAGTGAAAGAACGACGACAAAGACAATCTTCGTGTGTATAAATGTGTAATTTGTAACAAAATGTTGGCGTTGCGAAGATTCACACACAGTTTGGTATACTAAATAAGGAGTGTAATTTAAAATTTTCACACTAAAAATCTGCATAACGCTAATAATGGACGGTGGATGACGTTAGAAAAAGCACCCTAAGTCCTTTATTTCGATCAAAGCGCCCAAGTCCCTTATTTCGATCAAAGCGCCCCAAGTCCCTTATTTCGATCAAAGCGCCCCAAGTCCCTTATTTCGATCAAAGCGCCCCAAGTCCCTTATTTCGATCAAAGCGCCCCAAGTCCCTTATTTCGATCAAAGCGTTCGAAGACGCCTCGTGGGATACGACTCGCGCCCAGCTTGATAAGATAAACTATTTTTTACAATATTATTGTGGTGAAGAGTGCTGAATGTAGTTCATTGCATGCCTGTTAACGGTGGGATAAGATCGGGTTTCCAATTAAGTATATTGCAAAAGTGTTTTCCATATAAGCCGCCATTGTATGTCAAATTCAATCGACAGGCGATCCTGTACCTTTTTAGACTGGTGGTAACAAGTCCTATAAAAATCTATAAAATTCAGTGTATTTTATATATACACAAATGCATTTGTTCAGAGCTGCCCTACTGCTGCTAACTACGACAAATGGTACAATAGTAACTATTGGTTGAAGCTGGACAGTTCCAAATGAAACAAACTACTCAGAAATGAATGTCAAACATGACCCATGTGCACAGTTTGGCCAGGTTTAAACGTGCAATCTCACGCTCGGCTTAACATCGTCCTTCGTCAACTTATACAGCGGGATTATCGGGGTATCATAAAGGCGGTTTTATTACAAATATGTCAGAACGGGGCTTAATAATGTATCACTGGGATGTGTTGTTGTGTTTACTTAAGCCACCTGATTTTTTTTTGTCAGCATTTTTTTTCTGGCTTATCTATAAATGTATCAATCATCATCATCATCATCATCAGCCTTATTAATGTTCCCACTGCTGGGACACAGGCCTCCTCCTCAAGGAGAGGGTATGGGCCACAATCCACCACGCGGGTCCAGTGCGGATTGGTGGATGTCACATGTCTTTGAATTTTTTGTTTTCTAGGACATGCCGGTTTCCTCACGATGTTTACCTTCACCGTTTTGAGACCAGTGGTGATGAAATAAATTTCACAAAGTAATGCGCCTGGCTGGGTTCGAACTCACGACCTACAACTCGTAAGTCACGGCCATTACCACTCGGCCACCACTGCTCTTACATGTATCAATCACGTAAGGAGAATAGTCAAACCTCAATAATTATTCAATCGATAACCATAGTACCTATATGTCACAAGTTTTTAAAAAGGGCGATGCTTAATAGTTCCAATCATTTTCTCAGTACTGTGGTGCCTACAAAGAGATCACATGAGTTGCGAGCGAACTGGCTTGTAAGACGTTCGAAGGATGTTCGTAGTTTAAATTCAATTTTTTGATAGAGAAAAATAGTAGGTTGTTTTATCATTAATTGTATGTCGAATCGTGAGAGAAAAATATAGCTAAAGTTAAAAACTATCGTGGGTTTTATTGCCGCTGCTACGACCCTGGTATCGGAGCGCTTTCGAGAGAGTCCTCGAAGCGTTCCAGTACACATAACATGTAAAGAGAATTTGGGTTCCGGAAAGTTGAAAACTGCTCTTGCCATCTTTAATTTAATAAAAATTGTAACAGAAAGCATAAACAATGGCACTCTAATGGTGTCTCTATTTTTAGATTGAGTAAATACTTCGATTTTGTAGATCAAGCACACGAACAAGATATCTAGCTATCTAAAAAAAACAAACAGAGATTTTAAAAGTCGTAAAAATATGAAAAAATGTATTCCAAAGAGAAATTTAGATCTGTGATACTGAAATTCAAAATGTCAAGTTAAAAAGTATTACAAGTCAGTTACCGAAAAACGTTACCTATTAGGCATAATAAGTTGCCTCCATTAAGTTGCTTTAGAAATGGTTTATAAGGATGAAACAATACAAAAAGTAAATGAATTAAAAGTTGTAGGAGTTGTTGTAGACAATAATTTATATTGGAAAAATCATGTAGTCAGAAACTTGAATTTGCTCTATCAGCTTACCATGGCTATGTGTAATCTGTACTAATCTGTGGCGTAATAATGTGAGGCCTATTTGTCTGATGCTGAGAGTTTTCAAACTCCAAAAACGTTGTATCCGAGTTATTAACAAGATCTGTTCCTGCGCGCCATAAGGAGTTAACAGCAAAACAGCAGGAACCTCTGCAAAGGGGTGGAAGCCTACTGGGGCCCAGAACTCTTTCTGAAGGAAGGTCTTAGTGCGAAAGGCAAAGAAGGAGCGGTGTGGGGTGTTTAGTCAGTGTAAAGTTCGACACTGTTCTCCGCTCCGCCTAGCAGCGGGATTCGTCATTGGATGAAAAAAGAAAAATAAAAAAAATTACACACAAACTCTAGTCAATACAAATTGTTCAGACAGCACATCTTCCACAGAACCAACTAGAACAAACTGCTAAAGACAAAGCTTAGTATTTATGTTAATGTTGTACGGACTATGTCATCGATCAAAGTCACTTAAGACAGATTAAGTTGTAAAGTTGTAGGAAGTTGTTACAATCTTTGTTGCAAGTCTATATTCCAAAGAGAATGCACTTCGGGACTATGCCGACGTCGCGATGTTAAATCGAGATTTTTATCAACAATTGAATCTGTTTCTTCGTCATTTTTCCCTGTAGAGATCTAAAAGGAAAAAAAAGTTGAGACGATAAGGAAAACTACTACGTTAAATATATGTAAAGGATCCTCATTGACATTATAGGCTTATATCGGTAACAAAATGTCGCTATTTGTGGACATTATTCACTTTATGACTCATGTAAGCTATATTTGGGTCATCTGGTAATGAAATGGGTAGATGGTATTGTTGGACTAGAATACGGAATTTTAGCGCACAAAATATCGATGAATGGTAGGTAATTCGTTGTACATCGTGATGCACGTCTTATTGAAACCAGTCGATGATGCACGTCTTATGAAACCATTTGATGATGCACGTCTCGGCAAAACCAGTCGATGATGCACGTCTCAGTGAAACCAGTCGATAATGCACGTCTCAATGAAACCAGTCGATGATGCACGTCTCAGTGAACCCAGTCGATAATGCACGTCTCAATGAAACCAGTCGATGATGCACGTCTCAATGAAACCAGTCGATGATGCACGTCTCAGTGAAACCAGTCGATAATGCACGTCTCAATGAAACCAGTCGATGATGCACGTCTCAATGAAACCAGTCGATGATGCACGTCTCAGTGAAACCAGTCGATAATGCACGTCTCAATGAAACCAGTCGATGATGCACGTCTCAGTGAAACCAGTCGATAATGCACGTCTCAGTGAAACCAGTCGATGATGCACGTCTCGGCGAAACCAGTCGACTATTGCAATAATCTCGTCCATCCTAATAATCTTCCTGGCGACCTGGGCCTGCCGCAGAAACTATTACGGCAAAAGTTAAATCAGTTTTGTTGCCTCCTTCGAGGCGGTTTCATCTGGTTTCATCCGGTTCAAGGCATCCTCTTGTGTATGCAATTTTGTAAAACATCGCAGTAACCCGTTTGGGGATACCAGTTTGCAAACTGCGACAGCTTGAAAGAACATAGCTTGTCTTCTTTGCACTAGTTGAGTGGCAAAGTAGGAGTCAATAAATTTTCCACAACTATCCACACATCACCATATAGTCTCAAACTTAGCTAAGCTTGAGTTATAAGTACAAGATAACTGATAGACATAGTCACATATTTCTAAATACATATATACATATTATGGATATTACATATTCCATATTACACCCATACAAGGAGCAAATGATTATGTTTATCACCAATTTGTCCTTAGAGGAAATCGAACCTACGACCTCTGGTTTCGGGGTCCTCTGGGTCAGAGCCACTAACCGCTACAAAAACAGGCCAGTAAGTGGTTTATTATTGCTTTGTAAATTGCAACTTTATGTTCAAAGCGCATATTATGAGGGTCACATTCGGTCCACCTCTGTTTCTCAAGGAAGGCCAGCATCACCCTGCTTTTGCACTCGCGAAGGTATCAGGGATTAAAATTGAATTACAGTAAAAATTCATGAATTATTTTAAATAATTATATCCCATTATTAGTGGCGGTGATTGAATTTGATTTTTCGTAAATAAATTAACACATTCGGCTTCAATATTTTAATACGTAATTTAAATTTATTGATAGGTACAGTTTGGAGTATCATATTCCTAAATCACAAATATAATATAAATGACTAAAAGTTGGTTTTTCAATTGAGAATTTAGAGGTGAAAACGTGTGAAACTAATTAGTAAACACTCACACGTTTATTCCGCCACAGTCGCACGTTCACGACCAAATGTTGTCAGCTCTTACTGACGACTACAGGGATTGAAGAATTAAACGAAATGGAGTACCTAGTTGCAAACACGTATCCTGAATAAGATGCGAAAATAGTCTCCGGACTAACCAATCCTACGCAACCGATTAAAGACTTTAGTCAGACTGATAGATTTTTAGGCTACAAACTTTGCTAATGTAAATTCTCAATTTCGAACTCATCTTAGGCGGTTATATAAGACTTGTTTTCCTCAGTCAAATTGATCTTGTCAATGTTTTGCGGGTAGCTGTAGAGCACATGGGCCACAATGTCCGATACTTCTCTTGGTTCGCTGGGCCGCATTTCTCGTTCCAATTGCACGGCGTACACGTAGTAGATAAGAATAAAGTACGCCGTTAGAGCTGAAATTAATATCAGTACTTCAATTAATAGATCAGAAACGTTGCGTGGAAATCGCCCGGAAATTACAAGAAGAGAAGACCTACGGATGAATTTTATTAAAATGCAAAAAAAAATCAACATTTATTAACTCACAGACACGTATAATGAAGAAAACAAAAATCTAGAAACTTGAATAAAATAGGTTCATATCATTGTCATTTCAGTCAAAAGACGTTAAATGCTGGAGATAGACACTTGGGGTGGCCCAAGTGTCGTTTAACAACAGGGCTGTGAGTCTCCCATCCTTAAATTGCCGCAATCTTCACCAGATTAATTGTCTACCTTGTGGGAGGCCTTCCAACGCGGCGTCTTCAGATTGGACTTTTAGTCCCCATCGAGTAATGCATTTTGCGAACAATGTGCCTTACCTATTGGTATTGACAGTCATTCATTGTGACTTTGACTACGTTTAGTAATACTTCGGGCTATGTACCGACATAGCCTTTTTTATTTATAACGTGATTGAAAGAGTGTCCATGGAGTTTCTTGCACATTATTTTTCATGGAGACAACGCTTCCTGTAAATCGTTTATTTGAAATTAATGCTTTTAAATGCTTTGAATCAAAGTAGGTTCTAACGTAGCAATTTCTCGTAATTTCTAGCTCAAAACTCGAAAGTAAAATACTCTGCTATTTATTAAGTGAATGAGAAGATTTTTACAAAACGCTGTTCCTTCTGCTGCCCTTTCCATTCCAAGGCCATTGTAAATCTCTCAAAAAGTCTCGACGCCCTCGAAAATTATTTTAACATCTCATGAAGTCTCTTACGTTAGGAGATTTTGGTCCTCCTCAGACATAAACATAGTTTAGTATTAAAGTAGCTAAAAAAACCTTACTAGGATGTTCGTATTTTTAATTAGCCTTCAACCAAAATAAACTAAGCCCTAGAACCACATGATCTATATCCTTAATATTTGTCTTCTTCGTTGATGTTGTGGTTGCAAACGCAACTGTTAAGCATCAGGTCCTACGATTGGGATTAAAAAGTACTGTTCAGTTTTTCCATTAGGAATTACTCCGTCGAAGTTTTTGGAACTTGGTTGTATGTTCTTGTTCACAATGGAGTCTTTTACAATATTTTTTTTTTTATTTGTAATTAATTTTAAAAGGAGTAACAAAATGATGGATTTTCGGTTGTCAATTGCATGGTATGGTTGTCATTTCCTCTCATCTTCAAACTCCTCAAGTTTCTTGTCTCCCAGAGCCATCCACTAACATTTTGGTTTTTCTATCATTTTTTTTTTGATCCAGTATAAAAAGCATACGGCTGCGGTCTGGTTACATACCACTTAACAAATTTATTGTTTTAGTGAAGACGGAACCTGCGAATTGTTTAGTCTGTAGTATAGTAAAGACATTTACCACTTACTGTGCATATGTTTAAAAATGAAACGACATGGATTAGAGTTCATTAGGAAGTATAAATTAAACAGAAGTCACATTGGAGTATTTCAGAGTATTTTGTTTAGTCCTACTTCGGAAGTGGTCACTGGATACTAAAATAAGAGCCTTAGTTTTAGTATCCAGTGTAAGACACAAGTGTCAGTTATAATGAAGTTGTTATAGTCGGATTAGGACTAAAGCCTCTAAAAAAATAAAAGCAAAAAAACATATGTTTCAAAATTCGTAAGGTGGAGACAAGAAGCCAAGCGAAAGCTCGGGAAGTGGAAGGCAACCACCAACCCAACATGAACAAAGCATCAGTAGCGCACGGTGACCGCTCCACGACGAGTTCCAGGACGTCACGATCTTTGGCGATAATCAAGTTGGCCTTACAAGCGGCACACATTAGGAAGGTGATCGTCCGGCTGCGGTAGTGGAGGCAACAGCAACAGCAGCAGCCAACTTGCGAGTAAAAAGCTGCTAATCTGGAACTACAGGCTCAGCTTGCAAATTTGCAATTGCTTGAAAATCCATCCATAGTCATATCTCCTTATGTTTAAACTCCTTAAGTTCCTTGTTTCCCAGAGCCATCCAATCAATTTTTCGGCGTACTTGGTTAATCACTGTTGGCGTATATTATAAAACCGTTATCTATATTATAAATAGCTGTTCGTTAGATTCTCGCTAAAACTAGAGGGCCGGACCGATTTGGAAAATTTTGGTCTTGAAATATTTGTGATATCTTAGGGAAGGTTTCATCAATATTAAAAAAAGATCATGAAAAAATCCGAATACAAAGCCAAGGGTAATTTAAATATATATATGTTGGTTCCAGTAATGGCCAGAAGTTCCGATACTGAAAGGTATCACATAATAACATTCATTGTGGTACGAACAGTTCGCTATTTAAGTATGTAGGTGTCAGTATGCCAGCCACCACAAAGAATAACAACATCCATCGCCGTAATTTGCACGTTATTGATACGATTCTTGTTTATAAATAGAACTATGCACGATAATCATTATAAGTTCGCTCGTTAGAGAGGCGAAGAGGCAAAGTTTCCTTCTTATTTGAGCTCAGACGAAAGCAGCTTAATTACCTTCCTGTTCATTATGTTTCGTTGAGAAAAGGAAACAAGCGTTTTGGATATTATAACCCTACTCCGAGCAAACTTCACCAAACTGATTTATTAAAATGCTGTTATACACTTCTGTCAGAACTAAGATGTGATGTGGTATTTATCTTTATGCGATGTTTTAATAAACGCGTAAACAGACCACAATGCCAACGTTTAACCCAGCACCAATACTCGTACTATTAATATCTGGATGAAAAAAGAAGCCGGTAAGTCAAGAACAGCCCAGTGGGCGAGTCGTCCACGTTCTTCAAATCAAATTCAGATCAAAATCGCAGGGACCCCAGCGACGTACCCACTCCTACTGTATAATTTTCCATCTTAAGAGAAGGGTGTTATGCAGGGCTAAAAATGATCTTCAAATCCTTACCGATCTCCCCGTAGCAAACAAGCATTGAGTGCGAGGTATGATGCGGGCCGTACATCCCCACTCCGACGACGGAGAGAACGAGACGAAGTGTTGCAACGGAAACATGCAATTTGATGTGTCCAGGTCGTTTCTGAAAATTACAGGTTTTATTTGTAGGTTCCGTTCTCCTTTTTGCCGATAATTACTTGTTAAAATCCCTTAAAGAATTATATACAGTTTGACTTAATTCTTTTATTTTAACGGTCAGTTAAATACTCGTACATAGTAATTCAAGGGCTTTAAATCTTTTACCTGTAGATACATATAAACATAAATTGAAATGACTTTTTGTAATAACAAAATAACATTTTTATTTACTATAAAAACTTTTGATATTCTTGTCTGTATCTCTGGTCTATCGGTTTGATTCGGCCGATTGTGACTAAACTTTTACCTTACTTTAGAAAAAGAAAAGTAATTTAAAACAATGAAAAAATGGTAATGTGTTATTTGATGAGTTTTTTGCGGACAAAGTCGCGGACACCAGCTAGTTGGAAAATAATTTTTTATTTCATTTGCGTGACCAAAGTAGACGAAATACGCCTTCTTTAAACTTTTTTGTCCCGATCTAGTGTCAAAGAATAGCTGCTTTGAAGGAATTGTCATAATAAAAAACCTTACACGTATTTACTGACCCACCATTTCATTAGTACCCTTTGCCTTAGATCATATTCTGTTTACTTCCCTAAAAGATCATAAGCGTAAACTTAGCTTATGTAGTACCAAACATGAAATTGTTTATTCGTTACCTAACAACATTATAAATGTTTGTACCCCATTATTAACTGCTTAAAGGCAAGCCCATAAAATTACTAATCGCCGATCCTGTGGGTCAGCGGGGAGGGGTGATATAAACTAAGTACAAAGTGCTGTGTTCGTAAAGATGTTGCCAACTGCAAACTTTGAACTCATTTTGCTAATGTATTTCAATTTTGTTATTCTAGGCTGAAGATGGTGAATCTTGGTTTTGAAACAAGATAAATTAAATGCCTGTGTTTTCTACAGTACAATTCTAAGGATAAATTTTTAAAGTTTAAGTAGGTACTCACTTGATGATGTACCCAAATGATTTATCATTTCTTTTTTTTCACAACAATGCAAAAGGTGCTGTGGCAGCGACCAGCAAACACTACCCCTCAAAATAAAAATAGATCAAAATTTCGAGTAGGCATTTTGAATTTAGATGTTGATATTTTGAACTTTTAAATTTAGGTATAAAAACTATCGATATTTTTTAATCATTAAATATTTTTATCACTTGGCATTTTCAATGTTAGACATTTTAAGCTTTGATATAACAATTTTCGATATTATGATACCATCGATATAGCTCAGACCCTATGCAGCTTCAATTCACTTAAGAAAACTAATGATTCGCTTATTAAAGAAAAAGATTCAGATAAAGTACTCAACGCAGGAACTAAGACGTGAGAGTTGAGGGTGATAACTGGGTTAAAATCAAATTTTATACCGATTGAGGGAAACAAGTTTTATGGTGTTGTGTAAGAAGATGGCAAAAGCTTGCTAACCAAGAGCTTAGGAAACATAGACCCGGTTTCTACCAGCAGACCTTCGTTCGCAGGGTTCAGGCGACGAATATTTACACAAGATTTCTTTCATATTTAGCAACGGGCAAGAGCGCGATTAATTACAGACCCCATGCAGCTTCAATTCGTTTTAAAGAAAACTAAGGATTCGCTTATTGAAGAAAAAGATTCAGATAAGGTACTCAACGCAGGAACTAAGACGTGAGAGTTTAAAGAGGGTGATTAAGGGTGGTTTAAGTTTCTGTAAAATTGTTACTTTTTTTGGTGTACAATAAAGTATTATTCTATTCTATTCTATAACTGGGGTTGAATCAAATTTTACACCGGTTGAGGGAAACAAGTTTTTCGGTGTTAATAGAAGAAGATGGCAAAAGCTTGCTAACCAAAAGCTTAGGAAACAAACCCGGTTTCTACCAGCAGAACTTCATTCGCAGGGTTCAGACGACGAATATTTACACAAGAATTTCTTTCATATTTAGCAACGGACAAGAGCGCGATTAATTACAGCTCAGATCCCATGCAGCTTCAATTCGCTTTAACCCCTTGACACCCAAGCGAGCGCCGGCGCTCGCGGGTACTATAGCGAACGCCGGCGTTCGCGGGTATTGACGGAAACTATTAACGTACAATATTTGATTTTTTTTTTGGTGGTGCTGGACGTGCTGTCCTCCACCATCAGGGACTTACATGAGCAGCCGCCATGGCTGCTCATGTATGCAGACGACATCGCGCTGGCGGACTCGGACAGTGGGCGCTTGGTTCGACGTGTGGCAGCGTGGAAGGAATCGCTGGAAAACGGCGGTCTGAAAATTAATGCGGCGAAGACCGAGTACTTGGCCTGTAACACAATTAACGCTGCTCCTGTTCGCATTGGCGAAGACACAGTTGAGCGCACGGAACAGGTCAGGTACTTGGGATCGGTGCTCCACGAGTCCGGGGACGTCGATTGCGACGTCGAGTCACGTATCTCGGCGGCCTGGGCGAAATGGCGTGAGGTGGCGGGGGTTATCTGTGACCCCAAAATGCCGGTTAGGCTCAAAGGACAGGTCTATAAGACCATCATTAGGCCTGTCCTTTTGTATGGCAGTGAAGCGTGGCCTGTACTTGAGCGGCATAAGCAAAGCCTGCGTGTCACGGAAATGAATATGCTGCGCTGGATGTCTGGAGTTTCGCGGAAAGACCGCATTAAGAACTCCCGCATCCGGGGCAGCCTTCAGGTCCGTGACATAGCAGATAAACTGCAGGAGGGTCGCTTACGCTGGTATGGCCACGTTTTACGAAAACCGGCAGACTACGTGGGTAACAGATGCCTCGCCATGCCGCCTCCGCCGGGACCCGGAAAACGAGGTAGGCCTAAGAGGCGTTAGATCGACGTCGTAAGGGACGATATGCGTGCTAATGGGCTTAAGGCAGAGGACGCAAAAGACCGAGCGAAGTGGAGACGACTAGCCAGGAAAGCGGACCCCGGGCACCGAGGTGAAAGCCAAGGTAGCAACCGGGACTTACGCTAGGCTGATGATGATGATTTGATTTTTTTTTTTAGGGTATTTTGATATTTATCCAAGAACGTAAAAAAAAAGTTTTTATAGACAAATAACTTTCCGAAAATACCCGCGAACGCCGGCGTTCGCTGTAGTACCCGCGAACGCAGGCGTTCGCTTGAGGGGAGAGGAGTTAAAGAAAACTATGGATTCGCTTATTAAAGAAAAAGATTCAGATAAAGTACCAACTCAACGCAGGAACTAAGATGTGTAAGAGTTTAAAGAGGGTGATAACTGGGGTTGAATCAAATTTTATACCGGAGGGAAACAAGTTTTTCGGTATTAATAATTAATTGAATAAGACACATTAAATATAAATATTTTTTCATCATTATCATGTGTAATTTTCTTTACAGTATTACTGTATTTTTTTTCAGTATTATTCAAAAGTTGTATATAGTCTAAAATCTTCGTAAGCTCTTCCAACAATTTTGAAAGAAGGCACTGTCCAAAAATCATGGAACAAGTTGGCAATACCTATCTGTAATTTGGTACAAACTGGCGTTTTGCCAACCAAGTAACTCAAATAGAACGTACATTTATTGTGGCCGTAGATAATGTTGAACACACTACGCCGTGCGACGGGTCCGGAATGTTGGTCCTATTATTAACTGAACTAAGGCTTAAGTGGCGCTGCTGTGTTTGTTTCTGTCTTAAATGTAAACACTGGCTTAAAAATATGCGGTGTCGCTAAATGATAAATTATTCCGCAAATAGGTTATAAAACACTTTTATACGATATTTTGTTCATCAGTGTAAGGCTAGTCAAATCATAGAGCCACACCGCTGTGTTGATTAGGCAGCACAAAAATTCGTCGACGTGAATCCTTTTACCGTGGACCGTCAACTATCCATTAGTGAAAGTTCCATCAAAATTAATCCAGTCGTTCCCTAAATTACTTCGTAAATTCGTATTCAGCTTGGAGAAGATGGACTTCAAGTGAAACGAAACAACGAAATGAAGCGTTTGGCTGGTACAAAGTTGATCATGCTATGACTAACCTTCAACTGGTCGGCCACCAGTTAGGAGGAAAAGTCTGATCTAATGCCTTATATATCGAAGACATCCCTTGAATTTCTTCAAAACCCAGGAGAACGCCTAATCATCTATTGGCACTACAATCTGTGCGTGATAATTAGGAAAAATTGGTGGGGTGTCTACCAAACACGTATATAAGTCAAACTATTGCCGTAGACTCAAAGAGGCTTTTGTCTGGATAAGTTATTTCAGAGATAGGAGAAAATAGGTAAGGGTAGACCAGCGGGATCTTATCTTCCTAATACTTGTGCATTCTACTACTCTCGATAAAAATATAATTAGAGCAGTTCGGGGCATCCCGTTTGAGGTACAATCTTGAATATCTTGAATGGCTCAAAAACTCCGACGCACTCATAGTTTACAGTTCATTTGATGAGCGGCGGGTGATTTTGCAAGTTAGGAGAAATACCTTCTGGGTCTATGTTCACTATTACCAAAGGCACTATTATCAAAGGCACTATATCGTTAACTGTATCACAATGAGTTATAGTGTATGCTGTACGACGGGGACATTCCCTCAAGTGGAGTCGTTTCGAAAATGAACCGGAACAAATTGAAATAAATGCATTTTTGTTATAGTTACCTAATAAATTTTATAATTTATATTCTTAATTTAGAACTATCAACAAAAAGAGCCCATTTTTTTAAATTTACATACCCTGTGTAGACCAACAAGGAGGACGATGTTCATTAAAAACCAGGCAATGTTCAAGAAGCCGACCAGGAAAAGAATTGCGACAGTCTCGCCTAGTTTTGATTTGGACATGGATTCTGTATCAGGAACCATTTCACCATCCTCGTTTTCTTTGAGACGAATGTAACGGAATCCATGTGTGTAAAAAGCTAGAAAGCTTAAAGTCCCGATGTAAAATAACGTTATAAGGAGGTTTAAAATCTGAAATGTAAAACAAAGAAATTGTAACATCACAAACTGATCTACAGCAAGAAGTGATAACCATTTATCAACATAATAATACTAATTGATAAATAATAACAATACCAATTAATCAATAGTAATAATGCAAATTGATACATACTATTATATAGTATAGTAGTATTTCTGTTCAAATTGCTAGGTAGTATGTATGGATTACAAGTACCATTTTATTACAATTATATTAAAACAATTGTTAAACAACAACGCTAGAGTTAATTTACTGTCCCACTGAAGAACTGACCTTTTTTCCTACAAAGAAGATATAAGAATCGGTATGCATGTATTAAACATTGTCTGGTAAAATACCTTTTACTATTACTACTGTAATAAGGCTAATAAATAATACAAATTTTTATAATCGTGACATAAGTATATTTTTTACTGACCAAACGTCATCACTCAAAATGTTTTCTTTTTCACAAAATATGTCATCTGAAATATTGTGACGCTACACCACCCCCCTCCTGAGACCGTCAAGGTCGATAGTGATCAGGGAAACGCACCCTACGGCCTGACCGTGTCCTTTTGATATTGCCTTCTTCGGTCGCCGGCGTTGAATTGGTGGCTGTTGTGTCTTGTGTAGTCTGTTTTTGTTCCTGTATGTTGTGAGTGTGTGTGTTGTTATGTGTTGTTGTGGTGTGTGAGTCACGAAGTATGTAGGCCGGTTTTATTCGGTCTATCGATACTGTGACTGTTTTACCGTTAAAGAGGAGTTTGAATACTTTGTCACTCCTCTCCAGAACTTCATGCGGTCCTGTGTAGGCTGGCTTAAATGACCCAGATGACGCGTTATCCCTTAGGAATACGTGCGATGCGGTGGCGAGGTCCTTGAAAACAAATATGGGCCGCGTGTTACCGTGTCGCGATGCTGCTGATGGCTGTATGTTCGAAGCGAACATGCGTAGCCTGGATATGTAGTCGGTCACATCGGTGGTGTTTACAGCTTCAGGTTCTAAAAAATCACCTGGTAGGCGTAAGGGTTCACCGTACACAAGCTCCGCCGAAGTTGCGTGCACGTCTTCTTTATACGCGCTGCGGATGCCCAACAGGACTAGTGGTAGTGTTTCTACCCAGTTTGGGTTCCCGTGGCAGGTAATGGCCGCTTTCAGCTGACGATGGAATCGCTCAACCATGCCGTTACAGGCAGGGTGGTAAGCGGTTGTCTTCCGGTGCTCGAAGCCGGCTATATTTGACAGATGCTTAAAGAGGTCAGACTCGAACTGCCTGCCTCGATCTGTCACTACCTTAGCAGGGCAACCGAACCGCGCGATCCACCCGTACAGAAGTGCATTTGCCACCGTTTCTGCGGTGATATCCTTGATTGGTATTGCTTCAGGCCATCGCGTGAAGCGATCGACGGCTGTGAAGCAATACCGGAATCCGTGCGATATTGGCAGTGGTCCGATCATGTCGATATGGATGTCCATAAAACGCTTACGTGGCAACATGAAGTTACCCAGGGGAGCGGAGACATGACGTGTGATCTTCGCACGCTGGCATGGTAAACAACTTCGCGTCCACTCCCTGCAGTCTTTTTTTACTTCGGGCCACACGTAACGCTCGGATACTAGTTTAGCAGTAGCGTTAGCTCCTGGGTGGCTCAAGGAGTGCAGGTTGTTGAACACTTGTCGTCGAAGTTCCTTCGTGACATATGGTCTGGGTATCTTGCTATTCTCATCGCAGTACAGTTCAGACAGTGTTCCCGGCAGTGTTATCTTCTTCAGGCGCAGTGACGACTCCCCAACGAGTAGCTGCTTGAGTTCGGGATCTAAAGCTTGGGCTTTAGCCAGCTCGTTCAAGTCTATAGGCCGGGTGATCGCTTCCACCCTTGATAAAGTATCGGCAACTATGTTGTCTTTTCCAGAAATGTGCCTGATGTCTGTTGAAAACTGCGAGATAAAATCTAGATGTCTGAACTGTCTTGGTGAGCAATTCTCCTTACGTGTATGAAACGCGTAACAGATGGGTTTATGATCTGTGTAGATCACAAACTCTCTGGCCTCGATCATATGTCTGAAGTATTTAATCGCTTCATATATTGCGAGTAGTTCCCGGTCATAAGGAGAGTATTTCTGCTGGCTTGAACTTAGCTTACGGGAGAAGAAAGCTAAGGGTTCCCATTGCTCATCCTTAGACTGCTGCAGGACTGCTCCCATGGCGGTGTCGGATGCGTCTGTCACTATGGCCAGTTTAGCTCCGCAATCAGGGTGTGCCAGCATTGCTGCTTGGCAAAGACCCTTTTTGCAGGCCATAAATGCCTTATCCTCTTCCGCTGTGAAATTCACTGGGTGTGATCCTTTCACCGAACCTTCCAGCAGTTTGTTCAGCGGTGCCTGGTGTTGAGCCGCTTCTGGAATAAACCGTCTATAAAAATTTATCATCCCTAAAAACCTTCGCAACTCCTTCACGGTCTTCGGCGTTGGGAAGCTGCTGATGGCTTCGACCTTCTCCGGTAAGGGTTTCGTACCGCTCGGGGTGATGTGATAGCCCAAAAATGTTATCTCTGAGACTCCGAATACGCATTTGGACGTGTTAATCACCATTCCATATTTTTGAAGTCTGGTGAACAGCTGTCGTAGGTGATCCAGGTGTTCTTCTTGGTTTCTTGAATAAATCAAAAAGTCATCAAGATATCCGAAACAGAAATCCAGACCTCGCAGCATTTCGTCCACGAAACGCTGGAAGGTTTGTCCCGCGTTGCGAAGTCCGAACGTCATATATGGAAACTCATAGAGTCCAAACGGCGTTGTGATCGCTGTCTTAGGTATATCTTCTGGATTAACACGGATTTGGTTGTAAGCCTTTACCAGGTCTATTTTTGAGAAGACCTGGCATCCTGAAAGGTTGTGGGCAAAGTCATGGATGTGGCGGATAGGGTATCTGTCTGGTACTGTACGTGCATTGAGCATCCTATAATCTCCGCATGGCCGCCACCCACTATCCTTTTTAGGTGCCAGGTGTAAGGGTGAGGCCCAAGGTGAGTCAGAGGGTCTGGCCGTGCCGTTCGCTAGCATAGACTCAAACTCCTCTTTAGCGATTTTAAGTTTGTCTGGAGCTAATCGCCGCGGTGGACTCGATACAGGTGGTCCAGGTGTTGTGCGTATGTAGTGTAAGGTGTTATGTGTAGGTGCACGGTGTATACCCGACGGCCGGGTTATGTCAGGAAACTCCCGGAGTATGTCGTGATATGTAGTGTCACCAATTCTTACCTTCACCGAAGAAACAACATCTGAAGGTCGGGCAGGCAAAGCAGGGGTCGCTAGCGTAGTGTTAGCGTCAATTAATCGCTGCATTCTTACATCTACAATCAAATTATAATACGATAAAAAATCAACACCTATGATTGCCTTCGTTACGTCCGCTACGATAAATTGCCAGGCATAGTCACGGCGTAAGCCTAAATTAAGTTTAAGGTGTACATAACCGTAAGTAAGTATCGCACTACCATTAGCCGCACACAGTTCAAAAGTTGTTTTGTTACGGCGCTCTTTCATGGCCGACCTAGGGAAAACACACACATCACTACCGGTATCGACGAGAAATTGTATTTTCGACTGGTGGTCGGTCACAAATAAGCGACCAGTGCTGTGGCAGTCGCCGGTCGCCATTATCGACTGCCCGTGGCTTTTCCCGCGTAGTCACAGGGTTTCACGCACCTTTTTGCTTTCTCGCCAAACTTAAAATGGTACCAGCAGTTAGGCCACTTCCGGTAATTTGAGTGTGACCTCGTGGACGGTGAACGCCCCCGGCTGCTACTCCTATTGCTGGACCTCTGCCTCGATCGGGACATTCTGCTTACTTGCGAGGCCAAACTTTGCATCTGCCTTGTAAGTTCGGCGATCTGGTTAGCCATCTGGTCCATGCTGCTTCCTGGTGATGCCGCCGGTGTTGATGTCGCTGCCACTTGCGGGCTGGTTGGCACTAGGTCGTGTATGCGATCAGCCAGCTCGGCCACTTCCGCGAGGCTAGCCTTAGCCTGCGAAGCGATAATGCTCTGCGTACTGCTTGGCAGGCGGCTGGTCCAGATCGTCCGCAGGAATTCTTCGGGTACGTTATCTCATCGTGCTCTTACGGGGTCACCAATGTAATAAGGCTAATAAATAATACAAATTTTTATAATCGTGACATAAGTATATTTTTTACTGACCAAACGTCATCACTCAAAATGTTTTCTTTTTCACAAAATATGTCATCTGAAATATTGTGACGCTACACTACCATGAAAAAATTTAACAAGTGTCAAGTAAATTACGACAAAGCAATACAGAGGGATATAGCGAATAACCTTCATTTTACGAACTATAAAAAGTACATACCACACTGATATATCCGAGTATAAAGCAACCAGTCTTCAAGGGTATGCAGAAGCAGCATTTTGAAAAAAAGCAACACTCCTTTTCTTTTGGGTAGATACTGTAACGAAATATAAAAGATAAAGCATGGACTTGAAAATGGCCCAGGAGTTTCGGAAATATTGTAAAAAATATGTCCTTTAATAGTTTGATACATAATATTATATCGCATGTGTCACATCACTGGAAATTGACTATTTGGTGGTATTGTTACCTATTTTAACCACCTTATATTTTTTCCGATAATGTCAGTCTGTTGTAGAGACAAGACTCCACTCCACATATGAATTTTATTTATTTATATTACCTTATTATATACTAAGAAATTGTTTTTTAAAATTTTGATAAATAATAATAGAAACATACAATGGAAGGCCTTATCGAACTCTGCGATCTCTTACAGGCAACCTGGGATGGAAAGAGATTGCCTGGACAATCAACCTTTATTGAATCATTAAGAGAGTTTTATTTATCAGTTAATTAACTTTCGATTATTTTTTATAGGAAGGATGATAGATAATTTGAAGTTATCCTTAAGATTATAAAGATTACTTTTGAAAGTAAGTACCTAACATAGATTTTTTGATGCAAAAGAAGTTGGTCGTCTTGGTCTAAAAGCGGAAGTCATTTTTATCACACCAGATCAACACGCATTTTACAACGTGAGTTAAAATTTATACAAAGATGATGTTTAAATGCAGATTTTTTTTGTTTAATTTATTCTAACTATTCAATAAATTTTAAGAGAAAAAGATAAAATACAGCAATGACTGCTTTTTAACAGTTGTTGGAAAATGTTTACGCTCCATTCAATCTTAGAAATGTGTTAAAACCGAGACTATAGACATTAAAAGGGACGTATAAATTGATTGCTTAGACCTTTTAGTACTTGGACTACGGAATTGTTGGAAAAAATTACTGGGGCTCTGGAACGTAAAGGGTCATCACTAAAGGTTCACAGAAGATGTTTTTGGCCCAGCAAAAGTCAACCACTGAATGGTCACAGCTCGCCGCCCGATCATCCGGTAACCATCCGGATCGGACCCAAGTCGTGCGTATCTTTTCACGCGCGCCTTAAGAAAATGCCAAACCAAGG
Organism: Mythimna loreyi; assembly: GCA_029852875.1. NCBI lineage: Eukaryota > Metazoa > Arthropoda > Insecta > Lepidoptera > Noctuidae > Mythimna > Mythimna loreyi. Next base: position 2,780,322 of record CM056795.1, on the reverse strand, counting down.
TAAGGGCCCAGCAGAATTGAAGGGACCATAGGTTAATGTAAAACTATATCCCAGGGCCCTGGTATGCAACTGTTTTAGTCAAAAATTGACGCTATCCTCCGCTCTGCCCTAGAACGATTACTAGTCGTTGCGTAATTTTTTCCCACATCATTTTTTCACCGAAAAAAAGAAAGCTTTTTTTAACCAATCCCCCTTCTTAATAAATAATAACAATAAAAATCCACTATCGGGCAGTTCCCTGGACCAGGCATATCACCTGTCGGAAGATAGTCGATCGTTATCCGCTTATAGCAACACCGCCGGAAAAACCAAGTTTACGAAGAAATTAAATCATGTTTTAAAAATGTTGTCCATGCCAGACGTAGGTTAACTGGTAGTTGTGTCTTTTTATACAAAGGTTGTAATAGGACAAATGTGGGTATTAATTAAAACAATGAATTGCGTTAAAAATGTTTATTTATTATGAAAAGACTTGATGAATCTTTGTACATGGGTAGACCATATCCTGGAACAGTACATAAGATTATTTTTATCCCCGAAAGTATTTTCTCTTGACGGCGCGCTCTGTTCCTGCGCGCCTCAAGGATTTGTCAGCAAATGAAGAGGCCCAACCTACTGGGCCGAAGCCTACTGGGCCCTGGTCTGGCTTCTGAAAGGAAGGTCCGTCCCTGGTATGAATGCTAAGAAGGAAAGGGGTGGGTCGTTTAGTCAGTAAAAGTCTGACAGTTTCCCGCTCCGCCCAAGGGCGGGATTCGTCATTAGATGATTTTACCCACCATAAAAAATTCTCTTGGGATAATTTTCTACTATCAAACGAAGGAAGCCGCTTCCTGTGTGCTGATTCCTGATCTTTAAAACTACGCAACTGATTTTGGTGCGGTTTTTTTATAAGATAGAGTGATTGAAGAGGAAGGTTTATGTGCATAATAATACATGCATAATATATTCAATAAATACCAGTACCCGAGTGAAGCTGGGGCGGGTCGCTAGTGTTCTATAAAGTTTCTGACTAATAGAACTTGCACAATATTTAGATTTAACTGACGGGTGTTTACAACTAAAAAGTGCAAAATAAGAATATATAATAATAACATAATAAGAGGAGGCAGAGTCCCAGCAGTAATATAACAAAAAAAGTATAAATAAATTGCTATGCTATGGTAATTCTTCCGTTTGGCTTTTTTGTGCAGTAAATTAGGTATATACCTAGTCTTTTAGTAGTTTTAACCATCTACAAAAAGAAGGTTATGTTATGAGCTTTTCGGTATATATTTTTTGCAAAAGTTATTTTTGATCATGAAAAAGGAATACAGAATCATAATATTACAGAAATAAACCAGTGCCTTAGTCGAGGGCGGTATATTGAATTCTGAACGTTAGTGAGGGATTTACACAATTAACTCCTGAGTGGAGTGAGGAATGTAAGCTGCCAAGACAAAGACAGTTTTATCCCCGTGTTGCATACTATTTTTACCCAGTATGATACTGTTTCCTGCTCAACCCAAGGGCGGGATTCTCAATGACTGGCCTGTTGGTCTAGTGGTTAGTGACCCTGACTGTTATGCTGTCTAGGTGCAATTTATCTTTAATATGTATGTATTTAGAAGTATATAAGTATGTTTATCAGTTGTCTAGTACTCTTAACACAAGCTCTGCTTAGCTTTTGATTTGACGTCGATGTGTGATAATTGTGGAATAAATCATATCATAATTCAATGTCTAGTTTTTGACGTTCTTAATTCAAAAGTCATGATTTCCTTGGGATCGGCCATACTACATTATCTCCCTACGGAACAATGAGTTGCTTTAGATGCGGCTTACATGACCTATAATTGGACATTATCGAGGTGGTTTAAAAAATATTACACTTACTTTTCATAAGGTAAAGTGGTCATGTTGACAGAAACTCGTTATTTTAATAGTTATTCACTTAATATAAACCACTTCGCCGCGCGCGCACTTTGGCACGTTTAACTATCAACTACGCTTGTCTTTGTCGGCAGTAGCATTTCCAACTTGCTCGTAGGGAATCCCATGTATTTGCTTGTTTGTGAAATAAACGCCGGTTTGACGTCACTCCAAAGGTACAGTAGCAACATTCTTTCTTGGAAAACGCTGATAAACTGACAAGTACGAGTCAGACTAGTGCATCGAGGGTTCCGTAACAATTTAGAAACTTCTTCCTTTATCTACTTACTTGTGGTATAAGACTTGTTTCAGTAATTCCACAATGATTTGTTTGTGTGAATGATTTGACCATTCATGTACGAAGAGAGATTTTCTCAGCAACCCTGAGATTATCTAGAAAATATTAAAACATGCAACTTTCACATCTAATTCCAAAAATTACAATGCAATGGCTTCCACGTTTACCATGGACCTGGACATAGACAACAAGCTTTTAAAGAGAGAAATAAAATAATTATTGGGTTACTAAGGGTGGAGAAATCAAATAAAAATCGAGTTTGGTGTGGAAACACTAGATTTTTGAGAAATGATACTAATGGACTTTGCAATGATAATATTCGCCATCTAGCACCAAAGTAAAACAAGATTTTAATGACGTCTCGGAAAAACAAATTCGGTTTTTACACTTCTTCGATACTGCTATTTTGGGCAAAAAAAATAACCTTCGCTCCTCCCATTTTTGGGAACACCCACAACTTTTTAGAAAAAGGCGACCAAATTATTAGAAAGACAAAAATGTGACTTCGGACAAACGATCGAGGCAGCAAGCCACGCTTCCCATCCAGCTTTGTCTTAGCGTCTGCAAAATTTCAAGTATGACTATGTTCCAAGTATTTTTCAGTTAACAATGTTGTCGTCTGAAAGCAGATCTACATGATTTATGTGAATGTACAGCAAGAACAATGTTGCAGAGTGTACTGACCCCTGAAAAAACCTGCCGGGGTTTCTCAGTAGTTATTTAGCCAGAAGAACAGCCATCAAGAACTATTCGGATGGATCGATCACTTATGAATTTAGCGATTCCATCACACCGACCAGTGGGTAGACCAGGAAGAAATTTCGTACCAGACTTTGTCAAACACCTTCCGAGATGATGTGAATATATCATCCCTTACCATCAGGTCTGATAGTGGGCAAACGCGAGTCTAACAATATTTAAAAAAAAATCTTGGCAAATTGCGTTGTTCAATGAATTGTTAGCTGGCCATAATTTTCCCTAGCCTTTACCCACTAGCTTAGACTTGGCTGTATGTGGCTGAATACCTATGTTTTACATGGAGCGGCTACATTATCTAACCTCCTCAGCCCAGTTGTTTACTGAACACCACGATACTCTTTAGATAGATAGATTAAACTTAAAAAAGAATTAGATATTGTAGAGCAATACAAACAATTAGTTATTTGCTGAAATACTACTCGGTACTACAACTTACTTTATATTTATAACAAAAAGGTAAATAACGCAAACAAAATTATTTCCTAGGATAACAACAAAAATCCATAAAAGCAAATCATCTTTTCCAAATTGCAGAATGTCATGTCCCACTTCCATTTTAAGTAAAAACTTGTTCAACTAAGTAAACAGTTCAACATTAAACCTAAAAACTCTAATAATAAGTAACCTTTCGTATTTTACCTCTATAATATTTTTACAAGGATAAATTTAGCATCACGAAAGCAGTTCAAGACCGGTTCAAACCGGATTCCAACTGTTTCAAACTAGTTTGAGCTGGGCATTTTTTTAATATTTTATGCCCGCAGTTCAAACAGAGCTATTCATTTAACTGCAGAGTCAACAGGGCGAAACGGAACACTCGGTTACACGTGAATCAGAACCCGGTATCTGGCTACGAATGACGACAAATGTTGGTTTTGCTACTTAAAATGTTACTTTTTTATTCTAGACGCCATTAGTATTTGAATTTGTAAGGATGTGTTTTGAAAGGATAGAAAATACTCTTTCCATATTTTGTAAACGAGAAAAGATATGCTCTTTTCACATTTACTGAAGATAATTATATAATTATCTTATTAAGGCGTAGTATATTATCTTCCATGTCAATAACAAGATACTTTAATTAAGCGGTATTCTCGATAACAAGGTAACTCTTAATGAGACATCCGATTAATTATTCAACAGTATCATGACAAATTATACAATTTGTTGTTTTGATATTTTATGTACAAGTGTTAATTGTATATTTAAAAATCATAATGTACTATAATTAATTATGGTAGACATGACATGGATGCCACTATTATATAAAAATTGTATGCATAAATTATATTTGAGTAAATCAATTTTCTTTTGTTATTCTTAAAAATCTCATATTCGTTGGATTCATTCATTATGCTCACAGTTAAGGGTTGAATTCTATGCCCACGCTATCAAAAATAAAAAAAAATACCAAAAATCAAATTAAAATTTTGAACAGAAGTTGAAGCCTTCTATTAACCACTAGTGGTACGGGGGGCTCACCACGGCTTTGCATGGGAGCTTAAAATACATACCACCCCTATAAATGGTAACTCATATTGCTCTTTCCATCAGTCAAAATCGTATTATCATTCAAAGCATGAAAAACGACTGATTAGTACTGTAGTGTACACTAAGTTTAACAAGTTTCTTAAATTATATTTTAAGTGATCGTGAACCAAAATTTTATGACCAAACTATCTTACACCCATTTAAATATAGCTGTACCAAATGGACAATCTTTCGCAGCCGCCACATACTGCGTTCTTGGCATATGAAATCGCGCGAGCCATCGGGCCGTGCTATAATGTTGCTATAGATCAGCGCTAAACGCTCCTCGCGGTGCCATTCATAAGTTGTATGATAAAACGCCACTTTGGCCGCCCCAGAAACTTTCCCCTCAAAGGAGGAATATTTTCGAGAAAATTTAAATCCGAACCCGATTGTGGATATTTTAGCATGTCCATTTTATAGTGGTTACCTTTGGGATTTCAATTTAGATAATGTTTTATTTGAACGCAGCTGATGAAAAAAGAGCAAAAATAAACGACTACTATTAATTACACAGAAGTATGGAAAAAGAAAATGTTTGCGCTAATCTCTAGCACGTGTGTTGGATCATTACATTTTCTTCAAAATGGTTATGCTGAGTGGACCTTATTTATGCGTAATGTTGGTGAACGGACATAGAACGGAGACTGGTCATCTCATTACTGCTATTGGTAAACAATTAATTTTTTTTTACAGCATTTTTATCATTATTAAAATTTGATGTCAACAAAATCATAAGTATTTTTTCTTCATATAGGTCTACATGGGCACTTATAAAACGCTAAAAAGTAGTCCACGGCTTCGAATTAGTCTTCAAACCGGCTTCAAATTGAATCCTATGGAGAAGAACCGACCAAAAACTCATTGGCCTTTTTAAAAAAATGGTTTGTTACAATATTTCCATATCTAAGTAAGGACAGTGCAAAACCAGTCATTGTTATATTCAGGAGCATAACAAAAATGACCGATAAAAATATAGGAAGTCTATATAAAAACAAGAAAAATAATTACAACTCACAGTAAAACTCAAAATAAAAATTAGATCATAAGGTGGATGGTGGTGGTGATGGTGGATGACTATAAAATGGTAATATATAAAATATCATAAAAGCAAAGTGTCAAGATAAAACAAAAATTGATGTTATACATTAAAACAAAAATAGAGCAGTTAAGACATATCTACAGAATATTAATAAATGCAACCAACAGGAAAGGTCAAGATAGTTTATTAAGTGGCTGAAACACACACAATCTCATCAGTATTCACCTGGAAAAACGGTAAACAATGTCCGTAAATATTCCGTAAACATTAATAACAGATGTTATTTGCATACACAAGTAATTTACGATAGTGTGCGATGACCATGTAATTAAAATACGGTGTAATCCTTAATATGTTCGGCGGCTGATAAAATGGATCAAGTCGTAAAGTGAGCCAAACACGTTAACGTGAGTGGGCATTGTGCCGCACTCACCAATGTTAATAGTTCCTAAAAAATAATATGCAATATAGCATGTCTTTACCGCAACTTTTCATGGTGTGCGTGTAAGCTTAGGTACTGTTACGTGTCACCCTAGTGGGCGCATCATGAGGCATGAGGGGTGCCACGACAGAAAACCTTCACGATTGCCCGCAGGCTGTAGGTCACTTGCGGATACGTCTGTAGTGAAGGCCAGCCTGCGGGACGGTGCACCCTGGGAGGCAGCCAACAGCCCCTCTTGGGCACTGGGCAATGTTCTGTCTGGAGGATCACTTTAACGCGTGACCCTCTGCTTTAGCAGAGGGCACAGTGGCGAAGTAAGAGCGGGCTCGATGTGCACTCACCCTGCCACCGGGCAGGTCGGAGGAAGAGTTGCTCCTCCTTCTGCCACCGTTAGACTAAAGATTGTCCAAGGTCATGTTTCTGACTTTCGATGAGGGTCCTGGCTTAAAAGCCCGGGACGCGAGAAAGACAACCTCTATAAAAAATCACCCCAAACCTCCAAGTGGCGGCGCACCGTGAGGGAGGTTGTTAGCTTGACTAATGGGTAGCTAAATTAGTCTCTAGTGCGAACCACAGTTTTTGAGCAAGTACCCAAAGTTTAATACTCGTGTGGGAACTGTATGGATTCGAACAAATTTTACACAAAACCAACGGAGAGTGATGCGCGGTCGGAGTCCGACGCGGCATCCAGAAGGAGCTCAGAGGGTTCGGACGTGGAAGAGGTGGTGGGCGACTCCGGAGGGAACGCGAGTTCCTTCCGGAAACGCCCCCAAGTCCAAGTCGGGGACAGGTCGTTTTCCGACGAAGACAAGGGCTCGGCCCCAAAAATCCCCACTAGCAGTCGCGGTGGGGGTCGAGGCGGAGGTAGAGGAAGAGGGCTCACTCCCCAGGAGGCTGCTCAGCGAGCCGACAAGCTTGCGGTAGAGGGACGCCACCCCGGAGCGAACAGCGCTGAGGCGGACACCCCGCAGCCGTCTGGCGGTGAGCCAGACGCAGGAGAGGACTCCGCTGCGGAGACACGCAGACGCCTGAATGATGTGGTCGTCGAAGTTTTGACGGCCATATCACGCAGAAGAAATGGGAGAAGGGGACCAGGACGAAGGGCCTCGCTGCCTTCGCGGCCACCATCATGGAGGCGATGGACGTCTCCTTCGAGGAGAGGGCTGCGAAGCTCCGGAAGGAGCTGATGGATGCCCTTCCAGCCGGTCCTCCCCAGGTGGCTAGGGAAAAAGGGGGACGCACGCAGGAGCAGAGGCCAAAGCAGCCCCAGCCCCAGCCTGAGCCGGAAAGTGCCTTTTTGCCGCCCTCGCGCGCTATGAGCCAGTATTATTAAAATAAAACGTTATTCATTCATAAAATAGTGTAGAAAGACCATGTAATTAAAATATTGTGTAATCCTTAATATATGCGGCTGCTGATAAAATGGATCAAGTCGTAAATTGAATACCATACATAAAATACAGATAAACTGAATTTGTTGCTTTATGGAAGAACCCTTTAAATTTTAGGGTTTTATAATGAGTTTCAATTTGTAGATGTAATCGGGAACCTAATAAAATTCACATCTGCTGGTTAATTTTGTAGGTGATATAAAGGATAAAATATTTTTTTCGTTTTTAGGTGCCTTAAGTTTTAAAATTTTTCATTACTTCGATCTGTGATATTTTCAGATTGCAATTTTTTTTTCAAACGAAGTAACGGTGCAAAAATAACTCCTACTAAAACGAAAATAAATTACTCATTAAATATCAGCCTTAGCAAAAGAGTTTAAATTGCAGTTTTGGAGTAGTTAATAAAATATTATAACTATTATTTAATTCAAAACCCAAGAGGACACGACACTGGTATCCCGCACACCTATTGTTTTTAATTCAATCAATCAATCAATCCATTTATTTGCATAACACAGGTAAGTATAAAAGGTGTTACATAAATTTATAATAGGTGCGCTGCACTATGACCTAGTAAGGTGTGCAAATATTAAAATTTCATACTAAGTAAACAACAATGGTATCAAAATTAAACTCTCAAATTTTAATTCACATTAAAAGTTGCATGTCACATGAAATAAAAAATAAAACAAAAATGTCAAGTGGATTATAAACTTATGTCACAATTAAAGAGTCAAACAAAATATAATTCAAAACTAAAATAAATTAAACATTGGTCAATAAAATTATAAAGATGTCACATTATTATTATTATTGTTGTCAATATTTTGTAATAAATTAGTACTATCATTATTGTAATACACATATTATAGATTTGAGTGAGCTATTATTATATAACAATATTTTTATCCTGCAGGTATTCATTGATGCTATAGTAACATTTATTTACTAAAAATTTGTGCAACTTTGACTTGAATAGTGGAAACGGTAACTCTTTAACATGATCAGGCAGTTTGTTGTAGATTAATGCTGTCATACAGACAATACTTTTATTAACAAGTGCTGTTTTCCCATACGGTATTTCAACCTCTAGTTTATTTTTGTCACGCAATTGTCTATAATGGCTTTTAAAAGCAGTTTTAAAATAAATTGGATTTGATTTGACAAATAAACTCATTTCATAAATATATAGCGAAGGCAATGTTAAAATTTTTAGGCTTTTAAAATATGGTTCACAGCTGACAGTGTTGTCTATATTGCACATTGCTCTAATACATTTCTTTTGAGCTTTAAATATGGACTCTTTGTCAACAGAGTTGCCCCAAGATACAATACCATATCTTAAGACAGGTGCAACAATTCCGTGATATGCTGTTAATACGGCTTCTTTGTTTACGATTTTTGATAGTTTGTAGAGAGCAAATGAAGATTTATTAATTTTTTTTACAGGCGTGTTCTATATGTATATTCCAAGTTAGTTTGTCATCAATGTCGATTCCTAAGAACTTTGTGTTTGTCACAGGATGGACCACTTGTGTCTGTAATTATTAATTAGAGACATAATCGTTAGACCACAGGTGTGGAACGCCGGCGTTTGCTTGGGGCTCAATTAATAATTAATAACACCAAATATAAAAGATGATTCCCTATAAAATAACCCTTACGAGTAAAGTTTATAAACAAATGTCATATATTTATGACCCAGCTAGTTCTAGTACAAAACTAATTTACTAGACACTTAGCCCCAATCTGGGGACCAATTTTAATGAAACCCTTTGTTTATGCCTAGCTGTCTACTTCATCCGCCTAGGTCCACCTATTATTGGACGCAGGATTGTAATAATATTTGGCCTTTGATATCTGACCTATTTCTCAATCAGAAAAATCGATTATAATTCATAATAATATTTTTCACTTCTGTGTTGTTCACGTCACTTAGGTCTGCTTAATTTAAAATTACTGCGACTCCAATTTACGTCACGCGTTCAAACCTAGTCTGGCGCCCTAGTTTATGTAATATTGCTCTTAAAACAATACAGGACAAAAATCGTATTAAATCTAGAACCAAAAATTCGAAGACAATGAGACACCCATCAAAACTGGATCAGTAACGTGGATTATGGACTATTTTTATTTACAGAGAGGAGGCCTGAAATGGAAAATTTATAAAGTTGCAGTCTTAGTGTTTTGTTTTCGTTGACCTTGGTTACGATCTCACCTCATGGTCAAGACAAGAAAGGAACGGGATAGGTTGTTTAGTCAGTAAGAGCCTGACACAGTTTCGATTGTCGTCACTGGATGTTTTTAGCCTACGATAAAAAAAACCTCATGGTAAGCAATCACGCAATTGTCATGGTAAGGCACAATGAGCTAATTAACTAGCTTTGAAGACACTTACAGAAAGTACCTATAATCGGAAGAGAAGACCAAAAGTAGGCCAGTTATATACTGTGAATAAACGACTAAGCGAAACGCAGTTTAAGGGTATTAACACACTAGCCGTATTTCCACAAAACTTGAATTATGGCAATGAAATGATCAGTAATGATAGTATTGCTCCAATAATATTCCTTGAATGAGAGCATAAAGAACTAACACAGGCGCATGTATGTGGACAAAAAGTGGAGCTATTCCCACCCACCGTGCACAAATCCAGGCAACTCGTTCGAATCTATCTCAATAAACCTAATAAAAATAAATCATCTAAACTTTCGAACAGAGTCACACTACCACGGCAAACTTTCTGCCAACAGAGAACTCTTTCAAACAAAAACACACACATGGAATCGCGATCCAAATTAAATAGCAATCCTAACTAACGAAACTGAGTTGAAAACTTTCCCCAAAGCAAGAACGATTCAGTTGTCACTAGCTGCATTTGAAGAGAATCCATTAATCCAATTTGTGGAGTCAGCCAATCGTAGGAACTCCTTTATTGGATTCCTCGGGACAGACCTCGTCAGCCACACTGTTTGTTGGCAAACATCTTTTGATCGCGGTATAAAAATCTTTGGAATTCTGAGGGTATCGGTTTGATTATTGTTTGAAAAGGAGTTTTAAAACGTTACTAGTGTCTTTGAACATTTAACTTACACTTAGTAACGAACTAATGTATATATCATCAAGTTAGATATCGTCATCATTGCTTACCATCAAGTGAAATAGTGGTCAAACGTGAGCCTATGCATAATAAGAATAATAAACTAGCACAGCCAAAACTCCTAAGAAGGAGCGTGAATTTTTCTAAAATTCGTCCCCAAAGCGGAGCGTTTTGTATGGAGAATCCTACTTCCACGAAATCTGGTGGCTGAAATCTCTAGATACCATCAATGATCAGATTTTTCACACGTTTGTAAAGGTGGAAAATCAGTCGGACATCTCTCGCTTTAGCTTGGAGTGAGAGGATCCTTCTTCCTTTGCTTTGTGTTCTAGGACCAAGATATTCTCTTTCTTACATTAGTTCAGTTTTCTTTGCGTTCTAGCACCATGAGTTTCATTTTCAGAAAATTGTTGGCATTATTTCTTTCTCGCGTTTGAGTTTAGAAAATCAGAGTTACCAAATTATAACCAAAATTAAAAAAAAAAAACAGTACATTCTGTAGGTTAATTTAATAGAATAAGTCTCTTTTTTAAGTTTTAAATCTTTTAAGGATAAAAGCCTGTTAAAACAGACATGTCTAAACTTAGATTCAAAGTTTAATTTAGGATATACTAACATAAAAAAAACTAACATTCCGCGCTAAAATCACTGAAATAACGTTATTCAGAGCACGCGACATTAAAGGTACGGTCTGAAAGAGAATTATAATGAACCCAGCACACCCCTTTTCACGTGTATGTACTTAACAACTGAAAAATAATGACTTTCACAGCTCTTAGGTTTACGCGCCATAAAATATTGTAACCCTAAAAACATAAGTAGTGGAATTCATTAATACAAAACATCTGGAGACCTCGAAAATTTGCAGAATGCATTTTCTTGCTGATAACTGTAACTTGGAGCTACTGTTACTTCTAGGCCAGCGTGCTCTATCGTCGACCGCATCATTTCTTGCTATCAGACTTCAACAAATTTCATTCATAAATAATACAAATCAGATTATATTTAAAATTGTTTGTATGAAGGATAAATATAAATTAGCTTATATTATACATATATTGTGTGACTTTTAATAGCTTTAAATAAACTCTAAAAATGACACGAAGAAAACATATTTTGCGGCTTTTATTTTCAAAATTATATTAAAGATGAATAAATTAAAAACAAAAAGAGTATAATTACTCTTATTTTTAAAAAGTCGTAGAAGACAGTAGTTATACCTGAGTATTAAAGTTACACAGTAAAAAGTTACGCAGGTAGACACAATTAAATAAATATTATTACTGTATTATTTATTAGGGCAGACTTCGCTTTCTTTTTTGACCAATTGGAATCAATTTGGCCTCTAAAAGCAGAGTGGCTAGTTTCAACCTTATGGCAAGGCCTATTATATGTTTACACACACATATTTTAAAAAATTGAGGGCAATTCCACATGCGTTTTTTTCCATTCTGTTCTTAGCGGGCAGTGCAACCGAACTACACTTGCATTTAACCATCGCAGCACCTTCCACCGTTTTCATGAAATTATGGTAAAAAAATAAATAACTCTTTTTTTTTTTTTCTCCAAATATAAGTATATAAGTATAAGTATATATATATATATGTCCACATCTATCACACAACGCCATCTAGTCCCAAGCTAAGCAGAGCTTGTGTTATGGGTACTAGACAACTGATAAACATACTTATATATTTCTAAATACATACATATTATAGATAAATTACACCCAGACACAGAACAAATGATCGTGCTCATCACACAAACATTTGTCCTGGGTGGGAATCGAACCCACGACCTCCCGCATAGCAGTCAGGGTCACTAACTACTAGACTGACAGGCCAGTCAATCAATCAATCAGTCAATCAAAACTCTTATTCCTTTTTATTGTACTCGTTTTAACATTTAGAGCTGCCCGCAAAGCGAAGCCTGAAAGTGGGTTTTTAGACGGCACGAAATAGTTGATAATATATTATCTTTGCCACCCTACTAACATCTATATGTTAGTAGGATGGCAAAGATAAAAAAAACAAACAAAATATACCAGTATATACATAAACTATACCAGTCAATTGAAATATTAAGCCTAATTATTTCAATTGACTGGTATAGTTTATTTGCTACCTGAACGCAGCAGGCTGCTTGTTAGTTTTTATGACACCCTTAATTTTAAATTTTACATAATATAATGGTTGCGAAAATATTTAATCGCAGTCAAGTTATTTTATTTGTTGCAATCCTTTAGTCGACTTTTAAGTTATTAGTCACTCGGAAAATAAGCTTAAACTTACAAAATATCATATTACAAGAGCTGCTCTGCCTATAGATACCTCTAAAGTTGACTTTTCAGGTAGAGGCGCGTGTGGAGGATATATAAAGAATGATCCAAGGTAGAATAGACCCTTGAGATGGCCATAGATGATATTTCCGCTTTCGAAGTAGTATACCACGCTATTTTTGGAACACAAAGTGAGGGCTTGGGGATTCTACGTCAATAACAGACATGAAAACTTCCTGAAAGCTCAGATCTGAAATAGCTGATAAGTTGAGGAGCCTAAGACTCCCCCCAACCAGAGTTTATATGCCAAAACGGCCCAGGCAATCTTGACAGGCCTTTCGACTGAGAGTCTGCATTTCAGATTCGCTGTAAACAGGTATTCGCGGGAAAAAGAACTGTCAATTATATGGAAGCTTTTTACAAGCACATGTCTTCTGATGCACCTCAAGCCATCGCAAGGAGGGTTGACCCTTCATGCACTTGTCGCCTTATACCGCAGTCTGAAAGAGAATTCATGACCAAGAAAGATGAAAACCCTGTGCACGGTACAGTTGAATGGAGGGAAATATCTGAGTTGACTGAAAGGGCCCATGGTCCAATTTCTACTGAGAGTATAAGGGAAAGTGGGCGTTATTTCTGTGGAAGGTTTTAGTCAAAGTTTTAAATCAAGAGTCTTATTCCATTGGACAAAAAACGCCGTTACCCACAGAAGTGCAATTTTTGCTACTAAGATATCTACACTAATATAATAAAGAGGTAAAGTTTGTTTCTTTGTTTTTTTTGTTTGTAGGAGGTAATCTCTGGAACTACTGGTCCGATTGGAAAAAAATTAGCAACAATAGAAAGCTGCTTTACTCCTGAGTGACATAGGCTATATTTTATGTACGCGGGCGAAGCCGCTGAGAAAAGCTAGTATATAATATGCCGAGACTTTAAAGGAAAAAGAACGACCCTTACTGCTTTTTGGAGATAAAGTACGAGAGGTGCAAAAAACGCAACCTATCGCTTGCGCTATGACTTTTTCCTAAAAAGGGGAAAATAACTGGCATTTAAATAAAAGGAAAAGTTTTATTTAACAATAAAATTTACCCATAGATACCCTCTACTGTGAAAATATTCTGAAATTAAACTTAGGACTACTAAACATTTTCCTGGCGAAAAATATATTTAGAGCCAAATTCGTCTGTATTGTACATTAAGCCGTTATGGCCCACTTGGGACTAGCCTCGCTGGAAAACCAGAGGTCCGAATTTTGTGGCCTTGTAATAAACTAATGAGTTTTCATACCTTGAAACTGGCTATAAATTGTTTTGAAAATAAAATTACTTAGGCTATTATTTAAATTAGATGTTTGTTCTTTTCATTTTTCATTTTTATGGCGACTTTAGTATAATTTCTTTGAGAGCAGAGAACGGAGTAGGTACTCAAACTAGGTACTTATCAAAATTATGTTTTATACAAAATTAGTGTCGTTTGCCCACAAATAGCACTAAACATTACTTAATAACAAGATCAAAATAACTAAAAAACTTTCTTTTAGATTCAGGGCAAAGGAAAGAATACAATCAATCAAATAGAAGTAAATTCAAGCAAGAGTCTTGATAATAAAGGTTTAGATATATTGCGGGACAAAATGTCCCCCATCATGCATGTTGTGCAATGAACAATCTCCACAATGCTGCAATGCTCCCGGCTAGTGTCCCGCAATCTGCCCCTTACCTTTTATGACGCATTCACAATTGCATGTCGTGCAAAAATTTGATAATGCTGCACGCCATGTTGGGGGGTATATTGTCCTAAAATGATTGAAGCGTGACACGCACCAAATCTACAATGAAAATATACTTTCTTGAAAATTTAATCGGTTATTTTCACACATAACAATTTTACATTCATCTCTTATAGAAGTTTCGTTTTGATAACTACTCTGTTTTCAAACACGTTCGGTTATCACGACCACGTAACCCACACACGACCTCCTCTTAAGGAGGAAACTCAGTATATTTATGGTGACAATGGGTCGTAAACGAAAGCCGACTGCAACACAGGCTCTGCTAACGAAGCAAACTGTCCGGGGAAATCAGACCGTTTTTATTAGCTTACCGCATAAATCGTGGTCATTGGAACCTATTAAGCGTGTATCGTGGGGGAATTAAGTGGTAATCAGCTGCGTGGGAGTTGCTTCTTTTTCTTATTTTTTCCCTGTTGAATATTTCAATTGCCTTATTATGTCGTACTGATTATTTATTAGCTTTAACTCGCGGTTTCACCTGCATCTTAAAAACTGAACTTGGAAAATCTATTGCAATCGTAAAGCAAAATATATGTATTGCCGAATACTGGGCCAGGCAAGGAATTGAACAAGTTTTGCCATAGACACGTTAAAATATTTTATATTGTCATTATTTTCTTCTCAGTGTGCCTATATTATGCATACATACCGAAGACCTTACCAGATTTTGTTCAGAAAGTGTATTTATCTACTGCTTGTGGCTTAATCGGCTCGTACTCGTAGGCGAAAAAAAAATCTTTGTGCTATTACAGGACCAAATTCATTTAGCTGTTCAAACGTAAAAAAGTAATGACACGCACACATTTTCGTCTTTTTGTGTGACTAATTTTGACATTTGATAGTATAAAAATATTTTATAAAACTTTCGTCTTTATTACTAACTTTTCTTTCGTTTAGGGTCATTGATATCTTTTGCAGTATAAATGGACCATTTTTTTTTTCAACAGTAATGTAAAAATATCAAAAACTTTATATTGTCGCCTTGACATCTGTAATTTCTTGTTTTTGCATTAGTACTATGTGAGCCTGATTAAAAATGAAAAGAAATTAGGCACTAAATAAAACAGACTCCAGTACCAAAAAACGAAGGCCCTTGCTAACAAATAGAAGTCCAACCGTCAGTTGTGCTTAGTAAACTACTTAAACATACTTACTCGGTGTTTAGCGTTACTTAACGACTGTTGGACGGAAAAAACCGGACCTCTTGTGGCGAAACTTAGTCGAAACTACTTAACTATTAACTGTGTATGCCTTTGAAGTCCGTATGGGTTCGTCGTATCTTCATACTTGGCTGGCGAAGTGATTAAGTTACTTATAAATGCTCAGTGCTGCGGAAAACGTGCTCGTGTTCTAGCTAGGTCGTTAGCATGTAATGTTTAAACTATTGTTGAACATTATGACCATACATGCATTATTGTGCGTAGTTCCGTACAGCAGCTAAGAGAGTGGAAAATTCCCTACCAGTGACCGTTTTCCTGATAACTATAACCTTGGGATTCTGTCGTCAACCTAGGTGAACTTAGGGTGATGGACCTGTTCTTTTACTTGTAATTATAATTATTAGTGTACAATAAAGAATATAAGAATATGGACAAACAACATTGGCAGGTGCATAAACAATGTTTTTGAGACAAATTCTGCTATTACTTTAGAAAATAATTCCGTGGATTGGATAAGGAAAGAACAAATGACAGGTATATTGAGAAAGACGAAGATGTTGGGAAAACGCAAATTCGTAGCGTGTGAACAACAAAGAGAGAAAAAATTGTGGAAAAGAGGAGTTATTGTAAGGGGGTTATTTGAGGAGAGTTTTGAATTTGAGGAGAGTTTTGAATTTGAGGAGAGTTTTGAATTTGAGGAGAGTTTTGAATTTGAGCAGAGCAAACACGGAAGTAATTTGAAGAGGAAATAAATTATTAGACTACACCCCGAAAATACCTATCGGCACTTCTTACCATAATTATTATTGTAGATAACAACTACTCAAGTAACAAAATTATTATTCTCTTCCTTTTATAGTCGGATCCAATAACAATTTGGCAACGTTTGGAATATAAGTACAGTACAATACAGTTTTAGGGCTTCCACAAAGGCAGATTTAAATACTCGTTTACCTTAGAATTTCCCAATCTTATAAAATTTCATCTTTCAGGTATCTACCCGAGCAAACGTTAGGGTTTTAATAAATGATAATATAAACGCTGCCAGACCTTGAGAAGGCTCTATGGACGCATGTACCTACAATTTTGAGGTTAGGTAATTCAGAGTGGGTGAAATTTAATTTGTTATTATAAAATTTCTCATCGGGCTAGCGTTAGCACCTGGTTGTCTGTCATGTGTTAGTTTTATTCAAATTTTGAGGTAAAAATTAAGGATTTATTAGGGGCAAACGCATTCGTGGCTGTTTTCTAAACTAACTTTTTTGTATTTTTGCTAGGCTCGCGTTTGACGCCTATCTCATCTGATGATAAGCAATGATGTGGTAGACGATAGAGCACGTTTGCTTTAAAAACCTCTTGGTTGGCAAATATAAATATTTGGAAACACTGACTCCGGCAAAAAAAGAAATCTTAGCCGTACTACTTACTGTACAAAAAACATATTTCTTAAACATTGTGTCTACGTATGGTGGATGTCCATGTAATGGATAGGTGGCGCAATGCCGTACTTCTAGTCATCCAATGATTGCGATCGCCTCTGATGGTAAACAATGACGCGCAATCGTTGACAGTGAGGATTACTTACCAGTTTCTTTAGAACTTATTCACTGGTAAACACCCAAATTTTAATCAAATAGGAAGACCACAACACGGTACACGGTATAAAGACGAGCTTTCTACAAAAAATATAGTAACGCAAAAAATACAATAAAGGAAACTAAGTATTCAAATTAAATTCACGTAAAACATAATTTATTTAATACAGTCTTCACCTGTCGTATTCGCTTGGTGAAAACGAATATATTCGCTTGGTGAAAACGAATATTCAATGCCTTGGATATTGCGCGCTAAAGTATTTATGGAAGCGACATCTTGTTAATTTTACAAATTTAAAACTATTTGAATTAGACGACTAGATATTTCGTCCAAATCTTTTAAAATTAAATATGAATAAGTACAATCACAACCAGGCAGTAATTTTAAAGCCACAGCATTTGACGCTACACAATAGCTTTCCATTTTGCGTTATATATAGGTACTCTCTGCCTCTCTGGCGATGTTATTACTACAAAGAGTAAGGGGCAGACCTACGCCAGCGACCTTGAGCGAACAAAAAAGGAGCTCACCTCACTTCCCGCGCTTCAATAATAATCGAATAATAATTTGTCCTTCATTTATTTAAAAACACAATATAAATAAAAATCAATATCAAAAGATGGGTACTTAAATTATTTTTTAGTTTTTGGAACTTTCCCACAAAAATACACCTAATGATTTTTGGATAATCTTGCGTTTTTTTGCGACATAAATTTTAAAACAAATAACACAAGATAAACGTAAAAAAAAATAAATAAATATTCGTTTATCAAATTAGGGCAACAGTCTAACATATTTTTTTCAAAATATACCGACACTAGCCGTTAACACGTAATGTAGGATTTTAAAATAATCAAAAGTCGTATATTCTCCCCCTTATCTAACTTCAGAAATTAACATTAAGAACAGATAATTGGGAAAACTGCAGAGCTGATGGTGAATATACTTTCATATCCACAACATACACAAGCCTAATGGGAATAGGAATGGCCGGCAGTGGCCTCCTTCTGCGAAGAAATAATGCTGCCGAAGGAGGCGGCCCGCACGCGTGATGCAACGGACATTCTCACTATTAAGCCGCTAGGATACTGACTCCGATCTCCAACCACTGCAGGCATAGGGATGGGCTTGTGGACAACGATTAAGATGGTTCGCCGGCGTCGTCGCCGGCGTCGTCGACGGCGCGTATTGTTCCACGCGCGCCAAGGACATGATAGACCGCAGGGCCAAGCTAGAAAATGTATACACATACCGCATAGAATAAATCCATACATCAATATAAAAATTTCAACATTCTGAAAACCTTCCTTACCAAGAGCCACATCCAGTCGTCAAATCCCATGATTATAGAAAGCATTCGGGTACATTCGTATGCACGAAACGGTTTTCGGACGCCTTACGACTTACAAAATCGTGTCCATTATTTTATACAAATTGAAATGTCAGCGGGCTGATTTGACTATCGTGATTTTCAGTTGTTAAGGTTCAAATTTTCCTTCTGAGGAATCGCCAACATTTTTGACGAATGTTTGAAAGTGTAAAGTTAATTTATTTGACAAAACTCAAGTTTACGTATATATATTTTGGCTCACTGTGGCCTTTGAGATTTTCTAAAAAAAACTTTCTAGAATGGTGGCTTTAGTTAGTAAATCCTAGTCTGACATACACCTTGTTTTGCATAGAGCTCACGGTACGTAAACGACTTTTATACCGCGTTTATCGAAGGACTGGAACAAGGAACAATTTACTGCTGTGATTTTTCTGTCGACTATAAATTAAATGACTTGCAGTCTAAACAGGATCTATCGCAGCGATTATAAAAAAATGGTCTACTGTCATGCTCACGGCCAAATCCCTTTTTTTAATTCAATCTTCTTTTTACTTGTAATAAGCTTGCACTTGATCACTATTTCGCCCGATAGAAAGCGATGACGTGGCCGGCCGATAATAGAGCACGCTTGCCTAGAAGTAACAACCATCTATCTCTATAAGAGAGTCCTTTGTACAACGTATTTTTTATTTAATACCAACATTATTCCACTACAACGTTACGTGACATTTTATTACATAATACTAAAGTTCTCTCGTTTATCTCGAACTTTATCCATTACAGCCTTTTAAGACGTAAATACTTAATGGTTTGATACAAGTTTTTCGTGCTTAATTTTCATCGGCCTATAAGCTAAAAGCTACTACTTGTATTCATAGTTTCTCATATTAATCCGCGTCATTTTTTACCTGCATCCCAGGTGCTTAAACCCTCATTCACAACGTTTTCTACCTTGGGGCAGGTTACGTTTATATTCAGCAGTTATCTTTGGCCGGGGTTTGAATTTTGTCACGTTTCCTCGACTTGGTGCTGTCCCAAAAAATTCATACGGATGCTTTACTACTGTGCATCCACATTTTTCTAGACAAGCGCGCGCAAAACTCAGAACATCACCACATTTTCGCTATTAAAGCAATAGTCTCCGCAGTTCACATCCTATGGGTGTAAATATCTATTTATTTCGAGCTACCCGGAGACCGTTGTGTCTGTTCTGTTGATAGGAGGAAGATGTAAGCTTCCGCTAGCTTACAGCCTCCCTCTTTTACAACTATAACAACGCTTCTGTCAAATCATCGTCCCACGCAACAACGCTTCTGTCAAATCATCGCCCCCACGCACATTCGCTTCTGACATATACTGGACCATGAGCAGCTATTGACGTGAGGGTCCTGGTGTGCAGCATTCTTCAAAAACATTCGTCAAGCTGGTTAACCTTAGGATCTGATGAATGTTTCTTACGCTACAATAGACCTGCTTAGTTTCCAAACGTAAATAGATTAATTGTATGTTAATACCATCCACAAAAAAAAAACCTTTTCTTGAATTGCAAAACTTTTTTAGTCAAGGGTTTCTTTCTACATTGCTTTACTTTTCATTAAATTGACCCAATAAAAACAAGTCAGAGCTCGCATTACAATCAAACAGCAACTTCAAACATCTAACCAAGCTACTTCAAATAATAATTCTGTCCATTACCGAAGATCTATCAAATTACCAAAGAAACTGTTTAATCCCAGCTCTTCGCTACTCCAAAATGAATTATTGTCATCTTATTTCCCGTCTACAGGTTTTCTCATCCATTTTACAGATTGAAAGTCGTAGATAACTGTGATTTTATAGTTCCGCCGAATTGGACAGAGTCGATATATTTTAAGGTAAGAAATGGAGGCGGAAATATGATTGGTTTTAAAGTTTCAGAGCAGCAAGTTTATAAAATGTTTAGAGTTATCGTATCATGTTTTAGTAAACATTATGTAGGTGAAATCTAGATATTTGCTCCTACACATTGGTCAAGTATGCTCACTTACTTTGGATAACAGTTTAGTTAATATGGTGTCCAAATGTATTTAGTGTAATACTAGATACTGTTCGCCTGTAAAATGTAAATTACCTTTGTGAAAAACAAAAAATTATGTAAAAAAAATTAACTTCAAAAATCGTTATAATATTTATAAGAGATATAGATATACCATCAGAATGAAAATACAACGAAATGTAGCAGAAACAATGGTATCGTAATACAAAACATTTGAATCCATTGAAATCATATGTATATAGTAAAAAATACAAGCAAGCATATTTTCTTGTGTAATAAAAACGCCACTGAAAATAAACCCGTAAAAAGGAGATATGCAGAAATAAAGAACCACAGCAATGTTTGCACTCCGTTTAATATCTCATCACTTGGATTTAAAGCAATGATCCACGATCAAATATCCTTACAAATACAAATTATAAGTATATAAACTTAAAAAGTAACTGTACAATTTAGCAATTCATCAGACTTTTATGCATTGCCGCTTCAATCAAATGATAAAAATACATATATTTATTTTGCATGAAATATAATCGAGTGGTAAATACACAAACTATTATAGTTTAATCGATTCTCAAAAATACAATATTTTCATAGAATCTATGTCTGCCTTACCGTAACATAACGAACTTAGTGAAAAAAATTACAAATGGAAAGATGGATATTGACAATACATAAAAGTTGTATTTAATTTTTGATAATGAATATAGGTACTTATTAGCTTCTAGGATTGAGTTTAAAGAAAGTCCCAACACTATGAAGGAACCTAATTACGATAATAATTGAATAACACTTTGCGAGAAGGAAATGATACTAACTATACAAATCGTATCACTTCACCTCACAGTGTGTTCACTCGAAAATAGTGCGCAGAATCACAATGTTCGATATCATTGATTTAAAATACAAACTTTGGTCAGAAAATTTTCAGTACAAATTGTATTTTTACTACAATTTTTGGATTTTTTTGTTTGTATCAAATTTTTTCTCGTATACTATATTATGTACAGAATTCCAATGCAAATATGGGCATAATATGTCAAACTTATTTTATTTACAGCTATAAAATTGATATGTTCGACATCTTTTTTGTAAATGCTAAAAATTGAGTCTAGGCCAGAACATAGGCAATCTTTTCTTTCACTGATTTTCTTTTCTTACTAAGCTATAAATTTTTAGCTATTACTAAATTTCATACTTTAAAAAAAAGATAAAACTTAAAAAAAAAACATCTTTCTGAAATTTAACAGAAAAGGAATCATCTTCATTTAAACCTACGTAAGTAGAAGAGCATCAAATTATCACTGAAAATTGAATACAGAGAGAATTTTAGTATCATGATGGTGTATTTAATAAACCAAATCTACACATAGTTGTCAGGTGTTAAAAATCCAGTAATAATTCACCAAGCTAGTGGATTTTTTTTTATAGAGAAAGTGAGATGGCCCATTTAAATGCTTTGAAATTAAATAAATAAACTATTTTTAATCTTTATTTAGACTCTAAAGTAAATAATGACTGTAGTTTTGACACCTGGTGGCACTTATAGTATTTGATACCTGGGATTTACTAATTCAATCGCTATCATCACACCCGTAAAAACTTTGATTTACAGAGCGGTAAATTCAGTAGAAAAGGTTGATAATGGAACAGTCAGTGGATCTTTATCTACGTTTTTATCCGCATTAGCACCCGGAAGTGACCAAGTTGAACTACCAGCAGCTGTGATTCTGGGACCCATATTGTCATAAGCAGATTTTAGGAAACATGTTCTGCTTCGTCTTGGTAATGTGGCACCACCACCCAAAAGGTCAGGGTACTCATCACCATGCCCGGCCACTTGAACAGAAATAAAGATGTTACCGTACGGAGCTGGTAAAGCGAACTCTGCAGGAGGCGGAGGAAAAGAACCAGGTGGCCCTTCTATCGTGATTTGTACAGGCTCTAAGCATCGTGCATCATCAGACTCCATAGAAATGGATCTATCCAGCATTTCAAAGCCGTAAGCAGATCCTAAGTCTCCACTTGTCCTGTCACAGCTAACGGCTAAAGATGTATCCAACAGTTTTTTTTCTTGATCAGTGAAGCTTCTACTTGGTGGTACTCTTCGACGCTTTGTTTTCCAGCAAACACAAGCTGATATAAAACCTGCTGTAGTCATAGCTAGCAGTGAGCCGCCTATCAAAAAAAAAGTTGAATAATCTGGCGCAACTCTCGCTGTGGCTGTTCTTGCTTTAGGCAAAAACAATGTTAGATAAGCGTTTGCTTCTCCTACAGGACTTTTAGCACTACATTTCCACTCTCCCGATAAGTCACTAGTCACATTCGTAATAGTCAAATTGACCCACTGCGCACTTTTATTTAAAAAATCATCGTTATATTCATCAAAATTATCTAACTGATACTTATTGACCATAATATCACTGTGTTTGTCCGTAGTGTTGTTTATTTCTATTTGGTGAAACGACCACGATACGGTGGGTTTTGGATCCCCTCGAACAAAGCATCCAAACGAAATTTCAGCTCCAGGTTCTGTCCTAATAACTGTTGGTGATGATGTTGCAGAAGGAGGGCAAACGAAATCATCTCTTTTTAATACTCTCCACGACATTTCTGCTTTCTTTTCTGGTCCTCCACAAGAGACCTCTTCATTTCCTAAATTACTATTCAAGAACCAATCATGGAATTCCCTTAATCGACAATCACAGTACCATGGATTGTCTGATAGTGTAAGGGTTTTTAGTACCGGGAGATTGAAAGTGTCTTGATGAAGATATGATAGTAGGTTTTGATGAATATTGACTGTTTCTAGCGCTTGAAGATTAACAAATGCAAATGGATGAACTGTCCGGAGTTTACACCGTGATATTTCCAGTTTCTTTAAATGTTTTAACAGAGGGAATTGTTCTGCGACCAAAACACTCATAGGGTTATCATTAAGTATCAACAATCTTAGGCGTTCGAGACCTTTAAAAGTGTCAGGTGATAACCGGAGTAGTTGATTTTGTGATAGATCCAGTTCTATCAATATTCGTAGTTCTCGGAACGCATTTGCATGTACCGATTGCAAACTTGTCAAACTGAGGTTTAAACGTTGAAGATTTAACAGTCCTATGTTCCCGAAGGCGTCTTCTTCTAGCTTCTTTAAAGGATTTCCGTGTAAGTCTAAAACTTGTATGTCTGCGGCTAAGTTTGGAAGTTGTTTTAAGCCTGCTGAAACACACAAAGCAGATTTCTTTCCCGAGGACCATTTGCAATGGCATTCTGTTATATCAGCGCAGTTGAGCCAATCGCTGCCAGCCTGTGCGAGGACGAAAATGAATGTCAAGTATCCGCTCCATGCTCGAATCATATCAGTCTGGCTTCCGTTTACCTGAAACGAAGAAAATGTATGTTAAAATATTATTTAAAAAAACATGTAAAGACACATAGAATGGCTTTTAATACTGCTGATACTGCTGTTTTAAGACAAGGAAGGACGAAAATAACAAAATAAACCTCTCAGAACCCGTATCACATTAATCATGACGTTAAAACATTCCGGTATCAGATGTGGGAATATCCTTTTCCATTTTGACTTCAGATTGGAACTTCGCAAAGTTAGATTAGGCAGGCGGGCTATTCAATGCGGGCGCTTACAAAATAGTAAAGCTTCAGGATCAGATAATATGGTAACTTGTACGCAAATTAGACATATTTATTCTATAGATCGGTTCGATTTTACCGTGTGGAGAAAATGTGAAGTTTCTGTTCTATAATGTAACATCAAGTTAATAAATGTTTCTGAAATACAGTATAGTAGTAGTACATTTATTATATTGATTGTTTCATAACATACAAAAAAGATTGTTATAACACAAAAATATAGGTTCGGAAGGTTTTTATTTCACGTTTTCACACAACTGTTGTATTTATTAGTCTCAAAAAAATGCTATTTTAAATCCTATTGAACTATAAAAATCATCCATTTATAAAAACTAACAAAACAATTATGTACCCAAAGTGAGGACACTTTACAGAAAACAACGTAATTTATAATTACAGACACTATTTGTGTAACAAAAGAAGGGACCGGAAGGGACTGAAACACTACTGTATTCAAACGACAACTTTAACCTTTAAATCATGAACTGTGACTGACCTACCTTCATTTAAAATCCTAAGCGTGTTTCGTGTGAAATTAATAGAAAATTCATTAACTAATTTTCAAATCGAAAATATAAACATCTTTAAAATAGTTTGAATAGTTTTGGATTCTCAAACTTGATCATCCTTTATAAAAATATTCAAAATAAAAAAAAAATTACTGCCATATGCGAAACTATAGGGTGTACACTACATGAGCATGAAATTCACCACAAAATTTCATTTTATTTTCTGAAAATAAAATGCTATATTCATGCGGGTGAAGCCGCTAGCAGCAACTAGTTGAAAGATATTTCAGTAATTAAATCAACCGGAGTAAATATTAAGCCATAATTTTACAAGAGTGACATTTGAGTTGGATCCAAGCTTTTGTCAAATAACAATTACGTAATGGTTAGACGAAATCCCAAGTAGGAAAGCATCACTATATCTTAAACACAATATTATTTCTCATAGCAAACAAAAATAACCTTAACATTTTGTTGATTTCTTAAGATTATGCCAAATAGTATTTTTTACGCTGCTACGCTTTACGCTGTTTATCTGGATGATGTAATGACAGGTGACACTACTTCATCTGCTACACGACGTTGAGACCTTCACCCTACTCCAATTATTCCGTCCTTAACTCCTCCCAACATATCAACAAGGGTAACAAACGGTTGTATTAATTAATATTGGGCACTTAACCTCAGTATCGACGCCTATCTGTTCAGTACGTGGCTAATGAAGAGTTTTGTTAATTAAACAGGGCCAAAGGAAATGTTTGGTAATATGTAGTATATATGCAATTGTGTTTCAGATATGGCTTTAACCCCACGTTTGTAACCAACCATTATTTTTATGACTAATCTGTATAACGTATTATTTTCGACTTTACATACTATTTCGTTTTGACTCTTGCTGGTCTAGAATTATTTTCTTTTTTTGTGTAAGAGTTGAATAGTGTTACAAATTACTCGTATGTCGTAATATGTCTAGGTATAACATACTTTTGGTGACTAAACAACCCACCATGTTCCTTCTTTGCCTTAGTTTCAGGGCCCTGTACTTATTTATTTATTTGTTGCTCGCCGTCTTCAAGCTCTCGAGATTTAACAGAGAAATTATATTTAATAAATTTCCATGATTCCAGATTAACATGAATATTACAACAACGGATTTAATTTCAAGCAAAACGTTCATTGGAAATTTGTGTAATTATTGCACCACTTTAGTAAACAAACAAACTAATGATTGTTAAATTGAGGACGAAACATGCGATTACAAACAAAATCGAGGAATTTGAAACCGACAAGCTCAATTTATGAGTTATGAACGTGAAACATTTCTCTGTAGCCTAAGCTAAGTAAACGTCTATTAACAGCAATGTCTCTGTTGTTCATGACATAATATTTTCAGTTTATAAAATCTGAAAATATTATCTCATCATTACTACACTAACGATTTACTATTGTTAATAAAAAACCACTTATCAACAATGTAAGAACAGTGTAGCGAAAACAGCACCTAACCAACAGATTCATTATTTTCCAATTTACCTTTTTTTTAATCTTTTACTTATTTCTATTAATCTACACTAGCATCTCAGATATAAAAATACTGAACAATAAACCCAGCCAGGCGCATTACTTCATGTATTTTATTTCATAACCACTGCGCTCGAAACGGTGAAGGATAACATCGCAAGGAAACTGGCATGGTCCGGGTATGAACCTAAAATTCGAAGACTGTTATAACAGTCAACAACCTGCACTGGGCCCGCGTGTGGTTTGGCCTTTTCCCTCTCCTAGAGATGAGGCAGCAGTAGGATCATTAAAAGGTTAATGATACTTAAATACTGAAATTAATTATAAATCAAATTACACACATACTCTATTTCATGGATGGTTTTATAGCAAAGTACTTTTAAGGTAAAGGTACCCAATGTTATAATAATCGTTTTAAGTGGCATGTAAGTGTCATGGTATTGATAGGTCCAGTTAGGGCCAATGCTTAAAAAAGATAATGTGGCCCGTGGCCCCCCGCAAAGGGCAACTGTAAAAACACTGGGTTTGATTTAATAAAAGTTCAGTGACAGTCCTCGTACCTACCAACCAGGGGTGTGTAAAAACAAGCATCTCAAAAAATGAAGTATCTTCAATAGAAGATATGTTTTAATTCTCACACGATTAGTAACTTCGTTATTAAATCTCTTTAAAATAACCATCTAATTAAAAGTTAGTCCTAAGTTCTGCACGATTTTAAACTAGCAAAAAGTTCGCTTAGCTTTGTCAATTACACTCAGCTAAGTTTTTATTGTTATGTTTATTTCATAGAAGCAACTTCTAAATTCAAATTGGACGCTTGATGATTCAACTGAATTGCAAATTGCAATTCAGTCTGTATTGCTGTTCGTTCTCCTTGTAGTAATTAAGAAAATCTCTAAGCCTCCGGTATCTCCGGAAAATGACGTTCTAGCCGAGGCAACACGGCTTAAATGTGGCAGCACCGTAACCGTAGTTCGGATAAGCTGAGTTTTGCGGTGGACCAGTACCGACGTTGGGGATGGGGAGTTAATTGGGACTTTGAACCGACTCTCATAATGTATTCTGAGATATTAACTCTTGTCCAGCGACTTCGTTTGGGTGAGCCGACTCTGGGTACAGTTAATTATGTACTTGTTTATAACAACCGAGGTAAATTGTAGCAAGTTAAAGGCATATATTAAATAAAAAATTGCTGCAGTAGGCATTCATATTTTGCGCTTTAGAGTCAGTTTTGAATTGATCCAAAAAACGAATATTACTTTTGGTAGATGTTTTAGTTGGGAAATTAACGATAAATTTTCTTGCTCTAAACCGAAGTGAAGTTGTTAGACCAGGTGTATTAAAATTACTGACTAAAACCCATTTTTATTTTCTTTCTTTGTCTTTACGAAGATGATATCTTTGTTAGGTATGAATATCTATGTGTTCCTTAAAATATTTAATTCCTTTTGAATTAAAAATTAAAACAAAAAAAAACACACTTACTGTACAAATAAAGTTTATAAAGTGTAATTTTCAGCATGAACTGCCGTTTCCAAGTTGGATTGAGCAACACATCAGACTTAACTCCCACTTGCCTCATTGAGAAGTTATAATTACAGAATATTACACTTAATACATAAATGTAGTACCGTAGGTAGGTGTAGGTATATCAAAACCGTTAAGGGCTCGTAATAAACAGTTTGGATCTGTCAATCATGCAGCTAATCCCACCGGTCAAGTGCGAGTCAGACTCGCGCTGAGAGGGTTCTATACAAACTTATCTATGCAAATAGTTCGAGTACTGAACATTTTTCCGAATGACATTATTTGGTGCAAAATTTTTAGAATTTTTCAAATGGTATAATAACCTTTTATCATAGATTGTTATATCCGAAAATAGAGTTTTTAAATATGCGACGAAATCGAATATAAAAGTATTTTTATTTTTTTACGACAAGACAAGCGTTTGATACGTCCACGCGTGTCTGAGAAAAAGGAACGAACAATAGTGTTCCGTTTTCATCGAGGCAGATTAATCCAAATACGAGGGGTGATCCAAAAGTAATGATAATATCAATAATAAACACAATGAATAAAATAAAAAAATAAATTTATTTCTCAACACAGTCTCCTAGCAAGTCTATACATTTAGTCCATCTCTTTTCTAAACCTAAAATTCCCTTAAAAAAAAAATATCTTGACTCTCAAAAAAGTCCTCAACCGCGGCCATCACGTCGCTATCATCGTCAAATTTCTTGCCTTGGAGGTGTTCTTTGAGTCGTGGAAAGAGATAGAAGTCACTGGGGGCTAAATCTGGAGAATAGGGCGGGTGGTGGACCAGTTCGAAGCCTGCTTCTCGAATGGCAGCCATCGCAACTTCGGCTTTGTGTGCAATAGCGTTGTCCTGATGAAACAGGAGTTTCGCTCGGAGTTTGCCCCGTCTTTTTTCCTTTATGGCTTCTCGCAGTCATCTTATTTGTTCAGCGTAGCAGGAGCCCGTTATAGTAACTCCCTTTTCCAGGTAATCAATCATTATGATTCCCTCAGCATCCCAGAAAACGGACGCCATAACCTTGCCCGCCGTGCTCGAAACTTTGAACTTCTTCGGCGTCGGTGAGGATGGCCTTTTCCAAGTCATCGATTGTTGTTTGGTCTCAGGATCAAAATGATGGATCCATGTTTGGTCCATGGTCACAAATCGAGACAAAAAATTTTCTTTGTCAGCCAGGAACTTTGCAAGATTGGCTCTTGAAATGTCAACTCGCTTTTTCTTTTGTTCTTCCGTTAACATTCTCGGTACCCAACGCGCGGAGACCTTCTTCGTATTCAATTTGCTGGTCAAAATGTTTTGGATGCTGCCATATGAGATCCCTGTGACCTCAGCTAAATGTTTGACGGTTACTCTTTGATCTGCTAATACTTCTCTTCGATTTTTTTCACGTTTTCTTCAGTGAGGGACGAGGATGGGCGTCCCTGACTTCTTGTTTCTCCATTTTCGTGTTGTCACTCCGACTGCTGGTATTCAAATGAATGTAGCGCCTCCAAATCACGTCCTATTTATAAAATTTTTTAGGTGGGAAGTAGTGAAGAACCGAGGAACCTAAAAAATTTTTTTTGGATTTTTATCTTTATTAGAAATACCCGTTTATCATTACTTTTGGATCACCCCTCGTAACTCTTGCTAGACACTTGAATTATGCCTTTTTAAAATACAGTACGACTTTTTTAAACTACGGTAAGACTTTTTTAAAGTACGGTAAAACTTTTTTAAAGTATTTTTATCTGCCAGTCGACCAGAACTTCAGCACAAACCTTTCACATTGGAGTATCACCGAGCCAATAACTGGAAGCATACATCATACTATTCCCTGACCTATTTTCAACCTCCAACTCAGCTGTAATAGCGCATTGAATCTCAGACATCGAAGTTATATTCAATTTAATGGCCAGTACTTTACCATTACTGCAAGGATCCGTTTGTATTAGCTGGCTCTTTCAAAGATATTTTAGTCATAAAAGTACGATGCACGCTGTATTTCCTTTATCTAGTGCTCTATGAAAACTAAATAATAGTCAATGCATGATTTACAGGTGTTTGTTATAATTATTATAATGCAATACTGGATAGCGATTTTGTACATTAATTATTGTTGTTTTCTATATTAGTCGGAGCGGGGCACGATTACTGGTGTTTTACTCAACGAAGGAGAAACATCTCATTAAGTTCTGCTGTGTTTATTAATTCAATTGATTTATGATATTTGTGATAATAATTGAGTGCTAACAATGCAATAGTATAAAGGGTGGGTTCAATAGATAATAATTTTTGCTATTGATTTCTATTTGCATAATATATGTCGTTTTTTTTTAAGAAAAATAATACATGCCAACAACGTATAGCAAAAGTTTAATTCCCATTTCTGTCCACATGATTATCATAAGATTTTCGTTACAAGCTAAAACCACCTCAGGTTAAAGCTTACTGTAAACACTAACTATACGTAAAATATAGGGGTATGTTACGACCACTCCCTAAACAAATTTAGTTAGCGCTAGCGTGAAACTAGAAATTAAGCTAAAACTGAATTTAACTTAATGATGAAGCATGAGTTCTAGCGGCTAAAAACTAAAACTAGTTATTGTTTTGTCTAGACACACTATGAATATTTAATCTTTACTGTATATCAGACATTATTACCTGAATATATTTAGCTCTTCAATAAAGTGAAACTCATAAAATAATATTCAGGATGTTGGCTCATATATAGGTTATTATTAAAATTATAAATTCATGAATACATATACTAGGTATTTGTTATCTTTTGTGTATGCGAGGGATTAACATAATATTGTCTGAAAGTACAAACAAGTAAAGAAGGCCGAGACAAACGTGAGGTGTAAACACACTTATCGCCCCGTACCCCTCTCGTATGAGTCGAGTCAAAGGAAGACTACCAGCGACCGTAAGCACGAGTCGAGTCAAAGGAAGACTACCAGCGACCGTAAGCACGAGTCGAGTCAAAGGAAGACTACCAGCGACCGTAAACACGAGTCGAGTCAAAGGAAGACTACCAGCAACCGTAAGCACGAGTTTATGGACTACAAGCTACAGGTAACTCGCCGTACGCCCCATCCGGTGAGCACGATAGCTAAGACGACAGCACGTTATGTTTTGTTGTTAGCAAAATTGATGAGGCTAGTTAGGAGCGACGCCTGCCAAAGCTGCGGATTGTTCGAAGTACTTACTTACCGCAGCCCTCTAAAAAGGGCAATTAAAAGAACACTCAAGATTTAACCCCTCGAACGACGGGAAGGGGGTCAATCCCCCTTTCTTAAAATAAACAAATCAATCACCAAAAATAAAATATATTAATAAGTAAAATACTCACTACATTTTTTTAGGAAAAATCAAAATATACAAACCAAAATTTACGGCCAAATATATTTAGTCAGTAAAAGGATGACACTCCCTGTCGCCCCAGAGTGAGAGAATTTATTTTATAATTTTCTACTTAAAGGCTAAAAAAACTTGAATTGTTGAATTCTTTTTATAACCTTCATCATCATACATTGTTAGCCTTTTCCTACTGGGACACATGCCTCTGTTGAAGAGGGAAAGGGCCATAATCCACTACATGACCCCAGTGTAAATTGGTGGATGTCACATGTCTTCGAATTTTGGTTCAGAATATGCCGGTTTCCTCATGTTGTTTTCCTTCACCGTTTTGAGAGCAGTGGTGATGAAATAAATCACTTAAAGTAATGCGCCCGACTGGGTTTGAACCCGCGACCTAAAACACGTTACGTCGGTTCTGTGACCCGGGCCACCACTGCTCTCTCACCTTATAACCTTGCTAAAATATTTTTTTAAATTTCTCTATAATTCTACTCCAGCACAACTCACAGTCTATAAACCAATAAAACGTAGGCAAACGTGTTGAAATCCACACGTTCACAATAAAGTCGGACGTGCGTAATGTCTTCAGAATATCGATAGATAGCACAGCCATGCATGCGATCGCAGTCACACTGCCTGAAATGTACAGACGAGACGTGGACGTGACTGAGTTCGTGACTGAGTTCAAAGCATCCACTGTCAGACTGGTAGACGATTCAAAATGCGTAGGTATAAATATTTGTAATTTGAAGTAATACCTATAGAAACAAAGTATATCGAAGTCAAAATGAAAGTAGAAATAAAAAAACTATAAACAAAATCTAGAAAAACATAAATAAAAAACATAAAGTGCAAAAAAAATACTACAGCTAGATAGACTTGCGTTGGATAATGGTCCAAAGCAAGTCTATTCCGGCTGATAGTTAACGATGACAAACGAAACTTGTAAATTTTGTTTTTATTTAGAAGCAACGTTTTAAGTGATCACAAAGAGTATCAAATGAAAATCGAGAAACCTCGTACATTGATGGTATTCATCGGACTGAGGAATCAATCCTTGGATTTTGATTGTAGTTGCTTGTAATTATGGACTCGTGTGCTATGCCTGACTAATCAACACCTTCGTAACAAGAGAGGGATGGCTCGTTGTTCGCCTAAAGAATTAGCATTGTCATTTAACGTGGCAATGCTATCAGCCCTCTGGGCACATTTCTGGGTGACAGTAATCTGGAGGAGTACTTTGACGCCTGAGTGTACCTACTTTGTGTTTTTGTATTACACGTACATAGTGTTTTTTATTAGTTGTTTTAGTAACCTTATTGTTATTATGGTCTATGTATATTGATACTAAAAAAAAAACCTTGTCTATTTGATGTTCTCATACACTGGGGTATTTCATTTTAGCTTAAACATAGAACTATAATTAGATCAGTGTCATTATTAGTACATAACCACTCGTACAACCAATACTTAGAACTAGCTCAATGCACGTAATACATTACTGTTAATCATCAGTTACATTACTGCTAACCGACAGTTTGGAGCAATTGGTATCAAAACTTTACGAGGCCATCAAAATATGGCAATGTAATAACTAATATTGTTTCATTACGATAATATAAGACATTAACGCATGCAAAGCCTCTAGGAAAAACTAGTAACTTATTATTTGTCTTTTCTTTTGTTTTTCCTATTTGTGTCTCCGAGAAGTGCTGAAGCACATGGCTCTCTTACGTAATTACACCGACAGATAGGTAATTATAAAGGCGACGCGGCTAACAGGATTGGCGACGTCGTTAATTTCAGCCCTAATGACATTACCGTCGCATCCTACGTATAGCGTTTATAAGGGTTTTATTATGACACCCAACGAACAACGATTTATGTTAGGTATTTTTTCTACCTATATTAATACAATATAGTGACTGAGGTACACAAGTGAAAGAGGTAGTAGTGGTTTTTAATTTATAATAAATGTTAGAATTGTAAACCTTTGTACACATAAAATAAACCTACTACTGCCATATATAAATTATTATCGACAAGTATATGTTATGTCATCTTCTGATCAAATAAAGAACAGTCGTGTCACTGCATTCGAATAAACTGCCGTTTTATTAATAAAAACATCAACACTTTCACAATTCAAATAAACAAATCTAAAATCAGCCATTTTACTGAACATGCATAATACGAAAAAGCAAAAATCATAAAATGTCATCAGGGCAGAGCGGGAGGATATTGTCAGACTTTTACTGACAATGGTAAGTTCTATGTTAAATTAGCCTATTAGAATTAGCTGTTGCAGATTGACACAGATATTTACTTCCATTGTAATGTCAAAATTATAAAAAAAATAAAAAGCAAGATAGTTTAAAAGGCCATTTCAGAATTCAGAGAAAAACTTTACTTCACTAAAAACAGTAACAAAACAGGCAATACTTAAAACCCGACTCACGAAACAGTAAAAAAGATTACGAACTAAAAATTAAGTACGAAGCTCGTGAAAAAAAATGTCCGAAACAGCATTCTTATCACGCTTCCCCGGTGCAGTGCAGTCGTTCGTCCTAACACAATATTAATGGGGGCGTCCCCTGGCCAGGTGCCAGAGGCGCATCGCCATGATTTAATTTCAAGCTACTGATGGAAGCAGACGGTAATATTGAATTAAACGCCCGCAGGTTCACTCAATGCTCTGTTTTTGTTAGTACTACGCTTCAGTGGTGTAGATTGTTTCTAGTTTTGGGTTTCGTCATTCCGTTATGTCCAATTTAGAGACGTTGATTACATTTCATTTCACCTACAATAAGGAACTGCAGAAGTGTGATCACCTTGCGGTTTTATAGTTTTATGGTTACATCTTTTAAGGACTATTTTAATTACATTGCATCAGCCTTATAATGTTCAGACATATTTTCTGGAACAAGTTTTGAAAAATGAGTTAAATTTTTCTTTACCATTTCAATTTATGAGTACATTATATGGGATCAAAGTTCACGCAAAAAAGATTTTCAGAGGTCTTTATTGGATTAGAGAAACCCAGATTATATCCACCACAAGATTTGCGGTTTTCAAAATATGTAGAGAATTTATCAGTTTACGCGCTCTTAATATTTCAGTAGTACTATTTTTATAGATCAGAGTTATAGATTTCAAGCCATATTTTAAAACAAGTGCAATAATGTTGCTATCGCGTAAAAAGATTATCCTAATCTAATTAAAAAAAGTCGAAACAGACTTTTGCATATATATTTGGAATTTGGATGTTTAGATGTACCTTATTTATATTATATCAAAAATGGTAGATGACTTGGATTTTTTATCACGAAAAATTTATTCGTGAATAAAAAAAAACCTCCTCGGTGATTTTTTTCTTACAACAAAACGTTTTGTCTTAACTACGATGTATTATTATTTATGTTATTCTGTATTTTACACCGCATTTACAAATATAGAGCAAACATTATGTAACATTGTGTGAATAAGAAATAATTACTTCACATTTTAAGAAAGTAACTTTTCCTTGTAACATTTTTATGTTAAACATACATTTCTTGCCAATTTACTGAAGGGTATTTTTGAGGAGTAACTTGTTTACCAAAACTTTTTGAAAGGAAAACGTGTTCTGCCCTTATTAAAGCCAACACATTTTAATGGCTAAAACGCTGTACTTGGCCCACGCATGAAAAGAATTATTTTCAGGCACAGATTAGATCCATAAAGATCTTTTGCGTGCTGAATTATCTCACCGATCGGTAAAAAGTTTTCCCCCTTCTTCCAACTATTTTATTCTCGAGCCACTTCCAACCAGCCCTTGTGGTTGGTATTTAGGTCAACTCGCCGCCGTTTCTCCCCATATCAACCTCAGCAGTTGTCTATCTTCAGGTATCCACTTTGTGAAGACTTGTCCAGTGAACAGTATCTATATGGCAGATAAGATATACAGCCATTATTTCTACGTCTATGATCACCGTCTTTAAGTACAGTGAAATGTTTCACACACACAGTATGACTGTCTATTCTTATGACACCGCACTAATAAAGTACACAATTTAAATTTAAGATTCAATATCACAGAAATTGTGAGACTTAATAATCTTAGTTACATAACTTAGCAGCCGACAGCGTACAAGCTAGAAATCTTAACTATGGCACGTAGAGAATTAATTTTGTCGGACGAGACATGAAATATATAATAAGCCATTACCATTTTGACTGTAGTTGTTTGTGAACGGCAGAAGTCAGAGTAGGTAGAGTACCTATTTATTCTATTTAATAACACTGGTCGGCATCAAAACAAGCGCCAAGAAATTTATATGGTGGACGTAATACATGGTGGTTATACTTAATACAAATATGTAAATAGAATTCACCTAGCACGACTAAATTCAACGCAATAGCATTTTTTGTTTGCATAAAAAAAAAACATGTAGTTTGTGGATGCGTGAGCTGTGTCTTTATGGTTCAAACTCTTTATCTCGTCTGTTAACATGAATATCGTCACTGTAGAATGAATACTACGTATGTCAAAAAAAAACAAAAACTTACAGTACAGCTGCCGTACTGAAGATATAAGAACAGAAAACCTGTTATGTCATTTCTCTGGCATAATCCAGTTAAGCAAGGCATTAATTAATGAAATAAATAGGTAAGTCCTTTTTACCATTCAAAATGTGAGACAAATTGACGAAATCAACCTTTTATTTTGTTTCATCTGAAGTATTAATTTCTGGACATACGTGGTTATCATTCTTCAACGACGATATACTTATTTTTATGGCTGTCCAAATATTAAAAATGTTTATTGTTATATAATGATACTGAATCTTGTTAAATTTTTTACTTGTGTTGTGTGGTTGATCAAGGCCAAGTGCGAGTCCAACTTGCGCACTGAAGGTTCCATAAGTTTTGTTTTTGTGGCCTGAATACAAATTTTTAGTTTTCAGATTTTTTCCATATACTTGTGCAGTGACATCTTGCTTTATGCCATCAGGATTCTAGGTCAACGGGAAGTAACACACACGCTGAACTTTGGTTCCTTTGAGAGTGGCGAAATATACGTTTTTATGTGATATAAATTGTATGTACCTACTGAATCTTTTTTTCCGTTTACACAACTTTTTTTTATTTGCCATAAACTAATGTTTGACTACAATGCACTCCACGGATAGTTTGAAAAGCAGGAGCCAAGGTGAACGGGTTCCTTTTGGCAGTGAACAGAGACACGCTTGTATTTTGGCGGCGTTGAAGGAACCGCAGAGCTTAGTATATGGTTTTAATTAATTCGATCTTTAAGGTCTGACAGACAGATGGACAGTAAAACGATCTTATAAAGGACTTGTTTTTTCCTTTTGCGGTACGGAACCCTAAAAAAGGAGCAAAGAACTTTTAAAGCCCTTTTATCTAAACTACTAAGACAATGTCCCAAGAATGGTAATACGAAAACAATGTGCACACGTACACACTATCGGCTACCGAGGAGTCCTCATTTTCTTTTAAGAGGACAGTAAGATAAGGTTACTAGAGGTAACTGGAAGTGGGTTGAACAACAACTACGAGTATTACTCGCTATTATTTTCACTGAAAAATAACCTCCTCAGTGCTCCTAGTCACCTGGTAATAAAACTGGAAAATGTCCGGTTACTGCATCCTGTCAGTGTTTTAAATTGAAGCTATAAATTCCAGCTTACTTCACGATGCTTCAAAATTCAATTCTGAACTAGATACAAGCTTATCTAGTTACTTTACTTACAGAGACCTTTGTTTTTACGTCGTTTATTAGAGTTTATTTATTCTATACTTTATTATACATCTCACATTGCAGACATGATAAAAAAATACGAAAGCTATCAACGGGGCAGTGTCATATTGCACTGTTTTAGACTCCTATGCCTATTACAAACCACTATAGTATGGATAAAAGCTCCAAGCAGACTTTTGTCTTTCTATTAGGTCTCTAATCACGAAAGGAGATATATTGGTGCGGTCATTGCACAAAAACTACAATAATAATATTATTAATCGTGTTTGAATAAAACGTTCACAAATATATGCAAATTAAATATCACCCAAAGATAACTACTCCTCCGCCTTTGGGTGGAGCAGGAGATAGCGTCACTCTCTTACTGACTGTAAGAACCCACCCCGTTTCTAAACGTTACCTTTCATATCAAGGCCAAGCCTTCATATTAGAAGTGGACCCTTGGCCCCAGCAGGCGACCCTGCTAGATCCTCAATATTTCTTTACTATTGACAATTACTAAACTACAGCGGGTAATCATACAGTCATCTTTATAGATAGTTATGTACCAGCAGCAAATCGTATTGGTATATAATCAAGATCATTAAGGACCGCCTAATGACCACTTCAACGAACGGTCGTGAGGAAATATCACTTCAATACTGTCAATATTATCGTTATTGTGCCTCAAATGGAAGGGACGAACACAGCTTGATGCAACCAACACTGTTGGAATTTAATTGCTTAGACGAGATTCTCGATTGAACTGTCATTTGCTGCTGCGTGGTGATTGAAGTTATGAGGTTAAAAATGACTTGTCTTTTATCACTAGATGGCGTTAGTTCTGGTATGTTTAGGATTCATTTTTTATTATTAAATATTGATTTTACAATTTACTAGCTTTTGCCCGCGGCTTCGTTCCCGGCAACAGAAAAATGTGATCATTAATGTCATCTTCCTGCCCTTGTCCTGTTTTATTTGGGTCTGCGCAATTTTTGTAAGAATTATCTAAAATAATTAGTTTTCTCTTGCTGCCGACATAGCATGCTGAATCCGACCCTACTCTATACCTATTGCTTTTTGTGTGGCATGCACATGGCTTTAGGAGACACAAACAAAAAGTAGCCTTCAAAAAATATTGATTATGTAACATTTATGGAATTGGGAATATTGTATCATATTTCCGACAACTAATAAATAGGATGAATACTAATTGTCATACAGAGTAATAGTCATGTAAAAAAAAAAAACAAAGAAGGAGGTTTGAAAAGAGAGAGAGAGTTATGCCCATGAAATACTACTTTCTCTTTTCGATTTTTTTTTAAAACCATATACATATTATATAGGAATTCAAAGCAATTATTACCCAAACTAAAGTGTTTCGTCTTTTTTGTCGTTTTGTTTTCAATATTTAATTATAACAAAAAAAAGCGCTCCATGAACCATATTTATTTTGAGTCTATGATATTATTCTTAATAAACTTAGTTATGTGACCACTAATTTTGGTTGTGCACTGTGCGGGTCTATATAATATGCTATACAGAAAAATATACTCTGCGCTTATCTTCACGTGCTCCGCGATCGTGAACATGCATATTTTTCCGTATAGGATGGACGCGCACAGTTCTCCTTTGCTTTAAAACAGCATAAAAACAGAAGTGCAAGAATTTTCTCAAGCAGACTTTACCAATAAAACTAGGATGAATACGAAAGCAACGAGTAAAATATTAAACTCCACGAAATAACCAAATAATTCTAACTTTCCACTTTTCACAAACATTTCGTAGGTCAGTTGCCTCGCCGAAACCATCAAGTCTCTCAACTTTATATATTTTAGCATATTCCACGATACTAAACAAAACTAATAACGCCGTCAAATGTTGGAGACGAGTAAATTGTTTACAAAATTTCTATGCAACGCAATTTCCTTGCAGATGTGAGAGTAAAAAGTAATGGACATCCAACTATTTTGGAGTTAAGTCAGGTGGAGGCAAGGATTAGCAGGACGATGATAATGTTAGGTTAACTTGATATATGTTGCAGGTATATGACCAAATAAGATTTTTGGTCAAAAACTAAAGCGTAATGGGCTTGCGTGCCAATGATGAAGCGTATAATAGAACTTACGTTTTGCTTGTCATTTTGCTTTACACTATCTTGCAGTAACATACTGGGATGCCAAGGCGTCGAATGCAGTTATGAAGTTAAAAAAAATTGTTTGTTGTTTATAAAAGTATGTTTGACTTCGTGGCTAACAAAGGCCAGATGAGTACACAATACGAGTATACAGCTGCTTTCATTTTCTTACGCAAACTTGCAGCACTAGCATGGCGGGGTCTTATACTAGCCTAAAGCTCAGTACATACTATATGTAATGTCCGAAGCCGGGGACGCACAAGTCGGACACGGTGAGTTAGTGTCCGGCACTGAGATAAATCGACTGCGGTCTTAGAAGCGGAGTGCACGCTCCGAGGAATCTATTATTTATCTATTTGTTACGTGAAATGCACTGTCCGGATGTGCTCTCATTGAATAACGATATGTAATTAATTGAGTTTATCTCATTGGAAGATACTTTTCTTTCGTACTTTTAAACGAACCATAGCCAAGGAATACTGTTTATCATCTTATTGTTGGGCTGTGATTTGTAAATACTAGAGTTCTATGACTTCTTCCGCTCTAGTGCAAAGCGGGAAATCGTGTCAGACTAACAGACTATATATCCTTCAGTTGCTTTTTGCGTTCTAGCACCACGAGATTATTTTCCAGAAAACCTCAGTCGCCCTCCTAGTAGGCCAAATCGGCTTTGCAAGGCCTCAATACGGTTTGATGACATCTGTTGTGAGGTGTACGTGCAACTCAGTAAGCAAGGAATTTGGTTCGACACTGATGCGACTACTACTGCACTTATTAGAATGTCTCTAAGTATCTCTAGATTATCGACAACTAATACATAATTTTCCCCGATTTATAGATCAAACATTTATTGGTTACAACACGAAATACACCTAGGTACACCAAACCACAATACACAAAACTAAAAACCATAAAACACCCAAAAACAACAAAACAGTAAATAAATAAATCAACAAGATAATTACAATTATTTTCACGTCGTGGTTCCAAAAAAAAGAAGAGTAAAACATACTTATAAAAATAACTAGAACCCTACTAGATTTTGTTTTGAAATAAAAACCAGCCTTGAAAGGTATTCGCCCTTACAAGAGCTTCGAAAACAATACCGTA
Organism: Mythimna loreyi; assembly: GCA_029852875.1. Lineage (NCBI taxonomy): Eukaryota > Metazoa > Arthropoda > Insecta > Lepidoptera > Noctuidae > Mythimna > Mythimna loreyi. Next base: position 2,740,120 of record CM056795.1, on the reverse strand, counting down.
CCTACGTAGGCGACATAAATAAAACCATTCGCCGGGTCCACCTACAATAAATGAGGTGCTCTTACCGTATTTCAAGTACATTAAGAGGGTTCGTCTCTAGTGACACTAATTAAATATACCTAGTGACAAAATTCTATTTCACAGAACAAAATGTTACTGAAATCAGAACCGAAAATTAACGTGATTTCAAGCAATTGACTCGGTACAATGTAATTTACTGAGAATTGACAATGTTTAGAAACCTTTGTAGGAATTGTGAACTCACATCATACTAATGTTGTACAGACAAAAGTTAGTGATCTCTCGTTTGTACACGTCACCGTAAGATTATAAATACGTTATATTATAATCTCCCGGCGTGAGATTGTACTACCGAAAGAAATGGAACCTAGTTACTGGGTTGCAGAGGACCATGATAGTCATTTCAATCGTGAAACCTAGCACTAACTGAACGTCATTCTAGCCAGAATCAAAGAAAGAAGGAAAAAGGATCTTGTTGGTAACAAAAAATGTAACAATTACAAGTGATGTTGATTGATCATGATCAACAAGGGCACATGTGTTTCCGTTAACCTCTTCCCAACTGTGTTTCCCAATGTTTCATGAATTTTAAATTACTTGTATTTTAAATGAAACAACTGACTATCAAATTTCTCACAACCACAACCTAAGAACTGACATAACAACACTGTAGTAAGATCTACGAATGACAACCGGGACCAACGGTTTTACGTTTAACGGGAAACGGGGTGTTAAGTTATATCCTAAACAAACAATAAAATATAATATTTATTATTTAAGAAAATACAATACACATATACAATCACAATGACTAGCGTTGGAACCAGCTAAACCTAATACATGAGAAGTCTAAATTCAATGGAGAAGAAACCTTTTGTCTAATTACAAATCATATCAATTTACGTGGCAACACTGTCTCAAAACCATCACTATTGCAATATATGATAAGTTTAGGCGAAACAGACCCTCACTTGATACAATAACTAAGTATATGCAAGACCTTCTACCCCTTCACCTGACGAAATCGTATTAGAAGCTACGTGATGTGATGTCTCAACTCTCAGGATTTAGAATCTCTTAGATCTCTCAGCTAAATCTAATAACATAGTTCGCCTAAACAATCTGACTAGCCTGTGCCTCTTGTGACCCTCATAAAACACAGTACACTTGTCTAACTTCAACGTAATTTTGATAGTTCTAACTTATACTGAGGACAGTCCGATGATTTTAATTAAACAAAACTTTGCTCAAATGTTTAGCCCAAAGGGACAGATGTGGCCTCCGAAACAAATTGATATTAACACATTCAGAACATAAGCTCTTGGGGTTTCTATTATTACGATTATTAGTCTTTTCATTGTCGGAATGATTATTTGGAGACGGAAGGGATTGCTTCAATTGTTTGGTTAAAATAATTTATTGAGCTTTTTATTTGTATTGTATTCCACATAGTTGCAACTGTTTTTATTTACATAGAGAAAAAAATGTAGTAGATTGACAAGTTCACTGGTAAAAGAGACAGGTTGGTAAGACAATTTCCTGCATAATTAATGCTCCCAGCCACCAAATTTGGCAAATAGTTTCACAGCTTAAAGATATCAGGGTGATAATGATAATAGTCGCGTTGTCACCTTTTTAGACACAAAATTTCATAGCACACTTCATATAACTATTCATTCGTGGGCAGGTTTTCCGGCGTTCCCAGACTACATCTAGTTTCTAGAGTACACTTGGCTTCATAGCTACTCGTCAAAATTTCCTATTTCAAATAAAATCAAGTTAACCCACTATACTTAAGCAATAGAACGACTGTTTATCTGACCACTGCAGCGCGTAAGACATGTGTAGGCATATACAACGGAGGCATTGACCAGGCGGCCGGGCTCTCTGCCAACTCTATAGAGACGTCGAACCGTTAAAATATTTGGCTCAGGTATAAAATTAAGAATTTAGACTATTTCCTTAAGCCTATAAATAGTGTTCTTCTATGTTTATGAAAAATATAGTGTATAATTTTCTGTTCTAAAGCAAGGTAATCAATTGTGTGTAAAGCGCATCGTATTTTTCTGAATTCTGTTCTTACTGTATCATAGGGCTAAAGTTGCTTAAAGGGCAATGGAAAATACTTTGGGTTTTCACTCGGTTCATTGAGTCACTTTGTTTTCTAGAGGACATCGAAACATCCCTCACGGCATCCTCGCTGTTCATCGGTCGTCAGCAGAAACGGAAAATTCAGGAGATTATGACATCTGATTGAGTCAAAGAAATTCCTGTGGGCTACTATTGTGTTAATCTCCTGGGGGACACGGTGGAGCATAATAATGGTTATAGGTAAGCCCCGCTTGGGCGAAACAGCCTCATGTCCTTGTGTGGGTGCTAATGGTGACCTCTCGCACTGAACCTTGGGGGTTCAGGCCATGACAAGAAGTAAAGGTGACGGCCGTAACCGTGACGGAATCGACATCCTAATTTTAAGTCATTACGAGTAAATGATTATGAAAATACCATTTATCATATTAAAATATTACCAACTTAACAATACAAAACGGTAAACAAAGTTAGTGAAGATAAAATAAATAATAATACTTCCAAGATAACTTATTCGATAACATATTGAATCTACATACATCACAAGAAGAATTCACTGCAAATATACAACATTATTGAGAAACGTATGTGGTAAACGACGACGGAATTAGACGCATATATACTATGACTGACCGACGGATCATCGTACAACCTAAACTGCCAATGGTAAAGACCGGAAACTTTTTTAAATATAGGCAGCCGATTAGAAAGAATTTTTCGAAATTCTACCTGTAAAAAGGCAAAGTTTGAATGGAAAAACCTACTTTTACTGCGAATGAAGCCGCGAGTAGAATTTTGGATCAATGGAAAAAAGAAAAGGAAACATTTACCTTGACGTGTGACTAAAATCTACAATATGGGGATAAATATAATGACCACCATAAAATGCTTTGATACCCTTAATTTCGTAACCAAAAATATCTACTTAACACCAGATAAATAAAGTCTAAAATTACAATAGTACCATCTGTTTTAGTCACGACTCTACTTTAAATTGTATTCGACCACCAAATATAGTAAATGATCACCAAATCTTGACGAGCAAATTAATGTGTTATCTCTCTTTAAATAAATCACTGTGATTGCCATAAATTAAAATTGTAAGAGTTTTATTTTTTTCAATACACTTACTCGAAAACTGCCTCTTAACACACTCCTATTAGATTCAATATATACCATGTATACAATGTGTCCGGGTTCGGACTGTACAAACTTTAGGGGGTGATACTTTGCTCTTTTTTATCACAAAAACTATTCTACATGTGAGGTCTAAACCTAACCCCCTCTGAATGGCAGCCATTTTTGTATTTTGGTTCAGTTTTGGGTAACGTCCATACTAAAACTTATGTAAAATTAGAATTTAATGCCCGATTATCGTATAAGAAATACTTCCCGTAACGGCAAAGTATTAGCAATCAGATAAACAAGTCAAATCATTTTAACTATTGCTGTATCATACTGAAATAAATGCTTAAATATATGCTTATATTAATGATATATTATAGTATCAGCTTAATGCTTAAGTATCACCCCCTAAAGTTTGTACAGTCCGAACCCGGACACATTGTATAACCCAAGCGCTTTTTTGAGTTTATCACAACAAGGGCTTTTTTATTTCGTCCTTATCAACACAGTCAAGGGTGATTTTTTTTTAATTTCGTTTATCGAATCAGGAGCGAGGCGTCCCCCACGAGGCGCTGGGCGACCACACGAAGTAGAAACTGACCAGAGCAGATTTGAATGCTATTATTGTCATATTTCTACTGAATGTTTTTGATACGATTAAACGTTTTTTCTGTCTTTATTTATTTCACAAGTCGTAAGTGTATTGAAAAACGTCGTTTGACACACGTGCAGATTTGTCATTGCAGACAAACTTTCTGTACTTGTATCAAAATGTACTATTTCTTTGTTCAATGAGTTTTTCAATGCACTCCCTCGAAAACACTCTTATCGCACTGTTTAGAGGCAAGCAATACAGAATTTTCCACACTAGTGCAGGAAAATGTTGGTTTAATTTTGGTGATCATTTAATATTTTTGGGTTAACCATGATTTAATTAAAGTTTTAACACTTTGCTATTTAAGCAAAATGCTTAAATAGGATAGCAAAGTGTTAAAACTTTGGTTATAATTTTACATTAAAATGCGAGTTTCATTTTGGTGATCATTTACTATTTTTGTCTGCTATTTGTTACTATATCTGGTGTTAAGTTAAACATAAGCCCAATAATATTTATAGCTTCTTTCACCTCTTGGTCAAAAAATATCTAAAAGGAACAAATGGTCTACGAGTATACCAAGTTCCATAAAAATCCGTTCAACTTTCAATAGGAGGAGTAACTAAGGTAATAGGGATCAGTAAAGTTATAAATCTAAAGGTGTTTATAATATTGTGCGGATTTCATAACGAGATTGATCCGCACGCGTAACCCCCGCAAATGTCCTTTCATATTATTGTAATGCGTGGAGTACGACCGCGGGACTCGAGACGGGATGTCATACCGGGCAGCAGCCCCGCATGCATGTGATATCCACACGATATTAAAATCACCCCCCTTAGGCTTAACGTCTACGGTTGCGTAGTTTCATAAACCCGAATTCGCTATTATACTCTTGCTCACAGCTTACATTATATTCGTCGAAAAAGTTTTATACATGTAATCTGTGAGCAGCAAGCGTATACCAAGTGTACAATGACAAATTTTCGTCTACGAAGCTACGCATCTACGAAGCTACGCGTCTACGAAGCTACGCGTCTACGAAGCTACGCGTCTACGAAGCTACGCGTCTACGAAGCTACGCGTCTACGAAGCTACGCGTCTACGAAGCTACGCGTCTACGAAGCTACGCGTCTACGAAGCTACGCGTCTACGAAGCTACGCGTCTACGAAGCTACGCGTCTACGAAGCTACGCGTCTACGAAGCTACGCGTCTACGAAGCTACGCGTCTACGAAGCTACGCGTCTACGAAGCTACGCGTCTACGAAGCGACGCGTCTACGAAGCTACGCGTCTACGAAGCTACGCGTCTACGAAGCTACGCGTCTACGAAGCTACGCGTCTACGAAGCTACGCGTCTACGAAGCTACGCGTCTACGAAGCTACGCGTCTACGAAGCTACGCGTCTACGAAGCTACGCGTCTACGAAGCTACGCGTCTACGAAGCTACGCGTCTACGAAGCTACGCGTCTACGAAGCTACGCGTCTACGAAGCTACGCGTCTACGAAGCTACGCGTCTACGAAGCTACGCGTCTACGAAACTACGCGTCTACGAAGTTATACGTCCATGGCCAGTAGGCCAGTCTTACATAAAATCATTAAGTCTGGGCTTCATTTTATACACAGATCACAAACATCCAGACGCCGAGCAAACATCAGCAGACCATGCAAATATTTGTTCTGATGCGGTAATTGTACCCTTGACCTTGGAAACAGACGCTGCGCCATTTATTCAAATACTTTAAGTAAGATTTACTTTATTCAGCCCCTGTAATTAATACCTACTTGATTTATGGGCTTGATACTTGGCAAATGGATACTTCACTTAGAGCCAAAAAGAGCAAACTGAAGAAACACAGGCTTAGTTTTAGTTAGCTGTGCTTTCATCCTATTAAATGATTTCCCACTTTAATTTTATTGTAAGTTAAAAAACTGTATTTTGATTTGATATGTTAATAATAAGCCACCTAGAACTAAAATAGCAAGAAATAACAAAGTTGATACAGTTTTGTCCGCAAAGTGTAGTTTTCTATTCATAAGAACTTTTATCGAAAACTACATGGACACCTCTTGTCAGACAATTTATGAATTTAAAATCAAAATAAGAGGAAAGTTTTGTATTTTTTTTTTTAATTTGTATTTTTAATGAAAAACTAAACCGGACAGACTTAATTTTTTCAGCAGTAGAACAACATGCTAATTTGAGTTGCATAGGAACGTGATATGATAATAATATATATACATAGTATGAGCGAAGCATCTAGCTGAAGCTAGTTGCATTACTTTGCCTTTATAATTAAGGGCAAGTTTGTTAATGCTTTTGTTAGATACTTCTTGGCACACGGGTAAACCATGTCCTGGAATAACAAATAGCATATTTGCACAAAACGTGAGCGACTTCGCGGTGAGCGACGTGCGACCCGCCTCAGCTTCGCACGGGTACAATGGTGATATTACATTTTTATGCATGTATTATACATATAAACCTTCCTCTTGAATCACTATCTATTAAAAAAAAACGCATCAAAATCCGTTGCGTACTTTTAAAGATCTAAGCATACATACCTAATGATATATATATATAGTATATATATATAACATATATATATATATATATTTACTAAAAAAAATAAGATTTTTGTTTTTGCCAGATCATTTTAAAAAAATCAACTGCCGTGACTTATTTTAATCTAGTAAACGTATGTATGAAATGATTCAGATTTGCGTTTTTCTTTGTATCGAGCCAACTAATTTATTATCATCTCGTGATTTTTACATAACAGTTGGATCATATTTATATTTGTTGATTAATAGAATATTAATATTCGATTATTTTCTGAATCCCTCATTATTATATTCCTTACTATTATTTCCTGCCAACATTAGAAAATAGATATAATAACATAAATACACAATAATCCTAGTCATAATACATTTCTAATATTTCCTTCAGCCCCTCGAGCTAGCTCCAATGTGCTTTTGAGAGTAGATTTAGAATAGAATCCTGAATAACTGTCATAATAATTCAATGGCAGCGGATTTGAACCCCAGCCTTCCGTTTAGAGGGCCGTGGTCATTTGGGTATTGTGAATTGAAAATTATACGTGACGCCTTTTCTTTGTGGGGGAGAGAAAGCAATTTTGGGGAGCGCTGAAAATGCATTTTATCATTAAAAGTTTTGAAGTAAAAATGTTGTAAGATTTGACAGCATCGGAGTACGTTGTGAGATTTGAGAGCATCGGAGTACGTTGTGAGATTTGAGAGCATCGGAGTACGTTGTGAGATTTGAAAGCATCGGAGTACGTTGTGAGATTTGAGAGCATCGGAGTACGTTGTGAGATTTGAGAGCATCGGAGTACGTTGTGAGATTTGAGAGCATCGGAGTACGTTGTGCGATTTGAGAGCATCGGAGTACGTTGTGAGATTTGAGAGCATCGGAGTACGTTGTGAGATTTGAGAGCATCGGAGTACGTTGTGAGATTTGAGAGCATCGGAGTACGTTGTGAGATTTGAGAGCATCGGAGTACGTTGTGAGATTTGAGAGCATCGGAGTACGTTGTGAGATTTGAGAGCATCGGAGTACGTTGTGAGATTTGAGAGCATCGGAGTACGTTGTGAGATTTGAGAGCATCGCAGTACGTTGTGAGATTTGAGAGCATCGGTGTACGTTGTGAGATTTGAGAGCATCGGTGTACGTTGTGAGATTTGAGAGCATCGGTGTACGCTGTGAGATTTGAGTGCATCGGTGTACGTTGTGAGATTTGAGAGCATCGGTGTACGCTGTGAGATTTGAGTGCATCGGAGCAGGTTGTGATATTTGAAAACCTCAAAGTGGGGATTGGGCGCTCAAAGTGGGGATTGGGCGCTCAAAGTGGGGATTGGGCGCTCAAAGTGGGGATTGGGCGCTCAAAGTGGGGATTGGGCGCTCAAAGTGGGGATTGGGCGCTCAAAGTGGGGATTGGGCGCTCAAAGTGGGGACTTCACTAGCCTTATAAGTGATTTCAAGGAAGACAGTACATATTGGTCACGCGCCACTTGTATGAGGAAGACTACTATCAGTAGTCAGTTTTAGTTTTTTTTATGTAAAAATGCACACTCCTGGGGCTATTTTGGGATGGTTTTGCCCATGAGGAAAAAGAATAATCCGATCGTGCTCCGAAGATAATTAATTACATATTCATTAATTGCACACCAAAATGAAAGTAGTACAATCAACATAAAACGTAAAACATAATTTATACATATAGAGTTTACCGTAGATTCATATTGTGTCAAAAATTCTCAAGGTAATTTTGTATTTCTATTTTGATTTCAATATTTGTTTTTTTTACGTTTTTACAGTGAATAATAAACAAATTAATTTCTCGTAACGCGGTGGAATCAATAATGAACATTGACATTACAAGTAAAATAAATTTTGGAGCACACGACAAAACGGGCTATTTATTTAGCTCATTTGGGTGTGTGAAAAACTGATTATTTATCCATCCCCAATAGAACAAAGTAATTGTATTAACAGAATGTGAATACTTGGATATCTTCAATCGTAGAAAGAATATGAATTATTTACTGCTCCAAACCATGAACAATCACATTACCGCTTACCATCAGGTGGGATCGTAATCTAGCACTAGTTTATATCATTAAACAAAACATGATTACGGTTAAAAAATCAACGGTCCATTTTATATTATTTAGCAACCTATGTATCCGATTATCCATAAGTACCTATAAATATCTGCAAGATCCCCTCATTTTAAGGCACCCCTCGTATTAAGCGGTTTGAATGGTCTTCAGTTATGCTGAAAGGGGGGATGCAAACTTCAAACAAGGCATCCGGGAGAAGATAATCATAGCCCCTTACGAACTCAACATATTTCTGTCTTGATAAAAGATACGTGTGTACTCGTACATCATACTATATTTTTTTTTTGGGAATATATCCGTACATTATTGGGTTCCATCCATTTCAATCCCATGCCGGAGTCATGTTTCCTTATAGCTACAAAACTAGGCGCTAAAAGTAAATAGGTTACTCTAGGCAAGCGTGCTCCTTTGTAGACTACATCATCGCTTCCCATAGTCAGAAAAGAATGGCTAGAATCCATTACCACAAGACATAAAAAATATCATCGATTGACCACATCAGATTTCAAATAAGCCAATAAAATTACCTTATTATTAATTATTATTGATTACTGTGCAATATAGTTAAGGAGTACAATTATTTGCTGGAGTCGTGTCGTTATTATAACAACCTAGAGTCTTCAAGAGTGAATAGGTGTAGTTTTAAGGAAGCACGCTCCATTGTCAACTTATCATTTCTTACCATCAGGTGAGATAGTGGTTATAATAATATCTCCCTACATCAGCAGGACGGACTTTTTTATGATTTAAGGAATATTTAAAAATATCTAAAATATGTCTAGAAAATAAATAAGGGACAATTAATTACATTATTAAACTTATTCCATGAAACAAAACCAAATAATCCTACACAAATGCAAGCTATCAATAATTAAAGAAAACCTAATAAAAAAAAGGATCGTATAGAAATTGTTTTTTCTATATTAGTTTATTGAATACTAGCTTCTGCCCGCGACTTCGTCCGCGGAAAATTTGTGAGACAAAAGTTGTGATAGCTCGGTTAATATCCATGTTATATAAATAATTTATAGCCTATGTCACTCAGGAGTAAAGCAGCTTTCTATTATAGCTTCAATTTTTCCAATCGAACCATTAGTTCCATAGATTACCTCCTACAAACAAAAAAACAAAAAAAAAAACAAACTTTACCTCTTTATTATATTAGTGTAGATGTATTCTATTTATCTTGAGATTTTTACTACTAAATTGATTAAAAATCTTAATACTTTAAATACAAACAAATTAATTACAACTACAATCAAATAATAATTTAAGTTTTGTTCTCCAAATAATAATTCACAAAGAGAAAATGCTGTCAACACAGATACAAAATATTATGGTCTCATTGTACCGATAAACTTTAATTCCTTTTACAGTCAAACCTTTTGTGAAGGTAACCAGTAAAATCCAACATTCATATTTACCAAAATTAGATATAAAATAACATTTTTACATTATTGGAATTTTTAAAATCCAGACAGCTAGAATATTTTATTCATTATGATCAGGCCCAGTCACGCAGTCTGGCCATAAATCTTGATGCGGCAGTAGGCATATAATTTTATATGATTTCCAATTTATATTACACCATCAATTTAATGTAAACAATCAACATAACAGTATTAATTACGAATTGTAGAAAAAAGGAAATACTCACTGTCACATACGCCTGCAAGAATCACAATAGCAAAACGCACATGACACTACACAGCGTAACCACTATGACAATATTCGTAGGCGTTCGCGTCGCCATGCGACTGCTCCGGTCGCGCACCCGCGTCCATCTGCCGCTGCCGCTGGGCGGACTAAGACACTGTACCTATTATAGGTAAAGATAATTCTTAGGCCTGAGCTTTGAAAGCGTTTTATAATGCCTTCAAGAATGACGTGAGAAACATTGTTTTGTTATCGCAGTAATTGGCTTAATAATTGTATCGTTAGTAAATTCTTGACAGTTCTAAGTTTGTGATTTGTTTTGGACCAACTTTGTATGTATATTTTTAAAAATTCATAGTGAAGCTCTTCATTTCCTATGATGATGATCAAAAAAGAATTTACTAATCGTGCTGAAGTAATTTTGACCTACTTTTTAAGCATCTTGATAATTAAGAAAAATAGTGTTACAGATTTTTGTACATTTGTATACATAACAATACAGTGTCTGTAGAAAATTATTTTGATTTAGCTTTCCTCGCGCAAAACTTTGGCTATTCAGGCAGGCGCACACAGGTGTATAGTAAACAATTTTGAATCAACATTATTGCTGATTTTTCCGACCCAAAGCCAATTTTCAGATAAGACCGCAACTGTCGGGGCAGTTTGTCTATAATTATTTTGTACGTCTGTTTATTACCTAATTCCTCCTCAATGGTTTGACCGATTCGGATGTTACACACGTACCTAATGAGTAATATATACTTATAAAAAAGATAATTTTCGGGCAAGACGGCGGGACCGTTACGTTTAGGTATAGAATTTTCATGCCTGATCTGATCGAGTCACGACAAGCTCATAATAATTTGAATATTCGTAGTCACAACATTAGGTATTCACAATATTACTTCATCTCACGTCAAGGCCGGATTACAGTCGTCTGAATGAGCCTTAACAAATTGAGCTTCGCAATTGTTAAGTCTTAGTACCTACTAAACTATGTGTACCTCTCTACCGTCTACAACTAAATTACATTTTAGAGGACCACGTCTGTCCTTAGAATTAAAGGAGTTATTCATTACTGCGTGTTGAAATAAGCTAAACGATCTTTAATTTTATTGTGTGGTTGCTTGTTGTGGCTTTGCCCGCGTGTAAGTAGGATTTTTCTGTACTAGAAGAATCTCAAAAATTGGCATTGTCAAAAAGCTAGCAAAAGTACGCTAGGATGTGGATGTTATCGACTGCATCGAGTGGAATCCTTTGCCAGAGTCTCTTATCTAATAGCTATAAACTTTAAATCAGGAATCAGTCTTTTGGGCAATTTGTTTCATTATCAGCCAATTATCGTTTACCATCTGGAGAGATAGTAGTCAAACGCGAGCCTATCTATGCAAAATAAAAAAAAACAGAATCCTTATTTTCTTAATCCAAAATTGCTGATATTTATCTTATAGTACAGTCAAAAAAGAAAGCCCACCTTTCTTTTGTTAGCTTACCATAAGAGTACAACGGTTGGTAAAGCTTTCACGTCGGAATATACTGGCGAGCTTCTAAAATTAAACGCTGCTTACAACGTGCGTTGATGAGGGAGGCGAGATAAATTACATTAGGGCCGGTGTATACTACTCCGGCGATAGCTACAAGTAGATAGTTTTCTTTTGACTTGAGAGCGAGGCAGTCGTGTTATACTGTTACTGACTAAAACCCACGTATGTACCATAAGCGTCAGATGGCAGACGACGTGCAATAGGCTAGATCTAGCTAGCTCAATTTAAAGCGGCAAAAAAAACTTTACAAGTTTAATCGTAAAAAGGCAACGCAATTTTAAATTTATTACTTACTACCTTTTGCCCGCGGCTTCGCCCGCGTGGTATTGGGCTTGGGATTTCCGGGATAAAAAGTAGCCTATGTCCTATTCCAGAGTGTATCCTATGCCTGTGCCAAATTTAAAAAAGCCGTTTTGGCGTGATTGAGTAACAAACATCCAAACATCGTAACTTTCACATTTATAATATTAGTAAGATTAGTAAGAAGTAAGATTCACAATGTCTTCACACTCAAAGTTTAACACGCGCAACGCAGTAACTCTAGGTTAGTATTTATACACTACGTGTACAAATCAAAGAAATACACACAACATATTGAATTGAGAATAGCTTTGAACAGACTGACATTTGGAACTTGGCGCCATAATGACTTTTATTCAACTCAAAATTGCTTAATCAACGATAACAACACACACCTATTAAATTGGAAGGTGGGGCCAGATTTCATAGAAACACTTCATCTTTTGAAATTATGATAGACAGGACCAATTAATAGATAACAATAGACTGACAGGGATGTTAACTAACACTTCAGTTTGACCTTATACACTTTAACGTGTAACGTGATTTTGCGTTATTAAAAAACATGCCTGCATCTCTAAGATCAATTTGCTCTAAATTCACTTAATTTTTGCCTTATTAAGAAAAATAAGATAATTTGATGAAAAAGAGTGAATGCGTAAAAACTTTTTTTTTATGAATAGGCTCGAATTAGACCACTGTCTCACCTAATTTGTAAACCGTGATGATGCCGATGATGGAGCACGCTTGCCTATTGAGTTGAAAGACCTCTTGGGTAGTATCTCAATCAGGATACAGGATTTTGGCAGGGAACTCAACTCCTTAGCTGTACGTACGCACAATAAAATATGTCCCCAAAAAGCTTTATACGTTCGGGTGAGATCACTATGTACGGTGGGACAACGCAGTTTGATCTCCAAATTCTTCTAGCACCAAATGTATGTGACTGCCCTTATACTAGTCATTCGCGTTACTTTGAACTGGCCGCAAAGCGCATGCGCGTACCAGGTGTCGTCCAAACATTACGATACCCCTTCATGTATACTAACGAAGCTTTTATTTGTAAACATTGTAAGTGAAAGTTATTTTGGGACTTTTATGGGGTTCCGTGAGTTTCAAGTTCTGTTTGAAGTTTGAGGAATGGGGGCTTATGAATATTGTAGTGGAGGCTTCGAGGTAAATCGTAGTCTTTGTTGTAACTGAAGTTTAGATAAGTTTATAAGTGGGTCCTTTCCGGATCAGTATCGTCAACGAGAGCATGGTTTAAAAGCTTTTTGTTTCGTTTAACACAATGATTGATAAAGAAGTAATATGAAAAGTGAAGCTTAATCGCTCTATCGGCAGTTAGTAATTTCGACATTCACTTCAAACAGTTACAAAACTTGTTCCAACACTTAATACTTTCATATTTTAATTTATGATTCGGTGCTGTTACAGACTTCGGGTCCGTCATATATTAGCTCGTCATGAAAACTTTTTAGTACTTAAACCCGATTCTGTTTATTACCATGTGTGATCGCAGTCAAGCAGTAGTTTAAATAAATAAAAAAAAAAACTTTGGCTTGTAGAAATTACCTGAATAATTAAAAATATCATCATCGGTGCATCAAATAATTAGTGAGTTATTATCTTAGATAAATATTGTTGTTAATAATTAATATTAAATGAGTCATTTTATATTAATTATTTTTATTGTCACTGCCATCTGGTTAATTTAGCCATCCAATTGGATGCCATACATGACATCTGTACTTATCTATTTTTGTGCCGTTCGTTAGTCTGCACGAAGTTCAGGATCATTTAGTTCTTGATAAAGGTATTGTATGTCGTTACTTTCATATCGGCTGAATCAGATTCTGACTGATCGAACAATACGAGTCCAGAGTACCAAACCGCTAGCCAATCTATTTCCGTATTTTCAACTGAAAATTTCAAAACTTGTTACAGGCGATACAAACTTCGGTTGCAAACAGTATACACTGGTAAAGTTAGTAAGGAAATTGTAGTTTCAATATTGATTGAGTCCTGTTTAGTTTCGACAAAGTCAAAGCCTAGGTTTACTGAAGCTGTATTAGTTTGGTCTTTCCATATTGTTTGTTAGACAAATTGATTTAGGAGTTAAGGGTCCTTTTTGCCATATATCTACTGAAAGAAGAAAGATACACATTGTGTATATGACATCCTACTAATATTATAAAATAAAATTTAGTTTGTTACATTTTTATGCAAAACTTACTAAATAACTTTGGTGGATGAATCTTTTTTTTTTCTTTTGTAAAAGAAAACGTTCCCTTACACTATAATTAATCATGTCTTGTGAGTGCGTTCACAAACATGTAAAGTCAATCAACATATACGACTAACATAACCCAGACTCGGAACACCTATCTGTAGGCCATACAAATATTTGTTCCGTGCGGGAATCGAACCCTTATCAGTCGCTCAACCACTGCGCCAGGAGAGCCTTCAACTTTGCACACGGGTAGACCACATCCTGAAAAAGCACACAGCAGCACCTAGTAAATAAAATAAAATTCTATGCGAGGCAAAACAGATAACCTAACTCAGCATTTTGGACTGGGATTTAGAATGTTATAAAGGAGAAATAAAATTGAATATAATGATACTGCAAAATGCGATCTAGTCTAAACCTAAGCCGAGTTTATGTTAAGACTACTAGACAAATAATAAACATACTTTTATATTTCTAAATACATGTAATTTTACCAATTGTAAATATTACTACACCCAGTCATCCCGGGGCAGGTGTGTCTTGGCGGTGTCGTTGGACATTGCCAACGCCTTTAATTCCCTGCCCTGGAGTTGCATTAGGACGGCACTCCGGTATCACCGGGTGCCCGACTACCTCTGTCGTACAATCGAGGCCTACCTGTCCGACAGGTACATAGTATATCCCGGTCACCAAGGAGATTGGAAACGGCGAGAGATGTCGTGCGGTGTCCCACAGGGATCGGTACTAGGACCGCCCTTGTGGAACATCGGGTACGACTACGTGCTGCGCGCCGACCTCCCCGCAGGGGTCAGCGGTCTGCTACGCAGACGACACGCTGGTCCTAGCGCAGGGAAGGTCGTACCAGGCGGCGGTCGAACTAGCGACACGTGGGGTTGCGACAGTCGTTGAGAGGATCCAGCAGTTGGGACTCAAGGTGGCGCTGCACAAGTCCGAGGCCATGTGCTTTCACGGCCCTCGGAACGCGCCACCAACGGGTTCCCAACTAACGGTAGAAGGAGTTCACATCGGCGTCGGGTCGACGATGAAGTACCTAGGACTTGTCCTCGACAGCCGATGGAATTTCGAGGAGCACTTCCGACGTCTGGCCCCCAAACTCAATCGGACGGGGGCTGCTCTCAAGCGGCTCCTGCCGAACCTTGGGGGTCCAGACGCCTTCTGCCGGAGGCTCTACGCCGGCATCGTCCGGTCCATGGCCCTTTATGGGGCACCAGTGTGGGCGCCGACGCTGCGTAAACGCCCGGCGGCCCAGCTGAACGCCTGCCAGAGGGTCATGGCCATCCGGATGGTGCGGGGATACCGCACGGTGTCCCGCGAGGCGGCGAGCCTCCTTGCTGGCCTACCACCATGGGATCTGGAGGCAACAGTCCTTGCACGCATGCACGACCAGCGCGTGGAGGTGCAACGCCGGGGCGAAGATCCGCTGCCCGAACATGTCGAGGCGTGGCGGAAGGAGCTCCGGCGAGATCTCATGGTGAAGTGGAAACAGCGACTGTCGCAACCCAGCGCTGGGCACACCGTAATCTCAGCGGTAGTGCCCCTCTTTGAGGCGTGGCTGGATAGACCTCACGGCGTCCTCACCTTCCGCATGACGCAGGTTCTCACCGGACATGGGAAGTTCGGGAGATTCCTGCACCGGATTCGTGCGGAAGAGACGTCCGGGTGTCGCTACTGTGAGGCGAGCCCGGAGGACACGGTGGAGCACACGGTGGAGGTGTGCCCTGCTTGGGAAGAGCATCGCCGTGTCCTCGTGGGGGTGATCGGCGGCGGCGACCTCTCGCGCCGGGCCCTGGTTCAGGCCATGGTCCGCAGCGAAGAGGAATGGCAGGCGGTCGCCTCCTTCTGCGAAGCAGTAATGCTCGTAAAGGAGGAGGCCGACCGCATAAGGCAAAGGCAACGGCGTACTCGCCGTAGCCGTCGCCGCCGCGATCCTGCCGATATCCGGCCACCGTAGACACTGGCTCGCGGACGGTGAGCAATGGGTAGCTCGCCGTCCGGTCGTCTGTAAGACCGAGTCCTAGTCGTCAACGGCGCGCACCGTTCCCGCGCGCCTCAAGGAGTTGTCAGCAAACTGCAGGGGCCCTTCAGGGTCGAAGCCTCCTGGAGCCTAGAGGGTGGTGGAAAACTGTTACCTCGACTCCAGGAATAAGGCAAGGAAGGTACGGGGTAGGTTTTTTAGTCAGTAAGAGTCTGACACTGGTCTCCCGCTCCGCCCAAGAGTGGGTTTCGTCATTGGATGATTTTCACCTACCATAAAAAAAAAAAAAAAAAAAAAAAAAAAAAAAAAAAAAACTACACCCAGTCACAGAACAAATTTGATTAATTTATTCTTGTGATTTGAATGGTTGTGGTTCGTTTGATTTCATGTTATCGGCATTGGATGTTTCTTTTTCTTTAAATCGATTTTTTTCACATAGTAGGTACCAGTTGACATTTCTCATGGTCTCCAGCATAGCAATCAGGGCTATTAACCACTAGCCTAACAGGCTAACCAAATATGATCTAATTCTCGCACGCAAAATACGTGCTTTCAGTCCTGAAGCGGGTACCACCCTCCATTTTTTTTTACTTTGAGCTGGTACCTACTACGGGAAAAAAGTCGATTTAAAGAAAAAGAAACATCCAATGCCGATAACATGAAATCAAACGAACCACAACCATTCAAAGCACAAGTACATTTCCTGGCACAAAAGTAAACTGAATCGCGTGACGTATGAAGCCATAGTATACCGAGGCACACGACTAAATAGACTATACGGGAAACAGGTCAGAAATCGGTCAGCGCCTGCGAATCGTGCTGCGTTTCACAATATTCAGTTAAGGCCCTTGCTCCGACTTTTCGAAGCATGCTCCTCTTCGGTAACGACTGCTTAAAAAAATTAACGATTTATTAATATTTTTAATATTCCTTACGGTTGTTGTGTTTAATGTTACTTGCAGAAAAATATCACTACCCACTACTACCATTACTTTAGTTTTTATCATATGTTGATAATGCTACATCATATGAATCTATAACATTATTTCACATTTTTAATCAGCAGTTACTGAGAAGTAGGCTTCAAAAGTCACTGTTATGGTACTGCTTGGGAGCCAGGGCCTTAACTTCTTACACGTACGGTTTACGATGTTTTTCCTTTCACATGAAAGAAACTAGAGTGAAAGGTTTCAGTAACAGTACAAAGCGGTGGCAGCGATGGCTGATGGATTATAATGCAGCTTTTAGCGGTCTTATTGTCGGATACGTAACGTTAGTTCCAATGAGTTTTTTTTAAATAAATTTTAAAATGTATGTAGTCTCCAATGTGCCTGGGGATTTTTACCTAGGACTTTTTTACAATGGACGAATTAAAAAAAGTGTAGCTAATGTAAAATACGTGTACGAGAAGTCAAGTTGTTAATAGTTGTGTGTGTGTGTTATTAGTGTATTGTTACTAGTTTCTATTTGACTGACTAGCCTTAACTGAATTAAGTCACGGAAAAAAAACCATATTTCTTTCAAGAGCATTTCTTTCCATCACGGACTTTCAACCCAGACGCCATTTAGTCTACAAAACAGCCAATAACGCAAACACTAAACAAAGGCCCGATTGTTTTCTGTGAAAGAAAAGCACAAAAACGCGTAATAGACCGTGACGGAGGGAAAAACGGAATCACTCCTCAAACTTACGTCATTAAGGAAGTTAATTAAGAAAAGGAGCTCAATCGAAAAGTTTGGGAACCCTGGATGTAACTGTGAAGTATATTTAAATAAATTATAACGGGGATCATTTTAATAAGAATGAAAGAAATGCCTTATCAGATCGTTGCGTTCTCGTAAGCTGATAAAATTCTTAAAATAAATTTCACGAGGAAAATCTCGAGAAATGAAAATGAGGAAAAGGACATACGACCTTTGGTCCGGGTATATGTTTTCTCTTGGATAATTTACTGTTCATGAGATATGGTGCATAGGCTGTTAAAAAAGTAGTGCATTATATTATGTTTCCGACTGAGGCACGTGAAATTCAATAAATTAGTTCATATAGATTAGGTTAACAAGCGTAAAATATCTATAATAAAATCTTCATTTTATTATGTTTTTATTAGCACGTTTTCTATGTCAAATAAATACCTAAAACAATATTTTTAAAATTTTTCTTTACTTTTAATTTTAGTTGGGTATTTATTTGATGCGTAAAAACTGGCTTGAAGATTGGTTTTCAAGCAATTTTTTTACGTTGGTCAAATAAAAACCCAACTGAGAGACAAAAATAGCAAATATTTTTTTTTTGAGCAACAGGCTTACTACACTGCAGTTGGGCTTTTTCAGTGAACCCATAATTCTCACAAAAGTGCTACTTCATACACAACATAATATAAAGTGCTACACCAGGACTGTACCAATTTATCCAAAACCCCGGGCACCCCTAGCCCGGTCCGGTTTATGAAAGGAAAGGTAGGTCCGACCCTGGTATGAGGGCTAAGAAGGAATGGGGTAGGATGTTTGGTCAGTAAGAGTCTGACACTGTTTCCCGCCCCGCCCCGCCCCGCCCCGCCCAGGCCCAAGGCCGGTATTAGTCATTAGATGATTTTTTGCCACCATAAATAGGCACTATACCAAAATTACTGAAAACGCACCGACAATGACTTGTGTAGTACCTAGACCCGAGGATGCAATCTGGCTGTAATCTGTGCAACTGACGACGATATTTTTAAAACGGTCGTTAAAATCGCTCGCGAAGTGTTGAGCACGATTGATTACTAGAATGACCCTCGAACTGCTACGCTTTTGTATAATTTTGTTTTTAGATGTTGTTCCTTTAGAAAATTTCGGATCCCTGATCACAGACCCGGGTCTATAACAGGATTGTTGTTTATTATTAGGAATGAAGGGGTTTATTGTTTAAAAAAAATTGAATAGACATCCTGTCAGTGCATTTTTGGCCTTTGACAAGGCATAACCAGTCGCATTACATAAATTTGACACTGACGTTGACCCCTTTATAGATACCTAAAGCTCATTGAAATCTGACGATGACGAACCAACAAGTCAGACTACCACAATGGCGATGAAAACCCAAACAGGCGAGCAGCCACAACGACCCGGGCTAAGCTTAATTACAACCGGGGGATTAAGCCGGGACATATTTGCGTTGCCTGTTCAAAATTAGGGCACGCTAGGGATTTCTTATTTAATTTATTCGTGCCCGTGAAGAATGTCGGTTCGTGTCAGGAGGATGCTGGTTTATATGTTTTTTGTTGCCTTTTCTCCGTTTTTTTTTTGAGGTATAAATTTTACTATCTACGGGCGAAATTGTATATCACACTTAAAGGCGAAAGTTTATTAGATCTTCAAATTGAACGGCTGAAGGGATGTGAATGTTGGCACGGGTAAAGCACGTCCTGGAATAGCACATATTATGGTACTTTTTAATCTGCGAGCATGTTACCCATGTTACCGTAAGACAATTTTCCACTATCATGCTGATAAATCCGCTGGCACAGCAGTTTGTTAGGTTAAAATCAAAAATTATAATATTCCACAACCTACTCACAACGCTATGTTTTATATACATAACACTAGCTTCTACCAGCTGCTCCGCCTGTGAGACCTACCAGTCCTCCGACATCGAGTTTCATAAAATCCATTCTTAGCGGACGTCTACACGCTATAAGGAACCTACCTGCTAAATTTTAATTTGTAGGTGTTATAGTTTCTGAAGTTTTGCTTTTATGTATAGATTATACTACTACTGGATGCACATAATCAACACACATATATTTGCCTTGGACGAGAATTGAACCCAAACCCCCGGCAAGTCCACTGACCACTAGAGACCAACAAAAGCCAGCCAAAGTGATTTTGGCAGGCCACGAAGATGACGTGACAAACTGGATAGAATAGAATATTGTACACTAAAAAAGCTATACGTACAATAGCGATGCGATATCTACCAGACAACCTTATGATGGATCGAAAGAACTAATAAAATAGGACAGAATGGAGAAGGCGCAAGAGCCGTTTTGCCTAAAAATATAAATATTTTTTACGAAGTATATGAGAAGAACGGGCAGGATCCTTGACCAATGGCTATATTTCATTCAAATTAATACGACCTCATCACAAAGTTTTATTACAAAAAGTTGAGTTTGTATATTTTTCGAGCATTTCGACATTTTTTCTTTGAAGTTTTTTTTTGTTTTGTTTTGTTCCGCAATCTTATTTGTATGAGATTTGCCTCGTTGATTATGACAAAAATGTAGACTATAATATCGCACGTGCCCATGGAAATTATTTTGATTATTATTGGAAAAATGTTTCTTCACGTTAGCAACACGGACATATTGAAGTCGTTTCGATCCATCTATAGGAACAAGTATGTATATACTTCGCCCTTAGTAAGGCCAAAAGAGAGGAAAGGTCAGGAAGACATTATTGCCTCTTTTATGTAATGATTAATAGACTAGATAAATCGGAGGAAATAAAGCGACCATGGTTATAGATACCTTTATTATTTTGTTATCCACGCAATATACATAAATTTGATACGCATATATCCTATATCTAATTTCAATATCATTTCATAGTATAAAACAAAGTCGCTTTGTCCCTGTGTATGCTTAGATCTTTAAAACTACGCGACAGATTTAGATGCAGTTTTTTTTAATAGATACGAGTGATTCAAGAGGAAGGTTTATGTGTATAATACAATATATTTAATATCACCAGTGCATCCGTGCGAATCTGGGGCGGGTCGCTTGTTAATAATATAACCATAACCATAATTAGGTAAAACAATGGAAATTATAAAAGATATATGTACGCTTTGAAACGTGCAAAATTTTTCGTGTCGATCTGACTCAAATCTGGTCCAACAAATATTAAGCTACCCAGATATCTCTGTCGTTGGGTTGATCATGCAGGCAGGGAAAGAGGTGGCACATGCCAGATTAGATAGACACCATTTCTGTTCTAGTTAATGCTGCATTCATTGTGAAAACACAAATAGAAAAAAAAAGTTTAATGTCGAGTTGAAATAAGAAGAAAGTGTGCCATTTCAACCAAAGCAAAAACAATGTGTTGAACTTCCCACTTCATTTAAAACCACAGGGGACGCATTCATTCAGTTAATTTTGACTCAACACTCAACTTTCAACCAATTCCTATGTTAATAAAGGAGTACAGAAAATTATAGGGTGACGACACGACTGCTTCGTCGGTTTGTATGTCTAAGTTAAGTTTAGAAGTAGAAGAAAAGGGGTTTCTGTTGAATTTTAATTAAATTTATGTATAGAATAATGATTAAGATACTTTGTAACGAGAGTTTTCTATGTATGTAACAGGGTAAAAAATCATTTGTTAAATAATTGCACAAATAACAAATATATTCAACAACTTTCACAGAACTTCTCCCAAACTAAGCAAAGTTTATGCTATGAAAGCTATATTATATAAATATATATATAAAAGGAGAAACTGACTGCAATATATGCTCAACCAAATCTACGAGAACTAGGCGCGTGAAATTTTGTACAAAAACTTTACACGAGCAAAGCCACTGGCAGAGGCTGTTTATGTATAAAATAACGTTTAAAAGGATATTTAACAAGGCAACTAACTGGGGTCGTAGGTTGAATTCCGGAAGGGTAATCCGGGGTGGTCCTGGAACATTAAGAAATAAAGGAACCATATAAGGTGTCATCAAATTGCTCTCGCTATATAGACGAATAAGGGGTCATTTCAATTTTACTTACTAAACTTTCCTGTATCTTTCACTTTGCCTTTGCGTTACAGCCCTCCTAACCAAGTTGCGATTGATGGAATTGGCCACCCCCCCTTCAATTCCTTTAGTCGGACCGTGACAACGTCGAGATGACGTTAGTACAAAGGAATTGGGAAAGCGTTAGACGCTCACGAAACGATCGTATCTTGGGCTAGAGAAGGAGATAACGCTACGATAACTCTTTCGAATGACCCACATATATAATGTTAACTCGAAAAATAACGCAAGCGAAAAATAACGCAAGCAAAAAATCTGCTTACAAATATGTTTAAATAATCGAATACGTCGTGGAAACAAACCGTGACCTTCAAACTTGAACGCAGAGTAAAAACCCTTCCGATAATCAATTTTATTCGATTCAATTGATACGAATAATCGAACTCGTAAATCGAAAATTCATTCAAGTCACGTCACTACGTATTGTTTAGAGTTATAAACCCTTTCCTTTCAACTAAGTATTTAAGTTTTTATGTGTACCTTTTGTGAGTTGTTTGCTTGATCTAGTTACTGCCTGAACTAGAACTACTCTAGTTAGCTAGAGGTATCAGGATCAAGACGCAGAAATGATCAAATCTCTTATATTCTGTAGCTGCTCTTTACGCTATCCATTCGACGATGTAAACTGTTAAATGAAGCTTTTTATGCAACTAATGGTGTTAAGGCAAACTTCAACTGCGATAATTATCGCGATAATTTTAATATAATTTTGATAACGCTAAAGTGGGTGGCTACACTTAAAATTTGCTTGAGTTACCGCCAAACGCCAAACGGCAATTGTAAATGCTTTTGTGCCGTTCTGATTCTGATTTAAACTTAGAGCATTTTTTAAATGCTCTAAGGTACAACATGAAAACATTCCATATTTTTTATTTTAGCTTTGTCTACTGCGGTTTTATTTTTTTTTACTTTGTGTTGTCCGCTCTGTTTTTTTTTTTATACACCCTCATTCTAGACTAGACGAAAGGATAAATAAGTAGGTTTCTATATCATAACTAGGGGGGTATTATGTAACACGTCAAGCCCCGGGGTCTTGACGTGTTACATAATACCCCCGGAATTTTATTTTACTTAACCATTGTCGTCCCGACAGGGGTTAAGTAAATTAAATTAAATTAAATTAAATTAAATTTTACTTAACCCTTGTCGTGACGACAATGCACTATGACTTATTTATCGCAACGTTGCATTTTTGCGACGTAAAGAAATGCGACGTAAAGAAAGTCACGGGCTTGTCGGGTTACGATTCGGTCGCATATGTAATTAGCGTGTGTTTACTAAAATATAATTGTGAGTGAACTTTATCTTCTTTAATTTATAACCTGACCCCGTACCTCGAACAATTGATGAACCGACGATTGAAGTGAACAAAATCTATTTTTGTGCGGCCACTAATAAACATAACGCGTAAAAATGAATCCTTCGTCGGCCATGCCGGTCAAGGGCGAGGCGAGTGAAAGTGCCTTAGACCAAATAACCGTGTCAAGCAGGATACCGGATTTCTGGAAGGAATCCCCACGTCTGTTTTTTGCTCAGTTCGAGTCGGCCCGACACCAAGAAGTACGAAGCTTAAAAAAATCGACTACTCGTATAGTGTACGAGGAATCGAACTGGAAACTTGGAGATCAAAAGCCTTCCCAACTCCTTAGGAGAATGAGGGATCTCGCTAGTATATAATACTATATTATATGAATATTATATGAAAAATACATTTTTACAATACCGTGTGCGTGATGAAATCCGTACAATATAAAAAAAAAAAACAAAAATATCCTGCAAATCGAATAAAAGGTGTTTCCATTGTAACCTCTTCTGGTTCCGAACAGCAGGAACCGGTGACGTGGTAGGCCCAGAAGGAGATGGCGTGACGATTTGGAGTCCTACTACCTTAAGGATTAGCCAGAAGTGGCTAAGAACCGAAAAGATTTTGGAATAACAGAAGAGAGGGAGGCCTTTGCTCTGCAGTTGGAGACACAGCGGGCTCATATTAATTATTGATGTTTCAAAATAATGGGCCTTCGAGCTGCCGATGATTCGACCTTATAGCTTTCGAGATTTTGATGCATCGAGATAGTGAACTGTCTGTCGCGCTCATAATTCATCGATTTTATGTACTGTTGAGCAAACGTTTTGAAGCAAATGTTATTTGAGTTATTATATACTATTTAGTTATAACTGAATTGCCGCTAAGGGATGAATTATAGGGTGTATAGCTCATTTTTTTCTCTCTCACACACTTAACATTTTAACACACATGGTAAGGCCCAAGGGCTGCTAAATTTTTACAGCGATCCTAGAACTGAAGAAAGTTAAATCTGACATTCACTCCATTTTAGAGACAATTTCCAGAACAGAAAAAAAAAATTCTAAACATTGTTTTCAGGA
The DNA here is from genome assembly GCA_029852875.1 of Mythimna loreyi. Taxonomy (NCBI): domain Eukaryota; kingdom Metazoa; phylum Arthropoda; class Insecta; order Lepidoptera; family Noctuidae; genus Mythimna; species Mythimna loreyi. The sequence goes on along the minus strand of CM056795.1, from coordinate 2,715,744 downwards.
TATTTGCTTACTATAGATTGATCCGAAAACGTAACATACCTCACACGATTGTGACAATATTTCGCGGAAATGTTATTACAATACCGTCAAAGGTTAACTGAAATGGAATTTACGAATCCATTTACAGCATTGACTTTGAGAACGTCGCGTTACTATTACTCATGAAATTGACGGGTAAACTAATAGAAATGTCTATTCTAAACAACAGGGTAGTAAGTGAAATTGTCCTTTGTCAGATAAATGGCCTGATAGGACACGAACGGAATAGCCGATATTAGTGTCCAAATGTTTTGCTTGGGATAAAGGAAACTAGTTGTTTTGATAATCTCTCGCGCTTGACCGCTTTCTCACCTAATGGTAACAGTGATGATGTGAGCCATGGTGGTTCATCCAAAGTTATTGGGTGATTTCCAACTTCAACTTTCTACTCTATAATAGGCCAGAGAGTGTCTTTTACTGACTAAAACTGATTATATGTCCTTCAGTTCCCGTTCTGTTCTAGGGTTACGGTCACTATCGTCTTTAATTTGTTGACATCTCTTTTAGGCGTGCGTGGAAAACAATACGCGCCATCGACGACTTGGACTCGGTCCAGTTGGATCCTGGAAGACCCGAAGGGTGAAAAGCGTAAGAAAAGGTTTCTGGACACGTCTTACTTTTTGGAACCCACAAGTTAACATATCGTTAGGAATACCAAATGTTTTTAAATGAGATAAAATGACGAAGTAGCGTGAGTAAAACTTGTTAGTTGTTAAACTTAGAACTCGTGTGAGCACTTACATAATTATACGTGATATAATGTAACGAAATATATTGTAATGAAGAAGTTCCACTTCCAAAGAGTCGGTGGTTTTTAGTTCTGAGTAAAATACTGCTTAGTATTAGATTTCGCAGTAGTTTTTTATCGTAAGGTACGTGTCGACAGTTCACACAAGCAGAAATATTTTTTTGAAGTCAAATTATGCCGTACTATTTACTTAATTAGTAGTATAAAACCTTAAGTGGGTAGAGATTTACTTAGTTGTAAAAGAAAGATTTTTAGAGCTGTTTTTTTTTTAGTTTAATATATTATTATGTAATTATTCAATGACTTCTGCCGTTCGGGAGTGAATCGAGTGGGCGTGTCAGACTTATCGACTAAAACGCACAAAAGATATAGGTACCCTTCAGAATAGGTTATAAAACGATAAAACGTAAGGACTTCTTAGTGTCAAGATTACTTTTTTAAACGTCAGAAAAACTGGCGTGGTCCAAAACCATTTAGTTAGCAAAATTTTTGACACTAGCTCTCCGAACTTACTTGATGATTTCCGATATTAAAAAAATAGTTTATTTATAGCTTTATTTTTAATTGATTAATTACAACTAATTACTATGCAAAACACATCCCCATCCCAAAAATAAATAATTCGCTCTTTTAGTCGAATGAACAATTTAAAATGTTAATATCCGGCTCATCCCGTCTCTCTCGAGGAGGTAATTAATGTTCAGATAATAAGTTAAGTACGAAAACATTAACGGAATTTATAAGACGAGATTCATAAGCCTTCACGAACGGGGGCCCCTCATAATTGGGCAATTTTTTACGGGAATTTGTTACGGCGGTACGAGTATTTTTAGTGAATTGCTTGAGGATCCTACTAACCTACTACTTGTGTTTGAATTGCCATGTTCTTGCTGCAGTAGAAAACTTACTTTCAAGAAAGTTGATTTTGAGAGGCCTATTGTTTGTCTAAGTCTGACAGATGAAATTTATTTTTTATTTTCTTTAACAACCGCAAAATGTCATTACTAACATAGGTATCTTTGGCGAAGTTTTAAAAGAGTTCAACATATACCATGAATTCGCGATGACAATCAAAAGTTTTATACCAAGGGAGCTCAAAGTGATACTGGTGACGGATTCTTACTAAGTCCAGGTTTACAGGATGTTATATAATAGTCAACGAATTATTATGAATATGATCTCTCTTTTATCTTTGTTCAGTAGTCATTATCCAGTTCTCAGAACTACCGCTTTCTGAATCGAGCTTAAGTGATCCAATCGCTTAATGTGAGCTTCCCCCACCCCCCAAGGTGTTGCTCAAAAAGCTCTTGGCATGGCTGTTAGCGGTACAATAATGATTAAGTCCACATATGACTGCCTATAAGCTAGCTGCACTCTTCAGCATATCTTATACCCGTACGGTACCGGAACCGGTTCTAAGCTGCTAACATATTGAGTTTGATGGTCGTTACGGTCAATCAGTGGCAAGCTGCTAACCTCCGAACTGTCGAAAGCTATTCATTGTCTCCACAAGCGTCGTTCCTCTTCATTGATTCTTAAGACTTGTACGGCAAGTTAAAGTAATGAACGATCATCCTATGCTTATTTAGTTCTTGATTCGCGTGCTAGTTAAGCGACAAAAATTAAGCACAAGGATGAAAAGGAAACTGCTATAAAATATAATAGTATTTATACCTGGCTCAACAAATATTAGATTTGTCAGTTGATAAGAAACCAGAACACCATCCTATGAACAACGTACCCCTGATAGAGAAGTACATCAAGAAGACCACCATCCCAGAACTGGGGGAATTTTCAGAAGATGCAAAGGTCAAGCTCAATACTCTTGATTTTGGGCCGGTATTTGCCCAACGATAAATATAATCTCAGTTTTAGTGTCAATATTGTGCGCCTCCACAAAAATAAATTACATGTTTGCTATGCTGCATTGTATAATGTAGTCCTCAAAGTCAAGTAAGCTGTATTAAAACACCAAAAATTTTATTTACCTAAATTTACACGAGATTTCAGAAAGGCTTGAATGTATAAATAAATCATTGGTTTTAACTGATTACAAAAAAGTCTGCACAAGCTATCGGCAACTCCAACCACTAAATCGGTCTTACCTGTTCTGACTAAAAATATTACTCTAACACTTGCAAAAATACAACTTCAGATCCAACAGCGTTTGGCCGATTGCCACACAGTTTTCCCGTCTCACTGGGCTGGACCTCGGCAGATCAATCACTCACTTAATCTGCTACATTGCTACATTTCCCTTGGGATTCATCCCCCCCATGCTGTGACTTCAAATTAACTTTTGCTAATTGCACCAAGATTCGTTAAAGATGCAGCAACGATTAATCTTTATTTCACGATTTTGCTGGATGTTTCTGGAAATCAACAGTCGCAGTCTTAGGCTTGATAATTTTTTTTGTATTGTTAAAATTTCCTACAAAGACCAACACAGCAAAACTTTGTCAGCGTGTTTTGTCCCATTTAGCAACGTCTATCCTTTCCATCCTATCCTATAGTTATCCTTCCATATCGCACACAAGCATTATGCTATGCTATGTTTGGTTAAAAAAAAAATTGTTTTAAAATTATTGGGTATTCCATCTCATCATCATCATCATCATCCTACCCTTATCCCATATTACTTGGGGTCGGCGCAACATGTTTTTTTCTTCCACTCTGTCTGGTCACCCGTCATACTATCACTACTCCCTGGGTATTCCATTACATGTTTAAAATTAATAAATATATTTTGATCTTTTCACCTTACAATTCTGACGAAATCTATTTAGTTTTAACCACATCATCTCCCATCGTAGTACACCGTGCAACTTTGGCTTAGAGATTATCAAGGCGAGATCTCAGCCACCTGGAGTCAAGCGTTGCGGTAAGCTCGGCGGCGAGTATTCCAAAACAGAGGGGCTCATTTCATTCAATATTCATTAAATAGTTTTCATTCTGTCTGATATCTATTTACCTTAATGATCATGAAGCATATGTGTTGTTATACTGCAAACATTGTTGTGCTAATCAATTTATAGCACTACGATACTAATAAATGTTCACCAAATAATAGAGCTTTTAAACAAAACGTACGAAAAACTTCATTCAGATGTCCAATAAGGATTTAAAAACGTTAGGCAAGCAGAATCTAAAATTTTCGAAAATCCTTCTCAACTGAAACAGGCATCCAATTTTTCATTTCAAACTCGTTGGCCAGTTGCCATGTTGTTTGCTACCTTGGACCTTCACCAGATCAATTACTCAATTAATCTGGCAATGTATCTAACGTTCCCTTCTCAGGTATAAATTTTATTTTAAATTCACAGTTATAGCGTGGCAACCCGAACGCGCGCTCTCTATGCCTTCCGCTAGAGTGCGCTCGGGGAGTTTTACGAATGGCGGCGAGACGCGTGCGCGCAAAACGACCGCGCCAAGATAGAAACTAGAAAAAAGTGTTTTATCGTGGATGTAATAAGTCCTAAGTGGTTTCCTGAGACCAATAAATAGTAACTCTTACACTCTGACTCTCAATTCGCTCCCCACCGACGCTATAAGTGGCTGCCCAACGTGTGTAGGTATTTCGTGTCGTGTGTTACGAGTGCAGTTCGCGAAATAACTTACAACGATCACGGAAAGTGAACGTAGGGGACTTATCGAACCTAGGAGTGTGTTTTTCCTGTTCATCCTGTGTCTCCAGTGGCCGAAATGCCAAGAATACGGCCAGAAGAAAACTCGGACTCGAGTGGCGCCGCGGGCGCGGCCGCCACGAACATTACAATGTCTCAAGAAACTCTCGCTGGCTTTATTGCATCAATACAACAAACACAGAATGAATTTTGCCAGCAGCTGATCCGAGAAGTACGCTCATCGACGCCGCATAACGTCTCCGAGGCCCAACAAGCATCGTTTGTTTTTGGCGCGAATGGAAACTTCGCGAAATGTACCTCTCGTTATGGCGGACACGCGGACGAGTCGTTAGATAATTTTCTGGACGCCGTGATTACCTACAAAGACTGCGTAAATGTATCTGACGTAAATGCTCTCCGCGGCTTTTCGATGCTACTAGAAGGACCTGCTGCAGTTTGGTGGCAAGGTGTCAAGCAATCAACCAGCACGTGGTCGGAAGCCATCACCCGGATAAAGTGCGCCTTCGGTGAACATGACCCGCCGCATCGCCTCTACCGAAAACTTTTTAGCCTCATCCACAGAGAAGACGAAAAGACAGATTTGTTTATTGCTAAGGTACGTGCAATATTAGCCAAGTTCCCAAAGGACGACCTTTCAGAAAAGGTTCAATTAGATATGGCATACGGATTACTCAATACGCGCATTAGGAAACGCGTGACGAGAGACTGCGTGAATAGTTTCGACGAGCTGCTCTACAAGTCTCGACAGGTCGAAGACTCTGTTCAAGACGTACATGATAAGAATGATAACAACAAGCACACAGTGTCGGATCATGCGTCGTCGTCGTCATCGCGAGATATACCAACAGTCGCCAACACATCGAGTACCGCAGGCCGAGCGTCGTCGGTCGAGTCGTCCGCCGGCGCCAGCGGCGGTGTCGTCGCCAAATCTAAGAAGCCGTTTTGTTCGTACTGCAAGCGTTTAGGACACGGTAAAGAAACGTGTGAGAAGCTTAAACGTGTTAGTGTTAAGAGTGATAAAAGCGTCATTAAGGAAAAATCGGAAAGTGAGGTAAAATGTTACGGTTGCGGTGCCGCGAACGTTATAAAGTCAAAGTGTAAAAACTGTTCACCACAACAAGGCCAGTCGTCGTTCTACTCCATGAACATTTCGTCGCATGACGGGGTACTAAGTACGTCAGTTTCCCGCGCTTCCGCGCAATCGCGCGACCGTAGGTATCGTCGGCGCGGCTCGGTCGCCGCCGCCGTGCCTGCCCCGGTCGCCGTCGTCGCTACGCAGCAGTCGTCGTTAGTCAACCCGTCAATGCCTATGTCGACGCAAGGTAACCCTACACTCGCTGTAGGGGATTTTAGTAACAATAATGTTCGTAACCCAAGTACTTGTGAAGTTAACTCAAAGAACAATTGTTTATTGTATGACAGAAATATTAGTAATGTAAACATTCCAGAGCATAGTTTTAAACATGACAAATGTTTTGATTACTGTAATGTTGTTAATGTAAACATAAGTTCGCCTAGTTTTAACGATAGTAATAGTTACTATAGTTGTGAGTATGTCAATAATGTTAATGGTTGTGCATCTTTCCGCCACCCCGTGTTAAATATAAACGTTCTAGGGTTTTATGGTACAGCTTTAGTAGATTCTGCAGCTAAAACCTGTATTGCCGGCCATACGCTCTACGCTCTCCTACTAAGGCTAGGACACCAGTTATTGCCGTCAACACAAATTGTTAGGTTAGCGGATGGTGTTAGTAGGGAGATGAATGTACTTACCGCGGAGGTACAGGTGACACTCCAACATAAAACTAGAGCCATTAACTTTATTATTTTTCCTGAAGCCGACAGTAATGAGAGTTTGTTAGGCATAGACTTTCTTACAATCTTCAACCTTGTTTTTAATTTTGGTAACAGCAGCTGGCACTTTGCTGAAAATGAAGATCAAAAATACGAAATACAGTTTGAAGGTGTGTCACCTGTGTCTTCGTGTGCCGCTGTAGAGGTGCTCCGGGATGACGAGGCGACCTCGCTTAGCGATAGTCAGCGCGAAGTTCTGGCACAGCTCCTTGTCTCTAATCAGGATATCTTCGAGCCAGGGGGAGAAGCGACTCCTTTTGCCGAACACATAATTGATACCGGCGACCACCCCCCCATTGCTGTCCCTCCGTATAGGTTGACCCCTGCTAAAAAAGAGGTCATGCGGATTGAGTTGGACAAGATGCTGGCTGATGACATTGTGGAGGAGTGTGAGTCTGCGTGGGCTTCTCCGGCACTTCTCGTTCCAAAGAAAAACGGAAAGGTACGTTTCTGTGTGGATTACAGGAAGCTCAATGCGGTTACTAAAACCGATGTCTATCCCATGCCTCTGATAGACGAGTTTATTCAATCTACAAAAAGGCACTCTTTCATGAGTACTATTGATATGCGAAGTGGATTCTGGCAGGTTGGTGTACGGGATCAGGACCGAGACAAAACAGCTTTTTCAACGCCTTTCGGTTCATACCGTTTTAAGCGTATGCCGTTCGGTCTCAAGAACGCGCCATCAACCTTCCAACGTCTTATAGACAGACTTCGTACGGGCGCTTCGTTGAAGGACGTGACCCTTCTAGCTTACCAAGATGATTTGCTAATAATCTCGGAAGGTAGCTTCGAGAAGCATATTTCTGACTTGCATGTTGTGTTTGAAAGGTTACGCTTGTTTAAATTACGCGCGAACAGAGAAAAATGTGTGTTTGCACGCGATAAGGTTAAATATCTCGGCCATGTCATAACCCAAGACGGTGTTTCACCAGATGATGACAAGGTTAGTGCAGTCCTACAGATGAAGACACCCTCGTCGTTACGTCACTTGAGAACCTTCCTACAGACTTGCTCCTGGTTCAGGAAGTTTATCCCTAGCTTCTCTTCAGTTGCTGAGCCTTTAACACGCTTACTGAAAAAGAATCAGGTTTGGTCTTGGGGTAAAGACCAGGACAGTGCCTTTCAGGAACTGAAGAAGCGCCTGACTTCGGCACCGATTCTTATCCAACCGGATTACAGTAAGCCGTTCGTGTTAAGGACAGACGCAAGCAATTACGCCATTGGAGCAGTCCTGCTACAAGGCGAAGGTAAAGATGAACGTCCTATAGAATATGCCAGCCGTCTTCTCATTCCAGCTGAAAGGAATTACAGTACTACAGAGCGTGAAGCTCTTGCTGTTGTCTGGGCTGTCGAACGTTTTAGAGGCTACATCGAAGGTCATGAGATTATAATAGGCAGCGATCATCAGCCGTTAAAGTGGCTTCTTACCTTAAAGTCGCCGTCCGGTAGACTCGTTCGTTGGGCTTTGAAGTTACAGTGCTTCAACATTCAATTTCAATATACGCCTGGAAAGGCAAATGTTATAGCTGATACGCTTAGTCGTCCAACCTGTAAAGAGGATAATAAGGATCAGTGCGGTGTTTGCTCTGTTGTCGTGGACTTACCTGCCAGGAGTGCTTCAGATCTAAGACGCGCGCAGCTCGATGACCTAGAACTAAAGAAAATCATTAGTGAACTAGAAGATACATCCGATGTTCAGTCTATTGGCGCTAAGCGGTGGTCTGAAAGAGGGTATTTTATGCAGCACGGTGTCTTATACCGGTATAATCCCGATGTCGATACAGAAGAAGCACAGCTGGTTGTCCCGGCTTCACTGCGCCTGGAAATTCTAAAAGAATGTCATGACTCTGATTTAGGTGGTCATCATGGCGTCGATAGAACATACAATCGAGTCGCTCAAGGTTTCTATTTCCCTGGTATGTACAGAGCTATAACAGATTATGTCAAAACATGTGCGACTTGTCAACGGTATAAGTCTTCAAACAAAAAGCCATCGGGGCTATTACAGACTCCCGTTTTAAGCCAAAGAGGCGAAGTGTTAGCAATTGACCTGTTTGGTCCGCTTCCCACAGGGGACAATGGGGAACGGTGGGTACTGTTGGTAGAAGATACAGCAACTCGTTGGACTGAGTTGTATGCCCTGAAAGAGGCAAGTTCTGAGATGTGTGCACGCACCTTGATTGAAGAGTACTTTCTCCGCTATGGACTTCCTCGACGCATTGTGTCGGACAATGGCGTCCAGTTTGTTTCCGCCGTCATGCAGCAATGCATGTTCGTTTTAGGTATTACTCAAGAATTGTTACCTTTGTATCATCCCTCAGCTAACCCAGCTGAGCGTAAAAATAGAGATTTGAAATTTCAGTTGTCACGTTTAGTTGAAACAGATCACTCGTCATGGCCGCATCACCTACCTGCGATAAGGTTCGCCATGAACTCAGCTGTTTGTCAGACTACTGGTGTATCTCCAGCATATCTAACATTCGCTAGAGAGCTTCGTTCGCCAGTCGACGTTCAACACGACATTCGGTCGATACTTGATAAGGACAATTTTGTACCTCAAATTACACCATATTTGAAAAGTTTTGTTAACTCTTTTACCGCTGTTAGAGAAAGAGTCGAAACACAGCAGGATCGACGTAAGGAATGTGCTGATAAGACCAAAACCCCTGCCGAAGTCTTCGAAGTCGGAGATCAGGTTCTTTTAAAATCACATGTTCTTAGCAATGCTGCAAAGAACATAACAGCTAAGTTTGTTCCAAAGAAAGATGGTCCCTATGTGATCGTAAAAAGGGTTAGTCCTACAGCATACGTTATCGCGAGTTTAGATAACCCTGAAAACGTATTAGGCAAGTATCATGTGTCAGATCTTACGCGGTTCCATAACAGGGAGAGTTCGCCTCCTCGTCCCGTGATGCCTAAACGTCAGAGAGGGCGTCCTCGAAAGCATGTTTGTCCTGTGTGTTAAGTTTAAAGTTTAAGTTATCCTCAGTGCGAGTTCACGAGCGAGGACGTTCTCTAGAACTCGAGGGGGAGTGTATAGCGTGGCAACCCGAACGCGCGCTCTCTATGCCTTCCGCTAGAGTGCGCTCGGGGAGTTTTACGAATGGCGGCGAGACGCGTGCGCGCAAAACGACCGCGCCAAGATAGAAACTAGAAAAAAGTGTTTTATCGTGGATGTAATAAGTCCTAAGTGGTTTCCTGAGACCAATAAATAGTAACTCTTACACTCTGACTCTCAATTCGCTCCCCACCGACGCTATACAGTTTTGTTAAGGAAATTTATTTTTTCTTTGCTTCAGATTTGTTGATGTTTATTTTTATAGGTTAGAGTCACTAGAAAATCTTGACGCTGCTTTAAGTCCCCGGTTCATTGCGTTTAACTTTGCGTAATTTACTTCATTACTATAGATTAGAATGTTGATAATATTTATTCCTTATGACGTGTATTTTTTTTATGTACATATATTTATTAATTATTTGGTGGTTGTGGAAAAAACGTGACCCTTAAAAAAAACTATGTTTATACATATATTTAGAAGGGAATGAGATCAAAACTTTTTATTTTGAGAAAAACCAAATTTTATTTTGAGAAAAACCAACTTGGGGTTTTATTTATCTTTGGCCATAGGACAACGGCAAAGCATAAACTTCTCACTTTCATAAAGTCAAAAAGGTCGAATTAGTCTGGTGGTTTTTCTTTCAACAGACTAGCTTGATTTCGTAAAATCGATTAATTTCGTAATTAAGGAAACAATAACACATAGAAATAATTTTATCTGTATGCATAACGGTATTTTTATCTGTATGCATAACGGTATTTTTATCTGTATGCATAACGGTATATTTATCGGTGTTGATTCCTTTTTTTACCCTATGTAGTTCTTCGATCCGTATGGTACAGACCTAAAATCGGTTGAAACTTCATATAAATCGGTTGAAACTTCATATAAACCATTTGTATTAAGATATCATAACAGCCATAACTTGTAACTCTTGTAGCAAATCTGTTATAACAGTAGTAGGTTATTATTAGGTTATGCTTTTCATCGCGTATAGTATTTCTCTTATATAAGTTAAACTAAATGACTACACACCTTACTTAAGAGGAAAACTTTGATAAGGCAAGACTAATGATTTTCTGTAATTATTTTTAACGAAAATAAACATTTTACTGTACTCCTTAAAAGTCGTATAAAAAATGGGGAAATTCCAAAATTTCGTCGCGCACAGTAAGAGGCTAATGGGTGGCGGTAAAAGTGTAAGTTTATCATAATAAATGTTAAGAGAGAAGCACCTGAGCTCCCTTGGATATTTCGCAGCACACTAAGTTAATTTAGAGTTTACTGTGGAGAAGGCCGTGTGGCTTTCTATGATACAAAGTTTGCTAACTGCTCCGGGAACGTCGTGTGGTATCAAGGTGTAATACTTGCTTGTTGCAACATGTGCACGAATTTTGTTCGTAATTTACGGGTCTTTGTGTTGTTAGCTGGAAAAAAGTTCGCGTACATACCACAACTCGTAGGTAAAAAAAACATACAAGCCTCTTCATGAGTATAAGTAAAAGTAATCTGGCGGTAACTTCTCTTTAGGTAGTTGTTGTTTAGTAAGTTGTTAGTTGTAATAGAACCCACAACTTGTAAAAGAGAAGTTAGTAATCTCAAAACAGTGATGCAAATCAGTACACAGCAGTATAATTATATATATTAGAACAAACTCTGAAGAAATATGTAATCTACTAAATTGCAATGGCGGGTTATTTCCGAACAGTCCTTTGAAGAGCCAATGGGTGTAAGGTTTGGTCTGATGTTTTTATTAACGAAAAACTTCGACACTGTATTAATTGCATTAATTTACATAAGTGCACGCAAGTTATTATATAAACTTCTCATCAAAAAAATCGAAACACTTCCGTTTTCATTGTTTCTGTCCGAATTTAACACAAAAAAGAATTCATACGATGAAAAAAAATACATATATTATAGCTGGCAGTTTGGCCATTACAGTAATAAGCGAAAATTCTAAATTCAAAATTAGAATTTCATTTGTTTATCTTATAAACGAAATGAATCACTGTTTTGAGACAAATGTGTGTTTAGGGTTGGAGTACATTTAGCGTTTAAAAACTAAAAATTGGCGCCTATCCTTAAACTTTTTGTTTTTTATTTCAATACTGTGACTTTGGGACGTCTGAAAAAAGGTTTTTTTTCTAAAACGTATGGATACTTCGCCCACAGAAGCCGCCCAAGTTGTGGCATTGCTGGATTCTGGCCTTAGTCAGCGTGTTGTGGCTGCAAGACTGCATCTAAGCCTGTCATCTGTTCATAGAGTCTATAAACGTTTTCGGGAGACTGGTTTGTTCACGCGCCGTTCAGGATCTGGCAGGAATCGGGTCACTTCTGAGCGAGATGATCGATTTATTGTAACAACTTCTTTAAGAAATCGACGCCTTAACGCTTTTCAACTGCAGCAGCGGCTTCGTGTTGTACGAAGGGTGGCTGTAAGTGACTCTACAATTAGAAGAAGGTTGAAGGATCGTGGACTGGTACCGCATAAGCCAGCAAATGGGCCGAAATTAACTGCAGACCATCGAAGAGCGCGCCTTAACTTTGCACGTGAGCACCTAAATTGGTCATACCTACAGTGGAGCAAAGTTCTCTTTTCTGATGAGTGTAAAATTATGCTGTATGGTAACGACGGAAGGAACAAGGTCTACAGAAGAGACGGAGAACGCTATGCACAATGCTGCATTGAAGAAAAGGTCAGCTATGGTGGCGGTTCGTGGACGGTTTGGGGAGGAATCAGCGCCGACGGTAAGACAGAGCTTGCTTTCGTGTCTGGGCCACGTCTGCCTGCACTAAACTGTCATCGGTACGTCGAAGAGTGTCTCGAGCCTCATGTGATGCCCTATGCACATTTTATTGGCAACGGCTTCATATTCATGCACGACAATGCTAGGGCTCACACCGCGGGCGTCGTACGAGATTATCTTAACGAAGTCGATATCTCTATTATGGAATGGCCAGCAAGAAGCCCGGACATGAATCCCATTGAACATCTATGGGATGAATTAAAGAGACGAATTCGAGCAAGAGATCCTGCCCCAGAAACACTTAGCCAGCTGCAAGATGCAATCCAAGAGGAATGGGACAATATACCACAGCATGTGATCGTGACTCTCATCCGATCGATGAAGAACCGTATGGAAGCAGTAATTAGAGCTCGGGGAGGGAATACAAGTTATTAAATAAACGTTTTTTAGCTTTTTTTTTTCATTTACGTGTGTTGTTTTATCCATTTCCTTTATACTCCATACGGAATAAAAATGACTCATTTAACAAAATACGAAACCTATGAAAAATTCATTTAAATTTAGAACATTAACATTAAGATTTGATAAGCTCATATTACTCACTATTAAACGACATTTAACATTTATTCCTAAATGTACACATTTTTCTGATAATCCTGACAAAACGTAAACTTGCAAGGTGTTTCGATTTTTTTGATGAGAAGTGTATATTGTTTAAGTACATTTACGTATAAAAAATATCCAACAGACGTAAATAAAAAAGAAAATCTAAAATAAGACTTGTAAAAACTTGTTCGCATCGTTCGTCGACTGGTAATGTGCCTAATAGACCGGCCGCGTTTTACCACGCTGTTATGTCGTTTCTCAACATACAAAGTAGTTTTATTTCTTTTTGTTTTAGCGTACATTAATAATACAGTTATAAAATGATAATTATGGTACGTAACAATAATTGTTTAAAAAAAAATAAACCTTACATTCAGAATACTGGTAGAATGACAATCAAAATGGCAAAATCCCACCAAAACAGTATTGTATATTTTTAAAACACTACCAAAACCAACAATAAACTGCAGAACCACAAACTGCCAAATAAAAAATAAACAAAGAAATACAGAAAACAAACAAAAAGTGGAGATAATACTCGTTGATCGACGGTACAACGCGTCCGTTGTTCCGCCGTCAGAAATCGACAGTTATGATTGAAAAAGTTTAATCAATCCGTCTGCCAATCGCGCGTGTTTTGATGGGAAAACGTACGAGTTTTATTATTTAGTCATTTATTGAAATTTTTGGAGTGTTGAAATGTGTGCAATTTACTATTTAATCTAAATAACCTTTAGATTTGGTGAAATTATTAGGTTACCGATATAGTTCAAAGAACCGCTAACCTTACAAGTAGCAGCAGTAGGTAGAAATATTGCTCGCAGAACAGACATAAGACCTGACAGTTTCTAGACTGACTCAGCGTTGACTCCCCACAAGGTGAAACAATGGCCTGGCAAGGGCCGCAGGAATCTAATGTGATTCGAGATGCAAAGGACCATTCGTTGTGGCGATACCTATACACCCAACAGAGAATGTCCTTTGGCTAAAAAAAAAAATGATGTAGAAAAAGAATTTGAAGCCCGCGTAGAACATGTTTCTTCCTATGTTTGTATGTTAGGGTCAGCATGTATAAAAAGCGACCTTTAGTTTGAAATATATTAATAGAAGCTTTATACATAAATACATATTTTGTAAGAGCTGAAGTTATATAAAAAGTAATGTTTCCAAAAAACTAAGCAATACAAAAAAATGTTTCCAAAAAACTAAGCAATACAAAAAAATACTAATAACAGACAAAGTAACGAAATGGGACCAACACCCGTTATGAATGTACGATGACGAAACAGGGAAAGAATTAGAAGTAAAAAAGTACGACAGGAAATTGCAAGAACGGTGGTGGTGAAAGGGACTACATACCGTTCCAAACTAGTTCTCATTCACCATTACCAGGTCATCACTACGTGTAGCATAAATAGTAAAAAAAAAATAACAGTATGCCGGTTATTGGGAACAGGGTCCATGCTACCCGTCAAGCAATGTCTAAAATGGTATGTCACCGCAGGGATCCAGCTGAAAATCAGCGTCAGGTACGTGTGCCTGACACATGCTGAGCTGGACTCCCATTTGGTGCAGCACTGAGATACACACCGCACTATGGTTCTAATCTTTGTATTTTCTTTGTTTTCCTAAGTACCCACATGTGCTTTTTCTTTCTCTTATTGATGTTGATTTTATTTATATAGGTGCTTAATTTTAAAGTTTAATTGTGTGTGTATGGTTTTGTGTTGTAACCAATAAATGTTTTATCTATCTATCTTAAAAGGACAGATTTCTGAATCCAACTCTTGACGAAGTCGGTCATCACTAAGTGTAGCTTAAATAGTAAAAAAAAAAAATAACAGTATGCCGGTTATTGGGAACAGGGTCAATGCTACCCGTCAAGCAATGTCTAAAAGGACAGATTTCTGAATCCAACTCTTGACGAGGTCATCACTAAGTGTAGCTTATATAGTAAAAAAAACAGTATGCCGGTTATTGGGAACAGGGTCCATGCTACCCGTCAAGCAATGTCTAAAAGAACAGATTTCTGAATCCAACTCTTGACGACGGGAGCCTAGAACGTAGACCAACCAGTCATTGAAAAGCTTATTATTGTTGTGTTTTAAAATATATTTTTTCTATTGTTAAAATAGCAATAATTTATTTTGTGAATATACTATGTCAAAACTTTTGACATTTAAGGACAAAATTTATGAGGTCAACGGTCCATACATTTTTGGTCCTTTATAGTCAGTCCAAAGGCGCGGCGATGTCATTGGATTTCCCCACAGAAAAAAAGGGTTAATCTTACAAAAATGTACGCAAAGGTTTTTTTTTAATTCAGGCAATGGTCCTACCAGTTTGGTGCATACAGGTTTTTTTGTATGGTAGGTAAAAATGCCATTAAAAAAATGTAGGTACCTATCATAATATTTTTTCCTGCACTTTTGAATTTAGACCAAAATGGGTGTGGATCGCTTTTGTTAAAGATTAATTTGTTATATTAAATTAAAAATCTCGATAAGTACAAATGCAGTCCAGAGCGGACTGCATTTGTACTTATCGAGATTTTTTGCTAACCAAGTGATTTCATTATGAATCGCATGTTTAATTTATAATTTTGGCACGCAGTACAATGACACATTCTAAAACATCAGAAGTGTTGTATACAAATTATCATAAATAAAAAATGAGCTACATAAATAAATTCATATCCCGGCGCCTCGAGACGATTACAACACTCAATAAATCCTTGAAGGCTGACGTCATCTTTACTGCTACCCACTCCATACACTTTCCTGTTACTGTGCTCACAAATAGGATTCAGCTCGCCTTTCTCCATACAAGCAGTAATCCTTCCGGAGACAATACACAGACAATGCACTTAAACTCTGTTCTGTCGATAAGGCATTATCTTTGTCAACACAGCAACACTCAAGCCAATTTGATTTTTATTTCTGAACCCTTAGATACCAATTTACGTCGAAACTTGTTCTGAAATAATTTTCTATCTCGACCCCTTTGTACGCCAACGTATTGTTATCAAAAGAATTTGATCATCTGTCTCGGATGGCTTTTGCTTTCTTCACAACAAAATCCTTCATGACTCATTGTGAAGTTTTTGAAAGTTACCGAAGTTGGAAACATTAGATAGAAGATTGTCGAGAGAACAAATTATGATGTTTAATATTGTATCATCGCTAAGCTGTTATATGCATGTTTAAGGACCCAAAACAAGTAGATGTAAAAACTCTTAACTTAAATGGCAATGGGCAGAAAACATTGCTAGCAAAACAGATGGTCGATGAGGACGAAAGATTCTCGAGTGGCGAGCACCATGTACCAAAATGTTTTTTTTGGTTTTTCGGGTTCCACAATGTGGGAGTACTTCCAACGCTGAACACAGCGTTGGAAGTACTCCCACATTGTGGAACCCGACGTATCCAAGACGCACAGGAGAGATAAATGACGATGATGATGAGCTAGAAAAAAACAATGAACTCTTAACAAATGATGTTTAATTATCATGAGATACTTCTCAGTCTACTTTCTTAACTTAAAAACGGATACAACCTCAGACAGGCCTAACCAAAAATACGAAAGCGAACCCAAAACTTGGAAGATAAACGATACATTTATTCCAAATCTCAAGAAACCCTATCCCAATTTCAGTTCTAGAAGTCGATACGCAAATTAATATTAACGACACCAGATGATCCTATCAAATCCTTGGTCCGAAGACGACCCCTTTATACCACTTTAAATTTAATTAAAACCTCAAATTTAATTCTGTTTTACTGACAGGATTCTCGTCGTTCAGCAAATTGATCGCTAGTATCTCTGTAGGTCATTAATTTTGATGGCCAGTTCATTTTTGCTGGAGTTCAATTTATTTCCAGTTCTGTTCCTGAACGTAGGGTTTTGAGTTATTTTGTTGTAATTGACCTTTTAAATTGGATATTAAAATGTACTAAAAACGGCATTACAGACACCAGATGTTTTTGAAACAAAAACAAATAATGTCCTGTTATTATGAAATCGATTAGAGTATAAATTGCACTAAATTATATTCAAATATCCTGCGGGATATGGATTCAGAATATCCTGCGGGATATGGATTCAGAATATCCTGCGGGATATGGATTCAGAATATCCTGCGGGATATGGATTCAGAATATCCTGCGGGATATGGATTCAGAATATCCTGCGGGATATGGATTCAAAATATCCTGCGGGATATGGATTCAAAATATCCTGCGGGATATGGATTCAAAATATCCTGCGGGATATGGATTCAAAATGGTCGATATCAGTGACAGTTTCCCACGGTAAATATATTTATTGCTTACCATCAGGACAGACTGAACAAACACGAACCTATAAAATACTGGTTTAGTTGTAAATACGATTTGTGCACAGAATTCCAGCTAATTTTTATTTTGCTTTGACTTAGCTTTCGCAATAATTGATGCGGGCAAAGTTGTTGAGCTAAAGTAAACATTAAAATTATGAAGATCAAAATGATACTACATAGAAAACGATTTACTAAACTGGTCTTAAAAAAACTGTGGTCGATATAGTGTAGAAAAAAAAGGTTGATATGGTATAGAAAAAAAACCTGTCTGTCTTGTTATTAGGTAGACAGACTACTACTATACGACTAGATGTTTAAAAATTTAAAACAATTGTTAAACATCTAGTCGTTTCGGACTAAATATGCAAACCAGCAGCCAGAAAACAGCAGCCGAAACACACGCAGATTGGGCAAAATTAATTCAACTTACCTATTACTTGCTCAAGTAATTAAAATATTAATTAAATTGTCTTTCCGCATAACGGAGCTTCAAGCGATCCTATTAAACATCTTGACTAGCTTGGGAGAATTTTCTAGAAAATCTAGTAAATTCCTTACATGTTGATCCGTGCCTCGTTATTTGAACAACGCGTCATGTACAGTTACGCTTGTGAGGTTGAATGACGTTAACTGAACTGAGTCAGAGAGAAAAAATTAAAATTGAGAAAAAATACAAAAACAAAAGTAAGGGTACACTAGTAAGTCGTGAATAGGCTATTAATAAAACTAAGGTGCTTCACCAAACGATTGTGTTTCACTTCACTGCTTACCACAGGTGGGATCGTATATGTAATAACAACCAACCACCCACTAAATGGATCATCTGTTTTTGTGCATCTTTCTGTACAAAAATACGCCAAAAGAATTATACGAATCCTTTCTGAACAAAAAAACTCAAAAAAATCTACGAATCCAGTATTATTTTTTCATTTCAGTTTTGAATAGAAACGTGTCCGAAAAATATATAATATTTTGTACCCAGTTCAGTGTAACGTAAAATTTCCAGGATTGATTGTTTCATTTTAATTGATGTTTCGTTATTTTTATGCTCGTACGTGAGGCCTGGCTGTGTTTTCCTACCATTTTTATTACACAACTGTCAATTTTTGAAATTGTTCGCATTCCTACCTACATCACGATTGCGTTTTAAATCGTCTGTATTTTCAGAACTCTTTTGTGGGGTGATGTGATCTCTTTTGTTTTGTGGCTTACAGTTTAAAAAATTACAAATTTATTTTGCTCGGAAACTTATCCACTAAGATAGCGTAGCTAATAAAATCGATAATTATATTGGGACTAGGAGTCATACATTTTTGGATTTGTTTCCAACCCGAGCAGCAAATTATAAAATATATAATTATGTATATAATTTGCTGCCGTTGCGTGAAGTTCAACCCACTTTCACACACTTCTTTTTATGGTGGGCAAAAATCATCCAATCCCGCTCTTGGGCGGATAGTGTCAGACTCAACACCCCACCCCGTTCCTTCTCTGCCCTTCGAACTGGGGCCAAGCCTGCCTTTCAGAAATAGACCCTGGGCCCCAGTAGGTTTCGACCCTTTCGCAGAGTCCCTACGACCCGCACATACTTGCCGCAACCCAGTCAGTTTGCCACCAGTCTTCAGCTCCATTGGGGGTCCGGTATGTTGGCGACAGCAATCATTGCGATCTTTTATTATTATTATTTTTAATATAAAGCTGATTTGATTCTGTCAATGGGTAATTATTATGGTTCCTTTGCTTGGTCTCCTTTAATTTAAATAAGACAACCAGTTTTTGATTTTTTTTTGTAAATTATTAACAAATGGATCTAAGCATTTTTATTTCATTAAGTATTTATATTTCATACCATTTTTTAGTTCCTTGGCAAAAACCGTAGCGGTAATATTAGAAAATTAAAGCGTGAATTTTAATTTCGTATTTTGTTAGGTAACTGAATACGAAAAAAGATACCTACTTTAATCAAAACAATTTTGATCTCAATACTTAAATTAAGTAACTACTACAACATTGTGCAGAAAAAATAATCGCCAATAGCTACCAATCAACAATAGAATAGCACCGAATTGAACGCTGAGCCATTTCAAAATTACGTCAGTATTGAATCCAAATCGGCATTAACGTCAATACGACGCGTCGTATCGGCTTAGCGTCGACAAATCAACGTTTAGCACGACAAGTGTACAATTTATGCATCATGCAATCATGCCTTGTCGCTTACACGCGGTCGGTATTACGATCGAAACGAGCTATAACTATTTTGAATTATTTTGCAGACTTAGAATTTGATTCGAAATTATATAATCTATGGAGTAAAATATGATGTGCTCAGAAATTATTGGGACAAGGAACACGAAC
Organism: Mythimna loreyi; assembly: GCA_029852875.1. Classification (NCBI taxonomy): domain Eukaryota; kingdom Metazoa; phylum Arthropoda; class Insecta; order Lepidoptera; family Noctuidae; genus Mythimna; species Mythimna loreyi. The sequence goes on along the minus strand of CM056795.1, from coordinate 2,696,347 downwards.
TAGTGCTTGACTGCGATTCCACCTTAATGGTAAGCGTTGATGCAATGGGCAAAACATTAGTTTTAAGGCGTTATTCACTCTAGGCTTTAAGACAACTAAATAAAGGAAGACCGCAGTGAAGTAAATGGTTTCCAGTTCGTGTATGCACACATTATATACGACCAGATGAAACTCTTGGCAAAACAGGGTTCCAAAATTTGTATGAATAGAGTATTTTCACGCCAGCGAAGATGCTGACAGATACAAGTATTCGATAAATGTTAAGCTAAAAAACTAATAGAAATGTGTCATGCAAACGTTGATTCAATTTTTCACTTAACAAAATATTCCAATGGACCTTTTGTATAGTGAAATGTAAACACCTATCAAGATCAAATAATAGACCCAAAGTGAAAGACGATAATATTTATCTGGAGAAACGATCTAGTTTCTAACTTCAAGACACAGGTCAAATGTATCACAGACACGGTTTGGCAGCTTTCAGGAAGTTGCGCGGTATCTTCTAGTTACATATTATTTATACCAAATGTGACAACGTCTTAAAACCAAATACATATTGAGTAATTGATTAAAAGTCATTGAAGTGACAGGAAGTTATTTAATGATAAATAGTTTATGAACGAGTGTAATCTTAGGACCATGCGTTTCGTGCGGGAATCCATGACACCCATGACATGCGGTGTAGTAGCAAATCGCTCATCACTAAATCAAATCACTGCGCTAACCGTGCCGTGAGCAAGTTGAAAGCGTCACTTAAACCAATATTTTCAAAATTCAAAACAATCGCTACCACTACAGAAGAAGCACCAACAAAATTAAACAAAGTCCGATCGTCTGTCTATCCGAGGAGTATCATGTTACTGGGGCATTGCGTTCTGGAGGTCTGATAAGCAGTCGCTCCATATAAAACACAAACGACGACTGACAAACGTCACATGTTCACCAATCACCTTGAACAACGACTGACAAACGTCGCATAGGTAGTGTGCGACAGAGATAACGCTCTACGAAGCCGAAATTAGTCGATTGTCTCTTTCCAAAGGTCGATGTGCAATATTTATTGCCGGGTACTGTAGCTAACATAATATGGTGAAATCATATGCAGTATGAGAACCTTTATGCGACACCACAACCATCATTACGTGTGTCCAAAATGGGTCTCATCAAAAAGGCTTTCAAGGCCTACAGGTGCCACAAAATGATTCAATGACCCAGTGTAAGTAAGCAGAGAATTCGTTGAATGCGAATGGCATGGAAACAATCAATGCAGCCATACTTATAGGGATACTGTTCTATGTCCAACTGCAGCCGATCTCAGACTGAAATGATGCTCAGTTAAAGTATAGTATAAAAATATAGAACCCCAAATCATACAACACCTAGATAATATCAGAGTGGTCTGTTAATAGTCTAATGGTTAATCACCTTGACAGCTATGCCGTAGCTTGTAAGTTCGATTTTGTGATGTGATGTGTGTGTGATGAGCGTGATCATTTGTTCTGTGTTTGAGTGAATTATTTATCAGTTCTCCAGTACTCATAACACAAGCTCTACTTACCTTGGAACTAGACGGCGTTATCTATTATCGCCATTGAATTGGAAACACTAACACTAAGAACAGCACACATTCTTCAATATAGCGTGTTCTTTTCAAAACAGAACCACAATCTAGCTGACACAAACACCCTTGAAGGTAGGTGGTTCTTCAGCAAATCATAATTGACACCTATCCAAACTCGATAAAAGCGTGGAAGGATTCAATTTTTCCGTCTACAGCGCTGCATCGAAAGTGCATTGCCAACAAGTGCGCGATGTCCGGGCGGACGGCACGTTTCGCCCGAAGCTCACGTTTCGCTGACGACCTGAAACTCTGCTTACCCACCTCTTGAGATGTTTATACGGTTCAAGTCGGGTTCGATGTAGGTCGCTGAAGTAGGTTTCGGGAATGAAAATGTACTTACATTAATGTTGATGTGGTGGGTAAGTTCTATCATAGTAATTTGCTAGATATTTTGAAATTTGTCACGAAAAAATATGGAAGAAAACTCACCTTCTAATTAATAAGCTCGCTTGTGTAACTTACTTTTAATTGTACATTAAAGAATTAAACTAAATATATTGAAAGAAGACAATTCTGTAGTTGCTGGAATACAAAAAGAAATATATATGGTGAAAAAAAAAATGAACAGAGCACAGAGCATTAGTAATCCTGTCCGCCAATTGTGTAGGTAACTTAAACCCATGTCACATTGTAACAGCTCCAAAGTAGCCTCCGGTTAGAATCCCAAGTTCAAAGGTTCAGGGCTGAGATTTTTGGGTGTTAACCTGAGTATTTTTTGTCGCATTTAGGTGCTTGCTTCCGTATTTTCAACCCTTTATCCCGCCACGCCAAAGCCAAAAGCGTGCATTCTCCGCACGCTACGATTTCATAGTATTAGTTTTTTTTGTGTTTTGCGAATACAGATTTTTGTTTGTTGGAAGCAATCTGCTTGATTTGCTAAATATAAAAAACTGCTTTATTCCTTAGTAGCATAGGCTATATATATACATATATATTGTGAACCAACTGTTACGTCAGGATGGCCACAGTAAAACAAGGATACTTATCATTCAACAAGTTTATAATTATAATTCAAATATTACAGCAGCGAGTAATTTTCTCATAAAGTTATTTGCTTAGCAACTGTCAACACAGCGGCTTTTATTCAAATAAAAAAAGTTTTATTTGACAGAAAAAAGCTGATTAAAAAAATAAAATTACAACTTCACTCGAAATTGTATACAGTCGATATTGGCTGCCTAATATAAAAGGTCATAATTTTTTGCTTATTTAAAATTCGACGATTCGACTGCCTCATTGGTCTTGTCGCTGGCAAAACATGTTGAGTGTAGGACTTTGAATTCGATTCTCTCATCGGCAAAAAAAAACGTGAACCTTCATCTCTTGGAAAGCACGCTATGCCGTTGGTTTTGTGCTTGATCTGATCTCTCCTCAATATGTTGAATTGCCATCCCATGATTTAAAGATGAAGACAGTATACCTAATAGAACAAGTAGTTAAGAATCTCAGTAGCTCCACAAATAATACAAACTACTGTTCTATTTTCACTTCCACTTGAAAAGCTGCGATTTCTAATAAAAACTTTAAACAATAAACAAAGTTACATTATGAGTTTGGCATACATTGCAGGTTCTGTACATATCGATTCGAATCGCGTAGTGTTCAGCGAGCGATCTAGTTAACATAACTTTATTAGCACGGTTCGAGCCGCTTGTTCGGTATTCTTCTTGTTAAGGTTCCAGTGTAAACTTTAAATTGGATTCGATAGTTGGGGTGAAAATGCGGAAAGCTAGTGATCAATAGCACTTGGATGTAGTACGGACTTGTTCTGGAATTATCGGTGTGCATTTTGTGGAACAAAATAACGAAACAAGGGCTGTAGAACTAGACGAGGATTGCATGTAATGGAGATCAGATGTTGAGATGGATGTGTTGTGTGATGTGACGTGAGTGGATAAAGTGAGAGTATATTTCAATGTGGCACCAGTGACTGAAAAATCGAAGAGGTATGGTTTATCTGGGTATGGCCAATTGGCCATGTCATTAGGAGCGATGAAACGTGTGTTCTAATTTTAAATATTAATAAGAATTCTAATGATTATTGTAAATACTAATAGCGAGAATTGTTAAAATTATATTTTTGATTATTAAGATTTTAAAACTGCTGCTACCAAGCAGGCTACAAATATTATTAATCAACAGTTATTGCCCGGCCCTGAGCCCTAAATAACTTGAGCACCGTGTTGCTCGAAATTACGCTTCATGGAATCGTTGAGAGAGCCGGTCCATTCATTTTAAACACCAATTAATTCGACTGACCGTAAGAAGTTAGTTTTTGAGAGACAATGAAACATTAAATGCACATCGGTAAATGATGTAAGTAAGTTTTTAATTCCACAAATGCGCAACATACATCTACTGCGGTTAAAAATTAATAAACGACAATGCTTGCGCTCACCTTTTTGGCGATGTGGAATCCTATATACAACAAGTTGGGGGTCCTAAGTTTATTGATTTTAGTGACCAGCTCAAATCCTGACGCCAATGAGCATGTGTCAGATATATTAAAGCGTCTTTACGTCCTTTTTTACCGTTTTACATACACAAAATATTTTGGGAACACATTCACTGTGTGTACAGCTAAGTAGTCGCATTTCCCGCCAGAGTGTTTCCTGTTAGCTACAGATCCTGTTAGCTACAGAGTGAATCGACCGCATCGTCGCTTCTCACCTGACGAGTCTATCATTTACAAAAAAAAAAAAAAACATAGCAGACTACTACTATTGTCTGGCAAATATAAGTTTGTTTCGATGAATTCCACAATACAGCATTATACAGACACTGACTTCATGCCTTCTCACCGTTTAAAAACCTTCCCTGGACTGATAGTCCAGGATTAGTCATTACATCAATCAGCTAAAAAAAAATTAAAAAAATAACATAGCACAAATAAACTTATAGTACAAATCAAACGCTAGGAGAAATCCTGAAATTCATGCCCAATATGCAGGATGGATCTTGTCGTCCTTGCAAATTGGTTTTTCACCGTCGACTGGGTCTCACGATGAATGGACTGCGTCACCGCCTTCCCGTTCCTACGACAAATTCGAAGCATCGAAGTTTCGTAAATCCAATTATGAGTTAGCGCCACCCTTGTAATTATATTTGTGAAGGTCATGGTAGCATGACCTTCACAAATTAAGGGAATAATCGCTCCGATAAATGGTACAATTGCTTAGTTCATTGATAAATATTGCTTTTAGATATTGCTGGAAATAATGAACAGGCTATTTTAAGTTGGAAAAATACAGGAAATAATATACAAAAATATATTGCCGCCATATTGATAACTGAAAATGTCGACTCTCCCAATAAACCGTTTTCCTTCTTCCACATTTACTTAAACGTTCTCCTCAAATTACTCTGTTCAATGACATCTCAGAACTTAAAATTTGTTCCCCGTGTTCTGAATCATACTAAATGATACAGGAAACGACAATGTACGAATACCTTGGTGGGTATGTACTGTGATGACTGTAAAGAGATCACATGCGTCACGAAATAGCGCACTGGCTTGTAAGACGTTCACAGACTATTCGTTGTTTAAATTTAAAATTACTTCAAAAAAAAAATAGTATGTTTTATATTTATTGCATTGTATGTCGAGCCGTTAGAGTGAAAATACAGAAGAAGTTTAAAACTTAAATTGGGTTTTATTTGCTGCTACCACCATCCTGGTACTGGAGCGCCCCGAAGAAGAGTCCTCGGGTCGCTACAGATTGGTGGAGGCTACGCCGGGGCCGTGACTAAGCACACAGCACAACAGTGGCAGAGCAAAAGTGAAATAATCAAGCGCTGAGCAGACACCGCCTTAAGGAGTACAGATAAGTGGTGTAGAAAGAGACGCGAAATGGCGCAAATAACCTTTTTTCTGGCGCGTCTGAGGTAGCATTCGAAGATTTTTTGTTGCAATTCCGCCAAATCGCCGCTATCAACAAATGGCCGGAAACAGACCTGGCATTGATAATGGGCGCATATCTAGAAGGACCAGCGCTATCCTTCTTGTGCGAAAGAATGAGAATAGAATTCCCGGCGGGAACGGATTACGTGGAAAAATTCTACAATGCTCGCCAAGGCGAGAAAGAAGACATAATCGCATTTTTTTACAGATTATCAGATTACGGCAGACAGGCAAAAATTACAGAAGATTGCACTTTCATCAAAACTTTCTTAAAAGGGGTGACCTTAAATTATAAATGTAAATTGGCGACGCGGTTATACAGCTCGAAAGCAGAGCTGAGGGCCACCCTCATTCAGATGAAAGCAATTTTCGATGAGACTCAACACACCTCATTAAATTTACCCGTAGAACCCCCTCATGTAAGATTTAACCGTCTGCCAGCATCAAGTCTAAGGCCCACTGCAACACAAAGACCGTCGAGCCCTACGCCAGGAACGACGACGCCCGAAGTGCTGGCGACACAGAAACGTTCCACACGCCCAGGTATAACCTGCGACCAAGACACAGGTTCGACAATAGGTATAATCGTTCACCCATTGCCCCCAGCCAAAGAAGCCCATTGCTGCACAGGCCCCCAAACGAGCAGGGGCACAGCCGTTAGAAAAACCAGCGGAGCTGCAAGCTGTGTCCAGGAGAGAGGAGCTCCTGACCGAGAACGAAAAACAAAGAATTGGTGACCTCACTCCATTTGTTAGTGTTTTTATAGCTGAACAGGCCTATACTGCGCTGATAGACACTGGAGCATCAATTTCGTGTATATCAGAGCAATTATTGACGGATCTCAATCTGAAATGTACCTGTGACGAGACGAATCAGTTTGTGAAATCCATATCGGGATCTTATTTAAAAGTTATCGGGATCTTATTTAAAAGTTATCGGAAAAGCAAGAATTAGTATGTTAGATTCACGAGTGTTCATATGAGTTTAACGTATTGCCTTTCAGACTTAAGACAAGTTAAGCTGTTTTTCAGAGGACTATGGATAAAGTATTAGCTGGTATCAAATATGAAAGGGCCATTTGTTATGTAGATAACATATTAGTGTGGGGTAACAACTTTACCGACTTTATAGAATCCCTGGAAGATGTCATGATGCGATTAAAGAAAGCAAACCTTACATTGAAACCGAGCAAATGTAGCTTTGGTTATAATACGATCTCTGTATCAGGACACGAAATCTCGGGAGCTGGAGTCAAACCAGACAATAAAAACTTCAGTCTTTAAAGACATTGAAAACCCCAACAAATGCAAAACAAGTAAAATCTATATTAGGTTTGTTTTCTTACTATCGCAAGTTCATTAGCAATTTTACAGAAATAGAATTATTAAGGAAAGGCGTTGCGTTCAAATGGACGGCCAAAGAGGAAGAAGTGTTCCAGAGCATAATAAAAATTATGGAGTCACCACCGATATTGCATTTTTATTCCATTGATCCAAATATATTAACACGTTTATACGTCGACGCATCGAGTGAAGCGGTAGGTTGCTGTCTGATGCAGGGTAAAGAGGTGATGTATCCTGTTTCCTATGCGTCGAGGAAGCTGAGTGATGGAGAGAAGAAGTATTCCACTACGGAGTTTCAGAAGTTTCAGGTCATGATAGATCACAAGGCGCTGTGTTGGCTGAGGAGCAGGAGAGACATGAATGGGCGATTAGCTAGGTGGTCGCTGTGCATCCAGGCTTATGATTTCGATATTGTCCATTGTGCAGGGAGAGATAATGTCATTGCTGATTTTTTGAGTAGAAATCCACTAGGCCAGGAGGAGGAAGAGCAGAGGAGTGCAGCGGAGCCACTCGAGGACGGCATGTAGCTGTATAAGATAGAGGTAGTGAGGATGCGAGATGAGCAGGGGCGAGATGATTTTTATAGGCTCTGGTTAGATAGGATCGCTGATAATAGGGGTAATGACGTTAAAGGATTTTGTTTGTAAGGAGATGTTTTATGTAGGAAAGCCAGGAGATTGAATGGAGTTCGTGATCTGGTTGTGGTGCCAAAGGGACTTTTGCATGTGTTATTGAAAGAGTTGCATGATGATCCATGGTCAGAAGGTCATTTAGGGTTAGCTAAAACCTTGGCTAAGTTTAGAGCAAAATATTTTATTAGGGATGCGGACAGAGAGATAGAGCGGTATGTGAGCAGCTGCAAGTTATGTCAGGAACGAAAGAAAGGCATCGAGTTAGCTCAGTTATAACCTGTGGCAGTGAACGACCTGATGGAGAAAGTAGGCATCGATATTTTAGGACCTTTTAGAAAGTCTCTAAATGGAAATAGGTATATCATTGTTAGTTTAGAATATGCCACGAAATACGCAGTCTGCAAAACGGTACCCCGAGTAACAGCGCAGAGGATCAGCGATTTTCTGATAGAGGATATTTTCTGTCGGTTCGGAGGAGTCAGGTCATATCGGATAGGCGATCGGTGTTCACTTCACGTTTAGTCAAGGCGACAGTTAGTTATTCGGAGCAAAGTCTCGCTTCACCACTGCGTTCCATCCACAGACCAATGGTCTAGTGGAGGGCTTTAACAAATTACTCTGCCAAATGCTCTCTATGTACGTTTCCACGGATCAGAAAAATTGGTGTAGTTATGTGCCCCTCGTGTGCTATGTATATAATTCAAGTAAACAAGCAAGCACTAGAGTTTCACCGCACATGTTGTTGTATGCTAGGGAACCATCGTTTCAAACCGACATGACGATAGACATACCCCATCAAAATCGATTGGATTATGTAGGGCGTCATGGTTTGAAGTGTTAACTGTCACGATGTGCCATAGATAATATAAAAAAAGCACAAGCTAGACAGAAGGCTAGTTATGACAAAAAGGCTAAAGTAATAAGGTTTGCTCCCAATCAATTAGTCATGGTCTATACGCCTGGGCGATTATACCATAAAAGTTTTAAATTATGTAGACTCTATAAAGGACCTTATCAGATAGTCAGGAGAATTTCAGGTGTAAATTATGTAATTAAAAAATTAAATAATATACGTTTTAGGGATATTGTACATATAAATAGGCTAAAACCATTCCATGTCAGATTGTAAATATATAAGGCTCAAAAGGCAGAGTATCCAGGACACATGTATGTATGTAGAATATTATGTCATTCATTAAAAGTCATTAATGTCAGATAATAATAACATAAGTTGTTGTTGTATTGAAAAGTGTTAATAAATTGTTTTGTTTCATGAATAACTGAAAATTGCTGCCGGGTGAGCACGAGCAGCGTGCCAGGGCAGATGTCTAAGCACGCGCAGCGTGCCAGGTCAGGTACGGATAGGCAGCCGGGAGTCTGCAGAGGAAGAGCCAGAAAAATCAAAAAGAAGAAGTGTTAGGGCTATAGGATAGGAATGTGTCTATTCCAGAGGAAATGAGGAGGAAATCCCCCTCAACCTCGCTTATGAGAGGGCATCATAGTGTTGTCCTCCGAGCCTCCCTTATGAGAGGACATTGCGGACTCAATGTCAGCTAATATCAACTTTGATAACGAAGCATAGTCTTCGCAAAGGGAGTCAAGTTGACTCTATTGATATACTTAGCTTGAATAATTATCTAAATTTAAATAACCGGTGTTGGTTAATAATGACTCTGGAATGGATTCATATAATGAAGCAAGGTTTAGGTGATCCAATGTGGTTGTAGCTCTTTGACCTCTGGCCCGATAAGCGCCTGAAGGAATTAAAGTCAGAAGGCATTGTATCTTAGAATGTAATCCCAATCGGGGTGGTTGTCACTTTGGCATCCTAGGTTAGCAGGACGGTACGCTGTGGCCTTTAGTTGAGGTTTTGCCCCAGTGGAATTTAAGCAGAGCAACAACGCTGGTTGGTGAGAGCGGAATGAAGCTCGATAGAAACATAAATGTTGGTTGTTTATGTTCTGAAGTATTTGTCGTTGACCCCAGCTTAAGCTCGCTCTAGAGAGACATCCGCCATAAAACAAAAAAAAAATACATGGTCCTCACATAGGTAGGGAAATCGGTGTTAGGATTAGGTAGGTTCTACGATTAGCCTGCAAACCCAAATTTTTGTCGAATAGAAATGTTCAGTATCCTAACATTTCTATTCATAAGGGGGTGGCTGTATGTGATGACTGTAAATAGATCACATGCGTCACGAATTAGCGCACTGGCTTGTAAGACGTTCGCAGACTATTCGTTGTTTAAATTTAAAATTACATCAAAAAAGAAATAGTATGTTGTTTTATATTTATTGCATTGTATGTCGAGCCGTTAGAGTGAAAATACAGAAGAAGTTTAAAACTTAAATTGGGTTTTATTTGCTGCTACCACGATCCTGGTACTGGAGCGCCCCGAAGAAGAGTCCTCGGGTCGCTACAGTACATATGTGTAGTCTAATCGACCAATTTTATGTAAGATGTCGTTGACTCCAGCGCCCCGATCAAAGCTGCAGAACAGCGTATAGTCTTAGTAAAAAATTGACAGGCTTTAAGAAAGACGACCGACATCAGTGAGGAATTCCAATCGCCACCAATGATCGATCAATTTCAAAATGAAACCCAAATGTACCACTAAATTAAAAAAATACTTGATGTCGACGAATTGAAATGTGCAACATTATAGATTATAATACCAACAATATTTATCCAATTTCCATTAAAATGTTCATTCAATGCGCTATAAATTACGTACTATCTTCCATCCGATTTATCGATAGCAACGAATATTAAAACCAATTTAAAAAATCCGAATTCGATTATGTCACTATGCGAATCACGATATAATGTGAATTATTGCTGCCCTATATATTTAAAATGCAGGACGGGTTACAAAACTCGGACTTCACTTTTTTTTAGAATGAAAATCACCCATTGAAGAAGTAGGCTTTACAGGCGTATACATTCTATTTTCACCCACAACTATTTTCCTCCTTCTTTGTCTTGCGTTTCAAGAACCCCGGGCTTTCCTTTCAAAAGCATACCCATGACCCCAGTAGGTTCAGCCCCAGTAGGCTTCGGCCACACCGGGAAAGTACGGTTTTGCAGGTTTTTTTTTTGCTGGGATTTCTTTTAGGCGTGTCAGGAAGACTACGTACTGTCGACGATTCGGGCTCGGTCGGGTCACCCTGACTTAGAGATCTATCATTGTACACTAATGATTTGACGAAACAATTTATAGTTCTACCGTTCAACTTTATTTTACCTCAGGTTTACTGAACTAAACCAAGAAAACGACAGCAATGGAAAATCTAGTTAAAATGGTTGTTATAAATAGACCCGGGGGCTAGACATGAATGAGAAGAAATACATCTCTGTAAATAGAAAAATTCTTTAACAAGTTCAATTATCTTAATGCGCTTTTAGTATCAGATCCGCTTTATTTCTATACTTGAGCTATGATGAGACCTTGCTTCATGCCAAATTATGAGAGATTCTAGGTCACCGGGAATTTTGATTCCTTTGAGTGTTGAAATAACATGTATTCTTTTGCGACATGAACCGGAAGTATATTTATTTCTATCAAACTTTCATAGCTTCAAGGGACAGCAGAAATTTTTATTCGACACCTTCACGCGTTTCTGAGAGATTAGCAGGTAGCTAAATATTACTCGCACAAAATTTGAGTCAGATCGACACGAAGAGAAGAAAAACAGATTGGCTACAAAAGTAACAACACAAGAAGTCAAAAAGTGTGTCACAAGAAGTCAAAACAAGTGTGTCACAAGTGTGTCCATCATATAAAATGTTCCAAATCAACGAAAATACGCAAAAGCTGTCCGAACAGATTTTTTATCGCTAATGAAAGGTTGCGAGAAGTGCCAATCACTTAAACACAGCGCCCGGGTAACTCCCGTCTAGACCCAAAGCAAGAATGAATAACGAAATGACACGTTAACATGAATATGTACGAAAAAGTAACTTGAAATCGATATGCTTTTATTAATGAAATATTAAGCTGAATTTATTTTTAATTTAAAATTCTGTTCGTTAAAAGTGTACTAAAGTAAATAATTAAAATTTTTAATGCTTCAAATTGATATATCGTAGCGACATCTATGAAGTCACATAGAAACTACAAAATTCAATAAAATGAATATATTATCTTGACATATATTATCTTGACATATATTATCTTGACATATATTATCTTGACATTTATTAAACCTAACTAGTAAAAACTGTAGAAAAGAAAGGCGGACCTAATACCATAGGCATTTTCTAACCAATCTTAAAAGAGTGAACTGATTTTGGATGTGTCTTCTAGCTAGTTTTCTTAAATAGTTACTTTTTATCTTATGTATAAAAAATACATAAAGCTCCATTTTTGAATTATAAAATCGGGGCAGTGGTTTTTTTATTTAATGTAATATTCTACGGCTCATTATTATACCGTAGTAGTCTTTTTCGCTCACTTGCCCCAACTAGTTCTTTAAAATACATTTGCAGGTATCCCAAATATATCGAAACACGAGCTCATTATTAAACATGTTCTCTCAAATTTGTTACCTCTACTAAACAACTGTCTACCGTCATTTGGTTCGGAATGAAAGCTCATTTTGCAAATTAAATGTTTGGTTGCAAATAGAATGGGTGTCGTAACATGGAAATTGTCATGCCGCCGTGTTTACCTACGTATGTGTGGGTGTACGTGTAGCACTAAATATGTTAACCAGTCATGTCTATGAATTATAAATGTAGTATTTACATAGATAATTTATTAGACTACTACTGATCGTTGATTTCTAAACTATGTGATCAAATCTTTAATTAAAAAAATCGGACAGATTTTTGTGGTTGTTGTGGCTAATTTGATGTGTGTAGGAGACAAATAATATTCAGGAATATCATTTACTATGGTTGTTTCGTGTCAATAGCTCAGAGGTCTTACCGATGAAAATAGTCAATGTTTAGTGATTTGCTATCAAAATATGAGTCAGCATTGCAAATACGCTGATAAGTCATATGGGTACACAGATAAACCATGCTCCTTGAAAGGTTTCAAGTCCCGTAGGACTTGGAACTCCTTTATATATACTTTTACGTGGACAAAACCGGTGTAGAAGTTAGTGAATTTTATAGTGAACAACATGATATAACACAGCTTACTATTCAATATATGTGAACCACAAAACGGAGAAACACTACAGTAGAGAAAGCATTTCTTAGTTCGCAATGAGACCAGCAAGTAACAATGGTACTGAAATTGGTGCCTTTGTACTGAAGAAGGGCTAGAACAATATGGTTCTAATAGATGTTCCTTTTTTAAAGGAAAAAAGATCTTTTTTATGGCCGGAAATTGCATAGAAACTACTGTGGTTTTTTTTTTTTTTATGGTAGGTGAAAATCATCCAATGACGAAACCCGCTCTTGGGCGGAGCGGGAGACCAGTGTCAGACTCTTACTGACTAAAAAACCTACCCCGTACCTTCCTTGCCTTATTCCTGGAGTCGAGGTAATAGTTTGCACCACCCTCTAGGCTCCAGGAGGCTTCGACCCTGAAGGGCCCCTGCAGCTTGCTGACAACTCTGAGGCGCGCGGGAACGGTGCGGGCCGTTGACGACTTGGACTCGGTCTTACCAGAAACTACTGTGGTGGGTTGTTGATGTCAAGGTATCATCACTATCATCATATTCTCACTGCTGGGATACAGGCCTCCTCTCTAAGAGAGGGAACGGGTCATAATCAACTCATCCGGGTCCAGTGCGGATTTTTGGATGTCACATGTCTTCGATTTTTCGGAACCATGCTGTTTTCTTCAGTTTTCCTTCATCGTTTTGAGAGCAGTGGTGATGGAATAAATTACACGAACTAATGCGCCTGGCTGGGTTTGAACCCGTAACCTATAAATCTTAAGTTGGGGCCGATACCACTCTGCCACCACTGCTCTCATCAATGGTATGAATATAAATATTGAGGTCTTCGCTGTGAGAAATTGCCAAGATTTTTTCTAGATAAAGCATTGTACCAAATTTTGGTTCATTGTGTTTTTATCAACATTTCATAACATTAGTCATTAGGTAGTTCAACAGCCCGTTTTGTTCTATCGCTATCACCATACATCGTTATTTTTATGCAGCTTGTCACTTTTCTGAAGATGATTATTTTTCCACAATCAGATTGTCTTATGCTTAGTTGTGTGTCCTTTCACTGATTCCTTTCACTTAATATACATTTTATTAATTTAATAAGATCTTAAATTACAGAGCTGACGTTTTCATGTTGACGTTACTCGTTACTCTCTATAAATTGCATACCTACAAATTTAAAATAATCAAAACTGATGAACGACGTAACATTTATAAACTGTCTGCGCTACTCTTTTAATATTATTTAAATATAATTACGTAAAGTGTAATTTAGAATATGTTGATCAGAAGCTTAACAGTTAATCCTTTCGAGTTTTACTCGTAGAGTAAAAAGATCACCACTTAAAATCGTTGTAATATAATTAATTACTTAACAATATCTTGCAATAGCTAATTGTATATTCTATCTAGTCAATAAAGCTTCAATCAATGAGATCAGACTGATTTAAAATTCAATTAAACAGAATCTGATTTCCATTTGTTTTGTTCAAGTATTGTACTCTCTTAATGAAATTTTAATAGCAATGGAATCTTTCTATTTTAGGACCTAGCTTCTATGGATTGCTCTTTAATAGTCTTTCAGAGAGTAAAAAGGTTAAAGGTGCAAGGCGTGTTCCATCGACCACATCATCGCTTATTAGCAACCAGGTGAGGTAGTTGCAACCAGGTGAGGTAGTTGCAACCAGGTGAGGTAGTTGTGTGTGGAGATGAAATCATAAATTCAATTAATTAAATTTGGTAACTCGCCATGATGGCAACAACTGTTAACGTAGAGACATACTGAGAATATGGTTGTTGTTGCCGCATCACTAATTGCACCACAACGGTATGAAACATACCTTTGTGCGAAAAAGAGTACGACTTAATTGCAACACAGTAACCTTAATTCGTGAAGACGAGCTTATAAAATATGCTCGCTTAGTAGTTAGAGACAAGAGGAGAGAGATTCGTCGTACGATGAAGATTCCTTTGCCGCTCAGATACACTGAGGTGACCACCAGTTCCCAGCTCCAATCGAGGGATACATAAATCGATACAGTTCCGTTTACAGATAAATCAGAATATGTATAGGTACGTTTACACTACACGTTACGTTTTGTGTGTATACGTTTGGCATGGCCTAATGTGTGTATACGTTTGGCATGGCCTAATGTGTGTATACGTTTGGCATGGCCTAATGTGTGTATACGTTTGGCATGGCCTAATGTGTGTATACGTTTGGCATGGCCTAATGTGTGTATACGTTTGGCATGGCCTAATGTGTGTATACGTTTGGCATGGCCTAATGTGTGTATACGTTTGGCATGGCCTAATGTGTGTATAACGTTTGGCATGGCCTAATGTGTGTATAACGTTTGGCATGGCCTAATGTGTGTATAACGTTTGGCATGGCCTAATGTGTGTATAACGTTTGGCATGGCCTAATGTGTGTATAACGTTTGGCATGGCCTAATGTGTGTATAACGTTTGGCATGGCCTAATGTGTGTATAACGTTTGGCATGGCCTAATGTGTGTATAACGTTTGGCATGGCCTAATGTGTGTATAACGTTTGGCATGGCCTAATGTGTGTATAACGTTTGGCATGGCCTAATGTGTGTATAACGTTTGGCATGGCCTAATGTGTGTATAACGTTTGGCATGGCCTAATGTGTGTATAACGTTTGGCATGGCCTAATGTGTGTATAACGTTTGGCATGGCCTAATGTGTGTATAACGTTTGGCATGGCCTAATGTGTGTATAACGTTTGGCATGGCCTAATGTGTGTATAACGTTTGGCATGGCCTAATGTGTGTATAACGTTTGGCATGGCCTAATGTGTGTATAACGTTTGGCATGGCCTAATGTGTGTATAACGTTTGGCATGGCCTAATGTGTGTATAACGTTTGGCATGGCCTAATGTGTGTATAACGTTTGGCATGGCCTAATGTGTGTATAACGTTTGGCATGGCCTAATGTGTGTATAACGTTTGGCATGGCCTAATGTGTGTATAACGTTTGGCATGGCCTAATGTGTGTATAACGTTTGGCATGGCCTAATGTGTGTATAACGTTTGGCATGGCCTAATGTGTGTATAACGTTTGGCATGGCCTAATGTGTGTATAACGTTTGGCATGGCCTAATGTGTGTATAACGTTTGGCATGGCCTAATGTGTGTATAACGTTTGGCATGGCCTAATGTGTGTATAACGTTTGGCATGGCCTAATGTGTGTATAACGTTTGGCATGGCCTAATGTGTGTATAACGTTTGGCATGGCCTAATGTGTGTATAACGTTTGGCATGGCCTAATGTGTGTATAACGTTTGGCATGGCCTAATGTGTGTATAACGTTTGGCATGGCCTAATGTGTGTATAACGTTTGGCATGGCCTAATGTGTGTATAACGTTTGGCATGGCCTAATGTGTGTATAACGTTTGGCATGGCCTAATGTGTGTATAACGTTTGGCATGGCCTAATGTGTGTATAACGTTTGGCATGGCCTAATGTGTGTATAACGTTTGGCATGGCCTAATGTGTGTATAACGTTTGGCATGGCCTAATGTGTGTATAACGTTTGGCATGGCCTAATGTGTGTATAACGTTTGGCATGGCCTAATGTGTGTATAACGTTTGGCATGGCCTAATGTGTGTATAACGTTTGGCATGGCCTAATGTGTGTATAACGTTTGGCATGGCCTAATGTGTGTATAACGTTTGGCATGGCCTAATGTGTGTATAACGTTTGGCATGGCCTAAACGCCACATGGAATGACGTAACTAACGCCAGGCCGAAACTCCGATGTTGCCTCACCACTACCGCCACGAAAACCCGATGCCCCAGGGCCACGTTCAACGAGACTGTTGACTGTATAAACCAAACCCAAAAATGAACAGATGTTCTCAGACATTGACATGATGGAATTTCTCAGCATAGCAACCTACAGGACAAACGAATCCGCGATTTTTGCCAAGGCTTTTATACTTTAGTGCAAAAAGGAGTACGAGATAATTGTAAAAAATGGATGTTACCGGTATGACATGTCAACATGTGGGATGGTGATTCCGCGATCATTATACAGATTTTTAAATAGTATCAGCTAATGACTTAATAGCGAAGAGCTTCGACCAACATTTGAGGAGGCTTTCGTTGGGTGACTAGATTAATAATTTGATTCAGAAAGCCCTTATACCCGGCTGGTCTGGAGCTTTGACCCGCCGGTAGCTTTGACGCAGTTTTCCCCAGAGAGGTGGGATACTAATGGTATATTTTTAAATGTTTTATTTATACTATGTGTTAATAATGAATAAAGAGTAGAGGTGGGATACTAATGGTATATTTTTAAATGTTTTATTTATACTATGTGTTAATAATGAATAAAGAGTTTCTAAGTTTCTATGAGAGCAGTGGTGGCCGAGTGGTAACGGCCCCGACTTGCGTGTAGTAGGTCGCGGGTTCAAACCCAGCCAGGCGCATTACTTTGTGTAATTTATTTAATCACCACTGCTCTCAAAACGGTGAAGGAAAACATCGTGAGGAAACCGGCATGTCCTAGAACCAAAAATTCGAAGACATGTGACATCCACCAACCCGCACTGGGCCCGCGTGGTGGATTACGGCCCATTCCCTCTCTTAGAGAGGAGGCCTGTGTCCCTGCAGTGGGAACATTAAAAGGCTGATGATGATGATGAAAGAGTTTCTATTACATTTATAAGATCAGTATGGATTTATGGATTAGAAACTTTGTTTAGTGTCATTTTACGTATCTCGTAAATCGTGCTGATTGCAACCTGACTTTTTAATGTTTCAAAACTTTAGTCAAAATAAAAGCTTTAATACAATTATTATTCACTGCTTGGTACGGCCAGCAGCACATCAGACTACAACAAACTGTCAAAATTCTGCAAACGATTTTCAACTCATCAAAATAAAACAAGGTTCAAAATGTATTGGAGAAATCTGACAGATTTGTTTAGTCGTGATGTGCTGGTGACTGTACATTAACAATTTTATTGTATTCGAGTTATTTTTAATTAATTGCATCCAAGCATTCTTATATCAGTAGTTGTGATAATTACGAAAATCAACGTTCAATTAATTTAATTGTATATACGGTTAATGAAATAGTCGTAATAAAATGAAAATGAAATAGTAAAAATATGTGTGTACCTACAGCGACTGAGTTCAAGTCTATTTCTAGTCTTAATTACTTGAGTAAAAGTGACTACTTGAGTAAAAGTGACTACTTGAGTAAAAGTGACTACTTGAGTAAAAGTGACTACTTGAGTAAAAGTGACTACTTGAGTAAAAGTGACTACTTGAGTAAAAGTGACTACTTGAGTAAAAGTGACTACTTGAGTAAAAGTGACTACTTGAGTAAAAGTTACTACTTGAGTAAAAGTTACTACTTGAGTAAAAGTTACTACTTGAGTAAAAGTTACTACTTGAGTAAAAGTTACTACTTGAGTAAAAGTTACTACTTGAGTTCCAATTTTATTTTATTTTTTTATCGTTGTTATTACCATGTGTCGTGAGCATGAATTAAAAATTCGAAGACATGTGACATCCATCAACTCGCACTGGGCCCGCGTGATGGATTACGGCCTATTCCCTCTCCTAAAGAGGGAGCTTTAATCCCAGTAGTGGGAACATTATAGAGACTGGTGTTATAAGTATAAAATTCAGTCATATCAAAAAGTATAGGTAATATTGATGTTATAGTGTTGTTGAGTGTTATTATCTTTTACATCATTACATTGTCTATACAATATATTTACGTAGATGACATAATTAACGCACATATCCTATATACCACCAGTCCACCAGTAACTACCAGTAAAGTAACTAACAGATCAATGCATGATTCAATTTCAATTTGCTGTTTCTTAATGAGGGGCAACCCATCTTCAAAAATGTGGAAATTATATTTTAGGGAAAAAGTAGAACCTTATAATAAGTAGGTATATCATCCACATCGTCGATAACAATAGCAGAAAATACCTCGTTAAGATCGCAGCCAATAATAACTAGTTAAATAAACTGATACCTATCTACAAACAACGCACCCACACATTAATTCTTTTCCAATCAATATGACGTCAAGACGGCGACCTCTGTTTCCTAGACAAATAGAATATGCTCTATAGACCAACCGTGCTGCGTTCACACCGAGTCAATATTTGAATACGCACTAGCGTACAAGTTTCTTTTAACCTGTCGATCGATGGCTGAAATATAGAATTTAATTCATACAAGCGACCCGGCCCAGCTTCGCACGGGTACTGATATTGAATATTATGCACATAAACCTTGCTCTTGAATCACTGTCTATTAAAAAAAATCCGAAATCCAAAATCCGTTGCGTACTTTTAAAGATCTGTGAAAGTGAAGGCAAATAAAAAATAGGTGCCTGTACGTACTTCATATTTTTTACACAGCTTACTACTTTTTGAATAGACTTAAATCTTGTGCGCCTCGCTATTAACAATGGCATCTCTGCTTACCATCAGGTGGGATTATTTAAAAAAAAAACGTGATTAGATTCGCATGCGAAATGAAATAGCTGCAGGACGAAGCTGACTGCAGCTGCTGCACGATTAGTTTTCTTATGTAGTAATATGCCATAGCTGCGCTTGCAGGTCGCTGCAGGTCGCCGAAGCACGACAGCACGACTGGTTTTTCTATATAGTGCCTGTATCCGCAGTCTGTAGCCAGTGTTCGAATAGCATTATTATCCTTTCTTGTAATGCTGTTAAACTTGCCACTTGCTAAAATCCACTTGCATTATCCAAACGCTCCTCGACACGATTCCTCGTCAAGCGTAAAAAAACCCATTCAGTCAGACCATAACATCATCCCTTATTTTAACGGTGGTATTAATTCTTTTTACACTGCTTTTTACGCGTTTTATGTGGGACAACAATGGTTTTATGTTATTTTTGGTGTGAAAGTTGTTTAAGATTGTAAGATGATTCAAGAAACGGCAAGTATATTAAGCGAAATGTTAATTTGTCCATTTTTCATATTGTTATGATTGTGATTGAGAACTGTGGACTGTGCCTTGTTTGTTCCTTTTGTTTATTTATTTATTTACTAGCTGACCCAGTGAATATCGTACCGCCATTAGTTTCTTGTTCAAGAATAGCGCCGTCTACTGGCGTTACAAAACAATTTAAAAAGATTTTTTCTTTTAATAATCTTGTATTATTTTGGTTTTTATTCGTGAATTTTTGTCTTGAATTTTTTACCGTTTAAACTTTGTTTTAACTATCATGAATTTGTGAAAACCAAAAAATTTGTCAAATCGATTTACGGTTTTGCCGACATATTTGAGGCGTGTGCTGCACACACTACGCGCTATCCACTTCTCGGACCTAGTTCGGTTCGGACGTTTAAAACACATTACTTTCTCGTCATCCGCATCTCTTTAGTCGCTATACTATGCACATTTAGTAAATATATATGATATATTATAAATAGAGCTGATGCCCACCAACCAAAAAATCTAATTCTAGCACAAAAACATACTACACCATTAGCAGTCACGATAGCAATTTTACTCATTTTGTTCTTGGTACTTCAATAAGTTCTGTCAATACATTAACCGAGTCTTAATTACGATCAAAACTTTCTACAATAAGTAGGTATCACTATAATAAACTTACTTACATGAAGCTACCCGTAATGTAGAAAAACCGGCAATTGAGACGAAAAATCCTAACCATTTTCGTGATCACATAGTAGAGGCTGTGGCTACCCGATCCCCGAATTTGTAATCTTTGCGTGTATACAAAAGGTAAATTGCTCGGTGGCATTTTCAACGGTAATGATGTCATCGCCGCATCCCGTAATCGAGGGCTGGATACTTTTATAGTAGATCCGTTGGCCTCATGTTACACCGAAGCGTATCAAACTAAAGAAATTATGATCGACGAGATTTTTTTCTCTGAACTAGCTTTTTTGTGTTATGAAGAATGGCAGTCTTCAAAATCTTAGTGGTGTCGACAACAATGTGAAGAATACACGTTTATACTACATATAAACCGCGGTAATGTAAAAATTTTGTCGTCTCATTAAAATTTAGGTAAGCCTTGAATGAATAGGCGGCTCCTAATAAGTCAGTGCACTTCACAATCAATGATTGCATTATTGATTACTATCAGGTTAGGTTAGGTTAGGTTAGGATAGTACAGTTAGGATTTCGCTTGAACGGTGTATAGGTACATTTTGAGACGTATTTGGCAAGCATGCGGGTTAGTATTTTACATTGGCAAGCATGCGGGCAAATTGGAAAAATCTACTTTTTACGGGGTGGGAGGATTTGAATTTGATAAGAACATAATTGAATAGTTGTACACAAAACCAGAAATATTCATTTCAGCGTGTAACAACACAAATATTTGTGTTCCAAATTCATCGATTCACAGTCACCTGAAAACGCTATTCCGTAACTTATTTCTGTGCCAAAGTTTCCCAATAATACCTTAATACTCTTAAAATTGAAAGACGCTGGCAGTAGTAAAACTTAAGAATTTCACGTAAGAAAACGCGAAATAAACTTTACGATTCCGGTAGAAAATACGAGTATGATGTAATTTATGAACTTTTTAAACAAACTTTAGTAGTTTTAAACTAATACTTCTTTTAAGTAGATATTTTATTTAAGTTACACATTTTGAAAGCGTTGGTAAAACCTACGTGTATATTCTGAAATAGTTTGTAGAATTGCTGGAATTGAAAGTGCCAGAACTCGCATACATACACAAGACAAAAACATTAGAACTTTCTGTGGAATGGGGTATGGTTTAAATATGCAAAAAGCTGATATAGAGAGCACGAAGGGCTTAGTCATTGAACGAAAAAAAAAACAGTATTATATGTCATGGACATGACTGATTTATTAACAACTAGATTTGGCCCGCGGCTTCGCTCCCGGCAACAGATTATTCTACTCTACTCCACTCTACCATATATTTTTTTCATAAGTACCTTCTCCTGGCAATAAAAAACACAACAAAAAAAGAATTATCGAAATCGGTTCACCTGTTCTCGAGTTATGCGGTTACCAACACATTTTGCGATTCATTTTTATATATAAGATCTAATCAAAAGATTAGCAACAAATATAAAAAAAAATGATGTTACATGTCAGTGTCAGGTACACCCAAACAATGTGGGGGTGTACCTAAATGACATCGTGAGGCCGGACCGAAGCTTTGTATGTATCTTATCTCTGTTTCGCGACCGCCACTAACACCGCACATAATGGTCGCCCGCGCGTGATTTGTGATACAAATTCATCGTATATTGTGGCGCTGCGATAAATTAATTACGGTGTGAATGCGTGCCGACTAATTAGTTTTTGCGTAGTTTAATAATAATCCGTTTTGTTTGTTTCAATTATGGATGAGGTGATATGTGGTTTAATTAATAGTGGCAAATTAAACTTTTGTACTCAGATTTCTGTAGATTTAATATTAGACGTCGTAGCAAAAGGTTGGAGTTGACGATTCGGTTTAGGGTAAAGAATCGCTTAAACATTCATCAAAACTGAATTGGCAGTGGGTAGGTGCCACATTGGGTCAAAGAACGGATTGTTAGATGATCAGTGAGATGATAGTTTCTTGAATAGCTACTACGTAGATACATCCTGAAAGCAGCGTTAGGTAACAAGGTAGACTGGTGCTCTGGTGATGATCACGGGAATCTGATGGATGCGTGTCGTATATTATCGGTTGTTATGGAACTAATAATTGCAAATATTTACTTAGGTCACTATTTGTACCTACTAACTTGTATACGACGATGAATAGGATTTTGCATACAGACAAAATTCTGCCTTTTCACTCCTTATACGAATTTCCAAAAACCTTAGCTTTTGCGTTCACCTACGTCATAAATCGTCGCTTTATGCAAAATTTCATGTTCCGGTAGTATCGGCAGTGCATTTATCTGTCAGGCAAGTTTCTCCTTTTATATATAGGTACCGATAAACAATCCAAGATTCATTTAGATATGAGAATCTTATTCGGAACCACTTATCTACGTTGTAGTAGTTTGAACATTTTTCCTGTTATCTTCTTTTTTCGTTATTTTTTTAGCCTGACCTGTTTGCCTGTCCCATTTGCCTCTCAATCTCAAAAACAATGATCAGGACATAGGTCGACGGCGGTAAACATATTTCCGTACAATTCCCACTGGCACTTTGCCAGAACATATTGATTTTACTATAAGAGTCGTCGACAAGTCCTCGGCATCTTAGAGATGTGACGATTTCCGCGGAGTAAACTTGGAGATTTTTTTGAGCAGATAATATGTAAAATAGTCCATTTATTCATTGCAGTCGATATAGTGGCATCAGACTTGACTATAGTTAGGTCAACTTTTTGTAACCAAGAATATCATTTATTTTATACTGATCGTGTTGGCAACACCGAAAGGTATTCGCCGAAATAATTATATCAAAGAATCAAGAACGACATGGTTAACAAAAGCTTTGACTGTAACTGAAATTGAAGGAGGCTAAAACGAGAGATTTATAGGTGTATAAGGCTTAAAAAGGTAATAGCTAATAGGAACCTTGTTTAGTAATCCCAGAAAAGGTAGTATCGATCAGCTTCAGGACTAAGTTAAAATCGACGGTGACTGACTTTATTTCTTGAATATTTGTTCACACGGGCTCTATTGTTGACCACAAACCAGCTTTGCTTTGCATTCGATTCGACATAGCCTCAAGCCCAAATCATTGAGGCTTTCCTTGAGCAGTTCGGTCTTGGGCTTGATTCCGAAAACGGTACAATACTCCTCTTCCTCTCTCTAGAGAGGTCTGACCAGCAGGTAGCTTTTAGACCCTGTTTCCCGGTATGGAATGATGAAGTTAAATTTTAAAATCGCTTCATATTACAGTCGATTGGTTCAAAAAATAGTAGCTAGCTGGAAAGTATTCCGTAGTTTTCAAAATTGGTGATTTTGCAGATTTTGATATGCTCTTCCCAAATTCTAAAACTTTGCTTCCTTGTATTTTTGCTGCTCGCACGCATTTATATTGGAAAGATGGCGCCTTTCAGAATCATTTTACGACTTTTTTTTTTGTAAATTATAACAAAATTAGAGACAATTTCCAACATTGTATGTACCAAACTTTTTCTGTTTTTATCGTAAAATGAACCAGGAAGAAAATATTGCCAAAAAACATTTTGAGCGTAAAACTTTTAAGCATCATCTCCCTGAAAATTTTGCAGGTAAAACTACTAAATGACAGCACAAACCAGTAGATTTTTCTTTCTTTTAGTTTTCGACTTAGTCATTACGAAAAAAAAATACGAATCTTTTCTTAATAAATACTCCCCCAACTACGTAAACAACACCATATTTCTTTTATTTCGATAACAATACCACTAACTAACAAACCAATTGTAGTCTTAAAACACTAAAATCCGAACTTTTAGACAATTAGTCAGTTTCGGGTACAACACTAGTATAAACAACGATAGCCACTTCAGTATATTAGTCATCGATACTTGACAGATATGTACAGCATCGAACCTATACCCCAATTTATGGTAAAATATATAACATAGATTGATTGGTCTCAGCAGAATATTTACTACATTGTCGGTTTCATATAAATAGTTGATTTAATATTTTTGTTATTCAGTTCATATTCGGATGTACAAACTTCAATGAACACAAATATTACAGATATTAAAGGTGAATGTTTTTGTGTTGTAGTTTTGTTATTTGTACTACATAATCTAACAATTTTTGGGCGGAGTGGGAAACAGTGTCAGACCATCCTTTCAGAAACCAGACTGAGGCCCCAGCAAGCTTTTACCCTGCATTTGGGCCTCTACGTTTTCTGACAATTCCTTGAAAATCAGGATCGGAATTGCGACGGTGGCTGGAAATCTTGGTGTCGGGATTCCGACCGTTCTGTTTGTGGGACTACTTTTTTCCACTATAATGTGGGATAGGATAATTTATAATAAACCTTGTTTTTAAGGAGTTATCCTCCTCACCACACGTGTTCCTTAGGGACTGCACTGCTGGTGGTGCTTTGCAACCAGCATGCTCTGGTCCACACAAGGTCATCGAAAGGGGACGACGACAAGGTGTCCAATTGTGTGTAAACGGTAAACAGGTCACGTTTCGATAGACTGCATTAATTAAGCCGGTCCTCATGCTGCGTGATCCTCACAACACACCACCATCACCACTTAACACTAACACTCATCATCACCACACACCCAACGCGGATAACCGAAACTCACCGTTGGCCGACGTTATTGTCATTAGAGCGACGCGGTCGGGTCGCCGCGTTAGTTTTCCCGTCTATTATAACCCTTGACGGTCTTTGGAGGGGGGGTTGTATATTAACCTTCATGTATGTATACAGTAAAAAATAAAACAAAAAGAATGTATGTTCTGTCACTTTGTTGACGTGAGATGTGTAGGATATATTTTCGTGAATGAAATGTCTATAATATTCTTGGAAAAAATACAGTTCGAACCAAAACAATAAAACATCTTTTCTTCACTCCTTCTCATTAATTAGTGGGAACTCTTGATGTCGCGATCTATCATCACGCACATCAACATCTCCCCCTAAAATAATAATAACCGTTTACTGCAAATGCAGCTAGACAATATGAAGACAATATGAAGCCAATATTGAAGCATGTGCCCAGGTCACTAGGTAGTGAAAAAAACAAGGACGCTGGACAGTTACTTTCGACCGACAATGACTGCAATTCCCTAAATGCAAAAATAACGCTATGGCCGTATTTATTTTAGGTTTTCTTAACTTTTCATTTAGGGTTTTAATTTTGGTTTTTTTAATATTATATTCCAAGCATGACGACAAATTTTATTAATTATTTATAGGTTATATATAACAAAGTCGTCGATAATGGAAATGGACACGTTAAAAAATCTTTTTTTTTTTCATAAAAAATCAAATGTAACCTCAAGTTTGCATTAGAAAAATACATTTATTATCACATGACCTGATGATATAGTAAAATATAAATAACCAAGCTTAATATCACGAACCCTACCACTTTGTACGATATTAAAGCCGAGGTTCTGCAGTAATTTATCTTAATAAGGATTCGGTTGAAAATTAATCGGCCGTGATACATTTATCGTGTTTAATCTTACCTGCAAATTAAAAGTGCAGGACTTAGGGACGAAAAGGTGGGAGGTTTTATTAGGGAATTCGACTAATTGGTTCCATAATGTTCCTGGTTGAAAATATAGAGCGATTATGTTGTAGTCCGCAGTAATACTAAAAAGCTAGATTAGTTACAATCATATTTATCTGAATTAAAACCACTTATCATGTGACTCGTAAAAACTAAAAAAGGAATATACAAGTACAAAACGCAATCAAAAAATTAAAAATAAATATCAAACACTATTTTAGCCAAAAGACGTCCACTATACTAGACAGACCTCATGCCTAATAGTGGACGTCTTTTGGCTAAAATGCCCGTGTAGCAGCACGGTTCTGTGCGTCTTGCATGAATTGGATTCCCATCATCGTTACCATCATCGCCATTTCGTTTCGCCACGTTTCGCCACGTTTCGCCACGTTTCGCCACGTTTCGCCACGTTTCGCCACGTTTCGCCACGTTTCGCCACGTTTCGCCACGTTTCGCCACGTTTCGCCACGTTTCGCCACGTTTCGCCACGTTTCGCCACGTTTCGCCACGTTTCGCCACGTTTCTCCACGTTTCGCCACGTTTCTCCACGTTTCGCCACGTTTCTCCACGTTTCGCCACGTTTCGCCACGTTTCGCCACGTTTCTCCACGTTTCGCCACGTTTCGCCACGTTTCGCCACGTTTCCCCACGTTTCGCCATGTTTCGCCATGTTTCGCCACGTTTCGCCACGTTTCCCCACGTTTCGCCATGTTTCGCCATGTTTCGCCACGTTTCGCCGCGTCTCACCTGAACTTTGCATACGTGGTCAACACTCACGGCCATCTGTCCAGCGAACAATGCACTCTGCCCAGTACCATGGCGATTCTTCGAGATACGTCGGTAACCTTGGTTCCTTTGCAGATATTTTCATTCCTGAATCGATCACGCATGGAAACTCCGAGCATAGTCCTTTCCATTACCCTAGTTAGATTAACTCCCTACATTTATAACACAACGTAGCAAAAGTTTTTCCAAGTTATTTCCCGTATCAAAACAGTCAAACCAAAGAGCATATCGTCTATAATATTCTTGGAATTGATTACGGCGTGTGATAAACATATAAAAACAAAAGACGCTATCCTTATTGAAAGGTTGAGGTTATTATGTCGAAGACAGACATGTGACGCCATCAATAATGGGCCCTATTGAGTTTCTTATTGTTAGTAACGAACAATACTTTTATGAATCAGCTTCTGCCAGCGGTTTCGTCCGCGTTAATAATGTTAGATATTGCGAACGCATAGTCGCAGTCTAAGGCGGATAAAAAGGTAGCTAAGTTAAGTTTTGTATTATTTTTTATCAAAATCGGTCCGGAAGTAACTGTGAAAGTATAACGGATCAAAACTGCATTCATATAATTAATATTAGTATGAAAGTAATATTTTTATTGTTATATTTAACAAGTTGAAAAGGCTTATCGGTCAACTTGTTTAATAAATCGTTGATGCCTCGACCTGAGCAAAAACCAACAAGTCTTGAGTACGAAACCCACCTGTGTTAGTTTTTAACTAAGACAACCTGCCAGGCCTTTACATTTTTTTTTAATATTACAGGCTAGGTAAGTAAAAACACGTAGTAACTACTGTCAGACAAGATACGAGATGATTTTTCCCCGTGAAATTTCTTTTCATCTATAGGAGAACAAGAAGCAGTAATTCTTTATTTCCACTGTAGCAAATGGAGTGATATTCTGAAATTGGAAATAAATTTAGTGTCAGCGAACAAACGGAAGAAGAGAAAGCCTCTCAGATTGTTTTCCGTCCATTACATCATCCGAACATACAATTACAAGGAAAACCTGAGTAGCTCAGATTAGTAATATATAAACCTATCAAAAAGCACTTGGGTATTTTCTTAAAGCAACAGGGTTCTTTTCTTCACACTGTAACACTAAACGAAACGATTTTAACTTGGTTAGGCCCTAGCCGAGTATAACCGAGGCCAGACGGGCTGCACAATTTCAGGGTAAAATGGTTCAAAGGGTAGTGTAGTGTGATGACTGCAAAGAGGTCACATGTCGTTCTAACTGGCACAATGTATATACTTTTAAACTTATAAAAAAGAACATAGATTTGAGAGATGAAATGTCTTAGAATGTCAGAATAAGAAAATTATAAAATATGATATAGATTAAGAGCTTCGAATACATTAATAACGTAAAAAGATAAAGAAGTCTCTGATTGTAGATTAGCGCCCGCCACAGTAGCATGCTCGCTTGGCATCTTAGTTTCAGTCTCCTTTAGAGTCAGGGTCGCTAACGACAGGCATAACCCACCTGTGCTCCACAAGTCCGGTAGTACTGCAGGACCTAAAAATTACAGAACGATCACGTGTTTACCGACGGTCTATAAAGATCTAACGTCTGATGAGCTAAAATCAATAGTTATATTGAGGAAAATTCTATCTTGACGACCTCTCAAAATGAATGTAGGAACGGGTCCTGCGGTACTAAGGAGCTGCTCCTCATCGATATGGCCTTTAGGCAACAGGTTTGACGTTCTCGAAAGAATCTGTCGGCATGTTGGATAGATAGAAGGCTTAGAGACTCTGTTCCTCATACATGGCTCAAGAGGGTGCCAGAGTTGTATGAAATTGATGCAATTCTGCGCACCTGCTTGACGTCATGTACGGGGCAATAGAGGACAGTCCTTCACTATCCAGAATGTCGACAGATTTTGGATAACAACGAACCAATAAGGATTGAGCGTGGCATATTCCAAGGCGGAAGCCATTTTGCTTAGTCTTGTATCCTCTAAGCACACTGCTGGAGAATTCAGCTCTAGACTTCTGGTTGAAGAGAGGTGGTCAGGTTATATCTCACCTCTTTTACGTGGATGACTTGAAGCTACTTGCCCTTAATCTGCTTCTGATGGAGCTGCTGAAGGTAACTGAAACCTTCAGTTGTGCCATCAGGATGGAGTTTGGTGTGGACAAATGTCACGATAGTGTCAGATAGGCACGCATGTAAAGAGGGGGGGAGGTTGTGGATTCATGAAGTATTTGGGTATGTTGGAAGCCCTAGGCATCAATATCACTGACATGAAGCAATCGTTGAAGGAACGTTTCTTTGGGCGCCTGAGGAAAGTTTTCAATAGCCTTCTCTCAGGCGGGAACAAAGTGCGGGAAAAAGGTGCGCGCTTTTAACGGTTGGGTCATATGCCCGTGTTGATGTACTCTTTCGGCATACACAAACGGACTCAGACGGAACTTGTCGCCTTGGAATAGGAGGGTCTGCAAACTGCTTAACGCAAATCGGATGAATCACCCACGGTCATCGAACACGATCATCCCAGTATAAAAACGACGTGGGTATGCACCGTGATGTGGTAGCGGTGGACAAGGGTCTCACTCCGCTCTCCTTGGCTAACGAGAACTGTTGCAAACCTATTGCACTGGATACTAATAACCTAAGGGAAGTATAGTAGAGCAAGGAGCTTCACGGACGCTTTTACCGGGCCTTACATGGGCCCGATGTAGACTTATTAACGTCCATATCCTGACTATTTCGGGGAAACTGAAGGTTTTGTCTTTGTGATAAATATACGAAGTTATGATGACGAATAACTACTGGAAATACATTGTGAAGTACGGTACAATTGACATCTGTCGGGCATGCTACCGGCCCGGAGAATCAATAAGACACATTTCTGTATGTCCTCACATCTGGCTAACGGAGACTATTTGCATAGACACAACCTTGTAGCCAAGATTATCCACCAGCAACTTGCTCTTAAATACAATTTTGTGGAATCAGAATTACCATACTATAGGTATGTGCCCGACCCAGTTCTCGACAGTGGCAATATCAGATTGTATTGGGACCGATCTATCATTACTGACAGGACTATTGTTGCCAATAAGCCTGACATAGTGGTGATAGATCGTCTGGAGCGTTGCACAATGATTATTGATAATAGTGGTCTTTTCAAGAAAATATTTAAAAATGCATTTCATATAATTATAAAATGTAAGTAATTGAATAGTAATAATAATTGTGTTATTAAATAAAAAATCATGCGAATATGCGCAATATGTCTATCCTTTTACACAGCTTCAGTTTATTCTTTCTAGGTATTCAGTATCTCTTCTCTCAGTAGTGGAGCGGAACTCATTAAATCAGACATGTGTAAAGAGACAAATACTAAAATAAAATATATAATAAAATAGCTGGGCTGCAATTTCAACGAGGGCAAAATCAATTCACAATTTTTCTCACATCACACATAAACAAGCTAATAAAAAAGCGATAAGGGAGATAAAGGGTCGGTCAGAGGTCTATTTGGAGGAATAAAATAAACTTTCTGATACCGAGCGTCTTACGATTTTAACATCAGTAGTAGTGAATTATTACCACTAATCGACGCCATAATAATCCCTTTAATATACCCAAAGTTCATCTTTTAGTACAGAAACGCACGTTTAGGTGTTGTTGGCATATAAAAGAGTCTTTAATACTGCGGCCTACAAATTTTATGCCAGTATTATGGGACCGAAGTGTACTTGTACACATTTTTTACGCCCAATGTGAGCATTAAACCGAACATCGTGATAGGACAAGCTTACTGCGTATATACGTGAATGTTTCTTGAATACTTTAAAGGGACGTTAAAAATGTGGGTCAAAATGAGTTAGTGCATGTGGATCGTAATTTTTGTGAAGTCAAGATAAGACGAAATCACTTAGTGAAGTGAACTACGGACAATAAAAAGACCTTGGGGTTCAAACTATGCAAACTACGAAGAAGGCCTTTGTCGTTTAGTCTATCGTTAACAATGTGTGTGAGCACCATTTTTGGAATGGAAGCAATGTGAAAAACCAGCATAAAGCTTGACATACTGAAACGCTATACTGGCATTCAATATTTCGTCGTAAACTAATATTTCACAAAACTTGTTCCAGGGAATGCATTTTTTTTATTTGGTTATTTAGAAGCTCGATTTTTCAAAAGCATTTATAAATACTCGTATAATAGTCCTTTGAATTGTAGCAGCCACAGAAATATAATGTACCTACTATATTTTACGGAAATAGAGTACCCAGCTGTTTCTGCCCCTGCTTATAGAAGATTTATTTGACAACCAGAGGCAAAACGTGCGTCACTTTTTTAAACACAGGAAATTATATTGTACGTACTAACAAAGATAAGGTAATTTAAATTATTTTGATTGGCTAATGCTTTCGCAAAGCCAGGAAAAAAAATGAAATTATTGTTAACCCGGTTCTTGACCAAAGTTGAGCCAGCCCTCATTTTTGTCTTTAGTTTCGTTAAACGGAATATGAATTCTCTAGAACCAAATTAGACTGAAATATATTTTTTGCTTCGGAATAAGATGATATCTAATTAAGGGTCGCTCTTTTATATTAAAACCTTAAAATTTTGCTCTTAAACGTACGAAGATGCATATGATTAAAAAAAGTAGCAGCAAAATTCAAAGTAAACAAATCGACCGTCAAAATATATTCAAAAGTAAAACATTCGTTGCACAGCTGTTGTCCTGTGACTTTGCAACTGCTTTCTTCTTCACTTCAACTCAGTTGCCCCGGGCAAAAGTAAATAAAACAGTGATATAACGGGGTCCAGAGTACTGTTATGTATAACTTAGTTGTCGCGTTATGGAAATGTTGCTGGATCAAATACAACCCCACAGACTTATCACAGTCGAGTCTCGCATAAAAAAAATTCAGTCTTTCATTTTATTTGTAGTATTAGCTGCTAAAGAAATTGGCCTTGACTTCAGAATGCACATCTTTAATTATTGGCATTACACACATACATAATTAGAGGGGGTGAATTAATTGATTTATTAAGTCAATAAAATTATTGATTCAAATTTTATTAAGCAGACAATAGTTCTGTCTGCGATTAGAGAACCTAACTGAGGGCCATGATGAGTGAGTCGATGAGTACCCAGCTATTATGCTTCGATTATGGGAAGCGTGTTTGATAAAAAAAAAAAAACGGAATCTGAGAAACTCCATTCAGGAGTAATTCATCCTTCATATTGTGGTTTTTATTGTGTTTCATTAAACGCGTGTCATCATTGGAATCTCTTAAACAGAATTTAAAAACAGTGTGTAAAAACAGCACGTAAAAATACGAAAACAATTGACGGGGATACAAATTTTTAAACACCCAAAATCGGATTTAATTTTCTGCTAGCTAAATTTTATTTTAAGCCTCCAACAAACTTCATTGCAAAATAGATTATCCCAACTTTGCACACAGCAACAATCCATAAGTCATCATTAAATTGTTATAAATCAAATTTTAATGTTGCATAATATGTAACAGTTATCTTTGACAGCTATACTATCATAGATAATTCTATAGCATATTATGCTTTTTATTGTCCAACCAGGACATGTAGCTCCAACCAAACAAGTGGCTTATTGTTTTCGAACAGATTGCCATAGTGCAGAAAGGAGAGGAAAAAAAAATGTCCAGCCCAGCTTTCGCAAAAATCTATAGGGGGTCTCTAATTGCCATAAATCTACTGTAGGTGCAATGCACTATACTGTACGACGGAGGAACTACAACGCCTACGCACAAAATGCAACAATGCTAGCCTTATTCGTCACATCCGCGCCTGCGCTCTGGGTTGACGTGTGGTCGGTCAGTTGGTGTCAGTTCAAGGATTCTTGCGATTACTTTTCTCGTTTCTTTTACATTTCATTTTATTGATATTGTGTTAATACAAACGAAACTAACGATTATAATCTCTGTTTATTTTGAGTCTTGCAACGACAGCCCTACATAGGTACACCTACCTACGTGGTCGTATCGTGGTAAAAACGATTCTTTCCTTTCTATTGATTCAAAAAATAATGATGACTTCAATACTAGAAACTTTCTTTACGAATTGGTTTCATACCTACTATCCAATTTTTTTCTTTTGCTATGACTGTTACAATATGGTTTATGTTGTATATCATTATGATCATTTAGAGCCTACTTTAAACTAAACTCACGCTTGTTGCTAATTAAAAATAGTTTCTCCAGTTTTAATCAAAAAGCAAATTTATAACATTAATATAGTTTTAATAAAATGCAGAGCTTTGTAAAACGGTTAGCATTTTATAATCCACTTGTTAAAGGGAATCTTTTTTAATGTTTTATTTTATTAAAAATAAATTATGGAATTACTATTCTAAACCAGAATTACTGATTCACAATCATCTGTATTTGAACGGATTTATCACTAACAGTTTCTATCTATTTGCACAACCAAATTACCGCAAATGTATCAGTAAACATTCACTGACACCGGGAAATGAGAAATAGCCACGTGTCGCTCTACGATTTATAGATCGATGTGGTTTGTCATAAACACCTCATTAAATGACCTAAATCAGTACAAACAAATTATATATATATTATATTTTTTTTTTAATTGCAATAAACTAGTGCTTGACTGCGTTCGATCCCACCTGATGGTAAGCAGTGATGCAATCGTTGATGGTAAGGCGCACTAGTTTATTAAGAGCCTAACCCCGACATCATCTCCGCTAGAAAAGCCTTCTCCTCCAGGCTCGAAATGCCCATGTTTGGATCTATCTACATCATGGCACTCGGCTGAATCATCACCTTCTCACTCTCCAACCCTTCTCTCTCATTTCCACCAGGGCCCCTTTCTTTCTCCACCCCTTATCATTTGGACATTCCTAGCAGCGAAGATATAAGTAAAGAACCTATAGTGCATCCAACACTATCGTCTGCCAAAACCTACGGATTGATAGATCTTATTCCACCGGGTGTGTCTCGGCTGGCACCCCCGCCTCCACCTCCATCGCCACTGCCACCTCCATCGCCACTGCCATCGCCACTGCCACCTCCATCGCCACTGCCATCGCCACTGCCACCTCCATCGCCACTGCCACCTCCATCGCCACTGCCATCGCCACTGCCACCTCCATCGCCACTGCCATCGCCACTGCCACCTCCACCGCCACTGCCACCACCACCACCACCCACACTGATGCCAGGCGGAGGTGCGTCTTGCCCTCAGAGGTCCGATGATGCAGTAAGCTGGATCGGCATGAAGATCCGGTCCGGGATACCTAAGTCTGAGCACAAAGAAGTTGAGCAAGCAATAGGCAGTCTGCAGCAGCTGGCACAACGAGTTGACAAGTCGTATATAATTTAACCACGGAGCAATTATCTGCAGAAACCTCATTGAAGCTGGAAACTAGAGTATATTATTGTAGATCCAGAAACTAATCCATTATAGAAATGTATTTTTTTAGTGAAGATTTTTTTTCACCCAAGCCAGCACGCTCACAAAGCTTAGCAAAGATTGTTGACGGAGAATGAACGTCCGTCTTATTTAACCTTTCGAGAGACAATTAAAAGACAATAGGTGACACCGGTGGGGGACACCGGTGTCCTCCAGGAGCTTACAAAGAAGCAAACTACTGTATAACTGATAACTGTATTATTTACCACAAGCTTTGTCTGCGCGGAAGTAGGTAATAATCAAGAAAACCACTTCTTACACCGGTCTAATATACATTTCCAGGCAAAAAAAAAAATGGAAATCATAATTTCGATTTTTCTGACAAAGAAAACAAGTACGGGACCATATGACTTTCTTTGGACATCACATGTTTTCTTTATCGGTCAACGAGCTTAGTCTTGGCCATAACAAAATACCATATTCGAAATCAGATGGTATTCATAATTTTTCTAAGCATGGTCTCTGTACACAGTTTAGGCTCGATGACTCCTTGGCTATGTGTGATAAGTATATTCATGATGAGCGTAAAGGGATTTACAGGTGAAAATACGCAGCTGCAGTAAAGAGAGCAAAGTAATGTTAATCTTCTGAAAATTCCATTGTCACCACCACTCTGGTTGCAGAGATATTGCTTGCAACTAATACTAGACAAGCTAGTCAAACTTAATTTAATAGTTAACAAAAAAAAACATACGTTAATTTTAACATTAACGTTTATAAAATAAAACAGAAGAACAATTTGAAGCATGACTGCTGTCTGACGACGACGACGCGACGCAAGTTACCGGGCAACGGTTGCCAGGGCGTCGCCGCCGGAATGCATTCTTCGGTATTGCGGCGCCAAAGGCCCCCAAAGCGACTGCGCCGCGCCGCTGACATATCCGTCACAATTGACATTTGAGTGTTTTTTTTCTAAGATTTTTATTAAGTTATTGTTGTGTGTTGTTGTGATATGTTAAGTGGCTGCAATGATGTGGTGGAAGACAGTGCGTGTCAACCTTCGACATCACTAACTGTTCTGGAAAGGTGCCCTCTCTGTATACAAGCACGGTTTTTTAAACGTAAGCGGGGTCTGAATGTGCGTATTGGGAAAGCGCATAAACCTCAAGATGCACTCAATTCAGACCCTGTCATTGCTTCTGCACCAACCACATCTTTTGACCCACTTTGGAAAACCCTTTCAAAATTCAAAAACTCTGTTTCAGTTTTAAAATGAGTACACCTGTGGCGCCAGACCACTTGTAGCGCAACATCTAGCAAGTTGTATCCGTCTGGCCGCCCGGGAGAACTCACTAAGTGCTTGGCAACAACTTCTCACCTTCCTCTACAGAATATTACATGTTCAGAAGGATTTGGCTAAAAAAAAGACATTAACTAAACGAATGAAAAGAAAATTGTAATATTTCGGGCCCATAATTTGGACACAAAATTATCGACAAAGAGGTTTACTTCATTAAAAGGTATTTCCCACCTGGTCGAATCTAAATTAGGAGAAGGTGACATTAGCGGAGCAGCCAGAATTTCTCTTCAGTAGTGATATGTTGGCTCCATGTTCTCCAGACACTAGTAGCCCTGAAGAACAAACACCCTACTTCAGCGGATGGCCTTTCTTTTCCTGACCCTCCTGATTCGGACATTCATACCACTTACCGTGATTCATACACTTACAGGTCGAGAGGTAGTCTCAGCCGTTTGCTCCTTCCGGAGTGGCTCTGCCGGTGGCCTCGATGGGCTAAGTCCTCAGCACCTGAAGGATCTTATCTGTTCAGGCGCTGGGGAAGCTGGTGAGTTGCTTTTGAAGGAGCTTACGGCTCTAATTAACCTAATGCTCTTGGGTAAAGTAAACGAAGCCGTCATCGACACTCTGTACGGAGCTAATTTGTGCGCTCTGCGCAAGAAAGATAGCGGCATCCGACCCATTGCTGTAGGAAGGTAGAACGGAAGTACCTACCGTCGTTTGGCAGCCAAAATTTGCTGTAAACTTTATGGTGAGGCTGTTTCGAAAAAAATTCAGCCCCTGCAGCTAGGTTTTGGCTCCAAAGGGGGCTGTGAGGCTGCCGTACACGCTTCGTCGACCTACCTAAATTCCAACTTAAGAGAGGTCATCCTGAAGGTAGACATAAAAAATGCTTTCAATTCGGTTAATAGGGACATCTTGCTGGCAGAATCTAAAAAAGAAATACCCCAAATTTTTTGCTTCTTGTGGCAATGCTATAGACATCCTTCTAAATTATTATATAAAGATTTTGGAATCCGCAGTTGGCTGTAAACAGGGTGATCACCTCAGGCCGGTGATTTTTAGTTTAGCCATCCACCCAATTATTGGACAGCTAAATTCCAAATTCAACGTTTGGTATCTTGACGATGGAACCCTGGGAGGCGATACAGACACAGTCTTAAATGATTTTTTGAAAAATCAACTATACTCAATAGGACTTGACCTCAACCTTTCAATATGCGAACTACTTCTTCTAGCTGACAGTACTGACATACATTTGATGCTTTCTGAATTTACCGCAATAGCTCCAGAAATTAAAATCATGGATAAAAGCTCTCGTCGTCTCATTGGTGCTCCTATTTTCGAGGAGTCCTTTCCCAATTTTATTGGGGAAAACATTCAAAATTTTAATGATGTTTCGGAAAGATTGCTCAAAATTAATTTACATTCGGCTATCACCTTAATTCGTTTCTACTATTCCGGCCCTAAATTGACATACTTCCTTCGCGCCTCTCATTTGTGGAAACATCCTCAAACTTTTGGAAAAAATGGATCAATATCATACAAACTTTCTTCAATTTTAAATGTGGCCATGGACGACCGAGCTTGGGCTCAAGCTATCCTTCCCATTCGTATGGAAGGCCTCGGTGTCTGCAAAATTACTAGTATCAGTTTACCGGCTTTTATTTCCTCGGTTCACGGCACGGAGAAATTAATCAGGAATATTCTAATTTCCTCACTGATTGATTTTGATGTGTCGTGGTTAACTGAGGCTGTAATTGCCTGGAAAATCACTTGCCCGAATTCTAAACTACCTGAAAATCCCTCCTCCCAAAGGCAGTGGGATGAGCCGCTCTGCAAAGTAATTCAGGAAAACCTGTTTGCAACATCTTCTACTGCGGAGCGTACACGCCTGCTGGCTGTGGAGAGGTGGAAGTCAGGTCTCTAGCTTCACGTACTACCTTCGTCGACCATAGGCACCTTGTTCGACGATACTACTTTCCGCCTCGCTGCTTCTCTACGTCTAGGCGCTCCTTGTTCTCCTCATCGCTGCCTTTGTGGCGAAGTTGTCAATAGCCTCGGGTACCACGGTTTGTCATGCAGCCGAAGTGCGGCACGCGAATATCAACGACATCATCCGACGTGCTCTTGTCTCCGTCGGCGTTCCAGCTGTATTGGAACCTCATGGCTTAGCACGCGACGATGGCAAGAGACCGGACGGTATGTCTAACGGTATGTGTAAATAACTACTTTTACAGTTTTTTTTTAGTTTTTAGAGCAGGAAACTGGCGGAAAGCAGATGAAATAGGAAGGCGTTTGAATGTTTGTGATCAAATGGGGAAAGTAGTCTTTACAAATAGGATTTTTGGAACCTATTTTATGGGTCAAAATAAGCGCTACCAAAAAACTACACTAGCATAGACAATTTTAACGTCACAATTTTTAACGTCCTCCTCATTCGGCTTTTTTTTTCATCTTAATAAATTTATTTAATCAATAAATAACTGCCAACAACATTACCTTTAATAGGGACACCTTTCTGGCCAGAGTCCAGAGTCTAAAAAAGAAGTACCCAAATTTTTAGTTTTCTTTGGCAATGTTACTGACATCCATGAAAATTATTATATTGGACGACCTTTTGGTATCCACAGTTGGTTGACAACAAGGTGATCCCCTTGGGCCAGTGATCTTTCGTTTAGCCATCCACCCAATTATTCGATAGTTAAAATTCAAAATTCAACGTATGTTATCTCGACGACGAGTCGTGGGAGGTGATGCAGAGTCAGACAGTTTATGTGAGTTATTTGACAGTACTGATAGACAACGCACAGAATGGGGCTATTGAAAAAAGCTCTCTTGGTCTCCTCTCTCTTGGTTTTATTTTGAAGATTTTTTTCCAATTTTTTGTTGAGGAATTAATTCAAAATTTTAAGGATATAATAACATGCATTTAGCATCACATTAATCGATGGTCATCGAATTTTCTCGTAATTCGTACAGAATTAAGAGAAAATGGCTTAACATCACATTATGCCACTTTTTTTAAATATTTTTTTTAGAGGGTCATGGCGCTGCAGTGCTATGATGGTGGGTATAGGAGTGAAAACCCAACGCAAGACTTGGACAACTACAACTGATTAATTGCATAAATTATCATAAATACACTGATGATCTACTTATTGATAAAAGCGATAATTGAAGGTAGGGACCACTGGCCGCATTAACATGATGGTCAGGCGCACAAGACTTCTATGCTTGGTTCCCAACAAATTACCCTGACAAAGCAACAATGTTATCATGCAATACATAGAGAGAAAAAGTAGATGCAATACATAGAAACAAAAAGTAGACAAAGACATGTCCCAGATAATATAATTTGAAAGAAATACACGGATGACCTACTTACTGATAAAGCGATAATTGAAGGAAGGGACGACTGGCCGCATTAACATGATGGTCAGGCGCACAAGACTTCTATGCTTGGTTCCCAACAAATTACCCTGACAAAGCAACAATGTTATTATGCAATACATCGAGAGAAAAAGTAGATGCAATACATAGAAACAAAAAGTAGACAAAGACATGTCCCAGATAATATAATTTGAACGAAATACACGGATGATCTACTTACTGATAAAGCGATAATTGAAGGAAGGGACGACTGGCCGCATTAACATGATGATCAGGCGCACAGGACTTCTGTGGCTGGTTCCCAACAAATTACCCCGACAAAGCAACAATGTAATCATGCAATACATAAAGAGAGAAAAAGTAGATGCAATACATAAAGAGAGAAAAAGTAGATGCAATACATGGACACAAAAATAGACAAAGACATGTCCCAGATAATATAATTTGAAGGTTACAGTAGGGGTAGCAATGGAGAGGAAATAAAACACGTGTCCAATTATATATACCAAATCAAACCTCGACTAAATCAAAAGACTAACACCTATTACACCTCATTAACAGATAGGAGGAGCGGTCTTTATGTCAATGGATTTTTCCAATGGGTGATATTTTCCTAGACGTAACGAGAGTAAATAAATACTTAAGGAAGCTAAACAAAAAAGAGAAAGACTATTTTCAATATGCTCTCAATGTCTACCTGGAATATCAA
Organism: Mythimna loreyi; assembly: GCA_029852875.1. Classification (NCBI taxonomy): domain Eukaryota; kingdom Metazoa; phylum Arthropoda; class Insecta; order Lepidoptera; family Noctuidae; genus Mythimna; species Mythimna loreyi. Next base: position 2,656,966 of record CM056795.1, on the reverse strand, counting down.
GAATATCAATATACCTGGAATATCAAGAATATCAATATACCTGAAACTTCTCAGATACTACATACATTGTATTTTCTATAAAATATAAGACATGAAATAGATGATATCAGAAAGACTAATGGCCGGACAGAGCAAAGTTGCCACCGATAGTGTAGGCGAAGCTAAATTGATCTCCACACTACCGACACTTCGAAATATGGTCGCATTTTATCATAAATAATAATGGTTCACCCTTTCTCGGTAACCTTATCACGGTATTCGAAGGAGATCCTTCAACAGCATGCATGGTTGTTAGGAAACCAGGAATAGAATGAAAAATAGGATTCTTTTAAATAAATGGCTATAACATTTGAATAGACAACGAAAAAGGTTTTATCGGAACCGGAACTGTAAAATAAATGAATCTTAAGAAATCGGAACTGTAAAATAAATGAATCTTAAGAAATCGGAACTGTAAAATAAATGAATCTTAAGAAATCGGAACTGTAAAATAAATGAATCTTAAGAAATCGGAACTGTAAAATAAATGAATCTTAAGAAATCGGAACTGTAAAATAAATGAATCTTAAGAAATCGGAACTGTAAAATAAATGAATCTTAAGAAATCGGAACTGTAAAATAAATGAATCTTAAGAAATCGGAACTGTAAAATAAATTAATCTTAAGAAATCGGAACTGTAAAATAAATTAATCTTAAGAAATCGGAACTGTAAAATAAATTAATCTTAAGAAATCGGAACTATAAAATAATAACTCATCGAGAAATCGGAACCGTAAAATGAATCATCGAGAAATCGGGACCGTAAAATGAATCATCGAGAAATCGGGACCATAAAATGAATCATCGAGAAATCGAAACCGTAAAATGAATCATCGAGAAATCGGAACCGTAAAATGAATCATCGAGAAATCGGAACCGTAAAATGAATCATCGAGAAATCGGAACCGTAAAATGAATCATCGAGAAATTGGAACCGTAAAATAAATCGTCTTCGGATCGATTTCTTCAGTAATACCTTACTAAGCCTCAAAAGTTGCAGATCAGATTCAGTAGTTGTCATCCAACGATGTCACCAGCCTTCCAGCCTTTTAGACAACCTACCAGCCTTTTAAACAACCTACCAGCCTTTTAAACAACCTACCAGAGCCTTTTAGACAACCTTCCAGTCAACAGCAATGCAGTAATGTGAAACGATTTGTGTCATAAACTGTTCCATATATAGCTAGAGGAGTTATTATTTCCATTTAATTAGTGGCGTAAATCAAAGTTAAATTACAACAAAACGTGCAGCTTATCTAAAATCTTACAGAGCGAGTACGACCATCTACTTGAAATAGCAACACAATAAATTATAATAATGTATATATCCCGAAAAGGCCATAAAGTCAATATGAATGCAAAATCAATATTTGAAAATTCTAACACTGGAACAAAAACGTCATATTTTTTTGGAAAAGAAAGTTGTGGTCATTCAGAATCTTTATTGTACAGTGTTCTAATAGACGTATTTTTTCTATTTAACATCAGCTGAGCGAGTTCAGTAACCACTGACAGTCATTGCGTATAAACTACCTACAGGTCATTCCAAGTCGCTCAAACGATTTGTTTACTTAAAGAAATTAATTTATGTATAAATTCCAGTTTTATTGTAAAATTCGATAGTGTTTCATGTACTTTACTGGATTGATCCTCCATAGGATTAAAACGATGAAATAATCAACATCCCGTTAGTATCAAATACCATACAAATATAAATAAATACATATTTTATTAAATTAATGTATGAGTATACATATTTTTTAATTAAATTAATGAGGGGCGTATTAAAATTCATAAGACCGTCCTTTTTCCATACTAATATTATAAACAAAAAGGTCATGTTTGTTTTACCACAAAAAAATCTCTCGTTACTTGTTTGAAACTCATTAACAGGTAAATGTTATAAATAAATATAGCCAAAGCAAAAATATAAATAAAAGAACACATGACTACTATTCGTAATGTGTTTATGTTTTGGTTTTTCGAGAAACTTGTTTCCCGAAGAAACTTATTTGTTTGTAATAGGTATCGCTTGAAAACCTTAAAAGTGTGTTATTTTAACTAGGACAACACGCCTTAAAGGTATGTAACTGAAGGGTTTGTTTTTACTTATTAAAGTTAAGTTGAAAGTAATTGAAAGTAGTTGAGAGGAAGTTATTTAATGATAAATAATGAACGGGTGGAATCTTAGGACCATACAAAAATTCGTTCCATACGGTAATCAAACCCACGACGTGCGGTGCAGCAGCCAATCGCTCAATCAAGTCACTGCGCTAACCGTGCCGTGAGCAAGAATTCAAAACAATCGCCACCACTAGCGAAGAAGCGCCCAACAAAATTAAACTTAACAGTTACATGTATTTAGATTGCCAGAAAGTCCGATCGTCTGTTTATCCAAGGAGTAACGTGTAACTGAGAATATTGGGTTCTGGAGATCTGATAAGCAGTTGCTCCATATAAAACACATATTAACCCACATCCGGTTAGTAGAGGGTAAGCTGTTCCCAACTTACTTGAGAAAAAAGGCTAACAAGACGACTATGATGAGCGCCGATAACGGAATTGCCACAAAAACCGAAAGGAAATTGTCCAAAAGGCGAGACTACCTATATCCATTTAGCCATCAGGTTTTTTCACTGAAAATAATTCATCAAAAGGATCTAACATCAAGGGTAAAAGAAAGACTCAAAGGAGGTGCGATCGCAATAAGGGAACAATAACGCATCGTGCGACACACTGCCTCTTCTCTCCTCAGGAAATTGGAAAACGTGAGGCGCTTACCTCCTATTTATATAGCACACCAAGATTTGGGACGTTTTTGCTTTGCTTTTCTAACTGAAAGTTGTAACACCAATGAAACCGAAACCTAAAAAAATTAAATAGCTCAGAAATAGCAGAAAATAACAATACTGGCAAAGTGCATGTGAATATGCTTACATAAATTTTGGAAATAATCCCCAAATTTTAAGCGTCAGTCCTACGATTAAAGATTATTCCAAAAGGTATTTTTTTGTGATGTACTCGTCACTACAAATGTTATCGTATCGAACTTTGTGCTTACACGAGGCCTTGCTTCGTTCCGAATTTTAAGATTCTAGGTCTCCGGGTTTGGACCAAGCTAAAATTTAAGAAATTATTTAAATCAGAAATCGGAAATTAGCATTCTGAAATGGACATGGAAGGAAAACTTTCCCCTTCCCCTATCGAAACTTATTTGCAATAATCTTATTTAGATAGATGTGACAATGCAGAGACAAGATGGTGCGTTGACAGCTCGGGTTAAGTCGATCAGTATAGTGTCCGACATTTATTGGGGCCAACATTCAATCTTTATCAATTTGCAATGCAAACTCGATAACCTCGATACCTACAGTTTCTAATCATTTAACTTTATCCATGTCTTCTATTTCGAAAACATAAAACATTTTTTTTCTATTCGTGTCGATCTGTACAGCTCTGTTATTGGCTTCGGATAAATCTATAAAAGTGCAGGTGGTTTTGCACAGGATGGACAGAGGCACTGCAGATGTCTGCAGGTCCGTTACCTGCAGTGCCTCTCATTGCTTCTACACTAGCCGACTCAGGTCGAGTCCCATTTAGCTAAGATTCTTTTTACTACGGCCAACCTGGGTCTAAATTAGCTACTCCGCATTCGTGTCCAGAGGGGAAGGAGGAGATTTTTTGGGTCGAGAGCTTTTCTGACCAGAACCGCGAAACTTCCATTTTCGAAAATATAATTTTAGTAGTATTTTGGGGACCACACTATGTAGCATTGCCGAAAATATAGAGCAAATACAATTTAATCTGCAATATTGTTTAAGGATAAACTAAACAGAAATATTCACACAATTACTAGTCAGTCTTGTATATTTCTACTACTAAGTCCCTGGGAAGTCCAAGTCCGTGGCGGGTTGGTTGATGGAAATTATTGGTTTGAAATTACTGCGTTCTAAAACATTGGCTTTCCTTGAGGTAGTGTTGATAAAATATTACATTACACAAAGTATAGCGCTTGCCCATGTTTGAAACCACAACACTTCCAAGGCACAGGCAATAGGACCACTACTGCTCTAAAATAATGCATGCACGAATTAATATCTAATATGATCGAACAAATTTTGCTCATTGCTACGTACATATATAGGTATTATTACCAGAGTACATTTTTATTTTTAAATTTAATTGGCACGTCTATATTTATCCAAATGATAAAACAATGTCATTTGGATACAGTAGGCAACCAATAAATGCCCCATTTTAATTACGAGATGGCCTTAGTTCTTTTTATTGGAGTTTCTAAGAGTGATAGGATTAGGTTTGGGTCAATTAATGTGGATAATGGCCTCTTAGGAATTGAGGTCGCCCTGGTATTCCTGGTTTAATGACGTCTAGGATTTAATCTGTTAATATTGATGTATTCTGCATGACCGTCCACGAAATTTGCTTTATTTTTTATCAAGAGACGTTCATTTTCATAATGATTTTTTAAAATATAATTTAATTTTTCGTATTTTGAGAATAGTAGTGACTGACAAAGGTTGGTGATTGAATGCAAAAGCTAATGGAACTAAACTCCCTCCCCCGCCCAGGCGTCCTAGAGCCTAAGAAATCACCAGCATATAATAAATATTTTTGGAGTTATTAAATGGTTTACATTCAATAACTCCAAAAATATTTTATGCTGGTTTTAATAAACTCATTTCGCACTTCTGTGTACTGTGATGACTGTAAAGAGATCACATGCGTTACGAATTAGCGCACTGGCTTGTAGGATGATCGCAGAATGTTCGTAGTTTGAATTTGAATTATTTTAATGAAAAATAGTGTTGTTTTATAAATCATTGTATGTCGAACCATCAGAGTGAAAAATACAAAAAGTTAAAAATCAACGTGGGTTTTATTGCTGCTAATACAACCCTGATACTGGAGCGCCTTGAGAGAGTCCTCGAGGCGTCCCAAATAAAATAATCGGATGAAATAATACATGGATTGAACACACCCGGGTTTTTGTCTTCATCCGTATACTCCGATGCTGTATTGTCGTCGATTTGGCCGCTTACGTCACAGCCCAGGTCATCAATCTCATCATGGCTGCTCATGTCACAGCCCTGGTCATCCTCGTCCTCCTTGGCTGCTCACATCATAGCCTTGGTCGTCATCATCATCACTTGGCTCATCAATTTGTGGATCATCCGTCATGCTAGAATATAAATCGGTATTATCACCTTGATCCAAAACACTAGGCGGTCCACCTTCACCGTATAGAGTTGGATCCTCCTCCCTAACACGTAATTCCAGTGCGGTACGATGGAATAAAAAATGGAATAATCACTCACTTCTCAATAAATCGCACAACGTTGCGAAGTCCATACCATCATGGTACGTGTACCTAAAAAAATATTGGGCTGGTCCCTACAGATCCCAAAATGAGTGCGTAGTCCTTCTCCAACCACTCGTTGGTTCTAGCAGTCAGCCAGAACTCGGTAACAAATTCTGTATCTATTCCCGAGTAATACACATCATTTTTCTCTATAAACACTAATCAAATAATAAAAAACCACTTAGCTCTCAAATCCTCAGGCGTCCATTCGCCTGCTTCACTTTCTTTCCTCGCTTGGCGTGCAAGAGGTATTGTTTATAAGGGGCTGTACCTATGCAGCCGAACAATCAAATCTGAAATATAACTTTTTGAATTTGCGCCTCCACCATTTGAGACACCTCGAGGACTCTCACTCGAGGTGCTCCAATACTTACATGTACTTACGATTCGTTATTTAACTCTATTGTAGTGTTATTTATTAGCTATGGTTACAAGGTAGAGCTTTATACCAGTATTTATTTTGTTAGTTTTACCCACTATATGGTCTGATACCATTGATCTTTAACTGCCTAATGATTTTGCTTCTATGATCTCTTATGAGCTCTTATATAAGCTCTCTTCAACTAACACCAAGTCGTATTGAATAGCATCTTTAATAAATAATGCTGGAATTACTAAATTAGGTATTCAGACGAATACGGAAAAAGGAAGAAAGTAAACAGTAGTAGTTAATTAAAAAACGTTTGTTACTTACAAAGAGTTCCGCTATTAACTTAACAACACCCAAAAGCCAGTAAGTCGAACAATAATTTCTCCTGACACCAAAGCCTGAAGGAACAAGAAAAAAAAGCTAAGCCCCTAGTCTTTCGGAATCGCTGTACAAAAGCAAACAGACACTGCAGTTTCTTATACGAGGGGTGAAAACAAAAGTAGTCGCATTGTTTGTCGAGACAAAACGCAGAGGTCACACCACTAGTAACATACAAAAGCGTTGTCCTAAATAACAGACGCCTATTTTGCCCTCTAAACACTGGATAGTTTTTTAAAATTATGGTTAATAACATTTTTAATCTTAGTAAACTTTCCCACCCTATGATGAATTGATTCTCGAGTCGATTCGACTCGATTCACGAGTATTTCGCAAAAAACGTACATTCGAGACTCATCTCGAATGTACGTTTTTTGCGAAATACTCGTAAATGAGCATATCTTTTTTTGTCTTTAACTGTAGATTTCTTTTTCATATTTCTTTTTCATAGTTTGAATGGACCGCAGACTTGTACTGATAGTGCTATATGCGTTCCCGAGATAAAGGGTCTTGACAACAGACAGACAAACAGACGGACAACAAATTGATCAGGTTCCTTTTTCCTATACGGTACGAAACCCTAAAAACAACACTTAATGTCAGGTGGTGTCAGAAACAGTAGGAATAAAATGAGATCTAATCTTATCACAAATTCATAATATCGCTTATTCGCGTCCGCCATTGTATGAAATGCATGTCGACAGCCAACTCGTTTATTATTAATTGTCTAATTTATAACCCGTAACCGGTTGGTGGAGTAATGTATCGACATAATGTATAGACAGCGGATATAACGGATGTGGCCCGATTTGTGACTTGATAAATAATAATTGTTACAGCACATAAATGTCGATCATAGATTTTATACATAACTGTTCCACCCATACCTATTAATAATTTGTAGCTTGGAGAGTTTCGATAGGTTCTAGAAATGAAAGTAAATTACCAAATATGCCAGTTATAACTCAATAGGTAAAATGAGAGCATTATCTAAAATGAACGTAACAATAAAGGGATGCCAGTATCATTAATTTTTCAAATAGTTTGTGGCGTAAGGGAAAGCAGTTAGGGCTAGACAAAAAAAAATTCGATCGCAGGTATCCTCATGCAGTAAGCTTCTTTTCTTACCAGTAGACGAAATAAAAGTAGGATGGGAATATATTAAAAATGAAATAGCCGAATTCAACAATGAAAGATTAAAAGAATTCTTTACCTATTTTGATTAAATAAATTCCTAGATGAGACATGATTTCATTAATATGTAGCGTACATATGGAGAACGCCACCGGACTAACAATGCTGTTGAAGGATAGTATCACAAAATTAATAATGAAATTAATAAAAATGAAGGAAATATTTTACAAATATTACATATTCTTCATAATGATTCACTAATGTCTTCGGTATTGAGATATGAGTGGCATAAATATTTGGTAATTTACTTCCGTTTCTAGAACCTATCGAAACGTAGTAGTACTGGTGAGAACAAAATAACCCATTATTTCCACCGATGAAACAGGTATATCAAGTGGGAATAGAGACTTCCATTACATTTTGAAAATTACTGGATTAGAGATGATTTCATTAATATGTGGCGTACATATGGAGAACGCCACCGACAAACAATGCTGTTGAAAAATAGTATCACAAAATTAATAATGAAATTAATAAAAATGAAGGAAATATTTTACAAATATTACATATTCTTCATAATGATTCACTAATGTCTTCGGTATTGAGATATGAGTGGCATAAATATTTGGTAATTTACTCCCATTTCTAGAACCTATCGAAACGCAGTAGTACTGGTGAGAACAAAATAAACCATTAGTTCCACCGATGAAACAGGTATAACAAGTGGGAATAGAGACTTCCATTACATTTTGAAAATTACTGGATTAGAGTTACTGGATTAGAGATGATTTCATTAATATGTGGCGTACGTATGGAGAACGCCACCGACAAACAATGCTGTTGAAGGATAGTATCACAAAATTAATAATGAAATTATTAAAAATGAAGGAAATATTTTACAAATATTACATATTCTTCATAATGATTCACTAATGTCTTCGGTATTGAGATATGAGTGGCATAAATATTTGGTAATTTACTTCCATTTCTAGAACCTATCGAAACGTAATAGTACTGGTGAGAACAAAATAACCCATTAGTTGCACCGATGAAACAGGTAGAACAAGTGGGAATAGAGACTCCCATTACTTCTACCGTGGAACTATTCAGTAGAACTAATGGGAATAAACCGAAGGTTTGCATGTATTTAATATCACCATTGCAGCCGTGCGAAGCTCATTTTGTTTTATAACGACTCGAGAAATCTACAATAAAAACCTGAAAATATATTCTAAAAACAATGCAGAGATTCGGCGAGGGACGCTGAACGTGATTTAGTCGACGGACATCTCACTGACTGGTCTTCACTTTTATTTAGAATCATCAACATTTTGAACCTAGCTAACGTGCACGCAGAACTATGAGGCATATCAAGTTCTGTCGTTTGAGAAAAAAACAACTAGAACCTTATAGTACTTTTTTATTGTTTTCAGTATTCACCTCGTAGCCTAATACACTTTTCTATTCTCAAACCAGTTATTTACATAAAAGGCATGCCTTGTATACCCGTTAAAGCGACCTGGAACTGGCAACACTGCAATGAGGAAAAATCGTGAGTCCGAATTCGATAGAAAACTTCAATTATGAAATTTGGTTTATCGTGATGGTTAGTGGACAGACTTCCTCAAGATCCTGCCAGAACGACTTGCGACTAAGTGATGCTTCATACCTCGTTAATTTTACCAGGTTGACGTGACCTGCCAAAAGAATCTTGCAACTGCAAAAAATTGGAGTGTGGAATTAATAGAAAGCCACTATTCCCACTTTGTGGTCCGTGTATGATCGCACATATGACATTCCCAAGACACAAAACGTCTTGGAATCTTGGCATGAACGCTGGACCACTTCTTAACCGTAAGACATGGAATGTGTTTAAAACTATCAAAAAATTTGCTAAAGAGGTAAAATACATTGACTCCGAAATTGAGCGCATCAATGCGTCAGAGCCCATGAAAAAGCGTCGTCGGATCTTCACAAATTGATTTTGAAAACAGATTGCAAAAGCACTTGTCTCAAAAGAGTGAGATGGACTTATTTTTGCTTTTCTATGCGGATTAGCTCAAATTTTGCATATAAAAAATAACTAATATAATGAAATTTAGTGTATAAACAATATTTTTAAAATTATATTGAATAGTTTTTTGTTTTTGTTTAATATCTCATATGTACACAAATATTATAAAGCGAGAGTTGTGTTTTGCTTTCGTTTTCCTTTTTTTATTATTAAATTGGTATTTTTGTTTGTATTAAACGTGTTTTTATTATGGATATCTGTTACAATCAGAAATCACTAAACTTTTGTAATTTATTAAATATTAAGTTTCTTGTCCAGAGGTACTTCCTGTGAACCGAGGTATCTGGAAACGGTGGTCTCTATGAACCAAGTTTTCGACAATACGTTATCTATGATGAACAGAGATTTCTATCAACAGTGCGTCCTATGGACCGAGCTATGTACGCACAATGTTTTCTATCACACAGTTTTCGGCGAAACGTGCTGTCTAGGAACAGAGATTCCTAAACTATTCTTTCTGTGTGTAGTGGTATCGTACAAGCGTGTTTCTATTTTAGGTTTCATACTCAAAAAATTGGGCTAAACGCGATGCAAAAATTAAATAAATCAAATGTAATCCAATAGCGTATTAAACTAAGGAAACCCTCACTTTTCTACCCAGAATCTTTTTCATCAGCCCTTTCACATTACTGCCGTGTCACCGGCGTGATGTATAGCACAACGGGGGTTACGCTTTCATGTATCGCTTTCACTTTTTACTCCATGGATTAAGCATAACTTGGGACAATGTATAAGGGCTTCTCGCTTGATTTAAGTTAAATATATATTGGATGTGTATGAAAAAATCTAGAGGAAAATACAATGTACCTACACTAATATAATAAAGAAGTTAAGTTTGTTTTTTTATCTCGAGAAATTGTATAGCAACAGAGTTAAATATGTTAAAACAAGAAATTTTCCGCAGCCGAAGTCGCGGGCAGAAGCTAGTATCAACAAAGAAAACAGGGTCACAATTCTAGTTTATCTTTTAAACCGTATTGCTTGATTTAATTTTTAACGTCGCTGGTGGGGTTTAAACAGTTGACACCACGCGTTTGTGATTTAACGGTATTTTTTTAAATTAGCATTTACGCTTTTTGTCACATCGCCTTTTTTTTAATTATGTTCCTCAACTCTGCTCAAGATTTTGAGGGTTTTGTTGGAATTTGATATTTGTCAAAACGAACTGTTCGATACAACTTTTTTTAACAAAATTCATATTCGCATTTATGAATTTTTATAATAAATAACTACTAACCTCGCTGACATGGTCATATTTAAATTATTAATTTTAAAAAAGAGTTACAAAATCGTTGTATTGCTAACGGTAAACTATTTTTCTCTGCCCAAACTTGTATAATGGTGCAGTTTTTATTGTCCAAAGTTAGATGATAGGCATGGCTCACTCTAAAACTACATTTAAATATGGGTTTTATTAGATTACATGGTGTCACAGAATGCGTAAGAAAAATAAAGATTCACAGCTCCTCCCCGTCGGTGATAGCATGATAATATGTACCCTATATGCTGATCCGAACTCTTACTAAATCCATGTAGTTCTTTTGAGAGTTCAGCCCGGACATACAGACAAACAGACAAAAAAAACTATATTTAGCTTCGATATCGATTGTATATCACGCCCAAGTATTCTTTTTAATGTACAGTTTTGACTTTCCTACGATTTTATTACAAGTTTAGATTTTCTCAAATGCTCTGGGTGCACACTGCACACCAAAAGCACGGATTTTTTAATCATTATATTTACGAACGATCACAAAATACACTTCACTTCAGACCAAGGACCAGACTGGCCTTAACCAGTTTCACAATCATTCTGTACCACCCAGACGTTGAAAAAAAGCTAGACTAGAGAATAATTTCCAATCAGATCAATCGGTTAAATCCGGACAAACCACTACATCCGGCACAGATTAAGCCCCTGTTATTCATTTCCGAATTTTCTTTGTCGGAATATTTCCGAATGTAAAATATCAGTACCCAAAGTTTCAAAATGGGTTTTAATATTTCATGAAAGGTGAACGATTTTTCAGTCGTTCGTTAATTAAATAAAAGCTGGGTTTTTATCAAAAGAGGTTTCATTAGTTTTATCTTTGAACTTAGGTATGATTACACACCTAGTCAGAAAAATCAAAACACTACCGTTTTTACACTTCTGTCTGCCTGTTATTTATTATGGTGGGTATAAAAATCATCCAATGACGAGTCCCGCCCTTGCCATCAAAGTGGTGGCATTGCTGGATTCTGGACTATTGACAGGACAGGACAGCGTATTGTGGCTAGTTAGGTAGAAATCTGGTCACTTCTGAACGAAATGAGGATCGATTTATTGTACTACTTTACGAAACCGATACCTTTTGCAACTGGCCTTTTGCAACTGGCCTTTTGCAACTGGCCTTTTACAACTGGCCTTTTACAACTGGCCTTTTACAACTGGCCTTTTACAACTGGCCTTTTACAACTGGCCTTTTACAACTGGCCTTTTGCAACTGGCCTTTTACAACTGGCCTTTTACAACTGTCCTTTTGCAACTGGCCTTTTACAACTGGCCTTTTGCAACTGGCCTTTTGCAACTGGCCTTTTGCAACTGGCCTTTTGCAACTGGCCTTTTGCAACTGGGCTTTTGCAACTGGGCTTTTGCAACTGGCCTTTTGCAACTGGCCTTTTGCAACTGGCCTTTTGCAACTGGCCTTTTGCAACTGGCCTTTTGCAACTGACCTTTTGCAACTGGCCTTTTGCAACTGGCCTTTTGCAACTGGCCTTTTGCAACTGGCCTTTTGCAACTGGCCTTTTGCAACTGGCCTTTTGCAACTGGCCTTTTGCAACTGGCCTTTTGCAACTGGCCTTTTGCAACTGGCCTTTTGCAACTGGCCTTTTGCAACTGGCCTTTTGCAACTGGCCTTTTGCAACTGGCCTTTTGCAACTGGCCTTTTGCAACTGGCCTTTTGCAACTGGCCTTTTGCAACTGGCCTTTTGCAACTGGCCTTTTGCAATTGGCCTTTTGCGTTGGGTGGCTGTAAGTAGCTCTACAATTAGAAGGTAGGAACGTGGACAAGTTACCCCGCGCACAAGCCAGCAAATGGGCCGAACCATCGAAGAGACGAGCACTCCTTAACTTTTTGCACGTTATCATTATCTAAATTGGTCTTAACCTCCAGTGAAACCAAAAAGACGACGAATTCGTGACGAAATCCTGACCCATAAATAGCCAGCTGCAAACAAAATGCAATCCAAAGATGTATGGAATGGAATTGCAACAACATTTGTTCGCGACTCTCATCAGATTGATGACGAACCGTATGGAAGATGTAATAAAGAAGAGCTCAGGAGTTTTTTAGTATTTTTTTCAAAATTTCTTTTATACTCCATACAGGGTAAAAATGACAAAATATGAAAACTTGATTCTAATATATATGATAAATGTTATACCCTACCTAGATAATGCATGTATTGATACATCGCTAGTGGTTTACTCAATCAATTTCTATGTATTTGTCTAGTATCAGCTGAAAGAATATATCCCGAACTAGTAAAAATAGTGATCTTTTCATGCAACTTAATAAGTAAATTCCTAATTATTTGTACCTGGCAACTTTGGAGTTGCCAGGTACAAATAATTAGTAATTTACTTCCTTTCTTTATGAAATCATTAATGATGCTTGATATCAGCTGTTCCAAAAAATATAATCAATGAACAAAACAGAATTTTACTAAGAAGTTATAAAGGCTCTATAAATTTCAACATGCTGGGCATTGTAAAATATGCGAACAATATTTGTTACTTCTACGTGGTCAAAAACAACTAATGCATGTTGCGTCAAAGCAAACCCTTAGATTGCGTTTGATTTTTGGATGACTATTTGAAGCCATCAGATCCCATGACGACTAAAATGTCGGAGGTTCTTTAGGGGTCTGTCCTCTCTACAACTTTTCTTCTGTTGCTGCTGTAAATTAACGATCTGCTGAAACCCGGTAGCTATGGGTATGGATGCTAAAACAGTTGAAGATAGATACCTGCCACGTGCTCGGGCTAGTAAAGAGCTAATCCGGTCCGCAGAGGCTATGGTAGAGCACATTTCACTTCAGGCAGTCTTCAAGTGGGGCGAGGCCAATATGGTGGGATTCCTTGCCGCCAAAACTCTGGCTTGTCTGTTCACCGCAAAAAGAGCTTATTCACCGCAAAAGGAGCCCAACTCGGCTCCTACTTCTCGGAATGTATCCTTGGAGTGTACCGATCGCCGAGTTGAAATTTCTTCAGATCGATCTTAATTTTTTGTCGGCGTCCTTTTGCAAAGGTCCGGCGGTATTTCACACAGGGACAGTTTTTTTGCTATGCAAGTATTCGAGGGGCTCTCTTATTTAGGAAGAAATGGATACAGTTGATAAGACTAGAACAAAGGGAAGATAAAGAAACCGTTTTGTTTTGCCAAGGGTCAAGTTTCGTTACTATAATGACTGAAAGAACTACAAATGAAATCCTGCCCAGCCAATGGGGCTATCCGATCGATAGATAAAATATGCCTAAAAATATCAAATTCTGGTCGTTAAAACGAACAAACACTAGCAAACCAATATAAGTATTTTTTGTAACGGATTTTTTATCCTTTTGAAATAAAACATTTCAGTCCGATGTGAGAAATTTGGCACGCCCTTTTATATTACGGAAACAGTTCCTCGGTCATGGCACGAAGCCAATACCCGTACTTTACAATAGCCCCTTCAATCTTGGCGCATTTTCATAGTTCACTCTGAGCAGTTTACCACATTTATTCTGTTTAGCTCAACTCAGATTTTTCAACACATTCCTTACTATTACCTTGGACAATGTTCAGTTGGGCATCCTTCTTCACTTCGCATCTTGCACTCGCAAAAGCAGGAAATTCCATAAATGAACATTACTGACATTTGTGATGTGAAAAGAGAATTTCGTGTTCCTATCAGATATATAGATGCGAGCAAAACTGTTACGTGTGCATAATAAATGGTGACTGCTGCCTACACAAAAAACGATGTGGATGGGAAGGGCCAATTTGGCGTGCGCTTGGGGTTGTGATCTTGGTGAATTGCGTACGTAATAGTGAATAGACGTCACATAAAAAAAACAGTTTAAATTTCGAAATATCATAAATACTGTCATCCACATTGTCCGCTCACAGCGATTTGACTTTGTTATATCACATCGTTTAATCACATTTTCATCGCTAATGTAATATTGGACGTAAGAAAAGCAGACGGTTCGTAACGAGATTTATGTTTTAATGTCATTGCGTACAATCAGCCCTCCTTCATAAGGGACACAATCAACAACCTCGTGGACCTAGTGCGAGTTGGTGGATAATGTCTTAACATTTAGTTTTCATCTCGATGTTTTTCAGAGAGCATTAGAGGATAATGCATAGTAATGTGCCAGAATGGCTACGAGCTATCATAAAAGCTAATTCGGGGTCGAGCTCGAATCAGTACCATTTATTTATTTATTTTACTTTAACAAAAACGGCTATTCGCCAGTTACATTAAGTTAAAGATATTATAAGACTCACACACTCATCTCACAGAACTCCAAGCATACTGACATGTAATTTACTACTTACTGGCAGTTCCTGCCGTCATTAAATGTGAAAATCCTTTACCCTGCTATGTGGCAATACTAGATTGGTTCCATTGTAAACAATTTAGTTCGGGGTCAAACTAAGAGCGCAAAATACAGTAATACCCCACATCATCATTAAATAACGCGATCAATCTGATCTCACGTTCCGCCATCGACCATCGCGTTACGTCACTCATCATTCACTGTGACCACGCTTAGCACTAGACTTTGATGAATATCGCTATTGGATAGACCAATTGTTGCCTATTTGTTAGTGGTCGGATCCATATTACATTGTTTACTGAATTAATGGCAGCAACAAAGCCTCCGTTAAACCTGTGCCTGACGGTGAAAATGATTTACTGATGGCGGCAAGCGGTGTTCGTGAGACGACAAATCATTTTAATAGTTTTGTGCGTTGATGAATTTACTTAATTTTTGAACGCAGCTTCGATTTTTAGACTTATGTGCAATATGAGTTGACAGGCATTCGGTTATGATTGGTATATATAATTATATACATTCGTTTTATAACACCAGTCGAGTCGGATGTCTTCAACGCCAAGCAACTGTTACGGAGTTCCGATTTGTGGATCGGTGACCTGCTGTCCATGCCTGCATTGTCCAAGCATGCTCTAAAATTCTCTCTAAAACGTGCCATCGTGGACAGTGCAGCACCTCAGCAATTCTGACCATCACGGTCTATCAAATGCGATGCGCCAAAGAACACTTCAGTAAGAAATTCAAGAAAAATAAGAAAAGAAATTCAAGAAAAATAAGAAACTCCAAATTTTCTATCAATAATCCAATCAGGAACTAGTAAAATTACCAAATAGAATGTCACATAATGTCAGCAAAGCAGATAAAAAAAACCTTACTCGCGTAAACATGGTCTTAGCTAATTTTTTAACGACTTTTGTTTACGAAACTAGGTCACGGTCAAGGGTAAATTGATACCTTTACAAGGTCAATAAAATAAGATCCTACAATAATCAAAAAAATAATTTAAAACAATTTCAGTACGGGGTTCGTAGAGCTAGGCCGTGTATTTTTTGAGGTTTCGTCTTTATATTGAAAACAGGTCTACCATTGCATGGGAACCCCCCTTCGTCCCCATCTACCATCGGTCCCCATCTACCATCGGTCCCCATCTACCATCGGTCCCCATCTACCATCGGTCCCCATCTACCATCGGTCCCCATCTACCATCGGTCCCCATCTACCATCGGTCCCCATCTACCATCGGTTCCCATCTACCATCGGTTCCCATCCCACTGCAACCTAAACGCGTTTGTTAATTTTTCAGTATGTGTCAGCGATCTAGGTTCTCTTGTTTCTGATATGAGCCTTCTAACAAGGCCTATCTGTTAACAACCACGTTTCGGAGCCATACGCACGCCACCGCTGTCACTGTCATTTTTATTATTTAATTGTTATTCTTCTTTCTATTAGGAACTGTTTGACACTTGTTTTCTTTTTACTTTGGGATACTAAAGAGTTCATTGTATATTTTGATGGAAACATAATGGAAACAAGAGTTTTCTAGCCGGAGAAGTGTGTAGTGAGCGAGCATTGATGGGCCCAGGGATCAATCCTAGCAAATTATGAACTTTTCCTGGAAACTGGAAAATACCCAAAAATTATTCCTGAATGTTGGGAAATTCCCAAAATTTAACTGTACCGAAAACAATAAAACGAAATTTGTTGACATCCGCAATGACATGAATTCTCATAAAATAATTGCTGTCCACATAATGCAACCCTGCTCATTATATACAATTATGTACGTATCATTATTGCGACCGCTGACAGCCAGGAGTGGTACAATGCATGCCGAAAGATAGAGCAAATTTATAGTTAGGACGCTGTTCACGTTATTAAAAGTAAGCGGGGTATATTTATGTGAATCTTACCGCTTGACTGACATATCAACAAACAACTGAAACTAGTACTAATAGTATGCTTTTTTTTTAGAACAATATGCATTTCAAACGCGCAAGGCTTTCTTTTATGATGTATGAACTAAACTAACACGACGAGGGTTTTGAAAATTTAACCTTAAATTGGGTGAAAAGAAAAAGTTTCGTTTGTATGCAAAATCTCATATTCCGTGTGCCAACTTAAAAGTTAGCACAAATTGTATCCAACTGACTAAAAACTACTCCCAATAGAATTCAAAGCTTTTGAATATTCGTTGAATACCATCATTAGAAACACAATATAAATACAAGAAGTGTGGGGGTTGGGGGGTAAAGTCGCGAACAAAAGTGCTAGGTCAAGTCACACACACATCACAGTTTTTGGCAGATTAATTTTTCGCCGAGTGAGTAATTTCTTTTTCAGGTAGTTTGATTTTTCGCCAAGTAACAGGTTTACTTATGGGTTCCCATTTGACTGTCATCATCATCAACCTTTTTTAATGGGCCGTAATCCACTCCACATCCACATTGGCGGATATTGTCTTAGGATTTAAGATATGCCCGGCTTCCTCACTATGTTTTCCTTCACAACTTTTGAGAGCATTGCCGATGAAATAAATTACACAAAAGTAATGGGCCTGGCTGGGAACCCCCTGCAAGTCAGGGTCTTTGCCACTCTGCCACTGCTCTCATTTGACTGTGAAACTTGATAATTAAATAGGGTATTCAAATTTTGTTGACAAGTATAAAAATGCCTAGTGGGGATCACTGTAAACAAGCAGATTAATGCTTAATCCTCCTATTTAATGTATTATGTTAAGCTATGTGGTTAGTTCTTAATTCTCATGCTTAACACCAGTCACTTAATACTAGTACTGAAGCGAGTGCGAATATATTGGCATGTCTGTAAAGTATGCCAGGAAGCTGTAGAATAGAAATCCAGTGTTTTTTATCCCAAAATTGTCAACGTCAACCTGTTGGCTAATTCAGTCGATCCCATCGCAAAAAACAATAAAACAAATTGTACGACAAAATAACCAGGATAATCAATCAAAAATATTGACAGACGTCTTCAGATATCAAACCGCTTACGGCTTAGCGGAATATAGGAAAAAACAATGATATCATCCACAGTGTATTAAAAAAAACCTTTATCCATCGATTCGTGAAATCTCATGGCCGGAAAGATGGTATCTGTCACCGGTGCGGTTAAACGCAGGCGAATTATTCTATCATTACTTTGAGTTATTTTATTTGGGCAGGTCGTCCAAAATGTACGTCTATAGGTACATGATTGCGTTTCATACCCTCTGTGTCGTATACTACGTGGTCGGGCAGCATGAAAAGGGTAAGTTATATTTATTTTGAGAGTAGTTGTACGGCGGTAAGTTAGTTATGGCGGAAAATATTGGGTTATATATGTCAGTCAATACTCAAACTAACGAAAACCATTCAAGTTTTTCTTTTTAATTTTTAATATAGGCGAGCAACACAAAAGTTGAATCTACAACATGATTATATAGTCAAGTACGGCCTTTAGTCTGAATAAAATTAGTAATAATACTTGTCGAAGCAAAAAAAATTATACCTTTGATGGAATCAAAGGTATTTTTATTAAAGAAACTTAATTAAAAATAATAATAGTTGCACACATAGGAAAAAAACGTCTGATTGAAATATGGCGTCAACAAATTCCCGCACTTCGCGTTAAATTTAAGCCCTAAAAGGATGTACCCTAATCATAATAATATATTAATAATAGCTTGGACCCTGCTCCCGACACCGGCGGACTTCTATTTTTTATATTTTGAAATGTTTTGAAATGTTTTGAAATGTTTTTTTTTTATATGTTTTTATGAAAATATTAAAAAAATATTGTCAAATCACGGTAATTACTTAAATCTGTATTAAAATAATATTATTATGGTAATCGCTTAAATTGTCTCTTTATAAATTGGAACTTAAATTCATCGTACCGTATTAATCGTAAGCAAAGCCTTTCTTACAGTTACTTACATGTGTAGTAAAAAAGTCATTGCAAAATAAACAATATATAATATTGTATTCAGAAAGTAAATTTGGCGAGATCGTGAAGAGGACAGTGATAGCCACAGCCCACACATGTATGGACCACGTCAACGCTACGGTCAAGGACTTGGAGAACCTTCGAGAAGAACCACCTTATCCGGAAAAGTCTGCTTGCATCGTAATTTGTTTACTGGAAAAGGTCAGTTACTTGTATTAAAATAACATCCTTGCTTTGGTAGTTTGTCAAATGCAAATCGAGATTGTGGCTTGCTTGCTTTGCCTAAATTGGCATCTCTTTAATTAGATCTGTGGTCCGATACTCAAAGTATTACCACCATGATGTTTTTCATCATGATGAAAAAGGCTTACTCTCCCTTCACGCTCAATCAGATATTTTATTGTGAACAATTTTCTCTTTTACGTTTAAACTAATGAAAAATAAATGAACACATTTAAATGTAAAATAAATGAACACATTTAAATGTAAAATAAATGAACACATTTAAATGTAAAATAAATGAACACATTTAAATGTAAAATAAATGAACACATTTAAATGAAAAATAAATGAACACATTTAAATGAAAAAAAAATGAACACATTTAAATGAAAAATAAATGAACACATTTAAATGAAAACGGAAAGAAAATGAAAATAATTTTATCACTGAATCAATTTTTCAATTGAAATTAAGCACTTTTATGCTGTTATTGTGCTTGTTCCAACCATATTTTTAGTCCGATGTATTAAAAACAATTGTGGATGTCTAACAGTGGTAGAATTTGATCAAGTGAAAATTTTCTTCAATTTAGATCGGCGTAGTCAAGAACAACAAATATTCCAAGCTTGGTTTCATGACAGCGGTAACACCCCTTGTGTTCACAAACAGAAAGAAATTGGAACACATGAAAACAGTGTCGGAAAATTGCGACAGAGAGGTAAATATTTATGACGCTAATACATAACTCTTGGTACTCACCCTTACAAGTAAAAATGGTTTGTTTTTTATTTACTATAAAAATAACACGTATGTGCTTACCTAAAGTCCGGTTATTATTGTAAGGAATTAGGAAAGCGATTATCACAAATGGCATCTTGAAATACGGAATTTTAATTCCATCTAAAAGAAATCTAAAAAATGTACTGCTCTAAAAATGTTTTGCTCTAAAAATGTTTTGCTCTAACTGATATTGTAATGTCACAGTAAGTTATTTGATGCATTTTTTTGGAAAAAATTACATTGTTTTGATGGCAAAAATCATGCAGGTACAAATTTCCCCAACAACCGTGTTTCCATATGGGCGACGTGGTGGTGCTTGCATAGCTCTGATCTTGAGGGCTAAGCTGGTAGAGCTACTCATGCCGGAAGGCCTCAAGTGAAACATCAGACCAAGAGGAACGCACACAGGGCGGAGTCCAATCGAACCGCCACACGATCCAGGATCATTGATGCTCCTGGCCGGTAATTTTGAAGTGTGCTCGCCTCCGGTACGCGTCTGCATATCAGACATGACCAGGATGGCAAACATATTAATGCGCCCACCCGTCTAGAAAAAGGCAAAGCTGTTTTCAACACCATTTATGGACTAGTTTCTTAAAATAGACTACCCGAGGAGGGTACAGGTTGCATCGCAGGAGGAGAATCCCTCACCAAGCTAAGCTTGGTCTGTCCCGCGTATTCAAGGAAATGGGAGGAGTGGGAAAACGCGCTAGATCTCATTGGGATCTGTTACCGTCGCTTCATGGGCACCACATAGAGCCAGGGTGGCTTACTGCCGACATGTGAAATATAATTTACGCAGCAACCAAAAAAAATTTACGCAGTGGATAAAAAAAATACCCAGTATAAACAACAACATTGTTTTTATTAAATACTAAGCACGATCATAAGAGAAAAGGAACGGTTTTGCCCAGCAGTGGGACATAAAACAAACTAATAAAAATAAAATTATCGTTTGTGTCTATTGACTAGAATAGAAATAGAATCTAAAATGAAGCAATATGAATCAAGTTTGCTGACAGACAGCTCAACAACTGCAGATTCCTTTGAATCCTTCAAAGATGGAACCTTGAGGAGTTGGCTTCCTCGTCATTCTCTTTTGATATTGATATACATGAAGAGAACAAAATAAAATCAGTCCGTTGTATCAAGAAGCGCAATGATTCAAACCGTTATAGAACTTACTTTGCCTAAATTCAAATGATCCACTATGCTGAAAGAAAACATTTGGTTGCATTCGAAATTACCGTGTACATGGATTGTTGAAGATGAGCAAAAAAAATATCGGGAAATGAAGAAATTGTAGGTGCAAAGCAACTATCAACTTGTAGTATTTCTAAACTGACTGACAATTTTTATACAGCCTCTTGCACTGTATCAAACTTGCTCTCTGGATTACAAACAATGTCGTAAAAAATCCAAACTGAGCCCATACAAGCGGCAGAATTTAGCAAAGATATTAAAATATAGACCGGCTATCTCAGAGCGTAGAGATTTATCTTGTAAGTTTATATCCAATGAACCGAATAATTCAGAAATTTCTTAATGGCCGCCGGTATTACCCACCATTAGTGACCCACGAAAAATTAAGTCTGATGAAAAGCTTGACAAGCAATTTCACAGTGATGTAATTTTATCCTTCTTAACTATTTCTCATGATACCAAATTTCAAGGGTTTTCACACCAAATAAATATATATCCAAATTTCACAGTTCAATTTTGGAGTCACCAAACAAATTGATTTCTACAAAATGTACTGAAAAGCTAAATATTAACTATTGATGTTTTAGGTTCAAAACCCGGCATGAACCCCGGCATAAACCCTCTACCAAAATAGCTTACTGATGACAACTGCATCTCTACCTGTAATACTTATAGGAACTAGTGCGCCTTACAATCAACGATAGCATCACTGCTTGCCATCAGATGGGATCGTAGTCAGCACTAGTTTAAATATTTACTTAGAAGTGTAATTGTCAAAAAAAGGTTTAAAAAAAAACCCACGCGAGCGAAGCTGGGGAGAACTGTTTGTGTATAGTTATGAGGTATTGTTTTGAAATATGTAAAAACTTTATATGGAAAATTGTGGACCTTAGTGAACGGAAAGTTATAAACATAAAATTATAGTAAAACTCGATTTTTTTACAATAAAGGTCTTTTCAGTTCTTTCTTTTACAGAATTTGTTGCACGATGTGTTTCACTCGTGTACGTTACCCCAGCAAGAAAGTTGCACGTAGAGCGATTTGCGATCTGCTGTAAATGTGCGCCGATTATAAAATTAGTGCGTCTTGTAGTTTTGGAAAAAATGGAAAAAACAATTCCTGCTGCAGTAACGTTACCCCAGCAAGAAAATTCTAAAATACTTGTCGGAGAGACGAATATTGTATGTGTAGGCAGATAGCGTATGCTTATGCAAAAAGGTGCCCCAAAAATAGAGTCGGTACGTCTTCAGGTTTACGAGATATTGCGTTTCCTGCTGCCGTAACGTTTTGCAAAATCGCGGATATCTCAAACCACTGTATGTGCGGCTATACGATAAGTACACACCGATAGCTCTTGCAATGTGCGTATTCGTGACAGAATACGATTTTGAAAAATATTTATAATTGTCGAGTAATCGCACTTCTATGAAAATTAAAAAAAAATGCCACAGTGCTATGATGAGAAAGCGTAATAGTGTTTTCAGGGAGATTTTCCTGAAAACACTATTCAGTCCTACTAAACGTTTACTATAAGCACAAATCAGTTTCAAAAGCGCACATATATACGTTGTTGAATAATATTGCTTAAAGTCGAGTCGACGCGCGACGGTGCCATAAGTTTGACGTCAACATACAAGAAACCGGCTCAACCTGAGATGAGTAGGTGTACAACAATAATTAGAGCGCTTAGTCAAGTGATTTGTAGCGAAAATTCAGCTTCGAATATTTCGCAAATAAGTAAATATAATCGAAATATCAAAAATGTAGATAATGGCTGGCTACCCGACCAAATCCGAATGACCACAAAAAAGCAACGGTTTAGTACATACACATGACCATCTTAATTTTACTGATGAGTCAATTGACACTTGCTGTACCTGGGTACACTGAAGTAGAAAAGAAGTAACAAAATAAAATTTGTTGATATAATAATAGATTTAATATACCGGTGGACTACTATTTTTTTTTTAATGTTTTTTTTAAATGTATTTAATCTAAAATTAACCAAAGAACTAAGAAATCCACCATTTTCCAAAATAACAATAATAAAAATGGAAAGCAACGTTTAAAATGTATTCCAATTTTAAATATTTATTTAAAAAAAATACTTTTATATGAAAATAAATACTTAATAGAAATAATAATAAAAGCATTTATTTCAGTCGAAAGCTCATATTGGATTATAAGAACAAGAAACCCTTATTAATTAAATTTTTAGTACATACACAGGCAACTCAAAGCGGCACCACACGGAAGGCTGTTCGGATAATAACCAATCTTGTGAAAACCAGGAAAGAAACAAATTGAGAGTATTAACTTAGCTTGAGGGCCCCGATAATAGTACAGCTCCATGTTTTTATAAATAGAGCTGTAAAACTCAGTTCCAGTGACGTTTTGAACGAAATAGATTCAAACAAACGAGCTCTGCAGACAAAACGGGCGAAAAATAAGCGAGCAAAACTTAACTATTCAAAGTGCGAAAATAACAATTTTGAAACAGAGTCAGTTTTTCAGGATAAGCCGAAAAAAATTGAGTATTGGAGAGGGCTAGCGAGGGATATCTCCTACACCAAGAAATTTAAAACCTAAACTAATTTATATCGTACAAAATGGCAATGTGTTTGAAAAAATTCATATCGTACAAAATGGCAATGTGTTTGAAAAAATTCATATCGTACAAAATGGCAATGTGTTTGAAAAAATTCATATCGTATAAAATGGCAATGTGTTTGAAAAAATTCTGTTTCACAGACGTTTGTGATAGCTTATGCACGAACTAATAAAGGAAAATTTCATGATTTCATGTCATTGATTACAGAGTTGTCAAATGCCAAACATTTTACAAAAAAAAATTACGAAATGAGAACGAAATTGCTCCTTCAATTTTTTGATCCCTGCGTACAGTCAATACGTAGTTGACTGTTCATGCAATATTACTAAAATATTTGACAGTATATGTACAAGTAGCCTATTCGATTCTGCTATAAGACAAAAAATTGCTCTGATAGTATGTGCTCAAGTCATGAAGATGAAAACAAATTGTATAAATTGCAAGTATTTACCATTGAACTTAACTCAAGATTTATACTTTTAGTGTTTATACACTAAAGGTATAAATCATCTACAAGAAGCTTGCGAATCGTGTTTGACTAAAGATTTTATTCCCACGTGTTATATTTGCGCTATGCTGGAAACGTATCATTCACATACAATTCCCATTCAGCACTACAGCAGACACACACGGACATGACATACAATGAACAAATTTATAACAAAAAAGCCCTTGAAAAAATTGAAGACCAAGTAATGACGATGGTGGGTAAACGGTTGAGTGAATTTGGAATGGTTAGCCCTCGGCGAATGAATGAAAATGTACTATCTGATGAGATTGTACGAGAAACAAATTATGACATACCAGCTTTGCAGCAGCAAGTAGCTGAATTGGTACCCCAATTACTACCAGAAAAAAAACGAGTATTTGACCAAGTGTTGCAGGAAATAGAATCTGGGAATGGCGCACTACTCTTTGTTGATACCCCAGGAGGAACAGGAAAAACATTTTTGCTAAATTTGTTGCTGGCGCAGTAAGAAAAGATAGCAATATTGCTGTGCCCGTAGCATCTTCTGGTATAGCCGCTACTTTGCTGAGCGGGGCCGTACTCTGTTTTAAAATTACCATTAAATCTCGCCCAAGAAGATTCACCTATCTGTAATTGTAGTAAAAATAGCACACGGGGTGCTATGCTACGTCAGTGCAAAATTTTAGTGTGGGATGAAAGTACTATGTACATAAAAAGCGGTAGATGTTATGGGAGGGATGGTGGTTTTATTGGCTGGTGATTTCCGCCAAACGTTACCAGTCATTCAGAAGGGGACACCTGCAGACGAAATTAAAGCATGTCTTAAGTCGTCCACTCTATGGGCTACCGTAAAAAAGTTTAGTTTGACTACAAATATGAGAGTGAATCTATATGGTGACACAAATGCTAGCAACTATTGATAATAGGAGATGGTCGATTAGAAACTGATGCCGAGGGCTGTGTGACACTGACGGAACATTTTTGTCAATTATTACATAGTGATTCAGAATTAGTTTGCAAGTGTTTACCCGGATTTACAAAACAATATACACGAAAATCAATATCTATGTAGAAAAGCAATTTTAGCACCTAAAAATGATGTTTTCAACAAAATAAATTCAAACATATTGAGTAAATCACCAAGAGATGACAACAGAATATTTATCAATAGACACAAGTTATGGATACAGAACAGAGAGCACGTCATATCCCGTAGAATTTCTTAATTCGCTTGAACTCTCAGGTGTACCCTCACACAAGCTTTAATTAAAACTAGGCGTCCCAGTCATGCTTATGCGAAATTTGGATGCCCCAAGATTATGTAATGGGACGAGGCTTCGTGTCACACAACTTGGCCGCATATCATTAGCGCCACTATTTTAACCGGTGTAAGAAAGGGTGAAAATGTAATGATCCCACGAATCCCAATAACTTACAGAGATATCCCATTCCAGTTTAAAAGGCTTCAATTTCCTCTGAAGCTTAGTTTTGCTATGACCATTAACAAAGCACAAGGACAAACATTAAAGGTAGCTGGAGTGAACTTAGAAAAGCCATGCTTTTCCCATGGACAATTGTATGTAGCATGTTCATGTGTATCTAATACCCAGAATCTTTATATTCTATCCCCAAATGGAAAAACTTAATAATTATAGTCTACAGTAGTGTATTAAAATAATAAATATTCTGTTTTGAGTTTTCTTCCGTGTTCTAAATCAGGAAATGGGAACCGTGTTACCCCGAATTTAACGTGAGTGAAGCCGCGGGAAATAGCTAGTTATATTTCTCGAAATCGAATTCTGTCACAAATACGCACATTGCAATAGCTATTTTTATTTTTTATTTTATACAAATTTTTAATGAAAAAATATTTTTTTTCATAACAAGCTTTTATAGCAGCGGTCTATAATTATATAATTAAAACTCGTCAAGACGATTCACACGAGTCCAAACTCGACGTGGTTGTGCCGTTTAATTACAGAGTTCCTATGGCTACCTCGTGATTCCATCATCAGATCAGCTCCATGTCATCATAATATTGCATTGTCATGCGATTTACACCGGCATGCAAAATTTCAGCTCAATCGGAAACCGGGAAGTGGATCAAATTTAAGTTGCAAGATTTGATTACAGAACGACAGACAACGGGACAGGTGAAACTAAATAAAAGCTTGTAAATATTAGGGAAAACTAATAATTATACACTATATATGAATAACAAAGCTTACAATCTAGGTAAATAAGTGTGTAATTAACTACGTCATCCACGTGTTACTTAGAGTACAACATACATACTATCAGTGTGTACTTATCGTATAGCCGCACATACAATGGTTTGAGAGATCCGCGATTTTGCAAAACGTTACTGCAGCAGGAAACGCAATATCTCGTAAACAAACCTGAAGACGCACCGACTATTTTTGGGGCACATTCTGGCAAAAGCATACGATATCTGCCTAAATACAAAATTCGTCTCTCCGACAAGTATTTTAGAATTTTCTTGCTGGGTTAACGTTACTGCAGCAGGAATTGTTTTTTCTATTTTTTTTCCGAAACTACAAGACGCACTAATTTTATAATCGGCGCACATTTACAGCAGATTGCGCTCTAATCGTACGTCTCACTCACATGGCTCTACGTGCAACTTTCCTTCTGGAGTAACGTACACGTTTCACTCGAAAAGACCATTTCGTTTTTATCTTATTTCTCATACATTAAGCGTAATATAACGAAAACGTGAAAAAGTGGATAACTGAGGGCCTGGATTTTGTAAAAGTCATAACTTTCATAACAAGATGTGACCTGGTCTTGCTTTCACAAATTTTTACAATTTATCTAGTAGCTTATACGATTTCAAATACTAGCTGTAAGCTAATGGTTTCAGTTTATTTGCGTAGTAAACAATTACGTCAGTGAAAATTGCAGGCCCATTTTAAACGAGGGTATCTAAAGTAAGAGTGTTTTGCGATAATATATTGATTCCACAAATTTTGTTTGGCATCATCACCTTAGATTCTAGCAAAGAGTTTTTTGTGGAGTTTATCCGGTAAAGTTGGGCCCTCAATCTGTGTGAGAACTGAGGGCCCAACTTAACAGTCCAAATCTCCGTTATTTGACTTTCACAAATTCTGATTTCAAGCTCCACGTTTCTTTGCGAATGTTCACTAAATCTTAAACATATTTTGAAAGAATTTTAACAAACGGGCCCTCACACCACACGCACGTATTATTATGAAGGTTTTCTAGGACTAACGGCCTTGTTCAATTATAACTCGTCGAATTCCATCAAAATTTATAGAGAACTCAGTATTACACTTAGGAGATAAATACTCCATCTCCATAATAGGGGTCGAATTGGGTTGATTCAATAAAACCCTTTTCCGACATTGGCTCTGTTTGACTAAATCATTAACGAACAATATTATTTCGACCCTAAAAGTACAACATTGATCTTCTTGAGATAGTGTTATGAAAATAAATAATATAATCATGAAGTAATAATACTAAGTTCAGACGATGTGCGGTGAGACTGTGGAACTCCATATTTCCACACTCGAACCGTGCAGCGTCTACACATCGTTGTACTCCATACGCTGACAATGGTATGTTAGACCCAGTCTCGGACTTTCTGACGTTAACTACCAGCCCTAGTGTAGTACGAGAAAAACCTTACGGTGCGACAACTGTCACACTACATATATTCAGTAGTAAGGCTTATCCATTAGTTTACAGCATTTGTGGTAGATTCCAGATATAGCACGAAATCACTCGCTAAGGTTCTTCGAAATGATCTCGATTATATAAACTATCGCTTGACTCCACCTATTGGTAAGAAGCGATTGCGAGCATTGTTGGTGAGGTTATGGGGTTATTCTATTTCACAACTTCCACACAGCGTCATTTAGACCTAAACAAAGAACTTGTGTTCTGGGTACTAGATACTGAAATTAGCGCTCTCAAAAGCTTTGTATAATTTTCAGGTAAATCATAAACAAGAGACGCCCTGCCAGCTTGGAAATGAGGTCACCACATGCATCTTTAAATACGCTCCCGAGCTGCATTTTAAGTCTTAAGTATAGTGAGTCGTGGCACACGTCACATTTTAAGACGGAATGTAAAGTACAGAAGGTAAAATTAAATTTGATGAATTATTTTGTTTTATTATTTTACAGTTCAGCCTATAAAATCTTGAAACTTCTTGGCTAGGGCTATCATATGATTTAGTTACTGGGTTCAGCTTTAATCCAAAGTCGATCTCAACTAATGACTAAGTTCAAACAACCACACAAAAGTTTACATTGTCAACAATAACTTTGGCCATTGCATACTGCGCTATCATCTAACCCTGTTCATGTCAGCTCTGCTCAACATGGTCATTACCTAGAAGGCGATATCTTCGTTGATACAGTGCCTGGCCTAGTCTAAAAATCACGTAGAAATTTGAGTATATTCAGTTAGCAAATTTTAATTTCTCGATGTTTTTGGTCATTATGAAATTCACAATACACACTCACTCTGTCGAGCCCTTTAATCATGAGGGTACATACATAGATATGCCACAAAAATGACGACTACACCTCGATTTAGTATACTTTATAATTGTCACTTCGTTATTAAAATTTAATTTTAATGACCCTCGTGAAATTTTGCATTTAACCGTTTAGGCCTAAGGACGTGTCCTGAAAAGGGACAAAGTTACATAATAACTACAGCCATACTCTCGAAAAATGTTATTAAACCATGAATGACGGGGCACCATGACAAAAAAAAAATATCGAAATCACGAGACCCAATAACAATTCCTTATATAATCAGTCTGCCCTTTTTAAAATCTGTCGAAATCGCAGCTGAATACTAGTATCGCTCATTTTGAAGGAATAATGGACTAACGACATATCTGAGTAACACGATACTCATGGTAGCACAATTTTACCTAAAATAATCCTTACTATACAGGAAAAAAAATCAATATTATTTATGAAAAAACCTCCAAAAATAATATTAATAAAAGCTTATTTCGCCAAGAACGTAATGAAAATGTAAATTCGTCACGCGGCGTGTAAGCTGTGCGTGACAAGAGTGAAGATTTTTAATGTCCTGAGAATATTTGTTAATGGCCTGGAGGGAATACTGAACAATGTTTACGTTCAAATTAATTATTATCATCGAGGGTCGTGAATATTACAGATATAGAAACAATATGAATAAAAACAAAATATACAAAATAATCTGCTAATTTAATTTAGCTCATTTGTGGGATTTCAATCATAATGAAATCACTGTCGTCACCTTAATAGGCATCTTAGGATCAGAGTTAAGTAAATTACTAGTAAAAAAATATTATTATTAGTTTGAAAATCTAACGGTGCGACGACATGCAAACGATCAGCTACTAACGACAAAGGAGGACAGGAGGATAATCTGCTAATTTAATTTAACATCTGGTATTTTGAATTTTAATTAAATCATTTTATTATTTTACGGCATCTCAAGATCAATTTCGAAAATCCAGGCGGTGGGAAGACATGCGAACGATTAGCTACAAACGACAAAGGAGGACACAAGTCACAGTTTAAGTTAGGTTAGGTTAGGTTAGGACACAAGTCACAGTTTAAGTTAATACAATTGTTATGTGATTGTTTCTAAGTGGTTGCATAGTGTTTTATAATGAACTAGCGACCCGCCCCAGCTTCGCACATGCACTAATATAGAATATATTATGCATGTATTATCCACATAAACATTCCTTTTGAATTACCCTATCTATTGAAAAAAACCGCATCAAAATCCGTTGCGTACTAAGATTTAAGCATACATAGGGAACGGTAACTTTGTTTTATACTATGTAATGATGATTTGTATATTGTATTTATATTTTGGGTGCATATGGGGCCCCACCATGATCTTCGGGGCCCAAGTCAACCTCCCCTGCAAGTTGGGGCACCTGCCGTACAGCAGATGAGGCTCTGGCGTTGGCTTTCCCTTTTAGGGTTGGGAGGTCAGACGGCAGTCGCTCCTGTAAAGGCCACAAATAGCCACTAAAAAATGGTCAAGAAAAGAAAGAATGTTGCCACGGATAGGGCGCCGCCGCAAAACGGCGCGCAGGAGATTCGCCCGACTCCTGTGGCAAGTGGGCAAGGGCTACCGTGTATGGGGCGAACACGGCCAAAGACACGAGCCCCAACCCGGAAAATCCGCTTCGCCAGCCTCAACATTGGCACGCTGACCGGACGCGCGAGAGAGTTAGCCGATGTACTTCTCAGGCGAAAGGTGGCCGTGGCATTCCTGCAGGAGACTCGGTGGAAAGGCCGCAGGTCCCGGCTCATCGGGAATGGCTACAAGCTGATCTACACGGGTGCAGCCGGTGGGGAGAACGGGGTGGCCGTTGTACTCTCCGAGGAGTTTCAAGACGCAGTCCTGGAGGTGAAACGCTACAGTGATCGGCTTATGGTCGTAGGTGTGCTTATTGACGGGGTTGTAACCCACTTGATAAGTGCCTACGCACCTCAGGTCGGTTGCAGCGACACTGAAAAGGCTGCGTTCTGGGATCAACTCGGTGGGGTGCTTCGTGGCATCCCGTTGTCACAGGGAATCGTCTTGGGTGGTGATCTGAACGGTCATGTGGGTGACAGGTGGCAAGAAGTTTGGGCATGTTCACGGTGGCTTTGGATACGGTAGCCGTAACACGGAGGGGGAGAATATCCTCCAAACGTGTGCGGCTGCCGGCCTTGCCATCGTGAACACGTTCTTCAAAAAGAAGCCCGAACACCTGATTACCTACAAGAGCGGGAGGTACGCTACCCAAATCGATTTCTTACTCACACGGAGGCACCATATCAGTAAGGTAGCCAACTGCAAGGTCATACCCGGCGAGAGTCTCACTGCACAACACCGTCTCCTTGTCATGGACTTGCGCGTCAAGCCTAAGGTCAAGTTTGTTGAGCGCCAACAACGCCGAATACGGTGGTGGCGACTGGATGAAGCCACGTCCCAGTCGTTCGCGTCGGCCATCGGCGATAAATGCGATGGAACCGATGGCGAACCGGTGCAAAGCCACTGGGACAGGATTCAGGTTGCCATCACTAAAGCGGCAAAGTCGGTGCTCGGCTTGTCCAGGGGCGGCCGCAAGTGTGACAAGGAAACTTGGTGGTGGGATGACACAGTCCAGAGGGAGATCAGAGAGAAGAAAGCTCTCTTCAAAACGTGGCAAGCTTCCAAATCTCCCGAAGACCGCGACGCATACAGAGCTGCAAAACGTGCCGCCAAGAGGGCCGTAGCCAGAGCCAGACGAGACCACTTACAGCCACTTTATGATAAGTTGGATTCGTCTGAGGGGCAAAAGCTTATTTATAAGTTGGCACGTTCCAGGGTCAAAGCGGCACTGGATATCACTAAGTGCCGCTGTGTAAGAGACCCTGACGGCAATCTGTTATGCGAGGACCTCGCGGTGAAGGAGAGATGGCGCTCGTACTTCCACGAGCTGCTGAACAAGCAGCACAAAGAGGTGCTGTCTCCGGTTCTCCCTCCAAACCAGGGACTTGTGCCCCCGGTTACGCCTGAAGAAGTGCATGTGGCTCTTCGCCGCATGAAGAACCGGAAAGCTGTCGGATTGAAGCCTGGAAGGCGATGGGACCTCGTGGTGTGGGCATCTTAACCCACCTATTTAACCGCATGCTCCTCACCGGAAAGATCCCGAGTCAATGGAGACTGAGTATTATCACTCCAGTCTTCAAAGGCAAGGGTTCGGTGCAGGAGTGTGGCGACTACCGTGGGATTAAGGTTATGTCCCACACCATGAAGCTCTTCGAGCGGGTGATTGACTCTCGGATCCGACAGGAGTGCACCGTCTCGGGATGTCAATATGGGTTTCGACCAGGCCATGGCGCCATGGACCCCATCTTTGCCCTAAGGGTTACCATGGAGGGATACAGATCGAAGAATACGCCTCTGCACCTCTTGTTCCTAGACATGCAGAAGGCCTTCGACTGTGTCCCCCGTGATGTGATCTGGTGGGCGCTGAGATCCAAAGGAGTGCCCGAGACCTATGTTGACATCATCCGAGACATGTACCGAGACTCCGGTTCTGTGGTTCGGACCGCTGTTGGCGATACGAATCCCTTCCCCAT
Organism: Mythimna loreyi; assembly: GCA_029852875.1. Lineage (NCBI taxonomy): Eukaryota > Metazoa > Arthropoda > Insecta > Lepidoptera > Noctuidae > Mythimna > Mythimna loreyi. Next base: position 2,624,647 of record CM056795.1, on the reverse strand, counting down.
CACCGTTGGAGTTCATCAGGGCTCTGTCCTTAGTCCGTTTCTGTTCAGCGTGGTGCTGGACGTGCTGGCCTCTAACATCAGGGACTTACATGAGCAGCCGCCATGGCTGCTCATGTATGCAGACGACATCGCGCTGGCGGACTCGGACAGCGGGCGCTTGGTTCGACGTGTGACAGCGTGGAAGGAATCGCTGGAAAATGGCGGTCTGAAGATTAATGCGGCGAAGACCGAGTACTTGGCCTGTAACACAACAAACGCTGCTCCTGTTCGCATTGGCGAAGACACAGTCGAGCGCACGGAACAGGTCAGGTACTTGGGATCGGTGCTCCGCGAGTCCGGGGACGTCGATTGCGACGTCGAGTCTCGTATCTCGGCGGCCTGGGCGAAATGGCGTGAGGTGGCGGGGGTTATCTGTGACCCCAAAATGCCGGTTAGGCTCGAAGGACAGGTCTATAAGACCATCATTAGGCCTATCCTTTTGTATGGCAGTGAAGCGTGGCCTGTACTTGAGCGGCACAAGCAGAGCCTGCGTGTCACGGAAATGAATATGCTGCGCTGGATGTCTGGAGTCTCGCGGAAAGACCGCATTAAAAACTCCCGCATCCGGGGCAGCCTTCAGGTCCGTGACATAGCGGACAAACTGCAGGAGGGTCGCTTACGTTGGTATGGCCACGTTTTACGAAAACCGGCAGACTACGTGGGTAACAGATGCCTTGCCATGCCGCCTCCGCCGGGACCCGGGAGGCGAGGAAGGCCTAAGAGGCGTTGGATCGACGTCGTAAGGGACGATATGCGTGCCAATGGGCTTACGGCAAAGGACGCGAAAGACCGAGCGAAGTGGAGGCGTCTTAGCAAGAAAGCGGACCCCGGGCACCGAGGCGAAAGCCAAGGTTGGCAACCGGGACTAATACCGCTAGGATGATGATGATGATGATGATGATTTGTATATTACCAGTGCATGTAATGTTGGCGGATCCTAATGATAATAAAAGCGTCTAGACATGTGACAAGTTATTATATAGCATTATAAGAAAATAACTCCGTTCAAATATTTGGATAATAATTATAAACTTGTTTGTTGTTTGTTTTGTGAAGTCCTCTTGTTTTTGTGTGACCATCCTGACGTACCTACTACTGATTCACAGTACAAGTAAAATTCTTTCGATAACACTAAGTTATTGTTAAAACAGAACAGTTGTTAAAAATATTTTAAAGATTTGTGTTTTGGCATTTTATAGAGAAAACGAAGAAACCACCCAAAACAATATCATCACTCAATAGAATGAGCCAGAAACACGTCGGAACAAATTCTTCGTAAAAATTACATACATAAGAACCAAGATAAACAAGACTTCTCCCAAATCTGAGGCGACATGACGCGCTTGAAGCGTGACACGGCGTCTGGCGTGAAATATTTCACGTCAAACTAGCTATTCTGACGACGAAGGCAGGGAAGAATTGTTTTTTTTTTTTGCGGGATTGAGTGACTTGTGAAATGATTTGCTAAATCTTAGATTACCTTCGTTTGTTGACGCACACTGATTTATTTAGTTCATCATAGCTGGAGAGATGGTGCTAAAGCAAAAGGGTCACTTTGGTTACCGAAAAAATCTAAATACATCATAATCACAAAATCTAAATACACCATAATCACGAAATCTTAAACTGTAACACGTACAAACTCAAAAATTTACATTGACATATAGGGTTGCAGACATCCACTAAGAATGAATTTTATCAGACTCCTATCACCCTCTCAAAGGGGTAAAGTGAGATCGAAAGTTGATATGTAGAAACAGACTTTCACGCGGGCGAAGCCGCTGGCAGAAGCCAGTATTCGATATATTCGTAATTACATGCCACAAATAAAATGACAATACGAACTTGAAATTAATAGGTGTCAATAACAATTATTATCGTATTATAACCATTTTTTTAGAAACAACCTTTAAAGAGAAAAAGATACGACAAAAAAATGTCATTTTAAAAGTATCAGGTGGTTTTATTTATATATCTACTATTGGAAAGTTCCTAAATTGATACTTTCAAACGTGTGCACACATTGTAAAGTTATAATAGTAATCTTTAGTTTGGAAACTGGAAATAAAATGTAAGAAAATATTATTCCACATAGACAACACACACAACAGCAATAAAAAAGAAATATACTCTTGCCCAGACTGTTATCATCTCCACATTTGCCAGCGCTGAATAGAAAACTACACAAAAGTTACTCAGAATCTTTGAGCTAGTTTTTCTCCCTTTATGTCTGCAAGAGAGCCGTGGAAGCACTAATTAACGGCAGCCAAAAGAATAATGCTGAAACTGAATCAAAATTATGCCGTTACTCAAAACAGATCGTGACTTATCAGGAACAGTAGCCATTATCTCCAAATGAGTGCCTGTGGAAACCATGGATGGCAAAGGTCTAGTTAAATTTAATGTTACAGTTTTACCAGTTTTGCTTTTATACCTAATTTTGTTAATGACTCATTAGGTATAAAAGCAAAACTGTAAATAATAAATAAATAATTCTAACCTCCATGAAAATATGCGCGCTGTTACTGCCGCTCAGCATGCATGTGCGCTGTCACAGAGACGCTAAGCGTGTATGTGCACTGTCATAGAGACGCTAAGCGTGTATGTGCACTGTCAGAGACGCTAAGCGTGTATGTGCACTGTCACAAAGACGCTCAGCGTTTATGTGCGCTGTCACAGAGACGCTAAGCGTCTATATGCAGTCACAAAGACGCTCAGCGTATATGTGCGCTGTCACAGAGACGCTAAGCGTGTATGTGCGCTATCACAGAAACGTTAAGCGTGTATGTGAGCTGTCACAGACGCTCAGCGTGTATGTGCGCTGACACAAAGAAGCTCAGTGTGTATGTGCGCAGTCACAGAGACGCTAAGCATGTATGTTCGCAGTCACAGAGACGCTAAGCATGTATGTGCGCTGCCACAAAGAAGCTCAGTGTATATATGCGCTGCCACAAAGAAGCTCAGTGTATATGTGCGCTGTCACAAAGATGCTCAATGTATATATGCTCTGTCACAAAAACGATCAGCGTATTTGTCCGCTCTCAAAAAGGTTGTAAGTATTGCACATTGAAGCTTAAATACGTATAAATATTTTAGTTACAGACAGTTAGCCTTTAGTGTCTGAATGAAGGCTCTGGCCCTCTCATGTATGGCAATGTAGGAACGAGGTAGTTGTTTAGTTAGAGTGACAAGTTTCCCGCTCCACCCAAGTGCGGAATTCGTCATTGGATGATTTTTACCTACCATAAAAAACCTTACACTTTATTTAAATCCTCTTAAAAAAATGACAAATAACTACTTAATTAAAATATTTAATTGAATACTTCAGAAAACCACAATTTTTGTCACAACAATAAACCAAAACGTAACCTACTAAATCAGAAAGGAACGCAACCGACACAATTATGTAAAACTATTTAATAAGTACAGGTGCAAAGTACAACAAAAACAATCCAGCGTTAAGTTCCTTATAAAAACGAAAAACAAGACTACAGAAGGCATAACAAAAAATCCAATATTTTGAATTTGAACTTACAACCATCTTTGTTTTTTTTTTCAAAATCGGAAGTCGTAACAAAAACAAACGATCCATGAACAATAAAAACACCACGAATAATTAGGAACTAATTTAATCGAATGACCAATGACTACGTTAAAAGATCAAAATGACCAACATTACAGACAAAAATCACAACCTTAGGAACCTTCGAAACAAAATTATAGCCTACTTTATTTGCCATTTGCCCCTGCTCTTTACATGGAACCGACATTTTGTTGAAGCGACCAAAAGTAGGCAGACACCAACTAAAAATCGACTTTCTAAGAAAAACAACGAAATAGAAGAAGAACCAATTAAATAGGCGACTCACTAAAGATTTCAATTGTTTTCTAGCGGTTTCACTATGAATCAAACACATTTCTATAAACACATCCTAACAAAACTCGAAAAACATCAAGAAAAACCTTACAAATCACTTTTACACTAAATATTTCCCACTAATTGTAATTTTCACGCTATAAAAAATATTTTTTCCTCAATAAAATAAAAATGCTCTGCAATATCACAAACGACAGCAAATTGACAATCAAGCGTTTCCATTGAATGACAGTTTGAAATTCGAACGTCGTTTGATGATTTTAATATTCGAAAATAGAATGTTCGAAAATTTTATTGTTCGTGTAAGGGTCAGAACACACCGAGATGTTACGGTACGATCAATTTTCAGGCTTAATTTTATTAACTACCAAAACGGTACACACTCAGTATGGAAATTCGAATTCATCCGCCGTAATTACAATTTCAAGTTCTGTGATTGAAACGGGTTTCTTTTTTAACAGTAAATAAAGTTTTGTATTAAATTAATGTAATGAAAAATGTGTGCATTATCTTGTAGCATATCGATGTGTGGTGACCCTAATAAATTCTCCTTGCGAACCATTTTTTTTTTTTAAGTGGCCAGTTAGAGTATTTTTTGGTTATCTAATGAGGTTGTCGATAAAAAGAGTTTTCATCTTTATAATTATAACTTTTTTTAGTTTTGCAAACAAAATCATTGAAAAGTTATATACGTGTGATAAAAAGGAAAAAGGTGCGACCTTCAAAAAAATTAATAAGAAAAATAAAGTGAGCCGTGAGCATAAATATTTCATTTATTATTTCTGGCTCAGACGTTTACAACTTTATTTATCTCGGTATGAAATAACTTACCGCGGCTTTAGACTAATGCGATATTTTATTGCTTATATTTTTCGGATTCAAGGAATATAAAGAAAACTTTATGAAGTTTTATTCAATTTATTTTATCTTAAAATTTCTAAGGAAAAAATAACTTTACTGATTTTTTGCTGGCCAGCCTCGTAGGTCCGTTTGTCGATCCCCAATATACTGTGACTCATTCATGCTAAAACTCGACAGTTTTGGTTTCAGCTGCCATTTATTGCTTTCTTTTTGAAAATCATCATGGGTCTCCTATGGAGTACCTACCCAGTTACTCGGTTTTGGACGTCAGATCGACAGTCGTTCCATAAAAAGCCATAATTCAGAAGGAATATGTAGATTTCGCAGTAGACGCCCACGAGTTGACTCCCGGCTTCCATAGGCTAGGCATAGGGACGACGAGCAACTGCTAGCTCGTCATCCAATCAATGGGCCGACGCCGCATCGTGTTCTACCTGCACCTCAAAAAAGTCAATACGTACAGAATCCTCTAAAGTCGATGACTACCACGGGTTCGTTTAAAAGAGTTACTGCGAACCTGAAACGCAAAATGCAACTTAATTAACGCAAGAGGAATGAATTTACTAATTACTGTGAACTATTGCATGTTTTTGTGTACAATAAAAAATAAATTAAATTAAGAAGGTTTTAGTCATCCAGGCCTTGGTATAGACTACGGATCAAACCAAGGAGTTATGGCAGCCCACGCCAGAGGTCGCCTCATTCTGCGAAGCTGTAATGTAATAAATGTAGAGGGCGTTGACACTCCAGCTGCCGGGATCCCAATCCATCTGATTTCCAGCCACCGTAGCGCGGGGTTGCGAATGGTGAGCAATGGGTAGAGCTTTTCAACAGTCAGGCAACCATCCGGACCGAGCCCAACACCTTGACACGCGCGCCTCAAGGAGATGTTAACAGAACTGTAGGAAGTATGGAATCCTTAATGCGAGTGGGATTCGCGAACTAAGGATTCAATACAAGCTTAGGTACTTATGAAATAGTTCAATTACCGAATTGAGTTACGAAGTTTTTTTTTGTTGTGACGTAGCTACACAGTTGTCAGATCTATATTATACTTATGCTTTAAGACCTTGCTTCAGGCCAAGTTTCATAGTTTTTGAATTTAAATTGAGAGAAATATTAATGCGACATAAATGGCCGTACCTTTTTTTTCGTTAACTTAAAATTTGATTTTTCAGTGCTGCAAGGGAACCGAAACTTGATTATATGATTTTAATTTCAACTCGATACTCGTTTCCGGGAACGGAAACGTGTTTTTTGTTTAGAAAAATAAAACAGACGGACAAAAACTAATCATATAACGGTTTCGTTTTTTTTTTTTTTTTTGACGGAACCGTATGAAACCCTACAATTTGGCTGTTTCGGCTGTTTAATAGAAGATTTATTGATTGTTCTAACCTAATACTAAAACTATGCCCAATTAGAAGTTCCTACCTTCGGTGAGAGCTTTAGTACGTTCTTACAAAACGATATTTTCCTTTCTCAGTTCCTTAATCCCCTCAGAATAACCGCGACCTTCTAACTCGGGATCTAACAAATTGAATTTCCTGAGCCATATATTTTAGTGCGTGGCATTTATTTTTCCAGTGAAGTAAACAGATATATAAAAATAGAATAAACGAGAAGGCCTTTTAGTGCTCAATATCGCAAAATAAACTAATTAGGGTCATTGTAATTATGGGTACTTAGGGCCTTGAGGATTTATTGACCAAGACATTAATAAAATGGCTAAGTCGTTCGTTTATATAAAATAGAGTAGTTATTGTCGGCAGCTTTGCCTGTGTGAGACTAGAAAATTATATTTAGAGAATATACTCACGGCATATTAGGCCACATGTGTGGTTAGCATAGCATCAGGCTTATAATGGTTCTAAGACATCGGTTTCCTTCTGATGTTTTTCTTCACCGTTCTGAGAGCAGTGGTGATGAAATAAATTACACAAAATAATGCGCCTGGCTAGGTTTAAACCCACGACCTACAACTCGTAAGTTGGTTCCTTTACCACTCGGTCACCACTGCTCTCATGTGTGACTAATTTCATCAAAATCCATTTAGCAGTTTAAGCGTGAAGGAATGCTAAACATCGCTGGCGTGCGGACAACGAGTACTGGGTAGGTCACCGTTCCACCGTTTGGTAAGAACCGAGCCCTAGTCATCAACGGAGCAGATCAAAGCTCGATATCCGCTAAGACCATGGAAAATTTATAAAAGGATACCGTTGTTCTGGAACGTAAAAGGCAATTGTAAGACGCAACTAACTTTTATTCAGCAAATGTATGTTGCTTCCTCTCGCTTCATCCTACGGCGGGAGAAGCCGTATAAACATCTCTATCTCGGCCAAGCAATATTTGATTTTCTCGTCCTTTTACGAATACTCGGTACGTGTGATCAAGGCATACCCAGGAAGGTACCCGAGTAAAACCAACGTTGTTGGTTTTGTGTGCTAAGTTACCTTACTCACCCCTTTAATGGCGTCTTCAAATTAACCGTAACGTACCGAACGACAGCAACGAGCGGCTATCGCGCGACACAAACGCAGTAGCAGCGCGGTTGTCGCGCGACAATTATTTATATGAAAAAACAAACGCAACACAAGCGCTGCTGCCGCGCAACTAATTTGAAGCCGCTCTAATAGCGTTTCAAAGCATTTTTACTAATCGGCCGTACTGTGCGCTTGTTTCCTGGTGTCTATCATTGCAACCATTTCCCCAGGCAGTACGCAAGCCGCCTGTCAGTTCGTTTTTCAGCCTCAGGAGGGTTTTGTCTTTGGTTCTTCTCCATAGGAATCAACCAATTTGGAACTGTGCACTAGCTTCTGACGTTTTACAAGTGCCCATGTAGGCCTATGTGAAATAAAAAAAAAAAGATTTTGACTTTGACTTTGAAGGTATAGCATATCTGAAAAGATAATATTCTAAAAATATTAATGCTTTCTGTGTTGTTATACGTTTGTAAAATATATTTTATCATAGGAAGGGGAGGGAGTATCAAGTTGTTATAGTACGTGGTAAGTTAGTTGGATTTAATTGGCCGTCGTTGATAAGCTTACGCACTCCAGCCCCCACTTCCGACAGTCTGTTACTGGGAAAGTTCTTCGTTATTTCAGTTCAACTTATACATAATTATGTCGCATACGGTAATGTCACTAGTTAATTTTAATTTGCAACTTTAGAGAGAAATGAATAAAATTATTATTCTTTCTCTCTCTCTCTCTCACTCGTTATTGAAACGAGAAAGCGAGAAATCGAAAAGAATGGAGGGGTGCCCAGCAGTGGGACAGCACAGACTAACTATAAATAATTATAATAATATCTATTATTACTGACTTCGGCGACTGGCCTAACCTGCGTGAAAGTCGGGTTCCTTAGGGGTGGAGTGGTGGAGTTCGTAAAATTCGTTCATAGCGAATGTCTACGTCCTATAAGGAACTTAACCGCCTAATTTCAGGGTCACTTTCTCAGATGTCGCTTTTAAGCCTAGGTATACATTTTTATTATAATACTGACCAAAATCATCAGTTATTTTATCTGTTATTCTTTTATCGTGACACTCTTGGCTCAAAGCGGTCGTGATCATAACGTACTTTTAAGATTTCTCCTGCAAGGCCTGATTATCTCTACTGCCTGATATCCTGCACACTAAGTTAAGAACAATAAAATCTGCTAAAGGTGTACTTAGCAGATTTAATTAATTTAAACTTCTGAAAATCCACAAATACAAAAGAGAAATTCCAGGAAAAAATATTTTTATCAAACTTGACTACATGACCAAAATACTCGGCAAAAATCAAAACATGATTTAAATTGGTTGAATCAAAAAGAAAAAAAAAATCGCAAATCTGATCCTAATTTACAATTTCAAACGTGTTTACTACTACGAGCTATGGAAATATTTGAATGTTACAAAAAACAAATAAAGTGGTTTTTTTTAAAGCGCCTCACAAAACAGAATAGTAGTTTTTTTTTTAATAATTATTCTGTTTTGGGACCGCGAAGTCGATATAGACGCAGGCGGAGTTATTTTAATTGCTATAAACTAGTGCTTGACTGCCACCTGATGGTAAGCAGTGATGCAATCGTTGATGGTCGCCTCACCATCACCACTAGTCTATTAAGAGCGTATTCATTTTAGCCTGTCGACACCCAAATTATAATTGACATATAATAACGTTCATACAAAATACTAAGTGATTGCAAAGGGCAGTTAATTGGTTTGTTACAAAGGTGACTTTCCTCGCCCTCTGGTCACCTGTAGGCAAGGGTGAAGTGGAGGGCGAGCGTCTGCTCGATGGAGAACTTTGGCGCCTGGAGACGTATCCAGGGAGTTTCGCATATAAACTTTACAGTACTTACTAGAGACGTCGCTATTACAATAAAATTAATTTATTTATTTGATCTTCATGTACATTGTAGTGGTACATAGGCAGACTTAATGCAACAGGGCATTCTCTACCAGTCAATCTTTTACACCGGGGCTCTGGGAATAAGTCAAGGAAGGCACGAGGTAGGTTGTTTAGTCAGTAAGAGTCTAACACTGTTTCCCGCTCCGCCCAAGAGCGGGATTCGTCATTGGATGATTTTTATCTACCATAAAAAAAAAACAATCTTTGGGTTAAAAAGACAACACTGTAGTAAGTGTGCAAAATAAATGAATAACAGACATTTTAAATAGAATGCAATTTAACTAATTGCATATCAAAAGGTTTACAAATCTACATAGACTCTGTCAGCAACAACAATCTATATCCGTAGTAATATTATAAATATATAGGTAATGTTAATCTGTCTGTGTGTGCTATCAGGCTTAAATCACTGAACTGATTTTGATGAAATTTGGTACAAAGTAAGTTTGAACTTCAAGGATGGATATAGACTATAAATTATAACGCTGTTTGCTATGGAGGGTGGGTTATATTGCATTGTGGTGGTAGTGAAGTCACAGGCAACAGAAAAAATAAAGGGAAAGGTTAAGTAATATCATATAAATTGGTAATACAAATCAAACGGAATAAACATACAAATATTAACATGTAATAAAAAGAAAAAAACAATTTAAAATCGTCGCGATAAATATGCAGTTAAAGCAAAAAAATATGCAGTTTCAATACACAAACTGGATAAAATGGCAACTACAAAACTGTATTTTAAACTTACTCTCACTAGCAACACAATGATAAAACGATATATTTATTTTTTACGACAACAGATTCAGAAAAAATGTGTGTGAGTAAATTCAATTCATTCAGAGTAAAATATACATCGCGTATATAAAAGTTAAAAGTAATAAAAACATGTAACAGAATAATAATGGTGTTTTTTTTTTCATTGTTGTATACAGGAATTGCAGAAGACTTAAGCAGGACTTTTTGCAGGCAAGGATCAGCGACCCGCCCCAACTTCGCACGGGTACTAATATTGAATATATTTTGCATGTATTATACACATAAACCTTCCTCTTAATTTGTTCTATCTATTAAAAAAACCGCATCATAATCCGTTGCGTACTTTTAAAGATCTAAGCATACATACATAGAGACAGCGGTAATTTTTTATTTTATTTCATACTATGTAATGATGCAAGCTACTTTCAAATCCATATTTATTATCATCACCATTTCAGCCGAAAGACGTCCACTGTAATTAGTTTCACTGTTGTTGTTGTGGGTCTCACACAATTGCCACCAAAACGAACGGACTTAAGCGTCTCGCAATCATCATATTCCCGCGACTCACCAGGTCATCGATCCACCTTGTGGGCGCCTCCCGGAGGACACGGTGGAGCACACGGTGGAGGTGTGCCCCGCTTGGGAAGAGGAACGCCGTGCCCTCGTGGGGGTGATCGGCGGCGGCGACCTCTCGCGCCGGGCCTTGGTTCAGGCCATCCAATGGTCCGCAGCGAAGAGGAGTGGCAGGCGGTCGCCTCCTTTTGCGAGGCAATAATGCTCGAAAAGGAGGAGGCTGACCGCATAAGGCAAAGGCCGCCGCGATTCTGCCGATATCCGGCCACCGTAGACACTGGCTTGCGGACGGCGAGCAATGGGCAGCTCGCCGTCCGGTCGTCTGGTAGCAGTCCAGACCGAGCCCAAGTCGTCGACGGCGCGTTCCGTTCCCGCGCGCCTCAAGGAGTTGTCAGCAAACCGTAGGGACCCTGCAGGGTCGAAGCCTACCGGAGCTGAGGGTTGATGCGAAAGCGTTACACCGGGGCTCTGGGAATAAGGCAAGGAAGGTACGGGGTAGGTTCTTTAGTCAGTAAGAGTCTGACACTGTTTCCCGCTCCGCCCAAGAGTGGGATTCGTCATTCGATGATTTTTACCTACCATAAAAAAAAAAAAAACCTTGTGGGCGCCTGCCAATGCTGCATCTTCCAGTGTGCGGTTAAATTTTATAATTTTTCGGTCTCACCTATCAGCAGGGCAGATTGCAGATCTGCCCTGCTCACTGCCACTCAAGTTTGTAGGCCGTACTTGTGTTACACATAAATGCGAAAGTAATTGTATGTGTCAATTTATTTGTCTTCCGAGGAGGGCCCAAATGTCATAAAACTTTTACGGCCCTAAACCTGCTAATTGGTGCTCATAAAGAATCTTCGATCAATCTCAAATACAGTGACAATATGGAGCCCTTTCACAAGACGTGAAGGAGCTCCACACTATCACCCTCTTTACTGCTCGTCTTAAGCAAATACCTTACTGAATGTATACAGGTTGCAAAATAACAGGCAGATATTATAATTTAATTTGAGTTTATGAAAATGAAAAGAATTTTTTTTGTGACATTTTTACTACAAAATCATCATTTTGTAGTAAAAATGTCACAAAAAAAATTCTTTTCTTCAAAAAATGACGCAGGGATTTACGTGCATATAACGTAGTTTAACATAATAAATATATAAAAGTAGTAAAACATACATGAATTACTTTAAGATAAAAACTGCATTTTTAAAATCTCGATCGCGTTTGGCCTATTTGCGTATGCGTCAGTAGTAATGTCGATACCTACCGATGTACTACCAATACAGTGCAATAATATCCATATTATTTGCATATAATTAAGATGACTACTTCTTTAAAAAAAAATCCAAACTGAAATTGAGTAGAAATTTTAGTGTATTATGATTCATCAGCCTTATAATGTTCTCACTGCTGAGACTAAGGCCTCCTCTCTAGGAGAAAGAATGGATGTCACACGTCTTCGAATTTTTAGTTCTAGGATATGCCGTAAAGCTAAATAATAGTCGGATATAATTTAATTTTAGTTCACCAACAATAAAAAAAGAATACGTTAGTGATATTTTCACTACTAAAGGATGAGTTTTGGCATAGTTATAGATTAAACCTTTGAAGAGCATACATTATGTATATTCCGAGATTACGTTCCTTTAGGATAATTTCCAAGTTTCACATCGGTGAAGCAACAGGCAGAAGTTAGAATATACTAAAATATTTATTTACAATACTACACGAAGCCGAAGTAGGGATCGGAGTGATAGCACTCTGTAGGTATGGATGTAGTATGTACATCTTCAATATTATGTGGTACTTACTAGTGATTCCGCTAGACGTTGTCCTGTTTATAAGCTGGCTTTTAGTCTTTCGTCTCGGCGTCTAAAATAAAATTGAAAACCAATCGGTTTTCAGTTTTTTGCAGTTCCATCTATGTTGTCTAACTGTATTGTCAGAGCATCCTCGGACCCACTTTTTTATTCTCGGTAAAAATCATCCAATGACGAAGCCCGCTCTTGGGCGGAGCGGGAAATAGTGTCAGAGTTTTATTGACTAAACACCCCACTCCGTTCCTTCTAAGCCCTTCGCACTGAGGCCAAGCCTTTTTTTCAGAAAGAAACCCTGGCCCCCGTAGGCTTCAACCCGTTTGCAGAGTCGCTACGATCCAGGCATCCACTAAAACATACACACAAAGTTTCATCAAAATCGGTCAAACCGTTTAGGAACCGACAAACACTCCTACAGAAGAATAAAGATTTATGTTATTCAAAAAAATTGATTTTTTGTCTTGGGACCCAGGGCTCCTAAACTTTTGGATCGCCTACACAGGGCGGAAACTAACTTGCAAAGGCCTCTTAGACGTTTTCATGGAACGCGGTATCAACTGACATTTATCCCTGTACGCGTTAAGCACTGGTTGTACTTAGCCAATAATGATTTTCCAAAGTGTTTTTTAAAACCCTTTTGCAAAATAAATGTCATCTATCAAATAAAGTTCTCAACGTCATTCTAGTGATTTACCACATTGTCCAATTATGTAGCCACTACAGATACAAAAATATATATAAGGCGAAAACTATCTTGTAAAGGGGGAAAATTCTCGCCGCCCGTAATTCCATACATTTTGACGTGCTTGAGCTACCCCCAAAAACCACGACATTCTCTAGTCGAGTTATTTACCGCCTACATTTAAATCACAATCCCATCAAAATAATACCAACTAAAACATGCATTCTTCCATTTTCCGTGCACGATTTCCATCGCTTCCAAACCTGATCTCTCAAAAATCTCCGCTCAGGAAATGCGCAATGAAGCGTGGCCAACAACAGATGATCGTTTATCGCATTTCATAGCTATAGGGCAAACATGAAATACGCAAGGAGGACTGAATATTTAATATTTAAACCTCCTTTGTGGATTAACCTTGAGAATCCAGATTATGTTCAAGACGTGTTTAGTGAAATATACTGAGGGTGGTTGGTAATATACTTCGATTTGTTAAACCTAATATGTAGACAACACAATCCGCTTGTATGTAAAACAATCAGGTTAGTATAGAAATAATTACAATGAATTTCAATTCACCGTAAATATTAGGGAAATGCCGCAACTGGTTTAAAAAAAAAACTTAACTATTGGGCCAAACATAAAGTTCGAAATTACTAATTAATTATTATTATTAATTAATTATTATTATTAGTATGTGCCTGTGCTTATTTTTATACTAAACAAAAAACATCATCATCTGTCTTTTTATTGTTCCCACTGCTGGGACACAGACTTCTTTAGGAAACAACACACTTTGAAAACAACAAAACCGGAAAACCAATCCGCACTGGGCCTTGCGAGGTGGACCCTACCTCGCGTGACCCAGTGCGGATTAGTGGATGCCACAAATGTCTTCGAATTTTTCTTTCTAAGTCATGCCTGTTTCCTGACGATGTTTTCATTCACCGTTTTTTGTGTGGTTTACACTTTATCATGTGAGTAAGTGGTGATAAAATTAATTACACAAAATAATGCGCCTGGCTGATTTTGAACCAGCGATCCAACTCGTAAGTCTGTGCCGTTACCACTCGGCCACCAATGCTCAAAACTTTTTTTAAATGAAAAGCCAATTACTATTCCTAAATATTGGTATCAGGAAGAATGGAAGCTTGATATCTATTGATTACCCAACGGCGGTGACGTCACATTTCAGTATGTGGTACCTTATACTGTTCTTTGACAGTTTCCCCTTCAACCTGGTTTGAAAGGTTTTTAACTTAATTCGTTTTAGATGAATTTGAAGATTTCCAATTGTAATTTTATATTTTACATTATTTATGTTCAGCCCTAAATCTACCTTATTTCGTTCAGTCCATCCAAAGGTTGTCTTTAAGTGATTGCCTTGCACGATAACTCCGCCTATTGTAGGTACACTTATTTTATAAATATCAGTCCTCTGTTAGGCAATCCATTAGGCTTAAACAGCCTAATGGATTTGAATGATATTTGGTAGAGGTCTATGTCCTGAAATGACGACGAGCAATGATTATCTCACCGTCCGACTGTCCAGTAACCGTCCGGATCGACGCTCAAGTCGTGAACGGTACAAAGTGTTGTACGCGCGCGTCAAAAAGATATCAGCAAACTGTGTAGGACCAGCAGTGTCGAAGCCTGCAGGGGCCATGGAATATGTGAAAAAATCCCCGAGGCCCTGGAACGAAGGCATCGAAGGAACATTAGAGTGGGTTTTAGTCAGATAAAATCTGATACACCCTCTCACTCCACCCTGGAGCGGAAGAAATCGCTATATGATTTTCGACTTTAAAAAATCTCCAAAATGTCCTGGAATGCACACAGGATATTTTGGACATACTTTACACATGATACAACATTACACATGATACATTTTTACCCCCAAAATGTGTTTCCTAGGGACAATTCCTCGAGTGACGAGTAAAGTCGAGAACAGAAGCTAGTAAATAAATAAACATGATCCATACAACTGTGCTACATGCCCATATACATTTCAGCAGCTGAGTGCAATTTCCCTAAAGGGGATAAACAGTACATCATCCTACTGAAGGTGGTTCCATGACATATCGTCCGTGTCACTTTTCTGCTCAAGGTGTTTTGGGGTCCCTCTAGGGAAAAGAAAAGGTATACGGTTTTACTTTTCTTCTAGCAATATTTTTGTCATATGATTTTCAACTTTAAGTCTAATACAACAAGGTTGAAATTAAAGTTAGGTAGGTGTAAGTGTTATGGACTTTGTGCATTTTACGTTCAGGTTTGTTGTACTCATTTATAAATTGCAATCATGGCTTGACAGCAGCGGGTGATTTATTTGCTTTCTCTACGTGAAAAGTGTTTTATTGTTCTGTGTGTACTGACTATAGGATGGTAAGTATCCTATGTTTCAATTTAGATCAAAATCCATACGGCATTAAATAACTTTTTATTTTTTTCCATTGAGTGCTTTTAAACATAAGAAACAATAATTAAATCTAATAAAATTCTAAGGTTAATAAACTAAAAATACATTGATATTTACAAACTTTGTAAGACCTGAAAATAGGGAGACCTTAATGGGTTCTTAGTTCGCTCGATTATGATTGTAATAAAAAATGTCTCCACAATGTTAAATTAAAGTCTTACGCAGTCACACGGGCAAATCACTACTTTAACTTGACAAGTGATGAAGTCAACTTTAACAGGAGGGCTCAAATTACCCAAATCCAGGACCACCAGCGAAGTCCAGTCGCAGCCAATCTTGGAACCTGTGTAGTCCTCAGGATGGTGAAGTGATAGGCTGTGTTCTGAGGATGTCTTCAAGCTATGGAGTACAGTAATCCTTACAGCGTTGTGTAGTGAATTGAGAGATCTTTTTTTAAGTTATGGGGCTAACCATGCCCTTGGACCCTGCATTTGACCACATACCCACACCATAATGCACATTTCTAATATGAAAGTATTAATACAAAGTTCAAGAAATCGAATATATTGGATGTATTTACAGCACAGTTCTAGTAACTATTTTTAGTTTAGGGCTATTTCCTCGTCTCTTCCTGGTCATATTTAGGTAATTAATTCTTAAATTTTTTCTCGACATACTTTTCGTCGCTTCAGACAAGAAAAGAAGCCACAACCTGGATTTTTTCTAATGTCACAACCTCAGATCAAAGACAGATTTTATTCGATTAAAGTTTGACTCGACTTAAAATATTAATTTATTTATTTATTAAGAATAATATGTTAATTAATGCTGCTAATATTTAAAAGGATTTGTTGTGCGTAAACAAATAGATTATTTAATTAATTGCTATAAAATCGATTAGTTGCAGTGCCATCTATTGGAATAAGTCTAATTTAGCACTTCGAATTTTTATTGTTACAACTTATTGGGCATCAAAAAAATCATCCACATCTATGGGAAAAGTGCCTAGAACTCTGGCAACAGGCGATAGGCGAACGAAGGCAATCTGGCCAGTTTTACTTAGCCATATCATAGTGATCAATTTCTATGATCCGGCCACAACAAGGATGTTTATGTATATAAAATTATACAGTCAAATAACCGTATGATACGACATTCCTTTGGAAGACTGTTCCACTACGGTCTCCGACAATAAATTAAAAAAATAATTGGAAGTTCAGACGGTTCGATAGTCCATTACATAAAATTGTGAAAACTCGACCTTTTCATTGAACGGACGTTCCGTAAAATATTTCGTTTTTCATATTATTTATTGTGCTGTCCTTCCTGTACTATAGTGAATGTTTTAAATATAAAAAAATTAACGAAAATAAATTCGACACTCTGAACTACTAACAAAACCATTGGAATCGATTCAGTTACTGATTCTGAACAAATTATATTCAGGTTTCGCAAATACTAAAAATAATATTTTATAATTTATGATATTGATTTATAGACAGATAAGGTCTAAGTGCCCATTTGCCAAAACTCGTCAAAGTGCGCGCCTAATGTTTATTTGTATAAAGCAAGCTAAGCTAAGTGTAAGCAAATGTTTGACTCATGTAAGAGATTCCATTAAGTCAATTTAGCGGTTTTACTAACTTCAGAACAGCTAGTTGAGTTTGTTTTAAGGCTAATTCTGTTACCGCTAAGTTAATTCTTGCATGATTATGTAAGTTTATTATCACTTTGTGCTTTATACTGGTAGATAATATTAAGAAGGATATTGTGAAGTTCATGATAATGAAAAGAAAAGCTCGTGATCATGCTCCAGCCTTTTTTAATGTTCCCACTGCTGTTACTCAGGCCTCTTCTCTAAGTCCGACAAGAAACGGTCGTAACTTGGTTAGGCCTTCTGATCTTCTATATGGGCAACGACTGTTTGGAACTGTGGACTAGATTCTTACGTTCTATTATGTGCCCGTGAAGGTCTAGTTATACGAAATAAAACATTTTTGGATTCGAATTAAATTTGAAGCCGCGTCTGGCATTACGTAGGAACCACTGAACATTCTATGTAGACTGTCTATCTCATATCTAACCTTCCCAGTATTTTGCTAAACATTACCCAGAATCATGTTTACCACTAGTTTTGTATTCACAAGACTACTAAAATAATGATATCATATTCTTAGTTTCCTCGAGAATGTCCCCTCAAAGAGAAACAAGGTTCCTTTCTGATGAAATACATCCTTAGTTTGCATAATATTATGTTCTGCATACTGCACGGGAATATTATAAGCAGCTTTCAGTTGATTTAATTTTATAGCTCGAAAGAAAATGGCAGACGGGGAATTAATAGCTTATTTAAAGTCGTTAGTTTTTAAAGTTAATAAATATTTATTATCTAGATTGGACCTCAGTTAAGTTGCTTATTTAGTTTTTGTCGCGTTGTATTGTTAGAAGCCAGAAAATCTGACATTACACTTACCAAGGTCCTCCTGTGATGACTGATTAAAACAAAACCAATCAACACTAATCTTGCGAAAAGGTAAAAAAATATAACCACAGTACAGCCACAGCTCTGCTTATTTCCAAATGCCAAGATTATGAGATAACATGTACTCTTTAAAATCTAATCACCTTTTTCTTGGTCTTCTTCTCTCTCGAAGTATCATAATGACATACACAAAATGTCAATTAGAGTGACGATCAAAGTGTGAGTATCTTACAAAAAACATGTTTTGTGGGTAACAAGCAGATATGTTAATTATATAGAAATAAATGTATACATGTCGCCACAATGTATACAATCGCAACGATCCCAGATACAGCTCCAAGGCAACATTATCTGCACGAAAACTGAAGATAAAATGGGGTCTTGTTGTGGAGATGCGACGGCCCTGCAAGGGAGCCGTGTAAGGGTTTTTACCCTCAGCCTGTGGGTGTCAACTGTGACCCGTAAAAATGGGCCCATCATTGGGGTCACTGCTAGCGAACTCTTGTGGTCTTGATTGTTTATTTTATTGGCAGACTCTGTCAAAGCGCGTATACGTTACACAACGCTTCGTCTCGTTCTAAAATTCTATATTATTGACTTGACCAATACATAAAAATGCCTTTGCTTTCTACGTAGACTCTTCATCTTAAAACAGTGCCTTTTCCTCCTAAACCAATACGACAGTAATCCAAAGTTATGATAGAAACATGGGGAGATATCTGTGGAATGCATTGCAAATATAAATGCTAAGAAAACAGCATTTTCCTGTATCGTTCTGTCGCAGAGCATAAAAAAATAGAGTTGACATTTCCGTACTGTTTTTTTCCGATCGAATAATACAAGCTGATTTTTTGTGTAGGAATCTTCACAGTTTAAAAGCCTATCTGCAAATCTTTTAGTGATATAAAATTGTATTGGGTTTTACTTAACCTAGCTATTGTGACCGATTTGAAATTCTACAATCTATCTCAAAACAACAACAGAAATAATATCCAAAATCTATACTAATATTATAAAGCTGAAGAGTTTGTTTGTTTGTGAAAATTTTTTTTTGTGTTGAATAGATCATTTATCGAGGAAGGCTTTAGGCTATATAACATCACGCTGTGACTTATAGGAGCGAAGAAACAATGGAAAATGTGAAAAAAACGGGGAAAATATTCATCTTTGAGGGCTTCCGTTGCGTGCGCTGCGAAAACGGTAGAAGATACCAAAAAAATATGTACGAAAGAATTATTCCTCTTAAAATGATCTAAAAAAATGTCCGCGAGAGTATATGTCTATCTTTTAAGATTAACTCACTAGAACAGTTTTTATGGGAATCAAATTTGGCCGAAATTAATGCATGCAACCAATGAGTTGTATCAACATAATAATATTAATCTTTATCCAAATAAATGTGTTGTTGATTAAGAGTATGTAATTGTGAACAAAATTGTCTTTGACATCACTTATTTTCAATGAACATCTTAGAAGATATTACAATTTTAAAATAACTCCGATATAAAATTCACAGAGACGGGTTGCTTGCGGGCGGCACGGAGGGGTTTTTTTATGGTAGATAAAAATCATCCAATGACGAATCCCACTCTTAGGCGGAGCGGGAAACAGTGTCAGACTCTTACTGACTAAACAACCTACCCCGTTCCTCCCTTGCCTTATTCCCAGAGCCCCGGTATAACGCTTTCGCACCAACCCTCGGCTGCAGGAGGCTTCGACCCTGAAGAGCCCCACAGTTTGCTGACAACACCTTGAGGCACGCGGGAGCAATGCACGCCGTCGACGACTTGGTCTTGATCTGGACTGTAACCTACAACCGGACGGCGAGCTACCCATTGCTCACCGTCCGCAAGCCATCGTCTACGGTGGCCGGATATCGGCGGGATCGCGGCGGCGACGGCTACGGCGAGGGCGCTTTTGCCCTTGCCTTATGCGGTCGGCCTCCTCCTTTACGAGCATTACTGCTTCGCAGAAGGAGGCAACCGCTTGCTGTTCTTCTTCGCTGCGGACCATGGCCTGAATCAAGGCCCGGCGCGAGAGGTCGCCGCCACCGATCACCCCCACGAGGACACGACGATGCTCTTCTCAAGCGGGGCACACCTCCACCGTGTCCTCCGTGCTGGCCACACAGTGGTGACACCCGGGCGTCTCTTCCGCACGAATCCGGCGCAGGAATCTCCTGAACTTCCCATGTCCGGTGAGAATCTGCGTTATGTCCTGCGTGATGTCTATCCAACCACGCCTCAAAGAGGGGACTTATCGCCGAGATTATGGCGTGCCCAAGTAGGGGGTGTAGCTCTATGAAGTACTTTTAGATAATTATGTTCTTTTAAAAACTAAATTAATAACAGAAATTGATACGGGCAAAGTCGTGGGTAAAAGCTATATTTTTTTTTTTTTTAATTTATAAAGCTGAGGTTGTTTTCAAAAATAAATATGATGCCCAAAATAACTATTCCACTCGGACGAAGTCGCGGGCACAGCTAGTTTACTTTATATACATATATTATTATTCCGTTTTTTAATTAAATCTACACCAATATAATAAAGAGGTAAAGTTTGTTTTTTTGTTTGTAGGAGGTAATCTCCGGAACTACTACTGGTCCGATTGGAAAAAATTTAGCAACAACAGAAAGCTGCTTCTCCTGAGTGACATCTACACTAATATAATAAAGAGGTAAAGTTTGTTTTTTTGTTTTTATGTTTTTTTGTTTGTAGGGGGTAATCTCTGGAACTACTGGTCCGATTGGAAAAATTTTAGCAACAATAGAAAGCAGCTTTACTCCTGAGTGACATAGGCTATATTTTATGTACGCGGGCGAAGCCGCTGACAAAAGCTAGTAGGCTATATTTTATGTACGCGGGCGAAGCCGCTGACAAAAGCTAGTCAAAGAAATAAAATCCAGAGCACCACCACCAAGGTGGTGCACAGATCAAGTAATAGAACAAAGTGGTAATATATTATTAGGTTATTTTGACCTATATAATATATTATTAGGATTTTTTATTTATAGTACGCATCGACCATCGACATCGACAAATTTAAGACGTCGTATTAATTTGAGTTGTCAATTAATAGGTACGACTTCTTAAATTTGTATATGCGTTAATTAATTTTAGTTTTAGAAAAAAAGGACCTCATATTTAATTTTATCTTTACAAATCGATAATGTATCATGTATCGGATCGACTCTCCACGGGATTAAAACGACCAAAATTTAACGGTGTAAAGGTAAGTTATTTCCAAAATAAATAAAAAATAAGATAGCAAAACTATTTCTTGTGCTTAGACACTACCAAAACATAACTTATATCTCACTGTATTTTTATTATAACTTAAAATATTCTACATATTTTCAAATATTTCAACATGAATGAAACAGAATTACACAATTTATGATCACTAACAAAAAAGAAATGTGCTCACAATCCCAAGTGAAGTTTGTGCTAAAATAATGAAATGTAGACTTATAAGGAATGTCTATCGTTGTCAGAGTCTATGGTTTACGCAATGCAGACGACACATGGTACAGTTTGTTTACTGTGCCATGTTTAACCTTTATGTGGCCTGAATCAATAGTATGTGGATAAAATGGGACTATATTCTATAAGTATTCGTTGAAAAAGGAAAATATAAATTTTGTGTGTGACTTCTCATTGTGTTTAAATTTTTTTCAAGAAGTTTATAATTGCCAATTGTTGGATGCCCGTTAACGGGCGTAATTATTATAATTGGTCCGTGTGTTCAGACTTTCATTTATTGATCTCATTATTAGTTACTATAATTCCCGAATAAATATTAGGAAATTATAGTATAACCAAGCTACCAAAAGTAGTATAGTAGATCACATAAATATTCGCTTACCATCAGGTAAATTTTATTTTTAATTATATAAACTTGTTCTCTACTACGATTTCACCTGATGGTAAGCAGTGATGCTATCGGTGATAATGAAGTGCATAAGTTTATTAAGAGTCAATTCACTATAACTTTGAAGACTCCCAAATTATAATTGAACGGACAAACACGAATATTATAGTGGTTAAACGTACATGTATGTATAAAGCGCATAATTTTCAAATCGTGAAGAGTATATATGAATAATCACAAAATCTTAGTATCGTAGTGATTTTATGAAACAAGAATTTTCATTGAAACCTTACAATAAACATGAAATTCATAATAACACAGCTAATATACATAATCCAATTATTCTTGTATCGTCCGTAAGCAAACAGAATTAATTTACTCGAACTACCACATAGGCGGGTTAGATCTAGATAAAATTATAGGTCTAGACCAAAATATAATCCTAGAGCGAAAATAATGCGACCGCAGGACATGGGTAGTGTGAGTAAGGGTAGAATACTAATTTTGTTTAGGTTGGCAAAAAATATAAAAAGGCCAAGTGTGAGATCCGTTTCATGAAAAAGAAAAAGGTAGAAACTAGGTTCTTTGCTGTATATTTGAGCTATGTATTTTTTAAGAATTTAATAATAGAATAGTAAATTACTTTATAAGGGGTCTTTTTAATATCTTGCGGTTTTCATCACGCATGCGGATTTGCTCCGCATGTAAAAAAAAATACAAAGGGCAGAAAAACGAGTGTACGAATGTGTGAATGGATGTATAGATGTTTGTTACTCTTTCACGCAAAAACTACTGGATGGATTTCAATGAAATTTAATAAACGTGTAGACTATGTCCTGAAATAGCGCATATTATATATTTTATCCCAGAAGTATGTTTTTCTAAGATAATTTTCTACTATCACATAGGTGAAGCGGCTAACAATAGTATTTACATACAAATAAGTAAGTCAAATTAGTTCTAACGTTCTCAAGTGATACAGATATATTCCTTCTCGTTGGTTAATCTACATGTACATTTTCTCTGAGTTCTTTTTATTTATCAATAATGTTTTGCCTGATGCCCGGGGAACCCTAAAAACTAGAACGCCGCCGGTGTTGTGGCAACATTTTGTGGCTTTATTTGAAGGCTGAGCCGGTTCTGTCATATTTCGACGCAATTTATTTTGTAATCCCAAATAGAATAACTTTTTTTTCAAGTACGTATATGTATTACTAGCTTTTGTCAGCGGCTTCGCCCGCGTACATAAAATATAGCCTATGTCACTCAGGAGTAAAGCAGCTTTCTATTGTTGCTAATTTTTTTCCAATCGGACCAATAGTTCCAGAGATTACCCCCTACAAACAAAAAAACATAAAAACAAAAAAACAAACTTTACCTCTTTATTATATTAGTGTAGATGAGTGCCCTTAACATATTTTATGTCCCTACTATCCGTTTTATGGAACTGTAAACAATTTGTCGTGTTAGTTATAGTTATGTGATATTGATTTTTTTTAGATACCTACCTCAAAATTAAAAATAATTGTAGTAACATAAAAACATTCTAACACAAAAGTTTTAATCTAGTGAAAACTGCAGTATTATTGTGAAAAAAAAGAACAAAAACAGGCTACATCTTGGATAGACTAATGAGCAGTCTAGCAACTGACTGCCTGTAACGACTGCCTGCAAAGATCTACGAATGATAACTTGGAGCAACGCCTTTACATGTTATCCAGTAAGTGTCAATTATGTCATAAATGAATTAAGACAAGTAGGTTCATTAGGAAGCATAAATTAAACATAAGTGTCATTGGAGTACTTCAGAGTATTTTATCTAGTCCTAGTTTGGAAGTGGCTAAGGAGCCTTATAAATTTTGTATGCAGTAGATCCATAAGAGCATTAGTTTACTATCTGGTGTAAGACGCAAGTGTTAGCTAATATGAAACTATCATAGTCGAATTACGACTAAAGCCTCCAAAAACAAGAAAAAAAGTGGGTGAATATAACTCAACCTGGGACCTAGGACTTGAAATTAGGGACCTGAATTCCTAATTTACTCGAAAATTGAAGAAAGTTTTAATAAAGAATATATCTATCTATCTATCTATCTACCAGACGCGTCTCATGCATGAGAGACAAAAAAAACTGCCGACGTCTACTGGGGCTCCTATCCGGTTTCTGAAAGGAAGGTCCGACCCCGGTATGAAGGCTAAAAAGGAACGGGGTAGGTTGTTTAGTCAGTAAAAGTCCGACACTGTTTCCCGCTCTGCCCAAGAGCGGGATTCGTCATTACAAAAATTTTTCCACCTTAAAAAAAACCACTGAGCTGTCAACGTTCACAAGTGTCTTAAAACTTCGAAAAAAATGGACTGGGCATTGAAAAATTATTATTATTAATAATCTGCCTAGTCAGTCAGTACCCCGATGCTGAGACTGTCTATCTGACGGTATCAACTTAATTTGCAAAACAGCTGCCAACACGAATGTCAGCCGGAACCAATTGCTTAAGACATTTCCACATTAATACTCATAGCATAAGCTCTGCTTAGTTTGGGATTAGCATTGTTATGGGTTAGTATATCTCCAAACTCTGGGATCCTCGTACGAGGTGTCGGAACCAACTAGCAGAGGCCTCTTGACGCTTTAAACGGAGCATGATACCAACAGATGATTATCACTGTATGCATTATGCTAGTACACCTAAAGATAACCCCAACTACTTGGAAATTATTCAATATTACGGCTATCATCACCACTAAATTTCATTTCAGTTAGCAAAAGCCTCAACATTAATTGCGAGTAAACTTATTAGTCGTCATTGTCACTACCATTACATTATTATTGTAGCTGTCCCACCAAGAACAGGAACGATATAATTTAATATTGCTGAAGGCTTACTAATTATCTTGTCAGATAAAATGTCAGCAGGACAATTTCCAGATGGAGAACGGTCTATCTTAATTCCTTCGCTAAATATTGTCCATGAAGTTAGGTCTTACTGGTGAGCCTGGGCTTTGTTTAATTAATTACGGCCATCTGGCTTACAGTCGGATGTACTTGTGGTTTTTAAAAACTCAAGTACAGTATTATTGTCTATCATTAATATTAGTTAACTGTTTACAGTGGTTTTGCCCGCTTAAAAGTAAAAATTGCCTAACGAAATGTATTTCCGGGATAAAAAGCATTTTGTGCGCTATTTCTGGTATAGCCCTACCTTTATGCTAAATTTCATTCAAATCCGTAAAAACATACATTCCTAAAAACTTTAGTTTTTATAATACTAGTGGAAATTTATTGTACATTATTCTGACTTGACAAGTTTCGTACCTCTGATTTTTTTCTCACAAATCTATTATAAATATTTCAAAACCGAAATTGGCCAAATTGGTCTAGCCGTTTTCGAATTTTAGGAAGACTAACGAACGAGCTATTCATTTGTATATACGAGTATAAGAGATTGAAGACTAGTTGATCCGGCAAATTTTGAACTACCTAATAAGACTAACGCCATCTACTGGCATTACCAGAACCATTATAGTTCGTTTAAAATGTAATTTTTACATTTTGTTTTAAAGACGAAGACGAATATTGTTTTACCAGTGTTGAAGTAGAAATTAATTTGCAATTTACCACTCTCATTACCATCTTCCTAGACTTTTCCCACTTGCTTGGGGTCGTCTTCCAGTCTAACCGGATGCGACTTGTTTTACATAGCGAGCGGTTACCTATCAGAACTCCACAACCCAACTACTGGGTAACATGATTCTCCTTGAATAAACTGAATGTCCGACTTTCTGGCGTCTGACTACTTGGAACGATTGTCTAAGATCTAGAAATGACAACTGGAAACCATCAGCTTAATTTGCAAATTACGGGATATTTCCAGCCACCCTAGGCGCGGGCTTGCGGATGGCGAGCAATGAGTAGCTCGCCGTTCGGTCGTCTGGTAACCATCCGGCCTAAACCCAGTTGTCGACGGAGCGCACTGTTGTTGTATGTATGACAATGTACGATCGGGACAGGTTGTTTAGTCAGTAAGAGTCTGACACACAATCTGTTTCCTGCTCCGCCTAAAGGCGGAATTCAAGATTGGATGATTTTTACCTACCGTAAAAAACATGTATTTCAGTAATGTCCTCGATAAACTTACCACACTATTACAGGAAAAATTGCAATTTTACTTTCTTGTTTACTTAAGAAAATAAAATTACAATTTTTCACTCAGAATTTCAATACACGTTCAATTACAAGCCTTTAAAATAAGTCATAAATTATGCCATCCTTTCTAGAAAATTCTCTTTCACTGTAAGTGGATATAATTTGTTTTCCATCATTAAAACTTGGCATTCAGTCTAAATTACTTACTTAATAGCGTTCCGTAAAAAAATAGAGATCCTTTCAAAGTTTGTAAAGCCCTTGAATACACAGCATAACATCAGCCTTATAATTTTCCGACTGTTGGGACTCAGGCCACCTTTCTAAAAGAGAGAACGGGCCGTAATCCACCACGCGAGTCGGTGCTTTTATTAATTCACGAGTTGCTCTCAAGGGATAAAAAGTATCCTCTATGCTTTTCTAGGACATGGTCTTACCATTTACAAACTACTGATTATTACTATTACTGATCACACAAATTGCCCCATCATGGAGTTCGACCTGGAATGCGCAGTAACCATAACAAATAGGTCATTTATTTGCCGCGCACCTACTAATAATACAGTAAGATTTTCCAAGAAATGAAAAAAACCGTTCTTTTTGTGCTGGCAACAAATGAATTTATAACCATTCGTGTTATTTTGCTATCGACATATTCAGATGTGAGGATTGAACTAAAGTATTTTTTATGCTGTGAATATGATTTCAACCTATTTCCTATTATATTCCACTAGCTGTTGCTGTTGCCAGCGGCTTCGCCCAAGCTAGTGTTGAAAATTATCCCAAGGAAACCCACTCCTAGGATAAAAAAATATCCTGTAATATTTTAACATATTTATGTGCTAGTCAAGATGACCTCATATCCCACAATTTTTTCAAGCCTAAACTATACTACTACAAGCGATGGTACACATCACATTATCATCACGTTACGACCATGTGTACAAAATGCGTCCCGTTAGGGTATTCTTCTTCCACTCTTCCTTGTAGCGATGGGCTACAAGGAAGAGTGGAAGAAGAATATCCTAAACAACCTGGATGACAAATATCCAGATACACTTGAAAGTATGGCGACTACACGAACAAGACGTTCGAGAGACACAACTAACATTGCTAGATTAGGAAAGCTATCCCTGCGTAAAGGCTACGCAGAACAAAAAGAGTTATTTTAGGACATCATCACCATTTTGTTGAAATCCGTTTAGCCGTTCGAAGCGAAGAAGTAACAAATATACAATTAGACACACACTCCCAAACTTTCTTCTTTATATAATAAATGTATTGCCCTTGTTGTCTTATCTTTTTATATCGCATCTATAAAGTTTACATTTACTTAAATGTTTTTTTTCTGATTTAACACCAAAAACTAAGAAACCCAACTTTCTGTGCGTACCTTGATACGCACTTGACTCGTTTCTCCATTTGCTTAATGAATCGTAGGTAACTAAAAGTTACGAATGAAATTCTTGAAACCCTAACAACTTCAAGTATTTATCTTAGTTCAATAAGTATTCCTAAGTGAAAAGAAGCGGTTTGCCTGCAAAAAAAAAAAATTTCACGGAATTGTAAGAACGATATCCTTTTAAAAGAAGTGTTTTTTAAGAAAAAAGAAGATTTATTCAATTTTAAACTAAACTTAAATAAGCCAGCGTTTTCGGCGTATCATACAGCAGCAATGCTAGCAAAGGAGACAGACACATACGTGGAGGAACATACATCCTCACGCAAAAGTCGTGCGCTCCAGGTTTCAGAAATCGCAGAGTGATCTCTGGCTGCCACAGGCGCATGCTCGCTCGTCCTATAATGTCCAAAAACGAAGCAAACCATAGTAGGGGTCCAGCAGGTTTGGTGTCTGCTAGGGCCAAAAGCGGTCCTGAAAAAGATATACTCACGGTCCTAGAACACATAAGGAAATTGAAGGATACATGAGGTGTAGTTTTAGTCCGTAAAAGTTTGGCACGCCAGAGCCGTCCGAATCCACTCTGCTGCAGGAGAAGTCTTTGGATGATTTTTCATGCCAATAAAAGCCATTATATGTTAAGTTCAGTGTATGTCTCCTAAAACTATAATCTTGATACTTTATTATAGACACAATTCATTCTTTGTTTCTTAAGTCTTTCCCTATTCTGAGAAGGTTCACAGTGCCTTTTTTCCCTATTCTGACAAGATTTTTAACCTATATTTTTAAGGGGTTTTCTGCTATCTGAAAGGCACAACCATGCCTATAGTCTCGACATTGTCTGTCATTAAGAACGCTCTGTCATGTCCATCAGCCATTTTTGTATTTTATTCAGAAGTGGACAAAAGCCCATGGGCCATAGCACAGAATAGCTCTCGAATACCGCAACATTAACGCTGACTCCGCACTTTTATTGCCAACATAGATTTTTATTCTGTTTTCCTTTGTTACTGCATTCTATCCTATTGAAGCTTTTTATTAAGCTGTTACTTTTATGCTGAAATATTTTTAGTTATTATCGATAGTGCTATGCTGATGGAAAAATTATATCCTCTGTTTACAACATTTTGAACCCGAATTAATATTGTTTGATATCTGCCAAAAAATAGTACAATATTTTTTGCGGATATATATTATCACACAAAGCCACATAGGTTACAGTTAATATGTAAGTTGATTACTCCTTCACGTTTTTATTGCATGTAATAGATGTCCTAGAATAGAACTGAGTGGATAGGATAACTTCTATTTTCTTAGGGGTATGTTTCCTCAGGATAATGTTCCATTTTTACACGGGCGTGGCCGCTGTAAGAAATTATATAATTTTAAAAGCATAATGCTTTTAACTACCTGTTAATTAATGTCAAACATCTGGCTTATGTACACATAATTATACCTACTTTCTAATTATAAAACAACTGAAGTATCTTACAAACCAGAGTTTCGTATTATGGTGTATAAATTTCATAGAATGTAAAATTCCATGGCAATGATAGTTTTTTTTTATGGTAGGTAAAAATCATCGAATGACGAATCCCACTCTTGGGCGGAGCGGGAAACAGAGTCAGACTCTTACTAAAGAACCTACCCCGTGCCTTCCTTGCCTTATTCCCAGACCCCGGTGTAACGCTTTCGCACCAACCCTTAGCTCCTGGAGGCTTCGACCCTGTAGGGCTCCTACGGTTTGTCGACAACTCCTTGAGGCGCGCGGGAACAGTGCGCGCCGTCGACGACTTGGGCTCGGTCTGGACTACTACCAGACGACCGGATGGCGAGCTACCCATTGCTCACCGTCCGCAAGCCAGTGTCTACGGAGGCCGGATATCGGCCGGATCACGGCGGCGACGGCTACGGTGAGTTCGCCGTTGCCATTGCCTTATGCAGTCAGCCTCCTCCTTTACAAGCATTACTGCGTCGCAGAAGGAGGCGACCGCCTGCCGCTCCTCCTCGCTGCGGACCATGGCCTGAACCAAGGCCCGGCGCGAGAGGTCGCCGCCGCCGATCACCCCCACGAGGGCACGGTGTTGCTCTTCCTAAGCGGGGCACACTTCTACCGTGTGCTCCACCGTGTCCTCCGGGCTGGCCACACAGTGGCGACCCCCGGGCGTCTCTTCCGCACGAATCCGGTGCAGGAACCTCCCGAACTTGCCATGTCCGATGAGGACCTGCGTCATGCGGACGGTGAGGACGCAGTGAGGTCTATTCAGCCACGCCTCAAAGAGCAATGATGGTAGTAAATCTTTTCTATGCTATGCTCAGCTTCAACAATGTCTCGAAATACAGCTACGCATCTGGTATGCTCTTGGACACAGTACCTTAACGTCTCTGACCGATAATACTACGGTTTAACCAAGATCCCTTTAATGAGCAAAGTAACTCTTAGCCCCTGGGATCGCAGGTTAACGCTAATATAAACAGGGTCCTAAGCCAGTTAAAAGTTCAAACATAATAAACTCTGGCCACACTCACGGGATAACAGGTCTAGACTCACATTACCATTTCGAAGCAAGTTACAAACACAAACTTAGATCCTACCTTAAATCCAGATTTAGACCAAAACAGTTTCAAAGTTAGATTCACCTTGCGATTTACATTTAAGCGAACGACATACAATATACTTTTCTTTTTTAAAGAGTGCCTTTCTAAGACTAGAAACAAAAGAAGGAGAGGTGTACTGTAAATTGCCTGAATAAAAAATGTCCAGAAGGACATACAAAAGCTTTACAGATGTTGTTACTTACCAGCAGAGTGAATAACACCGAAAGATTAAGAACGCCGACATCGTTATGGGAAGAGGCAAAGGCAAAGAAGTTTTTCATGGTTGACCTGATTCAGTATGGTCATTTCCTTATACATTGTAAACGATATTAAAAGATGTAGTGACAAAAATTTTGAAGTGAATTTTGCGAGCAGGATTAAAAGGCAGTTCTTGAAGAAGCGCCAAACTTAAGTAGCAGTGGGTGCATTATTCGTAGAACAGATAGTCGATACGGCTCAAAGTTTTTGAAGTGGTGTGTGTTCAAAGGTGAATGATGACAGTCTGTAGTAAGTAAGAGTTTAAACTCTTGAGCCCTAAGCGAACACCGGCGTTTGCACACCTATTGTATATCTAGTATGTATCTAATTATGGTATTCGAATGGTTAATTGGTTCAATGTTATGGAAATGTTTGGGGATTTATGTATGGGGATATAATGTATGGGGATTTCAATGCGAAGTTGGGGCAACGTTGCGGTGATGAGTTGAGAGTGGGGAAATTTGGATTTGGGCAACGGAACGAAAGGGGCCAGATGCTGGCGGACTTCATGGAGAAGGAAAACCTCTTTATGATGAACTCCTTCTTCAAGAAGCCCGCAAGCCGCAAATGGACCTGGATCAGTCCGGACGGTAGAGTCAAAAACGAGATCGATTTTATCATGTCGACAAAGAAGCACATATTCAATGATGTCGCTGTGATCAACGCTGTTAAGACAGGAAGCGATCACCGTATGGTCAGAGGCACATTGAATATCGACGTAAAGTCTGAAAGAGCGCGACTGATAAAATCCACGCTCCGACCAATACCGGCTCAAATTCAAAACCCCGAGAGCTTTCAGCTCGAGCTACAAAACCGCTTCGAAGCCCTTGAGAACAGCATCGATGTGGACGATCTATACAACATGGTGGTGAATACCGTCCGTACGGTAGGGTCCAAGTACTTTAAAACCCGCCGTCCTAAATTAAAGAAACTCTCCAGTCAGACTCTCCAACTCATGGATCAGAGGAACGAAATGAGGCTACAAGACTCAACGGATGCCCATCGTTATCGGCAACTCAATAGACAGATATCTAAGTCTTTGACGAGCGACCTTCGCCAATTTAATACACAGCGCATCAAAGACGCCATTGAGCGGAACAAAGGCTCCAAAGTGTTCGCCAGAGATCTGTCTATTGGGCAGAGCCAATTGACGAGGCTGAAAACTGAGGAAGGTAGCATCATTACGTCAACACCTGAAATTCTGAAGGAGATTGAGAGTTTCTATGGACAGTTATATTCCACGCAAACACCTGTTGAAAGCAAGGCTAGTGATCCTAGAGCCAAGCTTACCCGACACTATACCGAAGATATCCCGGACGTCAGCCTGTACGAGATTAGGATGGCTCTGAAGCAGCTTAAAAACAACAAGGCGGCGGGTGATGATGGAATTACAACAGAGCTCTTGAGAGCGGGCGGTAAGCCAATACTTAAAGTCCTCCAAACGCTCTTCAATTCTGTCATCCTCGAGGGCAAAACGCCAAAGGCATGGGGCAGAAGCGATGTGATGCTGTTCTTCAAGAAGGGTGACAAAACTCTCTTGAAAAACTACAGACCCATCTCGCTTCTGAGCCATATCTATAAGTTGTTCTCTAGAGTCATTACGAATCGTCTCGCTCG
The DNA here is from genome assembly GCA_029852875.1 of Mythimna loreyi. Lineage (NCBI taxonomy): Eukaryota > Metazoa > Arthropoda > Insecta > Lepidoptera > Noctuidae > Mythimna > Mythimna loreyi. Next base: position 2,592,860 of record CM056795.1, on the reverse strand, counting down.
CAGGTTCGACGACTTCCAACCTCCCGAACAAGCCGGGTTCCGAAAAGGCTATAGTACCATAGACCACATTCATACGCTGCGGCAAGTTATACAGAAGACCGAAGAGTACAACTTGCCACTTTGTTTAGCGTTCGTGGACTATGAGAAAGCCTTTGATTCGATTGAGACCTGGGCAGTTCTGCAGTCTCTCCAAAGGTGCCAAATAGACTACAGGTACATCGAGGTGCTAAAGTACTTATACCAAAACGCCACCATGTCGGTCCAATTACAGAACCAGAGCTCTAATCCGATCCAACTACAGCGAGGCGTGAGACAAGGAGACGTTATCTCTCCGAAACTGTTCACAGCTGCGTTGGAGGATATTTTCAAGCTTCTGGACTGGAAAGGACGCGGCATCAACATCAATGGCGAGTACTTAACACACCTGCGATTTGCCGATGACATAGTTCTTATGGCTGAGACCTTGGAAGACCTGAACATAATGCTCGAAGATCTCGGTAATGCTTCCAAAAGAGTGGGTCTTAAGATGAACATGGACAAGACGAAAATCATGTTAAATGCCCATGTTGCACCCGCTCCAGTTAACGTTGGGAACATTACACTCGAAGTTGTTGACCACTATGTTTACCTGGGACAGACAATCCAGTTAGGTAAGTCCAACTTCGAGAAAGAGATCTCTCGTCGAATCCAACTCGGATGGGCAGCGTTCGGGAAGCTCCGGCAAATATTTGCGTCCGAAATACCTCAGTGTCTCAAGACAAAAGTCTTTGACCAGTGCGTGTTGCCAGTGATGACGTACGGTAGTGAGACGTGGTCGCTTACTATGGGTCTTTTAAAAAGGCTCAAGGTCACCCAGCGAGCAATGGAGAGAGCGATGCTTGGTATTTCCCTGCTTGATCGAATCAGGAATGATGAGATCCGCAGGAGAACGAAATCAACCGACATCGCTCGAAGGATTGCATCGCTGAAGTGGCAGTGGGCGGGACACATAGCGCGGAGAACCGATGGCCGTTGGGGTGGAAAGGTTCTCGAATGGCGACCGCGTACCGGACGACGCTCCGTGGGCAGGCCCCCTACAAGGTGGACCGACGATCTGGTGAAGGTCGCGGGAAGCCGCTGGATGCGGACAGCACAGGACCGATCGTTGTGGAGATCCTTGGGGGAGGCCTATGCCCAGCAGTGGGCGTCGCTCGGCTGACATGATGATGATATGGAAATGTTATAATTGTTATTTTTTTATGTATTTTTAGTTTGTAAGTTTCCTTGGGCATTGCCATAGATATGCTGTGCTATGTTGTACATGTTGTAAATAAATAATTCTTTTTACGCTGTCTAACATAAAATTCAACAGAGAGGTCAGGAGGTTCGAATTCAAGATGAAGTCCAAAAATTCGTCATTTAAACTCATATCCGCACATTTTCCGTGTCTGAATTCATAATTTTGACATTGAGATTTAGAAGTACTTTTATTACTATTTACATCCACATCTTGAACTCTAGAAGGAAAACGAAATGGATGTTAACCATCATAAATCCGGCCATTGTCAGGAATCAACGGTCGCTTCTGTCTAATGATTTCAATTATTATTAGAACTTCAGCTCACGATCTCATTTTGAAAGGGAATGAGATAATTTTTCTACAACCAGTAACAACGCTGAATGGCTCGGGTTTAAGACTTCGAATCTAACTTCGGAACAATGGTGATTTCACAGGCTTAAATAGCGATTGGAGGAATCAAACGCCCGTTTAGAGAGAGGAACGAAAACATAAACATAAACTGAGTACGATTTGAAACCGTGGCGTTTGACCCAAATATTAAAAGACATTTAGGACTGTCATCACACTTAGTTTCATAGGAGGATATTTGTTATTACTGTTTGTTCCATTTAGATTATCATCACTGTCCAAGACTTATGCTTAAACTGAGCACGGTAAACTTAAGTGACAATGGGCAGGGCAGACTGCTCGCAGAACGGATGGTTCTCGGGGTCGGTAGGTTCTAAAGTGGCGACCGCGTATCGGAAGACGCAGTGTTGGAAGGCTTCTACAAGGTGGACCGATGACCTGGCAAGGGCTGCGGGTATCTGGTAGATGCGAGATGCACAGGATTGTTAATTATAGCAACAATTAGGGGTGGGCTTTGTCCAGCAGTGGATATCTGTCGGCTGAAATGATGATGAATTTGTTCTTTATCGGGAGGAAATAACGGCTCTCCTGACCCATTTCCTCTCATAGAGAGAACGTGTGAGTCCGGGCAGTGGAGACATTATTAGGTTTACAAATAAATATTTGGAACAAGAACCACACGTCATACAAATTAATTACAGCAGTAGTATGAAATGTATCGCGTTGATCTTATTCTCTCCAAAAAAGAAGTAAATTGTTTCAGTACAGTACCACAAATAATAATAAGTCACATCCGCATAGACGTGAGTTATTATTATTTTTTAAATTAATAAATTTGACTTGCCAATGAAGTGTCAAACTTTTACGGACTAAAACCTACCTGCGTTCCTTCATTTGTCTTTTCATTCTAGCGCTGAGGAGAATCTTTCAATCAATCTAAGTCTTCTTGCCATAATCCTGTATAAGTAACTTTGTCATGGTGTTTTAAGTAACGATATCATTTATTTTTATCGGAAGTCATAGATCAAAAATATAAGTCACAGCTAAAAGTGTCATAAAAGATTACTCTCCCGCTCAAACCTCTTGGGTGTGAGCGAGCGTGTCAGATTGTTACAGCTAATCAGAACTACATCTGTTCCTTCAGCTGCCCTTAGCGTTCTAGCATCACTAGAAAACGATATCGTATGAGTGCATTAGAAAAATAATAACCCGAACCCGTATTTTATTTCAAGACAAGCATTGTGCCAAATATAATTTATTACCCAAATTGATAGCTCTAAATCTAAATTGGGTCAAACAGATAATACTGAAAACGAATTGTTTTCGCGTTTACACCAAGTAATGACTGTTTGTTAAGCAAAGGAACGATTAAACAATTTACGAGTCTGCCAAAAGTGCCCCGTTGATATATTTGTATCGTTTTGTTTATGTTTTGGGCTAATAAATTGATTTTTCTGAAGTTAAACAAATGTTCTGGTTTTGTAATTAATCAACACAGCATAATCCCTTCCTCCCTAGCCCTTAAATGTTCCCACTGCTGAGACTTAGGTCCCTTTCTAGGAGAGGTAATGGGCCGTAATCCACCACGCGGGCCCAGTGCGTAGATGTCACATGCTTTTTTTGTGGTAGGTAAAAATCATCCAATGACGAATCCTGGGGCCAAGACTTCCCGTCTGAAAGGAAGGCTCTCGCCCTGGTATATGGCTACATAGGAATGGGGTAGGCTGTTTAGTCAGTAAGAGTCTGACACTGTTTCCCACTTCGGACCTTGGGCTCAACCAAGGTCAGGCGATATCACATGTCTTCGAATTTTTAGTTCTAGGACATGCCGGTTTCCTCACAATGTTTTTCTTCAGCATTGTGAGTAGTGATGATGAAATATATTATACAAAATAATGTATTTGAACTTGCGACTGACTACGTAAGTGGGCCACCAGAGCTCACAGACAGTGGTTAATTATAGTGAAAGCCTTTCAAAATCACAATAAAAAACTTACCTCAGGACAAACTTCTGACTGCCAAAGATATGATGAGATCGTGGCATCTTCTTGAGTTCTTATACGTTTAGGCGTATTTTATGGCGGTTCATCATTAGCACGGTAAAGCTACGTAAACAGGCCTGAACTTGAATGTGGAGAGTTTTCGCAGGTTTCACGCGCGCTTTTGCTTGTTCCTGAATTCATGGTGTGAATTTGCGCATAAATTTTGCAACACTTATGTGGAGCCTCCATTACAGTATGCATTTTAAAGAGTGTGTACAGGAATTACATGACTTAATTGCGCCATCACCTTCCATCTGTCATCGGACAATCGAAGCGTATGGCGAGAATCCCCCCTTAGATTGTTTACATGTCTACGGTTCGGGATAAACGTTTCGTCTTGTTGTTTATACTCTTTGCCTGCTGCGGGTTAGCCGTTCGATTATTGTTAGTACACTAGTTAGTTATTTAGTAGTTCGATTACACTAGTTTATTGAGAGCCTTTTCACTGTTGTGAAAAGACTCTTAATAAACTACAGGGTTTTCCAGTAAGAGGTGTAATTTTGATATTCAAAGAAAAATCCAATTTTTTAATATAAATGATCGAATGTTTATTTCACCACGCTTACAGAACCATATCCTTTTCATGAAATTTTCCATAACCAAATCACAAAGTGGTTGCCCTATGCCTCAGGAATTCCGTCTTTGAGGTCTTGAATCGACGCTGGGCTGTTGGCATATACCTACTCTTTCACATAGCCCCAAAGGAAGAAGTCGCAAAGTGTTTGCCAATTGGAATCACCTTTTCGAGAGAAAACACGGTCCGGAATTTTTTCCCGTAAAAGATCAATGATTTTGTTGGTTGTGTGGCATGTAACGCCGTCTTGTTGAAAGTAAATGTTGTTCAGATATATACAAAACCATCCAATTCAGGCCATAAAAAATCATGAATCATCTCTCGATGTTAAAAATGTTCGAGTTATACGAACCGTCACATTTTTATAGTGAATTTTAATCATTTCAATGCGTGGTTGAAGTGTATAATAGCGTAGCCCGTTTCATTTTTATTAATGGCGTAGTTTCTACTAGTCAAATGATAAAATATTACAGCTTCAAAAGTGACTCTCTATCTACCGAAATAGCGGGCAATCTAAAACAACACTCGTTAATGTGCTTAACCATCAACGATACTGTCACTTCTTACCACCAGACAGAATAGCAGTCAAGCACTGGTTAGATCATTATAAAAATGTGCTTCAGATGTTTTGCATACTTTACCACAAATTCATATCTTGTCCAATCAGAGAGCTAAACGCGGTAAACATTTCGATCAAGTAAACATAAAAAATACCTACAATCGGCACACAGAACGAACTTTAAAACTATATAGGGTGTCATTGACATGTTAACGCGAACGAATACTATTGATCTAGTACATGATTCTGGACACCCCAGTGGTGGAATATTTTGTCGGTTTTTTGTTTTTTTTACGTTTTTTAAATTTAATTAATTTATTTAGTAAACTGTACATATAATTAGATATCTAACCTTAAAACTACATAACCCTAATTAACTTAACTAAAAATACCTAATCTAATAAAGCGTCAAAAAACTCTTCTTAACTGTATAAAAACGTTGTTTTAACATTTTTTTGCAAAAAAAATGAGTGAATTACATTCCAAATTATAAATGTCATAGGGTTTGATTAGAATAACGACTTTTTGCCTCGATGATCTTTTTAATAATTTTTTATTAGTAAAAAAAAAATTCTTTTTTTTTCTAAAAATATCATTGGAATTGGTTAAAATAATGATTTTATACAAAAATAAAAAAAAAACAATGCAGTGCAGTGCAGTTTTGATCTGAAAAAAAAAAATTCAGGAGTCAATTGAAAAGATTTTCAACCAAAATGAAAAATAATATGGGTAGTTATTGCTTTTAATTTTGTTCTTATTTAAGGATATCGGTAAAAGCATCTCGTAGAGTAATCGGGCGGAACCTTGTACAGGCTGTCGCACGCACATTGTGACATGACACGCAATAAATCGCAACGGGTCATTGTGTTCTTTTTTAAAATAAAAAAATAAGATAATTAATAATTACGTATTTTTATGCGATTATTTACGAGTCTTTATGACAACCTGAAATTTGATTCAGGATCAAAACTGCACCTTTCATCATCTCAAAATATTACGAAAACAGAAATGTAATGGTGACCTCATATTCAGCCCCCCGACAAACGATTGTAACTTGGCTACAAGTTACAATCGTTTCATGACGATTCTCTTTCTACAATCGTAACACCTTAATTATATAATAAAACTGCAGGATGTAAAGATGATCACTGTCGATTACATTTATTTTCATTCTGTAATTTTGAAAGATGTGAACTTGGTTACTAATTTTGTTAAAATGAAGTCATTCTCATACATTTGATTAGTTGTTTACATTAACCATTTTAGATTATCAACTTGGCTAAGGAGACTGATACAATAAAATAACTACGTTCACTTTTACCCCAAAATGAAAACGAAAACAAAATGCCATTTGCCATATATTATTTTTATAACATTGTTACTTACGACCTTGGCTCTCGTGTCGCTAACATTTGGTCCCTAAGGGAATGTCGGCAGCATTCCTCCCCTTAATATCTCGCTCCATGGATTTCTGTGGGTCCAGTACACGTGTTGGTATGTCGTCATATTCAAAGGTTACTCTTTCAAAGGATAACTGGGGACATAGTCTAGTTTTCTTCAGGGTCGTGTTGCATTGTAAGAAGATTTAAATGTACCTCAGATATGTTTGGTTCATGATTTGCAAACAGTAAATACAATACGGATACTTAAAGCTTTTTTTTCCTTTATATCTCTTCAAACCCGCTTTGGTCCCTATTCTCAGCGAATTCTTTCATGCCCTTATTACAGGAAAACATAAAATTCAATCCGCTATTTTTAAAAATCCGCTATATTTTATTTAGAGTTTTTCTGAAAAAGCTCTTTCATTGGATACCAATATTGTACGAGTAAATTATATTGACTAATCAACCATTTTGGGTATTCAATCATTTTGAATATAGGTCTAATAACGGTATTCAAAGGGATAGAATATTGTTGTATTGTCATCCAAACTACTCGTGTATACAAAATTTCAACTCAATCGGTAAAAGATATCTGCTTCAGAATTGAGTTGCAAAATTCTACCCGGGCTAACGTAGTTACATTAAAAATTAAATAAAAGCTTTAAAAAATATACAATATTCCAGAAAAGAGGTATCATTTTTATTGGAGGTTGTAGAATATGATATTTTTTGTAAGTTACTGCAATTATCAGAAAATCGTAAAATTGCAGATAATATTTTTCATTTTTCACGCGTTGAAATGGACTATTAAAGTTTTACGCTCACGTTATGTACCGTCATAAATGAGTAAAAACTACAGTTATCCAGATGTATGTACACGTATTAAGTACATGTATATAAATGTTTTATGGTGAAAGCGTGTTAGTATTCACAAACATTAACATGATATGGGTGTCCATACCTATATGATAATAATATAATATAATATTCGACAACCAGCACGCAAGGCCGTCTAGTCTCAAGCTAAGCAGAGCTTGTGTTATGAGTACTAGACAACTGATAAACATACTTATATATTTCTACACTAATAATACATATTATAGATAAATTACACCCAGACACAGAACAAATGATCGTGCTCATCACACAAACATTTGTCCTGAGTGGGAATCGATCCCACGACCTCCGGCATAGCAGTCAGGGTCACTAACTACTAGGCTGACAGGTCAGTCGATAATATAACTTGTAACTAACATGCAGAAAACATTCTTCAAATAAGTTACTATCATACTTTAAGCAATGAAATTTTACTTAGTGACACTTAATTTTTTTTTTTCATGAAATATCTTATACTAATTATAAGTTATCAATATAGGGTTCTTGTCGGTATTGTATCTACGAACATACACACTAATACATTAGTGACGAAATAAAGATTTATAAAAAAAATATCAAATAATATGTAACATACGGAGCGCCCTAAAATTGAGTCACCTCCTTCCTTGCTCTTATCTTTTACATAAATTACCAGCTGTGCATTCGGTATTGTATATAATAATATTTCATACAACCCCTACTTCTTCTTCTTTTCGTGTCGATTTGACTCAAATTTTGTCCGACTAATATTTAGCCACCTGGACAGATCTCTCGTTGGCCTCGTACAAGTCATTAAAGGTGCAGGTGGTAGTGCAAGCTGAGCAAGAAAGGAGATGACGCATATCCTGTGAAGGGGCTCCACACTGGCACTGTACTTGCGATGGGTCAAGGAAGCCCCATTTGGCCAGATTATCTCTGCAGCGATCAACCACCTACTCATTTTAGGTATTATAAACATTACCTAGGTATTATATATATGAGTATTACAGGATTAGACAGATTGCCAATATCGTATTCGTTTGTCTGAGTCACTTGGTTCGTATATATGTTCTTGCCAATGACAGATTACTGTGAAAGAAACGATTAATTGATTACATTTTGAGATATCAAAATACATATAATTGAACCAACTGTGATTGGATTAATGCTCGAGAGAATCAGACATGAAATACAACCTAGATAAAATACTTTTTATGTTGATTGAGGATCATTTGTATTAGATACCTATAAAATTCTGTGAGCTCGTAAAAATGTAGTCACAAAAACGTCCCAAGATATATATTTTTTGTCTTGTTTTACGATCAGTAAGTAAAGGGATTCGACAAGTATAAAAAATTTGTACCGCTGAAATACTACTTAGAACCTAAAAAACTCAATAAACGGTAGTTTGAAAAAGTGATAATAATATTATTATTTCTTGGCTTCTCATTTTGACAGAAAACTAGATATATAAACTTATGCTTGACAGAGATCTCCCTGATGATAAGAACCACGGTAGGCGCGGGCCTGCGAACGGCGAGCAATGGGTAGTTCGCCGTCCGACCATCCGCTAACCGTCCCAACCGTGCCCAAATCGTCGACGGCGCGTAACGCTTCACATGCGCCTCAAGGATTTGTCAGCAAACCGTGTTGATTTCAGTTTCGTTTCAAGTTACATTCCAGAGTCTTTCTCAAAACTCAAAACGGGCCTTTAATGTTTGCATTTTTTTTTAAATAGAATTTCCAGAGATCCTTTTTGACGTATTCATATGAGAAGTAAAATATGCGAAACAGTATTTTATTAAAAGTTTATTTGCATTGCTCCGATGCAAATAAACTTTTAATAAAATACTGTTTCGCATCCTTACATTTTCCGAGATGATACATCACAAACCTTCGTTACAATAACAGTAACTAACATTTCTACTTACCCCATAACTGCTAAGTGCCCGTAACACAGTATACGGGTACCAGGGGAACATGAATCATGTAGAGGTGTAATAGTGCGCTCGTATTACACTAACGAGAATTAACCCATTCTTTATGTAGCCGAGTTTCACGGCTGAACTATGCACCCACAGTACAAGTTGGAACGAAGTTTAATAAGATCCCATTTATAGTGTACATACGCTTTTAATCCCAACACACCACGTATGGTGTGTTGGGATTAAAAGCGTATAAATAAATCTCTCTGCGTTATGAGTTGAGTGCATATCAGTGTCTTTTTATGTATGTGTGTGAGTAAAATATACGCCAACCGGTCCCTATCTAAGGGTACTCTACACTACTACTATGATAGTAAAAAAAATGAGAAGTAGTTTAATAGTAGTTAACTGTAAAACAGTGGCGTAGCTAGGGGGGCCAGTATAAAAAACAGTGTTTTTTTTTACAAAATTAAATACTTGGGACTCCTGTAGCTCGGGGGCCCCGAATCATAGACACGGTGGTACGGCGGTAGACAGCAGGGGTGTCCCTGCTGTAGAAATAAATAACAGTTTAGTGATGGTTTTTATTCGTTTTCTAACTTAATGCTGCAATCATCGATCCACAAATTCAATAACTTAATCACTAGGAACGTGATTGTAGTTTCAAAATTTCTTCGTTGAATATTTTAAGTGAACTAACTGTACAAAATTATGTTAAATATTTTTTTAAACTTGTAGTTACCCAAAAAGTTATTATCATAGATAACGAGGCATTTGTTTTCCCTCTTACAAGCACCTAGACAAACGCCTACGGCTTTTTCCAGTGAAAAGCTCTGCGCTTAACAAAATGTATATTAAAAAAGGTAATCCTTGTACTCGGCCATGTTACCATTAATTTAGAGAAAAGGGACAAAGAAATAATATCCGTTGTCCAAGCCGATTAAGAAAAAGATGAACATAATTCTACGCATTTCATCCACAAATCCTAAGTCTTACAAAATAGTCCCCGCAGAACAATACAAAAACCTGCTAATACATTTTCCCCGTTCACGGAACCATAAAAGAAATCCGGAAGATAAAATCGTGTTGCTACAATCCCAAGAAGATAGTAGGCCTTCAGAAAATAACTACCAAATAATATCAGCCAACAAAGACATACATGAACCAAGATAATGGATCATAAGAGGAACTGTCCCGATAAAGCCGGTAGTAATAAAACGACATCATTTCACTTGATTGGTTTATTTTCCTTTACATTAGATTTTTTGCTTTCAAAGAAAAAATATTTAGAAGCTATTCTGCCCGACTAGGTGGTACACAGCGTAAACGTTTAAGTTATAAAGAGGTGAAAAACAAGAGAAAAGGGGTCAGTCTTATGTTTGGGAAGTTTGTATAATAAACAATACTTATTTACAAAAGTTTAGCTGGAATATACGGACAGTAAAGCAAGTTTCAACTGAATTTCTCTCATTTATTTTCATGAATTTCGTTGTTGAAATATTTAAATACTGCTGTGAACTGGACACAGTAATGTTGTCGAGGAATTTTTAATCCAATAAGACTGGAATTGTTTAAAACTCAAAAAGCAGGTCGACATTAAAGGGTGTACTACTTAAGCTCGACAAATGAATATATCATTAACGTTTATACGATAAAATCGAATACATGCTTGTGCAACACAAAACCTCGACATCACGTTGATATGACAATCGATTCTGCGACAATACTTCGAAAACAATTTATTTATTTATTTTAATCTTCATGTACAGTAGTAGTACATAGGCGGACTTAATGCAACAAGGCATTCTCTACCAGTCAACCTTTGGGTTAAAAAAGACAACACTGTGGTAGGTGTGCACTCTAAATAAATAACAGATAATAAGATATAATTAAAATATAGTGTAGTACATATAATTTAAATAAGTAACAATTGTTTAAGTACTGTAATTTGACAGTACGTGCAGTATTACAGTAGTTTGACACAACGATACCTGATATGAAAACTTGACGGCTTACTTTTGGGTAGCTTAGCCTTAGCCTAACCTAACCTGTCCGGGTCGGGGTGTCAAAAAATACATAATTATGTTAATTACTCATGTCACATTAATGTCAAGCTTCAGTACGTCACATAATCGTGCATTCGAACTATGCTAGGGTGAATCGCAGTACAGTTTTGATAATCACAGATTCATTTGTAGAGTTAACGAAGTACACTTGACATTAAAATATACTTCCCTCTCTTAAATTTCTTCGTTTTTTCTTATCAATATTTTTTATTGGCCTCAATAACAAATTATGTTGAAAATTAAATCATTTTCAGTCAAATATGGCTGAAAAAATCTGTCCATATATTCCAGTGCATAGGAAGACGCTTACTCGAAATACATAAAAAGAATGTCTAGGGAACAAATCAGGTAGACTAATCGCTCACATCTCATCACCCAACGTATCAACAAACAAGTTCACTTTAAATGCAATATTACAATATTAATATTGATAACAATCTTACGTATTTACCTCACAGATGTCACACATCGTCCATGTCTTAGCGTAATAACTATTTACATTTAAATTAATAATCACTTCGAAATTATCATAATGTACAATATTATTGGGGAATAGTCTAATTGACTGCGAGTTTTTGGGTACCAGGTCACCTCAGTGTTGAGGCGTCCAGTACCAGAGGCCTGGGCTAAAGGGAGACAAATTCAGGAGGTGGCGGTGGCAAGGTCAACACTGGTGTTTCTGATACTTCGACATTCTCTGTGCTGGCTCCTGGCAAGGACCAAGTGGAGCTGCCTGTAGCGGTCACTCTGGGACCCATGTTATCGTATGCTGGGGCGGCAGCGCAACATGTTCTATTCCGTCGAGGTAGTGTTGCACCACCACTCAATAGATCAGGATATTTCGCAGGCTCTCCACGCCCAGCTACTTGGACAGATATGAAAATGTTTCCGTATGGAACTGGTACCGCAAACTCTGCGGGCGGCGGCGGAAATGCACCTGGTGTACCTTCTATAGTAATATGAACAGGATCGAAGCCGCAACCTCTAGGAGGCTCATCTGACATTCGTTCTGTCATTTCGAAATCACACGGTGAGGCCATATCACCGATAGATCGGTCACAACTGACAACGACTGATGCATCTATCAGTCGTTTTTCTTGGTCAGTGAAACTTCTACTTGGTGGAACCGTATGTCTCCTTAGATGCCAGCAGGCTACCGCCCCAATAAAGCCAAGAGTTGCTAGAATGCCTAATGCTCCGAAAACCACTCCTAATAAATGTGGGATCCCAGGTGCCGTCCGCGCTGTCGCGGTCTGTGACCTCGGTAGAACAAGACTTATTATAGCCCTCGCTTCACCCGCTACACTTTTAGCTACGCACGTCCATTCCCCAGCCGCACTTGACGTCACATTTAAAAGGGTCACGTTAACCCATCGTACACTACCCGGCACTCTATCCTCTGAGTCGTCTTCGACACTCGTCTCTGTCTCTTCCATATCGCAATCCACTGAACTATTATGTACATCGACACCATCAAAAAGCCACGTCACTTTAGGTTTCGGTACTCCGTGTACCCAGCATCCGAAGGAAGTAGGTAATCCAATTTCAGCTCTGACGACTAAAGTACTTGATTTTATTTCGGGCGGACACGACATACTCTCACCTGAAATGTGTCGCCACTTGTTTCCTGCTTGCGTCGAAGGTTCAACACAAAGCAAATCCTCTGTACCCAATTTGCTCTCCAGAAACCAATCCTTAAATTCTCTTAGTCTACAATCACATCTCCACGGATTTCCAGATAAGGACACCGTCTTCAAAGCAGGTAAAGAAAACGTGATTAAACGAAGGAACGTAAGCTGATTCCTGCGCAAATCGATCGTCTCTAAAGATTTTAAATTCCTCAAAGCATTTGTATGTATCGACCTTAATCTGCATCCATCTAACAAAAGCATTCGTAAATGCGGGAGAGGTGGGAACTGATCCGCTATGAGCGTGGTCAAAGGATTGTTGGTGAGCACAACTAGTCGTAATCGTTCGTTGCCTCTGAATATGTCCCTCGGGAGATGGGACAGATCGTTGTCTCCTAAATCAACTTCTATTAATATTCTTAATTCTAAGAACGCATCAGGATGTATCGACCTGAGGCTGGTCGCTCGGAGGTTTAATCGTTGTAAGTTAAGGAGGCCAATGCTGGCAAAGACTTCCTGTGGTAGGTTCCTGAGGGGGTTGTCATGTAGATCAAGCACCTGTATGTCAGATGAGAGGGCTGGTGGGCGGCGCAGGTCTCCGGAGGCACACGAGGCGGTCTTCTTGCCGGAGGACCATTTGCACTTGCAGGTGGAGATGTGGGCGCAGTCCAGCCAGTCGCTGGCGGTTCTCGCGGCGCACGTCGTGAATATAACGATCCAGTACCACCTGGCCCACGCCACGCGCATACTCATCTCATTTCGACTTTGTGTTTACATCGGCGGACTGCCTGAAACAACAAACAGTAGCGTTAATCAAACTAGATTAGTTAAACAATGCGGGACCTAAAATACAATGGTTGGGTATCGTGCCGTTGCAAAATCATATTTGTGTTTTACAAACAGGTGGCTTGCGTCAAACTGGGCATAAAGGTTTTTTGTATCGTGTAATTTCGGTCAAGGCTATGGTATCGTAAATTCCGAGAACACTTGGTTACCGTAAAACAAAGTTGTACGCAATTCCCGCGAGTTTGGAACATCATAAAGATGCTGTGCGTATTTAATTCTTTTATGGAACACGTAATATTCGATAGTAAATATGATGTGGCTATTTTCAGACAAGTTCAGTTTGTTAACGTAAAGATTTGTGAAATAGCACGTGTGTTAGTTTAGATGTTTACGTTACATATTGTAAGGGATCCGCGGCGTGCGTATATATTATGTAGTATGCTGTTTTTTAACAGATGTTAGAAAGCAACTATAAACTTGAGCGTCCCTGGAACAAAATTGATAGTGTTTGTTGATAGGAAAGATTTTAGCAACAATTATTATTAACTCCTTGCTTGTCTTTTTTTTTTAAACAGGATAATGATTTTTTTGGAGCAATTTAGTGGAATGAGCAGATATGTCAGACTTTTACCTATCCTTCTGTGCTTCTTCAGTTGCTCTTTGTATTTTACAGGCTACGGCAACTCTTTTGAACAGCCCTATAATCCACGACAAAAGTAAACCTCACGACACTGCCGCTGAGACCCCAATCTCAACTACCAGTCACCGTAGGCGTGGGCTTACGGACGACGAGCTATGTGTAATTCGCTATCCAGCCTTCTGGCAACCGTATGCCTCGGGGCCGAGTTGTTGACCATGCGAGCCTCAAACCTAGCAAAACCTTAGATGGAATGCAGGGCTGGCTTAACCCTGCTGTACTTATTCCTTGCTATACTAGGGCCATGGGTTTACTTCTAAAAAAGTGACCAACGGTCCTGGGTCACAAAGAGCAACTGCAGAAACATAGGTGTGGTTTTAGTCTATAAAAATCTGTCAAGCCCTCTTGCTCTGACCTGAAGCGTGAGAAGTCCTTACATGATTTCCCACCTTAATAAAAGACAATGTAATAAACCGGAAATTGGGCGAACTTTCATAATAACAGTTGATATTAACAAAACAAATTCTTATATCGATAAAGAAGACCCCAACAACATACAAACAAGAACTGTTAAGGGGTGTTCATAGACTATTAATCCTTCCCGCAATTAAATTAGTTCGGATAAAGAATATTATATTATTTTAATAGTTTATGAAGAATTATGCAAGTACAAGTGAATTAGGTAGATAATAATCTATATATATAAAAGGAGAAACTGACTGACTGACATATCAACGCACAGCCGAAACTATTGGGAACCAGAGAGTGAAATTTTGCATAGGACTTTTTTTAATGACGTAGGCGAACACTAAGAAAGGATTTTCCATAATTCACCCCCTAAAGGGATGAAACGCGTGTCCACAATATGTGCGAAAATATATTTTTGAAGCCGCTGGCAGAAGGCTAGTATTATTATATTATAGCTAGCCTGTGCTGTCCTAAAGCTGGGCAAAGGCCTTACTCCATTCTTTCCAAATATTTCGGTTACTCGCTTTCTCGTTCCAATTCCCAAGACATCCAGTTCGTCCCGCCATCTCATTCGTGGCGTGGTCTGCCGCGGCCCCGCGTCGCTGTGTTCGCAAACCAATTACTGTGTTTTACAGGCCCACAGCTTGTAAGACATGCGGCAGATATATCCTGCCTAGTCCCACTTTAGTTAGGTTAGGTTAGGTTAGTAACAGATATATCCTGCCTAGTCCCACTTTAGTTAGGCAGAATTTTGAGCAGCATTAACGATTTGTGTTTTGGAGTGCAATTATAAGACTATAATTAATATCTCAGTTTACTAACTCGCACAGAGTATGTTGATTGAATAATTATTCACAAAAACAGGAAACCTGAGTTACAACAGTGAGAGTTAATAAACACGGCTAAATTTTGATCTTTTTATTCCCGTGGAGGGTCGTTCCTGTACAAGAAACGATATTGATTTGTAAAGATAAAATTTAAAAAAAGCATATATTTTTTCTAAAACGCAAATTAATATACGGATGTACGAAATTAATTTCTTGAAGTAAATATCTGCTGAGCGAGTCCAATGACTTGTAAATAGTTATTACGCAATGACCGACAACTACTTTGACTTATCAACTCGTTCATAGACTCGTTCAAAAAAAAACGAAATATAGCTAAGAATAATTCCTGTATCGTAGGAAATTGCAAAAACATATAAAAACGCATTTTATGTAATAAAAAATTAACCTTTTAACCTTTTGAATACTGTAATTACAGACACAATATTAAAAGAAGAGCGCCAAGAGGACACCAGTGTCCGCACACTTATTGAGGTGTGTGGACACTGGTGTCCTCTTGGCGCTTAATGAAGTAAACTATTCCAATGAGTTGTAGAACATATTATATATATATATATTATACTGAGATAACCGTGGCGCCAAATGTGTGTTAATAGCTAAGATAATAAGATTACATATGAGCTCACGAGTTTTCCCATAGGGGTAGGAAAAAGCTGCGCGAATGTACAGAAGCGTTACCGCGGCCCTGGAACGTAAAGGGTTTTTATATTTTTTAAAAGTCGTCAATAATACATTCTCTAACTGTAGGTGAAGCGAAGTGTTTCCGACTTTTACTGGCTAAATGTTCATTACCTTTTATGATACAGTGCCGCAGTAAAATATATCTGCTTTTATACGCACCCCTCTATACCTATTTACCCCACTGTCCCTATTTACCCAACTGTCCCTATACACCTTAATTCACAGCACACAGCCATTCCTTTAAACTATCACAGTATAGGTCTTTGTACACTCTTCGAGCCTATCCCTTCGTGGCGTTATAATAACAAAAAGTCAATAATAAATGCAAACAAGGAACTTCGTTTCATTCATTCACCCCAAAATAATTTGATTAAACACAGAAACTAAGTTCAATTTATTTTGCTGAAAAATGTTAACACGATATTTTAGTTTCGCAAATATTTGGCTTATCCAATCAATCAATTCAGATGAAATATTAAATTATAGCGGAAAAACCTCAGAAAAGTAAACTCGCTCACAAAAAGTTACATCAAAATAAATGAAAATATACATTTTGAGTTATAAGATGTAATAAATGGGTTTAGTGTCACCTTAATGTGACCGCCCGGAGGACAAGGTGGAACATATGGTAGAGGTGTGGGTAGAGCATTCCCGTGTCTTCATGGAAGCAATCGAGCAATCTCTCGCGCTATGCTCAGGAACAAGACATAGTATGGAGCGAGGAAGCAGGCTGCCGCCTCCTTCTGCGAAGCAGTAATGGCCCTCATGCCAGGATCCCGACCTCGATTTCCAGGCTACCGTAGGCTTAACAGCAAGCAACGGGTTGAAATCTACTGAGGCCATGGGCTTGGTGAAAGAGGGCCTGAAACGTAACTAAAGAAGGAACAGGAGTAGGTTACAGTCAGTAAATGTCTAACACGCCCTTTCACTCCGCCCAGTAGCGGGAAAAGTCGTTGGATGATTTACCTCCTAAAACAAAGATGTATGGTTTTGATCACCCATCTATGATAGGACCTTAACAATCATTGATTAACATTGAAAGCTTTTAATAATCGACACAAAATGAAAATAGATTTTTATTTTGTGTCGATTATTAAAAGCTTAAGCTAACACAAAATAACATAAACTAGTACGTAACCAATAGTTAACAAAGCCCATTTTGGATTTACGATGCCCGATTAATCGCTCGTCTAATTGAATTGCCTGGCCACTCGGCCGCCTGATGACGGGCAGTGTAAACATCATCACTGGACCACTCCTGATAGGCTTACGATCTGCTCGAGTGTGCTGAAGCGTAAACAAAGTCAGCGGGCAGTTTTAGTTTAGATTAATCGTAAATGGCGGACTTATGATTGGTTTTGGAGACCCTACATAAAGCTTTGTTTTTATATTATACGAGTAGGTACTACATGCATATTAAACTACTAATCAAATGCATACTTTTTACTTTACCTTTGTGCTATCACACTGATATTATAAAGATAATTTTTTGGACTTTTTACAAATAAATTAAGTAACTTGGGGCATTCAGACTCGGATAGGTTAGGTTAGACGAAAAGGGCCAAAATCTTTATGGTTATTTTTTTAAAACTACTCTTTAAACCACATTTTAATGCACTATTATTGTTATTGGTGTGTGAGTAATCAGAAATACATTAGGGAACAGTTATTACTGTAAAGGCGACAGTTATTGTGTGTGTATGTTTGTTACACTTTCACGCTCAAATAGCTAAATGGATTTGGATGTTTGGCAAACGAGTATACCAAGTTTTGAAATAGCACAGCACAGCAGAATAGATTTTTTTTATACCGGTATTATGTTTCCTCCGCACTATCTATTTATACGCGGGCGAAACCGATGGGTGCAGCTAGTAATAAATATTTCTATATTATTTTATAATTACTTCGCCAAAGTGCAAATTATTTTATATTATTAAAGTAATCTGTCACTCACTGTAAGTGTCTGTGACAGATTACTATAATTCTCGGTATTGACCACTCGGTATTTGCTTATTATAATATGCATGAACAATTCTCATTAACGTACATAAATATCTAGTACTGAAAACCGTCATAAAAAACTGATTAGTAGTTTTCTAGTTTCTTGCGAACAGACAGACGGGGTGCGTGATTTTGTTTTATAATATATATCAATATGCATGTAGACTATATTATCTTTTTACATCCCGTAAGAATCGGAAACTGATATTACCTATATACAAATCTGTACGTAATGAGTCGTGGAACTGAATTACTACTTAATCCGCTATCCGCTATGTAAACGTTTACAACTACATAATAGATAAGCAATGAATATTCACAACGATCGAAACTTAATAGGTATAAGTTTGTATATACCTAGAACTACAGTAAAGCAGAATTTATAATGAACTGGTATTCTGCAAAAACCTCCAAACTCAAAGGTAGCGAAGCGACAGCTTTTGAGAAGCGAACTTTTCGTCATTTCATGTACCTACTATTCATTGAACCGTAGTTACGTGTAAGCAATAAAAACAGATACTCACACTAAAAGCAACTCGCAGCAAAACCAAAAAAGCAGAGAATTGGGCCTTTTATAAATTTAATTGATAACTGAGCGAGGCGCCTTTGACGCGCGCCTTTCGTACGCTCAACATGGCGAATATATTTTATAGTACTGAATTTACTAAGGGCCTGTACACACCACGCTTTTTAAAAGCGCCGTTGTCGCGCGTTTTAGTGACGCGCGTCGACGGCGTTGGATTATCCTATAAAAGTCTACAGGCCGCGTCAGAATCGCGCGTGTATCGCTACAATGCGCTGCCAACGCGCGTTTTAGAAACCCGCGTTGACGGCGCGCTTTCATCTTATAAAAGTGTAGACTTTTACAGGGTGAAAGAGTGCCATCAAGGTGAAAGGCTGCATCTGACTCGCGTGCGTATCGCGTATAGCACGTTTAAATAACGTGGTGTGCACAGGCCCTTAGATGATACTTTTTAATTATTTTTTTTTACGGTTTAGTTCATAAATCTAGTCTGTATTTAATATTTGGAATGCTAAAGCTGTTTATTTTTACATGTATAAAAATTGACTGTTATATCAACGTTCAGCCGAAACTATTAGGACTAAGTATGTGTGAAATTTTACTTCCTAAGTTTATATGGAGAAAACTACCTTCAAACAGGCGGAACTACTGTCAGAAGTTAGTTAATTATAGAGGTATTTATACACCACATGATACACTTTAGCAAGAAGGAGCATCGTGTTGCCCTGTTATTGGGTTATGGAGGTCAGATAGACAGTACTCCATGTAAAGTATTGGTACTTAGCTGCATCCGGTTAGACCGGAAGCTAACCCTAACATGCTCGGTTGTGTTAGAGTTATATAGGAAAAATAAAAGATGAATAACTAGCCTAATGTTAACCAGGATTGTTAAGAGTGAAGAAAAAAAAATGGACTAGCATAGCATAGCTTAGCATCAGCTCTTTGATGTTCCCCCTTATTCCTCACGATGATTTTTTTCACCGTTATAAAAGCAGTGGTTATGAAATAAATTACATAAGTAATGCATCTGGCTGAGTTTGAACTCGAGACCTACAACTGTAAGTCGGGGCCATTACCACTCGGCCACCACTGTTCCTAAATATGGGCTAAATCAGCAAAATTCTCATATTTGCGCGCGCGAAACACTACACACTGTGGACTTGGGCTTGACTTATCGGATGGTGAACTAGCCATTGCTTTTCAACCTCAAGCTCGCGCGTGTGTTCAGTTATACATATAAGGTTAGGCTAAGTGCACACTACACCTCCCTTTTTCTTTTAAAAAAGAATAGAATAGAAACATCCTTGTCCACACTACACAACCACACCACACACACCATCAAACATATTTTTTGTGTGTATCTAAATACATAAATAATGGTCTAATTAGACCTGGAACGAGCTAAGCTGGACACAAAACAACCCGCGACGGTCTATTCTGGCGCCTAAATATGAAGAGAGCCGACCCCAATATTATTAAATGGATTTCAATATTGTACTAACATAGCTTTCAGTTTCAGTCACTAACATAATATAGACATTGAAATGAGTCTGAAATATATTAATTTTATTTTTATTTATTAAATATTATACAATTTGCTTCGATATACTTTTGCTAGAAGGCATATTTAAATTACGTAAATAATAGTTAGCTAATCGGTACTCGAAAAATAGTTTCATGATTCTGATTCTTCATAATTATTTATCGCATTCACCCCGCCGTCCATGTGACGAGTGCCCTAATCCAGTGTCTAATGAAATTAGTTGCTACACTGGTCTGCTTGATGGCAGGAAGTGTAAACACTGCACTACACTTCCGAAGCTAGGCCTGCGACACGAATTAATTACCCCGTGTTAATGGAAGGTGCAGGTGAGGGCAACTTTAGGGTCACTTTGAGGAGACTATTTTGAGTGGGTTCGGAGTTTTGTGGAAAAGTTTAGGGTGAAAGTACATATGTTATTCTAGGTACTTATAATATTACTGCGGTGTTGTTGTCATGGTTAGTTTATTATTTTCTAGCAACATGCCCTAGCTTCGCACGGATGCAACGCTCATATTTAATAATATAAATAATAAATACAAGATATTAATTAATAATTATTATGTATGTATTATATATAATTATGTACTTCCTTTTGAATCACTCTATCTATTAAAAAAACCGTATCAAAATCTGTTGCGTAGATTTTGAAGATCTAACCACACATAGGGACACACAGCGGAAAGCGACTTTCTTTTATACTATGTAGTGATTTATTATCTCCTGGGTATTTTGTAACATTACTGGCCATTAAATAACTGGTAATGATAAAAAAACGTAATTTTAACATTGTGGTTAAATGAAAATATCATCATCATCATTACAGCCAAAAAACAGGTCAGTTGGTTATTGAAAAAGTACAATTGGGGTCGCGCTGTAATGTCGGGACGAACCATAGATATATGACAATAACATATCCATGGGACGAAATAGAGATATTTCGCAAGAATAGGAAGGCCTGCGAAAGATGGGAAAGAATGGAGGAAAAATATAAGTGACAGATGACAGTACGATATTATATCTGTTAATTAATGGCCAATCACAGCGCTAAAAAAAACACTGCTCCGTAAGGACGGATTAGTATATAATCTATCTCCTTTCATTGTAGTCCATCCTAAGGTTGTCTGTCAGAGATTGCCCTGTGCGATAAGACCGCCCATTGTACACTTAGTTTTTATAATTGTATATCCTGTCCTCATTTTGGTGTGCAATAAAGTTTAAAATAAATAATAAATAAATAAATAATATATAATAATAGATTCCACAACTATCACACAACGCCGTCTAGTCCCAAGCTAAGCCAAGCTTGTGTTATGGGTACTACACAACTGATAAACATACTTACGTATTTCTAAATACATACATATTATAGAAAAATTACACCCAGACACAGAACAAATAAGGTCATCACACAAACATTTGTCCTGGGTGGGAATCAAACCCACGACCTCCGACATAGCAGTCAAGGCCACTAACCACTAGACTAACAGGCCAGTCAATAAGTAAACTTATTAAAAAAAACTATCTAAACTATAACTTTTCCGCTCCAACTTTAACAGAGTATAGAGTAAAGAACAGCTCTTCTAGCCAAGTTACGATCATTTCGTTAACGTTGAACGCTATGAGTTGACTAAACCCCCAATTCCTTTGTCACGTCATCTGAACGCTCGATCACGTAGTGAGAACAAAGACATAGAAGGCGTGACCAGTTGGTTTTGCTTAGAATTCTAAGCATTCGCTGTTAACGAAATTATTATACCTTGGCTAGAAAGGCTGGACGGGTTAATATTCTCGAGTAGTCGATAATCTGGGCAAAGGTGACATCGCCTTTCACACCTTTCTTAGTCTTAAATGTGGCCTAGTCTACCCCGAGTAATTATTCCTATCTTGCAACCCAGTTTTATTTGAAACATCACATTAAAACCTCAGACTTCACCACCAACGAATAAAAAAGCACTCAACAGTAAAAGAATAAAGTTTAGTTTTATTTGTTCAACTTCCAAGTAAAATTATCCCATGTCTTTTATTTGCGATAGTGGGTCTCATTACCGATGTGCATGCATTACGAACACATCTACATAAAACAGCACACATAAACGTCCTCTAATAACAAAATGAGAGTCTGTCCGTGTTTTTGTTGGTACTTTTTTCCGTATTACGTTTTGTATTTTTTGCCCTAGTATGGTAATGTCGCTTGTTATTTTCAACGCGTTATTTCGTCACTATGATAGTTGGTTTCGGTGATTATAATATATTATTTTTTTAGGCTATAAAAATAAGTATGTTTTTCTAGGTTACTTCTTGCCAGTTTCTAAGATAAACATCTAAGTTATCTTCGTATCTCATTTGTATTCGGTGATGACAAATCTTGCGAATTCAGGTGGTGTTCTGAAATCGCAAGATTGGTCATAACATTATAATAAAAAATATATAAATGTTATTATTTTTTTGTTTTACTCAACATTGTTACAGTCAGGTATATACACCGTTAATTTTAGGGGTTTTAATCCCATGGAGGGTCGATTCGATACATGAAACACTATTGATTTGTAAAGATAAAATAAAAAAATAAAGTACTTTTTAAATTTATTTCATAGATATAGTCAGTAAAAATCAGACTTGCCCTCTCGCTCTATCATAAAACGGGAGAATTCATTAAATGTGTTCAAAATATATGATAACATTAATCACGTAATTAATCAAAACATAATGTTATATCAGGCAGCTATCATGGATTAATTCGAGTAAAACCGAAGTCAATAACCAGTACCCAAATAACCTTCATATAAATTACTAACTCTATGAAATATTCAATTTAGCCAGTTTACTACGTAGCAAAACAGTTTTATTACAATGTATTCAATACATACGCATTTCAGTATTCATGTACTCAACAGTATATTTCCTGTTAAGAAGATTTATTATACCCAATGGTAGTAAATGGTATCACTTAATGTACTCTCTCTGACATTTATGCGAAGAATATTTATCACTAAATCTGTTATGTGGATTGAATACAAAGCCAATCTAAATAATCAATTTATCTTTAAACAAAATTTAACTGGAATAATTCGCACACCATTTACATCTCAATTAGAAAATTTAATTCATTACCGTCAGCATCAATTCAGCTTGAAAACGTCCACTGTTGGAAAAAAGCCGCGGAACGCGGAAGACGCTGTCACAAGGTGGACTGATGACCGGTCCACCACGGTCGCCACTCCAGAACCGTTCGGCTCCAAAGTAATCGATTCTACGAGCAATGTGCCTTGGCCACTACCAATTAAGTTTTGCGATTAATGACGGTAACCTCAGTTAATTAAAACTCTGAGAAAAAAAATCCGTAAGTGAAATTTTACTTCACGGATGTTTTTTTGCTTGTAACTACTTAAAATCACAGTAGATGTAAATTTTGGTGAATCAATTGCGGACATTAGGCACCAGGGTACAGCGGGTTGCGCGAGCAAAACTACCTCTGAGTCGCCCAGATGGCTGGTGGCCATGTGTTTTTGTGGAAAACCAGGTAACATAACAATTTTTGTGATTTTTCATGATAGTATTATAACATTTTTTAGATAGATTCTTTGCATAAAAATACTAGACCCGTCTTTCAGGTTTTACATATACCTACTAAAATGAGGTTGTATTTATAACATTGTTTCCTTAACTCTGTACAAAAATGTATTTTTCTTTTAAACACGTAGGACTTACTACATCTCGAATCAATGAATAAACATGAACGGAGGGAATTCGATTTGCAAGCAAAAGGGCGACGATGAAAAATATCTAAAAATATAGTGAGCCAATTCTAAAAAACGCTGCGAATGGTTTTCGCGTTGTTTTCCTAAACTACCTATATGAATTTAGTTCTGGCCTTTTGTTTGCTCATTTAAACCATTTAAAACCAGATCCGTGAATATTTTATATAAAATAATAATTTAATGAGCAGTGGTGGCTGAGTGGTAACGACCCCGAAATAGAAGTTAGAGTTCGTGGGTTCAAACACAGCCAGGAGCATTACTTTGTGAAATTTATTTTTTCACCACTGCTCTCAAAATAGTGAAGGAAAACGTCGTGAGGAAACCTACATGTCTTAGAACTAAATTTTAGTCAGTAAAAGTCGAACTAGCTCTTCCGCTTTGCTCTAAAGTTAAAGAAGTCAATGAATGACTTTTTAATTAAAAAAAGCTCTTGTACAAAAAATATTCTACTAAACAACTATAAGAATATCATCATAACACTTGTAATATCACTAAACAAACATCTCCAATCAGTGTAGCTGCCCGAGATTTGATAAATACCTTCACACCGCCGTCTATATAATTCTCCGGAGGTTTTCTGTCAAGATTAGAAGGATTAATGGCACAAGTAGGATATTTGTCTTGTCTCAAACGCACTACTCAATGGACCGGTCAGAGGCGGAATGATTCATGACCCGCGCCAAGAAAAAAGAACTAAGATGGATTTTTGTTAGCATTTCGTGAATGGAAATTATCGACGCCTAGGTCCATTTAGGCTCTCAGAGCCGCTGTGAAGCAGCGATAAATTTTGTAAGAATTTAAAAAGGGATCGACTAGGACCGACTGCTTGCGATTATGTTAAAATAAAGGTTGTTTTTTTGGGTTGGGAATTTAACAAATTACTTTTCCCATCTTGGGTAGAGTGAGAGGTCATAGTTTTAATGAGTAACACGCGCCCGTGCTCTTTAAAAGTTCCTTACAAAGGTGTTTTCATACAACAGCTCTTATGTGATTCTGACGTTATTTCACATTTTTAGACACACAGAAATCAACATTTTTTAAGACGCACAGAACCATTAATTATTGCGAGACTTGGAGCAGTCGTATGTCTAACAGTAATTGTCTTACGGCTGAAATAATGATGATGAGTCAGTTTAAGTTACTTTGAGTTCCATTAACACCTGATGGATGTAACATATTTTAATGTTTTAGCCGAAAATTACAGCAATTTTCGGCTAAAACATTAAAATGTGTTACATACATAAACTTGATTCCTGCTCTCATAATTGTAATCCCATTTCAAATGTATTAAAATAGGTATATTTGTATTTAAATGTATAACAACAAAATAAATAAATAAACTCGGACATAATTAGACAAGTAAAATGATTGAGATTCTTATTTTGATAATAACTTTTAATAAACCGCTTGAAACGAACAGGAAAAGTAAATATAAATTTAACTAAAAGCAAATAAACAAAACCGTTTTAAAAGATTCGAATCATAAAACAAGACCAAAGTCTTTCATTGTGAAGTGTTCCTTTTTCAAAAGTAACTCGGAAGGTGCTCGAAACTCGAGATCCCGGGTAAAGTCTCACACAAAGTCTCGAAGTCGAGAACGCTCGCATCATTTGTTCCACAATCTTTAGAGGCAAATGCAGCACTGAGTTATTTTTCCTGGGGTCGTCGGTGGAAACGTAGTGTATTGTCGAGCGATTTAGTTGTGTTTGCACTTTTTACTTTTTTCTCGAACTGGTAAACTATCTGAGAAGCTTGTGAGCTTTTGTAGTTGAGCGTTAGAAGTTCTTTCATCATTTGAGTCTTGCTCACATACGATTTATTGCTACCTTTTCTTTTTTGTGGTGGGAATTCATGAACAGGTTTCTTCTGCACTAAGGTGTAGTGAAAGGGCGTGTCAGATTTTTACTGATTGAAACTCACTTGTGTCCTTTAGTTACCGTTAGCGAAACTTTCTTGCCTTACCTACTTACTTAAATGTGTTCTTTCCTTTATATCTTTAAGTAAGCTGGGCCAAACGCACTAATATCATTAAGGCAAAGTTTGTATTAATTCTTCACGATGACTGGATGGATTCCGTTTCATACTTGTCATGTCATGAAATATCACATAGGATACCTTCTATTTAGTGAGTAAGTTACCTTGACGAAATTCAGTACTATTACGCGGGTGGAGCTATATAAACATATAGCTCCACCCGCGTAATAGTACTCCTGAAAGTGAAATCTGTGTTGCTGTAACACAAAGATGAAAGAAGGAACATAAATGTGGTTTTAGTCAGTAAAAGTCTGACACGCCTTCGCGCTCCGTCCCAGAACGGGAGATGCCATTGAACGGTCTCACACTTAAAAACAGCAAATATACAAAAAAACATGAAAACCAAACAAAGTTACGACCAGCATAATAAAATAAACCTGTTTTCACAAGTCATTCAAATTCGTTCAATTTCATGCACCCCCGCGTTGACTCTCATGTCGTATTTAAACGGCGCTCGGACCTCTCAGGAGGCTCGAACCTCTGAATAAGTAAATTTGTTTTCGTCTGAATCCCACGACACGAAACTTTGATCAGAGGGAAAGGTTATGACTGTTGTTCGAGTCATTATTTTCATGGTTGACCTTTTAATTAGTTGATTATATTTGGTTTATAATTAATTTAAATATCAGTTATTATTACGCCTTTTTAAGGCAAATAAGCGTCTCTTCGGAGTTTAGTAAAAGGTTTAAATTTTTTATTTTATATTTATACTTGTTGACACGAGCGAGTTACATCAACCACATGCAGTTTAACGGTTGGGCAAGAGTCTCTACGATGTGGGTACCTGAAGATGGACAACGACGCCGTAGTCTACCTGAGAAGAGGTGTCGAGATGACCTAGACGCCCACCGTAAAAACTGGTTCGAGATAGCCTGAGAGAAGTATTAGGAACATATATATGTATAATTATACGCAAAGTTCACGAGAACGTACTGCCGACAAACTGCTATGCAGTTTGGCAGATGTTATATTAAGACTTTTTTATGTAACAAAATGCGATTAAATAAATAAAAAAAAAAAAAAAAAAAAAAAGAAAACTACCTGGAAGAAGTTGGGTGAGGCCTTTGCCCAGCAGTGGGACAGTATAGGCTAGATAAAAAAAAACTTATTGACCCGGCGAACTTGGACCCGCTTAACTTAGTGATTATCCTTTACCTCTAAACTTTTTGACTGAATTACTGAGATCCATGTATTCGACAGTTGCTGATATTATTTGTATGTATTTGGATATTTTTCCCATTCTTTTTAATGTGCTTTTTTAATAATTGTTTTGCTATTCGGGGCGGAGATGAATCTAGTCAAGCAAAGATCTTTAAATTCGGTCCAGCCGTGCTTGAGTTATAAATGGTGGTACTAACGCGACTTTTTATTGTATTATAAAAGACTTCTGTGTTTTTATTTTAAGTGTTAAAAGATTTTATATATTTGTACAGTGTACACTATGTTAAAAAAAAAAAAAAACTAAAAGGCGAAAGTTTGCGAGTGTATTTGTACGTTTGTTACTTCTTGACGCTCGAAAGGCTGAACGGATTTAGATGAAACTTAACACACGGGTAGATCATGTCCTGATGGAATACCACATTGGATATTGTTATACTTGGTTTGTGTTCTCTTGGGATAATTTCTCTCACTGTTATTATAAATGCAAAGTGTTGTTTGTTATTTTTCACGCTCATACAGCTGAATGAATGTTGATGAAATTTGACACATTAATGTACAATATTCTGAATTGGATAAGTAGATACTGTTTATCCAGGAGTATCCCTTAGCATAATCACTTTCACGCGGGGAAACCGCTGGGAAAAGTTAATGCTATATACCTACCTAACATGCATACATAGATTTACAACAAAAACTCCATTATCTACACTAATATAATAAAGAGGTAAAGTTTGTTTTTTTGATTGTAGGAGGTAATCTCTGGAACTACTGGTCCGATGGGAAAAATTTTCAACAATAGAAAGCTGCTTTACTCCTGAGAGACATAGGCTATATTTTATGTACGCGGGCGAAGCCGCTGACAAAAGCTAGTTAATTATACGTCAAAACATTCCTTCACATTACTGTTGGTTGGAAGTGTGTGCTCAAAACAATGGCGCCATTGCCTCACGCTATATGGCAATGCTTAATCTTTAGCCGAGATAAAAACCTACCCTTGAATCACGCGAAGTGTCAACTAGGCATTTTGATAAATCGGTTTTTCATTGAAACATGTAATACATTTTATTTTTCGATCGTTATAATTATATTATAACGTAATAAAGAGCCTTGGAGAGCAATGGTGGCCGAATAACAAAGGCCCCAACTTACGGGTTGTAGGTCGCCCGTACAAACCCAGTCAGGCGCATTATTTTGTGTAATTTATTTTCATCGCCACTGCTCTCAAAACGGTCAAGGAAAACATCGTGAGGAAACCGGCATATCTTAGAACCAAAAATTTGAAGACATGTTGACAACAACCAATCCACACTGAGCTTGCGTGGCGGATTGTGGCACAATTCCTCTCCTAGAGGGAGGCCTGTGTCCCAAAAGTGAGAGCTTTAAAAAGGCTGATGATGATGATGATGAAAAAAGATATTTGTAGTTCCAGAGATTACCTCCTACAAACAAAAAAATAAAAAAAAACAAACTTTACCTCTTTATTATATTAGTGTAGATTTATAGTCTATGTCACTCAGGAGTAAAGCAGCTTTCTATTATAGCTTCAATTTTTCTAATCGAACTATTACTTCCAAAGTTTACCTCCTACAAACAAAAAAAACAAAAAAACAAACTTTACCTCTTTATTATATTATTTGATTTGATTTGATTGATGATTATTTGATTTGATATTTGATTTGATATTTGATTTGATTTGATTATTTGATATGAGTTGATTTGATTATTTGATGATTATTTGATTGATATTTGTCATAGTATTTATGAGTTTATAATATCAGCATATATACGTATTTTATTATTATCTATAAGTCACTTGATTTATATTACAATCTATTTAAAATTCTGTTATTTATTTATTATGCATACCTATCACAGTGTTGTCTTTTTTATCTCAAAGGTTGCCTGGCAGAGAATGTCTTGTAGCATTAAGTCCGCATATGTACCACTACTATACATGAAGTTTAAATAAATAATAGGTACTCAAATAAGAACCGAATTTTGAACGTGTGTCTTAGTTTTGCAAGTTTTGCCACATAAAATTAAGTGTTTCCGTAGAAAATCTCACAGGAACCGTTCATCTTCCGGTATGAGAAGTAGCCTGAAACATTTAGCGATAGTGCACCTATTTATCAAAGAAAGAATAATTTTCGCATTTCCGTGAGGAAATGGGAGGCGGTCGTCAACCTCTTCAAAGCTGTGTCTAATGCTAACGAAAGATAATGGTTGCGCGTGAGGGAACAAACATCCTCACGCTTCAGCCGCCGTGATCCCGACGATGCGACGACGATGAGCTAGCAGCTCACCGCGGAGCCATCAGGTAATTGTCCGTACTGAACCTCAGTCGTCGACGGCGCGCGTCTTAAAAAGGAAACACATGATCCTAAAACACAAGAGGAACTGAAAGACACAGGTTTTAGTCAGTATAAGTCTGACACGCCCTCCCCTGGAGCGAGAAAAGACATTAGATGACTTCCTCACGTCAAAAATAAATCAGTAGTTCCAGAAATGATACATTTATAATAATTTGTGGAATTGAACTGGGGCTTTTTAAATCAAGAATGAATAATTATATTATTTCTAGGAAAACGTTTTTCATCGCTGCTTACATGAATACTGATCAAAGGCCAGTCTATCAATAATTAAAAATGAATTTAAAAAGTTTAATAAACAGATAAACATATTTATCGCTAAAAGTTATATTTACAAATCACAATATCTTTTAATTAAATTAAAGACTTTTTAATTGTGTAAACTATTGCCTCAATTAATTCATTAAATAAATAAAATAATTGGTGAATAACATTAAACTCACAGGAATTGATTTTTGAAAATTCTGAACCGTCCTCATATTCTTTTTTTATTGTTGATAGGTTCGCGCTTGACCGTTATCTCACCTGATGGAAAGCGACGATGCGGTCAATGATGGAGCGGGCTTACCTAAAAGTACCCAAAGATTTTCGGGTTGTAGCCATCAGGAAACAGACTCCGGCAGGAAATTCCAATCCGAGTTTGTATCAAACATTTATTAATTCGAACCAAAGCTAATATTTGCACACAATCACGACACTCAAACGCTAATTGCAGCAAATAGACATCATGTACTAACTCAACGATTGATACACAAATATAACAGTTTAATACATATTTTAAACAACGCTTTGTGGCATGTTATGACCCGTTGTACACGCAAAGTACTGGCTAATTATTAGGTACATTGTTAGAAAAGCAATATAATTTGAAAACATAATTAGTTGAATATTTTAATTTCAGCACCGTTTGTCACAAACACTGGTTGTTTTTAGTTAAGTTGTTGTTATTTATAATTAATGTAAATTGAACAAATGTTTTAAACATATTTTTAGTACAGACTTTTCTCAAGTTGATATACTTAACAGTAATAACTGTTGAAATACTAATATATAATAAAATATGGATGGCGCATTAATCTGGCCGAGTTTTGAGTTGACCACGCCCCAAGTTCCTTTGTTCTGACTTATCTCAACGCTCATTCACATGGTCAGAACAAAGGAATTAAAGGCGTGGCCACTTCCAAGCGTTCGACGTTAACGAAACGATCGTAACTTGGCTAGGGGGGCAGATGAGGTGGTGGTCAAAAGCGGGCCTATGCGTAATTAAAAAAGATGCATATTGACTCGTATACAATGCATCCAGTCTACGGATAATTGTCTGTAGGCCATTTAAATATTTGTTCCGTGCAAGAATCTACCTCGCGATATGTAAAGAAGCAGCCAAACGCTCAATTGCCCCAACAGTGCGTCGTTGAACCATTAAAGACTGGCCTGTCAGCCTAGTAGTTAGTGACCCTGACTGCTATGCCGGAGGTCGTGGGTTCGATTCCCACCCAAGACAAATGTTTGTGTGATGAGCACGATCGTTTGTTCTGTTTCTGGGTGTAATTTATCTATAATATGTATTTATTTAGAAATATATAAGTATGTTTATCAGTTGTCTAGTACTCATAATACAAGCTCTGCTTAGCTTGAGACTAGACGGCGTTGTGTGATGGTTGTCGAAATATTATTATTAAAGACAAAATTGTTTGAACAAGCTAAAGGAGCATTATTACCAAAGAATTAAGCTCATTCGGGGGTAACAAGGTGGAAGAATTGTTGATGAAACTCCAGCTATCTGACTCATCAACGCCCCGATTTAGACCTTAGACCTGTAATTTTGCACAAAGGTATTCCGAAATTCAACTCCTAAGAGGGTGCGAGGGGTGGTAAAGTTTGTATGAAACATTATGTTTACGGTTAGAACTGCTTGATTCTTGTTTTTTTTAGGGTTGCGTACCTTAAAAGGAAAAAACGGAATCCTTATAAGATCACTTTGTTGTCGGTCTGTCTGTCAAAACTACTTATCTCGTTATCGATATGTATGGAGTTCAAATTATGTACAATGTCAACAAATTTTCAACGAGACAAGGAACTCCATCTAGTGGCAACTAGAAGAACTAAACAAAGATTGCATTGTATCACTAGTATAGGAATAAAACTGAAATTTTTTAGTTACGTCGCAAAAAAAACTTGCAAGTGCGAGTTGGACTCGTGCAGTGAGGGTTCCGTACAAAAGTACCTATGAAAACAGTTCGACAGCTGAAATGCGATACTAGATTTTTCGGAATTGTATTTTTTTTTGTGACGTAACGTAATTTGCAGTTTTTAGATTTACTCCTATGTTAGATTCCAGAATATTGAAGACGTATTTGTTTTGCAATATAAACAGCCATATCTATTTTTTTCGGTAGTTTAGTTTAGTTTATTTCAAGAGACCACAGATTTCAAAGTTTATTAAACTTTTATCTCCCAAGCAAACGCGTTCGCCCACCTTATTGTCTTTCTATTGTGTGTCTAAATAAGGAATCCCAAAAGTTAATTAATAATTAGCATTATCTAAAAGCTGATACTATGACAAATATGCGCGAAGAAAGACGTTATTGCTCTATATTAGCATTTTCAAGAGCCATTTTCCGCGCTAAATTCTACGTAAGCCGCGAAGGATCGTGAGAGCAGAAATTGGTTGCACGCAAGCATTCAAGATTCCTTCTCGCACGAAACAGAATGCAATAATGTGGTTCCGACGTGCTGCGGTGATTTCCTCTACAGTGAATTATCTGGAATATGCGTTTTTTTAAGGTAGGAAATCATCCAAAAAACTTTTACTGCTTTTTATCGTGTCAAACTTTTAATAACTAAAACTACACGTGTGTCCTTTAGTTGCTCTAAGCGTTTAAAACGCTAAGAGCGACTACGAATTTCTTTTTCAGAAAATCCACGCAACCCTAGGTGTCGGCCCTGCTGGGCCCCTATGGTTTGCTGACATCTTTTTGAGGAGTGCGTGGATCACTACGGGCTATCAACAACTTGGGCTCAGCTCGGCCGAATCGTAAATATGCTGAAGATGGTGCCAAGGGTTCGCGTCTGTAGGGAAGGCTCTGGCCTTATAACAACGTAGAAATGAGGTAGGTTGTTTAGTCAGTAAGAGTCTGACACTATTTCCCGCTCCGCCCAAGGGTGGGATTCGTTATTGGATGGTTTTTACCTAACATAAAAAAATATACTGAAGATTTTTCTTCATCATCTGGTTTCAAAGATGTCTAAATTACTTAGACACAAGCGTTTAAGTCACTTTGCAAGTACTAGGACTCACTGGACATAGTTTTTTAGAAGGTTCTTGTATCTTACAGTGGAAAAAAATACCCGTTTGTCACCATTGCCACACCGTTGTAGAGGACATTGTGGAGCAAAAGGTTGAATTCTTGCTTTTGCGGAGCACATCCGTACACTCATGAAGGAGAACATCAGCAGTGACCTCTCACACACAGGTCTGGTACAAGCCATGATATGTGCCTTCAGTTTTTGTCAGGTTTTGTGTGCCTGTGCCCTCCTGTTGCAGTTTATGTCCCAAGATCTCTTTTGAAAATTCCTATGGTTCTAGCAGGCATAGTCTCTCAGATTCCAACGTTTTAGTTGACATCTATCTCTTTTATGATAAGCTAATTTTAAGAATAATTTTATATTTTTTACCAAAAATGTAAAAGACTCCTTATGAATTATTTCACAAAGATGAGCAATTAAAAGACTACCACCAATATGCATGAATTCCGTTGAACAGCGCGACCGTGGAACAGTTTATATCCCGTTTCCGAGGACTGAAATGACTTTGGCACTTTTAAAGCCACGGCTGTTAGAGGCATTGAGTTGAAGGCGTGTCGAGTAGTTTCGTGGGTTAAAGTTTGAAGTTTCTAATTGTACTTCCATAAAGTTTTATTTGATTTATGATCCATCTACACAACGCTTTTACGGTACAATAACAGACGCCACTTTGAAAGATAAACAAACTTTTAAAACAATGGCAGTTTTATTTTTATTAAACTTTGGCGCTCATCAAGATTACACAGGAGTAAATCTTGATGGGTGCCAACGTATAGTTCACGTAACTTTGAAAAAAAAAAAAGTTCTACCACTCTATCGTATCAGACTTTAACTGAATTCAACTTTCACCTGTATTCTTTCTTTGCTATCGTTCCAGAGCTCCGGAGTTCTCTTAAGTCCCATCAATGGTCCCGATAGGTTTTGCTAACAGCCCCTTGATACGCGTTGTCGGCGACTCGGGCTCGGTTCTAAAGGTTACCAGGTTACAGACCTATGATGGCTGGTAATGGGGTCGGAATCTCAGCGACACCGGCTTGATGCAGGCCTTTGCCTCACGTGTGTGGCCGCCTCCTTCTCTAGCATTACTGCTTTGCAGAAGGAGGCGACAGTCTCACATTCCACCCACACTAGACCTTGACCTGTTCCAAGGCGTATGAGGTCATCACTATCAATCTGTCCTCGAGGACAAGGCGGCCCAAGAGGGGCATATTTCCAACGTATGCTCCGCAGTTTCCTATCGCATAACGTCGAGGATTGACTCGCAAAAGTACATGTTTTTATTTAGTTAAGAGTGCGTATACTGTCTCGTTTAAATTATTTCCATACTGTCAAATAGCCGTTAAACTCCCATACATAAGTTGGTCCGCTCATCAGTAACTTCAACTACATCATTCTGAGTGATAAGCGTGGCCTGTCGGAGTTTCCAACTTCCATGTAGTTATACTTACGTATACATACTTCCTACCCAGTTTGTAAGCCAGTCGACTAACTATGTAACTTTTAAATACTTCAAATTCTGCTGGAGTCAAGTCCGTTCAGTTTTCCTTCGAAAAAACTTTTTCATGGAAACTGCGGGGTCAGTTCTTTTGGTAAAGAAAAAAATTGTTCCATAAAGACGAACACATTTTTTAGGAAGTATTTGTTTTGCCGATGGTTTCGCCCGCCGTACGTACAAAGTATGTTCTCTCCGTGTATGGGATATTTTTTTTCCGGGAGTTTTTCCGGGATGATAATGGACATGATTTCTCTATGTGCTAAATAACATCCTTTGACTGCACGATTGGCGTAGCGGTTGAGATATTGGCTGCTACACTGCGGATCGCGGGCACGATCCCCAGACTGAACAATTAATTGTATGGTCTCCAGATGGGTGTTGCTGTAAAGATCAGCCAATAACATCTTCCGGCCTTGGGCAGAGCAGGAGACAGTGTCAGACTAAAACACCCATCCCGTTCCTCCGTTGCCTTTCATATTACATAATTTTGCGTTTATGATATTAGTGTAAAATACCTAGTTTTATGTAGGTATAGTATATCACTACATAGTGAAAAAAATCTCCCCGTTCCCGCTGTCAGTCCCTATGTATGATTAGACCTTTAAAACTATGCAAAGGATTTTGTAACCATTTTTTTAATTCATAAAGTGATTCAAGAGGAAGGTTTATGATATACCTACCTAATACATGCTTAATATACTTAAAATATCATTATTGCACCTGTGCGTAGATTTTTCTTTATGGTAGGTAAAAATCATCCAATGACGAGTCCCGCTATTGGGTGGAGCAGAAAACAAGTGTCAGACTCTTACTAACTAAACAACCTATCCTGTTCCTACATCGCCATACATACCAGGGCCAGAGCCTTTCATTTCAGACGCAAACCCTTGGCCCTAATTGGCTTCGACCCTTCTGCAGGGTCCATGCGTTTGACAACTCCTTGAGGAGCGCGAAAACAGTGCGCGCCGTCGACGACTGGGCTTGGTCTGGACGATTACCAGACGACCGAACGGCGAGCTACCCAATGCTCACCGTCCGCAAGCCCGCGCCTACGGTGGCCGGAAGTCAGGATCGGAAACCCGGCGGCGTCTGGAGCGCAAACGCCGTTGCCTTATGCGGTCAGCCTCCTCCTTTGCTAGCATTACTGCTTCGCAGAAGAAGGCGTCCGCCTGCCACTCCTCCTCACTCCGAGCCATGACTTCTACCAAGG
Organism: Mythimna loreyi; assembly: GCA_029852875.1. Lineage (NCBI taxonomy): Eukaryota > Metazoa > Arthropoda > Insecta > Lepidoptera > Noctuidae > Mythimna > Mythimna loreyi. The sequence continues at coordinate 2,557,388 of CM056795.1, read as the reverse complement.
CCCGGCGCGAGACATCGCCGCCGCCGATCGCTCCCACGAGGACACGGCGATGCTCTGCCCAAGCGGGGCACACCTCAACTGTGTGCTCCACCGTGTCCTCCACCGTGTCCTCCGGGCGGTCCACACAGTGGCGACACCCGGGCGTCTCTTCCGCAAGAATCCGATGCAGGTATCTCCCGAACTCACCTGTGCGTAGCTGGGGTGGGTCGCTAATTAATAATAAGTGTGATGATTATTATACTGTTATTTAAGAAATTTAGTTTGATTTTAATAGCTTTTAAGAGCGGCCAACCCGACGTACGTATTTATACAACCGCTCTTACGTGATTATTATGTTATTACACATCTTTCACCAAATATTACGGTTAATATTACGGTTTTGGATACACAGATATCTTATGGATATTATCTAGACTTCTATAGAAATCAAAACATAAATTTGTGTAAGAGTAATTCAGTAAAGACCTCTGAAATTCTGCTATTTTACGTCAACTTTGACTCTCTATAGTGTACTCCTATATAAAAATATAAAAGAGTACTTCTATAGAAGCCTAGCGCATTTAATCGAGATTCTAAATGTCATTTTTTTTCAAAAATCTTTAAAAGTTTAATGTACACAACACACACGTATTTCCTGGAACAATTTTTGTGAAACATTCGAGTAAATCGTAGAATTACTGAATGCCAACAGAGTTTTCAGGTGTTATATCTCTTTTTTCGCATTACTTCTGCATCAAACATCACATTAGATTGCTTTAAATGAAGCAACAAACTTTATTAGGCTACTATAGACGAGTCGGGACGGCCCACCTTAAGATTAATTAATGCTTGGAAAAATGGGTTAATAGAAACTCGTCAAAATTGAATTGCTATAAATTGGTAAATTCCATGTATTTATTGTAAATTCGTCACAATCACTGTGATGAGTTTACAAAATCCCGAAAAATGTATTACTACTAGCCAACTGAGACGATAACTTCCAAAGAAAAAACATATAGCGGCAACCCTAAATAAATTGGGATGAAGCCAAAAGAATTGACGGTGTGAATAAAATACCTGATGCTAAGGTTTCCTCATATGTATCTGACCTTAATCAAAACAATACGTGACGTTTGTACCTTTCATTTCAACTTCTGTATAGTAACAGGAAATTTTGGTATCTACTTACAAATATATGGAAAGAAATACTTGTTATACAGCCTGTAACTGAAATATTGCACACCCTTATATAGTCCCTTTAGTTAATTAGGTTGCAATCATAATTCGAGCACTTAAATTTTACTTAAATACACTAGTGCTAATGTTAATTGTAGGCAAATAATGTGGGAATCGATGCACCGCTTTATAGCGTATCGGTATTGGTATATATTCCCCTACCTAACAAAGCAATCAAGATTTATCAAGAGTTATATATAAAATGTAACGTTAAATATCAATATAAGTTTGTCTAGAAGTAACCTATACACTCTTTACTTCAAGACCCCAGCTATTAAGAAACCGGGCTCTCAGAGGGACTCTCAGAGTAGGTATATCAGACTTATAGGATCATTTATATTTAAGCTTTTTTTTAGGATCATTCATTGACTTCTCAATGAATGATCCTAAAAAAAGGCTTTGGCAGAGAATTCCACTCCTTGTATTTATATTTTGTGTCGGTGTTCACAACTCCATATCTTAAGCCAGTATTTTGCATACGTGTGGGATAAATGCGTCACTTGGTCAATCCTAGCTCCCCAAGTTGGCCCAACAATACCTTGGTGTTATTGACCACGTATGCAACTTAAAAAAAAAGTTTAACCACATTAATCTTCAATGAAAAAAATAATCCAATAAAAAATGATTTATATGGCAAACCGCCTTTGAACTAGACATCAATGGATACTAAACTACATATGAATACATTCACGCTGCCAGTGGCGTAGCTGTATTACCAATGAAAGAAAGCAGAAAAAAAAAGATTATTTAAAAAAATGGGCCTTTTTTACTTAAGAAATCTTCAAATAACTTCTGCTACTGTAGTTGCAGCGGAAAAGAGTTACTAAAGAGTACTTTTGCTGACTAAAACTAAAAAAAAATTAAGTAGAGTTACAATTTTTTTTACTTAGATTTCGAAAACGAATAATTTTTATGCTAAGTTTTTTTTTTGATAATCAGATATTTGAGGGGCCTCCGATCTTAGAGGGCCCCCGGACACACCTCCGTCAGTGCACCATAGTTACGCCAGTGCACACCACTAGCAATATCGGCTACGTCTATTACATAAATATATTACAGCACTCCGCTTTCCCTTGATCGAGTAAGAAGTAGGTTCACGACCCGACCTTCGGCTTCAGAAGTCGGTCGAATAAACAACTGTGGTGTATGTTTACCTTAACATCGTAGAGTGTTGAATGAAATAGTAAATGCTAAGAGCAAAAGAAACGAAGCAGCGATGGGCTAACCTTGACGAAATTGACTTGTGTTTTGAAGTAGCGTTTTTGATTGAAGTATGAATAATAAAGCTGTTAATCAAAAAGCGATTTTTTGTGTTTTATCGACAGTCTTCATCTTAATTTGCCTGGAAAGTTCACAATTGTTTTTCGACTACTTCCTAAGAAATAAATGAGAACTACATTAGACTGATGCATACGCATGTCTGATTTATATATAGTAGTGCTTTGCTTGGCGTGAATCGTAATGTAGCTCTACAACTCTTGTTTCCATATAAAATGTATGGAGATCGACGTGGCTCATGTGTAAGCAATGTAATTCTATTTTTAATTCGGATACGCAAAAGCGTTCATAAACTCACATTTTAATTATTATTTATAGGGCACGCTTTTGACCAGTATCTAACAAAAAATAAAAAATACTGTTCTCACCTGGTGGTAGTCAGCTACCACCAGGTGAGAACAGTATTTTTTATTTTCGTGCTCCATCATTAACCGTATCATCAGTGATACGGTTAATGATGGAGCACGCTAGCTTACAAGTATTTATTTATCATCATATATAAGCCACCCACAACGACTTCACTTCTACAACAAAAATTGCTTGAGCAATCCCCTGTATCAATTCTGCACGAACAAATATTTGCGTGACCTACAGTTTCGTTATTCTGGGACTGCTTGCCTTAGGTAACTATTTGAGTTTTCTTTTTATTGTACGTATGTACAGCTAAGGAGTGGAATTCTCTGCAGGAGTCTGCATTTTCTGAGAGCTACCACCTAAGGGATTTTAAGTTAAGAGTGAATATGTTACTTATAGGTAAGCGTACTCCATCATCAGCCACATCATCGCATCAGGTTAGAGATCTTATCCGAAATTTGAAAACAAAATTTTAATTATAGTAAAAATCTACAAAAAAAAACTTATCCACGACGCGCAACTCGCTAAAAAATACAACTCATACAAAAAAAAAAAAAAAAAGCGTTGTACAAATATCATTTAATAACAGAAACGCCATAACCCTGCTGTCAACTGTAATGAAACTCCTAGATTGAAGGCAATTAAAATTTGTGTACGTTTTCGCAATACGTAAAACCAGTTTTCGGATGAAAACTGATGTATGACGCGATTCATAAAGGCTTGCTGCCGATCAATGTTATGTCAAGAGCTTATTCCTTTTATAAATAATAACTGAATGATTGGTTTGTGAAAATCGTTGAAAACGAATATGAAATATATTTTCAATGTTTTCTTTACGATGCATAATGACTTCTGCCGAATGAATATGTTGTGCCAGTAAGCAAACGTTAATCAAAAATTGTTTACACCATTACTGTTGAAATTGGACTATGTATTGGAACAATAAGCCTGCAGCAGTCTTCCTGTCCAATGTTAATTTAAAGTCTTTAAAGTCAAAATCACCATTAATGATTACATCACTGCTTACCATCAGGTGGGAACGCATTGTCATTGTAACATTATGGTGAGAATGATCATCTTAAGTGGTCTTTTTTGCGGGCAATGGACAAAGTAAAAACTGATTCTGAAGTCTTCGTTCAGACGTGTAAAAAGAAGTCATCAAATGATCAGTGTTTTTCATCATTCGGAGGTGATAAGTGTATCGTAGTAGATATCAAGTAGGATGACAATATATAATATAATCTAAAAATCCGAGCAAAAATAAAAAAGAAGTTAAATTATCCAGGAACCAAATGACATTTCCGTCATATGCTTTAGGCATTTTACATCCATTCAAATCCTCTAGCTCTTCTGATGATATTTATTGTAAACTAGCCACTCACCTCAGCTCCACACAGGTACAAAGGTGTATTTAAACATATTATGCATAAAAAACCATCCTCTTCTATCACTATTAAAAAAACCGCATCAAGATCCGTTGAGTAGTTTTAAACTTTTAAAGATCTAAGCATACATAGGGACAGACAGCGAGAAGCGACTTTGTTTTATTTTATGTAGTGATGTAAGCACATTCAAAACATTAACTTTTTTCTTCCGTCTTACCAGGTAAGCTGAGGCAATCAATCAGGAGCTAGCATCAGAGGCCAAATTCCATGTTCTCAGATTGCGCGATAACTCAGGACCTACGTGCTTGTTGCTGATAACTATCGTGTACTTATTACTTTTATAAAAATAGGCTTAGTAGGGAATTTACTGAAAAAGCTGGTTTCATGAATGGTTAGGCCTGTGTATTTATTAGGTCGAACAAAGACTGGAGTAGTGTCGATACTTTTTGTGTCAGGATCGAATATATCGACTGAAAATATACACATATGACGCATTTTTTTTAGCTTAAAAATCATCCAATGCCTTCGCCTCTCTTAGGCAGAGCAGGAACGTGTGTCAGAAGTAAACTGACCAAAACCACACATACATATTATGTGTCTCCTTTGCCCCTGCTTTCCAGGTTCCTGTCAGAAGTCGACTTATGGTAATAGTACGGAACAGTCCTGCTGGTCCCTTTAGGTTTGCTGAGATCTCTTTGACGAGTGTGTTGATTGCTTCGCGTTGTGGACGAGTTGATTTCGATCCGGTCAATTGGCGGACAACCGGACAGTAAGTCAAGTAACTCATTGCTCTGCAAATCATCCTTCTGAAGAGCTGTCCCTAATGAGTATTACGTTTAGGTACTGATCGAAGATAGGTCTACTCCCTCTCAAATATGGATTACTAAAGTCTACAAATATTAACATCCATTAAAAAAAATACGCACTTTGTGTAATTTATTTCATTACCCAAATGAAATAAATTACATTTGCGGATTTATTGCGTATTTTTTTTATAGGGTATTTTGATATTTATTCAAGAACATAAATAAAAAGTTTTACAGACAAATACATTTAAATTTGGAAAATAAGCAACTTTCCGTTAATACCCGCGCGAAGACGGGCGTTCGCCAAGGAAAAGGAGCTAGACATTTAACCGATAAGTTTTTAATCTTGATAAAGCTGTACATATTTTATAGATAGGGAACAGTAACCAGCTTCATTGTCTCCATCAGTTTAAACGTTTTGTAATAAATCAAAATCCTTTGACATTATCTAGATTAAGTTAAAGAACTTTCGTGAAAGTTAAATTGAACTACCTACTAGGCAGTAGATTTAAATTATATTGGAACCGATAAAGACTTTTAAAAGCCTACGGAAACATTGTTTCTGTTGATGACAGAAATATTCTAATAGTAGGTATAATTATTTTTTATTATAATTTCTTACTGCCGGAAGTCAAGCCTATGAGAAGTTCACCACTATGTGGACCACCCAAAATATAGGAGTATCCGGTACAGGTGTACCCCGCTTGGGTAGAGTACCATCGTGTCCTTGTGAGGGCGATTGGTGGATCTCCGTGGTCCGAGGCGAGGAGGAATGCCAAGCCTTCTGCGGAGCAGTAATGCTAACAAAGAAAGCGGTTGCTTATGCAATATGCATGCTCAAGAGAACGGTCTTTACGCCCTAGCCGATGGAATCCCGATCTCGATTATCGGCCACCATATGCGCAGAATTACAGACGGTTAGCAAGGTTTTTTGTAAATAGTGTCAGACACTTACTGCTTAAACAACCACCCCGTTGCTACGTTGCCGTTATATATACCAAGGCCAGAGCCTTCCTTTCAGACTCAAACTCTTGGCCTCAGTTGGCTTCCACCCTTCTGCAGGGTCCCTACGGGGAATGTGATAATACAAGTTTATTTAATTAACTTTCATAGATAAGAAGAGTCGAGTCCCGTTCATACATTGCCTTTACACCAGGGTTAGAGTCTTCTTTTAGAACGTGAACTGTTGGCTTCAGTTGGCTTCACCGTTCTGCAGGGTTCTACGCTTTGCTGCCAAACTCCTTGAAGCGCGCAGGAACAGTGCGCGCCGTTGATGACTGGGCTTGCTCTGGACGGTTACCAGATGATCAGACGGCGAGTTACATTTTCATGACCGCGAAACAGAAATTTAGATTTCTAGTTCCAGAAGTTACTACAATGTTACTAAAATGTTCTCAGGTAAACACCTAAGCTAGTATTAAATACCCTAGCATCCTAGAAACTTGAACATAAATTCTAAATTCTGTAGCCGACAGAATATGTTCGTTAACAAGGCATTAATGTATTGGAACATCTTAGTAGCATAGAAACTGAATAGTTCTATCAGTATTGGTGTTATTTATCTGTACTAACCGGTTCTTATCAGCTAAGCTAACGTGTTTCACGAATCTCTTGAAAGTGTTTACTTTGATTGAGTAACAACAGTTATAACACCTACAAAATGATTAATGGGCAAAAAAAAAAATGGCGCTCTGATTTTGTTATAATACTTTTTTATGGTAGGTAAAATCATCCAATGACGAATCTCGCCCCAGGGCGGAGCTGGAAGCAGTGTCAGACTCTTACTGATTAAACAACCTACCTCATTCCTTCTTTGTCTTAGTTCCAGGGCCCTGATGTTTCGCTCTCGCATAAACCCATGGCCCCAGGAGGCTTCGACCATTGTGGGCCCCTACGTTGGCTGACAATTCTTTGAGATGCGTGGGAATAGTGCGTGCCGTCGACGACTTGGGATCAGTTCGGACGGTTACCGGTTGGGCGGACAGCAAACTACCCCCCTGTTATAATGGTAGCTTAAACGGCTGAACGGATTTTAATGAAATTATGCACAAATTAGACATGTATAGGTATATATATTTATTTTTTATCCAGAGAGTAGGTTTCCTAGAGATAATATTTTCTTCTTTAGCGTCTGCAAAAGTTAGTTATTCAAGGACGTCTTTCGATTGAAATGATTTATTATGCAAAAATTATACGGAGTTTATTTTTGCTTTTCTTCTCAGAAGAACAGCATGACAACGGATCATATTTTTTTTCTAAAAAAGCCAGCCTACATATCTATATACATAATTCAACACTTGCCTTTTTCAATCCTCAGTCCGCAATAATTTCCAGGCTCTGCTGCGAGGCAGCAATATAAGGCACACTTTAAACCAGATCAACATAGGAATGCGGTAACATTGTCATAAAATCACAAGGATTTTCTAAGAAATTTCCTCTTGCGTAGTCTCTAGCGAGTCTTCAAGCGTGGTTCAGTGCTGCCCTCTATCAAAATACTGCGGAGCATTGCTCTGGGGCGACTGAATCATGTTTATTAAGGCAGCACACCGAAGAACCCAAAATAACCTCTACTCTTGACTTTTATATGACCCGCTTGTAAACTTAGGAGAGCTAGAATTTAGGTTTTTTCTCGTAATATTTTTTCTTCAGTAAGACCCAGGTGTCCCGTTTTTTCCGTGATGTATTTTATCCAATTTTCTTAAAGCTTTAATGAAAATTGGATTAAGAAGAGATATTGAAAACGTGATCTTCTGTGATGTACGTCTTCGAAGCCTGTATCTGAGGCCTTATCTGTTTACCTTATTTTAGAGTGTTAAGATAATGGTTATTGTAAGAGCTTTCGTGTTTGTCACGGAGACAAACACGAAAGCTCTCTTTGGGAAGATTATTAATATTACCTGTCTATAGTGTTTTTTTTTGTTTGCTTCAGCCTGTTTTATCCCGTCACACTTTTCACCATTTTCCTAACCGTTCTGTGAATCTATATAAGTAATTCGTTAAAAAAAAATCAAATAGTTTCGCCATTTTCATTTCGGTTCATTATTCAGCCAGTGGTTTCACTGAAACACAAAAAAAACACAAACAAACAAACATATCTTTATCTAGAAAACTTTTGTAATTATGTCAGCATACTATTTTACAATTCGGAATAATCTACTATGTTCTATTACCCGTGTAAATAGTTATTTATATAGTTGTTTACATAGGTAAATACACAGACCACCACAGTTGGTTTAGTTCAAAGGAAATACTGACTGACGAACATATGAACGTATAGCCGAAACTACTGGGACTAGAAGTGTCAAATTTTGCACAAACATGACGTAAGCAAGCTTTAAGAGAGGATTTTTTAAAATTACCCCCTTAGGATATAAATAATAATTAGATGGTTTATAGTTTCATGGAGAGACATGACGGGCAATGCCGCGGGCTGAATCTAATCAGTACGTAATTAACTATTGTGACAACTAACAATTTCATATCCCGATAAACTGTAGGAATTCAGAATTCATGTTCTGCGCGGTATTCACGAGCCAAGTTCAGATTATAGTAGTTCTAGCCCTGTAATTATATTACTGCGAACACCTACCCGCTAATTACTTCGACAGTTTCAACTAAGGCAGTCGTAGGGAGTTTGTAAAACGATGAATCTGCGAAATTGTAGGTATTAATTCGATCACAAAACAAGATGAAATTAGCAATTCACGCAAATTGAGAACCTACTAAGTCTAGTTCGAGGAATGATTGTGTAAGTAATAACAGTTTCGTTATTTTTTTAAATATTTTTTTTTGGTGGGCAAAAATCATCCAATGATGAATCCCGATCTTGGGCGGAGCGGGAAACAGTGTCAGACTCTTACTGACTGCACACCCCACCCCTTTGTATACTTATTCTTTCTTTGCCTTTCGCATTGGAGCCAAGCCTTCCTACAGAAAGAGACCCTGGGCCCCAGTAGGCTTCAACCCTTTTGTAGAGTCCCTACGGCTTTGCTGACAACTCCTTGAGGCGCGCGGGAACAGAGAGCGTCTCGACGACTTGGCTTGGTCCGTGGTCTCGTTGTGCGTTGCGCTACCGGTACCTGCATACACGAACTTACTATAAATTGAACTAAAAGGCAGTTGTTGCTATACTTATGCTCAACCAGGCCGTGACGCACTTAAATTGAGCCCGGAAAATCTGTTATTGCGTAGTGAAGGACAATGGTTATTTTAGTTCAACTTAAATGCCGAGTACCTACAACGCATGAGAACTTTTTTTTGTTTTTTTTTTTTGTGGCGTCACTACAAAAGAGAATGCCCATAACGTACCATATACTGTGTAACAAGTATATACCAAAAATAAATAATGTTTTATTTATGTGTATAATGTATTGTTTTTTCAACCACATTAAAAATTATAACAATGTTAATAAATGTTCAACAACTTCTAAGTCTGCAAAAAATAACATTGTCATTTTCGAAATTATTTTCGTTTGTTTGATACAAGTTGGTATGGTAAATGGAAATTTATGCAATTTCTTTTACATTTTTCAGGTAATTTTCCTATATTTGCTATAATGAGACCTCGCTAAATACTAAATTTCAAGATTCTAGATCAACAGAAAGTTGCGCTGTGAAATTCGCAACTTTCTGTTGATTTCAAACGGAATCACCGTTGAGAGTTTCGAAATAAATGATTTTTTGCGATATAAATGGTTGTATCTTTTTTTACATTCACAGACAGACCTACGGATGACAAAGTTTTTTCAAGTTTCTAGGGCTCCGTTTTTTCCTTTTGCGGTACAGACCTCTAAAAAGAAATCGATAGTGTCTCACTTCAACGCGTACGGGATTTTGATTTCGACTCAGCTTCCTTATTCCTTTGTTTTGTTCCGGGAATTGGAATCGTTCTCATTTCAACGCGTTCTTGCGCGTTTGACAATACACGCGTCAATGAAAAGACCCACGTCATTTTGTTCATGTTTCCCAAAGCTCACGTCAATCTTCTTTAAATCTTTCTTATGTGCCTATTCCGTGCCTAAATTATCTTTTTAGCGTTCCGCACCTTAATTGTAAAAACGGAACCATAATTCGACCCTCTCAAGGGAATCAAAATTCACAGGGTACCCTGAAATTTGGCATTAAACAATGTCTTATCAAACTTACATAGGTACGTCTGAAAACTGCAATTTATAATTACGTCACAAAAAAACTTTTTTCGATTTCGAAAAAAAACCTTCGAAACTCGGACTTGAGCTATTTACATAAATTAATTGGAACTCTCAATGAAAGAGTCCGACTCGCCCTTACCCAGTTTTGTTTTTTTTTATTACATTAATATCATAAAGGTGAAAGTTCGTGTCTATGTCTTTTATTTCTTAATGTGCTAATGGCTTAATGGATTTGGATCAGTCTCTTTAATTTCGTTACCAGATGAAAAAATAAAAAGGCCTAATTTCCATAGAAAAATCCTAAGATTTTTTTATAGTTGCATAGTTAGATATTATAAAAAAAAAAACATATTACTCGCGGCTCTAAGTTAAACTATCAAAAGGAAGATTAATTTTAATTTGTGAAACTTTATATTTACTTTTTTTCATTAATTCCAAGTTTTAAATGCAAGCTGTATTTTATTAAAAATTCTCCTCCGATTTCTTCTTCTTCTTGAATCTAGGGAAGAGTCCAAAAATCTTGAGATCTCAGGCCAAATCGTGAGATATGGTAACCCTACTCCCAGTAGAAGTTTGAAAGCCTTCGAACCGCAATGAACAATAGATACTTGACAAGCACGAAGCGTTGTACACTGTACCTATGGCTTAACTCACGTGTTTATCGAAACACTGCGACTAGTTTCGTATTCAAATGGAATCCTTTGTCATAAGCGGCTTAACTTCTCACGTTGCGAAATCGACAACCAAAAATGAGCAAGCGTTAATAGTTGGCAGTAGAAATGTAACGGAAGTGATTATGTTTTCCCTTCACCTATCTTGGTTCACTGATACAGAACACCTAAGGCATTACTAGGTAGCTCGCCTCCCGAACGTTTGGTCACCGCCCGAACTGAGCACAAGTCGTCAACGGCGCGTATATAAATAAAGTTGAAAAATCACATCTTTTATTATCTTTATTAGAATACCTGCTTCCGTAGGTAATTCGTTTCAAGAACTTAGTATTTTTTTTTTCTGAAAATGCCTAAACATCCACATCAATTTCAATAATAAAATATGTACTATTTAAATGGAGCAGTGGTGGCCGAGTGGTAACGGCCCCGACTTACGAGTCGTAGGTCGCGGGTTCAAACCCAGCCAGGCGCATTACTTTATGTAATTTATTTCATCACCACTGCTCTCAAAACGGTGAAGGAAAACATCGTGAGGAAACCGGCATGTCCTAGAACCAAAAATTCGAAGACATGTGACATCCACCAATCCGCACTGGGCCCGCGTGGTGGATTATGGCCCATTCCTTCTCCTAGAGAGAGGAGGCCTGTGTCCCTGCAGTGGGAACATTAAAAGGCTGATGATGATGATTTAAATTGAAAGGATACCTTCTAACAAATTATTGTAAAGTATGACTATAATGTAACAAAAAATTGAGAAGATAGAAAAGATTTTGGTTTTTTTTTTAAGTCTCTTTCAAAGCGTCTCTAACTCTGGTTTCCTTCCGTTTCATCTTCGTTACAATACGCTCGAAGCTTTTAAAATTGTATAGCGCTAGATTATTTTAATGTACCTAACTATGAGATTATTGGCACATACAGACCTTCAAATTTTTAGCTTGATGGTCTAGTATTAACCCTTTCAAATTCCGTAATTAGAGACATAATAAACTTCTCATCAAAAAAATCGAAACACTTCCGTTTTCATTGTTTCTGTCCGAATTTAACACAAAAAAGAATTCATACGATGAAAAAAAATACATATATTATAGCTGGCAGTTTGGCCATTACAGTAATAAGCGAAAATTCTAAATTCAAAATTAGAATTTCATTTGTTTATCTTATAAACGAAATGAATCACTGTTTTGAGACAAATGTGTGTTTAGGGTTGGAGTACATTTAGCGTTTAAAAACTAAAAATTGGCGCCTATCCTTAAACTTTTTGTTTTTTATTTCAATACTGTGACTTTGGGACGTCTGAAAAAAGGTTTTTTTTCTAAAACGTATGGATACCTCGCCCACAGAAGCCGCCCAAGTTGTGGCATTGCTGGATTCTGGCCTTAGTCAGCGTGTTGTGGCTGCAAGACTGCATCTAAGCCTGTCATCTGTTCATAGAGTCTATAAACGTTATCGGGAGACTGGTTTGTTCACGCGCCGTTCAGGATCTGGCAGGAATCGGGTCACTTCTGAGCGAGATGATCGATTTATTGTAACAACTTCTTTAAGAAATCGACGCCTTAACGCTTTTCAACTGCAGCAGCGGCTTCGTGTTGTACGAAGGGTGGCTGTAAGTGACTCTACAATTAGAAGAAGGTTGAAGGATCGTGGACTGGTACCGCATAAGCCAGCAAATGGGCCGAAATTAACTGCAGACCATCGAAGAGCGCGCCTTAACTTTGCACGTGAGCACCTAAATTGGTCATACCTACAGTGGAGCAAAGTTCTCTTTTCTGATGAGTGTAAAATTATGCTGTATGGTAACGACGGAAGGAACAAGGTCTACAGAAGAGACGGAGAACGCTATGCACAATGCTGCATTGAAGAAAAGGTCAGCTATGGTGGCGGTTCGTGGACGGTTTGGGGAGGAATCAGCGCCGACGGTAAAACAGAGCTTGCTTTCGTGTCTGGGCCACGTCTGCCTGCACTAAACTGTCATCGGTACGTCGAAGAGTGTCTCGAGCCTCATGTGATGCCCTATGCACATTTTATTGGCAACGGCTTCATATTCATGCACGACAATGCTAGGGCTCACACCGCGGGCGTCGTACGAGATTATCTTAACGAAGTCGATATCTCTATTATGGAATGGCCAGCAAGAAGCCCGGACATGAATCCCATTGAACATCTATGGGATGAATTAAAGAGACGAATTCGAGCAAGAGATCCTGCCCCAGAAACACTTAGCCAGCTGCAAGATGCAATCCAAGAGGAATGGGACAATATACCACAGCATGTGATCGTGACTCTCATCCGATCGATGAAGAACCGTATGGAAGCAGTAATTAGAGCTCGGGGAGGGAATACAAGTTATTAAATAAACGTTTTTTAGCTTTTTTTTTCATTTACGTGTGTTGTTTTATCCATTTCCTTTATACTCCATACGGAATAAAAATGACTCATTTAACAAAATACGAAACCTATGAAAAATTCATTTAAATTTAGAACATTAACATTAAGATTTGATAAGCTCATATTACTCACTATTAAACGACATTTAACATTTATTCCTAAATGTACACATTTTTCTGATAATCCTGACAAAACGTAAACTTGCAAGGTGTTTCGATTTTTTTGATGAGAAGTGTAGAAAGACGAGAAGGTGTGCAAGCGCCGGCGTTTGCTCAGGGCTCAAGAGTTTAAACGGTAGGAAGATTTTTGAATTTTTAAAATTGAATGGTATATAATTTTCGTTCTGAAATTTTAAAATGGTGATGGGCTGACTATGTAGCATTAACAGTGATAACCGATGGACAGCAGAAGTAACAGAATGAAAAGGATGGGGTGATGACATTATGACTACAGCTAGCAAGAAGTGGAGTAAGCGAGAGAAAGAGATAGTGAAATCACAACAAAGTTAATGTATGCTACGTAATTTTTAACTAATTTAGAGTTTTGTTCTAGTCCTCAGATGCATTTCTATGACACTAAGCTAACTTTAGGTTATGGTTATGTATTTTCGTATGAGGTGCGTAGATATGTTTGTTATTCCTTCACGCATATATTATTGAACAATTTTGAACTTACGAAAGGCAAACAAGTAGACCAAGTATTAAAATAGCTTACATTTTAGATAATTTTTATCCCGGGAGTATGGTCTTACGGGATAGTTTCCTATTTTCACGCTGGCGAAGCTGCTGGCATGAGCGAATATAGTATATGACGAAAAAATTTCCAGCTGTTTTCAAAATACTAGCCTCTTTTCTAAATACCTTAGAACGTCTTCAGCTTATCAATTCCGCATGCCACAATTGCGTATTGCGTAACACGTGAATAGTATAACGTCCATATTGGCACGCCGCCATGCTTGCGACTATTCCGGGCGTCGACCTCCTTACGCGCGTTCAAAACAATAGCTTTTATAACAATTGTGACATAATGTCTCTTCGTACTTTACAAAAAAACAGGCCAGACTATTTTGAAGAAAAACTTATGAGTTTTATGGAGCTGACGATGTGGGTAAAGTTTGCTTAAGTTTTTTTTTTTTATATTTGCTTATTGGACTAGGAATTGCTTTTGTATGATTAGAGATTCGTTTTTCTTTTAACTATGCTAATAGTGGGTTTATCAAGACAATATATGAACCCTAAATTTATCTCCTTTCGCGCAGTCCATCTAAAGGTTGTCTGTAAGAGATTGTGTAAGCTTTGAAAAGCTTTTTTGTGCTATTGCTAGCTTCTGCTTCAATTTGCTCGCGTTATAGTAGAAAATTCTTTAAAGAGAATATACTCTCGGAATAAAACTCTACTTGCTATGCCAGGAAACGTGTACTATGTTCATAAAAAATAATTCATCTGTTTAAGTGTAAAGAAGTAACAAACAAACAGTCAACTTTACAATATTAGTGGGATCGCATTCGACAACTTCCTCACCAGGTAGTAACCGATGATGTGGTGGACGACAGGGCTAACCTAGACGCAGGCAACCTATTACTATACTTAAATGCCTCCGCAATATAGTTATTAGAAAACCCAGAATCCAGCAGAAAAAATTGCCATCGCTGCCACAATCCCGACGATATCCAGCCACCGTAGAAAATTACGTAAAATTCAAAAATTTATATTAATAAAATTTAAACACATATATTTATATGTATGCGTGTTACGTATTTTAAAGAATAATTGCTGCAAATAAAACGTATTTTTGAAAAACTTTCTGGTTTAGTAAGGCAGGATTGTAAGGCCTCATCTCGACAAGAAATATGTCATGCGTCACTTTGCGAATTAGAGCTGTCAAATCATTTGAATTCAAACTTGACAACAAGTTTAGACAGCAGTTCAAAATAAGCCAACTGTAAACACGTCGGGGTTTAGATTTGACGTGTTTGTTCTTGAATTGATAACTGACGGATGACTAAATATTTATTATAGAGATGGCACAAAAAAAAATTAAGATTTCATTATGGTTAGCACTGAAATTTTCTGCTTGTTTTTTATGGTAGGTAAAAATCATCGAATGACGAATCCTGCCCTTGGGCGGAGCGGGAAACAGTGTCAGACTCTTACTGACTAAACTACCTACCTCGTTCCTTCCTTGCCGCCGCAGTTCCAGGGCCCCGGAGCAATGCTTTCGCATTAACCGTTCAAGTGTAAAGGAGGAGGCTTCGACCCTGTAGAGCCCCAGGACAATTCCTTAAGGTGCGCGGGAACAGTGCACACCGTCGACGACTTGGGTTCGGTCTGGACTGTTACCAGACTACCGGACTGCGAGCTACCCATTGCTTGCCGTCCGCAAGCCTGCTCTTAGGTCTGTTCACTTAGACCGTAAGGAAATTTTTACAGTCTAGAGAAGTCTAGACATATTGATTTGGTTCGGTTATTTGTGATGTTTTATCATGTAATTGCAGGTTGCATTACTGCGAGCAAGTCAATTCAAGCATAAACATCCGGAAATATATTTCCTTAGTAAAATGATAAATCAGCGAGACACTCGAAATATATTGCCCTACGCTTGAATGCGTGGCTGGAATTATATTATTTATTTGTGAGTTGAGTTTCAAGTGGTATTAATATTCATCCTCCGAGACCGTGCATTACTAATATGAAATTGATATGAAAATACATCTGTGGCTGCTCAAAAAGGAAAGAAAGAAAAAAGGAAAGAAAATACGGTTATTCCGCCTTAAATAGACGCAAAATTATTTCCATAAAGCAATTTCACCGTCAGACCTTGTGTGGATTGAGCATAACACATAACACACACAGGAATTAGAATATTCATCATGTTTTATTTTCTTAAAACATAGCATTAACACAGCACTAGCCTTATAGGTAATACTACTAATCCTCTCTAGTAGAGAGGATGTGCTATAATCAGTGGATTGGCCCAGTGTGAATTTGTGGATACCACATAATTTCTTCTTATTTTTAGTTCTAGGATATGACGGTTCCTCATGTTGATTTCCTCACAATTTTGAGAGCAGTAGTGATGAAATAAATTACACAAAGTATTGCTCCTGGCTGGGTTTGAACCCGTGGTCTGCAACTTGTACTGTCACTGGGAAACTGGAACAAATTACGCCTCCGACTCGAACACCTTTAATCCTTACCAAATTACCAGACAGGGAGCTACCATTACTCGCAGTCTAGAGCCTGCTAATGTGGTCCACGAGTATTCTGCAGAAATCCAGTATTATTTGGAAACAAAAAGTAACCTTCAACACACTAACAGTGTAACTTTCATTAGGGAACGAATATCCGTAATCAAACTGGTACTTTCAGAACCCTTCACAAATTACTCTATAAAACTTTTCCAGTCAATCACTACTAACCGAATTCCACAAAAAAAAACAAAGGTGATGTATATCTCTATCATTCCCATACATATTTATTTCGTCCCCATCCATCCGTTTGATCTCCTATGTTACCGACACCGTTTCTTTTGATGTTCGGGATCGCGGCGGCCATTTTGGCATTAATACAACTGTTAGTAACATGTTTAATCGCCTCGAAACGTTCGGTTACATGAATTATGTATATTTGATTGTCACGAATGGACTGAGAAAACGTTGGACTATTTAGAAATGGATATTTCTATCGGGTTAGCTATAAAAGTTTTCGTGGAATGAGAGATTTATAGATAGAGTTTTGGTGTTTATGTTCTCGTTGAAAGAGAATTGTTTTCGTGCGGTTTAGTGTGTGAAGTAGCTTTATGTTAGCTAGAAGAATTGTTATTGGAGGGGTAATTTGTCTTGGCGTTGAGTTCAGCGAAACCTTGAATGAAAATTTAGCCAAAATTTCAGCCAAAAAGTGTTTTCTGCTGGTCAGACTGTCAGTGCTGTCTCAACGACCAATTCTCCTATAGCCAACAGATTTTCATGACAACACTTCATCAGTTCTGTCCATCAGTCTACCCAAGGAGTATCCCAGTAACTGGGTTGTGGAGGTCTGAACGTAGTTAGTAAGTCATACCCCTTGGAATTGACCTCAAACTAGTTTGGTTGGTAGGTTAGTGAGATGATGACCTCTAGACCCAAAAACGAAATGTCCAAAACACTGTTAATTTTTTTCATAACAAGTCTTCTTCTGCTACCTGCGTCAATATTATCCTACAAGTAATGAAGTAAATGTTGGTAAGAAGTAAGAGCCACAGTCGATTTCATCGTTATTATTCATTCCTTTAATAAATTATTCTGTTTTATTTATCTTCGTTTTATCGCATATTCGAGCGTTTTCCTTTCCATTGAACTTAATTAACGTTTCAGATTATTTTCCGTTTACTGTAAAAATATTATGGTATTATCTTCTTTTTGGTACGTTTATATTGGTCGGGGAATTCGGGAATTATTTAATGGGATAAGTAAAGTTCAACCTTTTGTGCGGCTCAGTATTTAGCTACGGAAACGCCATCTGCTATCGCAGATATGTAAAGAAGAAAAAAGAAAGAAAAACATTTTATTTAAAGGAAATGACGCAATCTGAGATAATTATCAGTATCAGTTTAACAATTGATCCTATTTTGCTGTGAACATTTCGTGATATTCAATTAATGTTAGGAAACTTATTAGTTATTAAATATTTTCTAGTATTTTTTATTAACAAATTTTACGCTGTTGAACAATTTTAGAAAATTATCAACTCAAAAAAAATTACAGTAGACAAATAAATTATTATCTATTGCAATACTTCTTTTTATATGTAGTACGACTACTCATAACATGATTTACAAGAGTGTTATACTAGCTTCACTTTTTTGACTGTGCGACGTTTTGACATTTCGAAAGTGCCTGTAGATTGTTAACTTAAAAGAAAAGTTTCCGATTTTTTTATGTATAGGATTGCATTCGAGCCTTATTTCACTTTATGTTAGTAAAAATGTATAATTATAATTTAAAATTGTACTTATCTACACTAAAATAATAATCTACATCTACACTAATATAATAAAGAGGTAAAGTTTGTTTTTTTGTTTCTTTGTTTTTTTGTTTGTAGGAGGTAATCTCTGGAACTACTGGTCCGATTGGAAAAAAATTAGCAACAATAGAAAGCTGCTAGACTCCTGAGTGATATAGGCTATATTTTATGTACGCGGGCGAAGCCGCTGACAAAAGCTAGTAACAAATAAACAAAATCATTAATTGCAATTATGATGGAATTTGTAATACGGCATTATGCGTCCACCCCAATATGGCTATTTGTCAATGATAATCCCTGGTACACATGTACGCATAATGACGTATTTATTCGGTTATGTAAATAATAAATAATCATATTGGAATTTAGAGCGGACTGTGATATGGTGCGTCCACAGGGTACAGTCTCAGTATTGACATTTGTACTCGTAAATTAAATAGATTATTGATATGCAGAGATTATTAAATAATAGAATAACTTTATTTTTAATTATTTACTTATAAAGCTAATACACATATATTTTTTTTTTAAATCTTATGAACTTCACTAAAAGTACCTAATCTACTAAGGCGTCAAAAAACTCTTCCGCATCCCTGTTGACTGTTAATGCCCAAAAGGCTGGCAGCATTGCCACGTTGTATGGCAAATAAATAAATAAACCTAGTACAGAAACATACCGTAAGTATAGAAATAGTATCCAAACATTAATTATTTTTTTTACTCGACTAAGGTTATGTTGGTTGGAGAGCAGTGGTGGCCGAGTGGTATCGGCCCCGACTTACGAGTCGTAGGTCGCGGGTTCAAACCCAGCCAGGCGTATTACTTTGTGTTATTTCATCACCACTGCTCTCAAAACGGTGAAGGAAAACATCGTGAGGATACCGGCATGTCCAAGAACCAAAAATTCAAAGACATGTGACATCCACCAATCCGCACTGGGCCCGCGTGGTGTGGATTATGGCCCATTCCCTCTCCTAGAAAGAGGAGGCCTGTGTCTCTGCAGTGGGAACATTAAAAGGCTGATGATGATGAAGGTTATGTTAATTAAAAAAACACTTTACAGAAATCTGATATATCTAATAGATACCGGTTTTCTGCAAACTGTAAACAATGTAAGTAGCCTAATTGCACACGTATACCCTTGTCCCATATTACTTGGGGTCAGCGTATCACGCTTTTTTCTAACCATTTTGTCCTGTCACCCTTCACGTTATCAGTAACTCTCTTTGTTATATCACTCATACAGTCCAATTTTGCATTTCTCTACCTATCCGTCGATACTATGATTATCTAATATAGCATACATAATATGTCAATACAGTATGCTCGTTTTTTCTTATCACTTCTTACACAACCCATTCATCTTTTTTTGGCCTTTCGAGAGAGGCATTCCATTTATTCTCATCTCAATCGCGCATGTATATAATAGTATGATGGTACCATTGTACATATTAGAATTTTCCCTTTTGGCCTAAAGCTCCTTAATTTATCAATAATCTCTCGCCAAAATCAGAGCTGGTTTTGTGAATAAACTCAGCTACAATTACACGACAGACTAAAATAGTATCTGCTACAATATGTCGTCACACAGTTATATATAGCCGATAGTTCGTCACTCGGAGTTCCTCGACACGGCGCCCATTGAAGTTCAATAGAACGTGTTATTTGGTCTAGATGCTGTTTCAAACTACCGAAAGAATCTAAATATTGGGACAGATCATTATCATTTCTGCTGAAAGAGAGTTCCTAGATATAGGTCTCCCCAACCATCGGCTTCAATAATCGTCCTTTCTTTTGGGTATTCCAACGCTGCGTCTACCGGTATAGACGCAGCGTTGGAATACCCAAAAGAACCAAGTCGTCAACGGCGCGCACCGTTCCCGCGCGCCTCAAGGAGTTGTCAGCAAACTGCAGGGGCCCTTCAGGGTCGAAGCCTCCTGGAGCCTAGAGGGTGGTGGAAAACTGTTACCTCGACTCCAGGAATAAGGCAAGGAAGGTACGGGGTAGGTTTTTTAGTCAGTAAGAGTCTGACACTGGTCTCCCGCTCCGCCCAAGAGCGGGTTTCGTCATTGGATGATTTTCACCTACCATAAAAAAAAAAACCGGTATATGATCGACACGCTAGAATCATTCGAACTCATCGCTTTGATGTGATAGCTGGTACAGTAGCTGTGCGATTGCTCATATTATGCGTATATCGTGGAACATGGAATTCTCTGCCGGAGTATGTGTCTCCTGATGACTACAATCCGGTAATATTTAAGTCAAGAGTGAATAGGTTACTTCTTCGTAAGCGCGCTCTATCGTAGATTGCATGGTCACTATCCATCAGGTGAGATAACGGTCAAGCGGGAACCTATTGACGATAAAAAAAAGTCTCGAGTTCTTATCCCACACAAAAGAAAAGTTTATGGGAGGTCTTGCATATGTAATAAACACCTTCCTAATAATTGGGACTAGATGGCGTTGTGTGATGATCGTCGAATATTATTATTATATTATACTATTAATTAAATACAGGAATAATATTAAATCATTTTAAATAGGTAAATCTCTCGCTCTATGACGCCGCATAGCTTTAAATTCACGTAAACCACATTTAATCTCTTCACAATCGTATTCTCTTGAATTAACAATTAGTTTGAAGCCTCAAAGCTAGATCAATAGACGCATAGGCACAACTTAGACAAGCCCAGTGTGCGTGTGAGTATGCCAAGCATAGCATAGCATCAGCAATAAATAATGTTCCCATTTCGGGGACTCAGGCCTCCTCTCTAGGAGTTACTCATCACGCGGGCCCAGTGCGGATTGGTGGATGTCACATATCTTCGAATTTCGGTTTTAGGACATGCCGGTTTCCTCACGATGTTTTCCTTTACCGTTTATTGAGCAGTGACGATGGAATAAATTACACAAAGTAATGCGCCTAGCTTGGTTTGAACTTGCGATCTACAACTCGAAAGTCAGCGCATTCCCTCGATCACCACTGCTCAAAAGTAGTTGCCAAGAACCACGGATTAAAATTAACACTAATAAATTTATTGGGTCCTAAATCGTAAGCTACACAATTCCTACTAATTCCTAAAACCCAATTAGGAATCTAAATATTTCCTTATTTAGATACCTAATTGTAAATAATGGGCTAGATTAGCTTTTAAGGTTTTGTTAGATTGTTTAGGTTTTTGGAGGCAAGTGCGTAGAATTACAAATTCAATTTTATTGTGCTATGTCCATTGTATCATCAGACCACTATTTACCCGACTACGGCGAAGCAAAAGGAGGGTTATGATTTTGACCTGTATGTATGTATGTATGTGGGTATGGATGTTCATCTGTTCCCTCGTAACTTCTAAACTACTTATCAGAATTCGACAAATGACATATCATTAGAAGCGTCTTAATTGTCCGTTGGCTATATGGGATTTCACAAAATCTAATGTGGCGCCCTCTAGCGGACAAAACATACGAAGTAAAAAAATAAAGTTAAGATAAATATGCCGTGTTTGGTATCATTTGAAAGCGCTTTACTTGTACATTTTGAATATATATATATTACTAGCATTTGCTTGTGACTTTACCTGTATTCATGGGCTGAGAAATCAATGAACCCAAGATTAACCTATTTAGAACTCCAAAATATGTTAAATAAAAATAAAGTTTAAAAACTAACACCCGACTACTTAAAAACACGCTCTAAAAAGTACGAAACAAGAAAACAAGAAAGCCGTGGTCGTATGCCATAAGAATAATAAATTAAAAAAAGTGGTATACGACCACGGCTTTCTTGTTTCGTACTTTTAGAGCGTGTTTTTAAGTAGTCGGGTGTTAGTTTTAAAACTTTATTTTTTTAAATTTACGATAATGCACCAATGCTAGCTTGGTCAACAAATAGGTGGGCCATCAATGGATACGTATAAAACGTTTTGAGACCATATTCTTTGCACTTAATACTAAGTAGGTTTTCCTACTGAAGGCTATATTTCCTCATATGGCTATAACCAGGAGTTCCTAAAGTCAAGACACTCTGGGCAAGCGTCATCGACCAAATCAACTTTACGAGACTGAAGCACGCACTCAATTCGACCAACCCAGTTCAATCATCAGACCACTAGACGTATGATGATAAGTCACCGTTACTGGTTTTACATTCACACATTTTGGAACCATATTTTATTTTTCGTACAGCTAAGAAGTGGAATTTCTTGCTGAAATCTGTATGTCCTGGTTGGGCAACCGGGGAATTTTAAATCAAGAGTGAAAATTTTCTGTTGCATTACCTTTTAAATAGGTTAGACTTTAGGTCTTTCTGATAGACGCAGTTTTCAAGCACGAAACAAAAATATCAATAGGTTATTTACTTACTATTCGTTTGTCAATTTATATATCTGTCTGTACTTAGCTAAAGTTGTTGTGAAAAACTTGTTCACTCTAAAACAGCTGAACAGATTTGTATAAAATTTGGCACAAGCGTTGACTATGTCCTGATATAGGATACTTTGCATTCTGGGTATATGTTTCTTTGGGTCTCCAAAGAAACACATAAACTGATATCGAATAACACGTTTGTGTTACTCAATATCAGTTTTCGGAATCATATAATTCGAGATGGCGTGGTTTCGTTGTCAAGATTTTCGTTGCAGCGTGTATTTGTAGTTACGTGTTTCGAATTAGCAAAACGTCGGGAATGTGTTATTCGACATTATTATACTTTTCGGCATCATGTAACACACTCGTTCCTTTGGGATAATTTTCTACACGAGGGTAAAGTTGCGGTCAGAAGTGGTTTAAGAACAAAATGAAATAATCTTATAATACTTACTATTTCGGGTAAGCTGTACAAGTAGTCCTGCTGGTGACGGTCAAAGCGGTGCTCCTGAAACAATTAATGACAAATTTTAATATCATTTTCTCTCTTAAAGAGGAGGCCTGAGTCCCAGCAGTGGGAATATCCCAGCGATATCTACCAGACAACCTTAGGATGGGGTATAAGAGCACACATAAATACATTCAAGTATACATACCTATTACTCTTTAGCAATTTATCCCTAACATGCAAAATATACATGTATATTTAAACCGGGTATATACTTACATTGGCCAACATCTACGGATGATAATTCCTGTCTAATACCGTCAGCCAAACCCGGATGCATGATAACTAGATCATAATATTATGTGACAGGCTTATTAATTTATGAGCCCCACCACGAGGCCTGTCACCGCAACACGGAACCATTGGATATGATAATTATGACGATTCGCGTAGATACAGTTATAATTATAATATATGAATGGTGTAGTTGGTATTATTGGTTGCAAATTTCGATGAAACGGTAATCGAAGATTATTAGAAGAACATTGATATCAATTTAATTTTGACATTATAAATTATTTGACATTGATATCAATTTAATTTTGACATGGATTTATTATTTTTATTATAGAAAGTTATTTGACATTAATATTTATTTAAATTTGACATGGCATTATATTCCTTATTTAAAAATTATATTCATTAAGCTATTAATTTTAATAATATGTTCATAATCACTTTTTTTTATATAATAAATTACTAATATGTTAAAGAGTGTACACCTTCAGGGTAGATTTTTTGAGGAACTGATGTATAATTTATTAAGATCTCATTATAAAAAATGTACCAAAAATCACACCAATAAATGAATTTTGAATTTTGATTTTGAATTTTGAAGCTAATTTTTTAAAGAGGTATTTTTTGAAAGTCCTGGAAGAATGTTAAGGTAACGATGTATTTTTACTGTTTTACTGTAATATGACAAAAACGTGTAGGTACGCAGAAGACAAAGAATACAATACATTTTATTTGAGACCAACATAGAACAACGGTTACAAACAAACACAAGCGTGTCCGCACCGAAAGGGTGACCACCTCAGCATTTGCAGTGCGTCAGACACCCAGCGTTGGTTTTCAGTTGGCACCCCGCAGTGACGTACTAACGGACGAGGGTATATATATTTGTAAATCAAAACATAAAATTATATTAATAATTATATTAACTTACTAACACTAAATGTAATTCTCAAATAATACTCAATGAATTTTTTAATACTGGTTTACGTCGCTAGCATATTTAAATGCTTAGACATCAATATTGTTGCGCAACCAAGCACTGTGTTGGTTTAGTTAATAACTTAATTTTTTACTTTATTTCAATTGCACGTTGTACAAGCGATGAAAATAAAAAAACGTGGTTATCTACATAAACAAAAGACGCAAGTAACTCTAGGTCAAGGGTGCCTTTTAACAATTTTTTTACCTACTCCATCAAGCACGGCAAAGTTAACACAGTGTTGAGAGGCAATCCAGAAAAAGCCGTAGGGCTAATAGCTCCCGGCTTCGGTATCTAGACTTCATCAAAACGACTTCAAACGCTGTTGGTGTAACAGGCTTTGACACAGCTTGAAAAGCTTGATGAATAGAATGTTTGCTTTGAAAGTTTTATGTTGTGGTGCGGGTAGTTGAAAATAGTGCGGATATTTTGGCAAAGTGTACGCGTGGAAATGTTTGCGAGCGTGTAGACACCACCGAGTAATGTCAGCGGTGACTGAGGAACGGCTTGTGGGATGTGCACAACTGCATTTAATTTTAGGCTTAAGTTACGAGGTTTGTGGGTAAGGATAGCCAAGATAATTCGTAAAATTTTGATTTTGTTTAACAAGCTTAATTTGTTTCTTGCAAACCTTATAGCTTTTTTTTCATGAAATAATTATTTAATAGGAATAGACGAATCGAAAGGATTGTTTATGATTATCATATTTTAATTGATGATGCCGTAAACGTTAAAAAAAAATAATTTAGCACTGTATTTTGTACCATCCACATTAATATTCCTAGTTTGACAGTCAAGGCCATCAGGGCTAGGTATGTGTATCATTGTGTAACAATTATCATTTCAACCAAAGCGAGTTGATGGAAGTCACATGTCTGTGATTGTTTTTGTTGTAGTGGTGATAAAAAAATACACAAATTAATGCGCTTGGCTAGGTTTAAACCCACGGTCTACAAATTCATAAGTCGGAGCCGTTCCCACTGCTCACCACTGAGCCTCCACAGTTTTTTAAAGGTTGACTAGGTTTAAATAAAAAAGAGGAAATCATAAATTATAACTTGCCAGTCACAATATTATGTGCATTAATATTCTGTTGACCCCATAACTCACTAGCTTGAACATATCAACGCGTATGGAACAATTTCTTTCTAAAATTCAACGCAGAATACGCGAAGGCGTCTAAGTTATGTCTGCCCAGGGACTTTCCTGTGGGAGTACTAGTTTATACGATTAGGTAGCCTACGCTGCGTACATCTAATATTTATAAAGTTCAAAATAGGGGGAATTTCCGAGGCTAATATTACAGTAATTGGGGTCAATTTGTAGGGTCAGAATAAATATTCGATTCAGGTAGAACGCGCCCGATTTGTAATCGGTGAACGATTTTTTGTTAGTGGAGATTCGATTATAATAGTAAGAAGCATAGTACTATACTTTACTTCTTGCAATTATAAAAGAAGTTTATAAAAAATCAGTTGTTTTAAGGAAGACTGGTAAAATTATGTGTTTAATATCTCTTATATTTCCCCATTTTCAATTGATAAAAGTCCTGTGGGTCTCGAATCCATCGGATTGTCGCGACCTTCACTGGGACTTCCGTCTATTCTGTTCGAGATGTATAATACATACATTACCTATATTCTAGTATAGAAAACTCAAGAACTCCAAAGATTTACCCATGTGAAGCTGTTGCGGGTTGCTAGGAGACTGGATAATTTAATTACCCCCTCATCATGATCGGTATGAAATTTTCTAGAAAGTACATTTTTTTATTGATTTCAGCTAAACGCAAAATAATAACCGCACCATTGAATAAATTATTCCCAACGACTTAGAAAAAATCGGCCAATATTTTGAGCGAAAATATTATTCCATGCTAGGTTATGCCATGATTTTTTTGCTTCCTTCCTTTGCCGACCCCTGACCTAATAATTTAGTTATCACGAACACGGAAGTGAGGCAAAGGTCGCAGCATATTCAGCCTAGGCGAATAGCCCGCCTCCTTACATAATGTATTGCTGACACCCGACATACTGGCTGTACGAAAAGTGAAATAAAAACCCGGTTGTATGTTTCGCCTTTTATATTTAGTGTTGGTGGCATACAACAACAAAAACACGTGCTAAATGTTAAATGGTTCTGTAAGTAAGCCGTTTAAAAATAATTCTTTTATTTAACTTATTTTCCTTTACATGTCAATCGTATTTAACATATTCCCAGAATCTACCAGCGGCTTTGTCCGCATAAAAGTAGAAAATACTACTCAAGATAAAAAGTATGTAATGAATCTATTTAGGAAGTTTTATTAGAATCCGTTCAGTCATTCGAGCGTGATGAAGTAACAAATATACATACACAGATTTCACAAACTTTCGATTTTTTTGCTTTTAATAAATTGCTCGTAGAACGAATGGCCGATGAGGCTGAAAGGTTCTAGAGTGGCAACCGCGCACCGGAAAACACTGTGTTATAAAGCCTCCCACAAGGTAGACCGATGACCTGGTGATAGTTACGGGAATGCGATGGACACCGGACCGTTCGTTGTGGCGACACTTGGGGGAGGCCTATGTCGAACAGTGGAAGTCGTTTGGCTGAAATGATGATGATTATGGTAGTTTTTGTGTCAATAAAACAGTAGCTGGAGCTAAGTATTTTCTTGGCAATTAATCTGAGAAGAATCTCTGAAACGAAGTCAGAGCTCAGTCTAATTCATACACGACTCCCAGAGCACTACGACGGGTGGCGTCTTTTAGATGGCCTATAGATAGTTGTTCCGGGTTTGGATGTCTCCTGAATATCCTTGTGAACGTACGATATACGTTTATGTTTTAAAAGAAGAAAAAAAGAATAGGCCCTTCGCAGGAGTTGCTTAAGCTTTCTGTCTCCCACCTGGGCACTCATTTACTAAACTAGATAACTTAAAAAAAACCCCACCTAATCAAATCATATGTTATGAGAACCAAATAGGTTAATGTCTGAGGTGCTACTTTGAGTAAAGCACCACTTAGACTTGAGTAAACATGTCCATCTGAAGTTGATGTAATTCGAGTAGTGATGCTAAGTGTAATCAATCTTCATTCCTTGGCGTGTTCACTATGCATGGTGAGAAATACTAAGTTAACTTTTAAGTCAAAAAATAGTACATTGTTATACGAGGGATGAAAGTTAGTTATTTAGTCCCGAGAAATTTCTTGGCGACCGAGCGATAGCGAGGTCGCTAATAGTTCGAGGGACTAAATAACTCTTTAACCCGAGGTAAACACTGTGCTTTTCATTACGAATACGAGGAAAATAAATATAATAATAAAAACCTGAATCGTCGTCAAATGTCTTCGTATGTTTTTAGGTAGGTATATTTCTTTTTATTTAGGCGGTAAGCGGTTTTCTCCTCAAAGAATCTTGCGTTAAATTTATAACTGAAGCTGATGAACTTATCGTGTTAATACAAATTTCTTATAACAGAGATTTAGCAAAATGTAAACAAAACTTTACACCTCGAAAAAAAAATCAAGAAAGACCAAATCGGCCACAGATTATAGAGAGACTTTACCCGCCATTTTTTTTTTTTAGTCGTCGTCTGGCTATTCAGTCAATATCTTTCATTTTATCATTGTAAAAATTGGTTAGGTCAACCCTTTTCTCAAATATAATATTAGTTTTAATGAAATAGTTGAAAGTAAATTAAAATAAAGTCATTAAAAAAAGTATTCTTAAATTATTTCTATCTCTATGTCATTTTAATTGTACTGGCAGTATAAAAATTCGGATCACGGTTCAATAGAAATGTCAAAATAGAACTAGTTTTTTTTTTTAATATTTGCTGTCTAAATATTAAAAAAACAACTGTCAGTTGTAAAGTAAAACTCCCTAGGGAGTAAAAGTACTGCTTCCAACCCTGTCCGCAGGCAACTTTACACCTACTTTCAGAGTATGAGTAATGAAAAAAAGTTTTAATGCGTCATGATAAAGGAGTTAATTAACTAATACATACAAAGAAGCGAAGATTAGGCAAAAAGTAATGGGTGATTTTTTGTGAAACTTTTACAAATATAATTGATTTAATTACCAATCTTTTGTACTGTATTTAATTATTGGAGGACTAGTTATTATCCGATTACTCTTAATGCGCGCGAAGTGACGCTAGCTTAGTTTTTATTCGCTCAAGGTCGCTGACGTATGCCCCTTAATAAACTAGTGCGCTTCAACATCAACAACTGAATTACTGCTTACCATCAGGTGGGATCACAGTCAAGTCGTATTTATATATAATTAATATTGAAATGCAGTTAATATTCTTCAAATAAACTAAAAATAAAAGTTCTAAGCTTTTCCTCAAAGACAAAGTCTGTAACTTATGAACGGGCTTTAAGCCAACGAGAAAAAAAAACATTTAAATGTCATGGGTACTATGAGGAAAACAAATGACACAGCAGAGTGGGGAATAGAAATATTCCGTATTTTAGAGATAAAATCTCTAGTGAAATGTTTGCAGTGGAAGCTGTGTGTTATGATTTTATTATGGGTTTACCGTCAGAGGTGAGACACAATATGGTTGTTGCATAAATTGGCACCACGAGAGGAAATATGTTACGGTGTTGTGGAAGGCTCAGAATAATTTAGATACTTTTACAAACTTATAGTCTTAGAAATTTGTTTAGAAATATCTAATCTAGACACTCCATAATAATAGTGTTAAGTCTCCTTAAACAGACAGTGTGGTATCCAGGAAATTCGTAAAAAAAGTGTAACTTAAACTTAAAGCTCTTATGTAATGCACTTGGTTGTCTTGGTTTTATTCTACACCGCGTACATTTTTATAATTTTATAATAGGAAAACTTTTACTTAAAAAACAAAACAAAATTCATTTTTTTTGGGGTTCCCCAGGAGAAAAAAATCACTCCACAGTCCGTCTGTCTGTTACCATCTCATGAATTTTATCTTCCACCGATTATAAATCTATATCTGTTACAGCTATAACAAAAAATACTAAAAACAATATTTAAGTGGGGCTCCCATACAACAAACGTGCTTTTTTACCGTTTTCCGCTACAGACAGTACTGAGTCCTTCGGGTACGAGTCCGACTCGCACTTAACGGCTTTTTTAAGATACCTACTTCTACACCTTATAGTCAATGAAAAATATTTAGAAATGACAAGATAACAGCTCACAAATTCATTTCACTCAAAACCTTCATTATTTTGTTAAGAAAATTTAAAATAAGTGCAGCTTAACACAAAGTTTCTTCAAGGAAGTACTCAATAATAACAAGGTCCCGAAGACCATCGACGTAGTAACACTAACAACCACTTGATCGCGACTTAATGATTAAGCCCTTCGGCTTTTCCATTCAAAGTCAAAAGAAAAACAGAACATTTTTCCATTATTTTTATAAGTAGAAAAATTCCCTTAAAGCTAAAAAAACAAACAGATTTTCATTTTCACCCCTATCATTGTAATCCCTGGAAGATTGGCCTTTAGCTTCCTTTTATAAGGAAAATTGTTTACAGAATATAATGGTGTAACAAGAAACTGTGTAAATCTGTTTCTGCAATTTTTATTTACAGTTATTATTTCAGATAAGACAGTGTTCCGAGAAAAATACCTTTCATTGTATTCAGGGAAATACGATGAAAGGTATTTTGCAGAATTGCGTATTATCCAATACTCCACCACCACTGTTTACCGCTGATCACCACTTGACTGGCCTGTTGGTCAGTGGTTAGTGGCCCTGACTGCTACGCCGGAGGTTGTGGGTTCGATTCCCACCCAGGACAAATGTTTGTGTGATGAGCACAATAATCTGTTCTATGTCTGAGTGTAATTTATCTATAATATGTATTACTAGCTTTTGCCCGCAGCTTCGCCCGCGTACATAAAATATAGCCTATGTCACTCAGGAGTAAAGCAGCTTTCTATTGTTGCTTAAATTTTTCAAATCGGACCAGTAGTTCCAGAGATTACCCCCTACAAACAAAAAAACAAAAAAACAAACTTTACCTCTTTATTATATTAGTGTAGATGTAGATTATGTATGTATTTAGAAATATATAAGTATATTTATCAGTTGTCTAGTACTCATAACACAAGCTCTGCTTAGCTTGAAAAATGTTTGTGTGTGTGTTGAGACAAACATTTGTCTTAGGTGGGAATGGAAAACACGACCTTCAGCATAGCAATCAAGAAAACTAACCACTCGACCAGCAGGCCAGTCAACAGCTTTGTTCTTCATTTGCTTTACGTTCCAGGACAAAGGTTTACCTTTTGGAAGTGAACAGACGAGGCGGAGCGGAAATAAAGCAGATTAAGCGGCCCACCCTGTTCCTTCTTAGCCTACATACCGGGATCGGACCTTCCTCTTTTCAAAAGCGACCTTCGGGTACCTTCGATAGACCCCGCAAGGATTCGGCTTTGCTATGCCTGGGGCTAACGAAGAAGGTAAAATATGAAGCCTGAAGTGCAAAAAGGATAGTTATTTTTTAACCGATTTGTCAGTGGTCTTCGTCATCATCATCATTTTAGCCGAAATTCGTCCACTGCTGTACATACGCCTCCCCCATGCGCCGCCACAAAGACCAGTCCTGTGCGTCTTGCATTGCGGTGTATTCGTATTTTCCAGGAAATATTTTTTTCACAAACCCGTCAACTGTGAATCGGCCTCAACGTGAAGCCCCGCACGTATGCGGAATCATTTTAAATATTCTTTTACACACCTTTATTTTAATGCACGACACGAAAAAGATTTTTTTTAATGCATGACGGGGATGTGTGTTGTAATATTTTACAGTGTGAATAGAACTGAGTGTGTTTTGTATGAACGGCGTATTGTGAGGAAAATAGTCGCGAGTTGTGGAGCTTTGTTTAAAGGGTTTTCGAAGTAATATAAAAAAAAAAATAGTTTATAGAGTTGTTTTTTTTTTCTATTTCACTGAGACAAACTGTTTTTTTATTTTTTTTTTTTGGTTAAATGATATTAGATATAATTTATTTTAGAATAATGTGTGTCTTTTTTAAACACGTACTTTCACACGTACGTCAGACTCTTACTGAATAAATAATCTAACCTTTCCTACGTAGCCATATACCAGGGCCAGAGCCTTCCTTTCAGACGCGAACCCTTGCCCCCTAGTCTAACACCACCTCGGCCATTCCAGGATAAAAGAAGACATTTAATGATTTCCCACCTCAAAAAATGTAGCATTAACAGCACTTCCGAATGAAAAGGAACGCCGAATAAATTATGTGGCTCAAACACCCACAACTCACAATATTACGTTCGTTTGACCTCCCACTAAGAGGGTAAATTTTTTAGCTTATTCAGCTGTTAAATCCCTTCTAACACGAAACTTTGGAGCAGATAGACCTGTGATTTATATAAAATCTGAATAGTTTTAGATGACGAAAGATAAGTTATTGATATCAATCCTAAAAATACTGTCTCATAAGCTTTTTTTTCCTTTGAAACACTGACATATTGAGTGGGCCTTCTTGGGCATCAAAATTCCATCATGAGCTGAGATTTATTTGTTCTTCATGTACAAAGATATTCGTAGACCTTTCCCGCTGCCCGAGTCATTGCTATGCCGACAGAAAGAAAGATTATTTATCGTTATTGCGGAACATTCACATTCTACCCTCTGGCCGTTTTTTATTCTTTCTATTCATCCATTGTTTGTCTAAGGATAATAAGTTTTCATCAAGCCCACTAAAGCTAAGTGATAAGTTGCGTTTCCGATATTATTTCTTCGTATATGTTTGCTTAGTTCGTTTAATAAATTATTTATTAAGATGATACATCGCTTTGTTTAGTGAAAACAAAGTTTTTCCTGGCCGAATAGTCTCAGTTGGTAGTCCGTTGTAACTCTGCTAATATTTAAGCTTTTATCCGCGTGGAGATCGAACCGAGTTTATTTGTGAATTCTGGTTATTGCTTCTATTTGCGAAGTCAGGAACTGTTTTCAAAGTGAATACCTATGTTTATTCTAGAATATATTGATATGATTGCAGGTTCTCTAGTTTCTCCCAGTTTCGAAATACAAAAACGGATAAAGGTTTTTACGTACGCTTTTATGAGATGACTCATTAATATTTTAAGAGGGTGAATATTTTATTTTTACGTCCTCAATATAATTTTATGTTAACCACACACACGTGAGCTCAGAGCTTAATAAACACCAGTCTGCTACATCATAAACGGGATTATCTCCCCCGGTTTTAATCACGTGGTTATCCAAACACGACCATAATGATAACACTATAAAACAACCCCTGTACACCCCCCGGGCGTAGGGGGTATCGAGTAGCGATATCATTGCCCCAGGCCCAAGGGTGCTGGTATAGGATAGGTCGGGAGTTACAACCCCAGCTAAATTGTATAGCAATCGGTTAGGATTAATCTATCTTTTACCCTTGAGTATTTGCCAGTCTTGAATTATAGAGCTGAGTAACTCATGTAATAGGTTTATAAATTATATAGGATTTTCAGTTTATTTGCCGGGATTAAATAAGCAAACGAAGAGGCAACGGGTAACGCCGTTGTTAAATGCCACTGCCGCCACTGTTAAAAAATAAAAACTGCAAAAGTCTGCTGTCAAAAATTATATATAAAACTGTAAAAAAATATTATTTAAGAAATTTACAGGAGAGGTTCTTAAAAAGCATAATAATATGAGGTGAGAAAAATATAAGATTTTTAATTACAGTTTTATTTAGAAGTGCAATGAGGTAAATTTCGTATTTTAAAACAAAATTCTATGTCTGTCAAAAATATTCCAAAATTTTAAGCTTCCCAATTGAAACCCAAAATTTGATATCAGTACAATAAAATAATAATTCATTTATAC
Source organism: Mythimna loreyi (assembly GCA_029852875.1). Lineage (NCBI taxonomy): Eukaryota > Metazoa > Arthropoda > Insecta > Lepidoptera > Noctuidae > Mythimna > Mythimna loreyi. Next base: position 2,524,212 of record CM056795.1, on the reverse strand, counting down.
CGCAATAATACAAATTCAATAAATCAGTCCCTGCTTTTCTTATTGATTATATGAGATAGCGGTCAAGCGCGAAGCTTGACCGCTATCTCACCTGGTGGAAAGCGACGATGCGGACGACAATGGGACGCGCTTACCTAGAAGTAACCTATTCACTCTTAACTTAAAAATTCCTGGGTTGTAGCCATCGGGAAACACAGACTTCGGCGAAGAATTCCACTTTTTGGCTGTACGCAAAATGAATGTGTTCCCAAAACGTTTTCGGTTTCCGAAGAATCCTTATCCATATGATTATTAAAAAACTAAAGACTGTTTGTTTAAACACGCTAATCGCATTAACTACTGTTTCGAATTTAGTAATTCTAGCAATCCCGTGTTGTTCTACCCGAAAACTATCTTTTTGTGGGAAAAAGACTGACTTGGTGCAATTTTATTTTTTGACTTTTCAGGAACCTACACAAATATACATACAAAATTTCACCGAAACCGGTCAAGCCATTTTGAAGGAGTTAAATAACAAACAGACGTACAGAAGAATTATACACGACTAACTTTTGATCGTTTTAATCCCGTGGAAGGTTCATCCGTTACATGAAACTCTATCGAATTGTGAGGATCAAATTAAAATATACCTAAAATACTTTTTTTTTAATATCGAATTAATTTACGCGTGTACGAAAATAATTTTCAATTGAGCGAGCCAATGATCTATAGTTAGTTTTTTGTCGTTGCGTACCGACTACCTAGGTCATGTAACGTATCGAACTTCTACTGAATTTAAATGATTAAATTTTTATCGTGTGTACATAAAAATATAGACTCTGTAATATCACTCAACGAACCAAAGAAACGAAGCATTAACCAAAGACGAAGGTGAAACCACAAGGGATTCCTAGTTAATATTATAAATGCAAAGCTCTCCGTCTGTCTATTTGTTCGATCAAGTTTTGTGATGCCTTTTAGCGTAGCTAGTTATAATACATTCCTTTGGGGTTATTTCTGACGGTCGCATAGACGATGGCGTTGATAGGAACTTAGTATATGCATAACTGAGCATAATAAAATCAGCCTTATAATAGTCCCACGGCTGGGACTCAAGTCTCCTCTCTAGAAGACGGAATGGATCGCAATCCACCACAAATCAGCAGTGTGCTCGCGTGAGGATTTTTTGAATGTCACATGTTTTCAAATGATTGGTTCTGTGACACGTTTTCTTTCAGTTTTGAGAATAGTGATGTCATAAATTACACAAAATAATGTGCCTGACTAGATCTGAAAACACGACCTACAACTCTCAATTCGGGGCTATTGCCACTCGGCCACCATTGCTCCAGAGCTAATTATGAATCGTTGTTTTCCGATCCCGACTACCAGATCCGGGCTTGTGGACGTCGAGCAATGGGTAGCTCGCCGTCGGGCAGTCCGTTGATTAACCGGATCAAGCCCAGTCGTCAACAGAGCGTGGAGTTCTACGCACTTCTCAAAGAGATGTCAGCAAACCGTTGGAGCCCAGCAGGGCCGTTGGGAAATTCCCAAAAAGGAAACCCAGAGGCCTAAAACCCAGACCAAAAGACGTTATTGGATGATTTCAACCCTTAAAAAAACGACGAATCATTTTAATTTCATAAAATGGTATTCCTTCTTTCCTCCATTTTTGGTTTACTGGGTCAAATATTTCTCGTTTAAATTCCTTGAGAATGCTCGCTTTGTGATTTCGAGAATTGAGTTAATATTAAGAAGACGTTCTCTTTGTTTCGTGAAGGTTTGTTTATTACGACGATTCTCGTTTCTAGCTCTATCCAATGCACTTCGTAAATAGGAAAATGCCTAATAACCTATGTAAATACCGGTTCCTTGGAATGAAAGAAAGAAAGAAAAACAGTTTATTTACGCGTAATGACTCAAACTTAAAACTAGTTAAAAATCACAACCAATTACATAGTCTTAATTATTGTTTCGCCAAAATTCCATTGAGAATGTTTTATTAACCAACGTTTAGTATACATTTATTTTACAAACAATTCATTCCTCAAAAGTTTTTATTACACTTCTCATCAAAAAAATCGAAACACCTTGCAAGTTTACGTTTTGTCAGGATTATCAGAAAAATGTGTATATTTAGGAATAAATGTTAAATGTCGTTTAATAGTGAGTAATATGAGCTTATCAAATCTTAATGTTAATGTTCTAAATTTAAATGAATTTTTCATAGGTTTCGTATTTTGTTAAATGAGTCATTTTTATTCCGTATGGAGTATAAAGGAAATGGATAAAACAACACACGTAAATGAAAAAAAAAGCTAAAAAACGTTTATTTTATAACTTGTATTCCCTCCCCGAGCTCTAATTACTGCTTCCATACGGTTCTTCATCGATCGGATGAGAGTCACGATCACATGCTGTGGTATATTGTCCCATTCCTCTTGGATTGCATCTTGCAGCTGGCTAAGTGTTTCTGGGGCAGGATCTCTTGCTCGAATTCGTCTCTTTAATTCATCCCATAGATGTTCAATGGGATTCATGTCCGGGCTTCTTGCTGGCCATTCCATAATAGAGATATCGACTTCGTTAAGATAATCTCGTACGACGCCCGCGGTGTGAGCCCTAGCATTGTCGTGCATGAATATGAAGCCGTTGCCAATAAAATGTGCATAGGGCATCACATGAGGCTCGGACACTCTTCGACGTACCGATGACAGTTTAGTGCAGGCAGATGTGGCCCAGACACGAAAGCAAGCTCTGTCTTACCGTCGGCGCTGATTCCTCCCCAAACCGTCCACGAACCGCCACCATAGCTGACCTTTTCTTCAATGCAGCATTGTGCATAGCGTTCTCCGTCTCTTCTGTAGACCTTGTTCCTTCCGTCGTTACCATACAGCATAATTTTACACTCATCAGAAAAGAGAACTTTGCTCCACTGTAGGTATGACCAATTTAGGTGCTCACGTGCAAAGTTAAGGCGCGCTCTTCGATGGTCTGCAGTTAATTTCGGCCCATTTGCTGGCTTATGCGGTACCAGTCCACGATCCTTCAACCTTCTTCTAATTGTAGAGTCACTTACAGCCACCCTTCGTACAACACGAAGCCGCTGCTGCAGTTGAAAAGCGTTAAGGCGTCGATTTCTTAAAGAAGTTGTTACAATAAATCGATCATCTCGCTCAGAAGTGACCCGATTCCTGCCAGATCCTGAACGGCGCGTGAACAAACCAGTCTCCCGATAACGTTTATAGACTCTATGAACAGATGACAGGCTTAGATGCAGTCTTGCAGCCACAACACGCTGACTAAGGCCAGAATCCAGCAATGCCACAACTTGGGCGGCTTCTGTGGGCGAAGTATCCATACGTTTTAGAAAAAAAACCTTTTTTCAGACGTCCCAAAGTCACAGTATTGAAATAAAAAACAAAAAGTTTAAGGATAGGCGCCAATTTTTAGTTTTTAAACGCTAAATGTACTCCAACCCTAAACACACATTTGTCTCAAAACAGTGATTCATTTCGTTTATAAGATAAACAAATGAAATTCTAATTTTGAATTTAGAATTTTCGCTTATTACTGTAATGGCCAAACTGCCAGCTATAATATATGTATTTTTTTTCATCGTATGAATTCTTTTTTGTGTTAAATTCGGACAGAAACAATGAAAACGGAAGTGTTTCGATTTTTTTGATGAGAAGTGTATATTTTATAAACTTTAATTTTGCCAACACTTTTTTGCAAATACTTACCCCGATAAAGTTTTCGGATGATATTTGAAATATTTTTCATTTAATTTGAAATTGATTATATAACCCTAAACGAAACGCTTATAACTTGGCTAGAGGGGGCTGGTGACTTTGCCCATGTCGGCAACCTTCGTTGGTATATTTATGAGTTCTTTTTTATCGTTACGTAGGTACTATGCGACCATAATGCGTGAAGTACCTCGTAATCGAACACACTCACGATTCACGTACATTACGAAGTTAGGTATTACAAGCAAATTGGTGACAATGGCAGCCTGGCAGCGTACATAAACAGATAAGGCTCTATCAGACTGGTTCGACGCGACCATATTTCAGTTTTGTTACAGAACATATTTTACCGATTTTTTTATGTGATCGTAAGCGATGATATGATCCTTAGAGCATATTTGTCTAGAACTAACCTGCCTCAATAGTCAAGTTCACGTGATCAGAATTACGCACATAGCAAAAAAATACTGGTAGTTTTTTAGACGTTACGGGGTCTAATAAGCCCCTTATCGTCATAATGATAGCTTTACAAATGAGATCTTAAAAACCCTGTATCACAGAAATGGAGATATTACCCCCAAGAGTGCTGCTGTTAACGTTTTAAAGACCTCCAGGTTAGATAACCTGCAGCAGCGACAGCGACAGCAGCGTTGCTGCCGTGCTGTTGTCGCGCGGCAGTCGCATGTTTTTATTTGTATGGAATAACAAAGCAGTGCGACAATCGCGCTACTCTCACGCGGCATTTTGCGGCTAATTTGAAGGCGCCCTAAGATGTAAAAACCTAATAAACTAAGATACAGATACAGTTAATTTTGGATTTATAATATGAATTTCGTTCTTTAATATTTTTGCTAGCGCTTTATACTCCTACGATAAGTCGTCAAATTTCGATTTTTAATTGACATATTTTTTAAAACTATTATTGGTAAGCTCGCTATTATCACGTCATATTTTAACATTAACCAGTTTTTTAATTCAATAACAGCAGAATTACAGCAGTAATGTTTTAGATTTACTCATATCTTAACACTGGAGAACACATCATGCTCGAAACAGGTTGAAACTCACAAGAATAATCAATTTCACTTCGTAACGAACGTTTTAAATGCTCGGGTGGCAATCCCTTTAGCTGTTAAATTCGGCACGACACTTCGCATTTACCTACATATTTCGTTTGCACGATACGCAACGATCATTTCTCTCCAGCGTATTTTCTGAGAACAAGTTATTCCAGGAACGAATGTGGAACAAATATTTGTTATATTACTTACTACACGACTATAAAGTGTTGTCATCTGTTGTCGAACATTCACGAATGTTGAGAGGAAAGTTTTGTTTGTTTCTGCGATTTTTGGGAGTTGATGTGATTACTAGTGTTGTCACGGCTTGGACTTGGTACGATGGACATGATCGTACCAAAGTAATAACTTACGCTGAGTTACGTTCGACCGACCAAATCCGTCGTTCCAAGTTTGAGTATGCATTAAGTTGTTGTAACAGATATGCAATAAAATGAAATAGTACTAGAGCGATTTTCCAAGGTACCTGTTGCCTTGATTTATTTTTCCAAAACGGGATTTGCTCCCGAAAACGATGGTCCTGAAACGCAGGGCAAAAAAGAACAAAGTGGGTTTTAGTCAGTACAAGGCTGACACGCTTTCCTACTTCACCTTTGAACGAAAGAATTCATCATTTGACCCCATAAATTTAAAGAAACTAAAATTTGTCATTGGCTAAGTGCAACATGAGTTCAAAGGGACCCCTAATTAAATAAAGTAGATACTTTACTGCAATCTGTTTTATTGAAGATTCGCTAGATACTTATTCATCACTATTCTAAACTACATAGCCGAGACCCCGATGTTTTTTTTAATCGCATCGCGAGGAAGACACATACGAGGTCTTTTAGACCCCGTTCCGTACTGGCCGTCTCAGTGTAACTCTACAAAACTCCAGTGCCTTTACGACTTCTAAAGCCAAAATAAGCACAACACTATAAAATAAAGCCTTCATTTAATGAGGCGTAATTTCATTACTTAAACTTGAACTAATTAAACTCTTAATGAGGTTAAAGTTCATTTGCAATAGGCTACTGTAAATGATCGATGTAGATAAGGTCGAGAGTCAGAGGTTAACTAAGAGGTTCACGCCTGCTACTTAGAGGGACAATCTTGACTGGTAATTAGATTTATTATTATCTGTAATACAATTATGTTACCATATTAATCTTGGGACTGACAGTCAGTAAGTAAATAGATTATATTAAGATGTATACAATATGTAACATAATAAATGCATAATCCTGACAATGTTATGTTTTTTGTTTTTTTTTCGGAGGGTTTAATCTACCCTCATTTGAAAAAAAAGCATTCTCATTTATCTTAGTGTATATAATTAATGTAGATAGAGTGATAGGTAATTTAACAAAAAAAGGTTTGGCCTTATCATCAATCACTTTAAAAGAATTAATATTCAAAATCTTGCATAGCAATATTAGAGTTCTTCTCGAGATCAGAAAAAAAACATTAACCCAAAATTATCTATCGGGCAGTTGCCCGGCGCGGACTAGACACAACACCCGTCTGGTCGTAGGATCCTCCATTTTCCGATTTTCATTTTATTTCGCGTACCTACCTCGAAAGACTAAATCGAACTTTCGAAACTGCCCAATATCAAAAAAACGCATGCAGTTTCATAAAATATCCAAAACTTCCTACTTCATACTTCGCTAACCTCGAAACGGTAGAATGCGAAACATTTTTTTCACTCTAAACGAAATTGGACACTTACGGCGCTCGTAAAAAAGCCAAATAAACAGAAGTACCGAGAATTTTTTCTTAAAACTTTTCTTTAGAGACCCGTTTTTATTGGTAGATATGAGAATACCAAGAAGTGGGCGATAGGTTTTTATTATCCTGCCAATGTCGAAACGAAAATACTCAAGGTTCAAACAAAACGGTAACTTTCATAGCTCCGATGAAGACCACAATATCTTCCTTTACCCTAAATAAGTAGATACTGATGAAGTAAACGTGGCTAATAATCAATTATCTCTCGTTCTTATAGTGTAGGAAAACAAAAACAAAACACGGAGAATAGAGAAAAGAAAATACAGATGTTTAAGAAGCTCACAAATTGGGATAATTTCTCACTTCATAAAGAAAAGACCGGTCACTTTGAAAGATAAGGAATAAGGAAACAAAATACACGCTACCTTACGAACTTTTTGTTCTGGTTTTTGAAACTTATTGTTTATAGAACTGGTCCTTCGCGGTCCCTTTTCTTTTACGGTTTTTGCTTTGAAGTCTTCCTTTGTGAGAAGGCAGTTTTGCTTTTTGTAGAACGTTCACTTAAATCTAAAATGGTGTCCTAATAGCGTTTAAATCTTCAGTGAAGTAAAGGGTAAAGTTATTTAAAAGTTTTGTATCGAATACTATTTTGAAATACTATAGTTAGCAAATTGTATGTGAGCGTGATCCCAGAGAAAACCGTTTGTCCGAATCAGTGCACAGTAACTGATCGGTGATCAACGCAACCTAATTTTCATTGACTCCAGAACCTACCCAGAAGGAGCAGTAATCATGGTAGAGATTACACGTAAACTTTCACACGTCTTGCATAATTCCTAAAACATCATCATCTTTTGGAAAATGCAAGAAGGCACTTTTTTTTGGGGTGAGAAATTAACTAACGTCTATCGCTCTGGGTGGCTGAGGTGAAGTGCCCAACTTTTAGGCTAGCCACATACACCAGTCACAAATACCGCAACCTGAAGTTAGAAGCGACTGCTAGTAGACGCGCGCTACCATCACTTGTGGTCGGCGGTCGACGCTTGCCATCAGTGACCGCCATTCTCATCCATGTCTTATAGGATTTTATTTCAGAAGTAAGTAATTTTGTATCCATTATTCCAATCAACGTTAACAAGTAGTACATGCTTGCGTTAACTCTCATGAATGTGATTTCTTTTTTTGGTATGGCGTAGAAGCAAGCAGCGACAATTTGTAGCATGTGGTGATTACTGTCCATCATTGTGTGCGCCGGCGAGTCCATATAATATTATGAAAAGTAAAGGGAACAGACAGAGATAGACAGATTCCTTCCGAACTGGTAAGAAGAAGCGCGAGCCCGCGATGGATGGAAGGAACGGTGGGACAAAATAGGCTAACAGAAAAAGGGAACAGAATACGGATAACGTCGTTTTGTGGTTTAAGTCAGTCAAGTTTGCAGATTAAAACTCACTAGTGTTTCTTGCGAACCAAAACGCAGTTTCTACAATTTTGTCCACAATGAACAAAATCCAAAGCACAACAAAACTTAACTAACACATTCTCTTTCTCATTTCCTTCAACAAGTACTCGTTACACGAACTTCTTTATTGGCTCACTTGAAAACCTCTCAAGTCTAGATCCTTTCACATGACAAAGAAATCAGAACAAAGACTAATTTAATGGCGGAATCGTGCGCGGAGGTAAAGACGCTCTGCCCTCACTGAGGTCTCCTTATTGCAAGAAAAATCGAGCTTGGAAGCTCTGACCTTGACACAAATAAGCTTAAGTACATACAGAACTTTGTTTTGCTATTGTTCTTAGTAAGCTTTCGGGTTTAACATTTCTGAAATTGACGGAAAATTTGGGAATTTCTGTCTGTTGTTTGCTTTAGCTATTTAAATTGTTAAATTGAGTTAATGTCTTGCCATAAAAGATCCAAGTGTCCTTGACTGTACTTAAACTTTTGTGAAGGTCGTTAAGTTTATTACTTACAATCTTGATCTTTTTTGGAAGGAACACTTTTTATTAAAATTACTTCTTTCGAAAAAGATCTAGATTATTTGGAAGACCATCCAATCTACGTCTAATCTAGATCTTCTCTAAGAAGATGTGATTCTTATATCAATCATCACATCTTCTTAGAGTTGTCAGCAAACCATAGATGCACAGCTGAGTCTGGGTCTTGACTTCCTAAAATGAAAACCGGGGTCCTAGGACACAAGGTAAAGAAGGTACATGTGACATGGTAATCTTAATTCTTAATTTTTATTTTAATAATATTTACAAAATCTAATATAGCAACTTTAATTCTATAAATAATATTGACATTTTATTAATTCGTATTATACAGAAATATTTGTACGCCATAGTATGGCAGAATATGCTGGAATCAAAACTTAACATCTATTGTACCATATTCTGACAAATAAACATTTTTGATTTTGATTTGATTTTACATTAGTGTAGTTTTAACAAATGAAAGTCTGCCAATGTGAAAACGTTACACTCAAGCCTTGAAACGAAAGCAAAAAAAGGAAAGGGACTGAGTTTTTATTCAGTAAAATTTTGCCACTTTCTCCCGTCAAGGGCGCGGAGGATGTCATTGGATGATTTTTACTCATCTAAAAAATAAAAATAAAAAATCTAGCCGACCCCAAAGTCGAATTCTAGTCTATCTGGATTCGGCTGAACAATTTTTCATTTTTATAAAAGCCTAGATAATATCTAAAAGATATATGTGTATTCAAAGTGTCTGGAGAAAAATGTGTAGTAAAATCATAATCACGTAACAGCGGTTGTATGAAAGTGTACCACGTGTTGGCTGCTCTTAAACAAAACAGTTGCTTAAAACAAACCCATTTTGATTGACTAAGAAGTCAGTCAGAAGTTGGTGCCCTGAAACCGCACGAAGGGGTCGCGGCAGACCAAGAAGGAGATGGCTGCCTTCCTTAGGAATTGGCAAGAAGTTGCTCAAGACCGTGAACAGTTTACCAAAAAATTAAGCTAATTGATTATTCCAAAGCGTAGATGCAAGAAACTCTACGAATGTTTTAAATTATTTTCTGTACTTAAATTAAAGAATTTCTGAATACTTTTTTTTTGTCACTTGTATTTATGCTAGAGCAATACAAATCAATAAATAAAAAAATAGCTATTCAAAAATCCACTAGCAATTAGGAGGTGACTAGTTTCAACCAAGGCATCTATTATACTCGCACGCTTAGCGAGAGCTAACGCAAACGCTGCGATTACTTTTAGTGTGAAATAATTTTAAATTACATCCCTAGACGTAAAAAACCAGTATTGCGTGAACATCTTGTCAGTGGTTCTGCCCGCGGTCTCGAGACCTTCTAAAGATATTCACGCGACACTGGTCGTTTAAGCATAAAAATAAAGTTTAAAATTATCTTCATCGGACAACCCTACGACAAATATCCACCCTTACGAGACATCTACGGTCCGGACTAAGCGTTTTGCCTCGGTGTTTATACCGCATGCATCGAGGGACTGCAATAATTTGCCAGCTGCGGTCTTTCCGTCCAATTATAATTTAGATGTCTAGTGCGCTTCACCATCAACGATTGCATCACTGATTCCATCAGGTGAGATCGCAGTCAAGCACTAGAAAAAAATCGCACTGAAAGCTGGCTGCCGACCGCTGCCATTCCGGTGTGTCTTGGCCCTAATATGACACGTGTATCAGCACCACTTATCTCAACCATTTTGAAGGGCATTAAAAGATCAAAAACACGTGCCACCATTAACCAGCCATTTGAGAACAAAATTATAAAAGAAGATTCTGTTTTGATGTAAATAAAATACTCGTTACTTTATTATAAAGGCGATTACACAGGTAATCCAACTCTATCTCGTTCTCTTAAGAGCGGCCAACCCGACGTACATTTTCATACCACCGCTCTTACGTGATTATGATGTTATGACACATCTTTCTTCAGATATCCATATCCACCCTTACGTTGTTGAGACACCTGCGGCCCGGACTAAGCGTTTTGCCTCGTCATTTATACCGCGTACATCGAGAGATTTGAACAGTTTGCCGACTGCAGTCTTTCCGTCCGAATATAATTTGGGTGTCTTCAAGGCTAGAGTGAATAGGCTCTTAATAAACTAGTGCGCCTTACCATCAACGATTGCATCACTGGTTACCATCAGGTGGGATCGCAGTCAAGCACTAGTTTATTGCAAGTTAAAAAAAAAAAAAAAAGATATTTTGGATAAACAGATATGTTGTGGATATTATCTAGGGTTCTATAGAAATCAAAATGTAAATTTGTGTAAGAGTAATCCAGTAAAGACCTCTAAAGATCTGCTATTTTACGTGAACCTTGACTCTCCATAATGTACTCCTATATTAAAAATATACAAAAATACTTCTATAGAAGCCTAGCGCATTTATTCGAGATTCTAAATGATGTATTTTTTTTCAAAAATCCTTAAGGGTTTATTAAAAACAAGTATTTCCAGGAACAAGTTTTGCGAAATATTGGAGTAAATCGTGGAATTACTGAACGCCAACAGAGTTTTCAGGTGTTATGTCTCTTTTTTTCGTATTACTTATGCATCAAACATCACATTGGATTGCTTTAGATGTAGCAACAAGCTTTTAAACTATCCTCGAGGCGAGTCGGGAAGGCCCACCTTAACTGATCAAAACCGCTTCGTCACCACATATCGTTTTCAAGTTCACGTAGAGCATCCTCATAGTCTTTCTGTCGACATTCTTAGCTGTTCGTACGTGTTCCAATTTACCAATTAATTCGGCCCCCACACTTTGAGTGGATCACGAACGTTTTGGAAAAGGAGCCATTTATTTGAAACGATAGAATGGGAAAAGTTACGATCTTTTGTCATATTAGACTCCAGTATTTTATGATGAGTTTCTATGTTAAAGTTACGAGTGAAGTTCTGTTAACTGTTAAGTAGCTTTACGGTTTTATTTTTCACTTATGTATACTATTTTATGTAAAAGCTTTGTATTTTTAATACAAATGTTTTGTATGCAGTAGAAATTAAAAAAAGAATATATAAATTTGTCCTCTTTTTTATTCTTCTTTATACATAGTAGAGATTCAAAAAGTGCACATGGCTTTATTTATGGTCAGGTAAACCATCCGACTTCTTTCGTTCTAAGATGAAGTGAAACGATAAAGGAAAACATCGTGAGGAAACCGGCATGTCCTAGAACCAAAAATTCGAAGACATGTGACATCCACCAACTCGTCATGGGCCCGCGTGGTGAATTATAGCCCATTCCCTTTCCTAGAGAGGTTGTCTGTGTCCCAGCGGTGGGAACATTAATAAGGCTGATGATAATGATGATAAGAAAGATGGAGTAAAAAGTCCTCTCAAACTTTTACTTACTAAAACCTCACCTATGTTCCTTGTATGCCTTACGTTTCAGGAACCCGGCTTTCCCTTTAGGAAGTCAACATGGCTCCAGGATTTGGTCCTCCTGGGTCTCTACATTTTTCTGACATCTCTTTGTAACGCTTATGGAACCCTACGTGCCGTAGACGACTTGGGCTCGGTCCGGACGGTGAGCTACTCATTGCTCGTCGTCTACACTTGGAAAATCTTATCACGCTAATCTTATAAGGGCGAAAATTTGTAACTGTATACGTTTTTATTTTTTTACTTTCACGCGGAAACGGTTTAAGGGATTTTGATGAATTTTGGGTACACGGCTAGACCAAATTTTAGGATAGCGCACGAAAATTACCCCGGTAATAATAATTATGTTTCCTTGATATATTTTTTACATTCACACGGGCGAAGCAGCTAACAAAAGCTAGTTCTTGTGCTAACTGAGAAGGAGTTCAATATTAAATTACTCAACAAAACCTTTTCTGGACGGAGACGATTTTGATTGTCAATTAAGTTTAAAATAATGAAGACTTTCAAATATTATTCCGCCCGACTACTGTCTTTGTAAAAACTCTACTAATTACACGTAGAAGTAAAAAACCCCTTAAGTTTTTAATTACGAAGCCTTTTAGGTAAATTTTATGGATCTTAGGATTATACGAGCTAAGGATTTAAGATGAAAAGAGAAAAGTATTATTGCTGTCTTCTGTGAGGCAAGCAAATAAATTTTAATTAAGTTTTTTTGTCAATTAAATTTTTGTGAAGACAGATTAGGACTGTTACTTTAAATTTCTATAAAGATTACATTACTTAAGTAAATTTTAGCAATGTTTTTATTGTTTTAAGAAAAGTTTTCCTTAGCTACAGCGTTAGTAAATAAGTCTGATGAATGAAAAATAAGTGAATTTAGATTTCAAACATACAAGAAACTCCATGGACTCTCTTTTTCTAATCTTCTTATGAGTTTTTAATCTTCTTATGAGTCTTTATTAAGTAGCTTTATAAAAATAAACCTGTAGCAAAATTATATATAAGAACATTTTACGAACTAATACTTAACGTATAGTCTATGAGTTTAATTCCAAGGAAGCGGAAGAAAATGGAATAATTTAGCGGTGTAGAGTTCCGAGAGTCAACCGAGGAAATAGCTCGCTTTAGCGTTAATAGCAGGATGCAACCTTTAAATATATTATTTCTGTGCGGCGGGACTCACCTCGGTGATTTATACTAAGATTTGCTAAAAACATAGATTAGTATTCTTAAATATAACTATGCTAATATGAAAAAAACAGATTAAAGAATAATAATAATAATTTGCTTCTTCTTCTTCTCATATCGATGGATTCCGCTTTCCTCAAAGTTTTTACGCCCAGTAGATTGCCACGTAGCCGCGAGAATGATGTAATGAGTGATGAAATAAATTACTTTGTGTAATTTATTTCATCACCACTACTCTCAAAACGGTGAAGGAAAACATCGTGAAGAAACCGGCATGTTCATGAACCAAAAATTTGAAGACATATGACATTTACTAATTCGCATTGGGCTCGCGTAGTGGATTATGGCCCATTCCCTCATCTAGAGCGGCCTATGTTCCAACAGTGGGAACACACGTGCCACATTTATAGCAGCGTCAGTGGCGTTTTCTAGGTCTTCCAGCGACTCTCTCACTCCAGTCTTGTAGGGACATTTGGGGCAATCTAGTAGGTGGGCCATTGTTTGGTCAGAAGCACCGAATAGTTTACAATTTTAATTCTAGTATTGGAATACACGCAATGGATGGCTTTCCACAAAGTGGATCGTTGACCTGGTAAAAGACACTTCAGTTCAATTGTGGACGTATTTCGGCTGAAATGCGTATGAGAATAGAAAGGCCCATCAGACCAAGCCAGGCAGTCGACGGGACGCTCTATTCCCGCGCGCCTCAAGGAGTTGTCAGCAAATGTAGAGGCCCAACTGCAGGGCTGTAGCCTATTGGGGTCCGTCTCCGGTCCGGTTTCTGAAAGGAAGGTACGACCGCGGTATGAGGGTTAAGAAGGAATGAGGTGGGTCGTTTAGTCAGTAAGAGTTTGAGACGGTTTCCCACTCCGCTCAAGACCGAGATTCGTCATTAGATCATTTTTCCCTTCATAAAAAAAGCAAATAGACAGTATTACTTAGTATAATTTAAAAAATATGAACTAATAGCAGCAGCAGAAATTATGTTTAAATATGGTTAAATTTTCAAATAGAAAATGAAGCAACCAATTTTGGCCGGAAATTATACAACATGTAATATACACAAATAGAAGATTCAGTTACACTCATAATTGAAGTACTGATATAGATAGAGTTTCTTTGCCAAATTATCATAATTGTAGGAAAATAATCATGAGAATTGACGCACTACGTCAAGAAATAATATATTGCTGACTTTTTGCTAGACAAACGTGCTTCAACATCAGCCATATCATCACTTCATCAGTAAGTCGTGGTCAATGATATGAAAGGCTTCTTCCTCTAACATACCATGTAAAATGGCTCTATTTGACAAAAGCACCTTTGGTATGACATTAAACATTTACAACACCTAAAACACTTATTGATAGTATGAGCAGTTTGGAATTCAGTCGTCACTGCTCTCACACCTGTCTGTCAGAACCTTAATGTAGTCGCTACTTTACTTTAATTAGCTTATCATAGACCGTAATGAATCCTACAAATTCTTATTACAACTATAGGATTAATATTAAGCCTAAAACTAAGAAGAAGCCTTGTATTGTAGTCAAAGAGATTCATTATCGTTTGCTAATTGAAGAATATTGTTTTAATAAATGTAATCTCATGTGTCTGTAATTTCATTTATTAAAGTAAAATTATTTTAAAATAAAGCTCTAGTTAATTTATTATATCTTCAATAGTTGTATCGAGAAGTTGGGAGAAGAAAAGCTGTAATTTTGTAGCTAATAATAACTGGAGACCTTTTCAAAGTTAATATCAAAGCATTTATTTCAAAATTGTTTTTTTTTTCGGTGGGTAAATGTTATTCAATGACGTCTACCGCTCTTGGGCGGTTTACTGACAACTCTTTGAGGGGCGCGGAAACAATACGCGCCGTCGACGACTTGGGCTTGGTCCGGACGGTTAATGGATGATCGGATGGCGAGCTATCCATTGCTGCCATTCGCAAGCTCGCGCCTACGGTGCGGCGTCTTCTGCTAGCGGTTTTGCTTGTGTGAAAATAACTATCCTGGTGTCGAATTCATGGTTAATTGCACATTTCAAAACGTAGATGACTATTGAAAAGAACGTGTAAGAAATACCATGGAGTCTCGACTAACTACTAGACCAACAGGACAAACAAAACCTTAAAGGCGTGAAATAGATAGATAGGTATAGACAATAAATTAAAAAAAAAAGACTACGCTGAAGACACCCACAGCAAATACTTCTGCAGACTCTTTAACTGCATCTTGTAAACGCCTATTAATTGTATTTTACAAATTGCTTTAAAAATAAATCATAACTTTAGACCACTAACTATACTGATTTATTATGGTTATGTAATCATATAACCATATCACTTATCAATAAACACAACGGTTTTATAAGTTTCAATAAGATATTTTTAAATTAAAAAATACAAATAATTCTTAAAACTATTTAAAAATATACTGTGTAAGTATACCATGTAATTGCGAATGAAGATCGTACAAACACTAGTACCGTCATTTTATTTACGCGAGTAATCCTGCGGATCAAATGGTACCGATAGTGTGTCCCTTGAAGTGGAAGCACAAAAAGTGCTAACAGCCATGTCGTACATTCAAAGAGGCAGCCTAATTTATTCGCCCATTCTACCCCGCAAACACTTGTATCTATTTGGAACAAGACACTAGATCTCACGATATTTGAAACTAAACATTTAGTATACATTTCGTCTGGTAACTATGATATAATCTTATTTACATGATTTTGCGATCAAGGACGACTTTTCGAAATTCTGTCAATATCCACTGAGACTAGCCAAGCACGCAGAAAATATAGCGTTCAGTTTAGATTGAGTATGGTTTCTGCACTTAATTGTATGTAAACCATTGTGTGTGAGACTACCTTTCTTCAAAAACTAATTAATTAGAAGATAGAAACAAGTATGTTTCTATCTTCTAATACAAACACACTTTCTGTTCCTTTATTTTCATAGTCCGACGAGACGGTAACCTGCTGCTATCAAATGCTGAACCAACTCGTTTACGTGCTTGCCGAGGCATGCAGATCATATATTGTATGTAGATGCATGTAGTATATCTACACCGCTAAATTTTGATCGCTGATCGAGTACAATAACCTGTAGTTAGTTGTCGGTGAAGTCGCTGGCAGAAGCTAGTTGGTATATAAGAGGAAGCTTGGAATTGGCACAGTCACTGAAAAGATGTGTAGAAAGAGGTTGTCAACGTATGGTCATGCTATGTCAGAGAATTGAGGAAAATGCCGTAAACAAAGTTTTTGATATGAATGTAGAAACTTTATAGGTTTTATTGACAAATACAAGAAAAGATAGATGAACTATTATAGACATGGTTTTTCTTGAAAGAAGGTAATAAATTATCCTGTTCTTTTTTAAATTTTCCTATATTAAATTTATTTAAATGTTGTATTTTTCAGAGATGCGATATCAGCTTATGTGTTCTCACGCTCTAAAGTCGTAGAACGAAAGGGCCTATCCAACTTTTACAGATGAAAACTGTACATTCCTGTGATCTTTCAATTTTACGATTCAAAACCATGAGAATCACCACCGAGTTCCCAGGGCCCTGGTAATATGATTTCGCATCAACTTATTGACCCAGGAGGCTTCGACCCTGCTGGAACTCCTCGAGGCGCGGGAACGGTGCGCGCTATCGACGACTTGGGCTCGGTTCGGACTGTTACCAGACGACCGGACGACGGGCTACCCGTTGCTCGCCGTCTGCAAGCCCGCATATAATATGTAGGTATATCCCAAGTAGTATCTGCAGCAGGTGAGGTGGGTTCTTCCTGGTCTAATCCCGTTTTACTTAGGGTCGGGGCAACACGTTTTTTTCTTCAACTCTGCTCTGTCACACGTCACACTATCACTAACTCCCTTTCCTTTCATATCTGCAGCAGGTAATCAAATTTGTTTATTGTACTATATCATAAATAACTGTCAGTAAATTTATGGGATATGTTTTAACGGAGCGAGCTATTATTATATTTCCGTCTCTATAGAAATAAACATAAAACATAATGATCGCTGCTTTTCCGTCCATTAGTAAATTATTTATATTTATTTAGGTGTGTCGTCCATTTAAAATCTATTTTAAGCTATTGAATTTCATACATTGATAACATTTTGTTTAATTTTGTAATATAAATTATTCTACCCTTCACGGTTTCCAACCACATGAGTAGCATATATATGCTACTCATGCAGTTGGAAACCGAGAAAGCAAGTAAAAAAAACGTTACCTTTGTGTCTAGTGTTATTTAGGTTCTATCTGATTCCAATTCTTCTCACCACTTTTATTCTCTTCTTTCTTCTTTGTTTTCTTTTTAAGCTTATGTATATCTTTTGTATATTTTTTATCTACTACTTATCGTGCTTATTTTACAATTATTATTTTTTAATTTCGATTTGCTAGAGCTGAGTTTACCCCACTTTTTTTGTGTAAGCTCTCATACTCCATCCTAAGGTTGTTAGGTAGATACGTAAAAGATTCTGTGAAATTGTTAATATTTTGATATACAACAAAATATTTTTTTTCCTATTATATTATTTTGATGACACTAGTTTATCTTTGAGCGTAGGCATTTTAAATTTAATTTGCTTCTCCTCTTAAGCTTATAATTTAACTCACAACTACTAATCTAAGGTCGAATACGAGTTTCACTCCCAATACCTCCCAATCACATATGTACAGCCAACGAGCTAGCTTTATATTTTTAGATGTCTTTTTCTTTAATACTGCGCCATTACAAAACTTTAGTAGGTATTTGAAAAATCGAATGACGTTCTAATATTCTTAATTATTGGAGAAAACAAAACATTGATGAATAAGCTCTTAATAAACCATTACTGTGCTTCATCATCAACGAATACATCGTTGCTTACCATCAGGTGGGATCGCAGTCTTTAAAAAGAACTATGTGGTTCCAAAAGAACAAATAACAACTTTTAAGAAAAAAGTTTAATTTTTACATTTTAAATGTGGCAGACACTACTTAGGTGAATATTCTTTAATAATACAAATAGACACTAAAACGATTCAATGACACATAGAGATTGCATCATTATAACATAACAAGATAAAATATGGCCAGGCTTTTATAGGCCATTTTATCAGTACTATCTCTATTACTAGATATTATGTTACTAGTCTATTTATTCCTGAACATTGGGTTTTTAGCTACATATGACAAGATTTGTAAATATACCTACATACACGAAACTGTTTTTTCGATTAACCCCTTTCAGGCGAGACTATGGGCAAAGTTATTACGAAAAACGAAAAGATGTAGTATTTAACTGACAATAACATAAAAACAAGTAAATTTAATCATTAGTAAACCTTCAAAATCATCAGTAAGTAGATAAATTAATAACGACTAGCCATCAAATAACAACTTCAGTTATTTAAGAAACCGTCCTGCGTGGTTAGGGTAGTGGGTATGCTAACCCTACCGCTGCGGTATTTCAGCCATACACGTTTGCCGCGCTTTACCCAATTAGAGCCCGCTAGCGCAGGGATTAATCTTTTATTGACTGTATAAATCTACAGCACTAATTGACTTTTGCTCAACCGCTTTGAGCTTTAATACACCATTTTTGCAGGTCTTAAATTGAGCGTTGGAAGTGTTGGGTTTTTTATATCCGGGTCTGGACTTTCACAGAAATTAGGCTTAGGGGTTTATTTGAGTTCTGAACTTGGATTATATCTTTTTAAATTAAAGATATTATCTATGTGTGCAGAAACGAAAGTTATAAAAAAATGGTGAAGGAGCGTTACTTATAAAACTCGTGAATAATCACAAAAAAAACGCATCACCCGCGTACTTGGAGGCTACACTACCTACTTTTTTAATGGAAGTTTGTTGCACTTAAGATCCTACACACCTATCTCTAAACTAGTAAATAAATAAAACACAAAACGTGAAAGTATGTCTGATCTATCTAGTAACTACACCTTAGTTTCATTATCTATCTACGGCGAGTGTCCACATTTACGCTCCTTAAGGAGTTGTCAGCAAATGTAGAGGCCCAACTGCAGAGCTGAACCTACTGTGGCCCCCGTTCGATTTCTGAAAGGAAGGTGCGACCCCGGTATGAGAGCTAAGAAGGAATGAGGTGGGTCGTTTAGTCAGTAAAAGTCTGGCACTGTTTCCTGCTCCGCCTAATTATTATCGCGGTATTCGGGTCAGGACCAAATTTTTGACGCGACGAAATGTGTCACACTGGAAAATAAATGTGTCACACTGGTAAATTATTGTAGCACAATAGAATTATTGCACTACATTTATTTTCCAGTGTGACACATTTTGTAGCGAATTCCGTTGTGCGATTACGTCATAAATTTGGTCCTGACCCATTCATCATTAGACGATTTTTCCTACCTTAAATAAACAAACCTTTCTAGGGTCCAAACTACGCATTCCGTCTTGTTTTTTAGGTTATATAAATCAAAAGGGAAAAACGAAATCTATATAGGATCACTTTGTTGTCCGTCTGTCTGTCAAAATCCTTTATCTCAAGACATTGTGGAGGTATCAAATTGAATTTAAAACCATATAGTCAAGTCT
Source organism: Mythimna loreyi (assembly GCA_029852875.1). Classification (NCBI taxonomy): domain Eukaryota; kingdom Metazoa; phylum Arthropoda; class Insecta; order Lepidoptera; family Noctuidae; genus Mythimna; species Mythimna loreyi. Next base: position 2,504,528 of record CM056795.1, on the reverse strand, counting down.
GCGCTCCCTTGAAGCTGACATGAAACTGAGTTAACGGAAAAATAGACATTTCCGTTTATATCGCAAAAGTCGCGTATTTCAAGGATATTCATAAGCTACTTCCCAAGCCCGTCTATTTTTTAACCAAGAATCCTAATATTTGACATGAAGCAAGGTATTGTAGCACAAGTAACGACAAAAATATGAAAATTGTACATTTATAGCTCCGTCATACTTCTTTTTTTGCGATTCGAAAAAATCTGTGAGACTCGATTCGGGAATCTTCAGTGTAATTGTGTGTGAATGTGAATCTTCAATTTTGTATGGAACCTTCAGTGTGCAAGTCCGATTCGCACTTGCCCATTTTTTTATACTACGTACATCAGAACAATTATCTGCAGCTTTCTTCCTGTCCGATTATAATTTATCTGTCTTCAAGGATCTTTTGTGCCTTATCATAAACGATTGCATCACTGCATGCTTACCATCAGGTGGGGTCACAGTTTTTTTTAATTGATATAAACTAGTGCTTGACTGCGATCCCACCTGATGTTAAGCGGTGAGGCGCACTAGTTCATTAAGAACCTGTTCCCTCTAGCCTTGAAGACACCTACATTATAATCGGACAAAGACTGCAGCTGGCAAACTGTTCTAGTCCCTCAATGTATGCGGTATAAACGACGAGGCAAAAGGCTTAGTCCGGACCGTAGATGTCTCAACAACGTAAGGGTGCATATTTGCCGTACGGTTGTCCGATTGTAAAATGGAGATGACGGAATGAAATCGTGCAATTCCCGTGCACACTCAAAAATTATGTTAAAGTCAAAGACTAGTTAAATCTTTAAAAAGAAATAACCATGTGGTTCCAGTAGGATACATTTCGAAACTCGCGCCAGAAGTAAGTTGCGCATAAAACAGAACTATTACAATAAAACTTTATACTTTTCTCCGATCCCTAATAATACAGTCTCAAACTTCGCTACAAACCCGTTAATCTGTTGAATAGTCAAAGTTTCTCGAACAAACAGACGACACCATTTTTATGCATTAGTTATGTTCGGATTATAGTTCTATTATAAAAGTTTAGTTTGAAAGTGAAAGTTTGTTTTACTGGAAGTTATAGTTAATTAATTTTCTAGTTAAAAAGAAAGACAAAGTAACATAGCTAGACTTTAATATCTTTGGCGTTTTTTAACAGCCAATCTTTGTGTGATGCAGATATAATATGGAATACTAATCACCAGATTTATGTATATTAATTATAATTATAAACGTAATTATGATCATTGAAATATTATGTAACTATAATTATTACAAACATAATTGTAATTATTAAAATAAATATAATATTCAAAGACACACTACTAAAATTACTAAATTTATTAACGTAACTATAATTATCACAAACAAAATTATAATTATTGACCTAACTGTAATGATTACTATCATAATTATAGAATAAATAGTTGATTGACAAATAAAATACAGGAATAAACTAAAACAAATATCAGATATCAGAAAATCAAAGCGTTGTGACCGTCAACTTCTTACCGTGGCTCTAGAACGTAACGGGAAACTGAAGGACATACATGGGTTTATTCAGTAAGTCATATATCATACTATCATCGACCAATTTCATCTTAGAAACCTGTACCCATGCTGCGTTAATTAAAATAGTTTATTAAACTCATATTTCAAACAAGGCAACAAATATCCGGTCGCTCGTAGTACCGGCTATTTATAATATTACGTTAGAAAGCTGATATACAATCAAGATAGCAATATGGGTTAGTTTCCTTTGACAGCTAATTTAAAGGTTAATAGCTACAGTTTGAGGGAATGGGAAGAGGTTGCCTGTTTTTCTATAGATTCACGCTTGACCGCTTACCTAATGGAAAGCAACAATACTGTCGACGATGGAGCACGATTACCTAAAAGTAACTTATTCACTCTTAACTTTAAGATTCCCGGATTGTAGCCATCAGGAAACACAGACCGGAGTCTGTGTTTCCTGATGGCTACAATCCGGGTTCAATCCGGAATCTAGATAGATTAAACTTTATTGTACACCAAAAAGTAACGAAACTAATACAAAAACTTAAATCTATGGGTACAATGGCGGTCTTAACGCTGACAGCGATATCTACAAGACAACCTTAGGATGGATCGTACGAACTAAAAATAATCCATAACTGAAAACGTGAGGGAACGAATATCCTTATACTAGAATACAAACTCGCAGATGAGGAGCAATAGGTAGTTTGACATCCACCGGTGGTAAACATCAGACCCGGGTCGACAGCGCATAGTGTTCCACGTTATAAGAGCTTAAGAGGACCAATGAATGTTAGGGCTGAAGGAATGTTTGGAGGGTTGACAGTGGCACTAAAAGGCAAAGGGCAACACCCTCTCACTATTCCTAAGAGCAAGAGAATCTTTTGAATAATTTTCCACATGATAAAACGCATAAAAGCAAGATCTTGACTAAGCATTTCGCTTCGTCGTTTATACCGCGTACATCAAAGGATTATAACTTGGGAGTCTTCAAGGCCAGAGTGAATAAGCTCTTAATATACTAGTGCATCTCACAATCAATGATTGCATCACTGCTTATCAACAGATGGGATCGCAGTCAAGTTTATTTGAAAAATAAAAACCTCGAAAATCAGACATTTGAAATGGCAATCCTAATCAATAAAAATCTTTTGAATCCACTGATCGCTTAATCGAAATAGACACGCCAGAAAATCGTTCTAAAAACAATTTTATTATAACCATAGACAATCAATCATAGAGAAGAACCATGACCTATTGCTCTATATATACCATTGACTAACGGCTCTATTTTTAAAATAAGACCAGACTGATTTAATAAAATTTACTACTAGTTTTCCAGTACAATGGGCGATCCGCTGTGTTGGCAATGATCCAAGTTTGGTAGCCGTCAAAATAGTTGGTGTTGTCATTTTTTAGTTGTTAAGTTTACGGTAGACGAAGCGAAACATTTGAACTGCTTTAAAAATCGGTCAACTGAAACAGATTCAGCTGATTCTGTCTCTACTTCTTTTATTTGTAGACAAGGGCTTATGTAAGGAAAATAAATCGAAACAAAATAAGAGTAAGAAGTAAAGACTACCTACTACTATTATAACTATGTAGCGTGGTCTTGCGGACGACAAGCATTGGGTTGGGTAGCTCAAGGTCCTGTAAAGCAAGGCAAAGAAGGAATACAGGTTTTAGTCAGACATGCCCTAGAGCAAAAAGGACTTACTTTTTAAGTTTTTTGAAGGGAATTTCCTCCAGGTTGTTTTTCGTTGCCATGACATCTGAATACCTACTCGATTAAAAAATATTCTCTCAATAAATGTCATATGCTTCGCACATTTGGGCGTCAACGTTTTGCTCACAACTTTTTGAGGCGTGTGATAGTACGCGCCGTCGACGACTTGGGCCCGGTCCGGACGGTTACTGGACGGTTGAACAGCAAGCTACCCATTGCTCGCTGTCTGCAAGCCCGTGCCTTCGGTGGCATTTATTTTTAAAACTCACTCCGTTCTCTAGTCTTACATACGGTGGATGTTCCTGTCAGGAATCGGTCCATGGCTCTAGTAGGCTTACTGGGCCCCTACAGTTTGTTAACAACACCTTGAGACGCGCGGAAACAGTACGCACCGTCGACGACTTATTGGACAGCGAGCTACGCATTACTTGGCGTTCAATCTTGGCACAGTTTAAGAGGTACAGCCTGGTCCCGTTTATACCCTTATGGAACCCTAAAAAATAAACAAACAAGAAGCTCTTGCTACTCAGCACTATGTCGCAATTAAATACTTTCTCATTTCTAATTTTAAAATACTTTTTACTTGAAGTTTGTTGCCGAAATTTTACCTTTGTGTAAGAATTTAATTAACAAGGTCTAGTTTTACTATCTAATTAAAAGTACAATAATGAGTTGTTTTAAAGCAGATTAAATACGGTAGGTACACATATAGTTAACCGTTTTTCGGAGAAGTCTTTATTTGGCTTCTTTTTTTGTTGTGTTTTAGGTTTCACTGTACGAAAATTATACGGCTATCTTATTAGATTACCGTATAATCACTTCAGTAAGAATCTCATGGTAATGACCAACCCTAGATTCTAACTGGAGTAAATCATATAAATATTTATTTATATGATTTACTCCAGTTTTACCCGTTTATTTTTACCAGACGAGTAAAAAACGCCTATTTTTTTTATTTCATCCAAACTAGTGCTTGATTGTGATCTCATCTGATAAGCAGTATTGCAATCGTTGATGGTGAGGTACATGGAAAGCTACGTGACGCAATATCATGTTCAGATTGAGGGGGTGACGGATCTTCCTGAATCTTTTGGCTGATTTAGAAAGCTCAAGTCTTTTACATAGGCCCATTATCATCATCATTTCAGCCAAAAGACCCCTAAGTCACGCCATAATGACCGGTCCATTCATTGAATTCCTGCGACTATCACCAGGTCACCGGTCCACCTTGTAGAGACCTACTAACACTGCGTCTTCTGGATCGTAGTC